>CM035840.1:304659631-305952631 GCA_020510985.1 Pholidichthys leucotaenia | reverse complement strand
TGATCACAGAATCCTTTCCATGGTGAAGAACAATTCCTTCACAAGATCCATTCAAGTGAAGAACACTCTCCAGGAAGTAGGTGTATCAGTATCTAAGTCTACCATAAAGAGAAGACTTCATGAGAGTAAATATAAAGGATTCACCACAAGGTGCAAACCATGAATCAGCCTCAAAAATAGAAAGGCCAGAATTGACTTTGCCAAAAAACACCTAAAGAAGCCAGGCCAGTTCTGGAACAGCATTCTTTGGACAGATGAGACTAAGCTCAACCTGTACCAGAATGATGGGAAGAAGAAAGTTTGGAGAAGAATTGGAACAGCTCATGATCCAAAGCATTACATCTTCTGTAAAACATGGTGGAGGTAGTGTGATGGCATGGGCATGCATGGCTTCCAATGGCACTGGGTCACTTGTGTTTATTGATGATGTGACAAAAGACAGAAGCAGCCGGATGAATTCTGAAGTGTATAGGGATATACTTTCTGCTCAGATTCAGCCAAATGCAGAAAAGTTGATTGGACGGCACTTCACCAATGATCCAAAACATACTGCAGAAGCAACCCAGGAGTTTTTTAAAGCAAAGAGGTGGAATATTCTGCAATGGCCGAGTCAATCACCAGATCTCAACCCAATCGAGCATGCATTTCACTTGCTCAAGACAAAACTTAAGGCAGAAAGATCCACAAACAAGCAACAACTGAAGACAGCTGCAGTAAAGGCCTGGCAAAGCATCACAAAGGAGGAAACCCAGCATTTGGTGATGTCCATGGGTTCCAGACTTCAGGCAGTCATTGCCTGCAAAGGATTCTCAACAAAATATTGAAAAGTAACATTTTACTTAGGGTTATGTTTATTTGTCCAATTACTTTTGAGCCCCTGAAATGAGGAGTGTTTGTATAAAAATAGCTACAATTCCTAAATGTTTAATCATATATTTTTGTTCAACCCCTTGAATTAAACCTTGAAGTCTGCACTTCAATTCTGTTGTAGTTGTTTCATTTCAAATCCAATGTGGTGGCATGCAGAGCCCAAATCATGAAGACTGTGTCACTGTCCAAATATTTCTGGGCCTAACTGTATATATATATATATATATATATATATATATATACACTGTATGTATATATATATATATATATATATATATATATATATATATATATATATATATATATATATATATATATATATATATATATATATATATATATATATATATATATATATATATATATATTTATAGTAATATGTACATATGTATACTAGCTGTTCTTGTTTTTTCTTGCCTTCTGATTGTTGCTCTGAGTGTTGCTATCCCTGTGCTGTTGCAATCCTGGAATTTCCCCATTGTGGGACTAATAAAGGCTTATCTTACCTTATCTTATCTTAAATTAAAACATTCTCAGACTTGACAGTTTTTTCTATTAAATTTACTACTTTTTTTGGAAACTTGTAACTTTTGTCTTACAAATGTATGATTTTTCTTGTAAAATTTGCAACATTCATATGGATGCTGGTTAAATTTTTGTTTTACATAATGGTTTATTTTAACAATTCCTGTCAACGGCATAACTACTCTTAAGGCATGCACAAAGGGAATGGTGTGAGCTCCATGGAGAGGCATAAATCAGGTTTCAACTGCAGTGCACGGGCACGGTGCACTGAGTGGTCATACAGATTAGAAAAGAGCAGTCTGAATACAGATCCGAGCCATCTTAAAGGTCAAACCCTAGGTCGAGGACATCTGTTGTTGAGGTTAGAGCTGGATGATATAGTTGAAAAAAATGTATCATAATATAATTTCTCTAAATTGCGATACACGATAAAAAATTATATATATATTCAATTCAATTCAAACATTTATTTCAAACTCAGGGTTCATATTACAAATAGATAAATAGATAAATAAATAAAGTATATACAGATCAGCAGACACTCGGCGCTCTTGTAACAACAAAAAACATAATGGGCTCAGTATAAAATGGAACGCCACCACTTCCAAATGCTGGAATGAAGTGTGAGTGACGAGTTGACAATTGCTGATATAAGGTGATTGTTACATTCCAGCAGTCTTCTCAAAAAACTGTAAACATTCTTACGTATCAATTCTCCAAAAGACGGAATGTTCACAGACACAAACAGCTTGCTTGCACTCGACCTTCGTGGTACACCTAACAACCTTCTTAGGGAGTTATTATATGCAATGCGGATTTTGTTCCTAACAGCAACATTGCTATTAAACCATAAAGGCGAGCAGTACATTGAGGTACAGAAGGTCTTGAACAACATACATTTGACTTCAGGAGAACATCTATGGAAATTACGCAACAGTAAATTGGTTTGAGCGTACAGTTTCCTGAGGTGCCTGTTACAATCAGCATTGGTCTTATCAGATTCAATCCACACACCTAGGTATTTGACTTTTTCAACAAAGTTCAAGCTATTACCACAAAGTGACATAACAGGATTCGACGTATTGACGCCCTTTGGTTTGAAAGCCATACACATAGATTTAGTACAGTTGAACAGGATGTCATTTTTTTTACCAAATTTTTCACATACAGAAAGGAGATGTTGCATCGCTGCGGTAGATAAACTTAACAAACAGAGGTCATCAGCGTAGAAAATGTGATTTAACAGTGCACCGTTAAAGGGCAAAAAAGTATTTAGTCAGCCACCAATTGTGCAAGTTCTACCATTTAAAAGATGAGAGAGGTCTCCAATTTTCATCATAAGTATACCTTAACTATGAGAGACAAAATGAGAAAAAAAAATCCAGAAAATTACATTGAAGGATTTTTAAAGAATTTATTTGCAAATTATGGTGGAAAATAAGTATTTGGTCACCTACAAACAAGCAAGATTTCTGGCTCTCACAGACCTGTAACTTCTTCTTTAAGAGGCTCCTCTGTCCTCCACTCGTTACCTGTATTAATGGCACCTGTTTGAACTCGTTATCAGTATAAAAGACACCTGTCCACAACCTCAAACAGTCAGACTCCAAACTCCACTATGGCCAAGACCAAAGAGCTGTCAAAGGACACCAGAAACAACATTGTAGACCTGCACCAGGCTGGGAAGACTGAATCTGCAATAGGTGGCGCAGTGGTTAGCACTGCGGCAGCACAGTTTACCCTTGGCCGGGGGATTGTGGGGATCGTGGGTTCGATCCCAGCCCCCGACCAACAGTGATCTGTGTGGAGTTTGCATGTTCTCCCCGTGTTGCGTGGGTTTACTCCGGGATTTCTCCGGTTTCCTCCCACATGCCAAAAACATGCATGTTAGGTTAATTGACTGTTCTAAATTGTCCCTAGATATTTGTTTCCTATAGGCCCTTAGAATAGAGGGTTAGTATTAATGAAAGCGCTTTGAGTGGTCTTTGTGACTAGAAAAGCGCTATATAAGTGCAGGTTAGTTAGTTAGTTAGTTAGTTAGTAAGCAGCTTGGTGTGAAGAAATCAACTGTGGGAGCAATTATTAGAAAATGGAAGACATACAAGATCACTGATAATCTCCCTCGATCTGGGGCTCCACGCAAGATCTCACACCATGGGGTCAAAATGATCACGACAACGGTGATCAAAAATCCCAGAACCACACGGGGGGACCTAGTGAATGACCTGCAGAGAGCTGGGACCAAAATAACAAAGGCTACCATCAGTAACACACTATGCCGTTAGGGACTCAAATCCTGCAGTGCCAGACGTGTCCCCCTGCTTAAGCCAGAACATGTCCAGGCCCATCTGAAGTTTGCTAGAAAGCATTTGGATGATCCAGAAGAGGATTGGGAGAATGTCATATGGTCAGATGAATCCAAAATAGAACTTTTTGGTAAAAACTCAACTTGTCGTGTTTAGAGGAGAAAGAACACCATACCTACTGTGAAGGACGGGGGTGGAAACATCATGCTTTGGGACTGCTTTTCTGCAAAGGGACCAGGATGACTGATCCGTGTAAAGGAAAGAATGAATGGGGCCATGTATCGTGAGATTTTGAGTGAAAACGTCCTACCATCAGCAAGGGCATTGAAGATGAAACGTGGCTGGGTCTTTCAGCATGACAATGATCCCAAACACACCACCCGGGCAACGAAGGAGCGGCTTCGTAAGAATCATTTCAAGGTCCTGGAGTGGCCTAACCAGTCTCCAGATCTCAACCCCATAGAAAATCTTTGGAGGGAGTTGAAAGTCCGTGTTGCCCAGTGACAGCCCCAAAACATCACTGCTCTAGAGGAGATCTGCATGGAGAAATGGGCCAAAATACCAGCAACAGTGTGTGAAAACCTTGTGAAGACTTACAAAAAATGTTTGACCTCTGTCATTGCCAACAAAGGGTATATAACAAAGTATTGAGATGAACGTTTGTTAATGACCAAATACTTATTTTCCACCATAATTTGCAAATAAATTCTTTCTGGATTTTTTTTTTTTTCTCATTTTGTCTCTCATAGTAGAGGTATACCTATGATGAAAATTGGAGACATCTCTCATCTTTTAAGTGGGAGAATTTGCACAATTGGTGGCTGACTAAATACTTTTTTACCCCACTGTGTGTGTATATATATATACTGTATATATACTGTATATATACTGTATATATATATATATATATATATATATATAGGCCCCTTAATGTCTTTGGCCCCTTAATGTATTTTAAAATTTAATTTTACTTATTTTTATTAGAAAAGAGAACCAAATCTGAGCAATTTTCTGGCCGGAATGGCTGCTGCAGAAGACAGAGAGGAAGCAGTGAGAGAGAAATAAGCTGAATCACTTTGTTGGGTTATATTAATGTGACAAACTATATTCGATAGGTGCGATATGAGCATTTTACTGTATGTATCGGACAAATGTACCAATACATCGAGAATATTCGGTGTATCGCCAAGTCCTAGTTGAGGTTTGTCATTTCCAAATATAATCCTCAAATGCATTTTACTGGTCCTGTCAAGGCTTAAGCATCCACAGTATTAATTTCTGTCTCCATTGGAATAGTTGCATAGCCAAAGAGAGTGAACTGATCCAGAAGCGTCACCAGCTGAATGTCGCATGCTCATCTCCACCTCGTGCTGCACAGAGTAAATGATGCTCCTATAGAATCTTCTTTTCCTGGACTTCGCTGAGAATGTTTTCTTTTTACCTCCGCCAAGGAGGTTATGTTTTCATCGGCGTTGGTTTGTTTGTTTGTTTGTTTGTTAGCAAGATAACTCAAAAAGTTATGGACGGATTTTCATGAAATTTTCACAGATTGTCAGAAATGGGGTATCCTACAGATGTTTAGATTTTGGTGGTGATCCGGATCACCGTCCAGAAGAAAACCGCCATTACAGAAAATGCGATTTTCGTGAATAACTACTGAACCACTAATCCTATCATTGTCAATCCAATTGCTAGTCATATGTTTTCATGGTCAAGTAATCTGAAAATGTATACACAAACACTGTATGGGGGGAACTGTGGCGCTTGGCGGAGGTCTGCGCTCTCCGAGTGCTTTTCTAGTCTTTTTTTTTTTTTTTTTGCTGTAAAACACAATGACACTGAGTGTCAGCGTTGACAGTGCTCATATTTGTTTAGCTTCAGAAGTTACAGTTGATCGTCCGCAGTGCTATATGAAATCATATCTACAAATGGTTTGCGTATGGTCTTGGGGTCTGGCTGAACATGCTTTGTGTCCGTTTGGTGGATTATAATGTTAAAATCAGTTGGAACTGTCCTCATGTCCAGAGGTGATTCTAGAGTCTCTTGGGGTCGTAGGCAAAAATGCACATGGGGCCCCTCCAACCAGCGTTCATCACCCTTATATAATAAATAATCTGGCACTAACAAAAAATGTGAAATGAGCTGAGGTTATTCTACTGCTGTATTATTTGCACTATTTACCACTGTCTTTCTTTCTTTTATCCTCTTCCTTTTTTCCTTTTGTCACTGCCAGACAGATACTGTATCTTTTTGATACAACCGCTCTCACTCATTTGTTTACATAAGACACTCACTGGTACTTAACTAAGACTGCAATTGCAAATTCTCCACACTGTCAGCCCTTGGGGGCCTCAATCATTTGCCTGCCTTGCCTGCTGGCATGCAATGCCTCTGCTTATATCTGCGGTCTCCCACATTTTTAAAAAAGGTTAAGATTTAAGTTTTGTTTTTTTTTTGCTGACAACTGATATGCCAATATTTTGAAAATAGTTTTCCGATGCCGATATATGGACATATTTATCCCACCTGATTAACACACATATAAAGTCACATAATAAATTAAATCAATATTTAAAAACTGTATTTTGTATTTACTTGGGTTTTCTTTGTGTATTATTAAAATCTGCTTTATGATGTGAAACATTTAAGTGTGACAAATATGCAAAAATATAAGAAATCAAGAAACTGGTAAATACTTTTTCAAAGCACCGTAATAATACAAGTGTCATGGTGCTGATACCTTGATGCAAAAATTCACACTTTTCAAGTCAAAAACAGTACAAAATTTTTGAGAAAAGGTCACACATTTACAAGAAAAATCTGAAAATTTATGAGGAAAAAAGCTCACAAAGTTTCGATAAAATTCATAGTTTTCGAGAAAAAAGCATAACTTTTGCAGAAAAAGATGAACATTTGTGAGAAAAAAGTGACAAAGTTCTATAAAAAATCAAATTTCAGAAAAAATAAATTTTTTGAGAGAAAAGTCACATACAAGAAAAAAGGTGCAAATTTATGAAAAAAAAATCAGTTATGATTAAAAAATTCACATTTTTTGGGGAAAAAAGTACACATTTATGAGAAAAAGCTTCAATTTTATGAGAAAAAAGTCAGAGTTTTCTTTAAAAAAAAATCTAATCTTTTGAGGAAAAAAAAAAAACAAAATTTTTTGAGAAAAATCATATTTAGTACAAGAAAAAGTTGAAAATTTATGAGAAAAAAAATAGCAGTTTTCTATTCCTTGTTCCCAACCTGGAGTTGGGGACAAGTTTAATTTTTCCTGAAAAGGAATATATTTTTTTGGATTTTATTTTAAAAAGTTTAAACCCCTCCCCTCTACAAAAATAGGGCCCTCTCAAACACAGTCTTGCATAGAGCCCCCCATAAAGCTTGGAATGGCTCTGGTTATAAGCAGTATTGGGTAAATTACTAAAAATTTGTTACTAATTACAGTTACCAGTTACTTCTTTTCAAAAGTAATTGAGTTACTTTACCAATTACTGCATATTAAAGTAACTAGTTACTTGGAAAAGTAACGTTGTAGGACCTTGGGGAAGTCAGATTATTTAGCACCTCAGACAGAGACAGTGAATAAGCATGGGAGAACAATGCCCAGGAAGTTCCTGGGCATATAGCCACAAGGAGTCAGAGACATAGGGGGTTGAAGGCAGTGTAATGTAAATGTCATGCTGTGTGATGAGAAACTTCCATGTAAATGTGTGAAGAGTGATTTGGGTAAAAGAGGAGAGAGCTTGCTGTAATCATTCAGTCTGTTCTGTGCTTGAGAGATGTGAAGTGTGTAATAAACAGCCTGTCCATGAATCTGCCTCTTATTTCACACACTCCACAACGTTCATATTACTTTTAAATGCCTACTTAAATCATCTTGCACACATACCAAGATAATTTAATTAATGGATTACATTACGGGATTATTAATGTCATGCTTAAAACAGACTATTACAGACAGAGCTTCACAGACTGTTTTTATATTGATGTTGCTGCATGTGTCAGTGGGGGACATGAATACTGTCCATGTTTATCTTACCTTTATGTTATGGATTAATCCAATGTGCACTGATCCAAAGAAAATATCCATTATCCACAGTCCAAATGTCTGCTGTGACAGAGACTTGATCGAGTACCTCAAATTCCTTTTAGAGATCAAAATCCGTTTTTGAATAATCTTTAACCAGGTAGCAGGTAAATGCGTTTTAACTTCAGTAGATCACAGTCTCAGCTGTCTGATGGCCAGTGACACAGTAATACATCTTAATTTTGTATCAACACATCTGGCAATCAGTCGGATTAATTCTTGCTGGGTCACAGACTGTCCAGATGTATACCTGTGCTTGAAATCCAGCAGTGGCTGTTGAGACACCCTGCTGTGGGTGTTCAAATAGCATAAATCCACTAACACGATGCTAGCTGTAAGCATAGCTAGTCGTTACTTAACACTGGCTTTGTCAGAGCTTGTTGCTGTTTTCAGGTGCTTCTGAAGATTGCAGTAGGATTCAATTGGCACTTAGCTTGCAACCCACCAATATGCTTTTGTCTTCAACAGTGACAAAGGAAAAATAATCTGTCTTTTTCCACAAAAACAAAGTGTCTTCATCTCTTCATCTGCTCAGTAGTGAAGACTCAGCTTTCTGCAACAGGTTACATTGACTGACAGCTACGTCTCAGCTATGGTAGGGTCAGTTTGTATATTCATTTATTTGTGGCAAAAATATCTATCCATATTAATAAAACGGGTAATGAGTAATGCATCTGATGAAATTTCAGTAACTGTTGTCTCATTACTGAATTTTTAAACAGTAATTTTGTTACACAACACATTACTGCAAAAGTAGGGGAGTTACAGTAACTTGTTACTTCCAACACTGGTTATAAGTAATGCTGAGTAAGTTGCTCCGTGTTTATGTGAATGTAGTTTATTTTTTCTTTAATCTGGATCCAGATGCAAATCTAATAAATAAAAGATCATGGTACTGATCAGGGGCAGACTTTGTCCATTTGGGGCCCAAGGCAAAGACGGAAATGGGGCCCTACATTTTCTTTGTTCCATACTTTCTTTTCAGGCCTTATTAAAATCCTACCTGAAACTTATTGTCCTCAGAAGTCTTCAAATGGTGATATCATTCAGCAATGAGGAATTACATCTGTAGAGAAACAAAGAAGTTTAACAAATTGAATGTACACTCTTGTCTATTATAAAAAAAAACAACAACAACAGTTCACTTGGAAGAGCTGTTGTTTATTCACACTTACCAGTACCTCCAAGATTTCATGATGTTGTGATCGCACTAATTCACACACAATCAGGCCATCGCCACATCTTTTGAGTGACCTTGCAACTTTGTCCAAGCACCCCAACTTTCCCGTAATTTTAGCCAATCCTCGTCAATTTCCATCAATTTCGCCTATCAAATTTGTCCTTCAGTAGCACTCAAACATTCAGACTAACCAATCAAATGTGTTGCTGCACTGCGCTCACTTCTGTGTTTACAGTGAGTATTAACAGAACACATCAGCAAAAAACAGGGTGTGCGATTTTAAAAAACACTCACACGCAAGTTTTCCACCACCGTCCCTTCCTACGTCTCCCCCGGCCCACCAGTGGACACCTCCCCACATCTCTGTCTTGACCATGTGTACGAAGTGCCAGGTTTGTGTTGAAAAAAGTCCACCTGCTTGAAAAGCACCCCGACGTGGGAGCGCATGTGAGGAGAGACGCCGTAAAACCACAAAAAAACCAAGCAAATCTAACACTACAGCAAGTGTTGTGACATTTTATACATCTTTAGAGGTAAAATCATTACTATGTCTTGTCAATGAGCTTTAAAGCTGTGAATCTCCAGTCTGGACATCAACCAACATGCACCCCTGGCAAACCCCCAAGGAGAGCCCCTCGTCCCGGTAAAGGAAAGATGAGTATCTGTTGAGACAGGTGTGTGTCAAGACGTGCAGCAGATAGACAGACAGGTAGAAGTCAGGCATAGAAAGACAGAGAATATTCAGTAATTTTTTTCAGAAAAACACAGACTTGGATAGACAATACAGAGCAACAGAATAAATTATTTCTTTTTTCTCTGCTCTCGGTACCAAGTGGTTGGGGACCGCTGTGGTTAGGGAGTTTTCAAATGAAAGTGCTGCCATGATTTCTAAATCTCTACTCTTTAGCATGCATTCGGTGCAATTTAGCTGCTGTAATGGATAATTATTTTTTCATCTGTTTTATTCAAGTTCTCAGCAAGAGTAGCCTACAGTGTTGGTCACTTTTATGACAAATGTATGAGTAGCTACTTCATTCTCACTTAATTGTGTTAATCTGTATTTGCTGTTGCACTAAAGAGTTTTTCTGTGTAGCAGAAGTTTCTGCTTAATTTACAAGTCAGTGTTTAATAGGAAATGTTTAACAATTCTGTGCTTTTCTTGTGGTGTTATAGAGAATATAATTGCAGTAAACTATAAAAAAAAAAAAGCATCTGCTTTCAAATTTGTAATTTTTCCCACAACTTTTAGTGCAAAAAAACTCTCAAAACATCACAACTTTGATCGTAACTTTTCAAAAATGCCCCCGTAAATTCAGGCTTTTTGGGCCACAACAATCATAAAAACATCCAGTGAAATCCTGGAGGGACTGACTTATCCCTGCCCAGTCTCAGCAAAAAATGTCATATTGCACGTTTTGTCACTCAGCGAAATCGTACACAGACACGTAAAAAAGATTTTTCACGTGCAGTGGATACGTGGCATTTACAGCTTTAAAAAGGCATCTAATGGCAGCTTAACATTTGCCAGTTTGTGTTCCTGTCACTTTTATTGTCACTTTTATGGGCAGTGGTGGCCTAATGGTTAGGGATGTGGACTGGTGAGCCGAGGGTTGCAGATTCGATCCCTGGACCAGCAGGATTAGATCTGGGTGGGACAGATTACATAGCAGTATTTGCCCCACCCTCCTTAACCCCACTGTGGTGCCCTTGAGCCAGGTCCTTAACCACAACTCCTCCAGTGGAGCTGCTCAGTGGCCACAGGTCAGTTTGTGGTTGTACTGGGCAGCTTCCTGGTGTGAATATTTAACTGTGTGAATGTGAACAGGGTATCCTTGAAAAAGAGAGGTTCCCTTGCAATGGAACTACCCTGTGTTATGTATGTAAATAGAAGGTATTAGTAAGATTGCGGCCGGGGTGGATGGGGAATGAGCAGGGGTGGTTAACTGCCCGTTCCGGTGGTGACTCCACTCCAGGTATAAAGGATGTGGGCGAAGGAGGCTAGTCCTCTTTCATCGTGGGACACCTGACCTGTCGGAGAGTGCTGAACACCTGAGGGTATTGTACATAGTATTTTTAATAAAGCTCCGTAAACAGTAGTCACTGTCTACTTGTTATTGCCTCAATTATGGATGCAACATTTGGCGACGAGGTAAAAGCGGTTGTGGAGAGGTCTGTTGCCAGTTTTTGGCCATTTTTGGAAACCCTGGGCGAGCCACCAGTGCCTTGACCTCGGTGGTTTGCCGCATTCACAAATTATTTAGTAGTATTAAAACTCGGCGAGCTTGAGAAGCTTCGCGCGAGGGCTGTTTTGGTCCATAATTTAGGCATGGAGGGGCAAAGAATACTGGAAAACCTTGGAGGGGCCGATAGTTTTGATGAAGTGGTGGAGTTAATGGCACAGTACTTTCGCACGCTGGAAAACGTCACTGTCTGGCGCATTCAGTTTTGACAGCGCCGCCAGCGGTCGGGGGAACCAGTGAAGAGATTTCTGGAGGACCTCTGGGAGCTGGTGAGAGAATGCAAGTTTGGACCCCTGGATGATGAGATGAAACGGGACCAGTTGGAGGAACACATTTGCTGTCCAGCAGCCCGGTCCAGGCTTTTGACTCATCCAGGTGAGCTGACGTTGGCCGCAGCTATCGAGGTCGCTCAGCAATTTGAGGCAGCAGAGACTATCGCGAGGGGCCTGACTGAAGGGGCCGCTCTGACCCAAGGTGAGTCTCGTGCGAAGGCACTGTTATTGGACCCTCAAGATGAGGACAGTGGAGAGGATGAATATGCCTCTGTGGTTAAACTTAGGTCTGCCCCAGGTACACTGTGTTGTTATGGCTGTGGGTCCCCAAGTCACCGCTATAAGTCCAGGATATGTCCGGCGAAGTGCAAGCGTTGTGGGAAGTGTGGTTTGCTGAACCACTTTGCCAGGGTGTGTGCAAACTTTGAGCATAGGGACCGGCGGAGTGAGGCAGGTCCCTCGCAGAAGACTCCCACGATTGTCCACACCATTTCCCCGGAGACCACTGTTCGGATCGGGTGTGACGTAATGCTGGATGCCATTGAGGTTCCCCTGTTGGTAGAAACGGGAGCTGTTACCTCTGTTTTGAACCTGGCGACCTTAAAGAGTCTGTTTCCACACCGACAGATCAGGAAGCAGGAGAGACACTACTTTGGCTATGGATGGAACAGACTGTCCGTTTTGGGATTTGTGGAAATGGAGGCACGGTACAAGTCTGTTGTTGTACCCAAGGCCCGTGTTTATGTCACCGCTGGGGGTGTTAACATCATGGGGTGCAGCCTTTTTTATAGCCTGGGGTTCTCTATAGCGAATGTGTCGTGTTAGGAGTGGTTGAGGTGCGAACTTTGGGGCCGACCAGCTCCGGTGGTGGATGGCAAGGAGGTGTGGGACTCAGACTGGCTGGATACTACAAGTGGAGAGCACGTTTGGCGCCACACGACGCCGCCCCGGGACGGACCTGATGCCAGTAACCACGTTGCCCTGGATGAGGGAGCTGGACGGCACGCCTGGACCCCCGGGGTGGCCCATAAGGACGAGGTGCCCGCGCTGGCGACTGAGGGGCGAGACCTAAGAGTGCAGTTTTGAAGCGCTCACAACAATGGCCTGCCAAGAGAACGGCGTACTGGACCTGCAAGTCGACTGGATCGATGATGGAGGCCAGTCGGAACCAGAGTGATCCCGATAAGAAGAAAAGGGCTTCCCTGCAGTTTGGAGATGAGGTTCGACCCAGGGTCGAGGCCCGAATGAGAGGTGATAAGCGATAGGTATCTGTGCCTGTCTGACAAGACCTGGAGGCATCCAAACGAGCTGCGTCTAGTGGTGGAGAAGAGGGGACGACACAGCGAGAGCCCGGAGGTCAAGAGAAGGAGGTGCCTAGAAAGAGACCCATCAAAGGACCCAAGGTGTTTTACTGTGTGTGTTTTGATTTTGACCCAGGTCCTGCTGTTCATAGTTGAACCCTACTGTATTGGTGCCCTGGATATTATTGGTTTGAAAAAAAAAAAAAAAAAGAAGGGAGACAAAATCTTATGAGTTAAATTTTATAATTTATGTGTTTGTATAAAAGCAAAGTTTTAATGGCTAAGGATATTTGTAATTATTGGATTTATTCTGGGCAGTGCTGTGGTGGAGTGGTTATCACTGCGGCAGCACAGCAACTCACCCTTGGCTGGGGGATCCTGGGTTCGATCTCAGCCCCCGACCAACAGTGTGGGGTGGGTGTTGGGGTGGGGGCCGCCAGTGGTGTTATCAATGATGGTTGTTCATATGGAGCTGTTTAACAGGATTATTTTGTTTAGAAACACGGCCTTTTAAGTTGGACTGTTTTAAGTATGGCGGCAGAATAACCCGTCTACCCGTGTAGGGGGCGCTGGCAGTCTACCCGGCCCCCCAGCCTTAGTTGTGTGAATGGATAGGCAGTTTGTTTCTTTTTGTATATATTTTTATAATTAGAGAGTATGTCGGGAGCCAAATTTGGGTGGGTTATCTGTACACATGACGTTTTTTGAAAGGGGGAGGGGTATTATGTATGTAAATAGAAGGTATTAGTAAGATGGCGGCCGGGGTGGACGGGGAATGAGTAGGGATGACTAACTGCTGGTTCCGGTGGTGACGCCAGGTCACCACCGGACGTGTGCCACTCGTCCGGTGGCACTGGGACGTGTGACACTCAGAATCAGAATCAGAATCAGAAAAGATTTATTGCCAAGTACATTAACAGATACAACTGATAATATACGAGGGATTTGACTTGACAAAGAAAACGACCTGCATTTCCGGTGACACAGCAGCATCTGTGAACGCGCCTGTCAACAGAAGGGTACAGGATGCATGGGAAAGAAAGGATAATACAATAGGAAGGAGCAAAAAAAACATTGATTGTCAGAATAGTGGTCATATATGATCAGTATTATGATTACAAGAAAAAAAAGCCCTCAATGCACAGTTAGCAGACAAAAAAGTTCACAAGGACACAGAGAGAGCAGTGAGTGAATCATCTTTATCATCAGTTTTTTGAATCAGTGTGGGTGTAATGTTGAATGTAGGTGTTTGTATCAGTTAAGAACAACAAGGTCTCTTTGGCAGGAGATGTTTTGTCTAGCTGCTGGCATTTGTCCTTGGGCCATGCAGCTGGCTGTCCGAAAGGCCGTGAGCTCAATGTTTTGAAAACAAAAAAACTGCAGATAATCTGGAGGATTTGTGTGAGGGGAGTCAGATTCGTCGAATAGTACTGATCTCAGAGAGAAAAAACTTTATATTCTCTTACAGATTCAGTACTTAATCCTTCATTGCTGGACGTTGAATCCTTCATGGACGGCTCTAAGCGTAATCATGATGTAATCCACCTTCCGAGACAGTTCTCCATTTGCCGCTATCAGAGTCCTCTCCATTTTTTCAATTTGATGGTTGAACCTCGCCTGGCCAGCGTTTTGATAGGTTGTGTCCATCTTCATCAATTTGCGGTACACCAGGACAATCCCAGATCCAATCAGAACGATCCCAATCACCATTACTACGAAGACGTACAAATCTTCTACATCTTCGATGGAAAGATCAGACAGGCACAAGAGTTTCCAATTACTTGTGTCCCTCAAATAGCCCGCAGCAGCCGTTCCTGCGGGGCAAACAACCTCCCCCGGGGCACTTTTCCTCGTTGAAAAAATAGTGTCAATTGCGTTCAAAGCCCAGCTTATTAATTCCATAATTTCTTTCGATAATCAGCAGTAAAAACACGCAGACAGACGACAGCAAGCTGGGATCCAGTTAGTTAGGGGAGGAAGGAGATAAGTCAGAGCAGGAGAGAAGAAAAAAGGCGTCTGCTCTCTTTGGAGGGCGGAAGTGAAGAGACTCCCCATTGACTTTACATGTTAGGTGGCGCTGTAGAGCAATTTTTGTGGGGTTATTCATATTTCCTCCAAAATATTAAATTTTTTGCCAGTCTTGAGGTCCCTGCAAAATCCCTGCAAATGATGAGTTTTCAGGCATGTTCACTACCCCAAAAATGAGATCTTGGATGGAGAAGAAAAAAAAAATTCTAACAATTACAATAGGGCTCTCGCCCACTGACTTTGTCAGCGGCTCGGGCCCTAAAAATTCTAACAGCAACAATACGGCTCTTCCCCACTGACGCTGTCAGTGACTCAGGCACTAATTACAATACGGCTGTCACCCACTGACTTTGTCAGTGGCTTGGGCCCTATCAATTACAATAGGGCTCTCGCCCACTGACATTGTCAGTGGCTCAGGCCCTAATAAATGACTGAAGATGTAGTCATTTCTTGTTCTCACAGTATCAACAAGAACATTTCCTAACACTTTTCAAATCGGTGAAAACCAAAGTAATTTAAAGAGTATCACCACCTATACTTGAGTAAAAGTACAGCTTGTTCTTTATAAACCTACTAAATAATGATAAGAAGCTTGTCCATTTTTTTTTGAGTGTATGTACATGAATAAATCTAATTCATTATTAACCACATCAAAAAATCAACTAACCCCACCATATTTAAAAATCTACATAGTTTTGACTCTTAACAAGGAGGGTATAAAGGTTGTTCTGGGTATGAGGGTCATCTGTGCTGCTGCCCTAACAGCCGTTTTTACACTATTCCTATTTAAAACATGCAACTATTGCAGAGTACTGCATACTCAATGATACCCAAAGGCAATAGCAGAATTTTTCACCATGGTTTCTGGTACATATTTTAACTTTAATCTTCTCAACATGGGTCCCCCATTATAGGGTAACATGTAGATATTCTGGATGATTGCAGTTTTCGACAAGATTAATTCCCTGGGAAAAAAAAAAATATTGCAGGTGTCAGCGATAATTTGGAACTCTGCTGGTGGAGTGAGGGAGTGAGTGAGAGCTGTCTAGATGTTCTACTCATAAAGTCACACATTTCATTCCATTTAGCCTCATTTTCTGCATATTCCTGTTCACTTTCAGCCAGAAGCAAAAGACCAGAGGCTGAACTGAGCCCATTAAAACTTTAACTCAGTTCATATTCTGGGTGCATGACCAGATGATTAAACTCAAACTGCGGCGGTGTGGAAACAGGAGGCTGGTTTGTTTAGCTTTTGGGTTTCACATCAATAGGAAGACTTGGCTGGCTCCAGTCTTCAAGTTTGTTTAAAGTCAGTGTTCTTTATGGTCAACTTTTTTTTGTTTAAACATGAGCAAAACAAAATTGAGAAATGATTTGTTTCTCCAAATACCATGATTATCTAGTATCGTCAACCCATCCATCCATTTTCTGTCACATATATTGGGGTCCAGGAATAGATTGTGGATGAGGGCAACAGTTTAAGCAGAAATGCCTGGATTTTCATCTTTTGGGCCTCTGCCACCAGCTCTTCAGGGGGGACAATGAGGTATTCCTTGAGGCGTGATCTCTCCAGTGTGTCCCAGATCTGACCTGGTCAGTGCTTCCAGTTGAACATGCCCAAAATACCTTTTGTCCATGTTGCAAATTTATGAGAAATGTGGCAGACTGAAGTCAGATTGAACACTGTAATTCCCCTCTCATGAACTTTGCTCCCTCCACTTATGAACTTCCAGGACTGTTTTAACTCTATACAAGGTACATCATCCCCACAGGATCCAAGCAGCATTACTGGGTTCCATTCTGTGGCCACCTCCCTTGTCTCCCTCGCTGGCAACACAGACTTTTCATGCCTAGGTTTCAAAACAACTTCCCACACCTCGGGGGTTTTGTTACTACAGCTACTGAAGAGAAGAAGAAGAAGTTACTGAAGAGGCACTTCTGAGATCCACATTGTTCTGTTTGCATTGCTTGTTTGTCATAAATATCTGTGCATGTTGTTCTCATTAGGAATTCTCATAGATTAGACAAATATCAGCTAGAAAAGTAGAATACCTGTAAATTACCATTCGAAAAATGGAGTGCTGTTTATATCACCTGAGGAACACATCCCAGCTGGGTGAGCTGGCTCACACATCCCAGCCAGCATGTCCATGTTGGCCCCACTAAAGGTTAAAAATCTGGGCTGTCTTATGGGTCCCATGTGGGTTTGTCTGCAGATTCCATGTTGGCTCTATCTGTTTGCCCACATGTCATAAGTTGCCCTTTTTAAGGCCTATTGAAGGACACCAAGCGCTCACTGTGGTTTTGCACATTTGTTAACATAAAGATGGACAAAACACGAAACACTAACTTTGATAAAATTATGGAAGGCGCTGGAGGAGAGTGGAGCTCACGAGCAGGGGGAGGCAGAACAGCCAGGGAAAAATATGGCTGAGGCACTCGGGGACGCCGGGGAAACAGAGACAATAACAGCCGGAGCACACCCGAAGAGAAGCGGGGCTCACGGCAGGGGGAATTAAGGGAAAGGACAAATTACCTGGTCGGAGCTCGACAATTACCTCAATGGCTACCCAAAATACACCCAGTGTTTGGCAGGCCGTAACTGAGGAATGAACCAGCAAGACACGACAACGGGGAAAGGTTGTCGTGCCCTTAAATACTATTTTGTAATGTATGACAGGTGTGGATACATGAGTGGAGAAAGTAACACAATCAGTGACAGCTGTGCAGCCGGCGAAGCAGTTTGACAGCCGGAAGCTGCACAGCATGTCAAAATAAAACACAAACCAGAAACCATAATGATAGAAAAATAAGATAACACAACCCCAAGAAGTAAATAATACTAAAGATACAAAATGACACAATAAATAAACAGGACAAGACAAAACTCAAAGCTTGAAACTGAGCCCGGCCCCCAACGTGCTCAGGATCATGACAACATGGACTTTATGTGCGGCACAGGTAACCAGGTAATCCTGTTGCCTGCATTAAACCCATCAGGGCCCCACATGGGTTAAAGTGGGTGAGCAGGTTTCAGTAACACTGGTGCCAAAAGTACAAGAAAAGAGTCACAAATGTATAAGAAAAAAAAATACATTTATGAGAAAGAAGTAACAAATTTACAAAAAAATTAATAGAAAATATATGAGAAAAAAAATCATAAATTTATGAGAAAAAAATAACATTTAGGAGAAAAAGTTGCAAATTTACAAGAAAAAAGTTGTAAATTCATGAGGAAAAAAATGGAAAAAGTTGCAAATTAACAAAAAAGTAGCAAACAAATATACAATGCATCTGGAAAGTATTCACAGCACTTCACTGTTTCCGCATTTTGTTGTTACAGCCTTATTCCAAAAGGGATTAAATTTATTTTTTCCTCAAAATTCTACACACAATACCCCATAATGAAAATGTGAAAAAAAATGTTGAGATTTTTGCAAATTTATTTAAAATAAAAAGACTAAGAAATCACATGTACATAAGTGTTCACAGCCTTTGTGCAATACTTTGTTGATGCACCTTTGGCAGCAATTACAGCCTCAAGTCTTTCTGAATATGATGCCACAAGCATGGCACACCTATCTTTGGGCAGTTTGGCCCATTCCTCTTTGCAGCACCTCTTAAGCTCCATCAGGTTGGATTGGAAGCGTCGGTGCACAGCCATTTTCAGATCTCTCCAGAGATGTTCAATTGGATTCAACTCTGGGCTATCTCTGGGCCACTCAAGGACATTCACAGAGTTGCCCTGAAGCCACTCCTTTGATATCTTGGCTGTGTGCTAAGGATTGTTGTCCTGCTGAAAGATGAACCGTTGCCCCAGTCTGGGATCAAAAGCGCTCTGGAGCAGGTTTTGATCCAGGATGTCTCTGTATATTGATGCATTCATTTTTCCCTTTATCATGACTAGTCCCCCAGTTCTTGCCTCTGAAAAACATCCCCACAGCATGATGCTGCCACCCCTATTGGTGTGGTTATGAGTGGTGCCTTGTTTCCTCCAAACATGATGCCTGGTGTTCATGCCAAAGAGTTCAATCTCTGGCTCATCAGACCAGAGAAATTTGTTTCTCATCGTCTGAGAGTCCTTCAGGTGCCTTTTGGCAAACTCCAGGCGGGCTGCCATGTGCCTTTTACTAAGGAGTGGCTTCGTTCTGGCCACGCTACCATACAGGCCTGATTGGTGGATTGCTGCAGAGATGGTTGTCCTTCTGGAAGGTTCTCCTCTCTCCACAGAGGAACACTGGAGCTCTAACAGAGTGACCATCGGGTTCTTGGTCACCTCCCTGACAAAGGTCCTTCTTCCCCGATCACTCAGTTTAGATGGCCGGCCAGCTCTAGGAAGAGTCCAGGTGGTTCTGAACTTCTTCCATTTACAGATGATGGAGGCCATTGTGATCATTGGGACCTTCAAAACAGCAGAAATTTTTCTCTACCCTTCCCCAGAGTTGTGCCTTGGGACAATTCTGTCTCAGCGGTCTACAGACAATTCCTTTGAGTTCATGCTTGGTTTGTGCTCTGACATGCACTGTCAACTGAAAAAAAAACAAAAAAAACCTTTTCCACGTCGTCATTATGGGATATTTGTGTAGGTTCTGAACTTCTTCCATTTACGGATAATGGAGGCCACTGTGCTCATTGGGACCTACAAAGCAGCAGAAATTTTTCTGTACCCTTTCCCAGATCTGTACCTCGAGACAATCCTGTCTATGAGGTCTACAGACAATTCCTTTGACTTCATGCTCTGACATGCACTGTCAACTGTGGGACCTTATATAGACAGGTGTGTGCCTTTCCAAATCATGTCCAATCAACAGAATTTACCACAGGTGGACTCCAGTTAAGCTGTAGAAACATCTCAAGGATGATCAGTGGAAACACGATGCACCTGAGCTCAATTTTGAGCTTCGTGGCAAAGGCTGTGAATACTTATGTACATATGATTTCTTAGTTTTTTTATTTTTAATAAATTTGCAAAAATCTGTTTTTTTTCACATTGTTATTATGGGGTATTGTGTGTAGAATTCTGAGGAAAAAAAAAGAATTTAATCCATTTTGGAATTAGGCTGTAACATATCATGTGGAAAAAGTGAAGCACTGTGAATACTTTCCAGATGCACTGTATGAGTAAATAAATTGAAAATTTACAAGGAAAAGGTTACAAATTTATGAGAAAATAACCTACAAATTTACAATAAAAAAAGTAGAACATTTTTTGAGAAAATTCCAAATGCACAAGAAAATGTTACAAATTTATGGGGAAAAAGTGAAAACTGAGGAGAAAGAAGTTTCAGATTTACAAGAAGAAACAGTAACATTACTTGAAAACTGTCATGAACCGAGCCTGTGTTTCCTGTGGGCTCGGTTCTGATCGATCCTGGTGGCTCAGGCAGTGCGTTTATTATGTGGAGTTGTGTTTTGATTTCTTCTTGTTTTCATTTCTGCGCACCGTTTCTATTCCTGCCTGTAGCTGCCGCTCTGGCCTGTCCGGCCACGCCCCCCTCTTTCTGACAGCCAGCTGTTCGCCCCGGTAATCATCTTTCCCACGCTCGCCCAGGTGTCCCTTATTTGTCAAGCCAGCGGCTTCTGTATTAAAAGAGCTCTTCACTACACAGACGCCACTGGATCATTGTACGTGTTGGATGGTCGTTCTCTGCCGTCAACCGTCACGTCAGTAAGGACTGTGTTTATGTGTGCTCGTGATTATCACTGTGACAACTCGGCCTGCCCCCACTCTGTGAGTATCTGTCTGTGCGCTGTCCGCCACTGTATACCTCCAGTGTGTGTGTTGGGCAGCCTCGAGAACTCTTAGTGTATCTGAGCTATCTTATGTCTTTGTGTTCACTTTTGTGTTAATAAATGTGTGTGTGGTGTAACCCAGCATTTAAGTCCTCGTCCTTTCTTCTCCTCCGTGCGCTGTTGGAGAAGCGCACGGAGAGCTCATGACAGAATGATCCAGCCAAACTATAGGATTTAGCGGGTTACACCCACACATCGTTCTCTTTTCTTTTTTTTGAACTGTTTTCTGGACTTACCTGCATCTGGAGAGCATCATGCCCCGGTTTCGCCGAGGAAGTGGATCAGCAGCGGGGTTTCCCAAGGTCGAAGAGGGATGGGCCGCTGAAGACATTCGCAGCTTGGTGAATGAAGCTCTCGCCGCCCGTGGGCCGAAGAAGACGCTGGAATGCCTGGGCGGAGTTGTTGGGATCCTGGAAGCAAATCCTGGGCTGTGGAGTTACCTCCAGTTTGCCGACCTGCTCTCCACGGTCTGCTCGCTCCAGCGCTCTTTCCTCGGCTTGGCGTGGCCCAAGGCGCCGAGGCAGAGGACCGGCAACTCTCAGCCCGTCATCCTCCATGACGCTTCGCCCGCCCCTCCTCCCACTCCAACACGGTCCTCTCCAGGAAACAGAAGACAGCGTCACCCCGTGTGAAGATGCTGGGAGAAGCCTCCCTCGTCGTCAGCTGTCATCACCCTCCCAGCTGCTGCAAGGCTAGATGGGGCTGCTTCGGGAACGCCCACCTCCGTTGCCACGGAGACGGCTCCTCCTACAGCCATTGAAGAGGGCCTTATCACCGCTGACACGGAGAGGGATGTCTGTCTGCTATCTGCTGCTGTCAAGACCAGTGACCGGGTTGACAGGCAAGTATATTTTAAACCTATTTCATCTAATCGTGTTAAATCTTGCCTGTCTCCTGAGGGAGAGACCCAGTTGAAGCAGTCCGCTGGGTCCTCTCCTCCAGCTGCAGATACTCACTCGCTTTTTCTCCCCTCCGTGTCTCCTCCCATTCTCCCTGAGGGCCAGCTGGCCCAAGGTCAGGGCCACCAGACAGTGGAGGAGCCAGTGGCTTTGGATGATCCATTCCCGGAGTTAGCATGGAGAGGTCCCCCTGCAGCCACGCCGGTGGAATCCCCAGTGTTGGAGCTGCTGCAGGTAGACAACAGTGCTGCCAACACCATCTTGCCAGCTGCAGAGGCATCTGCAGCGAACTGGGAGCCGGAGCTGGACCTCTTGGAGGCCGGGCCTAAGTGTTCATTGCCGGGATCGACGGAGTCCTGGACCACGGTGGAGCTCAAGCTCAGGCAAGTAATATCTCTTGTTTTTCTTATGTCAGATTTAGAAAGATCTTGCCTGGCTTTGGGTGAGGAGAGTCAGGCGCACCACACAGCTGCGTCTGAACTTCCTTCACCAGGCTCTGCTGCTGCCGACGACCCTAACCATCTTTCTTCTCCTGCTTCCCCTGAGCCTTCTACCAGGGTTGCCAGAGAGGGTGTATCACCACCGGGGATCACCGAGGGTCTGGTCCTGCCAAAGGAGGATGTTGCTGCTCCAGCTTCTCCTGCCAGGGTCGTCAGGGCTCCTCCCATCGATCGTCTCCTCAGCCTGGTGCTCCTGCAGGTTGGTCTGCTCACCGTGAGTGCAGCTCTGGCCCAATCGGGGTACATCGCGGGTGCAGCAGAGCCAACCCAGTCGGGGGCCACCGTGGAAGCAGCCTGGCTCCTGCTGGAGTCCACCGTGGGTGCAGCGGAGCCAGCCTGGTCAGGGTCCACCGTGGGCACAGTGAGGCTACCACTGGAGACCGTCGTGGGTGCAGCAGAGCCAGCCCAGTCGGGGTCCACCGCAGGTGCCACTGAGGAGGCTGTGGAGATTCCGTCTCCCTGGTCCAGTTGCCCTCCAGTCAGCCTTCCGGTGGGCAGGCAGCCTCCTGCTTCACCCCCTTCATCCTGGTGGCTGAGCAATGTGGGCTGGCCACCAGAGGAATTGACTCCCCGGGTCTGGTGGCCCATGTTTTCCGGCAGTCCGCCGGATTCCATCCACCGGACCTTCTGCTGGGCCTGGGACTCTGGGCGGCCTCCTGATCCCCAACGCCCGTGGACTTGGGGGGGTTAATTGTGGACCCTGGGTGGGGTATTGCGTTTCCTCTGTTCCTGTTCCCCCTACCTCCCACCAGGGTTCATGTGTTAGGGTTTTTCGTGTGGGGGTTGGTGGGGGGGTTTCCTTGATGTTGAGATGAGATGAGATGAGATTCAACTTTATTGTCATTACACATGTATGAATACAAGGTAACGAAACGTGACTTGGCATTTGGGCACGCTCTGCAGAGCGCATCCAAAGCTGGGGCAGCCGCTAGGCGCCAGTCATGTTACCGTGGGTGTCTGGTATCCACCCCTAGGAGGAGGGGCTCTGTCATGAACTGAACCCGTATTTCCTGTGGGCTTGGTTCTGATCGATCCTGGTGGCTCAGGCAGTGCGTTTATTATGTGGAGTTGCGTTTTGATTTCTTGTTTTCATTTCCGCACACCGTTTCTATTCCTGCCTGTAGCTGCCGCTCTGGCCTGTCTGGCCATGCCCCCTCTTTCTGACAGCCAGCTGTTCGCCCCAGTAATCATCTTTCCTGCGCTCGCCCAGGTGTTCCTTATTTGTCACGCCAGCAGCGTCTGTATTAAAGGAGCTCTTCACTACACAGACGCCGCTGGATCATTGTATGTGTTGGATGGTCGTTCTCTGCTGTCAATTGTCACGTCAGTAAGGACTGTGTTTATGTGTGCTCGTGATTATCGCTGTGACGACTCGGCCTGCCCCCACTCTGAGTATCTGTGTGCTCTCCGCCACTGTATACCTCCAGTGTGTGTTTTGGGCGGCCTTGAGAACTCTTAGTGTATCCGAGCTGTCTTATGTCTTTGTGTTCACTTTTGTGTTAATAAATGTGTGTGTGGTGTAACCCAGCATTTAAGTTCTTGTCCTTTCTCCTCCTCTGTGCGCTGTTAGAGAAGCACACAGAGAGCTCATGACAGAAAACATTTTTTTTTTTTTTTGGCAAATTTACCAAAAAAGGTAAATTTGTAAGGAAAAAAATTTGATAAAGTTGCAAATTAACCAAAAAATAACAAATGTATGTGTAAATAAGTTTAAAATTTACTAGGAAAAAAGTCACAAATTTCTGAGAAAACAAATTTTTGAGAAAGTTGCAAGTTTACAGTGATGAATGTTGAATTTTTTTTTGAGAAAGTTCCAAATGTACAAGAAAAATTGCAAATTTGTGGGAAAAAGTCACAAATTTACAAAAAAATGACAAATTTCTGACAAAATAAGTTAAAAATAGTTAAACAGGTAAAATCCATGTGGGCAAACACAGATGGGGCCAACATGGAACCCGTGGACAAACTCATTTGGGACCCATATGACAGCCCAGGTTAAACCTATAATGGGGCCCACATGGACATGCTGGCTGGGATGGCATAGAGAGTTTGTCATGTACTGCCCAGTTCTGACTAGGTGACAGTAGGTGTGATTGTTAGGTAGAAGGCTAAACTGAAAAACAGGAGGTCCATCATCCTGGCAAACAAATAGAAAGCTGGGACTCTAAACCTTTAACTTCAGAGAGAGAAATATTCCTGTGTTGTCCATTTGAGGGCAATGTTGGACTTTTGAGTTTCAAGCCTGGGACTGAGGATCGTCACTTCCTTGTGGTAACGTAACGTATCATCACTTCCTGTTTTGCTTTCTGCCTGTGTGGTTGCTCTCCAGCTATTAGCTATGGCTACTAGCTCTCTTTCCTCTCCTCTGGTGTGCTCTCTCTGTCAGATGTTTAGCTACACCTCTGCCTCTTTTAGTGATAACGGTAAATGTAATAAATGTTGTCTTTTTGAGGCGCTCGAGGCGAGGTTGTCTGATTTGGAATCCCGGCTCCGCTGCATTGAAACACCGTCTGCGCCAGTTAATCTTGACGGACGCCCATTAGCTGCAGCGGAGCTAGCTAGCTTAGGCCCCCCTGTCAGCGGTTCCCCGGCTCTCCTCAGCAGCCAGGAGACTGGGTGGGTGACGGTGAGAAGGAAGCCTAGTCGCAAAGCCCCGGTTCACCACCAACCTGTTCACGTTTCTAATCGTTTTTCCCCGCTCAGCGACACACCCGCTGAGGAAAAAACTCTGATCATTGGCGACTCTGTAGTCAGAAACGTGAACCTAGAGACTCCAGCGGTCATAGTCAAATGCATTCCTGGGGCCAGAGCAGGCGACATCGAGTCAAATCTGAAAATGCTGGCTAAAATTAACTGTAAATACTCCACAATTGTTATTCACGCCGGCATTAATGACATCCGTCTCCGGCAGTCGGAAGTCACCAAACTTGATGTAGAATCGGTGTGTGACTTTGCAAAAACGATGTCTGCCACTGTAGTATTCTCTGGGCCCCTCCCCAATCTGACCAGTGATGACATGTTTAGCCGCTCGTCATCCTTGAACCGCTGGCTGTCTGTGTGGTGTCCTAAAAATGACGTGGGCTACATTGACAATTGGAGCTCTTTTTGGGGAAAACCTGGTCTTATGAGATGAGACAGCATTCATCCCACTTTGGATGGTGCTTCTCATTTATCTAACAATCTGGCATCTTTTTTATCCAAATTTCCAAAACCATGACTACTCAGAGTTGGGACCAGGAAGCAGAGTCGCAGTCTTACACGCCTCTCTGCAGCTCCTCTTCATCCGCCACCCCTCAGCTTAGCCCCTGTCTTCCCCATCAGAGAATCGTTGTCTGCTCCCTCCAAAGTAAATAAAAATATCATGCATAAGCATCCCAAAGTGATAAAGCAAAACATTGGTAAAACTCAAATTAAACATAAAGCCTCTAAATTGAATGATTTGGCCTCTGTTCCTCCTCATAATTTAAAAATTAAATGTGGTTTATTAAATATTAGGTCTCTAACTCCCAAGTCTCTGTTAGTCCATGATCTGTTAATTGATCATCAGATTGATTTAATTTCCCTTACAGAGACTTGGTTAGGGCAAGAGGATTATGTTGGTTTAAATGAATCAACTCCCTCTGGTTATTTAAACTGTCAAAATCCCAGAAGTTCTGGTCGTGGAGGAGGAGTAGCAACAATTTACCATTCCAAATTACTAGTTAATGTAAAGCAAAAAACATGTTATAATTCCTTTGAGGGCCTGGTCCTCAGTATTGGGCACTTTAGCAATTTTTGGTTAAACCCAATTTTATTTGCCATAGTTTATCGTCCCCCATCAACCTACTCAGAATTTTTATCCGAATTTGCTGATTTCTTAGCTGATTTAGTGCTGAAATCTGATAGAATAATTATAGTAGGGGACTTTAATATACATGTGGATGTAGATAGTGACTGCCTTAATGTGGCATTTAATTCAATATTAGACTCGATTGGGTTTTCTCAGAAAGTAGGAAATTCTACTCATTACCTTCACCATACATTGGACCTTGTTCTGACATATGGCATAGAAATAGAAAATCTTGTAGTGTCTCCTCATAACCCTGTACTGTCAGACCATTGTCTGTTAACCTTTGATTTTACCATTTCTGACTATTTGGCTCCTAAAGAAAAATATTATTACAGTAGATGCCTCTCAGATGATGCTGTTTCCAAATTTATGCAGATTGTTTCCTCTATGCCATGTGTCAACACAACGGAAATAAGCTATAGACAGCTTGCTCCTTCTGTAATTGATAACATGGTGGATAGTGTTTCAGCTTCTCTGCATCAGGCTCTAGACTTGGTGGCCCCCTTAAAAAAGAAAAAGTCTAATCAGAGATTTCTAACTCCTTGGTTCAACACAGAAACTCGTAGCTTAAAACAGAAGACTCGTCAATTAGAAAGAAAATGGCGCTCTACTAATTTAGATGAAATCTATTTAGCTTGGAGAAATCATCTTTTAATTTATAAAAAAATCTCTTAGAAAAGCTAGAACAAGTTATTACTCTGCATTAATAGAAGAGAACAAGAATAATCCCAGGTTTCTTTTCAGTACTGTAGCCAGGTTGACAAAGAGTCAGGACTCTGTCAATCCTAGCATTCCCTTAGAGCTTACTAGTCAGGACTTTATGAACTTTTTCAATAATAAAATTTCATCCATCAGAGATAAAATCAATCAGATTCTTCCCACAGTTAACTTAAATACTGTAACTACTACAACTCCTTCTTTTGATGTCTGTCTTGATGAGTTTACTCCAATCAACCTTTGTGAGTTAGACAAAATAGTTTCCTCATCCAAACCTTCAACTTGTCTTTTAGACCCTATTCCTACTAGGTTATTTAAAGAAGTCTTCCCACTTATTGGTAGCTTTATTCTTCATATAATCAATTCTTCATTAACTTTAGGCCATGTACCGCAGGCTTTTAAAACAGCTGTAATTAAACCCTTACTCAAAAAGCCAACGCTAGATCCAGGAGCTTTAGCTAACTATAGACCAATCTCTAATCTCCCTTTCATTTCAAAAATCTTAGAAAGAGTTGTTGCTACGCAATTATTCGACCACCTGCAGGGAAATGGTTTACTTGAAGAGTTTCAATCTGGGTTTAGAATCCATCATAGTACTGAAACAGCCTTAGCGAAGGTCACTAACGACCTCCTCATTGCATCTGATAATGGACTAGTTTCTGTACTTGTCCTTTTAGACCTTAGTGCAGCTTTTGATACTATCGATCATAATATTCTACTTGATAGATTAGAACACTATGTTGGACTTAATGGAACTTGGTTGCAGTGGTTTAGATCTTATTTATCTGATAGGTTCCAGTTTGTTCATGTAAATAATGAGTTTTCTTTCAACTCAAAGCTTAGTCATGGAGTTCCACAGGGATCTGTGCTAGGCCCTACTCTTTTTAGTTTATATATGCTTCCTTTAGGCAACATTATTAGAAAGCACTGTATACATTTTCATTGTTATGCAGATGACACACAATTATACCTGTCAATGAAGCCAGATGATAGTAATCAATTAGCCAAGTTAGAAGCCTGTCTTAAGGAAATCAAAGCTTGGATGACTTGTAATTTCCTGCTATTAAATTCAGATAAGACTGAAGTCATTCTTGTTGGTCCAAAAAACCTTAGAAATTCCTTTCCAAATCAAACTTTCAGTTTGGATGCAGTTACTCTTTCTCTTAATAGCTTTGTGAGGAACCTTGGAGTTATTTTTGATCAGGATTTGTCCTTCAATTCACATATTAAATTTGTTTCTAAGACTGCCTTCTATCATTTGCGTAATATTGCCAAGATTAGGAGCATCTTGTCTCAGAGTGATGCTGAGAAACTGATCCACGCTTTTGTTAGCTCGAGATTAGATTATTGTAATTCTTTATTATCAGGTTGTCCTAAAACATCTTTAAAAAGTCTTCAGCTGATCCAAAATGCTGCAGCAAGAGTTTTAACAGGTACTAGAAAGAGAGATCATATCTCTCCGGTTCTGACTTCACTGGCTCTCCCATAGAGTTTAGAATTGAGTTTAAAATCGTCAGAAGAAGGATTTTAATCCTTACAGAGCACTATGCTCCCAATGTGCAGGGTTATTTGTAATACCTCGAATCTCCAAAAGAACAATGGGAGGCAGAGCCTTCAGTTATCAAGCTCCTAACTAACTAACTAACTAACCTGCACTTATATAGCGCTTTTCCTGTGGAACCAGCTGCCAATCTCAATTCGGGAGTCAGACTTGATCCCTGTTTTTAAGAATAGGGTTAAAACCTTCCTTTTTGATATAGCCTATAATTAGGGTGGGATCATGTGACCCTGAACCCTCCCTTAGTTATAGGTTTAGACAGCCTGAGGACCTTCAACAATGCACTGGACTTCACTCCTTTCCTCACTCTCTATGAAATATTTTTTTTTGCTGGTCATTAACATTTGTTTGTTCTCTCCCATAGATTGAGTCCCCATCATGCTGTTTGCTCTCTACATGTCTGTTCTTTTCATCTTCTCTGTCCCCTCACCCCCCAGCCAGTCGCAGCAGATGACTGCCCCTCCCTGAGCCTGGTTCTGCTGGAGGTTTCTTCCTGTTAAAAGGGAGTTTTTCCTCTCCACCGTCGCCAAGTGCTTGCTCACAGGGGATCACCTGATTGCTGGGGTCTTTCTGCAACTGTGGGGGTTCCCCCCTACAGTTGATAGTGCTATGAGATGACTGTTGTTGTGAAATGGCGCTATATAAATAAAGTTGAATTGAATTGAATTGAATTGAATTGAATTGAATGTACTCCCTGAGTGTTGCAAATTTGTGAGAAAAAAAAAATCGAACTTGGGAGAAAAAAGTCACAAAATTACAAGAAAGTTGCAAATATATGAGAAAAAGATAAAAAATTGTGAGAAAATGTTACAATTATGAAAAAAAATTGTAAATTTACAAGCAAAAAAGAAAAAAAAGTTTACATTTCTGAGGAAAAAAAGTGACATTTATAAAAAAAATTGGAAAATTTACAAAAAAAAATGACAAATTTAAGGAAAATTTGGAATTTAACGAGAAAAATCAAGTAATGAGGAAAAAAAAATCACCCAGTTTTTATTGTAAAACAGCAACATTTTTCTTGGAAATTTTTCAAATCACCTACTGAGTAGTAGTGTCTGAACGTTGTTTTTGCTTAAATTTGCCTACTTAAGTGGATTTTTAAAAACATTTTTTTATCCACCAATCAACCTGAATGATGTACGGTCAGAGCTGCTGTTGTTGCTGTGGTGAATGGAGTCCCTGCAGGCTGAAGCGGCTCAGGAACAATCAATCCAGCAGCAGCAGCAGCAGCAGCATCCACAGCTGCTTCACACCAAACCAAAAGCGTAGGAGGCTGGGGGGCCCCGGAATGAAATGTGCGTCTTCAAAAACAAAATCGAAATGAACCTGATGGAAGACGACACTTGGCAGCTCTTAATACAACATGGAGGGAAGACTTGAGTGAGCTAATGTGGCGTGCCGGATCTTCTTCATCTCAAACGGGGGGGCAGGCAGGCTCTCCTGGGATGAGGGTTCAGTCCCCTGTAATAAAAGGGTAATTAGCTCCCCACCCCCTCCCAGAGAACCTGCCCCACCCCCTTCTAATACCATTATTTCCCCCGATGGGCACCGTAGCACGATGAGAGGCTGTCGGGGGACATGACGGCATTCATGATGGAAATTACTGACGTGATCAGTAATGATGTGAAAAAGATACGGCGCAGACCTCTCAGCAGGCCCTTCCTTCATTTGGATGTGTCAATCAGGCTTTCGGATTCGCGGAGAACGCTGCAATTTTCCTCCACTCACGGCATTTAGTTTAATGAAAGGCTTGGAGAGGACTGAGAGAGACGTGCACCTGAAGATCGAACGCTTCCACACCATCAGAAACCAAAATGATGACACCGAATTAACGCTTAAACACACCGAAGAGTCGTCGACATATACGGTGCAGAAATCAGCAGCTTCTACCAGGGCTGTTTCTAGCTTCTGTGTGGGGACAAAAAGCACAAATTCATGAGAAAGTTTGAAAATTTACACTACCGTTCAAAAGTTTGGGGTCACCTCAGTCAATTTTGTGTTTTCCATGAAAAGTCACACTTTTATTTACCACCATGAGTTGTAAAATGAATAGAAAATATAGTCAAGACATTGACAAGGTTAGAAATAATGATTTGTATTTGAAATAATAATTTTTTCCTTCAAACTTTGCTTTCGTCAAAGAATCCTCCATTTGCAGCAATTACAGCATTGCAGACCTAACATGATTGCACAAGGGTTTTCTAATCATCCATTAGCCTTCTGACGCAATGAGCAAACACAGTGTACCATTAGAACACTGGAGTGATAGTTGCTGGAAATGAGCCTCGATACACCTATGTAGATATTGCACCAAAAACCAGACATTTGCAGCTAGAATAGTCATTTACCACATTAGCAATGTATAGAGTGTATTTCTGATTAGTTTAAAGTTATCTTCATTGAAAAAAGTGCTTTTCTTTCAAAAATAAGGAACTTTCTAAGTGACCCCAAACTTTTGAACGGTAGTGTATAAGAAAAAAGCTGAAAATGGACAATGCAAAAGTAGAAAATTTGCCAGAAGGAGTTGCAGAATTATAAAAATGGTCACAGATTTTTGAGGAGAAATTTCAACATTTACAAGCAAAAGAGTTGAAAATCTATGAGAAAAAAAATCAATTTTTTTTGTAGAGAAAGTATCGATTTTTGGAGAAAAAGTCACCTTTATGAGAAAAAAATTGGAAAATTTCCAAGAAAGGCCACAAATTCATGAGGAAAAAGTGACAATTTTCAAGACAAAAGCAGAACAAAAATTTTGAGATAAAAGCTCAAAAAGTCATGATTAAAATAATCAAAGTTTTTAAGAAAAAAGTCAGATATTTACAAAAAACGTTGCAAATTTATGAGAAAAAAGATTCACAAAGTTATAATAAAAAATCACATTTTTTGGAGACAAAAGTACATTTGAGTTAATGTTACAAATTTCTGAAAAAAAATTGTAAATTGACAATGAAAAAGTCGCAGATTTTTAGAAGCCAACTCTGTTGTCATTCAGTCTGTACAGCTAATCATGTACAGTAGAACAAAATTGCATTTCTCCTATCTACAATGCTAATCACATGTAGAATCAGAGGGGCTGCTGCCATGCAAGGCCACAAACAGCTTCTTCCTCCATTCTATTACGCTGAACACCAAGCTAGAAGGTGGGAAGTACCATTTTTATATGGTCTTTGGTTTGACCCAGCCAGGACTTAAACCCCCAATGATGCTCTATCAGCTAGGCCACCACTCAAGTTGCAAAATTTAGAAGAAAAGTCAAAAATTCATAAGAAAAAAGTCACATTTAAAAGAAAAAATTACAAATTTATGAGAAATAGCTCACAAAGGTATGAAAAAAATTACAATTTTTGAGAAAAAAGGACAAAATTTTGTAGAAAAAGTCACACGTTTATGAAAAAAAGTCCCAAAATGAGCTTTAACAAAGTCACATTTTTTGAGAGAAAAGAAAAAAAATGAGAAAAAGTAAAATATTTACAAGAAAAAAGTGCAACATTTTTGAGAAAAAGTTGCAAATTTAAGAGAAAAAATTCATTTATCTTTAAAAAAAATAATTTAAGGCAAAAATAATATTTTTGAGAAAAATCACATATTTACAAGAGAATGTTGAAAATTTATGAGAAAAACAAAATCTTTGAGAAAAAAGTACAGTTTTGGAAGAAAAACAATTTTTTGAGAAAAAATGTTCCAAATTCATGATGAAAAAAATCCAAATTTTTAAATCATAAACAGTACAACATTTTTGAGAAACAGTAACAGATCTACAAGAAAAAAGCTGAAAAGTTATGAGAAAAAAGCTCACAAAGTTATGATAAAAAAAATTCAGTTTTTGGGAAAAAAAAAGGATAAATTTTGCAGCAAAAATCACACATTTGTGAAAAATAGACACAAAATTATCTTCAAAAAAATCACATTTTGAAAAAAAACATTGAGAAAAAAGTCACATATTTACAAGAAAAAACTTGTAAATTCACTACAAAAAATCCCTCACCAAGTTATGATAAAAAAAATTCACAATTTTTGAGAAAAGGTACAAAATTTATGCAGAAAAAATCAAACATCATGATCAGTCATACAAAAGTTGCAAATTCATGAGAAATAAAATTCACAATTTTCAAGACAAACTAGAATAACATTTGAGAAAAAGTCAGATATTTACAAAACAAAATTGAGAAAAAAACTTACAAAGTTATGATAAACATTTTTTAAGAAAAAAGTATTAAAATTGTAAGGAAAAAAGTCAAATATTTACAAGAAAAAAATTGCAAATTTACAAGAAAAATATCAGCTTAATAGTAGGAATAGTATGGAATGGGGCATGCAATATACATGACTGTTTAAAAACCCTTGTTTTTTGTTGATCAGACATATTTGTGTGATCTTTTATGACTTATGTCCATAAGTGTTGTATCTTAACCCAGCTACAGGGGGTGCACAAGCCAGTGAACTCCTAGTGCTGGTCCCAAGCCCGGATAAATGGAGAGGGTTATGTCAGGAAGGGCATCCAATGTAAAACCTTTGCCATATCAAACATGCAGATCATGACGAATGAGACTTTTATACCAGATCACTCAAGGCCCGGGTTAACAAGGACCGCCACCGGTGCTGTTAACCAACAGGGTGCTTGTGGAAATTGGGCTACTGTTGGTCGAAGATCAAGAAGGAGAAGTGGGGGAAGGCGTGTTAGAAGGGAGAGAGAAAAGAAAAGGTAGAAGTGTGGAGGTGAGAGTAGGGACGTTAAATGTAGGGACTATGACTGGTAAAGGCAGAGAGTTGGCTGATATGATGGAGAGAAGAAATGTAGATATGCTGTGTGTTCAAGAAACCAGATGGAAGGGAAGCAAGGCTAGGAGCATTGGAAGTGGATTTAAACTGTTCTACCATGGTGTAGATAGGAAGGGAAATGGAGTAGGCATAATCCTGAAGGAAGAGCATGTGAAGAGTGTTCAGGAGGTAAGGAGGGAGTAAGACAGACTCATGAGTTTTAAGGTAGAAGTCAAAGGTGTGATGTTGAATGTTGTCAGTGCGTATGCCCCACAAGTTGGATGTCAGGTAGAAGAGAAAGAGGAATTCTTGAGGAAGTTTGATAAAGTGGTAGAGAGTGTTCCCAGGGGGGGAAAGAGTGATGATTGGAGTGGACTTTAATCGACATGTAGATGAAGGGAATAGAGATGATTAGGAGGTGCTGGGTAGGTATGGTCTTAAGGAGAGAAATGTGGAAGGACAGATGGTTGTGGATTTTGCTAAAAGGATGGAAATGGCTTTGGTGAACACATACTTCAAGAACAGAGAGGAACACAGGGTGACTTACAAGACTGGAGGAAGGTGCACATAGGTGGACTACATCTTATGCAGAAGGAGAAATCTGAAAGAGATAGGAGACTGCAAGGCGGTGGCAGGGGAGAATGTAGCTAGACGGCATTGGATGGTAGTCTGTAGGATGACTTTGGAAAACAAGAAGAGGAAGAGAGTGAAGGCAGAGCCAAAGATTAAGTGATGGGAGTTACAGAAGGAAGAAGGTCACACAGAGTTCAGGAAGGAGTTGATACAGGCTCTGGGTGATAGGGAAGAATTACCAGATGACTGGGAACGTACAGCAAAAGTATTGAGGGAAACGGTTAGAAAGGTATGTGGTGTATCCAGTGGACAGAGGAAGGAAAACAAGGAAACATGGTGGTGGAATGAGGAGGTACATGAAAAATATCCAAAGGAAGAGGTTAGCAAAGAAAAAGTGGGATAGTCAGGGAGTTGAAGAAAGTAGCCAGGAGTATTTGGAATCTAGGCACATGACAAAGAGAAAGATGGCAAAGGAAAAGGCATGTAGTGAGTTGTATGAGAGGCTGGACAGTAAGGAAGGAGAAAAGGACTTGTATCGATTGACCAGGCAGAGAGATCGAGCTGGAAAGGATGAACAGCAGGTTAAGTTGATTAAGGACAGAAATGGTAATGTACTCCAGTAGCATCTGGTTGGTCAGGCCAGTGTCTGTGTATGGCAGCTCCACCACCATCAGTGTATGAATGTGTGTGTGAATGGGTGGGTAGCAGGATCTGTAAAGTGCTTTGGTCATCCATAGATGAGTAAAATGCACCATATAAATGATTGCAATTTACTATTTAGTAACAAATGACAAGAGTGTGTTGAGAAGGTGGAAGGAGTACTTTAAGGAGATCATGAATAAAGAAAATGTGAGACAGAGGATGATGGATGAAGGAAAGATAGTGAAAAAGGAAGTCCCGAGGATTAGCAAGGCAGAAGTGAGGGCAACTTTGAAGAGGAAGAAGAATGGAAAACTGGTTGGTCCAGATGACATATTATACCTGGGGAGGTATGGAGATGTTTAGGAGAGATGGCAGTGGACTTTTTAACCAGATTGTTTAACACAATCTTGGAGAGTAAGAGGATGCCTTAGGAGTGGAGAAGAAGTGTTTTGGTACCAGTTTTCAAGAACAAAGATGATGCTCAGAGCTGTAGTAACTACAGAGGCATAAAGTTGATCCGCCACACTATGAAGATACAGGAAAGAGTTGTTGAAGCCAGGTTAAGAGGAGAGGTGTCTGTTACAGTATGTATGCAAAACTTGGTGATGAATGAGGCAAGATGAGGCAGCGTTGAACACAGCTTTATTGAATGTTGAAACAGCAGTTACAGGCATCCGGCATAAGAGGCTGTAACATGGTGGCTTGCCCACTATATAGGGTAGTGTGGTGACGTGACAGGAAGTCCACATCACCACACTGCACATCACAATAAAGTGCTCCAAATACATATACCTCGTTTCCTCCCTCCCCCTTAGAAAGTCCAAAAACACACACACAATCAAACCCACCCCAATTTGGAGCCTGAATCATGCTTTAAAATAACGGAAACTAATGTACTCAACTGGCCTAACACACTCAAACAAAACTGTCATGATTAATAAAGCTTGACAGCGCACGTGCACGATGCCAAAGCACAGGAGGAACCACACAGAGGGGCACGTTTGAAAGTTTTGTTAAATATCAAAAACCAAAACGCACAGCTGCAGAAACAGTCACTCGCCAGAGGAATGGCCCTGTGGAGAAAAGACGAGAGCTGTATGCAGAGGAATGGAGTAAGGGGAAATGGGCGAGCCAAATTGCCTCTTACTTGGGAAATCCAGGGAGAACTGGCAGGACCCAGCGAGGAATAGACGAACCAGTAGGGTAAGGGGGAAGATGAGCTGATTGTGCCTGACCGGGTGGAGTAGGAAGCTGAGGATGGTGAGATGTGGCAGGAGAGAGCGTGCAGTCCAAGAGACACACCTACACGGTGGCAGCAACCTGAGGGAAAAAGAGAAAAAAGGTGAGACAACATGTTCACACTTATAACTTAGACTTTGCTTGCCTTTTTGCGGGCAGTATACCCAGACGAGCCAGCGTTGACTACACAGAGAGAGCCTCCTTAAGTACGCTGGCTGATGAGCGTGTGCAGGTGTGTCCTCTCCTTCAGGTGCCGTGATGAGTTGGTGAATGTAAGGCAGGATGGGAGGGGTGCGCTCTCGCTGCCCATGACAGCCCCCCACCCCCCACCCCCCACCCCCTCCAGGAGCGCCTCCAGGCAGTCCAGAGGACTTTTCCAGGTGAGCACAATGATAGGCCCGGAGCATCCCCTTGTTCAGCACTCACAACGAGGGAGTCTAAGACCGTTCCTCCGGGCCGTAGCCCTCCCAGTCCACCAAATACTGCAGACTACGGCCCCAACGGTGAACATCCAATATGCGTTGTACAGTGTAGGCGAGGTGGCCGTCAATGATCAGAGAAAGGGGAGGAGGCTTCAGGGGGGGCAGAGAGGACTGTCCGAGAGGGGCTTGAGGTGGGCGATGTGGAAGGTGGGGTTCACAAGTAGGGTCGGGGGCAGCTTCAGTTGGAACGACGCGTTGTTGATCACCCGGAAGATGATGTAAGGTCCAAGGAAGTGGGGGACAGCTTCTTCAATTTCCCTTTAAGCGGGATCTGGCTTGCCACCACCCAGACCTGCTGTCCCATGACATATTTAGGGGCTGGAACCTCCCTGGTTCCAGCCACGGAATGCACCCAGCAGCAGCCTGGGTGCATTCCGTGGTGCGAGCCAGAGCGGCTCGAGTCAACCTCCAGACGCGTCGGCAGTGATGAGCATGGGCCCCTATGGATGGAACCGAGACCTCCCTCTCGGCCATGGGTAGGAGAGGTGGCGTGTACCCCAACGACGCCTCAAACGGGGTGAGTCAGGTAGCTGAAGAAACCGCAGAATTCATGGAGTACTCCACCCAGGTCAGATATGTGCTCCAGGTTGATGGGTTATCAGCTGCTATGCACCGCAAGGCAGACTCCAAGGACTGATTGGCGCGCTCCTCCTGCCCATTGCTCTGAGGATGATTTCCAGAAGAAAGACTCACGGTGGTTCCCAGGGTCCGGCAAAAGGCCCTCCAGACCTGGGACGTGAAGTGTGGACCCCGGTCAGACACAGTGTGCATAGGGATGCCATTGATCCGGATCACATGCTCGGTGAGGAGGACCACCGTCTCCAAAGCCAAAGGGTGTTTTGGGAGAGCCACCAGATGAACCGCCTTGGAGAAGCGGTCCACGATGGTCAGGATCACCATCTTGCCACGGGATGGGGGAAGTCCACTGACAAAATCCATGGCAATATGAGACCACTGATGACCAGGGATGGGGAGGGGGTGGAGGAGATCTGACTGGGGGGGGTCTGATTTCTCCTGGACACAGGTCTGACAGGTCTTCACATATTCTTGTACATCCCGCCGCAGCGTGGGCCACCAGGACACTTGCCGGACGAAGTCCACAGTACGAGCAATTCCCGGATGGCATGTGAAGTGACTGGTGTGGCCCCACTGGATGACATCACTGCGGAGGGTGGTCGGGACGCACAGGTAGTACCCGGGGCAGCCTACTGGCACAGGCTCCTGGGACTGGGCCTGACAGACCCTCCGCTCAGTATCCCAAGAAAGGGCTCCAAGAATGCACAAAGGCGGTGTGATGATTTGACAGGGGCTACCTCCCCGGAATCAAACTGGCGTGATAGTGCATCCGGTTTGGTGTTCTGGGCACCAGGCCGGTAAGAGATGGTAAAATTAAATCACTGGAAAAATAGCACCCTGCGAGCCTTCCTGGCGTTCAGTCGGCGGGCCGATCGCAAATACTCTAGGTTTTTGTGATCGGTCCACACAACAATGGGGTGAATGGCCCCCTCTAACCAGTGCCTTCACTCCTCTAATGCCAACTTAATGGCCAGCAGCTCTCTGTCCCCTACATCATAGTTCCTCTCAGCCAGCGTAAGCCGACGAGAGAAATATGCACACGGGCAAAGCTTCTGATCAGAGGACATGCACTGCAACAGTACAGCGCCAACCCCCGAATCAGACGCATCCACCTCGAGGACGAACTGGAGCTTCGAGTCGACCTGGGCCAAGATAGGTGTTTCTGTGAACAGGCGCTTTAATTTGGCAAACAACTGTTCAGCTGCCTCAGTCCACCGAAAGGGGACTTTAACGGAGGTCAGCTGCGTCAAGGGCAGTGCCACCCCACTATAGTTCCTGATGAACCTGCAGTAAAAGTTTGCAAACCCAAGGAAGCGTTGAAGCTCCTTATGGGAGTGGGGAGTTGGCCAATCTAACACTGTCCTCACCTTGGCCGAGTCGGCAATCAGCTCCCCCTCAGCCACCATGGAGCCCAAGAAGGTGGTAGATGTTGTGAAGAACTCACACTTCTCAACCTTAACGTAAAGCTGGTTCTCCAGGAGCCGTTGTAAACCGGCTATGACCTGGACCTCATGTCCCTCTGGTGAGCGGGAGAAAATGAGAATATCATCAAGGTATACAAAGACGAATTGGTAAAGCATATTGCGGCGGATGTCATTTATTTACCGCTGGAAGACAGCGGGGGCATTAGTGAGCCCGAATGGCATCACTAAATACTTGAATTGCCCCTGCTGTGTTTTTAAAGCCGTCTTCCACTCATTGCCCTCCCGAATGCGTACCAGATGATATGCGATCCTGAGATCTAACTTGGCGAAAACCCAAGAGTGCTGAAGAAGCTCGAATGCTGAGCTGATCAAAGGCAAAGGGTACTTATCTTTGATGGTAATAGCGTTGATCTCCCGGTAGTCGATGCACAGATACAACGAGCCATTCTTCTTCCTGACAAAGAAGAATCCAGCTCCGAGCGGAGACAAAGATGGCCAAATAAGGCCGGTGTTCAGCGATTCCTTAATATTCTGCTCCATCACCTCCCTCTCCAGGCCAGAAATATTATACAGCCAGCTGGACGGCAGCCTCGCCCATGGGATGAGGTCGATAGCGTAATCATAAGAGCTGTGAGGTGGCAGCGTCAATGCTCTTGATTTGCTAAAGACCTCAGCTAAATCGTGATATGCCCAGGAAATGAGGCTGTGGTCCGGTGGCTCAGCCGGGGAGGGGGAAACAGACAGAGATGGGGAACACTCCTCTGAACGCATACAGTGGGCCAAACAAAACGGGCTCCAGGCGGAGATGGTGTTTTTGTCCCAATTGATCATGGGGTTATGCCGTCGGAGCCACAGGTAACCAAGAACCACAGGGGAAGATGATATGGGGAGAACCAGGAATGACAGTTCCTGCTGGTGGTTCCCGGAAAGGAAGATGGATATAGGCACCATGGTGTGAGCGACCACAGCAACCTCACAGCCAGATATGGTTGTGATCCTTTGACCACGGGGCAATTTACGTGTGGGAATGCCCACCTGCTTTATGAACTCAGCAGATACGAAATTACCCTCAGACCCTGAGTCAACCAGGGCCATAGTCCTCCTCTCGACCCCTGGCAATTGTACAAGGGCCGAAACTGAAAAATTACCAGGGGACGAAGATTTGGTCCCGCCCGCCAGACACCCCATGGTTACTGATGGGCTGTGTATTTTTAGCTGCTGGAGGCATTCGTCCAGATTGTGGTTCGTTAAACCACAGTACATACACGCGCCATCCCTTCGCCTTCACCGGCGCTCATCATCGGTCAAGTGCCAAGAGAGCTCCATCTGTTTGGGCGAAGAGCTGGCGCTGCCAGTGCCAGAAACCATGGCGGACACACACTCGGCGCCGGGGCGAGAGGATGACTTGCGCTCCTCCGCCCACTCATGGTAATGGTTATCCAATCCAACTGCCTGATCTATGAGACCGTCGAGAGTCTCCGGGACAGGGTGAACCACCAGATCGTCACAGAGTTGATTGTTTAACCCGTGGAGGAACGCACTGCGTAATGCAATATCGTTCCACTGCGAATCAGACACAACAACCCGGAACTCCACCGAGTACTCGGCCACAGACCAGGTGCTCTGGCGGAGCATCATCAGGCAGCTCATTACATTGCCCTGACTCTTGGTCCGGCCAAACGCGCTGTAGAATGTGGCCACAAATTGCTCAAACATATACCAACGCCCCTCGGGGTTGTCTAATGTGGGCCATGCCCAATCAAGGGCTCAATCCCTGAGCAACAGAGTAAAGAATTGGATCTTGACCACATTATCCAGGTACTCCTCCACGACCTTCTCCAGGTACATTTGAACTTGGATTAGAAAAGCCTTACATTTCCCCACCTCCCCCGTGTACAGGGAAGCTGTGGGAATGGAGGTAGTTTGGCACACCGTAGTGCGTGGGGGGGGGGGGGGAAGCGGCCGGAGGAGGCACTGCATCCAAAAGTGTCATCATGTTCAATACCTGTTGCGTCAACACAGTGAGCTAGCGCTCGGTTTCCGCTAGACGGCTCAGAGCGGTCTGCTCCTGCGGTGAGGCACTGGCTGTGCTGTCTTCCTGGCTGGCTCATTCTGTCATGATTAATAAAGCTTGACAGCACACGTGCATGATGCCAAAGCACAGGAGAAACCACACAGAGGGGCATGTTTGAAAGTTTTATTAAATATCAAAAACCAAAGCGTACACCTGCAGAAGCAGTCACTCGCCAGAGGAATGGCCCTGTGGAGAGAAGACGAGAGCTGTGAGGAGAGAAACGGAGTAAGGGGAAATGGGCGAGCCAAATTGCCACTTACTTGGGAAATCCAGGGAGAACTGGCAGGACCCAGCGAGGAATAAACGAACCACTTGGGTAAGGGGGAAGATGAGCTGATTGTGCCTGACCGGGTGGAGTAGGAAGGACGGTGAGATATGGCAGGAGAGAGCGTGCTGTCCAAGAGACACACCTACATGGTGACAGCAACCTGAGGGAAAAGGAGAAAAAAGGTGAGACAACATGTTCACACTTATAACTTAGACTTTGCTTGCCTTTTTGCGGGCAGTATACCCAGATGAGCCAGCATTGACTACACAGAGAGAGCCTCCTTAAGTATGCTGGCTGATGAGCATGTACAGGTGTGTCCTCTGCTTCAGGTGCCATGATGAGTTGTTGAATGTGAGGCAGGATGGGAGTGGTGTGCTCTCGCTGCCCATGACACAAAACAACCTAAAATAGAATTGGTGGGTTGACAGCCACACAACCCGCACGGCACGGTGGATTATTCTGCCACCAAATTAAACTAAAAGTCCTTTATTGAAACTAAAAATATCTGCTGTGGTCCTAAACTAACACAATACTGTACATGACCCCATAATACACACAAAACACTCAGAACAATAAACAAAGTGCTACCACATAGTCACTTGGGTGGAAAAGTTGGAACCGGCATGGGGGGGGAGGGGCAGGGCAGTCCCTCAGCAGTCACACCCCTGGAGGCAGCAGGCCCCCGCAGCGATGGCTGCTCTTCTGGATGACGGAGCCCGGTTCCCACACCGCCATCACTGACTCCCGTCCAGCCTTACAACCTAGAGCATCCTCCTGGACTCTCTGCAGCTGGTTGGCATTTTTCATCAAGCCATCAGACAACCGGAAGCACGCTACTCCCAACTTTGCCACTATCCGCAGACGTGCTTGATGTTTTGCTGGCTGTTGTCTGGCCCATCTTCGCCGTGGTCATTCATAACCCTGAACCCAAACAAAGTCCATAACCCGAAGTGGAATTTTTCTCCACCTGATGTGCTGCTGCTGAGCATGTCGTAACTCCATGCTCGTCGCTCTGACCCCGTCCTCTTCTATAAACATTGTAGTGTTCATCATCGTAGCTGCAGATGCCCCACCCAATTGTGGCCAAGTACCGGAGGCATCTAGGGCTAGCATGGTGTTGCTCATCGGCATGGGTACCAACACTGAGCGAGAACTGGCCGACTTGAAAGCGAGCGTGTCCAATAGCTCCTTATACCATTTGCTCCCAATGCCCGTCGGGGGCGGGCAGGGTGATTTCTCCCATGGGTTCCACCCTGGCATAGTGATTCAAGCGTCCACATTGTAAGGGAAATATATGAAATTAATAAATAATAAATATGATCAGGTATGAATTATTTAATTTATATTGATGTATTGGAATCTGAGCTCAAATCTCATTTCATATACATCAGAAAAGTTAATAACACTTGTAAGGGGCACCAGCTTCTATCTTTAAGAAGCAATTTGATCTTTAATTTCACTTTATACCTGTTTGATCACTCAATAAATTAATCAATAATCAGTCTCAAAAATTTTCCGTGAATTCGATACCTGGGCTTGAAACAGACTCGGAATGAAATAAATTCCCAACGACTTCTCTCATTCTTAAATATTTATTAAATGAAATGATTAACAGACATTGCAGTAATTTCCTTAATCACAAGATCAATCTTGTAAATGATAGATTAACAATGTCAATATTTTCGGAACCAGGGTTAAACTGAGAAATGAATTAAAGTTTGCAGCTCACGTGATTCTCGGTCGACGATGGTTCTGTCGTCGTCCTCAGCCAAAGATTTCGTGGATGTTAGAGGAAATATCTGCCCGCAGATATTTCAGCATCCACAGTTCGACCTTTAAATTCAAGCGGTCGAAGGGGGCTGGATTCTGGGCTGTATGACCCAGAGTTGCAACTGGGCTCGGAGCCAGATGGTGACGTTTCTTCAGCGCGATGTGGGAGCTGCTTCTTTTCTTCCTGGTAGACAAGCCGCTGCAGAGGTCTTCGATAATAATTAGAAGATATCTAATCCGATTTCAAATTAGAAAAGAAAACTTTCGGACTTTAGATAAAAATAGTAGCTTCTGGTGGGTGCTTGGTCAAGAAAAATATTATAAAATAAAGTCAAGATTAAGTTTACATTAAAATCAAACAAACGGTGGTTTTACAGAAAGTTTAACAAAGAAAAGTGATGAATAAAAATTGGAGTTTAACTCCGATTAAGAATTGAGCTCAAAGAAATAGGAATTCTTAGGTATTTAAGAGGAAAAGAAAATACAAAGTGACATAAACAAATTACGAGTTATCTGCTCTGTGTTCAGAAAAGCGACACGTGGTCAGACGGTCCTTTGTTCTTCCTTGCAGTGTGTAGACAATGAGAGCAGCCAAAAAGCGATGACGAAAAGAGTGAAGCAAAAGAGGGGATGAAAAGAGGCTGAAGCAGGGGTCCCTCTCCTTTATATAAGCTCTGTTGAGTTTCGCGGGCTTCCGGCCTGACCGGAATCTCAGCCAATGGGAGTCCTTCGTGGGCGGGCTCGATGAACCTTTAGTCCAATAACAGGCCTTGTCTGTGAGAGACCAATAGGATGAAGAAGCTGGGGTTCTATGAGACTGGTGACACGTGATATCAGTCCACAGGAATACACAGTTTTAAATACATTGGAATGTACTGTTACACACTTATGTATAACTAAACTAACCTTAGTGTATCTTATAAGCAGTGCTTCTAAATCAACATGCAGGAATAAACATTCATTTAAACATTGACATGCATATATATATAAAATCACAGATTAATGCATTTCACACATATTATTTTCCACATCAAAAACATCAGAGTCCATCTGCATTTTCATAGTTCTGAAAAGAATGAAGGTTTAGAATTGAGTTTGTAATAATGTACTTTAAAGTTCACTGTTTAAATCCAGCATGTCCAGAGTTTAAGGAAATTAGCTGAGTCGTGGATCTGTTGCATGTTTTATGGGGGCAATAAAAGTGAAGCCGGACATTGGGGAGATTCCTTAGGCTGGTTTTAACAAAACAAAGGGGATTTCAGCTGTGGCCTGGGGGAAGAAAATCCATTTCTTTGCGTTATTCCTGGATGAAACAAAAATGTCTTTAAGCAGAAGAATAATTGTTGCTGAGCCAAAGTGAGATGATGCAACAGTCCCCCCTCTGGTATCAATGGTGACGTTGATTCAGCGTTGATAGCAATCCTAGGCATCAAATCCCAATTTGGCGAGGCTTCATCCAAATGCTGAACTAAAGTTCTGATGTCGATAAGTCTTAAGCTTGTGAACAGTATCTATTCCAAAGTGTAGGTCCTTAAATTTGGTTTTCTGAAAAACTTCTGGAAATTTCAAAAATAATTTTGGCGTGACCAAATATAAACATTGTATAATTGTCTAGGATATACTAAAGTTCTGTATAAGCCTGTAAAGACTTAAAAATTCTGGGTACAAAAAAAACTGAACTAGAAGTATGTGGGTTTTGACATACTTGATATAAATGTTTTGGGTTTGCTGAAAAATATCTATTCAAGGTTTCAAAAACAGTTTAAATGTACATAAACTCTAAAAAAAAGTATAAAGGATTATTTGTATATACACAAGCATGTATCCAAAAATCTTAGTCAAAAGCAAAAATAAAATTCTTTCATATTTGAGGTAGATTCAGACTAATCAATATTGAGGTGACTCAAGGAGGTTCAAATTGAACTTGTTTAGTTAGACTAAACCATGGTTCCACAGATGTCCAAATCATAGAGTGTTTGAGGCTTTTGTTCAGAAAAACTGAGTGGGCATAGGATGTCGTTATCATTCTTTGGATGGCAATGAGAAGTAAATTTGGATTTACTGCAAAAAGGATATGATGAGAGAGCATATTCATTGTTAAAGCGTTAACTGAAAAGCTAATGTTTCTAGCTACTTCTGAGAGTAACATAGACATTGGCTGTGTGTGAGCATAGTCAACCTTTAACACAAAGAGCAAAGAGTTCAAGACCTTGTTGAGTTTGACTGAAGCTTCTGAGCAAGCATTCAAAACCAACACAGTGTCTTGTAAGATTTTGGTAACCATTTGTGGTTCGACAACCTGGCGTTTCGGTTTAGCGGTGTTGACCGAGTTAACAGTGGGCATGCTAAGGTTAACAAGAGGCTCTAACAATGAGGCTGTTATTAAGAGTCCATCCGAGGATCTTTGACCTTCCATTTTGGCTTGGCCCAATTCTGACTGGGTAACAATGGGTGTGATTGCTAGGCAGATGGCTAAACTGATAAACAGGAGGGCCATCATCTCGGCAAACAAAAGTGAGTGGTTTTGGATCTTAATCTTCTTGTTGATCTTTCTTTAGATACCTGGTTGGCAAATAAAAATTCCTCTTAGAGGTGAAATGATTTCTTTTAGATGGATGTACTTTATTAATCCCAAAACTGGGAAATTACAGAATAGAGCTTAAGAGATTGAACTCTAAACCTTGTGCTTGTTTTTCACCTTTGATGGGAGTTTTAAGATTATTAGCTCAAGCTAATGGTGTTGAATGTCTTGTGTATACTATTTGGTAATAGTAAGTTGATTGAAGTTTATTAGATTTTACAGAGGTCTTTGAGCTTAGTTTAAGGGCTAATTTGGTTTTAATATACCCTTTCCTTTCTGGAAGTTTTGATGCAGTTAACTGATTGGAGAAATTTGACTGAGTGTACCTGAGGCTAGTAGTTAGCTACAGTTATTTCTCAGACGTAGGTTTGATTTTAATCTTATTTATGGACTTATTTTGACAGTGTTGTACCCGACAAGTCCCATGGGGTTTTGGTAAAGGTTACTCTGATTTTGGTGAGCCCATTTGAAAATGGGGTCCTGGATTTGGCTCTTGAGTGGCCAAAGTTTGTTGTTGACAATGTGTGGATTCATCCACTCGGGCAGGAATTTAGGAGTGATTTTCCTTTCCTGTAAATTTATTTCAGGTGTCTGTGGTACAAATGTGGGGTGGAAGATCTTGTCCCCCCTTCGCAGTTTGTCATGCAAGAGTTTTTGATCGTTGTACGCTTTGTGTCGTTTGGCGAATCGGTCCGAATGGTTTTGAAATACAGCCTTGGGAGCTTTGTATGTTGTTTTGACGCTTTTGTGCTCTGCAGCTGGAGTGTTATGGGCATTGGCAGTCATCACCCCCCTCTGGTTTCGAGGAACTTTGAGCGGTGGCGATGATGGTTCGTCGGAAGCATGAACAGGAGTGCCATTGTATAGCTGCAGAGAAGATTGTGTTACATGAAGTGGTTTCATGTTTGGTATGTCATAGGGTTTAGATGCGGGTAGCGCATGTACCGTTTTATCTGACCGGTGTTTGACGGTTTCATGGATCATTTGGTTGCAAGGTTGAGTGACTGTGCGCCTTGCGTTTGCAAAAGTTGGGTTCGTTGTCGCAAAAACTTGAGGTTTCAGAGGGTCTAGAGAGCCGGTTGGTGTGGCTCTTGTGACCATGCAGGCCTCATGGGCGGGTGGGTAGGTTTCAAAATGTGACACCACCATTGAATCATGGGTATCCAGGGTTTCAAGGGGGCCGTTTGGGGTTTTCTGCTCGGCCATTGAGTTTTCAAGATCATTTGAGTGTTTGGCTTGACCTTGTATTTGAAGGTGACTTTTGACTTCTTGTGGACAGTACTCACCTTGGTCTTGGCGGTCGCTTTCACTCGGTTGCAGTTGTTCCAACAGTGCTAGTTGTGTGAGACTTGGGGTGTCCAAAGTGTTCAGAACAAAGCACTGTGATTCAGTTGTTCTTGTTGGGTCAAATGGGTGAGGGTGTTGTGTTTGAGCCCATAGTTTGAGGTTCTTGAAATCAATCAGTGGCTCAAAACGGTTCAGTAGGTCTTTGCCAACAAGTAATGGAATAGCGTCAAGTTTGGACACATAGACCGGATGTGTCAAGGTCATGGGTCCAATGGACATGTTTAGTAGTGATACGCCCAACAGGTTTGTTTTAGTGAGCGCATATGGTCGCACAGCTAATGAACAGGGTTCCAGTTTCAAATGTTTGTTAGCGCGGTTAGCGGCTACACGTAGTTTGTCAAAAAGGGTGTGTGACATGAGCGTGATGTCAGCAGCGGTGTCTAAAACAGCGTCCTGACACACCATGTCTTCAAGGGTCAGTGGAAGGTAGAATTTCCGTGCCACCCCCCTCTCGTTTAAATCGCATAGGAATTGTGGAACCGGTGGTTCGACACAGAGTTGCGACACGTTAGAGGAGTGGTCTGTGACCTGTGGTTGGGCTGCCATAACAGCACTGGACTGCGTTGAGTCCTTTGGTCCTTCCTCATTTGCATGAGGGATTTTCTTCTTGCGTTTCCTTCGTTTAGAACGGTTGTTTTGAGTTGGCACAGCTGATATAGCTAGAATGTTAGCAGTTTTATTCTCTTTGTTGCTTTGAATCTCTGCTAGGAGGTGTTGGACAATTTCAATAGCTTCTCTACTGAATGTAGGAGTGTTTTCTTCCTTCCAAGGTTTGTGATAGGTCTCTGCTTCTGAGCTTCTGTGATGGGATGGAGACCATTTGTCGCGGTTACGCATGTCTTCGTATCGGTATCTGTCATCATGGTAGTCCGTATCGCGTTCTCGTGACCTATCCCGTGGATATGGTCTACGACGGTAGTCGGGTTTTCGCAAAGTTGGTCCAAAGTGATATCCAGAGGACCTAGTGTGGTTGTGACCTTGATGAGGTCGGTTGGAAAAATGCTTCGGCTGTTGATGTACTCGTGGTGTAAGAGGTGGAGAAGAGCGAGGGGCTCCTTCCAACTCCAAGGTGTTAGATGCATCGCTAATAGCTAGCACAGTGGCAAGCTCAGCATGCTTGTTGCGACTTTGTTGCTGTTTTTGGAATGCATAGTGTGCAAACTCTCTCAGCTGACTTATTGAGTTTGACCTTGGGTTAGCTGTAACTCCCAGGTAATGACTCACAGTGGGATGGAGGTTTTGGATGAAGAGGGTCTTGAAATTGTGATCTTCTTCCATCCCTGGTGTATTTTGAGATCCAAAATATGCAAGTAGGAGTCTCTGGTAGTAGGCTTGTGTTGGCTCTGAGCGACCTTGCTTCACGGCTAGGGCTGCGGTTAGCCCTGCTTGTAGGCAGTCATCGGAGAACTCCTTTTCATGGCTTCGCGGAGCAGCATGTAGTCTGCTTTGATGTTTGTCGGCTGTCTGTCTTTGAATTTTGATACTGACCTGTTAGATGTTAGTTTAATCAGATAGATGCAATCGTCAATTGTAGCATCAGGGTGCTTACGCAGGTAGTAATCAATGTCCTGTAAATAGACTTTGGCATCAGGTGAACCCGTAGGTCCTGGATCAAATTTGGTGATATTTCGCGCGATCTTGTCAAGGTCGCGGTCTGAAGGGGCACACGTACGCTGTCCACGCGGTCGTCCGTATTCGAAACGGGAATCGGGCGAGGGAGCGCGGTGGATGTCCCGGTGTTCATGTCTTTCCTTTAGGAGCAGTTGACATTCCTTGTAGTCCTTCTTCACATTTTCAAGTTGACCTTCAACTCTTCTGAGTTCCTTCTTTGTGTCTTGAAGGGCATCTTCAAGTTCATTGTTGTCTTGATGAAGCATGTCATTGTTATGCATGAACCGTTCCTTTTCTGACTCTGCACGGTCCAAATCTTGTAATGCTTCATCCAGTTGATTTTGAGTTTTGTCATTCTCCTCTTGAGATTGTTCCAGATTTTCCTTCAGTGTCTTGTTCTCTTCTTGGAGAGATAGGATCATTGTTTGTTGATTTGCTAGCTCGTTCTCGGCTACCTTTAATCTTGCGACTAATGTTAGCGCAAACTTACCTAACACACTGGTGAGGTCCTTGCCTTCTGGTGGTTTCTCAGTGTGTTCATTCAAAAGTTCTTCAGTGAGTTGCTCCAATTCTTCGGGCTGCGTTTCCTTGACCCGTGTTGTGAAGCTAGAAATTAAATTAGAAGTCCATGCTTCCAATGTTGTTTGAAGGTCATCCAGTTTGGTAAATTGGTCGGTTGTCTGATGACTCGTCATGTCTGACCGTTGTTGTTATTTAGCCTTTTTTTTTTTAAATTCAACTGGTTGATTATTCTTAAATTTGTTCAACAAGGTTTAACCTTGAGTGTTTTATTTTACAACCGTGATAGTTGAAAGTTCCTTTAGAATTTGTTTCAATTTGTAGGCTTGCAGGATGGGAAAATAGAATTTTGAAATTATTTAGAAATGTAGAGATGCTTCAAATAATTCGTTCATTGAAACCATATGTTGATAAATAAAGTTGAATTGAAATTGGATTGAATTTGTTTCGCAAAACAAAACTGAAATTTCAATTGTGTGGATTGACTTCCTTCCTTTGATTTTCAAGTCTAGTATTGGAATTTGTCATCAATAACTAGCTTTGGGATTTTGCAAAATGTCACTTTGAAAGTGAGGATTTTATTTACAAAAGAAATCCAAAAGCAAAAGAGGCTAAATGCTTTTAAAGATTTAAGATTTTAAGTTTCCACTTTCTTTTAAAGTTAAGGCTTTCCTTTGGTTTTATTTGTTAAAGCCTATTTTCATTTGAAGCATTAAATGTTTAAAATATTTACAAATTAGAAACAAGTGAATTGTTTGAATATTTGGTGTCCTAGGATTTCTTAGGATTGAAGCCAATAGTGATCTGTCTTGACTGTTATCTATAAATTTCTTATTTACAGAATAATCAATGTTTGCACCTTTTTGACTTTTCTTTTAAATCCTGGGAAAAATTTGAAAATTATGGTGGTTGGTTAAGTGTTTTTCTTTTCCTGTAGAGAAAGCATGAATCAGAAATGACACAATGAGTTTAAATAACACCTAGCTTTGCTTAAGTGTTAATTGCTTAATGTGGTTTCCTAAATTTAAGAAAGAGGAAAAATTATGAATATTCACTAAGTCTGTAAATTTGTCAAAATGCACAGATTAATCCTACTTTAATGTTACTCTTGAGTAAACATCAGCATTAGAATCCTTAAGTTAAAACTGGGTTTCTGTGGGAAGGGAATCACACCATATCACATTTAAAAACAGCAAAATAAGCACACATGTAGCTTCAAAGTTTGCAACTTTTTGCTTAAAAGTGTGTAAATATGTTTGCTTTTAGCTTAAAAGATCATAATATGTGGTTACATAAGTGATTAAATACAATAGGGGTGTTTGTAAATGTTCCTGCTATAGGTATCTATGCAGTGAGTGGGATTTCACCACTGGGAAAAAACTTTCAGAAGCCAACAGGTCCTTTTCCTTTTATTCTTGGCATAAAAGTTTGGAATAGTGTTAAATTTAGTTTATTCCGAATAATATGAATGGCTTTGAAGTTACTTTGAAGACTTAATTTGGTTATAAATCGTCTTTAAAGATTAGAAGTTTAAATAAAAATTGCAGTCCCTATGTTTCACCACAAGATGGAGGCAGTTTTCGTCTGCACTTCCAGAAGAGGAAACCCAATGACGTCACAAGGAGTCAAGGATCTCTACTCAAAATGGCGGCTACAGGGAACTCTACCTAGACTTAAGATGGCGTCGCTGAGCCGATCTACACATGCGCAGATTTTTCATGCACAGCTTGACGGTCGCGTGCGCGACTGAGCGTGCACGTGCCACGTGGATGCAGCTCAAGCTTCAGTCCATAAAACCACACTTTGCTTTCCAAAGGCGGGAAAACTTTGGTCTCCCTAAACTTTATTCAACAAGTTTATACAATGGTTAATTCAATTAAATCCCCCAAGGGTTTGCTTCGCCTGCGGGGTTTTGAAATAACGGGGAAAACAAATAGGATTTCTTCACTATTTTGTTCCGGGGCCTATTTTAATTATTCAGCGTGTAGTCACGCATAAGCACTGAACAACAAAAAAACTGACTAGGGTGCAGTGGGGTCTCTTCACCCCCACCTTCTCTTGGTCAGCAGACACACACACACACAGACACAGTAATCAGGGGGGCGAATTCACCCTCTCCCCCTCATGACACAGAGACAGAGACAATAGACTGGCTGCAGACAATGAAGCACCTTTGTGTGTTAAAAGTGACCAAAATCCCACACAGCTTATGTATTATTTTTTTTTTCATTCTGAGTCGTGTCAAGTTCAGCCAGGCCTTCGCACGGGGTACCAAAAATATGTAAGGGAAATATATGAGATTAATAAATAATAAATATGATCAGGTATGAATTATTTAATTTATATTGATGTATTGGAATCTGAGCTCAAATCTCATTTCATATACATCAGAAAAGTTAATAACACTCGTAAGGGGCACCAGCTTCTATCTTTAAGAAGCAATTTGATCTTTAATTTCACTTTATACCTGTTTGATCACTCAATAAATTAATCAATAATCAGTCTCAAAAATTTTCCGTGAATTCGATACCTGGGCTTGAAACAGACTCGGAATGAAATAAATTCCCAACAACTTCTCTCATTCTTAAATATTTATTAAATGAAATGATTAACAGACATTGCAGTAATTTCCTTAATCACAAGATCAATCTTGTAAATGATAGATTAACAATGTCAGTATTTTCGGAACCAGGGTTAAACTGAGAAATGAATTTCTATCAGTTTGAGTTAACAGATTATTAAAAAAACCCGCAAATTTATGGAGAAAGTTTATTAATTATATGAAAAAGTCCTAAATTAATCTTAAGAAAATAAAAACGAAATTTTAATGAAAAGAAGAGTTATGTTAAGGGCTTCTTAATTCGCATCTGATTAGATATACAAATTATTACCGAACCTCAGAAGTTTATTCAGCAGTTGAATTAAAGTTTGCAGCTCACGTGATTCTCGGTCGACGATGGTTCTGTCGTCGTCCTCAGCCAAAGATTTCGTGGATGTTAGAGGAAATATCTGCCCGCAGATATTTCAGCATCCACAGTTCGACCTTTAAATTCAAGCGGTCGAAGGGGGCTGGATTCTGGGCTGTATGACCCAGAGTTGCAACTGGGCTCGGAGCCAGATGGTGACGTTTCTTCAGCGCGATGTGGGAGCTGCTTCTTTTCTTCCTGGTAGACAAGCCGCTGCAGAGGTCTTCGATAATAATTAGAAGATATCTAATCCGATTTCAAATTAGAAAAGAAAACTTTCGGACTTTAGATAAAAATAGTAGCTTCTGGTGGGTGCTTGGTCAAGAAAAATATTATAAAATAAAGTCAAGATTAAGTTTACATTAAAATCAAACAAACGGTGGTTTTACAGAAAGTTTAACAAAGAAAAGTGATGAATAAAAATTGGAGTTTAACTCCGATTAAGAATTGAGCTCAAAGAAATAGGAATTCTTAGGTATTTAAGAGGAAAAGAAAATACAAAGTGACATAAACAAATTACGAGTTATCTGCTCTGTGTTCAGAAAAGCGACACGTGGTCAGACGGTCCTTTGTTCTTCCTTGCTGTGTGTAGACAATGAGAGCAGCCGAAAAACGATGACAAAAAGAGTGAAGCAAAAGAGGGGATGAAAAGAGGCTGAAGCAGGGGTCCCTCTCCTTTATATAAGCTCTGTTGAGTTTCGCGGGCTTCCGGCCTGACCGGAATCTCAGCCAATGGGAGTCCTTCGTGGGTGGGCTCGATGAACCTTTAGTCCAATAACAGGCCTTGTCTGTGAGAGACCAATAGGATGAAGAAGCTGGGGTTCTATGAAGACTGGTGACACGTGATATCAGTCCACAGGAATACACAGTTTTAAATACATTGGAATGTACTGTTACACACTTATGTATAACTAAACTAACCTTAGTGTATCTTATAAGCAGCGCTTCTAAATCAACATGCAGGAATAAACATTCATTTAAACATTGACATGCATATATATATAAAATCACAGATTAATGCATTTCACACATATTATTTTCCACATCAAAAACATCAGAGTCCATCTGCATTTTCATAGTTCTGAAAAGAATGAAGGTTTAGAATTGAGTTTGTAATAATGTACTTTAAAGTTCACTGTTTAAATCCAGCATGTCCAGAGTTTAAGGAAATTAGCTGAGTCGTGGATCTGTTGCATGTTTTATGGGGGCAATAAAAGTGAAACCGGACATTGGGGAGATTCCTTAGGCTGGTTTTAACAAAACAAAGGGGATTTCAGCTGTGGCCTGGGGGAAGAAAATCCATTTCTTTGCGTTATTCCTGGATGAAACAAAAATGTCTTTAAGCAGAAGAATAATTGTTGCTGAGCCAAAGTGAGATGATGCTACAACATCTACTACAATGTTTTCTTCTTGCAGGGCATTCCTTCACTTTATGGTGGCACGTCGTGGACCCACAACCCCTGCAACGGGAGTTTCCCGGGGCAGACCTTCAGCTGGCAGCATTGATTTCCCAATAATCTTCGTCCAAACTATTCTCACTATCAGGGTCCGCAACATTAGCTGAGGTGGGTAGCTCCGGTGGCTTCTGTGGCTGGCGCCAATTTAGCTCCACAGCTAACTTATCAACGGCTTACACCAGGAGAGCTAGCTCAACTGCTTCAGCTAATGTCAAGTAATTAGGCACCACTAATACCCTAGCATGCAGCTCAGTGTTGCACATGTGTTCTGCTAGTTGGTCGTGTACCATCTCATCTTCAAGCAGTCCAAAACAACACTCGCTAGCTAGCTGCTTCAAATCAATGACATACAAGCGGTAGGCTCGCCTACACACTGGGATCTTCGGCAAAAGCGAATTCTCCGAACAGTCACGCTGTCTGGGGTGGAGAAACATTTAGCTAGCAGCTCCACAATGTCCTCAAGTCTGATGCATTAGCACCCGGAGGACCCTCCAGCCTTCAATACCCAGGTCATGGACGAGAAGCGCACGTTCCCTCACCTTATTGAGTTTCCCGAGGTCCAGCACCATAATGTATGTTTGATAGGCCTCCAACCAATGCGGCCATGGCACCAGTGGCTTGCCCGGGAGCTTGAGGAAGGGACTGAGTTGTGTAATGCACGCCTTCATGTGTTAAGCTTCAGTCGCCAAATGTTATGTATGTAAAACCTGGTGATGAATGAGGCAAGATGAGGTAGCGTCGAACACAGCTTTATTGAATGTTGAAACACAGCAGTTACATGGCAGGCACCTGGCGTGGGCATCTGGCATAAAAGGCCATAACATGGTGGCTGGCCCACTATATAGGGCAGTGTGGTGATGTGACAGGAAGTCCACGTCACCATACTACACTTCACAATAAAGTGCCCAAAATACATATACCACAGTGACAATCAGTGAGCAGCAGTAGGGTTTTTGGCCAAGAAAGAGTACTACAGATGCAATGTTTGCTTTAAGAGTTTTGATGGAGAAGTAGTTTAGTTTAGTTTAGTTTAGTTTAGTTTAGTTTAGTTTAGCTTAGTTTAGTTTATTGGTTTATTTGTCAGGGACTATGTACAGAAAAAAAAAAAAACATTAAACACAGGGTAAAGATGTTCTGTACCAGATTATAGCAGTATAGAGCATAGAGAAGGTCAGAAGGAGTTGCACAGTGTCTTTGTGGATCTAGAGAAAGCATATTATAGGGTGCCAAGAGAGGAAGTGTGGTACTGTATGAGGAAGTCAGCAGCGGCAGAGAAGTATGTGAGGGTGGTGCAGGACATGTATGAGCACAGTGAGATGGTGGTGAAGTGTGCTGTAGGAGTGACGGATGGGTTCAACGTGGGGGTGGGGTTACATCAGGGATCGGCTCTGAGCCCCTTCTTGTTTGCCATGGTGATGGACAGGCTGACACACGAGGTCAGGCAGGAGTCTCCGTGGACCATGATGTTTGCAGACGACATTGTGATCTGTAGTGAGAGTAGGGAGCAGGTGGAACAGAACCTTGAGAGGTGGAGGTATGCTCTGGAGAGAAGAGGAATGAAAGTCATCAGAAGCAAGACATAATACATGAGTTTGAATGAGGGGGAGGCAGGTGCAAGGGTGAAGATGGAAGGAGTAGTGGTAGTGAAAGCAGATGAGTTTAAATACCTGGTTTAAGTACCTTTGCCCAGGTGCCCCTTGGAAAAGAGGTTTTTAATCTCAATGGGATCTTACCTGGTTAAATAAAGGTGAAAGAAAAAACGCCTGGGGTTAACCATCCAAAGCAATGGAAAATGCACAAGAGAGTTGAAGAAGAGAGTGCAGGTAGGGTGGAGTGGATGGAGATGAGTGTCAAGGGTGATTTGTGACAGAAGGATACCAGCAAGAGTGAAAGGGAAGATTTACAAGACAGCAGTGAGACCTGCTATGATGCATGGTTTGGAGATGGTGGCGATGACAAAAAGACAGGAGGTGGAGCTAGAGGTGGCAGAGTTGAAGATGCTAAGATTTTCATTGGGAGTTACTAGGAGGGACAGGATTAGAAATTAGTATATCAGAGGGACAGCTCAGGTTGAGCGGTTTGGAGACAAAGTAAGAGATGCAAGGCTGAGATGGTTTGGACATGTGCAGAGGAGGGATAGTGGAGATACTGGACAAAGAATGTTGAATATGGAGCTGCCAGGCAGGAGGAAAAGAGAAAAAACACAGCAAAGATTCATGGATGTCGTGAAGGAGGACATGGAGAGGGTTGGTGTTACAGACGAAGATGCAAAGGATAGGGTGAGATGGAGGCAGATGATCTGCTGTGGCGACGCCTAAAGCGAACAGCCGAAAGAAGAAGAAGAAGAAGAAGAAGAAGAAGAAGAAGAAGAAGAAGAAGAAGAAGAAGAAGAAGAAGAAGAAGAAGAAGAAGAAGAAGAAGAAGAAGAAGATTCATAAGTGTTGTATCTTGCACTTTGCACTATGGGAGGACTGGGTCTTTCTTGTTGCCATTTGCACTGAGGGTTGCATTACTGTACATAGACTGCTGTTGTTATTGTTTTATTTTTTCCAGACTTATTTCTTTTCCTTTCATATTATGCGCACCAATGGAGAGAGAGAGAAATGTAATTTCAATTCTCCTGTATATCCTGCACATATAGAAGTATTGACAAAAAAAATCTTTGAATCTTGAATCTTTGGGGAACTGGAGTTATTCGGTCACCATTAAAATTGTTTTAGTTTACATGTGTAGTATATAGTCTGTCATCAGTAAACTCATGCAGTACTATAACAGGACACATTTGCGAATATTTGAGATCCATTGTAGTGTATCATTTTATAATGTAGCAATATTTTGTTAGTAAAAGATTTTTAAAACTGTAATCAGTCAAATTAACTGCAAAACATCCAACATTATTATACACGGCAGATGGACCTGTTTGCAACCGTTGCCTCAGTGCTGCCCATTTGTCAGTAAATATTGAGCTAATATTGATTTATTTCGTTATTTGGGTGTTTTTGTGTCCTGTTTGGCCATTCCACTCCACAATCATGGCGGTATTATTATTATTGTTTTTAATTTTTAGATACTTGTGTGAAGGGGGGACTTGCAGTCTTGCAACGGACAGTGGTAACACATGGTTGCAGCACCATCCCATCTACCACTGACCGTGAAGGCTGGGCTGGGCTGGGCGTGCCTCCCTGCAAAGGACCATGGTCCACTAGATCTGGCGCTGCTGCTCCCGGCATGTTCTATGTTGGATACACTAGTGTTCTTTGTCAGACTCGAATCCCTGCTGACGCTCCTCCCAGCCTGCTCATGCACCTCATGTTCTCCACAAATGTCGAATTATTGTTTAGACCTACACAATCACAACAACTTTATAGTATAATTCTTCAAGTATTAGATCTTCAGTATTATCGTTTTCTAGTCAAATATGTCACTTTTCGCTTCCTTGTTTTGTTCACGGAGCATTGTGGTTACTGATGCCATGATACCACATATTATCCAATTAGTAGGGAGTCAATCTGAAACCCCACCCTCACCTTTAGAAGCCAGAACATGAGGAGACAGGGTGGTGGCTAAACTTTTATTGATAAAAATTACATATTTTGACTGAACAACTCCATACTCGGGGATCCACACCCTCGTAACCTCAGCAAAACATGTTCATCAAACTTTGAGGTCAGTCTGATGAACTGTTTGAGTGATACAGTGGTGTGAAAAAGTGTTTGCTCCCTTCCTGATTTCTCATTTTTTTGTATGTTTACCACACTTAAATGCTTCAGATCCTCAAACATATTTAAATATTAGACAAAGAAAACTCAAGTAAACACAAAATTCATTTGTTAAATGAGGGTGTTTATTATTAAAGGAAAAAAAATCAAAACCTACATGGCCCAGGGTGAAAAAGTGATTGACCCCTAAACCTAAAAACTGGTTGGGCCACCCTTAGCAGCAACAACTGCAATCAAGCATTTGCAATAACTGGCAATGAGTCTTTTACAACACTGTGGAGGAATTTTTACCCACTCATCTTTGCAGAATTGTTGTAATTCAGCCACAATGGAGGGTTTTCGAGCATGAACCACCTTTTTAAGGTCATGTCACAGCATCTCAATTGGATTCAGGTCAGGACTTTGACTAGGCCACTCCAAAGTCTTCATTTTGTTTTTCGTAAGCCATTCAGAGGTGGACTTGCTGGTGTGTTTTGGATCATTGTCTTGCTGTAGAACCCAAGTGTGCTTCAGCTTGAGGTCACAAACAGATGGCCCGACATTCTCTTTCAGGATTGTTTTTGGTAGACAGCCAAATTCATGGTTCCATTTACCACAGCAAGTCTTCCAGGCCCTGAAGCAGCAAAACAGCCCCAGACCATCACACTACCACCACCATATTTTACTGATGGTATAATGTTCCTTTTCTGAAATGCTGTGTTACTTTTACACTGGATGTAATGGGACACACACCTTCCAAAAAGTTCAACTTTTGTCTTGTCAGTCCACAGAGTATTTTCCCAAAAATCTTGGGGATCATCAAAATGTTTTCTGGCAAAACTGAGACGAGTCTTTATGTTTGTTTTGCTCAGCAGTGGTTTTCGTCTTGGAACTCTACCATGCCATGAAGGCCATTTTTCTCTTTCTTATGGTGGAATGAGAAACACTGACTTTAACTGAGGCAAGTGAGGCCTGCAGTTCTTTGGATGTTGTTGTGGGGTCTTTTGTGACCGTTCCGCTCTTGGGGTAATTTTGGGGTAATTTGGGATAATTTTGGCCGGCCAGCCACTCCTGGGAAGGTTCATCACTGTTCCATGTTTTCGCCATTTGTGGATAATGGCTCTCACTGTGGTTCACTGGAGTCCCAAAGCTTTAGAAATGGCTTTATACCCTTTTCCAGACTGAAAGATCTCAATTACTTTATTTCTCATTTGTTCCTGAATTTCTTTGGATCACAGCATGATGTCTATCTTTTGAGGATCTTTTGGTCTACTTCACTTTGTCAGGCAGGTCCTATTTAAGTGATTTCTTGATTGAGAACAGGTATGGGGTAAAATAATGTCTTAGAATGATGCCAGGTGGCCTGTCCATCACCCTGTCCCTGTTGCTACATGTCATGCAAGTGTTGCAGGACATTCTCGCAACATGCGCAAAACAAAATTGAGGTGTCTTTTTCCACTCATGACACAATGGCTGCCCAATACTTGAGATGAGGTCAAAACAGATTTGAGACAATTGTTCCTTCCACTAAGGAGAGGAAAATGAAAACAGCAGAGAATGTTTGGAGACATTTTGGAAACTCACTTGAGAATGCTGTTCTCCAACTTGTCTCAAGCCGTCTCAGATCAGTGAGATACAGTAATACTCTTAGACTGACTGCCCAGCCAAGCTAATGCTGACTGAATGATGTAGCATCATGGTAAAATATAACAAAATAAGCCAGAATGATGTGAGTTATACTGCTATTGACTGTGGATTAGTGAACCAGGTAGAAACAGGGATGTCTGTTAGGGTGAGTGAAATCAAAAGAAAATAATATAAACCACACTTGGTAAGCTAACTCTTAAGTTGCACTGTTAGCTCTGAAGCTAATACCTTTGTTTGCAGAAAAATGCCTAGATTCGCTGACCAAAGCCAGAATTGATATAAAAGCTTTTTTTTTTTTTTTTGTAAAAGTGAGCGTTTTGATGGTTTTTCAAAGATCACGTGACCCCAATAGATGCAATTTTCCTGTGAATGGAACCATTAAGGTGTGGTTACTGATGTGTCTAGAACTGCAGGAGACACCTTGGGGTGCATATTAAAATATGAAACGACCGGTACGGAAGGTTTCAGACACGTCCTGTATGGAAGATGTCCCGTATGTGTACATTCCATACTTGACATCCTGCTGCCGGTCCTACCTGCTGTTAGTTCCATGTCAATGTGCCTTTATCATTAGCCGCAGTCCACACTTGCATGTTCCATACATATACCATGCATGTCCCATACATGACAGTTGTAAATAAATGCAACTGCAATTATTATTAAAAGAATAAATGCAATAAGAAATTCAGTAACATACCATAAGTAGTATTAGGTGAATGATACCGAGGCTTCAGAACTTGTCTCACTCTTCAGTGTGTTGGTCCTTTCATTAAAACACCTGAATACTGTAGCATGCAAAACCAAAATATGCATCCATCAGTATCTCATTTTATGACTATTTCACTCCTTATTTACGATCAGTGTTTTAGCAGGATGATTTAAAACCAAACTAACAGAAACAGGAGTTATTTGAGCACATGTACATAATGCACTTGGGAAATATATCAGAGAAGGCAAGGACAGCTTCAGGAAGAAGATGGAGGACAAGCTGCAACAGAGCGACATCAGCGGGGTCTGGAGAAACCTCAAAACCATCTCGGGGCTCCAGAATACCTCCCCCCAGGCCACGGGGGGCAGGGAGTGGGCGAACAACCTGAATCTGTTTTTCAATAGATTTGACCAACCGCCCTCCCCCCTGTCTGCACAACAACCACTGCTGCCTCTAAGAAATCAAGTCCTGCTACCCACTCCCCACTCCACCGACACCCCCCCCACTCCCAACACACAGCCCCCCATCCTGACCCTGACCAAGACCAAGGTGAGGACGGAGCTGAGGAAGATCAAGGCGAGGAAGGCGTCGGGACCGGACGGCATCAGCGCAAAGCTCCTCAAGTCCTGTGCAGACCAGCTGTGTGGGATTGTGACGTATATCTTCAACATGAGCCTGAAACTGGGGAGGGTACCACAGCTGTGGAAAACATCTTGTGTGGTACCTGTACCAAAAACTTCCCACCCCAAAGACCTGAACAGCTTCAGACCGGTGGCCTTGACGTCCCACTTGATGAAGACCCTGGAGAGACTGCTCCTCGCTCATCTCCGCCCCCTGGTGGAACCAGCGATGGATCCACTCCAGTTCGCCTACCAGCATGGCATTGGGGTGGAGGATGCGGTGATCTTCCTCCTTCACCGTTCTCTGTCCCACCTGGAGAAGCCCGGGAATATGGTGAGGATCATGTTCTTTGACTTCTCCAGTGCTTTCAACACCATCCAACCGATGATCCTGAAGGACAAGCTGCTGCGCGCAGGGGTGGACCAGCACCTGTCATCATGGATCCTGGACTACCTCACGAACCGGCCTCAGTTTGTGAGAACCCGGGACTGTGTTTCCGACACGATCATCAGTAGCACGGGGGCCCCCCAGGGAACGGTGCTGGCTCCCTTCCTGTTCACTCTTTATACTGCGGACTTCTCACACAACACAACACATTGCCATCTACAGAAGTTCTCTGATGACTCTGCGATCGTTGGTCTCATCTCCAGCGGAGATGAAGCTGAGTACAGAGGGCTTATCCAGGACTTTGTGGACTGGTGCCATCGGAACTGCCTCCAGATCAACGCGAGGAAAACTAAGGAGCTGGTGGTGGACTGCCGCAGGCATGGGCAGCCCCTCACAGCACCAGTAAATATACAGGGAACAGACATCGAGATGGTGACATCCTACAAGTACCTGGGTATTCATCTGAACAATAAACTAGACTGGTCACACAATACTGACGCACTCTACAAGGAGGGACAGCGCAGGCTGTTCCTGCTGAGGAGACTCAGGTCTTTTGGTGTACAAGGGGCACTGCTGAAGTCATTCTATGACACGGTGGTGGCATCAGCCATCACTTTTGGAGTGGTCTGCTGGGGCAGTGGCATTACTGCAGCCGATAGGAAGAGACTGAACAAACTGATTAAGAAAGCTAGCTCTGTCCTGGGGCAACGCCTTGATCCAATGGAGGAGATAGGAGAGAGAAGGACGGTGGCTAAACTGTCATCTCTGCTGGAGTCCGAGTTCCACCCTATGCAGGACATACTGGATGCACTGAGGAGCTCATTTAGCAGCAGACTACATCATCCCAGGTGCACAACCGAGAGGTTTCGTAGGTCCTTCCTACCAACGGCTGTCAGACTGTACAACCTAAGCAGGGCTGCTCGCAGAGATAGCAAAAAGACGTAACAAACTAATAGTTTTTTTTTTTTTTTTTTTTTTGAATGCAAAAGATGCAATAGACTTACACAATGGTCCTCTCCGGCATACAACTAGGAACATACCGGTCGCTATGGAGGGTGAGAATATGTATGGGCACATAATCATACCATGTAGGATAACTAAATAGACGGTTATGCTGTTTCATCCCACCTAGCAACAATGCTCTGCACTGTGTGTGTTTATATATTTACATATTTATTCCATCTAGCTACAATGCTCTGCACTGGGTGTGTTTATATTTATATATCTATATATTTATTCCATCTAGCTACAATGCTCAGCACTGGGTGTGTTTATATTTATATATCTATATATTTATTCCATCTAGCTACAATGCTCCGCACTGTGTTTTTTACATATTATTCCATCCAGCTACAATGCTCTGCACTGTGTGTCTGTGTGTGTGTGTGTGTGTGTATATATATATTTTATAGTAATATGCACATATGTATATTAGCTGCTCTTGCTTGCTTGTTTTTTTTTTTTTTTTTTTTTTTTTTTTTTCTTGCCTTCTGATTGTTGCTCTGAGTGTTGCTATCCCTGTGCTGTTGCAATCCTGGAATTTCCCCGTTGTGGGACTAATAAAGGCGTATCTTATCTTATCTTATCTTATCTTATTTGACCAAATGTGGTTTATTTTTCAACATTTTCCCCTTTGGTCCACACACTTCTTCCATCAGTGTAGCAGCACTTGGATCCCTGCATTTAAAAAAATAAACCACATTTGGTCAAATTTGATGACTATGAACTTTTCAGCTGATTAATTTTTCAGCCCCCCCTCCCCCCGTACAATTGGTGTATGTCTGCCCAATGTACAAAGTTTGCATTGGGAATCCATTTTATAGTGGTCATTTGCACATTGGAAAGACATTGGCTAGACGTCAGTATAATAACACATTTTTGATGCAAACTTGCTGGCATTGGCCCAACGAATGTGTGCTGTTGGGGTCCACATCTTGGAGGGTGAGTAGCATGTTTGCTAACTACTGGTCTGTGCTAACAGCACAAATGTCATTGTGACAACAAGGCTGCAGGTGCATCATGTAATGATATTTAGTTCACTTCATAAAGGAGCCAAACTTAACCAGACCAAACTTAGACAGTGTCACAAAAACATGAACCTTAGTCCGGCTCGTGTTGCAAACTTTCAGGTGCAAAAAAATGCCCTGAAGCACATCTGCAGTTTAATATAAAATAAAAAAAAAATGAACTCCAAGAAAAAAAAAGGAGAATCCTGTTCTGTCCTCAGCGAAGCAGGCACTTGTTACCATCCAGAGACAGACTTTTACAGCCCGTCACCCAGAACCTTTTTAATCCTTCCCAGCTGTGTCTGTGCACAGCTAACTATGCAGAATCGGGAACATTTTTTAACAAGGCTTCATCGTGTCCAACTGTGTCACTATGGAGCCAAAGTCCCTTAATAACTATTTTTGTGTTTTTTTGTTCCCCTCCTCCCTCTGTGGATGCTGTAGTACACGGCCCAGTCCTGATTCAACCCCCTCATTAACCAGCAGAAACACCAGCCTGTCTCCACTCACATTATAAGTTCATAAGCCCATTTCTAATTTGCGTGTGTGTGTGTGTGTGTGTGTGTGTGTGTGTGTGTGTGTGTGTGTGTGTGTGTGTGTTTGGGAGTGTTTCAAAGGGAGTTGATTTGGTGCCGTTTCAGATGGGTTAATGAGTCACGTTCCTGTAGCTTCCAGGAGGATCTCATTTACTCGGTTATATAGCTTCTTTCTATGTAAACAACCCTTATTGTTAGGGGTGGAACAGGTTTGCCGTTTCTTCTTTTTGGTGGTGATGGGAGTAGGGGTGGCGGGTGTCATTAGTGTTTGGTTCATTTCACTCTGAGCACTTTTAATGATGAACCCCTTACTTATAATTAATACTTCAGTTAGAAAAAGTGTTTCTATTGTGTAAGTTCAGGGACATTTCTGGCTGTAAAGCAGAGTACACAAATTCTACCCCCCCCCCCCCAAGTTACAAGCTTACCCCCACATTTTGTGGACAGAGAATTAAAATTACTTTTAACAAGTGGTGGGCACTGAAATTGAGATTAATCACATGAAAAGCAGTTTAATGTGATTAATCACACATTAGTCACATTAGTCACGATTCTGATTCTGATTCTGATTCTGATTAATCTCAATTAACATGATTAATCACGATTTACTGTATGCACCCACCACTACTTTTAATGTTTTCTTCCCTTAAATGTGTATCTTGCAAATTGAAAAGTTTAATTTACAAGGACCTAAAAGCAGACATAGGTGTCATAATTGGGTCCCTTTCAGGGCAGAAATAAAGCATCACTCGCCTGCAGTGAGTTTGCTCATTTATTAAATAATAAGGAACACAAATTCTTGCCACGAGGGGCAGATAAGAAAAGGCTATATACGAGACCACAAAGGGTGATAACAGAAAAATACAAATACTGAAAACCATGAAAGGTATCTTACATGAAACAGATGAGGATGAAACCAAAGCTGAGGAAAGACTGAAATCAGGGATGAGGATTCCAGTCAGCACATGACTAGGTCGCTGCGAGGAATAAACCTTGCCAGCCAACTTAAATAATAACACAGAGCTCAAATAAGAAATAGGTGTGGAGTGAAAGTAATTAACCAAAATACAAACAGCCGTGACAACCGTGAAAAGGCTTGTCAGCTGGACTTCACCAGCTGAGCTGTCAAAATAAAAGCATGAAACACAATGAACAAAAAATCAAGACTAAATATAAATACTTAAAAGGAAAACACCAAAGACCTGAGCATGGTACAGACCCATGCTTGGCATCACTACAGTGCCCCTTCCTTAAGGGGTGGAACCCAGACACCCCGCCATAACAACAAAGTGAAAAAGTACACCCCCCCCCCCAAAAAAAGGAAAACTCACCAAAAACAGACCCCAGGAGGGTGGTGGGGGGATCCAAGTTTGCATGGAGAGACACCAACCCAACAAAACAAATAAGAAGCAAAAAACTAATCAAAAGGCCAAAAAATCAAGCAATACTAGTAATCAATAGATCAGTTCAGGTGGCCTCCTGAAGTCCCGGCTCCACCCAACCATGAGGTGGAAAAGGTCGGGCGGCTTACCAGGTCTGCAAAGCCACCAAAAATTAATGAATGAGTCTGTTGGGTGGTCTGTTGGTTGCTTCCCGGTTGTCGGGTGCTTGGTGGCCCTGGACTGATGTGTAGTAGCACCCTCGGTGGCCCAGGACTGAGGCGTTATGGCACCGTTGGTGGCCCCAGACTGAGGTGTAGCTGCACCCTCGGCGGCCCCAGACTGAGGCGCAGCTGCACCCTTGGTGGCCCCGGACCGAGGCAAAGCTGCACCCACGATGGCCCCCAGGCTGGAGCATAGCACCCACAGTGGGCACACACTGCAGCGCCTCACCCACTTGGGATTCAAGCTGGGGCACAGCACCCACAGAGACCCAGACTGAGGAGGAACTGCACCCTTGGAGATCCTGGGCTGGGACGGTGTCTCCACGATGATCTCAGCTGGAGGAGCTGGAGCCACGAAGACCTAAGGCAGTGGACCAGAACCCACGGAGACCTCTGGTGTAGCTGAAAGATTTTCGGTGACTCTGAGAGAAGACTTGAATGAAAGAGGGAGAGAAACAGGGTCAGGGTCACCAGCGCCAGTGGAACCCAGCAAGGCAAGCTCAGATGATGCTGATGGCAGCACCTGGCTCTCCCCACCAAGAGCCAGACAAGATCTCTCCAATACTGAAACAGTGAAAACAAAGGAGAGTACTTGCCTGAGCTCAAGTTCCCCTGCCGTCCAGGACTCCGTTGATCCAGATGGTGATGTCTCAGGACCGGCCCCCTGGAGGTCCAACTCAGACTCTGCTGTGGTGGTCCCAACAGCAGGCATGATGGCATCTGCAGTCTCAGAACCCCCCGGTGATGTTACACACACAGGTGGCTTGCTCGGCATGGCGACAGGAGATCCTCTCCCTGCTGGGGCTGAACTCTGCTCGGGTGAAGCCTGGGGACTCTTCTTCATCGGCTCAGGCTCAGGATTACAGACAGCCCTCCTCCTCTGTCCATACCGTGGCTGCTGGGCTGGAACCAGATTCTTCAGGGCCGCAGGCTCCTCCTCTGTCCGGCAGCTTAATCCTGGAACCGGCAAACGCTCGGGGGGTATTGGAGGAGACGCAGAGGAAGCAGGTAACATTTTTGTGGCTGCACCAGGTGGTGAGGACCCAGTGGATGTCATAAACTGAGCCTCACCCCCAGAAATCAGGAAAAGTAATTCATAAGATTGTGAAATAGAGTGAAAAAGCACTTGCCTTTTTCCCCATGGTATGGTGGTTCCTGCTGCAGCAGACCCAGTCTTTTCCCTCTCCGTGACCGTGGTGATCGTGGACCCCTCTGAAGAACATGGAGGAGCTGCCCCTGCAGACACGGTGACCGGCAGAGCCAAGGAAGAATCAGCTGGGCTCTCAGAAGCGAGAGAAGGCACCATGGAGGAGGGGGGAACAGCTGCGACGACCCAGGAAGAGGGAGCTGACAAGACAGCTGGCGAGGAAAGCCCAGAGGCTGAAGCTGCTGTAGAACCTTCTTGATACGGCGATGAAAAAACTGCTGGCTGGGAGACGGAGGAGTTCTTCCGAAGGCCTGTAGCTGGGTATGAGCGGGGACTATGCGGTGTTTTCACCTGGTGACTCTCCTCCCTCCGCTTTGGTACAGCCGTGTCACGGGGAGGAGTTGAGTTCTGCACAGGGAGGTGGCGTCTTCTAGCCGGTGAAGCGGGAGCTGGAGCCGGAGCAAGAACCTGGCGAGGAGTCAATTGAGCCGGAGCCCGGGAGTGCCTCCCCATCGGCACCAATCTAGACTTCCTGGAGGAATTCCTCTCCAACTCACGGTTTTGCTGTTGCAGAGCTGCCATCAGGGATATCCTCTTCCTTCCCTCAGCATGCTCCGAGAGGCGAGGATGTCGCCACACAGCCGCCTCAGCAAAGTCCAGGTACCATAAAGTATCTTTTGGCGTGGGATATTGACGAGCTTTCGCGAGGAGGTCATCAATTTCCATAAGAGCCTGGCAGAGCTCAAACCCAAAGCTCATTGGGTACGCTCTTCCAAAGGATGCCTTAATGAAAAAAGAAGGCACCCAAAAAAGGGAAAAAAATAGAACAGAGGAAAAAGCAAAAAAAAAGGGCAAACTCATAATTGGGTCCCTTTCAGGGCAGAAATAAGGCATCACTCACCTGCAGTGAGTTTGCTCATTTATTAAATAATAAGGGACACAAATTCTTGCCACAAAGGGGGATTACAAAAAGCTATATTAAAGACCACAAAGGGTGATAACAGAAAAATACAAATACTGAAAAACCATGAAAGGTAACTTACATGAAACAGATGAGGATGAAACCTAAGCAGAGGAAAGACTGAAATCAGGGATGGGGATTCCAGTCAGCACATGACTAGTTTGCTGTGAGAAATAAACTTCGCCAGCGAACTTAAATAGTAACACAGAACTCAAACAAGAAACAGGTGTGGAGTGAAAGTAATTAACCAAAACACAAACAGCTGTGACAACCGTGAAAAGGCTTGACAGCCGGACGTCACCAGCTGAGCTGTCAAAATAAAAGCATGAAACACAATGAATGAAAAATCAAGACTAAATATAAATACATAAGAGGAAAACACCAAAGACCACAGCATGATACAGACCCGCACACGGCATCACTACAGTAGGAAACAATTCCAATGCAAGGATGGAATGGTATGCATTTATTAAACTACTGATTGCCAGGGTGATTGCCAGCACTCCTGTGGGAAGAGAAGAAAGGAGACTGTGAGTTGGCAGTGGGTAATTGATTAGGGTTGATTATGCTTACTGTTGCAGAACCCAGCCACAGGGGGTGCTTAAGCCAGTGTACTCTTAGTGCCGGTCCCAAACCCGGGTAAATGGGGAGGGTTGTGTCAGGAAGGGCATCCAACGTAAAACCTTTCCCAAATCCAACGTGCAGATCATGACAAACGAGACTTTCATACCGGATCGGTCGAGGCCCAGGTTTACAACGACCGCCACCGGTGCTGTTAACCAACAGGGTGCTTGTGAAAATTGTGCTACTGTTGACCAAAGATTGAGGTGTTGGAGAGGTGGAAGGCATGATAGGAGGGAGAGAGAGAAAAAGGAAGGTAGAAGTGTGGAGGTGAGAGTAGGGATTTTAAGTGTAGGGACGATGACTGGTAAAGGCAGAGAGTTTGCTGATATGATGAGAGAAGAAAGGTAGATATACTGTGTGTTCAAGAAACCAGATGGAGGACTTCCGGTCTGGACGCCATGGCGACTGCAGCTCAACACTGAAGCTCTCAGACCCAATCCAGGATAACACCTTGAAAATCAAACTTAACGGATTTTTGGAGGAGTGAAAATCAAAAGACAAAATCATCATGTCTAAAGGAAAACAGAAGAAACTGAAATTCTCCAGGCCAGGACACGTATCGGCCGGAGAATCTGAACTGGAAGATCTCCGTTCAGAAGACGAGGAACTGGTGATAGCTAACAAAAAGGTTAGCCTGAAATCACTATTTGAGGAGCTACGACGATTTCGCCGAGAAGTTACGGCCGAATTTCGGGAATTCAGAGAAGAATTGAAAAGGACAAACAGCAGAGTGGACCAGGCCGAGAACCGAATCTTGGAAACAGAGGAACGAATAAAAGTGCTCGAAGATTCTGTGCTGGACCTACGCAAAAGACAAGCATCTATAGAGGCTAAGCTAGCCAACCAAGAAGGAAGAGCGAGAAGAGACAATATAAGAATTCATGGTCTGATAGAAGGAGCCGAAAACGGTTTTAACTCAATGGCAGAATGCGTGGAATCCTTACTAAGAGAGAAATTGGATATTCCACAAACCACCGACTTGAAGATAGAAAAGGCACATCGTTCATTAGCCGCTAGGCCGGCGGCGGAAGCGCCCCCACGTTCGGTGTTGGTAAGATTTTCCAATTTCAAAATAAAACAAGAGGTTGTAAGACTGGCCTGGCAGAAAAAAGGATTTATGCACCAGGAGAGAAAAGTGTACGTGGAACACGATTACGCCCCGGAGGTCCTTAAAAAGCGCAGGGAATACAACAACGCGAAAAGGTGTCAAGAGAGAAGAAATTGCGCTTTCAGACTCCATTTCCTGCGAAGTTAAGGGTCTTCTACGGCGATGGAACGTGTCTCTGTAATTCGGCGGAAGAAGCAACAGCTGACATGGCGAAAAGAGGGCTCCCGGTAACGGTATTTAAACCCGCAGCAGACCCGAGTGAGAAGATCAAAGCGCAAACATGGACAACACAAAGACCTTCAAAATCCACGGACCAGCAGCGGGAAACCCAGCGCCAGAGCATCGCGGATAAACTATCCGTTTTCAGGTTGGAATAGCGACCTTTTTTTTTTTTTTTTTTTCTCTTGAATCAATCCGCACATCCAACCCCCCTCATACAAGGTAACAAACATTAAAGGAGATGCGTATTCAGCATGTGGTAAAACATTTCATGGAACAGTCATAATATTTGAAACAAATAAGTCTTTGTAATAAAAAAAAAAAAAAATTGTTAAAATAGAAATGTGACAATAATCCACATGTTCTCCTCATACTAACAAATACTGCTTTTGCGTGAATGTTTGATGTGATGGGGGTGGGAGGGTGCACACAATTTCACAGGGTTTAGGCATAACAGGAAAAAAAAAAAATCATTACAAGTTTGGATTGGGTTCTGAAACTCACGTTAAAAGCATGGGGCAGCTTACAGTGGTAAGAGAGGGCCCTCAACACGTAACAGAGTTTGAGGAATTTCCCTCAGGGCCTTCACTCCATCAAGGCTCTTCCAGGGTCTTTAAAAAGACCTCAGCTCAGGAAGTTCTTCTGACAGCTTTTTGTTTTAAAGTTTTATACACTATGTTCTTAATGTTTTTCTTGTTTTTAATGTTCTTTCAGTTTCTGAGTAGCACAAATGAGGGCCACCACACAGTTATACTAAACAAAACAACACAATGGAGAAACAGGGTATAACCAAAATAATTTCATATAATGTAAAAGGAATCCTGAATCCAGTTAAAAGATCCAAGATTCTAGGCAAAATGAAAAAAGACAAAGCAGGAATAATATTTTTACAAGAAACCCACCTAACAGACATGGAACACAATAAACTCAGTAGACAAGGGTTTAAAATGATCTCTTCATCTTCATATAAGTCAGGGAGGAGGAGGGGAGTAGCGACATTGATATCAACCAAAATTACATTTGAAAAAAAATCAGAACACAAAGATAAAGAAGGGAGATACAGTTTGGTAACTGGGCGGCTAGAGGGAGAAGATATCACCCTGCTGAATGTGTATGCTCCCCCAGGGGCTAACTGGAAATTTTATAAAAATGTATTCGACCTAATGATAACTAAAGCTCAAGGTTTAGTGATATGTGGTGGGGACTTCAATCTTAGACTGAATCCATACTGGGATGCTTCTGGTAATTCTCCACATCAAAATAACACCCAAAACAGGAAGACTCGGATGCTACTAAAAGAAATGGGAATCTGTGACGTGTGGAGGGAACTCAACCCCAGTGTAAAAGACTATACATTTTACTCAACTCCACATTCATCCTACTCAAGGATTGACTATTTTTTTATGTTTAATAGAGACATTGGAAGAGTAAAAGCATGTAAAATAGGACTGATGGATCTCTCTGACCACAGTCCGATCTACATGGACTTAAATATCCAAAAATACACAAATAATACATTTTCTTGGAGGTTAAATTCAAATGTCCTGAAAGGACCATTGAAAGATGAATTGGAATCAGATATTCTCAGATATTTGGAAGATAACGATAATGGAGAAGTATCCCCTTTAATACTGTGGGATGCATGCAAAGCTGTAATAAGAGGAAAGATTATTGCAAAACTGGCAACCCAAAAGAAACTAAGGCAAGAAAAACTATCCACATTAGAGTCAGAACTTAGGAACCTAGAAAAAGAACACAAAGGCAACACTCATTCTACTGACTCGCTCAAGATTAAGGAAATTAAAAACCAAATAAATGAGATCTACACAATAGAAATCCAGAAGAAACTTACATTTTTGAAACAAAAATACTATGAAGCAGGCAGTAAATCGGCAAAATTGCTAGCCTATAAATTGAGGAAACATCAAACAGACAGAGCAATCTACAAAATCAGAGACCCAGTATCAAAGGAAATAAAATTCAGAATTCAGGATATTCTTAAAAGCTTCGAGAATTACTATAAGAACTTATACTCCCACAAAAAACATAAAAACGCATCCGAGGCATTCCTAAACACATTAAACCTTCCCCAACTTACGGAGTCACAAAATAAAACACTACTGTCAGAAATACATCCTAAAGAATTGGAAAAAGCAATTATGAAACTTAAAGCTAACAAATCCCCAGGAGCTGATGGCTATACAGCAGAGTGGTACAAAACCTTTAAACAGCAACTATCTCCTCTCCTCCTGAAAACATTTAATTATGTCCTCCACACAGGGGAAATCCCCCCCTCCTGGAGAGAAGGGGTCATTGCAGTTATACCTAAACCTGAAAAGGATAAACTAGAGTGCTCCAACTACAGACCAATCAGTGTACTAAATCAGGACTATAAGCTTTTTACCATTATCCTTGCCAAAAGGTTAGAAAATATACTGACAGACCTAATTCATTTAGACCAAACAGGTTTTATAAGACAAAAACAGACACAAGACAACATTCGACGCACTTTACACATAATTCATCATATAAAAAAATATAACTTAAATGCAGTCATATTGGGATTAGATACTGAAAAAGCATTCGATTCGGTTGACTGGTCTTTTCTATATAGAATCTTATCCAGTTTCAATTTTCATAACAACTTCATTAGAACTATACAGGCATTATATAAAAAACCAACAGCTAAAATAAGGATTAACGGTAATTTATCATCATCTTTTGAACTGGAAAGAGGATGTCGTCAGGGCTGCCCCCTGTCTCCACTGCTCTTTGCAATCTTCATAGAACCTCTGAGCCAATGGATAAGACAAAATCAAAAAATTCAAGGTATTACACTTGGTCAGAAGGAACATAAAATAGCACTCTTTGCTGATGACATTTTAATATACCTAGGGCAGCCGGACACTTCTTTACCAGAACTAACCTCAGTTTTTTCAGAGTATGGAGATTTATCGGGGTACAAATTAAACATGCATAAAACCCAAGTTTTAACATTCAACTATGACCCAAATCATTATTCACTAAGCAAACTCAAAACTAACTGGGAGTCGGAATCTATGAAATATCTGGGGGTCAATATCCCGAAACAACTCAACAAAATTATATCACTAAACTATGATCCACTGGTGACAAAAATAAAATCTGACCTAGCAAGATGGAATATGATACCATTCTTGGGTACTGCACAAAGAATTGAAGCAGTCAAAATGAATATACTTCCACGTCTTCTATACCTTTTCCAAACAATACCGGTAGAACCTCCCAAAAAAACATGGCAGGAGCTGGACAGAAGGATCTCAAGATTCATATGGCAGGGCAAGAGACCTAGAATCAGATATAGAACCCTACAGCTAAACAAAGACAAAGGTGGGCTCGCGCTGCCAAATATCAGGGACTACTTTAAAGCCGCACAAATTAAAACTTTAGTAGAGATATGTAACCCAGTCTACACTGCACAATGGAAGGAGATCGAATGCCAAATAACAAGTGACATCCCCCTACAGGTGATAATAGGGAACAATGCCTTACCTAAGCTTTTGAATAACACTAACCCGTGGATAGAGACCCCGCTAAAAATTTGGTTTAAGATAGTCAGAGAGAATCAAACTAAAGAGCCCTATCGACTTCTGCAATGGATTGCCTATGATCAGGACTTTACTCCTAATAAAACAGACACCAGATTTAAAAAGTGGAAGGAGAAAGGGCTGATAAAATATTACGATTTTTTTAAAGGGCAAATCTTAAGAAGTTTTGAAGATTTGAAAAAACAAGGCCTAATAAATCAAGACCTTTACAGGTTCTTCCAGCTTAGACACCACATAAACAATATACTTAAAAAGGAGGTTTTGGAAAGGGCCCAGTCAGGTGTTCTGAAGGTCTTCTTAATGGCATATAAAGGGATCCCAGGGATCAGATACATTTCTAAAATATACCAAGGTCTTCAAGACTTAAAAGGAGACAACACATCTTATATAAAAGAGAGATGGGAAAAAGAGGGGAATTTCACTTTACAACTGGAAATATGGGAAAAGCTAAATAAACAGCAATGGAAAAGTACCTCATCCCTGCAGTGGAGAGAATTTGGATGGAAAAACTTGGTAAGATTTTTCAGAACACCTGCACAAAACAAATTTACCCATAAGGGATTGAACTGTTGGCGCTTGTGTGGTGAAAAGACTGCAAAACATTTTCATGTGTTTTGGTCATGCCCAGTTATCCACCAATATTGGACCAATGTACAGACAATATTGGGGAAAATATTCAAAATTACAGTTCCCTTTTCTTTTGTAACTTTGTATTTGGGTTTACTACCGGACTCACTGGAAAGACGAGGAGAAAAATACTTATTCAATGTTTTAATATTGGCAAGCAAAAAAGCTCTAACTAAAAAATGGATGTTGAAGGACTGTCCTACACCTGAAGATTGGATTAACGTGATCCAAGACATTTACTCGATGGAAAAGTTGACATTCGCACTGAGACAGGACATGGATGGGTTCATGAACTTTTGGCAACCCTGGATCGCATATGTGTCTTCCATTAGATCTAATCTTTGACAAATACCATTTCAATAATGGTCCTGCTCTTTGTTCCAATGCTACTCAGATGCTCTTTTACCTTTATTTACTTACTTTTTCTTTTTGTTTGTTTTTTTGCTGGTTTGTTTGGTTTTTTTTGTTTTTTGTTTTTTGTTTTTGTTTTTTTTTTCTCTTTAATTTCACTTTTTCTTTCACTTTAAAAAAAAAAAAAAAGGGGTGTTGTAAGAATTATTCTTCCAATGTTGTCAGATATTAGAAAATAAGGGAACATGTGATGAAAATGTAAACAATGCATTGCTGTAACGACCTGTATACCCTTTACAAAAACTTAAAAAAAAAAAAAAAAAAAAAAGAAACCAGATGGAAGGGAACGGTACTTGTATTCGTATTTTTTGGTACGCCACCCACAGTAAGGTTCAGACGCGTACCGAGGTATGACACAAACTATATTGAGTGACGGACAGAAAATGTAACTGTCATATCACACCCCCTCCTCCTCTCCGTTTCATCTCCGGCTGCCTGTCAGCAGACTTCTGCAGTGTTCCGCCCCAGTGAAGACTGACTGAAACTGAGCTACTTTTAAACACAACACCGGTAAGGTTAGTGAGTTTTTAGCAAGTAAAGTTAGTGCTTCTTATTTTCATTGAGCAACCGTCTCAGCTTTAGAAAAGTGATTAAACTGTTAGCATGTGTGAACATTACCTGTCGGACAGTAATTTCTCATGAATGATGTTTGCAGACAGCTGAGCTGTTTCAGTTCTGCTGGTAACATCTTAACTCCAGTAAATGAGTGAATTACATAAGTACTTTACTCTTTTTCATCTTCTCTATTATTGTCGTGATAATAAGCCCTCATTCTGATTATTAGTGTATTGGGGGTGGGGGTCTGCTTCTGTGGCCACGGCCGCCCTGGGATGAGTCGAGGGGGTGGGGGAGGGTGGCTGCTGGCCTGCGCCGGCGGTCTCCCCAGCCACTGTTGGGCGCTGGTGCACATTCAGGCTCGCTGCATCTGCATCACGGTCACCCTAGGTAATAAGGGTGAATGACGGTGGGTGAATGTGTGGGGGAGAGCACGAATGGATGTGTGTAGGTCGGAGTATGAGTGAGAGGGAGTGTATGGGTGAACGTGAGTGAGTGTGGGTGACCCTGAGGGCAAGTGGGAGTGAGATTTACTGGGTACAGGAGTGAGAGAGAATGGGTGGGTCCGGGAGTGCGAGTGTGGGACTGTGTGGGGGAGTGGTTGAGCGAGAGTGAGTGAGAGAGTGCATGTGGTTGTGTATGAGAGCATGAGGGTGTGAATGTGTGGGAACGGGTGTGTCTGCTAGTCGGGAGGTGCTGGATTTAGGGGGTAGTGCCTCTTGGCTACATAGGCTTCCCTGTATGGGGGGAACTTCTTTGAGCGTGGGGGTCCCAGTTGTGTGTGGCGGTGGTGCTGGGGGTGTGGCGGGCCCGCTGTGGGAATGCCTGGGGGCTTTGCGGCCTGGGGGGTGGGGGTGCTGGCCTCCCGGCACCTGGGGCTGGCATTGGCCCCGCTAGGGGGGTAGGGGGTCGGTAGGCTTTGGGGTGTGGGACGGCCATGCCGGCCATGCCGGCCATGCCAGCCACCTGGCTGCCTGGTCTCCCTGGCCTCCCTCGGCCGTCCCTCCTGGGGCGGATTCCTGGCTTTCTTGGGGCTTGTTGACCTTGGGCATTTGTGCCCTGTGGGGGTTGATGGAGCTGCCTTGCCTGCTTGGGGTTTCCAGGGGCGGGGGGAGTTGCTGCGACCAGCCACCCTCTTCGTATGTTCCATGACAAACCACTCACATGCACACACTAATTTTGCGCGTGCTCTCATATACACTCACACAGACGCACATGCACAAATGTCTCCCCTTTAACAGGTGCAGATACCAGACTCATGTTGAAACCTCTTCAGTGGAAGAAGCAGTCTGTCTTCTGTTTGTTTTAGTTGTTGGTTTGTTTGTCTTTTTTGTCTGTTCCTCTCTCTTTTCTTTCCCCCTCCCCACACTTCCTTTCCCCATTCCCCATCCTGTTGGGTCCTTCATGGGTAAAATAATTTAAATAAAGTATTAAAAGTTATTACAGGAGGAGTTTACAACAATATACAGAACATAGGTACTGTATAAAGCTCCTTTTGGCAAAGTAAATCTGTTTTGGCACAATAAGGATAGCAGATTTCTGTTCTGCTGACCAAGCTTCCTGAGATGACAAGGGGAAAAAAATGAATATTACTGCATCTCGGTAAATTAGAATAGATAGATAGATAGATAGATAGATAGATAGATAGATAGATAGATAGATAGATAGATAGATAGATAGATAGATGTACTGTATTTATCCCATACTGGGAAATTACAGTGTAACAGCAGCATGACAGTAGACAACCAAGGAGGGCAGCAGGGGTGGAGGAAGACCCCCACCCCTATGCACGAATCATGATGGGTGAGTGTTATTTGTGTGGTGTTATTGGGTGCAGGTTTGTGAACTACCAAAGTGAGGCTAAAATTGGGAGGGATAGTGTGATAGGGCATTGCTACCCATTGCTATTGGCAGCAGAGTTCTCATCCCCTCAAGTCCTCAGTGTCTACAGTGCAATTAAAACTGAGGTGAGGGCGGCCCCACGGTGCAGTAGTAGACAGAGGGATTCTCTTCAACGACACTGTACAGCACCCCTCCACCCCAAAACCCTAAGTGTATCCAATAAGAAGAATGATCCACCCAGAATTGGGGGGAAGTAAGACTGGAAGGGGGGCGGTCCCTGAGAGACCCCATACCCCCCAGAAACCAGCTCCCAAACTGGCTCTGGAAGCCTCCCACTGCCCCCAGATCCCATCTCAGGGGAAGGGGGGCCAGGCCGTGCAACCTAGGACCCGCCAATGTCGTACCCCAGCACTCCCCAGCAGCACAGGCACGATGGAGCAGCCACACTCAGACTCACTCTCACACATCTTGTACACACCTTGTATGCATGTACACAAACATATATAATAATAATACAGTGATCCACATGTCAAGTGACATCCCAAAGTGCCCCCTGCGAGTCCAATCACCAACCACCCCAGACAGACATCACCCTTCGGTAGACTACCCCTGCAGTCACAGCCACCGGGGGCAAACCGATGGAAACGTAGCTGCCAACCCGCACCAACGGACCCCCCGACAGCCACCGAACACCCACACACACCCATACCTGGCACCACGGACACTGGAGGCAGTGTGGGCAAAGTGCCTCGCTCCGGGACACAACAGCAGGATGGCCAGGGGGAGTTGAAACTGATCCGCTATTCCCACGGCCACCAGACTGCCCGCCCCACCGCCAGTCGTCAAACGAGGTCTTCCCTCACAGACACACCCTCCACAATCGTGCACTCACCCGCAGGTACTCCCCACCCACACACACACACATGCCAATCCTCACATATACACACACACACAGACATACCATCACATATGTCCACCTACACCCACACACACCCTTGCATATTTACACACAACACACATATCCACACATTCACACATACATGCACACACCCATTTCCACACCCACACATATATAGGCAAACCCACACACACCCATACTCTCGCACACCTGCACATACGCTTGTGTACATGCACTCACACACACACACACACACACACACACATCCACACAAGCAGGCCCCAGAGGATGGGGGCGTAGCCCTGTAACACCCCCCGTCCCCCCCACCCCGCGACACAGGCACCAGCCCCTGGAGTGCCGGCAGGGACCCGGGAAGGGCAGGACACACCCGGGCCGGCCCACACCGCTGGTACGCACTTGACCCTGGCCCAGAGGGGGAGATGGCCTCCCACCACCAGGGGCCAAGGCCAGTCCCAGCCCCACCTGGGATACAAGACCGGCCAGCCCACGGCCACAGCCCACCTCCCCGGCCCACTCTGCAGCCCCCCTCCCTCCCTCCCAGGCCAAACGCACAGCCACCCTAGGACAGATGCCCACGGCACAGGCTCCAGTGGGTCACAGAAAACCAACCACATTCAGGGCGCAGCCAGCTGCCAGAGGTGCCAAGAGAGTGAGCCACCACCCGCCACCCCTCAAGTTATAGAATCAATAAGCTGGGACCAGAAAGAATTGAATTCAGCCAAGTGGTTTTTAGAGGAGGCAGACATTCTCTCAAGACTAATATAATCTAATAGGAAGTTCTTATAATGAGATGTACATAAATTATTTCTTGATTTCCAGTTCATGAGGATAGTTTTCTTTGTGATGCATAACGCAGTGAGAACCATGTGTGACACTTTTACCTTTATATTTTTTTCACTTAAGTTACCTAGTATGCAAAGTGTGGGAGAGGTTGGGATACGGTACCCAAGCCATGCTGATGAGTCTTTACATGTCTTCTGCCAGAAATTTTTGACCGGTGCACAGGACCACATAGCGTGCATATATATAACTATCCGGGACATTGCTGGTGCAATGGGAACAGACATTTGTGTGACTCAGGCCCATTTTGAACATCCTTTGTCCTATGTAATGAGTTCTTTGTAGAACTTTGTACTGCATGAGTTGTAAATTAGAATTTTTAGTCATCTTAAAAGTCCTTAAGCATATACAGTATGTGCCAAGAAGCTTTCATCTTTATTGACTTTTTATTTAGCGAATGCAAAGTCCTTAAGCCAAGCAGTTGCCTCCTGGTTTGCTGTATGGAGGGTGTGTAATCCTCCTTCCAGTCTTTGTAATCCTCCTTCCAGTCCTTGGAGTTTATTGACTGATAGGTCTGTTTTCCATTTTGATTTTGGAAGAGATACTGACTCATCCAGTTTTGATAATAGTCTGTGTATTTTTTATAACAATTTAGGGGAACAAAGATTTAGAAAGTCTCTCACCTTAACTGGTACCTCTAAATCTGTCTGGCTGAAATTGAATCTTGCTTTTATTATAAATTTAAGCTGTTGGTATTCAAGAAATGTTTTTATCACTGATGTCATATTGTGACACGAGTTCCTGGAATTGGATAAAGTTTCCACCTTGAATAAGATAATTAAGTTTTTTTTTTTTTATTAATCCTTTCTCACACCATAGTGGAAAGTTTAACATCCTCTTTTGTTGCAGGACATCAGGATTGTTCTAAATGGGCATAAGTTTACAAGTGCCAAGTGAAGACTGTTATTTTTAAAATTTCCACCAAACAGAGAGGAGCTAATGTTAATGTTCCTCTCTCTTCTTGAAGTACAGCATGTGATCACCACAGCCATGTCCATTCTTTTAGAAAAATCCGCAACCATCTGTCCTTTCACATTTCTCCCCTAAAGACCATACCTACCCAGAACCTCCTCATCACCTCTGTTCCCTTCACTTACATGTCTATTAAAGTCCGCTCCAATCACCACTCTCATCCCCTGGGAACACTCTACCACTTCATCCACCTTACTCCAGAATTCCTCTTTCTCTTCTACCTGACATCAAACTTGTGGGGCATACGCAGTAGGGGTGTAACGGTACACCTAAAGTCATGGTGGGGTACATACAGTAAGGAAACAAATGCAAAACATAAAAACTGCATATCTTTTGTATAAGCAGAACAGCTTATACAAAGACAAAACAAAACAAAAACAGTCAAAAAAAACCAAAAAAAAAAAAAAACTGCAAACTGCCAGCAGTAAATTCTCCAATAAAAAAAAATATTCTCAAATAAGCAAAATTAAAATGCATACAATAAATAAATTCTCATTTTAGGAAATGAACGATGCAGACAAGTACAACAATAGAAGTTTGAACAGCCTATTATAAAAAGTTCTCATAGCTGAATAATATAATGACCCATGGAGCATGAGTTGGAAACTTGAACTTAACAGCTTAAGCAGAAGTGTTTGTAGCAACACAATTAAATAATAGACATTAAAGTTTGGTATTTTAACCCAAAAACTAAAGAAATAAAACTCAAATATCAGCTTCTACTGCACCACACAGGGCTGTTGTAACCCTACCATTCAAAACAAACTGGAGTAATAGCGTTCAATTCCATTAAAGGGCCTATATCATGCTATTTTAAGCCTTTCAGAGTAAACTATATGCATGTATGTGATAGTATATTACCTTTGATACACTGGAGAATGAATTTCTTATGAAATATGAGTGATTTTCGCGAGCTACTTTTCCAACCCGGAAGTAAGATGCCTCAATCTCTGAGGCTCCGCCTCTCCTTCTTGTGGCTGCCGCCCATTTCATGACGATAATAAACTCCAACCATTTCTGATGAGTAGGCTCTTCTTTAGGAAGGCTCAACAAACTCCTAAATCTCTCAGCCAAAGACACATTTACGCCACTTAGAAGACATTGTCTTACGTAAAAAAGCAAACAGTTGTTGTCACTGAGCAGATTAGGTGCGAGAGGAACTACTTCTTCACAGCGTCAATGCTAAAGTGAAAGAGTTTTGCCGATCACTGCTCCGTTAGCTGCGCGGAGAAAGTGGGTGTGTGCGTTAGCCTGGGGGTGGTGCTGGCAGCACAGGCACTTCCTGGAGTGGGCGGCTCACCCACGTTCATACGTATGAAAGTGGAGACCCAGTCATTATCAGGGACAGGGCAGAGCAGCAGCTCAGAGAGCAGGGTTGAGGAGGAATACTCAGAGATGCGTGAATGGAGCAAAATACCACTTTGGGGGTGTTTTTGGTGAGGAATTAACATTATAACATGCTTAAAAGCTCAACAAAGTTGATTTTGCGTGATATAGGCCCTTTAAATGAAAAGTCTAAATAAATAAATAACCCGTATAATTGCAGGCAAGTAAAATAAAATCTGACTTACTAACAGCTGGTTTGACTATTTGATAAGGTGTCTTCAGTCATAACTTTTACAAAAGCATTACAGTGCATTCGGAAAGTATTCACAGTGCTTCACTTTTTTCCACATTATGTTATGTTACAGCCTTAATCCAAAAGGGATTGAATTCATTTTTCCCCCTCAAAATTCTATAGACAATACCCCTTAATGACAACGTTAAAAAATTATATATTTTTTTTTTTTGAGATTTTGTCATGAACCGGGCTTGGGATTCTCCCAAGCTCTGCTTCATGGCATTTTCCTGTTCCTTAAGTTATCTGTGTTTCTTGTTATCTTTTTTTTTTTGTTCTCTCCCATAGATTGAGTCCCCATCGTGCTGTTTGCTCTCTACATGTCTGTTCTTTTCTTCTTCTCTATCCCCTCACCCCCCAGCCAGTCGCAGCAGATGACTGCCCCTCCCTGAGCCTGGTTCTGCTGGAGGTTTCTTCCTGTTAAAAGGGAGTTTTTCCTCTCCACCGTCGCCAAGTGCTTGCTCACAGGGGATCGCCTGATTGCTGGGGTCTTTCTGCAACTGTGGGGGTCCTCCCTACAGTTGATAGTGCTATGAGATGACTGTTGTTGTGAAATGGCGCTATATAAATAAAGTTGAATTGAATTGAATTGAATTATCTTTTGAGTTCCATATTGTACTTCATTGTGTAGTTTGTTCTGTTGCATTTTTGGTTCTGTGTTTATGTATTTTGTGAGTGGCAGCGGTCAGGAGGCTTCTTCGGGTCCTGTGTGCCTCCTGTCTGTGGTCAGCCACTCCCCCATCTCCTGCCAGCTTCTGACAGGTGATTCCAATCTGCCATTGTCTGTTCCTCTCCTTGCTTAGATCCACACACCCACACGCACATACACAAATACATATATGCACACATACACACACGCTCTCATTCACACCTGCACTCACTCAGCTCTACACACACCCATGCTTTGCTGCTCACAAGCACACACTCACTCACACCTGGTTTCACTCAGTTTATTATTTCTGGTATTATTTAAGCTTTGTCTGCATACTTGTGTATTGGTCGGTGCATTGGATTGTCAACCTTTCACCAGAGCACTGTTTGGCTCTGGTGATCTCTCTTCTGTAAGTACCTACACTTGTCAGTAGTTCACAGTGTTAGGTTTTTTCTCTGTGTTTCCTGGCACTACCTTGGTGCAGCCTGTCAAGCCTTGAGTTGCTCGGCTCCAGGCTGCACTTTCATCTCAGGTGTGTTCTGGGGTTATCTTCCCCCCACCCCCTCACCATTTACGCATGGGAGCATTTGGGTTTATTCTTATATTACTGTCCATACCATTTCGTCTGGGAACAGTTACTCTCACTGTTAATCATACTTGCTCACCTGTTTTCTCTTTGGATTTATTTTCTGGGACTCTTTATGTTAATAAACACCACTTCCTCCTGCATTTGGGTTTTGCTCATCTCTGCTGCCTCTATTGAGACAGCAAATCATGACAGATTTTTGCAAATTTATTAAAAATAAAAAACTAAGAAATCACATGTACATAAGTATTCATAGCCTTTGCCATGAAGCTCAAAATTGAGCTCAGGTGCATCCAGTTTCCACTGACCATTCTTAAGATGTTTCTACAGCTTTGAGGATGACATTTGAGGGAGGGGAGTATTTAAATGGCTGGTGTAAGGCGATTTACTAAAGTTTGTGGTTGTCAATCTCCTGGTAAATGTGCCAAGATTTAACATCCAAAAAAAGCTTTTCTTTATTCATCTGTGCCTGAAGACAGCGATCGCCAGTGCTGGGACACCGGCGACAACCAAGGGGGCATGGCCAAAGAGGAAGCAGTGTCTCCCTGCGTGTGACTTGATTTGGCATGACAGAAAAGATTAATTTGAACAGAAATGATCTCACAGAGATCGGTGTTGTGCTGAACTGGACATCAGCCGTCACAGGATTTTTAAAAAATTTCATCTGTTTATGTATAGCATAATAATAATAATAATAATAATAATTTATTTCATTTATAAGGCACTTTACAGCTCTAAACTTAAAATCTCTACACAAATAGGATTAAGAATGAGAATAAAAGCAAACATTAAATACATACGATGACACACCAGGAAATCCCTGGTGAGGATTGGTTCTCAAATTGTCATGAGTCTAGGCGCAGTTGTTTCCACAGAGCCCAGACTCTTAATTTATTTCTGAGTACTCTATGTCTGTTATTATTATTTTGTCTGTTTCTGTACATATTTTGGTTTGTTGACACGAGTGCCCTCCTCTTCTCCAGACACTCCCACCAGCTACTCACTGTCTGTTCCCCAGCCAACTCAGCTGTGAGCAGTTGTACAATTAGGTCACCTGCCTGCTCACCTGCCCGCACCTGCTGCTCATTGTTGTGTCTACTATGTAAGGACTGGAAGTTTATTTTCTCACCGCGGCAGTCTTAGTGTGATTTGAATGGACTTCATTCCTCTGTGTTGTCTCCTCCAGAGCGATTCCGGCTCGGGAGCACCTTTTTCTGTAAGTTACCCTAGTTTGTATTTTTGTTCTCTGAACTGTTTTGTATTTTCTTTCATTAAATGTCACTACTGCAGTCCAGCATGTGGGTCTGTCTTTCTGCCTCAGAGGGGCCATTCATGACAGAAGACTGCCACCGGGAATGAGACTCAGCTACTGCAGTAGTGCATTTTTGCCTTTTGTGTTTTTTCGCTCTCCTTTTCATCGGAGCAATTAAGGATTCAGCAGGTGGACGGGGCTACCTGATGCACCTGGGGTGAGAGTGCTGCAAAGGTCTTATGGAGATGGACAGGTTGATCTCTGCAGTGTGCTGCGGTTTCGCTCCTGAGGACACATTGTGGTATCTGGGGCTCGCGGAGGCAGCTGCTCGTCGGTGCCCTCAGCTTATGGAGCACTCTGAGGAAAGGACAGGATCTCTCTGGTGGCAGGGCTGCAACGTGAGAATGGCGGAATGGTGAGAAATTCCCCGGAGAAGCCTGGGCGTGAGCCGAAGGGGAGGCGCTCCCGGGCCTCTGTCATCTCCACTCCACACCAGTCTCCAGCACCCGTTCCTGCTCCATCAACTCCACGATGACAACGTCATCCCACTCTGGTTGGCCGGAAGAATTCTCCCACCTCTCCAGCAGCCATTTCCCCTACGCCAATGCAGAAGCCCTCCTCAGCAGTACAGCCCTCTTCTCTCTCCCTCTCGGCTGAATCATCAGCTTCACTCCTCCCTGTAGCTGCTGTTCCCTGCTCCACTTCGGTGTCCTTTCTTGCTGCCGAGAGGTCCTCCATTTTTGCCCCAGCTCCTTCCATCTATGTGACAACAGAGGCGGCTCCTCCACAATCCTCAGAGGGGCCCACGTTCACCATAGCCACGGAGAGGGATGACTTTCCACCTGCTGCAGCAGGCAAAACTGAACACTGGGAAAACAGGAAAGTTTCATTTCATTTTTCTTCAAATTATGATGATATTCCTTGACTGATTCCCGGTAGGGAGGATCAGGAAATGCAGTCCCCTGAGCTCTCATCACCTGCTGCAATTATTAATTGCTCACCTGCCCTCTCCGTGTCTTCTTCTTTTGCCCCTGAGTGTCCGCCGACCCTGGGATTTAGCCGCTGGACATGGGAGGAGCCTGTCACCCTGGAGGATCAAGTTCCAACACCAACGGTGAGCCGACCCCCAGCTGCAACGCCGGATGAGCCACCAGCGTGGGTCACTTTGCCTGGGGGCACCAGGACTGCAGTCATTATCATGTGTGCTGAGGAGGCCACCACAGCAGAGTTAGCAACAGAGCTGGACCTCCAAAGGACAAGGCCCGAGACATCATCGTCATCTGGATCGATGGAGTCCTTGATGGCGGTGGAGCCTGGAGTATGTTCACCTCTCAGGCTACTTGTGGTTCCCACACAAACATCGATTCTTACACCAACTCAGTCCTGGACCATATCAACACCACTATTGACAGTGTCACCATGGAAAGACAGATCACCACGTACACAAATCAGAAGCCGTGGATGAATAGAGAAGTGTGGCTTCTGCTAAAGGCACGTAACAATGCCTTCAGATCTGGTGACGCACAGGCCTACAGTTCATCCAGGGCAGATCCGAATAGGGGCATCAAGAAGGCCAAGCACAGCTACAAGCTGAAGGTGGAGAAACACTTTGTGGACTCTGACCCCCGACGCATGTGGCAGGGCATTAGAGCTATCTCTGATTATAAGCCCAGCAACTCTACACCTGCAGCCACGACTGTGTCCTTTCTCAATGAGCTAAATGACTTCTATGCTCGTTTTGACAAGGACAATAATGAAAAGAATACCAATTCCCCACCCTTTGATGACCTCCACTACCTCACACTCACCCATACCGACGTCTGTAACGCACTGAGTCATATCAACGTACGTAAGGCTGCTGGCCCTGACGGCATTCCTGGGCGTGTGCTAAGGGCATGTGCTGAGCAGCTGGCAGGGGTTTTTACGGACATCTTCAACCTGTCCCTGGCCCAGGCGGTGGTACCAGGGTGCTTCAAGACCACCTCTATAGTACCAGTGCCGAAACACTCAACACCATCGTACCTAAATGACTATTGCCCTGTGGCACTGATGCCTATAGTCATGAAGTGCTTTGAGCGACTGGTCTTGGCACAGCTCAAAAAATGTCTGCCCCCTACACTGGACCCTCACCAATTTGCCTACCGGAGCAATAGGAGTACAGAGGATGCGGTTTCTACACAGCGCTGCACTGTGTACTCTCACATCTGGATGACAAGAACACCTATGCAAGAATGCTGTTTGTTGACTTCAGCTCAGCATTCAACACAGTCATCCCCTCCAAGTTGATCACTAAACTTGGGCATCTGGGAATCAGTACCTCCACCTGCAACTGGATTATGGATTTTCTGACCAACAGACCCCAGCATGTTAGGTCAGGCCCCAACTGCTCTTTCACCATCACACTCAACACTGGTGTACCACAGGGCTGTGTGCTCAGCCCATTCCTCTACTCCCTCTTCACTCACAACTGCAGGCCTATGTATGGATCCAATTCCATCATAAAGTTTGCAGATGGAACCACGGTGATTGGACTCATCAGAGACAATGATGAGTCAGACTACAGGGCAGAGGTTGAGCACTTGGCTACTTGGTGCGCTGACAATAACCTGCTCCTTAACACCAGTAAAACCAAGGAGCTCATAGTGGACTACAGGAAGGAGAGGGGAGAGACACATGATTCCATCCATATCAACGGCATGGCTGTTGAACGTGTCTCCTGCTTCAAATTCCTGGGGACTCACATCTCGGAGGACCTGTCCTGGTCAGTCAACACCACCAGCCTGATTAAGAAGGCCCATCAGCGCCTCTTCTTCTTGAGGACACTGAAGAAGAACCACCTGTCAGCTGACATCTTGGGCAACTTCTACCACTTCGTGATAGAGAGCATCCTGACCAACTGTGTCACAGTCTGGTATGGGAGCTGCTCTGTCACTGACCGTAAGGCGCTGCAGCGGGTGGTGAAAACCGCCCAACGCATCACAGGGACTCCACTTCCAGCTATAGAGGACGTCTACAGGAAAAGATGTCTGCGCCGGGCACGTAGTATTCTTAGGGACTCCACCCATCCTGCCCATGGACTGTTCCAGCTCCTCCCCTCCAGAAGGCGTTTCAGAAGCCTTCGGACTAGAACCAGCAGGTTTAGGAACAGCTTCTTCCCAACAGCTGTCACGCTATTGAACTCAGTTCCCCGCTGAACCTCCACTTTTCTCCCCTTTGACACCCCCCCTCCCATCGTGCCCCACCCATGGATATACCACCCAGATCACTCTCCTGTGTATATATATTGCCACGGTCTTCTTATAGTCAGTTACAGCTTTCCTGGATTACTGTACATACAGTGCTATAGTCTTCTTATAGCTTGTTCAGCTCTTTACATCACTGTATATACATTGTTATATTCTTCTTATAGCCTGTTCACAGCGCTTTATATTACTGTATATATATATATATATATATATATATATATATATATAGTGGTAGTCTTCTTATTGTCTGTTCACAGCTCGTCTACATTATTGTACATACACCATTTTATTCTTCATATAGTTTTTAACTTCTTATAGTTTATTTACAGTGCTTCCTCAAACTGTATATACATATATATCATACTCGCATATTGTTATATATTGATACATACTGCTCTTCTGTATATTATCATCACATATTTAACTACATGCTGTTCTGTATATTGTCAATACATACACTACCGTTCAAAAGTTTGGGGTCACTTAGAAATTTCCTTATTTTTGAAAGAAAAGCACTGTTTTTTTCAATGAAGATAATTTAAAACTAATCAGAAATACACTCTATACATTGATAACGTGGTAATTGACTATTCTAGCTGCAAATGTCTGGTTTTTGGTGCAATATCTACATAGGTGTATAGAGGCCCGTTTCCAGCAACTATCACTCCAGTGTTCTAATGGTACAAGGTGTTTGCTCATTGTATCAGAATTCTCCAGATTACCTCAACGAATTAACAGCTAGAATGCCAAAGGTCTGCAATGCTGTAATTGCTGCAAATGGAGGATTCTTTGACGAAAGCAAAGTTTGAAGGAAAAAATTATTTCAAATACAAATCATTATTTCTAACCTTGTCAGTGTCTTGACTATATTTTCTATTCATTTTACAAATCATGGTGGTAAATAAAAGTGTGACTTTTCATGGAAAACACAAAATTCATAAAAAAAATTGTCTGGGTGACCCCAAACTTTTGAACGGTAGTGTATGTATCTACATACTGTTCTTCTGTATATTGTCAATACATATTTATCTACATACTGTTTTGCTGTATATTGCCACTCTGTATAGTTAGATAGATAGTCTTCTACTTACCTCACTTCACCTGTACTTTGTTCTTTTGTAATTTATGCTAACTTATTCCCACCTCTTACCACCCTCACCTGTACATAACTGCCCACCTAACTTATTTGCACATTATTGCACATAACTGTACTCCAACCTTCTACACTGACCTATCTGTATATATCTGCTTAAATTGTACATACTGTCAATTATTGTATATACTGCACTGCTGTCCTTTGCACTTCTGACTGGATGCTAAACTGTATTTCATTACTTTGTATTCATACATGTGCAATGACAATAAAGTTGAATCTAATCTAATCTAATGTAATCTTGAGCTAAGGCAAGTACTGTCCTTTGTTTTTCTTGTCTCAGTTTTGGAGAAATCTTGCCTGGCTCTTGGTGAGGAGAGCCGGGCGCACCCGCCTGCTGTGCCTGAGCTTGCCTCGCTGGGCTTCGACGCTGCCGGTGACCCTGACCCTGCTTCTCTGTGTGTGTTGTCTGAGCTTTCTCCCAGGGTCACCGTGAATGTTCCAGCACAGCCAGATGTCTCCGTGGGTCCAGGCTCACCGCCTGAGGTTGCCACAGGTCCAGCTTCCCCTACAGTGGAGGTCGTCGTAGGTGCCCTGTCCCAGCCCGAGACCTCCGTGGGTGCAGCTCCCCCTCTGCCCGAGGCCATCATCTGGGTACATCCTCCTCGGTCCAAGTCTCCGTGAGTGCTGAATCCCAGTTGGGGACCTTCAGGTGCTGTGCCCCAGCCTAGATCCAACATGGGTAGTGCGCTCCAGTATGGGCTTACCATGGGCACTCTGCCCCAGCCCGGGGGCCACCCTGGGTGCAGCATTGGCCCAGTAAGGGTCCACCGAGGGTGCAGCGTTGGCCCAGCCTAGGCCCACCGAGGGTGCAGCATTGCTCCAGCACGGAGCCACGGTGGGTGCTGCTACGCTCCAGCCCGGAGCCATGGTGGGTGCTGCTATGCTCCAGCCCAGAGCCTCAGCAAAGTGCAACCGTGTCTCAGTCCAGAACCATCAGGGGTGTTGCCAGCCAGCTCAATGGTGTTGGGATTTCCCCTCCTCCTCTGCCTGACGCCGTTGTGGTTTACCCTCCTTCTCTGCTAGATGTCATCATGGTCCCCCTTCCAGTACCAGACGTCATGGTTCCCTCTCCTCGGCTCTCCTACCCGTCATTGAGTCTCCCCATGGGGGAACCACCTCCCAGGCTACCCCTCCTATTCAGGTGGCTTGAGAACTCTGGCCAGGCTCCCAATAGACTGAGCCGCTGCGTTGGGTGGACCATTCTCCGGCAGGCCACCAGACTAATACCACCTTGCCGTCTTTCTGGCCTGGGACTTCGGCCGGCCACCCTAACAACTTAGTTCTTTGGCCTAGGGGGCCTAGGGGGCCCAGGGGCCTGGTGTAGCATGGGTGCGGGTCCTGAGTGGGCTCCATATTTTTGCTCCCTCCTAACCTTTTTTCCCCCACCTCCCACCAGGGGTGGTTTTTTGCTGTACCCTTTCTCTTGGGGATGGGTGTGTGTGTGTCTTCTTTGGTGTTACCTGGGGGTGTCTGGATTCCTCCCCTTGCGGGGGGTGGGGGTGGGGGCTCTGTCATGAATCTGGGTGCAGTGTTTCCACAGAGCCCAGACTCTTAATTTATTTATGAGTATTATATGTCTGTTATTATTATTTTGTCTGTTTCTGTATATATTTTGGTTTGTTGACACAAGTGCCCTCCTCTCCTCCAGATACTCCCACCAGCTGCTTACTGTCTGTTCCACAGCCATCTCAGCTGTGAGCAGTTATGCAATTAGGTCACCTTCTTGCTTATCTGCCTGCTGCTCATCGTTGCACCCACTATTTAAGGACTGTCAGTTTTTTTTTCTCACCGCGGCTGTCTTGATGTGATTTGAATGGACTTCATTCCTCTGTGTTGTCTCCTCCAGAGTGATTCGGGCTCTGGAGTGTCTTTTTCTTTAAGTTACCCCAGTTTGTATTTTTGCTCTCTGCACTGAGTTGTATTTTCTTTCATTAAATGTCACTACTGCAGTCCAGCCTGTGAGTCTGTCTTTCTGCCCTGGAGGGGCCATTCAAGGCACAAATATTTTACCTGGTAAAATAAAAGTCAATAAATAAAATGAAAAAGCTTTCTTAAACAATTAATTTGTATCCATAAAATAGTACAGGCGTTCCTACCTGGAGTGGACAAAAGTAGCACAGATCCGTCACCCGACATTGCAACATCGTAATAACTCAGTGACTGCAGTCTCTGCTGTGGCTGTCCAAGGAATAAGTGAAATCATGTGTGTTTAATTTTATTTTGTCCCAGACTTCAGGAAAGATAAAACACACATACAGTATTTATGAAAAGCCATGGACTGGGAGACCTGTAGATTTTATTAAAACAATGTTATTCAGTTATTTATTGTAACCAATTCTGCAATTTTCATCAGGCCTACATCTGCTTTTCCTCTTGACCACAGAGAATTTTGAATTTGTGAAAGTGCATGTTCCACTCCTTCTGTTAATGGAAAAGTGATCATATTGCTTAATTGGGATGTGGACTTCATTCTGCACAAGGAATGCTCTTTTTTCCCCTTAAATTTGGATTGGGGCCACTCAGATACTGTATTTGTCATACATACTGAAACAATATTGGTCTGTGGCATCATCATTCTTTTTACCCAGTCTCACTCACATTGACTCTGGGGCATTGTCAAGGCCATATGATCAGACATTAAATCAGACTTTAGAATATTCCACAAATATAGCATGAATAATAGAATTATTCTTTCAGAAATGAAACTCAAAACTTTGATATGTTACAAACAAAAATAAACTTTTTTTATTGGGGTTTGCACTTAAACAAAAGCTTAAAAAAAAGCTTAAAAAAAGCTTTAAAAAACTATATTATGCTCCCCCAAACTGGCTGTGCCTTTGTTGATGATCTGCATCCTCTTCAGCTGTGCCTGTGTGCAATTTTGCATTGCTTTTGGTGGCTGGGTGGTTATTATTGAAATGAAAATGAAGTGTCTGCGTCTCTGTTCATAATTTTGCATAATGTTAGTAGATCACTGGCAAAAGATGGCCACTCCGTTATGCGCTATGTCTAATTTGCACATTCGCTAATTTGCACTGCCTTAGTAAATGTGCCCCTATGTGGGGGAAATTACAGATTGAAGAAGGCCACACAGAGTTCAGGAAGGAGTAGATACAGACTTTGGGTGGTAGGGACGAATTCCCAGATGACTGGAAAAGTACAGCAAAAGTATTGAGGGAAACAGGTAGAAAGGTATGTGGTGTATCCTCTGGACAGAGGAAGGAAGACAAGGAGACTTGGTGGTGGAATAAGGAAGTATTAGAAATTATTCAAAGGAAGAGGTTAGCAAAGAAAAAGTGGGATAGTTAGGGAGATGAAGAAAGTAGACAGGAGTATTTGGCAGCTAGGTACATGGCAAAGAGAGAGGTGGCAAAGCAAAGAAAAAGGCATATAGTGAGTTGTATGAGAGGCTAAACACTAAGGAAGGAGAAAAGGACTTTTATCGACTGTCTAGACAGAGAGATTAAGCTGGTAAAGATGTGTAGCAGGTTAGATTGAATACAGACACAAATGGTAATGTACTAACAAGTGACGAGAGTGTGTTGAGACCATGGGGGAGTATTTTGAGGAGATGGTGAATGAAGAAAATGAGAGAGATGAATGAAGGGAAGATGGTGAACAAGGAAGTCCCGAGGACTTACAAGGCAGAAGTGAGGGCAGCTTTGAAGAGGATGAAGAATGGAAAGACAGTTGGTCCAGATGACATACCTGTGGAGGTATGGAGATGTTTAGGAGAGATGCCAGTGGACTTTTTAACCAGATTGTTTAACACAATCTTGGAGAGTGAGAGGATGCCTGAGGAGTGGAGAAGAAGTGTTTTGGTACCAATTTTCAAGAACAAAGGTGATGCTAAGAGCTGTAGTAACTACAGAGGCATAAAGTTGATCAGCCACACTATGAATATATGGGAAAGAGTTGTTGAAGCCAGGTTAAGAGGAGAGGTGACAAATCAGTGAGCAACAGTACAGGTTCATGCCAAGAAAGAGTACTACAGATGCAATGTTTGCTCTCAGAGTGCTGATGGAGAAATATAGAGAAAGTCAGAAGGAGTTGCACTGTGTCTTTGTAGATCTCGAGAAAGCACATGATAGGGTGCCAACAGAGGAAGTGTGGTACTGTATGAGGAAGTCAGGACTGGCAGAGAAGTATGTGAAGGTGGTGCAGGACATGTATTGTATGAGGACAGCGAGACAGTGGTGAGGTGTGCAGTAGGAGTGACGGATGGATTCAAGGTGGGGGTGGGGTTTCATCAGGGATCGGCTCTGAGCCCCTTCTTGTTTTTTGGGGGCGGCTGTGTTGCAGGTGTAGTGTGGCTGACTACTGATAGGAGGGTCAGGGGTTCGATTCCCTAGCTGTCTGCAGTCTGCATGTCAAAGTGTCCTTGAGCAAGACATTGAACCCCTAGTTGCTCCTGGTGGTCAGGCTAGTGCCCCTGTGCGTATGGCAGCCCTGCCACCATCAGTGTGTGAATGTGTGCGTGAATGGGTGGATAGCAGGATCTGTAAAGTGCTTTGGTCATCCAGAGATTAGAAAGAGTGCTATATAAGTGAATGCCATCTATCATTTTGCTATGGTGATTTACAGGCTGACAGACGAGGTCATGCAGGAGTCTCTCTGGACTATGATGTTTGCAGACGACCCTGTGATCTGTAGTGAGAATAGGGAGCAGGTGGAAGAGAACTTGCAGAGGTGGAGGTATGCTTTGGCGAGAAGAGGAATGAAAGTCAGTAGAAGCAAGACAGAATACACGAGTGTGAATGAGAGGGCGGCAGGTGTAATGGTGAAGATGGAAGGAGTAGAGGTAGTGAAAGTAGATATGTTGAAATACCTGGGGTCAACCACCCAAACCAATGGAAAATGCACAAGAGAGGTGAAGAAAAGAGTGCAGACAGGGTGGAGTGGGTGGAGACGAGTGTCAGGGGTGATTTCTAACAGACAGCAGCTAGAGTGAAAGGGAAGATTAACAAGACTGTCGTGAGACCTGCTATGATGTATGGTTTGGTGATTGTGACACTGATTAAAAGACGGGGTGGTATTTTAACAAAATATTAAGTTAAGGGTACCATAATTTTTGTCCAGGCCTGTTTCATGAGTTTGTTTTTTAAAATAATTCTGTTGAACCACAATTCAAAAGCATCATCTGATTTTCACTGGTTAATTTTCATAGAATTTTTATTTATTACCACTTTTGTCAGATTCAAGTTATTTCTGTGACCATTGTGGGTTTTTCTTTCATTAACAGAGGGGTACCAACAATTTTGTCCACGTCTGTACACTGTCCTTCCTCTGCAAAACTAGACATCAAAACCAGTGTGAAAACAATCAATGTGATGTGATGAATAAATGGTGTAGTTGCTGAATAATGTTTTTTTTTGTTTGTTTTTCGACTAACAACTGTTATTTTATAGCAGTTCATCTAAACATTTTAACAACCATCACAACAACTCAGTATCTAAACTCAGTGTAAATGGTGTAGAGATTGAAAGGGTATCCAAAATTAAATTTCTTGGAGTAATAATTGATAACAAACTGTGTTGGAAGTCACATATTAATTATATTAAAGGTAAAAAATCCAAATCAATCGCAATACTACACAGAGTGAAATATTTGCTGAATCAACCCACACTATATACTTTGTATCATTCATTAATACTCCCATACATGACATATTGTACTGAAGTATGGGGAAATACATATAAAACAAACATATATCCAGTCTTTATGCTTCAGAAGAGAGCTATTAGAATAATAAACAAAGCTGCTTACAGGGAACCAACAAACCCACTTTTTCTTAAATTAAAAGCTCTCAAGTTGAAAGATTTGGTTGACTTTAAAACTGCAATAATAATGTTTAAAGTGAAGAACCTATCACTGCCCGCAAATACCCAAAAGTTGTTCCAAACAAGGGAGAAACAATATCATTTCAGAGGAACATGTATATTTCAAAAACCTTCAGTGAGAACTACCACCAAGCAACACCGTGTCTCAGTGCAAGGAGTCAGACTGTGGAACGCTTTTGGACTTGAATTAAAATCATGTACAACGCTTGGACAATTTAAACAAAAACTAAAGGAAGAAATACTCCAAACATATATACAAGATGACATGTAAAATCACATAAGAATTATCATATTCAGTCTGTGTTGTGCTGTTGCTGACATGGTTCTTTTGACCCAAAAAGAGCAGACACGACTCAGAGTTGATACAATTAACCTTTTATTGATAATAGAGGACGTGAGTGGGTGCGTGTATGCGTGTTTAGATGTGTATCGTGGGAGTTGGCGAATCATCTGGGGCGAGCAGAGCACCATACGACCTGGCAACCCTAAGGAGAAACAAAGGGAGAGTTAGCTGCAGTACAGGCAAGGTGAGCACCAGATAGTTCTACGCTTACTGTCAGAGATGGTAGGGAGAAGCGCAGGTAGCATGGAAGCCACAGCCAGGAGGATAGTGCCCGCAGGGTAGCCAGGGAGCTGAATGCCGGTGTGGGGAAACGGGTGAGTCCGCCGCCAGGGAGAAGGAATCCACCACCACGGATCTCCGCCTGTGCACAGGGGACTAGGACAAGGTGAGAAGGTGAGAAGATGGCTTACTTGGTAGAAGATGAGTATAGGAGGTGCAGGCCCGGACAGGTAACAGTTGAGGCTTGGAAGCCCGACGTGAAGAAGCTCCGTGAGGCTAGGAAGCTTGATGAAGGTTTGGCGTAGCAGGTTTCTGGAGAAGGAAACAGACAACTCCGCACAGAGTATTGGACGTGACGGTATATATAACCAGAGGATAATGACAGGCAGGTGTGCGCACAGGTGTGTAAATTGGCAGCCATGGCAGTACTCCCCCCCACGACACGCCTCTCGACGGTCGTTCCAACCTCCCTGGGTGCGTCCGATGGAAGTCCCTGATGTTTGTCCAGCACGAAAGAGGGACACACCCAGGATCTCCACTCTGGCCCATACCCCTTCCAGTCCACCAGGTACTGCAGGCCACGACCCCGGTGACGAACGTCCAAGATGGCGGTGACTGGCCATGCTGGGTCGCCGTCAATCACCATCTGTGGAGGTGGAGACCTGGGAGGGGAACACAAAGGGCTGGAGCAGATGGGCTTGACCTGAGAAACATGAAATGTCGGGCAGGTGCGGAGGGAGGGGGGGAGAGTTAGGCGCACAGAGACAGGGTTAATAATCCGGCTAATAGGAAAAGGTCCAATGAACCGTTGCACCGTATTCTTCCTTTCAGCCTTCAGATTAATGTGCTTAGTGGACAACCATACCTGTTGGCCCACCTGGTAGGTGGGAGCCGGGACCCTGCGTCGGTTGGCCACCGAAGTGTTGCGCTCCGCCGTCCACTGTAGTGCCGCCCTGGTTGCACTCCAGATCCGATGGCAGCGCTTCAAGTGTGCACGAACCGAGGACACAACGATGTCCCCCTCCTCCTCTGGAAACAGTGGGGGATTATAGCCCAGCGAGGCTTCAAAAGGAGACATGCCGATAGAAGAGGAGACAGTGGGGTTATGGGCGTATTCAATCCAGGGGAGGTGAGTGCTCCATGATGATGGGTTCTTGGTCGCGACGCACTGCAGCGCTGCCTCCAGCTCCTGATTAGCTCGCTCAGACTGTCCATTGGATTGAGGATGGTACCCCGATGACAGACTAGCCGTAGCCCCCAGCGCAGCGCAGAAAGACCTCCAGACCTGGGAGACAAACTGGGGCCCCCGATCGGATACGATGTCCCGAGGTATCCCATGCAGCCTGACCACATGCTGGACAAGAAGGTCCACCGTCTCCTTAGCCGTGGGTAGGCCTCGCAGGGAGATGAAATGGGCAGCCTTGGAGAATCTGTCCACCAGAGTGAAGATGGTTGTATACTGATTAGACGTCAGGAGACTGGTGACAAAGTCTAGAGCCACATGGGACCACAGTCTGCTAGGGATGGGAAGGGGATGGAGCAGCCCAGCAGGTGGAGAAGAAGACGTCTTGCCAGCGGCACACTACATTACACGGCAATGGTGAGTTAAATTTGTGTTTATTTTTGAAAAAAAAAGCCTTATCTTGAAATTCTGACAAATTAAAGGTCGAGAAAATATGGTGATACTGTGGAGTGTGTAATTGACGAGGCATTGTTTTGTCTCAAGGCAGTTTATTACACGTCTCCAACATGAGCAAAGTAGAAAGAGAGCATCTCAGAACCAACTCGTCCCTTATATACTCAGGTCTCCCCACAACTCACAAGTCACATTACATTCAAATCCAAAGTAACAGTGCATCTCCTCTTTAATCCCTTAATATCACCCCCACAGTCTTAGGCCCCAAAGAATCCTCCAGGCCGTCTCTTGCATATCAAAGCTAACACTTTCACAGCTTCCTGTTATCTCCAAGGAAACTCTGCCTTTGCTCTTATCTAAGATGTGAGGCATTATGTAAGTCATACAGTAGGTCACATGTGTGGCTACACCCCCCCCCCCCAACATTTAGATCGAACAACAGAATAACAGTTTGCATGCTGTGATAACATCATTACACATCAATCCACATGCTGCTTGGGCTTCAGTCTTCTCCCGTATCTGCTGTAACCGGGGTTCACCGCTTCTGCGGCGCCGTCATGCTGGGGAGCTGCTGTCTGGGGGTGAAAACCTTTTCTCAGTCCCTGCGGGTGATCTGGGGAAATATTACTCTGGGAAGTACCCCGTGGTGGTCTGCCACGCCGAGGGGCCCTTGCCAACAGCACTTGCTCGTCCGCCACCACAAAAGCGGGTTTGAGTCTGTTTATGCCAACCTTTTCCCTCCTACCCCCCAAATCTAGCAAAAAATGCTTGTCCCCTGTTTCCAACACTCTGAACGGCCCATCATAAGGTGGTCGCAGTGGAGTGCGATGCGCGTCATGTCTGACAAAAACAAACTCCGCGTTTTTCAAGGTTTTAGGCACAAAAACGCGCGGAAAACTGTGATGAACGGGGCCCGGCAGTGTGCCTGCGTCAATGCTATGCTGCAACAGCTGAGACGGGGAGCTGCTTGGCGCAGGATTATCCGGGAGAAACTCCCTGGGCAGCCAAAGTGGCTTTGTGAAAATGAGTTCAGCTGGGGAAGCTTCTAAGTCTTCTTTAGGCGCAGAACGCAACCCCAATAAAACCCACGGTAGCTTGTCTACCCAATTTGCATCCGTCAGTGATGACCTGAGAGCCGCTTTCAATGACCTATGAAAATGTTCGCATAACCCATTAGCCTGAGGATTGTACGCGGTTGTACAGTGAATTGTAACTCCCAGGCTGTGGGCCATTGCTGACCAAAGTTCGGAAACAAATTGAGGGCCTCTGTCGGACGTAATGTCCGACGGGACTCCAAAACGTGCCGTATTTGTCGCTGGCTGGTGGCTGCTCCAGAAGGCTCTCCACGTGTTGCGCCATGTGGTTATCAAGCTTTGCGATCACATGGTAGAATTTCGTGTCATCTACCGATATTCCCTGGAGGGCAAACTGTGCCTCAACCAAGTGGAACCAGGAGCGCGGGTTGTGCTGCCAAAAGTCTGGTAGCTGGACCGTAACGGTGTACGCTTGGCTGGGGACTCCCAACGAGGCTGGCCCCGGGGAATTCTCTTCTTGCTGCATGCTACGTCTTGGGTCACCAGTGTGGAGTGTGTAATTGACGAGGCATTGTTTTGTCTCAAGGCAGTTTATTACACGTCTCCAACATGAGCAAAGTAGAAAGAGAGCATCTCAGAACCAACTGGTCCCTTATATACTCAGGTCTCCCCACAGCTCACAAGTCACATTGCATTCAAATCCAAAGTAACAATGCATCTCCTCTTTAATCCCTTAATATCACCCCCACAGTCTTAAGCCCCAAAGAATCCTCCAGGCCGTCTCTTGCATACCAAAGCTAACACTTTCACAGCTTCCTGTTATCGCCAAGGAAATTCTGCCTTTGTTCTTATCTAAGATGTGAGGCATTATGTAACTAACTAACTAACTAACTAACCTGCACTTATATAGCGCTTTTCTAGTCACAAAGACCACTCAAAGCGCTTTCATTAATACTAACCCTCCATTCTAAGGGCCTATAGGAAACAGATATCTAGGGACAATTTAGAACAGCCAATTAACCTAACATGCATGTTTTTGGCATGTGGGAGGAAACCGGAGAAATCCCGGAGTAAACCCACGCAACACGGGGAGAACATGCAAACTCCACACAGATCACTGTTGGTCGGGGGCTGGGATCGAACCCACGATCCCACGATCCCCACAATCCCCCGGCCAAGGGTAAACTGTGCTGCCGCAGTGCTAACCACTGCGCCACCGTGCAGCCCATACAGTAGGTCACATGTGTGGCTACAATACAATGATACACGCCTTTAGTTGCACTTCATTTTGATCGGGTGAGCTGAAACAGACAGGCAGACAAATAGATACAGTGGGGCAAAAAAGTATTTAGTCAGCCACCAATTTTGCAAGTTCTCCCACTTAAAAGATGAGAGAGGTCTCCGATTTTCATCATAGGTATACCTCAACTATGAGAGACAAAATGAGAAAAAAAAAAATCCAGAAAATCACACTGAAGGATTTTTAATGAATTAATTGGTAAAATCCTCGGTAAAATAAGTATTTGGTCAATAACAAAAGTTCATCTCAATACTTTGTTATATACCCTTTGTTGGCAATGACTTATATACCCTTTGTTGGCAATGACAGAGGTCAAACGTTTTCTGTAAGTCTTCACAAGGTTTTCACACACTGTTGCTGGTATTTTGGCCCATTCCTCCATGCAGATCTCCTCTAGAGCAGTGATGTTTTGGGGCTGTTGCTGGGCAACACGGACTTTCAACTCCCTCCAAAGATTTTCTATGGGGTTGAGATCTGGAGACTGGCTAGACCACTCCAGGACCTTGAAATGCTTCTTACGAAGCCACTCCTTCATTGCCCAGGCGGTGTGTTTGGGATCATTGTCATGCTGAAAGACCCAGCCACGTCTCATCTTCAATGCCCTTGCTGGTGGAAGGAGGTTTTCACTCAAAATCTCACGATACATGGCCCCATTCATTCTTTCCTTTACATGGATCAGTCGTCCTAGTCCCTTTGCAGAAAAACAGCCCCAAAGCATGATGTTTCCACCCCCATGCTTCACAGTAGGTATGGTGTTCTTTCTCCTTCAAACACGACAAGTTGAGTTTTTACAATAAAGTTCTATTTTGGTTTCATCTGACCATATGACATTCTCCCAATCCTCTTCTGGATCATCCAAATGCTCTCTAGCAAACTTCAGATGGGCCTGGACATGTACTGGCTTAAGCAGGGGGACACGTCTGGCACTGCAGGATTTGAGTCCATGGCGGCGTAGTGTGTTACTGATGGTAGCCTTTGTTACTTTGGTCCCAGCTCTCTGCAGATCATTCACTAGGTCCCCCCATGTGGTTCTGGGATTTTTGCTCACCGTTCTCGTGATCATTTTGACCCCACGGGGTGAGATCTTGCGTGGAGCCCGAGATCAAGGGAGATTATCAGTGGTCTTGTATGTCTTCCATTTTCTAATAACTGCTCCCACAGTTGATTTCTTCACACCAAGCTGCTTACCTATTGCAGATTCAGTCTTCCCAGCATGGTGCAGGTCTACAATATTGTTTCTGGTGTCCTTTGACAGCTCTTTGGGCTTGGCCACAGTGGAGTTTGGAGTCTGACTGTTTGAGGTTGTGGACAGGTGTCTTTTATACTGATAATGAGTTCTAACAGGTGCCATTAATACAGGTAACGAGTGGAGGACAGAGGAGCCTCTTAAAGAAGAAGTTACAGGTCTGTGAGAGCCAGAAATCTTGCTTGTTTGTAGGTGACCAAATATTTATTTTACCGAGGAATTTACCAATTAGTTCATTAAAAATCAATCAATGTGATTTTCTGGATTTTTTTTTTCTCATTTTGTCTCTCATAGTTGCGGTATACCTATGATGAAAATTGGAGACCTCTGTCATCTTTTAAGTGGGAGAACTTGCACAATTGGTGGCTGACTAAATACTTTTTTTGCCCCAATGTACAACTAACCGCACACAGATGCATCTATAGATTAGCATAAGTTGCAAATAGGTAAATGGTATAGTCCATGCGGGCAAATGCAGATGGGGCCAACATGAAACCTATGGACAAACCCACATGGGACCCATAAGACAGCCCAGATTAAACCTTTGGTGGGGCCCACATGAGCATGCTGACTGGGTTCAGCGCCGAGGCTGATTGGAAAACTTCTTGTGTACCAGACTATCCAGGAGGCAGGTCTGTGTCAGAAATGTAAAGTAATGATGTGACAACCTCATAAGAGAACAACCAATTCAACCGAGGCGTTTCAGAAAGCTCTGATGTCCTATATTCTATGTGGGAGAGGAGAACTCCTGTTCAGGTGGACTTTAGCCTGTTTGAATTTGCAGACCATAATATCACAAAAATCCACAAAGAAAAAAAAAAAAAGCATAATGAGGCTCTTTAATAGCAACCCAAGTTTCTGTCAAATGATTTTATTAGACAATAACCACCCCACTCGCCTCATCACAATATGTTCTGTTAATTACACACAAATATCTGCAACTTTCCAACAAAAAATTGTTAATTAGTCTCATTCTTACAAAATTGGAAATGAACACATTTAATGCACTCCTTAATGAGCTGAGAGTAAACTTCCGTGTACTCTGACAGCGGTAAAAGACCACTTCGATCAACTCTGGGCTGGGCTCCCATCGATTTCCAACTCAGACCCCCAGACAGGACAACAAACAGTGGCAGCATTTCCCAAAATGTCAGCATGCTCACTTAATTAGGCATTTGTACCCATCCGACCATGTGATCTATCAATGAAGATGAAGATGATGACGTACAGTCAGACACCTTCGGCAGCTGCCGTCTGCTGCAGAACAGTGCCTGATCCTCATAAACAAACAGCACTGCTCCAGGCCCATATTCACACAGCAATCAATGAGGGGATCCCACACTCTGATATATAGCCTCGGAAAATAGGCTCTCAGCTCCTGCAGAAGATTCTGGTGATTACCTATATGGAGCTGTTGATTGGAGATTGATCGTGGGGTGAAATTAAACAGCAGTGGGTCCCCTTTTTTGTGATTTGTGCAAGGCTGAATGCGCTGATGGGGGATGATGGTTAGGAGAGGAGGAAGAGGAGGAGGAGAGGAAGGGGGAAAAATGAGGGAGGCTCAGAGCCGAGAGTACACTCCAAAAAAATCTCCATCTTAAGTGCTTTGATGGAGTCATTTAGTCTCTTTTAAAAGCCCAAGTCTTATTTAAATAACTAAAGGAATCCATTTGTTTCAGATTGTGTAATAATCTATGGTCACTGAGTCGAATCAAAGACAAGCTGCTGCTAAAATATTTTTTGTTAAAGGGGTTCAGAGATTGGATGCGATGTTTTAATGATGATGTGACATCTAATGTGCTTTTCTTGATTTCTTCCGGATGCTGATGCTGTTTCCCCGCGATACAAAAGGCATCCTTTGGCACTGGTGCATTTATCCACCAGGAGAGGCAATGCAGGCCTCTGAGACATGCTGATTAAAACATCCAGAAACCATATCAACAGAGGGAAGAAGCAGTGGTTGTGGGACACCCAGATGAGGAAAGACATTGCCCTTTTCTTTTAATGATATTGAGAAGTTTATTTTCAGTGAATGCGACATGGTTGAGTGGCAAGACCCAATAGCAGATGCCACAACAAATACACAGAGAAAAGGTGGCAAGGTTTTTGTATATTTATTAAAACAGTAAGAGGCGAGTATGTCAGGTCATGCACTTTTTTGCTTGCTACCGGATAACTATGAAAACCGGTACTACCTTTCTCATGGGTCTGGCCGTCGGTGACTCAACCAGCAACCTCGCCCTTCTGAGGGCATGGAGGGTTAAACTGGGCATCCTGGCAGAACTAAAAACAATATCTGTCACAGGTTTGTAGTTGACCACTCCCAGTTACACGGGGTGAGACTGGACATCCTGGCAGATAAGCACATTTGTCGCACGGTCTGTGGTGGACTTTTGCCAGTTGGTGCACCGTGACATGCACTACACAAAGAGCAGAGATAAACAAACCTATCATCTGGTCAGTCACTGCAACAGATACTTGAGTCAATTTGTCTTGGCCTGTCCTTGCCACTGATAATACGTCTATCTGCCAAGAATGTGCCGCTAGTTCAGCAAAAGCTAGCAGTACTCAAATACTTTGAAAGCAGTTTCCTGAAATGGTCAGTCAGAAAGCAACTCATACCGGCTCGGACGTCACCCGGGTTAATAAGGTCAAGAGTTCCTGGCAGCGGAAGGCGAAGGACAGAGCTGCATGGAGGAATCTGATCGGACCTAAATGAAACAGTCATTGTCGCCCCCGACAGACTGCTATGATGAAGAGGCAAGTCTGGCAATGGTCTGACTTGCAGGGGAGGAGAAGGGAGAACATGAGTATATGGCAGGGAATAGACTGGTAATAGTATCTGCTGAATTTATTCTTACTGTTTGGTGAGGAGATGACAATTGAGTCCACTTCTTGGAGTAGATGTGAAGAAGCATTTGTGAGTTTTTGGAAATGGTGAGTACTGTTTGCTCGCTTACATGAGGAGGTGATGAGAAGCAGGTGAGAAGGAGTCCTCTTCGGGGCAAGTATTTCACAGACTAATATGGTGAGAGGATCCGGTAACATGGAGTTGCTTGGAGGTGGGTAAGGAGTTAAGGCCATTATATACGCCGCAAGAACATATAATTTTGTTCTTTTTCTTGAGGTGGCAAGAACAATAACAAAGTTCTTTCTTGCCAGGAAATTTCATACTTCACAAGAAACTCAAGTACAGAAGTCTTGGGAAATTCAAATTTCTGAAAATATCACCCTCCTCATGGATCGTCACCTTATCGTGGTGGGGGGGGGGGTTTGCGTGCCCCAGTGATCCCAGGAGCTATGTTGTCCGGGGGCAATTTGCCTCTGATAGGGTCTCCCAAGACAAACTGGTCCTGGGTGAAGGGCCAGACTAAGAACGATCCAACAGACTCTCATGATAAATTGTATATCAAGGATTCAGTGTACCCCGCCCGGTATGGGGTTACCGGGGCCCCACCCTGGAGCCAGGCCTGGGGGAGGGGCTCGAAGGCTAGCGTCTGGTGGCCGGGTTTCCACCCATGGGACCCGGCCGGGCTCAGCCCGAAGGAGTTACATGGGTCCGCCCTCCAGTGGGTTCACCACCTGCAGGAGGGATCATGGGGGTCTGGTGCTATGTGGATTAGGTGGCGGTCAAAGGTGGAGACCTTGGCGGACTGATCCCAAGCTTTCTAAACTGGCTTTTGGTACGTGGAATGTCACCTCTCTGGTGGGGAAGGAGCCTGAGCTGGTGTACGAGGTTGAGCGATACCGGCTAGATATAGTCGGCCTCACCTCAACACACAGCTCCGGTTCCGGAACCAGTCTCCTGGAGAGGGGCTGGAGCTTGGCCTTTTCTGGAGTTGCCCCGGGCGAGAGGCGACGAGCAGGGGTGGGTATTCTTGTATCGCCCCACCTTGCTGCCTCTATATTGGAGTTTTCCCCGGTGGACGAAAGGGTTGCTTCCCTACGCCTTCAGGTTGGGAAACGGGTCCTGACCATCATTTGTGCCTATGCACCAAATGATGTTTCAGAGTACCCACCCTTTTTGGAGTCTGTGACTGGGGTGCTGGAGGGTACTCCTCCTGGAGACTCCATTGTCCTACTGGGGGACTTCAATGCGCATGTGGGCAACGACAGTGAAACCTGGAGAGGGGTGATTGGGAGGAACGGCCTGCCCGATCTGAACCCGAGTGATGTTCAGTTATTGGACTTCTGTGCTAACCACAGTCTGTCCATAACGAACACCATGTTCAAGCATAAGGGTGTCCATATGTGAAACTGGCACCAGGACACCCTAGGTCGCAGGTCGATGATCGATTTTGTTATCGTATCATCAGACCTGCGACCGTATGTCTTGGACACCCGAGTAAAGAGAGGTGCAGAGCTGTCAACTGATCACCACCTGGTGGTAAGCTGGATCCGATGGCAGGGGAGGAAGCCATTCAGACCTGGAAGACCCAAACGTATAGTGAGGGTGTGCTGGGAGCGTCTGGCTGAGGCCCCTGTCCGGGAGGTCTTCAACTCCCACCTCCGGAAGAACTTCAACCACATTCTGAGGGAGTCTGGAGACATGGAGTCTGAATGGGCCATGTTCTCCACCTCTGTTGTTGAAGTGGCGGCCCAGAGCTGCGGCCGCAAGGTGGTCGGTGCATCTCGTGGTGGCAACCCCCGAACCAAGTGGTGGACACCAGTGGTGAGGGGGGCCATTAAGCTGAAGAAGGAGTCCTATCAAGCTTGGTTGGCTTGTGGGACTCCCGAAGCAGCTGAGGTGTACCGGCAGGCCAAGCGGAGTGCAGCTCGGGTGGTTGCTGAAGCAAAAACGCGGGTATGGGAGGAGTTCGGTGAGGCCATGGAACAAGACTTTCGGTCGGCTTCAAAGAGATTCTGGCAAACTGTTCAGCGGCTCAGGAGGGGAAAGCAGCTCCCCGTCCACACTGTGTATGGTGCGGATGGGACACTGTTGACTTCAACTGGGGATATTGTCAGGCGGTGGAAGGAATACTTCGAGGATCTCCTCAATCCCACTGATACGCCTTCCACAGAGGAAGCAGGGTTTGGGGACGAGGGGGATGACTCGCCTATCACAGGGGCTGAGGTCGCCAAGGTGGTTAAAAATCTCCTTGGTGGCCGGGCCCCAGGGGTGGACGAGATTCGCCCTGAGTACCTCAAGGCCCTGGATGTTGTTGGGTTGTCATGGTTGACACACCTCTGCAACATTGCGTGGAGGTCGGGGGCAGTGCCTTTGGCATGGCAAACCGGGGTGGTGGTTCCTCTCTTCAAAAAAGGGGACCGGAGGGTGTGCTCCAACTTTAGAGGGATCACACTCCTCAGCCTCCCTGGGAAGGTCTATGCCAAGGTACTGGAGAGGAGAGTCCGGCCGTTGGTCGAACCTCGGATTCAGGAGGAGCAATGTGGTTTTCGTCCTGGCCGTGGGACATCGGACCAGCTCTTTACCCTCTCGAGAATTCTTGAGGGTTCGTGGGAGTTTGCCCAACCAGTTTACATGTGTTTTGTGGACTTGGAGAAGGCATTTGACCGCGTCCCTCGTGGATTTTTGTGGGGGGTGCTTCGGGAGTATGGGGTATCGGGCTTGTTGTTACGAGCTATTCGGTCTCTGTACGACCGTTGTGAGAGTTTGGTTCGTATTGCCAACACTCGGTCGGAGTCATTCCCAGTGAGAGTTGGACTCTGCCAGGGCTGCCCTTTGTCACCGATCCTGTTCATAATTTTTATGGACAGGATTTCTAGGCGCAGCCAGGGAATGGAGGGTGTCATGCTTGGTGACCACAGGATCTCATCTCTGTTGTTTGCAGATGATGTTGTCCTGTTGGCTTCATCCAGCAATGACCTACAGCTCTTGCTGGGACGGTTTTCCGCTGAGTGTGAAGCGGCTGGGATGAGAATCAGCACCTCCAAGTCCGAGTCCATGGTCCTCAGCCGGAAAAAGGTGGATTGTCCTCTCCGGGTTGGGGACAGGCTCCTGCCCCAAGTGGAGGAGTTTAAGTATCTTGGGGTCTTGTTCACGAGTGAGGGGAAAATGGAGCGAGAGATCGACAGATGGATTGGAGCAGCATCTGCAGTGATGCGGACATTGTACCGGTCTGTTGTGGTGAAGAGGGAGCTTAGTTCTAAGGCAAAGCTGTCGATTTACCAGTCAATCTACGTTCCTACTCTCACCTATGGTCACGAGCTTTGGGTAATGACCGAAAGAACGAGATCGCGGATACAAGCGGCTGAAATGAGCTTTCTCCGTAGGATTGCTGGACTCACCCTCAGAGATAGGGTGAGGAGCTCAGTCATCCGGGAGAGGCTCAGAGTAGAACCGCTGCTCCTCCACATTGAAAGGAGTCAGTTGAGGTGGTATGGGCATCTGATTAGGATGCCTCCTGGACGCCTCCCACTTGAGGTGTTTCAGGCACGTCCCACTGGGAGGAGACCCCGGGGCAGACCCAGGACTCGGTGGAGAGACTATGTCTCCCAGCTGGTCTGGGAACGCCTTGGTATCCCCTCTGAAGAGCTGGAGCAGGTGGCTGGGGAGAGGGAAGTCTGGGCTTCTCTGCTTGAACTGCTGCCTCCGCGACCCGGACCTCCGGAAAAGCGGTAGAAGATGGATGGATGGATGAAAATATCACACAACAGTTCTCGGACACCACACAAGAACAAATTTCTGCCACGAGGATGTGTCAAGAACAAGCTGCAAAAACTCTCATACCAGGGCTGCAAGAACAAAATAACATCATGTTGTTCTTGCAGCCCTGGGAGAGAAAACAAATTTCTCTGTTCTTGCAGAGTATGTAAAGGCCTTTACCCCGGCCCAGAGAGTTTCCCTATGATGACAAGGTGATTGATTCTGCAATGATTAATCCTTAGTTTTTTTTCCAGGTGGGTGCAGGCAGAGGGAGTCCAGGACAATGGGAGACAGGCGAGCACTGAGGAAAAGCACAGAAGGAGATCTAAGCAGGTAAAAAAAGAACATGAATTTGTAGGCTTTGCACGCTAACTTGGAAATCCAAGGGGTCTTCAGAAAGGTAAGAACACACAAGCTAGGGACATGGCAGGTAGGGAACACGTAAGCTGGAGAGCTGCAGAGAGCTGCTAAACCAAGGCAATCCCATGATGAATTGAGCAAAGCTTGAACCTTTTATGCCTAAGCTGTAATGACAGCAGGTATGTAGACTTGGATTGTCTACAGGGCGCAGGTAAAGAAACTCCATGCATACACGATGAGACACCTTCGAGCCATAATGAACATCTCATGGAAAGACAAGATAACCAACATAGAAATGCTGAAACGAGCTGGTCTACCATCAATGGAGGACATGCTAATACAGATGAATCTGAGATGGCTTGGATATGTTGAGAGGTTGGATCACCAGCGTCTCCCTCGGCAGTTACTCTACTCACAGTTATGCGAGGGCAAACACAATCAGGGTAGACCAAGGCTCAGATTTAAAGACGCCGTAGAAAGAAACCTGAAGAAATTGGATATAGACAGGAGTTCTTGGCAGCAGAAGGCGAAGGACAGAGCTGCGTGGAGGAATCTGATCAGACCTAAATGAAACAGTCATTGTCACCCCCAACAGACTGCTATGATGATGATGCAATGAGGAGCAGCTGCAGGCAATGTGGGGCAATTGGGAATGCTGTGAGTATGCATTATGCTCTCACCTTAGACCATAACAGAATGGAGTGAATGAGTTTTGAGCCTGTGGAGACAGTTAGGGGAGGCTAAGTGCTTTTGGGTGAAGGAGTTCCTTCCACAAAGTAGGTTGACAGCAGGGGATAGCCAGACTGGGGAGCACAAGGGGGGTGGTAAACCTGTAGCACAGTGGTGAGAAGTTACGGAATGTTTCAGAGTGCTTACTTGCAAATCCAAGTAAGGACGTGGAGGGCTGAGGGCTTGGGGCAGGAGGTGAGTGTGTGCCACGCTGGTTGGTAAACAGCTGGGCAAAACTGGTTGTCACAAAAAGAATCTTTACCAAGGGGCAGGAGTCTGAACAAACAGGCTTGGTTAGCTTACTGATTCAAAGCATTATAAGGAGTAGCTCATGAGACTTGACGATCTCACAGCAAACTGTCAATTGAGAGCTGCTTTTAAGGATGCCCTCTTCCTTAATCAGCTGCCGTGGGAAACTGAGGTGCATCTGATTACGAAAGTGAGGTTATGCAACAACCAAAGAGTGGAATTGTGCCAAGATAATTCACTCACCTCCAAACCATCACAGTCATGTTTGTTTTTGTTGTCATCTTATTTTTCTTTGCATGGTCACCAAGATGTTTTAACTGTGTTTTTCTAGGTGTACCAAAATTTAGATGCAAAAGTAAAGGTAGAAATAGAGTCCTTGGGGCTGTAGTTTCCACAACATGGAGCAAAATTTAATGACGTGCTCTGTTGCTCCTCATAATTTAAAAATTAATGTGGTTTGTTAAATATTAGGTCTCTAACTCCCAAGTCTCTGCTAGTCCATGATCTATTAATTGATCATCAGATTGATTTAATATCCCTTACAGAGACTTGGTTAAGGCAAGAGGATTATGCTTGTTTAAATGAATCAACTCCCTCTGGATATTTAAGCTTTCAAAATCCCAGAAGATCTGGTTGTGGAAGAGGAGTAGCAAGAATTTACCATTCCAAACTACTAGTTAATGTGAAGCAAAAAACATGTTATAATTCCTCTGAGTGCCTGGTCCTCAGTATTGGGCATTTTAGCAATTTTAGGTTAAACTCAATTTTATTTGCCATAGTTTATTTTCCACCCTCAGCCTACTCAGAGTTTTTATCTGAATTTGCCGATTTCTTACCAGATTTAGTGCTGAAATCAGATAGAATAATTATAGTAGGGGACTTTAATATACATGTAGATCTAGATAGTGATTGCCTTAATATGGCATTTAATTCAATATTAGAATCGATGGGGTTTTCTCAGAAAGTAGGAAATCCTACCCATTATCTCCACCATACGTTGGACTTTGTTCTGACATGGCATAGGAATAGAAAATCTGGTAGTGTCTCCTCGTAACCCTGTACTGTCAGAGCATTACCTGTTAATCTTTGATTTTTCTATTTTTGACTATTTGGCTCCTAAAGAAAACCATTACTACAGTAGATGCATCTCAGATGATGCTGTTATCAAATTTAAGCAGGTTGTTTCCTCCATGCCATGTGTCAACACAATGGAGATAAGCTATGAAGAGTTTGCTCCTTCTGTAATTGATAGCATGGTACATCATGTTACAGCTTCTCTGCATCAGACTCTAGACATGGTGGCCCTTTAAAAAAAAAAAAAAGTCTAATCAGAGATTTGTAACTCCTTGGTTCAACACAGAAACTCGTAGCTTAAAACAGAAGACTCATCAATTAGAAAGAAAATGGCACTCCACTAAATTAGATGAAATCTATTTAGCTTGGAGAAATCATCTTCTAATTAATAAAACATTCTCTTTGGAAAGCTAAAAAAAGTTATTATTCCGCAATAATAGAAAAAATACAAGAATAATCCCAGGTTTCTTTTCAGCAATGTAGCCAGGCTGACAAAGAGTCAGGACTTTGTCAATCCTAGCATTCCCTTAGAGCTTACTAGTGAGGACTTTATGAACTTTTTCAGTAATAAAAGTTTCATCTATCAGAGACAAAATCAGTCAGATTCTTCCCACTGTTAACTTAAATACAGTAACTACTACAACTCCTTCGACTGATATCTGTTTGGATGAATTTACTCCATTTGACCTTTTAGAGTTAGATAAAATAATTTCCTCATCCAAGCCTTCAACTCGTCTTTTAGACCCTATTCCTACCAGGTTATTTAAAGAAGTCTTCCCATTTATTGGTAGCTCTATTCTTCAAATAATCAATTCTTCATTAACATTAGGCCATGTACTGCACACTTTTAAAACTGCTGTAATTAAACCCTTACTCAAAAAGCCAACGCTGGATCTAGGAGTTTTAGCTAACTATAGACCAATCTCTAATCTCCCTTTCATTTCAAAAATTTTAGAAAGAGTTGATGCTACGCAATTATTTGACAACTTGCAGGAAAATGGTTTATTTGAAGAGTTTCAATCTGGGTTTAGAATCCATCATAGTACTGAAACAGCCTTAGTGAAGGTCACTAATGACCTCCTTATCACATCTGATAATGGACTTGTCTCTGTACATGTCTTTTTTGACCTAAGTGCAGCAGCTTCTGATACTATCAATCATAATATTTTACTTGATAGATTAGAACACCATGATTGACTTAATGGAACTTTGTTGAAGTGGTTTAGATCTTATTTATCTGATAGGTTCCAATTTGTTCATGTCAGTAATGAGTTTTCCTCCAACTCAAAGCTCAGCCACGGAGTTCCACAGGGATCTGTTCTAGGCCCTATTCTTTTTAGTTTATATATGCTTCCACTAGGCATCATTATTAGAAAGCACGGTATAATTTTTTTTTGTTATGCAGATGACACACAATTATACCTGTTAATGAAGCTAGATGATAGAAATCAGTTAGTCAAGTTAGAGGCATGTCTTAAGGAAATCAAATCTTGGATGACTTGTAATTTCTTGCTATTAAATTCAGATAAGACTGAAGTCCTTCTAGTTGCCCCCCCCCCCCAAAAAACCCCCCAAAAAACCAAAAACAAACAAACAAACAAAAAACAACAAAAAAAACTTAGAAATACCTTTTCAAATAAAACCCTTAGTATGAATGTGGCTATTCTTTCTCTTAATAGTTCTGTGAGGAATTTTGGTTATTTTTGATCATGATCTGTTTTTTAATTCACATATTGAGTTTGTTTCTAAGACTGCCTTCTATTATTTGTGTAATATTGCCAAGATTAGGAGCATCTTGTCTCAGAGTGATGCTGAGAAACTGATCCACGCTTTTTATTATCAGGTTGTCCTAAAACAACTTCAAAAAGTCTTCAGCTGATCCAAAATGCTGCACCAACAGTTTTAACAGGTACTAGAAAGAGAATCAGAATCAGAATCAGAATCAGGTTTATTGCCATTGTTCATGTAGTACACAAACTAGGAATTTGTCTCAGTACAATGCTGCAACATTAAACATGATAAGATAAGAGAAATAAACTATACATGTAATAAAGTGTAGGATAAGATTAAGTGATACTGGTCAACAGTTAAAATATATATTAGCCAGCAGCAGATACTGTGGAGAACTATATAGTGCAGTCGGTAATGCAGGAAGAAAACAGTGATGATTGACATGAGTCTGGTTGAGCTGCTGTACATGGTGCACGAGAGTCACTTAGTGTTCAGCAGTCTAATGGCAGAGGGGAAGAAGCTGTTCATGTGACGGGAGGTTTTAGTCTGGATGGACCGAAGTCTTCTACCAGAGGGGAGGGGGGCAAACAGTACATGACCAGGGTGTGAGGGATCGGCTATGATCCGGCCAGCACGCCTCCGGGTCCTGGAGATGTACAGATCCTGGAGAGATGGGAGCTTGTAGCCGATCACCTTCTCAGCAGTGCGCACGACGCGCTGCAGCCTTAGTCTGTCCCTGGCAGTGGCTCCTGCGTACCACACGGTTATGGAGGTGGTGAGGATGGACTCGATGATGGCTGTGTAGAACTGCACTAACATCTTGGTGGGTAGCTTGAGCTTCCTCAGCTGCCGCAGGAAGAACATCCTCTGCTGGGCTTTTTTGATGAGTGAGCTGATGGTCAGCTCCCATTTGAGGTCCCTGGTGATGGTAGTGCCTAGGAAGCGGAAGGAATCAGCAGTGGTGATGGGAGAGCCTGAGAGGGTGAGGGGGGGCAGAGGAGTAGTGACTTTCCTGAAGTCTACAATCATCTCCACTGTCTTCAGAGCGTTCAGCTGCAGGTTGTTATTGCTGCACCAGGACGCCAGCTGGGCCACCTCTCTCCTGTAGGCGGACTCGTCGCCGTTGGAGATGAGCCCGATGAGGGTGGTGTCGTCCGCAAACTTGATCAACTTGACAGACTGGTGGCTGGAGGTGCAGGAGTTGGTGTAACGGGAGAAGAGTAGGGGGGAAAGTACACAGCCCTGGGGTGATCCGGTGCTGATGCTAGTATAGTCTGAGACAGTCTTTCCCAGCCGCACATGCTGCCTCCGGTCCGTCAGGAAGTCGATGATCCACCTGCAGAGGGAGTCAGGCACGTTGAGCAGGGACAGCTTGTCCCGGAGCAGAGCGGGGCGGATGGTGTTGAATGCGGAGCTGAAGTCCACAAACAGGATCCTGGCGTAGGTTCCCGGGGAGTCCAGGTGCTGCAGGATGGAGTGGAGGGCCAGGTTGACTGCATCGTCTACAGACCTGTTGGCTCGGTAGGCAAACTGCAGCGGGTCCAGGAGAGGGGTGGTGATGGACTTGAGGTGGGACAGGACCAGGCGCTCAAAGGACTTCATGACTACAGAGGTGAGCGCTACAGGTCTGTAGTCATTAAGTCCAGTGATCCGTGGCTTCTTGGGGACAGGGATGATGGTGGAGGATTTGAGGCAGGACGGCACGTGGCATAACTTAAGGGAGGTGTTAAAAATGTCTGTGAATACAGGAGCCAGCTGTTTCGCACAGAGTCTCAGGGTGGAGGGAGACACGCCGTCTGGGCCGGGGGCCTTGCGCGGGTTCAGTCTGGAGAACTGCTTGAGCACATCCTGCTCACTGATGATAAGGGGAGGGGGGGAGGTGGGGGGGGTGCCTTAAATGAAGTAGGGAATGTGGAGGCTGTGGAGCTGGAGGGAGGGGGGGAGTTGGACACAGATGACGAGGTGTCAAAACGGGCATAGTGTTGGGACAGTCTCTGACAAAGGGCTTTGTCATCCTGACCTTTAGGAGCCTGAGGCCGATAGTTGGTGATCTGCCTCAGTCCTCTCCACACGGAAGCCGAATCATTAGCAGTGAACTGCTGCTGGAGTCTCTCTGAGTACACAGATTTAGCCCTCTTCAGCTCTCTGTTAAACCGGTATTTAACCTCCCTGTAGCAGTCCCTGTCTCCACTTTTCAGCGCTGCTTCCTTCTCCTTCCTGATCTGTCTGAGCTTAGCTGTGAACCAGGGTTTGTCATTAGAGTAACTCACCCTGGTGCGTGATGGAAGAATGTTCTCTTCACAAAAGTGGATATATGAGTTCACAGTGTCCGTGTACTCATCCAGATCATGCGTGGCTCCTTTAAGCATGCCCCAGTCAGATATTTCCATGCACGTTTCCAGCTTCTCCTCAGCATCACTGGTCCGTATCTTCGTAGTGCTCACAACAGGTTTAGTGAGCTTCAATCTCTGTCTGTATGTGGGAATGAGGTGAACCATCACGTGATCAGATAATCCCAGCGCAGCTCGAGGGACAGCGCGATATGCGTCTTTCACTGTGGTGTAACAGTGATCCAGTGTGTTTAATCCTCTGGTGGGGCATTTAATAAACTGTTTGTAGCGGGGGAGATCGTGGCTCAGATTGCACTGATTAAAGTCGCCAGCCACAATAATCAGCGAGTCTGGAAAACTCCGCTCTGTGTGTTGAATGTGATCCGCGAGCACGCGCTGAGCTTCGCGCGTGTCCGCGTCGGGAGGGGCGTACACAGCGATCAGTATAAAAGAAGCAAACTCCCGTGGGGAATAAAAAGGCTTGCAGTTGATAACAAGAAATTCCAAGGCAGGAGAACAGTGTTTGGAAATTTCCGTTACATCAGAGCACCAGCTACAGTTGATGTAGAAGCAGACACCGCCTCCTGTGGTCTTGCCGGAAAGCTCTGTGTCACGATCAGCACGGAAGAGCTGGAAGCCGTCGAGGCGCAGCGCGCTGTCCGGTATATTTTCCCGGAGCCAGGTCTCAGTAAAGCAGAGGACAGCTGAGGAGGCGAGGTCCTTAAAACGCATCAGCAGTCTCAGTTCATCCACCTTGTTAGAGAGAGAGTTGGTATTGGACAGAAATATGCCAGGCAGCGCCGTTCGCGAGCCTCTCCTGCGAAGTCGCACGAGAGCGCCCGCTCGTCTTCCTCTCTTCCGCCGTCTCACTTTCCGAGCCAAACAATAAACCAGATCGGCGGCAGGGGCTAGAAAAACTGGGAGGAGGTCCGTGGGGGTCAAAGTCCTGATATTTAAAAGTTCTTCACGGGTATAAGTGCAAGCAGACACACAATTGACAAACAAAAACAAACAAAGAGCGCAGCGAAGCACCATGTCGACCGCTGTGGGCGCCATCTTGGTGAGCCAGAGGAGCCAGAGATCATATCTCTCCGGTTCTGGCTTCACTGGCTTCCCATAGAGTTTAGAATTGAGTTTAAAATCGTCAGAAGAAGGATACTAGAAAGAGAGGTACTAGAAAGAGAGATCATATCTCTCCGGTTCTGACTTCACTGGCTCTCCCATAGAGTTTAGAATTGAGTTTAAAATCGTCAGAAGAAGGATTTTTATCCTTACAGAGCACTATGCTCCCAATGTGCAGGGTTATTTGTAATACCTTGAATCTCCAAAAGAACAATGGGAGGCAGAGCCTTCAGTTATCAAGCTCCTAACTAACTAACTAACTAACCTGCACTTATATAGCGCTTTTCCTGTGGAACCAGCTGCCAATCTCAATTCGGGAGTCAGACTTGATCCCTGTTTTTAAGAATAGGGTTAAAACCTTCCTTTTTGATATAGCCTATAATTAGGGTGGGATCATGTGACCCTGAACCCTCCCTTAGTTATAGGTTTAGACAGCCTGAGGACCTTCAACAATGCACTGGACTTCACTCCTTTCTTCACTCTCAATGAAATATTTTTGCTGGTCATTAACATCTCTTTGTTCTCTCCCATAGATTGAGTCCCCGTCGTGCTGCTTGCTCCTTACATATCTGTTCTTTTCTTCTTCTCCTCTATCCCCTCACCCCCCAGCCAATCGCAGCAGATTACTGCCCCTCCCTGAGCTTGGTTCTGCTGGAGGTTTCTTCCTGCTAAAAGGGAGTTGTTCTTCTCCACCGTCGCCAAGTGCTTGCTCGCAGGGCATTGCCTGATTGTTGGCGTCTTTCTGCAATTGTGGGGGTTTCTCCTACAGTTGAAAGTGCTGTGAGATGACTGTTGTTGTTAAATGGCGCTATATAAATAAAGTTGAATTGAATTGAACTGAACCTCCATATTCACATAAAGACTGCTGAAAATGTGCAGCGGGGTAAATTATTACCAAAAACACCTCTCTTCTCTTTGGCTTTTAAATCAGAATGAATTGGGCATGTATGCGCTTGTGGATTTTAGTATATATTTACAGATGTTTTACCGACAAAGCTCTTAATGCACTTTGGTCAATGCTGTTTTTTTTTTTTTTAAATGGGCTTTATAAATACATTTGATAAAAAATATTGACATTTCACAATGTACAGGTGTTGAAAAAAGGGACATCAGTACCATAAAGGTCACACATTTTAACATGGACATCTTTGGACACTGACTCACTGCTGGAAACAACCTTTAGTGGACAGTAGAAGAAGTGTGCTTTTAGATCTTCAACCTTAATTTTTCAACCCTGTAGATGTTTTGCTGAAACAAGCAAAACTTGGTGTGGTATGGATCCGATATGCTCACTGTCCACTTTGTAAGGTACACTTGTTTACCCACTAATTCATGGAAAAACATAATCAGCCAATCACATGGCAGTGACTCAATGCACTCAGACATGTAGGCAAGATCATCTACTGAAGATCACACTGAGCATTAGAAAGGTGATTCAAGTGACTGTGGACATGGCATTTTTATTGGTGTCGATGAGCTGATCTGTTGGGATTTTCGTGCAGAGTCAATCGCTCGGTTTTGCAGAGAATGGTCTGAATAAGAAAACATAGCCAGTGAGCAGCAGTTCTCAAGGTGAAAATGTCTTGCTGATGTTAGACTGATTCGAGTTGATAGAAAGGCAACAAAAACTCAAATCAAAGGTCATTACAAAGAGGTCTGCAGAAGAGCATCTGTGAAAGGACGTGTCCGACTTTGAAGTCAAGGTGCTATCACAGCAGAAGACCACACTGGGTCCCACTCCTGTCATATAGGAAGCTAACATTGGCATAATGAATGCTTCTTATGGACTGGCAAGTGCTGTCAAATGTTGTGATCTTTGGAGTTTCATCAGCATTTGTAAAAGTTTGTGCAACAATTTGCCAACAGATTTTATGGCCGCAAAACGTTTTTTTCTGAATGTTGTGCAACCTTTTACGAACCCTGACCAAACCCCCAAAATCACAGTGTTCGTCAGTGTTCTTCAACATTCATCAGCAATCGCCGCTCCGTGAGACACATGCTTCAGCTCACCAAGATTGGAAAGTGGAAGATGTGATTGATAGGGTCAAAACAACACAAAAGCATGGATCAGCGGATCAGACTGCTGGTGGTGTAATGGCATGGGTGATATCATCCTGGCACAATTTGGGCCAGTTAGTACCAACAGAGCATTGTTTAAATACCACATCCTGCCTGAATATTGTTGCTGACAATGTCAGTTTCTATTCCGTGTACTAGCAAGGCATGCCAAAACACAGAAACTGCATACATAACTTTGAAAGAATCTCTCCTGTGCTGCTCATTTTATCGACCTGTTTATCAGAAACCCACCACAGCCGGGTTTTGTCGGGGTAAACGGAGATCTCGCTCTGCGTTCTGCAGAGTGCATTCATCCATCTCTTTAATTCTAATGCAGCCACAGTGGAAGACATTTCTGGACTCCTATCTCTCTCCCAGTGATGAGCTGTGACTTTGGGACGTGAAGGCAAGCCGAGCGAGGTCAGCGCTGCCGGGGAAAAAGAACATTTTCATTGTAGCCCCCAGAAGCGATTGTATTCAGCGAGGAGTTAGAGAGAGCGCTATTTTATAAGGGGTGGGGGGGCGATGAGGGAGGGCTGTTCTGAAGTGCTCTTTGAAAGACGGCCAGCTCCCCCGCCTTCATTATTTGCAGTATCTAAAGCAGCCAGAGATACCGCCATGTTAGCGGGAGGCTGACTGAGAGTTAAGTGCCACGGCTCTGACAGCTCTGCACAAATGCATATCAGGGCTGAGCCGAGATGGGAGCTACAGAGAGGTTTAACTCATAAAACATTTAAGGAGCCGCCTTGGATTGCACTTAGAAAGTATTTAGAGTGGTATACACGGCCAGAGATAATGAGAGAGAAAATGCGGCCCTGCATGAACCCAGAGCGTGGATGAATTAAAACAGAAAAACATTTAAGACATTTGGTGCCCTGTTTAAGAATTTGCATGATATCCTCCTGGCTGAGGGCACTTTCATCAATATCTCAAAACACAAGTGAAATCTGAAGAAGAAGAAGAAGAAGAAGAAGAAGAAGAAGAAGAAGAAGAAGAAGAAGAAGAAGAAGAAGAAGATTTTTACAAAAAACACTTTATTTACAATTTTACAAGGACATCAAGACATACTGTAGTAAAGTAAAAGTGTGTACAAAATTTTTAAAACATACTGAACACATAAATCAGCCAACTAAAAAATGTGCAACACACAGTTCATCCTCACATACACTACAAAGGACATCTCTATAAAACCATATCTGCCTCAGACCATCCAAGTTCCCAGTCATCTTAAAAAAACTGAGCTCCAATCTCAGTCTGGCCCGGATGTTGCAGCGCCACACTGAGGCCGGTTCTTGAACTGGTTTACCTTCTACTTTATTTCTTCTGGTTACATGTATCGCCAGCTTGGCTTCACCAGTGATTAAATTCAGCAAAAGCCACTTTTCTTTACTTATTTTTTTGTGTCCTGCACCAAAAATAAAAAGACCCACAGAAAATTTTTCACCAAATAAACTAAAAACTTTTGTTCAAAGAGTGAAGAGCACTGTAAGCCTCTTACACTCACTAAAAACATGAAACAGTCTCTCAGAGACTACAGAAAAGGCACTGGTTTGAAACAGCAGGGTTAAGAACAGAAATAAAAGCATTTGAGGCAGTTGCTCCATGTAAAATTCTCCACTGGAGATCTGCTGTCCTTTTTTTAATTGGAGGTTTGTACAGAATTCTCCACTGTGGACTCACTCCTTCCCCGATCAGCTTCTAAGTCCACACAGTGGGTATTTTTTTTTTTTTTTTTGTCAGCATTGTGCAAGGTCAGCTGTCTGGAATTGTGTGTTTTTAACAAATGTCCAGTTAGATGACCAAGATCAGGGCTCATGGAGATCTCTGGGAAAGACTCACTGTGGTTGAGTTCAGTGGCTCCTCTGCTGTGGTCCACCAGAAGCTGTCTTTCCCTCCCATCAAGACTCTGCCTCAAAAGTTCCAGGACCCTCTGAGCCACTCTGGCAGTACCTGCTACCCAGTAAGGTAGCTACAGCAAGGGAGTCTGTTAGCGTTGGTCCTGCTGCATTCACCAGTTGTTAAGGATTCACAGTCTTTGTTCTCAGGAGTGCTGCGATCAACCCAGGAGTGGTCTCAGTGCAGATATCCAACCTTGCTCCATGAATCAATTGCTCCCTCAACAGCCAAAAAAGAGAGTCAGAGTTTTTACATTTTTTAGCATTAAAAAGGTTCCAGGACTTAAAATCACTTTTGTGGGGATCATGAAATGATGAGACTGGATAATTTCTCAGTATGGTTTATTCATCTCAAGTCCCCAGCTCTCTCTCTCTCAGTCAGGAAAAAAGAGAAAGAGCTGCGGTAAACCCACACACATTTATACCCACACATCAAACACAGAATCACACAATCAAGTCAAATCCTTCTATTTACACTTAATCACTTCGGAGTCGTCAGACAGTCCTTTCAGGCTCTCGCTCCAGATCCTCTGACTTCCTCCCAAGTCCACAGGTGGTCCAGACTCATTGTCCATCTGAGGCGTGATGCCAATACACACCGCAAGCTTAAAGTCCTTCTATGCTTGGGTCTCTGCAGTGAAATATGTGAGCTACATAATGTTACCATTATGGGCACTACATCACTCCCCCCCAAACGCCAAAGAATGGACACACCCGATAACCGTATCCTAATGGCAATACAGCATATGTCACCCCCCACCTGCGGAATTTACAGCACGGCCTACACAGTTTGATCGAAACACACATCACTCTGTCCGTAGTCTGGGCTTCAACCTCCTCCCAAACTTGCTGTACGCAGGTTTCACAGCCTGTGTTGTGCCGTCCTGCGGCGAATCTGTGGAATGAGGGGGAGAAAGGTTATTTGTCCCCTGCGGGCACTCCAGGGGCCGTTCCCTGGGTGGTCTGCCGCGTCGAGGCGTCCTCGCCGGTTGTACAGATTTGTCATGCAACACAAAGGCAGGCTTTAATCTATCAATACTGATTGTTTCTTTCCTGTCCCCCAAATCTAGCACAAAATATTTCTCCCCGGTTTCCAGCACTCGAAATGGACCATCATATGGTGGGCGGAGACTGTGTCGCTGAGCGTCGTGCCTGACAAAAACAAATTCAGTGTTTTGTAAAGCCTTGGGAACAAAAACACGCGGAAAGGTGTGATGAGCGGGGCCCGGGAGCATTTCTGCTCCCGTGCCATTCACAGGTCCCCGCACCGGGGGGCGCCCCGGTGCCGCATGGGCTGGTAGGAACTCGCCGGGCAGCCTGAGAGGTTGCGCAAAAACCAATTCTGCAGGTGAGGCATCTAAGTCCTCTTTGGGTGCCGAACGCAACCCCAATAAAACCCATGGTAGTTTGTTTACCCAATCTGCATCCGTGAGCGACGCTCTGAGGGCTGCCTTCAAAGACCTGTGAAAACGCTCGCATAAACCGTTGGCCTGGGGGTGATAAGCGGTAGTGCGGTGGACTGCCGCTCCTAAGCCGCTGACCATTGCTGACCACAGCTCCGACACAAATTGAGGTCCCCTATCAGACGTAATATCCGACGGAACCCCGAACCGCGCTACCCAGGCTGTTAAAAAAGCGCGAGCCACCTCTGCCGCTGTGGTCGACATTAACGGGACCACTTCCGGCCAACGTGTGGTTCGGTCTACCATTGTCAAGAGATGTGTGAACCCTTGTGACGGCGGCAGGGGGCCCACTAGGTCTACGTGCACATGATCAAATCTCTTAGCCAGAATGTGGAACGGTTCTAAAGGGGCCTTCGTGTGCCTGTGGACTTTGGCCCGCTGGCAAGCCATGGAGGCTTTCGCCCACTCTTTCACGTGCTGGCGCAGGCTCGGCCAAACAAACTTCTCCGCTACCATTTTCACCGAAGCGCGCACTCCCGGGTGCGCCAGGGAGTGCACCGCGTCAAAAACGCGACGGCGCCACGCGGCCGGTCCCACCGGGCACGGTCGCCCGGTGGATACGTCGCAGATTAGAGGGGGTGAACTGGTTTGTAAACTTTTGCTCTCCAGCCTTAACCCTGTTGGTCCAGACAGGAGCGCGCGCACGTCTGCGTCTCCGCTCTGCTCCGCTGCCATGGCTGCATAATCTATCCCCACGTGAACAGGGGCCGCATGCACGTCCTCGCTGTTACCCCGCCCCGCGTCTGCGGTAGTACAACCCTCTTCCACGCGGACAGGCGCTGTTACTGCGCGTGAGAGACAGTCCGCTACTACGTTGAGTTTACCGGCTACGTGTTGAATATCGGTATTGGTAAATTCCGAAATTGTGGCCAGCTGTCTCTGCTGCCGTCCTGACCACGGTTCTGAAATTTTGGACACTGCAAAAGTGAGCGGTTTGTGGTCAACAAAAGCGGTGAAACGTCGCCTCTCCAGCCAGAACTGGAAATGGCGAATGGCCAGGTGGAGCGCTAGCAGCTCCCTGACAAACGCGCTGTATTTCTGCTCAGCATCGCACAAGGACCTGCTGAAAAAAGCGAGCGGTTGCCAAACCCCGGCGACTTGCTGCTCTACAACGGCCCCTATGGCCACATCTGACGCGTCGGTGGTTAGCGCTATGTGGGCTGATGGGTCTGGGTGAGCCAGCAGCGCTGCGTCTGCCAGTGCTTTTTTAACCTCTGTGAATGCACGCTCCCACTCCGGGGACCACTCGATCGCATTGGAGGGCTTCTGCTTTTTAAGCGCGGTGTATAACGGTTGCATAAGCTGCGCTGCGTGGGGTATGAAACGGTTATTAAAATTTACCATTCCTAAAAACTTTTGCAACGCTTTGACCGTTTGTGGCTGGGGAAACTCCGCCACTGCGCGTACTTTGGCCGGCAGAGGGATTGCTCCCTCTGGGGAGACGCGGTGTCCTAAAAAATCGATTTGCGCTACGCCAAAATGGCACTTGGCTGGGTTGATTATCAACCCGTGCGTTCCCAACCTCTGAAAAACCGTGGTGAGGTGTTTTTCGTGTTCCTCCTCGGAGGCACTGGCGACTAAAATATCGTCCAAGTAGACAAAAACGAAAGGGAGGTCGCGCAACACGGCATCCATCATTCGTTGGAAAGTTTGCGCGGCGCCTTTAAGGCCAAAAGGCATGCGTAAAAATTCAAAAAGTCCGAACGGGGTTATTACCGCTGTTTTGGGAATGTCCTCTGGTCGAACCGGGACCTGATGATAACCGCGGACCAGGTCTATTTTAGAAAAAATACGCACCTTCGCCAAGTGCACTGAAAAATCCTGGATATTTTTTTTTTCACCCTTATTGTCATTCAACTGTACAACCAATCATGTACAGTAGAACAAGATTGTGTTTTACCTATCTACTGTGTTAATCACACACACACCAAGTGCAGAATCAGAGGGCCGCTGCCATGCAAGGCGCCACCACAAATTTCCCTCCTCCATCCATTATTGCTGAGCACCAAGCTGGACGGCAGGAAGTTCCACTTTTTATATGGTCTTCGGCATGACCCGGCCGGGATTTGAACCCCTGCCTCCCGGGTGTGGGGCGGATGCTCTACCAACTGAGCCACCACTCCGGTATGGAGTGGTGGCGATTAACCAGATCCACTAACATATATGCGGAATTGGGTAGCGGTCCTGCGCTGTGGCATTGTTTAACCTGCGGTAATCACCACAAGGTCTCCACGAGCCGTCAGCCTTAGGCACCATATGCAGCGGGGAGGCCCAGGCGCTCTTCGAGCGGCGAATTATGGCCAACCTTTCCAGGATGGTGAACTCCTCGCGTGCAATGGAGAGCTTAGCTGCATCCAAGCGCCGAGCTTTCGCAAAAACTGGTGGGCCACTTGTGGTGATAAAGTGTTCCACCCCATGCTTCGCAACCTTAGCTGAAAACGTGGGAACTGTGAGTGCTGGGAACTGGGTTAGAAGAGTGTGAAACTTACCGCCTGCTGTGGCGACGTTGGTCTGTACTGGTGGTGGGGACACTCGAGCTGCACAAGGGATAGAACAAAAGGAGAGTGCATTTACTAGGCGTCTATTAACCAGATCCACTAACAAGCCATGTGAGCACAAAAAGTCAGTGCCTAACATGTTGAACCTCACCGCTGCTACTATGAAGATCCATGCATAGGTGCAGCCGTGCAAGGACAGGCGTAGAGTCCTTTCCCCGAACGTTTTGATCAACGAGCCGTTCGCCGCCGTTGCTCCGTCTCCGGGGGGCCCCGCCACACGATCCGCATAGGTCGCGGTGATGAAACTCCTCTGGGCTCCAGTGTCCACGAGGAATTGCCGCCTGGAGCCCGCGTCTGTTAGATAAAGCAGCTTGTTCTGTTCACCGAGAGTCGAAGCTGCTAACGACCCCCGGCCCGGGCGTTTCCCTGTTTCTTGAAACTGCACGGTGGGATGCATCTGTGCGCCTTCTCAGCGAAGCGTCGATGGTAAAAACAGAGGCCATCCCCTCCTCTGCCTCGGGACCGCGCCGCTGCCGTCGTCGCTGGGGTTGCTCCTGCTGCCTCCGGCTCCTCACTGCCTCCGGCCGCCGCGCCGAGGTCTGCTGCTGCCATGGAAGTCTCCTGCTCATCGCAGGCATCGAGGAGCCGCTGCGCTTCCCTGGCCAGCGCGCGGAAGTCTTGCTGGTTCACACACCTCATGCCAGACAGGGTACCTCTCATGTGTGCTGGGAGGGTCCTCAAGAAGATGTGCTTGAACAGAAACGCATCGTTGTCTGTCCCGATCAGCTGCAGCATGTCCTCCATGAGGTCAGTCGCTCTGCGTCCTCCTCTGTCGCGCAGGTCCAGAAGCTGCCTGGCCCTCACCTCGGCTGATGGCACAAAACTCTCGATGAGGGCGGCTTTCAGCGCGTCGTACTTGCCAGCAGTGGGCGGCTGCTGCACCAGGCTCCGCACACATCGAGCTGTGCGGCTGTCGAGTCTTGCGATGACATTATGAAACTTGGTGTCATCTGCTGATATTCCCCCAAGCACGAACCGCAATTCCGCGTGTTGGAACAATGAGTGCGGGTCGTCTTGCCAGAACTCGGGAAGCTTAATCGAGCCTGTGCTCGTGCGGTCGGTCTCCCGTGAATCCGGGTCAGGGTAACGTTCTCCCGGCATCGTACGTCTTGGTCACCAATGTGGGGATCATGAAATGATGAGACTGGATAATTTCTCAGTATGGTTTATTCATCTCAAGTCCCCAGCTCTCTCTCTCTCAGTCAGGAAAAAAGAGAAAGAGCTGCGGTAAACCCACATACATTTATACCCACACATCAAACACAGAATCACACAATCAAGTCAAATCCTTCTATTTACACTTAATAACTTCAAAGTCCTCCTTGCTCTTCTGTCTGACCCCAGGAGGTCAGACAGTCCTTTCAGGCTCTCGCTCCAGATCCTCTGACTTCCTCCCAAGTCCGCAGGTGGTCCAGACTCATTGTCCATCTGAGGCGTGATGCCAATACACACCGCAAGCTTAAAGTCCTTCTATGCTTGGGTCTCTGCAGTGAAATATGTGAGCTACATAATGTTACCATTATGGGCGCTACACTTTGACAAAATGGAGGCAACCCACTTAACTTTAAACATTTTGAATTAATTAAAAACAGAGCATAATCCAGTCCCAGATTACTCACATGCCTGAAGATGCAGCTGGCCAATTATCTCCACATTAGATCTGCTGGCCCCATCAGAACCCTCTGCACAAACTGTAACCTAAAGGTGGCAATTCTTCTGGCCAGGTGTATGATGCCCTGTCCCCCCTACTCTCTGGGTAAAAACAGCACCCCCTTTGGCACCCAGTTCAAATTATCCCAGAAAAGAATTCACAATTTTTGTCTGGATCTGGGATAGTAAACCTGATGGGGGATCTAGGCAGGTTAAACGGTGCCAAAGCAGGGAGGCAAAAAGGTTATTTAGTGCAAGCACCCTCCCTCTGTAGGACATCTGAGGGAGCAGTCATGTCCACCTATTCATTTTGCCTTCAATTTTCTCACCAACGTTCTCCCAGTTCCTCCGGACCATGACATCATTACAAAAAAACAACAACAACAAAAAAAACAGGTATTTTATGCCATCTTTTTTCCATGCCATGTCCTGTGGCAGAACTGAGAGGCCACCAAGCCAATCGCCGACAACAAGGGCTTCACTTTTCCTCCAATTCACCTTGCTGCTGATACAAGGGTGAAAGCACCAGTTAAATCAATTAAAATATCAATGTCAATCTGATTTCTGATAAAAACAATTACATCATCCGCATAGGCGGATAAAACAATCTTTCTCTTAAGACCAGGTAAGGCAAGGCAATTGATGCTTGTGCGTATTTTATGGAGGAGGAGTTCTAGGGAGAATGCATAGAGCATACCAGACAAAGCACAGCACTGCCGGATACCTCCATGCACTCTGAAAGGAGCACAAAAACTGCCATTGATTTTCAGTATACTCTCAACACCAGCATATAACATTTGGATCTTGGCTATGAAACCAGCACTGAACCCACACCTCTCCATCACCTTCCAGAGGAAGTCATGCTCAACGTGGTCAAAAGCCTTTTCCTGATCAAAAGAAATCAGACCAGTATTTATACCCAATGAGCTGGAGACGTACAAAACTTCTTGAATTAGGAAAACATTTTCTACCAAGGACCTGCCTGGTACACAGTATATCTGGTCCCGATGGATGACCTGCTCCATAGCTTCTCTCAGCCTGTTAGCCAAAGCCTTGGACAAAATCTTGTAATCCATGCAAAGGAGAGAAAAGGGCAGCCAGTTTTTTATGTCCTGTAAATCTCCTTTTTTTGGCAGGAGGGTGACCACAGCTCTGCGGCAGGACGTCAGCAGAGAGCCTGAACACAAACTTTCATTAAAAACCTCTAGAATGTCAGGTGCTAAAATGTCCGAGAAAGCTTTAAAAAAATTCCACAGTGAGGCCATCTATTCCCGGAGCCTTCCTTCCTTTCATGTGCTGAAAGGCAGCAGACAGTTCGGGTAACGGAAGAGGCCGGTCTAACTGTGAGTTGGTCTTCTCAGAGACCTGAGGTAGTCCACTGCAGAACCCCTCCATCGGGCCATTGTCTTCCCTGTAGTCACTGGTGTACAGAGAGGAATAGAAGTCAACAGCATGCTTTCTGATCTGTTCAGGCTCAATCAGTTCCTGCCCTGTGTTGGAGACAAGAGATTGGACTACCTTTTCTGTCCATGCTTCTTCTCCAGATTGAAGAAGAAACTAGAGGGAGCATCCATCTCAGTGATGTTTTGAATTCAGGACCGGACTAGGGGGCCTTGTACTCTAGTGTCCAGCAGCTGGGCTAAGGTCTTTTTTTTTGGCTTTGAGGACTTCAATACATCCTCGATTTCCTGTGGACTCACAAGAGGTCTCTAACTCCACAATATCTATCTCCAGGTCTCTGATAGATCTACAGGTGTCATGTGTGACATTGAATGTATACTGCTGACACAATAGTTTAATTTCAGTCTTACCACGATCCCACCATTGCCTAAGACACGTAAAATCTTTTTTCCTTTGTCTAAAAGCAGTTCAGAAAAATTTTAAATCCTTTTTGAAACCTTCATCTTCTTCTTTTAGATTTGATTGGTGGTTGGCAACCAGCTTACAGGTGCATTACGGCCACTGACTTCATTATCATCACTCTTTATCTTTGTATAAGGAGTTCTGAACAACGTTATCAAATGTTAAAACTGAGTTAAAATGCCAATATGCACTCTTGGGGGAAATAATCTTTATAATAACCTGGCAAACAACAAGAGCAGGATCAGTGAAACCAACTGGTAAAATTTTACAGGACTTAAAAACATTACAGTGGTGCTTAAAACAATACAATCGATCCAGTCTGGCTAAAGAAATACTATCCTCTTTGAGGTGAGATCATGTGTACTGTTGTCACTCAGTGTGCATCCTTCTCCATACAATCCACCAGGCCATGAAAATAGACCAGCTGTCTCAGAGCCTGTTGTGAACCTGGATGCAGCTCTGTGTGGTTTCGATCTACAAACTCATTTTCAGTACAATTAAAATCCCCACCCAATAATAAAAAATCCTCCGAGCTCCAACTGTTTACTTTATCAATAATCTTTTGTAAAAAAAAAAAAAAAAAAAAAAAAAAAACTCTTCCTGTCAGTACCAATGGTTGGAGCATAAATGTTGATAAAAAACAGTAAAATGTTCAAAACAGGCTTTGGCTAAAAAACATCTGCCTTTGATAAAATGCTCAACCTCCTGAGACGTTGGAGCAAACTTCCTGGAGAATAAAAACCCCACCCCTCCACTGGCTGTGGTATAGTGACTTAAAATCAGTTCATCTTCCCACTCTTTACTCCAGTCTGCCTCTATGCTAAGATCACTATGCGTTTCCTGTAAAAACAACACATCAATGTGCTTCATTTTTGCTGTCTCAAAAACCAGTGCCCTTTTCTTTGGTTCTCTGGCACCATTGACATTAAAACTCCCAACCTTAAGAAAAAAAACATGATTAGAGGAGTATTAAAACCAGAGTATAAAAACAATTAAGAAGAAAGGTAAGAGAAAATACTATCTTCTTCATCATCATTAAAAGCCAGTTTGCTTGCTTTCTTTATTCATTTGTTTTCTCAGTCTATAAATTTCCTGATCTGTGAGGTCTGTTTCAGCTCTGCTTTTTATGAGCTGCCTGGCAGAGTTATAAAAAGCCTGCTTATCGGGAAAATATTGCTGTATATCCAGCCTCTTCATGCCCTTGGTCTGCTGTAAAAACAATGCAAACATTTTTGCAGGATAAATGATGTCCTCCTGGCTAACTGGCAACGGTGTACTGTTGTGAGAAAACACACTGCTATCAGATAATCAGGCCTCACTGTCACTGTTGTCAGACTTGTCGGACAGAGCCCCACTATTCACAGTATTCTGTCGGACCATCAGCCGACTAGCTATACCACCTGCAGACACAGGTGGAGCTTTGCTTCTACGGTGCTTAAGAGAAACCTGTCCAGATTCACACGCCTCCATATCCTCCACATCAGCTGCAGCATCATCCTCACACAGACCTGATGCTTCACCTGCCCCACACTGTTCATTTGTTCCTCCACCAGTCATACACAATTCACCTGCCACCTCAGCTTTTTCACACAGCTCTCCACTTATTTTATTTCCCTCACCCACATCTCTCATTTCACCATTCAAAGCACCACCTTTGCCCAGCTCACCCATGACCCCACCTGCCTCAACTGTTTCATCACTCAGATCACCTGTTTTCTCACCCACAACGCCATTCACCACCTCACGCACTTTACTCTCCACCTCACCTGCTTCACCCACACCCTTTTCCCTGTCGCTCAAATCATCTTTCTCCTCACCCCCAACACTGTCCACCACCTCACACACTTTATTTTCCACTTCACACGTTTCAACAATCCCTTCACCTGCTTCATCCACACCCTTTTCCCTCTCATCGCTCACCACAGTGCTGTTATCATCAGGACTTTGTCTCACCTCTGGCAGTTCCTCCGCTGTAATGCTGGAGTCTTCAGCCTGCGCAGAAACTTCGCACTGCTCGGTGGCTGTAGCATGTAGCCGTAGCACGAGTGGCCCCCTCCGCCACCGGCGGTAGTCCCGGCTGCTTCCCTCAGGGTGGGACCAGCACGGTTAGGACAAGACGGTTACCAGATGTCCCTCTTCACCACACCCAAAACATTTTAACGTGGCGGATGTTGCAAACAGAACATAATCAAAACCATTCACCCGCACCCAAAACACACAATTAAACTCCTCCACGTTATTGTTGGGGATCATAGAGAAATGTGCCTGCAGTGGGACACGATGTGTCTCCTCAAGGGAGACTTGCAGCCCGGCAGAATTTTCCTAATAGGTGATACCACTTTTCCAAACTTTGACAGTTCTTTCACAAGAAGGTCATCACTAATAAATGGGAGAACGTTCGAGAGTGTTATTTTTTTAGCCTGGTGTGACAGCAACATGACTGATTCGAATGTCCCATTTACCATGATTCCGCTCTCGATCAAAGTATGTACTTGGTCCACCTGTTCCACAAACAAAACAACAGCCCCATTCAAGCGGACTGCGGATTTTACGGCGTCATGCCCAATAATCTCCCCAACAGCAAGTGCAGCCTCCTCCACACTGTGCAGCGAGCTGACACCAGTTCTGATGTCTTGCTTCCGCGTCAGCCTGGAGAAGGCCATGGCACCTGAGACGCCGGCCAGCGCCACAGAGCCTGGCTGACAACAAAAAAAAAACAACCCACAAAAAACTAAACCAGACAAACACAACTAAGTTAACAAACCCAAACTAATATTAACCACCAGTTGTGACAAAAGAACAGAAAAGACAGAAAATATAGCACAAACACTCAGCTTTTTTTTCCTCTCTTCCACTCACACTCCTCTCACAAAGAAGAAGAAGAAGAAGAAGAAGAAGAAGAAGAAGAAGAAGAAGAAGAAGAAGAAGAAGAAGAAGAAGAAGAAGAAGAAGAAGAAGAAGAAGAAGAAGAAGAAGAAGAAGAAGAAGAAGAAGAAGAAGAAGAAGAAGAAGAAGAAGAGCAGCTCATGGAAAGAGCTGCTTGATACACCAGTGGAGGGATGTGCAGCTGCCTTCTCAGGCTCATGTTTGGAGGTTTTTTTACGCCCAAATAAACTCAATTTTACAACAGCACTAACCTGATCTGAACCAGAAAATGGACCCATACGCCTGGAAAATCTCTCAGCAGGCTCTCACTGTCATTTCTCCCAGTCGGCCTCAGCGGAATTGTACAATATAAGGAGAACAACAGATTCCCAGCCCGCCGCACGGGCTGGATTCACTCCCGCAGAAACGAGGACAGAAACACGGCAGCTATACTTTGTATTCTCGCTCACGTCTGGGTTATTGTCCTCCTTTAGTCCCAAAAATACTGTGAGACAGAATTTTTCTGGTGCACGCCGATGGCCTCACAGAGATGCACTGAGCATAGCACCAAGAACAAATGGATGGTTTACTGTATGTAAAACGGTAACACTGTCCCACATTGTGTATATAAAGCATGCAACATAAAGTCTTTGGACAATATATGCAGTCAATTAAATAGCAGTAAATATGCAAAGTAGAGCATCTGGGGACAGGCAGGAGAAATTAAATATGTTTGGAGGGAAGTTAGAGAAGTCAGATTAAATATTTATAGTAAGGCAGAGCAGGAAAAGGACCAAAAATCAGAATGTGGGGTAACGAGTCAAAACGAAAGCCTTTGAATGTTTGTCCTCAATCAGATCTTCAACTGATGAGCAGTCATCATGACAAACAATCCAATTAAAGCAAAAACAACGTGAAGAGAACTATACTAGCAAACAGAAACAAAAGGAAAGGAAATAAACACACAGACAATACTTTAAAAAAGTGTTCAGAGAGTTCATACCTCTTCAAAACAACCTAAGATTTGGATCCATTTTTTTTTTATTTGGACCCACAACATACTGTACACTCTTATAGATACTGTCATGGATTTTAACTTATATTACTAAATGTCCCTTGAGCTGGTGTACAAATAAAGTGCAGAGTCAAAGATGGCTTTTCTGGGTATTTATTTCCATCTTGGCGAAGAAGGAAAAATGTTCTGTCCTGCACGCAGGTGAGTACCACAAGAAGATTGAAAATCTCAGAACAGAGCAGAGTTTTAATAAGAAAGACCAAACAAATCAGCATCGTTTTGAGAACAGAGTCAGCAGTGTTCAAGACTGGGCTATATCCTTGCTGTCTCATGGGAAAAGTACTGGGTGTAATGCCATTAATGAATAGGGGACGGCAGTGGCTCAGGAGGTAGAGCAGGTTGTCCAATAACCACATGGTTGGCGGTTCGAATCCCGCTCTCCCCAGGTATCCTGCCGTTGTGTCCCTGGGCAAGACACTTCACCCCAATTGCTCATGGTGGGTCTGAAAGTGCCATGTTAGGCAGCATGCCACCATCAGTGTGTGAATGGGTGAATAGCAGGATCTGTAAAGCGCTTTGGTCATCAAGAGATGAGAATAAAAGTGTTATATAAGTGAGTGCCATTTACCATTTTTACCAATACAGGAGACAGAAAGAATGGACAATGAATAGGCCTTTGCCCCCTGCGTACCCGCAGACCCTACTGCACATCAGACCTAGCGGCCTCAGAAAATTTCATGTCATTGTGGCAAGTGCCATGTGAATAATAAATTTAAAAAAAAATGTTGCAATACTTCCTTTAAGCAGCAGATGGTGGTATAACATGTGTCAATTATGTTATATAGGAGCCTTTTGTTGCTTATTTTTTTTTATCTATACAGGGTAGTTCCCAAAGCACAGATTAGGAGAGCATGGGATCAGACCGCCAAGGTCTCTGCCTTTGACCACCACCTGATCCACATAGCACCGGACCCTCATGGTTCCTCCTGCAGGTGGTGAGCCCACTGGAGGGTGGACCCATGTAACTCCATCGGGCTGAGTCCGGCCGGGTCCCATGGGCGGAAACCTAGCCACCAGACACTAGCCATCGAGCCCCTCCCCCAGGTCTGGCTCCAGGGTGGGGCCCCAGTAACCCCATAGTGAGCGGGGTACATTGAATCCTTGTTCTAGCATTCATCATGAGAGTCTGTTGGATCGTTCTTAATCTGGCCCTTCACCCAGGACCAATTTGTCTTGGGCGACCTCTATGTAGTGTTATATAATGTATAATTACCTCCGCCAAAGAGGTAATGTTTTTACCGGGGTTTGTCTGCTTGTTTGTCTGTCTGTCTGTTACTAACATAACTCAAAAAGTTATGAACGGATTTTGAACGGATTTTGACGAAATTTTCACCAGAGGTGGTTCTTGGGCTAGAGAGGAACCCATTATATTTTGCTGATGATCTGAGAATGCATACCTCAGCCAAGGCTCTTATCTTCTCACGGTGTTTTAGCAAGAATACTCCAAAAGTTATGAATGGATTTTGACGAAATTTTCAGGAAAGGTGTGTAATGGCATGGGGAACAGATGATTAGATTTTGGTGATTATCTGAGAGTGAATACCTCCAGCAAGGGCTTTGTTTTTATTTGTGCAGCAGGATTACACAAAAACTACTGGATGGATTTGGATGAAATTTTCAACAGAGGCGGTTCTTGGGCTAGAGAGGAACACATTATATTTTGCTGATAATCTAAGAATGCATACCTCAGCCAAGGCTCTTATCTTCTCACAGTCTGTTAGCAACAATACTCCAAAACTGATGGACAGACTTTGATGCAATTTTCACCACAAGTAGCTATAGGCCTACACACAAACCCATTACATTTTGGAGGTGATCCATGAGAAATGGAAGGAGCCTTGGCGGAGGTATGCGCTCTATGAGTGCTTTTCTAGTTATGATCAGTTATAAAGATTATTTAATTTAAACTTGGAAGGGTATGCGGGAATGGGAATTTGCCTCCCAGTTCACCCATACACACCAGAAAACAATATATATTACTTGTTGGGGCACCAGATCACCTCTTTCTCAGTGAACAATTTATTAATTTTATTTTATACCTGTTTAATTATTAATCAATAATTAAATCAATCAATCAGTCTCAAATTATTAGTGAATTCAATACTGGGGCTTTGAAGCCAGGCACAGAATGGAATAAATTCCCAACAACTTCTTTCATTTTACAGATTTATTTAAATGAAACCCTGATTAAATGACATTACATTCAAATAACTTGTAAACAATGAAATGATCAGCATTAACCATCACATTATTTGTTACTGGGATAATGAATAACTGAATGTGAACACATCTGTAACCATGGAACTTAGCATGAATTTGGAAGAGTTGAAATGAAAAATTATGAATAATATTGGACTTGAATTTATGAAGAAAATTATAACTAATTATAGAAGAAATTCTGAATTATTCTATGAAAGTAAAAATGGAATTCTAATGGAAAAGAGTAATATTAATTCTCTTCGATTCTGTAGCTTTGATCAGACTGCGAGCTGAATTTAAAGATGAAACAAATTGTGGCATACTTTTAAGTCTGTAGACATCGCACTGTAAACCATTAATCAGCAGATAGAACAAAGAGGGCTCACATGAACATTGGTTTTCGATGACTCATTCTTCAGCCGCTGACGCCGGATGAAGGTTTATTTCAGGTGATAACGGTATATATCTGCCAGCAGATATATCTTCCAAGTCCAACAGTCACAAAAGCTGAGGTTTGACTGCAACATACAGTTGGAGCTCAGGTCAGGGATGTGAGGCTGCTTCTTAGGGCTTCCTATTTTCTTCAGCCGTGTAAAATAGTATGCCAAAAGGACAACACGAGGGGGGCTTTGTGGTTGAGTGGCTGCTTCCCTCCCAGGTCCAGTTAAATGGGACAGTCCAGACTCTGATCCAGCAACAGAGTGGAAGAGGCAAAATTAAAATTAACTAAATTCAAACCACGAAATCCAATTCCTTTTGACATTGTGGTACATGGGTGAAAATAGCTTCCAGTGTGATGATGAATGGTCAAACACACGGTGAGTTTAAAGAAAGTTTAATAGAACACAGATAGTAATAGAAATGCCTAGAAACATGAAGTTTGACTTAATTTGGAAGAATTTTGAGCTCTAAAGAAATAATTAATTCCCAGACTTTTAAAGAAAAAACATTAAAACACACAGAGACTTTTTCAAGACAATAGCAAAACTGAACTCGGTGATACTGCACTAAACTAGGGTGTCTCCCTTCTTATAACTCAAACAACTTTTGTGTGGTTAGGGTGAATGACACCACCAGTAACCAACTGTTTCTTGTCGTGGGCAGGAGTTATGAACTTTAGTCCAATGAGTAACCAGTCCTTTGTCACCAACCAATGGAATGAAAGAGCTGTAGCTGAGCATATGCTGGGTGATGATTGGTTGATACCGGTCCTCTCACAGAATGACATACATTTTAATATGCTGGAGATTCCTTAACATACTTATGTATAAAGTTTAAACTAAGTCAGGGATTCATGCACTTTTATACTGGTACTTATACAATTAACATGCAACAATAAAATAAGATATATTGAAGCACTGAAACATTCATGCACACATTTAAAATCAAGGATTAATATACATTCTTCAAACCCAAATGAGTGTCCACACAGAATGATATGTTAAGAGTCCCAATCATTTTTCCATAGTGTCCTGAAAAAGAGAATAATCCAAAAATTGAGGGTTTTGTAAAAAGGCAGTAATTAGGGAATAAAGTTCACTGGTTAAATCCAACGTGTCCCTGAGTTTTCAGAGGGTGGCAATGTTGAGCTGTGGATATCCCTAGGGCCTTATGAAATGCATTTAAAGTTTATGAGATGCCTGGTAAATGTCAAATAACTGATAACCAATAAAACTGTCTTAGTTGGGGAAGTTTCCAGTTTATTTATGATGCAAGTTAATCAGTTGACAGCATTCCTTAGGTTTGCTTAACAAAGGGATGTTGGTTCAGCTGTGGTCGTGGGAGGAAAAGTAATTGTTGACTAGCCTTTTCCTGGGTGAGACAATGTCTTTAAGATGAAGAGTAGTTTTATTGATGAGAGCCAAGGAGATGATGCCACACCTACCAGAGGAAAATTGCTCGGGACAACATAGCTCCTGGGATCATTATGGCATCCAAACCCCCACCCTGATGAGGTGACAATCCATGAGGAGTTGTTGTTGTTATGAGCTATTCGGTCTCTGTTCGACCATTGTGAGAGTTTGGTTCATATTGCCAACACTCGGTTGGACTCATTCCCAGAGAGAGTTGAACTCCGCCAGGGCTGCCCTTTGTCACCGATCCTGTTCATAATTTTTACAGACATGATTTCTAGGTGCAGCCAGGGAACGGAGGGTGTCATGCTTGGTGACCACAGGATCTCATCTCTGTTGCTTGCAGATGATGTTGTCCTGCTGGCTTCATCCAGCAATGACCTACAGGTCTTACTGGGATGGTTTGCTGCTAAGTGTAAAGCGGCTGGGATGAGAATTAGCACCTCCAAGTCCGAGTCCATGGTCCTCAGCCGGAAAAAGGTGGATTGTCCTTTCCGGGTTGGGGACAAACTCCTGCCCCAAGTGGAGGAGTTTAAGTATCTTGGGGTCTTATTCATGAGTGAGGGGAAAATGGAGCGAGAGGCTGACAGATGGATTGGAGCAGTGTGTGCAGTGATGCAGAGGTTGTACCGGTCTGTTGTGGTGAAGAGGGAGCTAAGCTCTAAGGCAAAGCTGTCGATTTACCAGTCAATCTACGTTCCTACCCTCACCTATGGTCACGAGCTTTGGGTAATGACAGAAAGAACGAGATTGCAGATACAAGCAGCTGAAATTAGTTTTCTTTGTAGGATTGCTGAACTCACCCTCAGAGATAGGGTGAGGATCTCAGTCATCCAGGAGAGGTTCAGAGTAAAACCGCTGTTCCTCCACATTGAAAGGAGCCAGCTGAGGTGGTATGGGCATCCGATCAGGATGCCCCCTGGACACCTCCCACTTGAGGTGTTTCGGGCACGTCTCTCTTGGAGGAGAACCCAGGGCAGACCAAGGACTCGCTGGAGAGACTATGTCTCCCACCTGGTCTGGGAATGCCTTGGTATCCTCTCTGAAGAGATAGAGCAGGTGGCTGGGGAGAGGGAAGTCTGAGCTTCTCTGCTTGAACTGCTGCCTCCGTGACCCGGACCTCCAGAAAAGCGGTAGAAGATGGATGGATTGAAGGATGGTAGTTCCGTTGAGAGGAAGCCTCTCTTTTTCAAGGACGCCCTGTTCACACTCACACAGTTACACATTCACACCAGGAAGCTGCCCAGTACAACCACAGACTGACCTGCAGCCACTGAGCAGCTCCACTGGAGCAGCTGAGATTAAGGGCCTTGCTTAAGGGCACCACAGTGAGGTTAAAGAGGGTGGAGCAAACACTGCTATGTTATCGCTCCCACCCAGATCTAATCCTGCCGGTCCAAGGATCAAACCCGTGACCCTCCACTCACCAGTCCACATCCCTAACCATTAGGTCACCACTTCCCACCATAGTCCCACTCCACCTAATAGCCGTTCCTATAAAATTTGGTGAAAATTGGACAAAGTTTGTTCAACTTACATGTGTCCAATGTTTTATGATGAGGTAGCAAGCTTCACCATGTTGCCGTGGCAACAGTTGCATATTAGGTTCGGGTTCCAGACCTAACTAACTAACTAACTAACTAACCTGCACTTATATAGCGCTTTTCTAGTCACAAAGACCACTCAAAGCCTACAGTATATAAGACTGTTATTAGGGCTCAGGTCCTAATAGCATTTGCTAAGCTAATTCCATAGTAGTCACAGTAGCATTGTTGGTACAGGTTTAAACTAGGGCTGGGCAGTTTGAAATTTAATTGACCCTTTCATGTTGGTTTTTATTTTTTAAATTTTTTACCCTCCCTTCTTCTTACTGACAAGGCTTTTAATTAAGCAACATTAAACAAGAGTGTGGTGTCATATTGCAGCTGTATGGTAGTTAATGAGCATAATATAATAAATCTCATACACAAAATAAACATTGTTCAATGTTACAGTACTTACCTCTTGAGGGTGTATGGGTCACGTCATGTGTGCAGTGGCTAATTAGCATGCTAGCTGCATTGGAGGAGTCCTTTATGCAGCTGTGATTGTGTTACCACCACATAGTGCTTATGAGTGTCTTATCAGATTCTTAAATACAGCCTTAGTTTGTCCAGTCCCACTGTAAAACAGCTGAGATGACGTGTATGATCTTCAGAGGCTAGCAGCGACTTAGCTTCTGCTCCTTTTAGTGTTACTACCCATGCACTTTGCTCACTTTTTTTTGGCATCTTCAGATGAAATAAAGAGTCAGTCATTACATACTATGTAGATGGAGACTGTGTTTGTTTTTGCCAAGCTAAAACTATCAAATCAATGTAGCGTCACGGCAAAAATATAAGCCATAATTTTATTTTTTTTATTTTTTTTTTTATTATTTATTTTGTACCCGTAGGTAGATTTGTTTTTGCAGTCTGGTGACAAGCCACCAGCTGTCGGTGGCTGCGTGCACAAGCGCCCCTTAACTCCCTAACCTGCATGTTTTTGGCATGTGGGAGGAAACCGGAGAAATCCCGGAGTAAACCCACGCAAACACGGGGAGAACATGCAAACTCCACACAGATCACTGTTGGCCGGGGGCAGGGATCGAACCCACGATCTCACGGTCCCCGCGATCCCCCGGCCGAGGGTAAAACTGTGCTGCCACAGTGCTAACCACTGCGCCACCGTGCAGCCCATAATGACATATTATTGACTATGCATTAGTAAAGAAGATGGAAATAAGGGCGTCTATTAGGGTGACTGAAATCTGAAGAAAATAATAACATAAACTGTGCTTGGAAAGCTAACGCCCTAGCTCTGAAGCTAACGATATGGCTGGGCTCCTAGCTTATCTATGTTTGGAGACAAACTGCTGTGCTGGCCTATAATAGAACAGTGGCACATATCAAAGATGGGGTTACCTTTTCTTTATGCAAAGCAACAGACCTAGAAGAGTTACAATAGCTAATCGGACGCAGAAACAATGTAAAGGCTATGTGTTTTTATTAAGAGAAGTCATGTTTTGATGTTTTTTCTATTCACCTTATTCCTGGGCCCCGTGATGCCTTGTGTGAATTGTGGTAGCAACTTCCGGTACTAGTTTAGAACATATGGCTGTCACTAAAACGGGACACTTTTCCTTGTTAAAAAAACAATGACTCCAGCATCAGAAATGCGGGAACATGGCTTCTTGCACCTCAAAACAGTAACATAATCATACCACTTCCCACGACTATCGAGGGATGGAAAAATGATCTTAAAAAGTGGCCTTGTACACCGTAGCTCTGTTAGATCGCGCAGCTGCTAACGATGTAAACAATATCTTAGCTAGGTTGAAAACTCACGTTGGATCGGTCGGGAGTTATATCTTCCGCAAAAACATAGGTATTTTTAGAAAGTACAATTTCTAAGCTTTAAAATTATACCAGACACTCTGGGGTTTCCTGGGACTTTGCCGCTAGCAACCAAAGAAAGTGTCATGATTTACCTTGTTGCCTGCAATTCGTAATGGCATGGCACACATGCAACACCGTGCTTGGGTGTTTTAAATTCGGGGTAAAACGTCAGATCTGTGACATTCATACAAGTGAAAACATACCTGGCTCTTGTCTTGGTGTCTGTCCTGTGTTTGTCCCACCAGTCTCATGAACAATCCTTTAGTTTTCAGTGCATGACCTACTCATTGCTGTTGAAGCCACAGATTGAGCTGTGCAAAACATGTATGTGGACTATACATTAAAATGAATTTGAAAAACTTTTAAAAATGTAATTTTAAATGCTCCTGCTACTCCACTGAAACTGATTGATTTTACACTGGGTCAAACAAAACCGGAAGTTCTGTCCACAGTCGTTCCTCCAGCGGCAAATTTTTCAGTAAATGGGACCTTTACATAGCAACAGCTAATAAATTGCTAAATGCTAATAAACTAAACCACACTGACCATAGCCTTTAAAGGTTATAAATTAAACATTAAAGTCAAATATCAAAGGGAAGAAAGTAAGTTTCTTAGAATGTGACGGAGTGTTGTGAGGACAAAGATTGAAAAAAAAAAAAAAAACTGTCTGCACCTCAATTCTGCTGCAGCCTTTGTTCTTTTTTAAAGCTTTTGCTGAAAAATGCAGCAGACAACGGGTTCCTCGGTCGGAGGTGCAACTGGAGGGAAATTCCCCGAGCAGCATGTGGTTAAAAGCTGCGCGTCTGCCCCCGTTTGCCCCTCTGTGAGAACAATTTCATCAAACGCCGCAGCTGAGAAGATGAATTCGGCTCTGCAGAACATGTTAAGGCTTCATCATTTACACCAAGAGCTCCTTTGATTCCTCTGCCCTCTGTGGCCTCCGCCGTCCGTCTTTCTGAAGGTAAACTGACGAACCACGGGGGAGCGACACCGGATTAACGCCATATGATGTCAGCGCGCCGAAACGTTTTCATCAGCCAGGAAATGTTTTTAGTTAATTCTTCTCATGATTTAGTAATCAGAGGACTGCTCTCTCCTGGCTTGCTTTTTGTGTTTTTTTTAGTCTGTAAAATTATTTAAAAAGTCACAAATTTACAGGAAAGTTTCCAAATACATGATAATTTTTTTTTCAAAGACATGAGAAAATACATGCAACTATATTTAAGAAAATCACATATTTATCAGCAAAACTGGTGACGAAATAATTAGAAAAAATCATCTTTTTACATGATTTTTTTTTTCTTGCAAATCACATGCAAAGCTGTTTAAGGTCAATTTCATATAGGAAAGTCCGCACCACATTTGATCTCATTTGGTTTCACACTGCTCCTTTGCCAGGTGAGCTTAACAACTTTATGTGACACACGATATCTAGGTCTCTTTGTCACAGCTACACCCTGTTGTCATGACAAAGTTTGTGTTGTTAGCATGAATCGGTAGACAGCAAACATGCTACTCACCCTCCAAGGAGTTTTGTGCAGCTCAGGACACATCGGTAACCACGCTTTAAGTTGATAAAGGGGAATACTGACTAGTTTTGTGAGGCCAGAATATATTTTAATGGACATACCATATTTCCTCTCTCCCAGTGCTACCACGGCTCAATTTCTCTCTTAACAGCTGCTTTAACTCGCTGTGTTTAGTCCAGAAGTCCAAACCTTTCTGAAAATTGCTTTCACACTCTAAGCCAAGGTTTCCATCTTTAATACCCCCGGTGGGTGACACACGCTTTTGGCATCTATCACCTGCCAACCCACTACCCAATCGAATGTCACACCAGATACTACCATATCCAGGACTCGGCAACCTGTATTCACAAAGGGCCAATGTGAGTGATGTTTGTATGAAAAAAGTCTGCATGGAGCTACAAAAATATCAGCCTAAAAAAGTGAGATAAAACAGCACAATTACAGCTACAATCTGGCCTGACAACATCATGATTAAGAGTTTTTTTTTTCTTGTAAATTTGCAGCTTTTTAATTGTAAATTTTGTTACTTTTTTGTCACAAAATCGCTACTTTTTCTGCTAACTTTTTGATTATTTTCAAAAAATATGTGCCTCTTTTTGTTGCATGATTGTGTTGGTGTTTTCCTCATTAAACTGTACTTTTTTTCTAAATTTTGCCATATTTTTATTTGTGAATTTAAAACCTTTATCGAGTAAAAAAAGTAAAGATTTAAAAGTAAAAGTAAAAAAGTAAGGTTTTTTTACTTACTTTTTATTTAAAAATAAAAAGTAAAGACTTTTCCATGTAAATATGACTTTTTCCCCAATAAAGTTATAAGCTTTTTTCATGAATTTTAAAGTTTTTGGCATAATCTTCTGCTTTTCTCATATGATAGTCTTATCTCATACCTTTTTTCAGATAAAAATGCTTCCTTTTTCATAAAAAAATGCAACCATTTTCTAATAAAATTCTAGTTTTTTCAATAAAGTTATGACTTTTTTCTTGCCAATTTGTGGGTTTTTCCCCTCAAAAAATGCAATATTTTCCTTAAATTTTGAAAATTCTTTTTTTTTCATAGATTTTCAGCTATTCTCACAAATTTGTTAATATTTTTCTTTGTAAATTTTTTAGCTTTCATTGGCAAAACTGCAGCATTTTTTTTTTTTACATACATTTGTTATTTTTTTTTCTTTCCCATAAAACACAGTAAATGTTTGATGTCTTTTCCAGAAATGTTGTCACTTTTTTCTTACTAATTTGGGGGTATGCTTTCCTCAGAAAATTGCCAAAAAAATCCCTAAATTTGTGCATTTTTTTTTTTCACAAGTTTTCAGATTTTCTCCTTTTATGATTTTTAGGCTATTTTTCTCATGAATGTTGCAATCTTTTTTCTTGTAAATTTATTGGTTCTTTTCTTGCAAATTTATGATTTTTTTTCTTAAGGCCTCAGGGAGCCACTGTCTATGGAACTATTGAACCAGAATGGTGGCCTAGAGGTAGAGCATCCGCCCCACAACCAAGAGGCTGGGGTTCAAGTCCCGGCTGGGTCATGCTAAAGACCACATAAAAATGGAACTTCCTGCCATCCAGCTTGGTGCTCAGAAAAATTGAACAGAGGAGGGAAATGCGGGTGGCAGTAGCTCAGGGGGTATAACGGGTCATCCAATAACCAGAGGGTTGGTGGTTCGAATCCCATTCTCCCCAGCCATCCTGTTGTTGTGTCCCTGGGCAAGACACTTTACCCACCTGGTCTTCAGTGTCCATGACACTGGGTATGACTGAGTATAAATTGTCGGAGAGGCCGTTGGCGCGAATTGGCAGCCATGTTTCCATCAGTCTGCCCCAGGGCAACTGTGGCTACAGTAGTAGCTTACCAATGTCTGTCTTGAGTGAATGAAAAATGGATTCACTTGTAAGTGCTTTAAGATGTCACTTGACATGTAAAGTGCCATATAAATCTAATCCATTATTATTTTAAAAGGGCCACATGTGGTCTCAGCATTGCAGGTTCCCTGACCACATCTGACTATACTCATGACCCAGAAGGCTTGGAGATACAATGTCTGCCACTTCTTGTGCCTGAGCATGTGACCAAGGTTCAATTCGATCCAGACCAAGATCATTTGTTTTTGCTGGACCAAATTTTGGTTCTTTGGTCTGGACCGTGTTTTCAGGGAGGTTTCACACCTAAAATTTTCTGTCCGAATCAAATTGAAAATTCCAAAAGTCTTGACCAAACTGGTTAGGTGGAAAAGCCCCCTAAGTTTACAAAACATCTTTGCAGTTCTGTGGAAAAAAATACAAAAACACATTTCCAAGAAAAACATTTAAAAATTAATGAGAAAATCCAAAATTTATGTTATTCTTCTCCCAGAATCTACCTGGACAAAAAAAAAAAAAAAATGTCAGGAAAAAGTCACAGATTTTTTATTCAAAAAAATAAAATAAAAAAAATTGACAAATTTATGCAGAAAAATTACAAAGTGTGAAACAAAGCAGATTAAAAGAAAACACACTTTCGAATTCACAAGCAGAAAATTCTATTTTAAATCTCTTCATAATGTTTTTCCCCACAGGCTGAAGATGTCTCATGGCTTCAATGTCATCATCTTAAGTTCTTTTTTTTTATTTTATATATTTTTTTTCTCTTCACAGACCCACAATTCGGAGCACTTGTGATTCCGTGGCGATCCTATCAGGCCGAGCATCTGGCTCTCCAGCAGCACTCCATTCTCTGCTTATGTTTGTTTAATACTCGGTGGAGTTGTCTGGCCAGGATTGGGTGTCTGAGGTGCGATGCCGACAGATTTCCAATTGATGGGATGGAGAGGGATTGAGTGTGGAGGGAGTGGGAGTGGGGGGATCGGAGAAGAGGGCGAGTCAATGGGCGAGCAAAGTGTTTTGGTCCAGGGAGCGTTGGGGCCCGGCCATTTACGGCAGAAAGAGACGGCCGGCGTCGAATGGAAAGTGAAAGGCCTTCGGTGGACTGCTGGGGATTCATTTTTCACAAGAAATTGCACGGCATATCAAAGCATGCTGCTTAAATCCTTTTTTACCACAAAAGCCAATTGAGCTGACCGTTAAAAACAATGAATGCTGAACTCTGTCTGGCTTCTACTAAAGGTTTCAGGTTGAGGAAAAAGCGGAAATGACGCAGTCGTTTGTTTGGTCTCAGTCTGAACCTGGAAATATACTGTACAAGCAGCTGGTGATTTGAAGGGGCATGAGGGGGATGCTACTCCCCTTGTTGCAAAATGACCCCAATCATCCCCCTTTTTAATCTACCATCCTCCCATCCCCATAGGTGTAAATTACAACCCTTATTTAAATCATGTTACATAATTGGGGCTGCACGGTGGCGCAGTGGTTAGCACTGCGGCAGCACAGTTTACCCTTGGCCGGGGGATCGTGGGATCGTGGGTTCGATCCCAGCCCCCGACCAACAGTGATCTGTGTGGAGTTTGCATGTTCTCCCCGTGTTGCGTGGGTTTACTCCGGGATTTCTCCGGTTTCCTCCCACATGCCAAAAACATGCATGTTAGGTTAATTGGCTGTTCTAAATTGTCCCTAGATATCTGTTTCCTATAGGCCCTTAGAATAGAGGGTTAGTATTAATGAAAGCGCTTTGAGTGGTCTTTGTGACTAGAAAAGCGCTATATAAGTGCAGGTTAGTTAGTTAGTTAGTTAGTAATTGAATAGAATACAATTGAAGCACTGATTGTAAGCAGAAATGTAAAAAAAAGTTGTAAATTTACATGTTTTCTTCATAAATCTACACATTTTTCTGTAAATTCAATTTTTTCCCCTCAAACTGCAACTTTTTCCCTTTAAATCTACAACTTTTTTCCACATAAATTTGTAACTTTTTTCTTGAAATTTTTTTTCTCAAAAATTCTGTTTTTTTTCTTGTAAATTTGCAACTTTTTGAGTTTTTAAATTGGCAGCTTTGTTCATTTTTTTGTGCCTTTGTCATTTCAAATTTATATCAGATTTACAATGATCCATTTCAAATCAAATCAAAATCAAATCAACCTTTATTGTCATATTGCTGTACATACAACAGTAGTGCAGGCAAGATGAAATTGCATTTCTCTCGGCATCCATATACAGTGGGGTAAAAAAGTATTTAGTCAGCCACCAATTGTGCAAGTTCTCCCACTTAAAAGATGAGAGAGGTCTCCAATTTTCATCATAGGTATACCTCAACTACGAGAGGCAAAATAAGAAAAAAAAATCCAGAAAATCACATTGAAGGATTTTTAATTAATTAATTGGTAAATTCCTCGGTAAAATAAGTATTTGGTCAATAACAAAAGTTCATCTCAATACTTTGTTAAATACCTTTTGTTGGCAATGACAGAGGTCAAACGTTTTCTGTAAGTTTTCACAAGGTTTTCACACACTGTTGCTGGTATTTTGGCCCATTCCTCCATACAGATCTCCTCTAGAGCAATGATGTTTTAGGGCTGTCGCTGGGCAACACAGACTTTCAACTCCCTCCAAAGATTTTCTATGGGGTTGAGATCTGGAGACTGGCCAGGCCACTCCAGGACCTTGAAATGCTTCTTACGAAGCCACTCCTTCGTTGCCCGGGCGGTGTGTTTGGGATCACTGTCATGCTGAAAGACCCAGCCACGTTTCATCTTCAATGCCCTTGCTGGTGGAAGGAGGTTTTCACTCAAAATCTCACGATACATGGCCCCATTCATTCTTTCCTTTACATGGATCAGTCGTCCTGGCCCCTTTGCAGAAAAACAGCCCCAAAGTATAATGTTTCCACCCCCATGCTTCACAGTAGGTATGGTGTTCTTTCTCCTCCAAACACGACAAGTTGAGTTTTTACCAAAAAGTTCTATTTTGGTTTCATCTGACCATATGACATTCTCCCAATCCTCTTCTGCATCATCCAAATGCTCTCTAGCAAACTTCAGATGGGCCTGGACATGTACTGGCTTAAGCAGGGGGACACGTCTGGCACTGCAGGATTTGAGTCCCTGGCGGCGTAGTGTGTTTCTGATGTAGCCTCTGTTACTTTAGTCCCAGCTCTCTGCAGGTCATTCACTAGGTCCCCCCATGTGGTTCTGGGATTTTTGCTCACCGTTCTAGTTATAATTTTGACCCCACAGGGTGAGATCTTGCGTGGAGCCCCAGATCGAGGGAGATTATCAGTGGTCTTGTATGTCTTCCATTTTCTAATAATTGCTCCCACAGTTGATTTCTTCACACCAAGCTGCTTACCTATTGCAGATTCAGTCTTCCCAGCCTGGTGCAGGTCTACAATTTTGTTTCTGGTGTCCTTTGACAGCTCTTTGGTCTTGGCCATAGTGGAGTTTAGAGTCTGACTGTTTGAGGTTGTGGACAGGTGTCTTTTATACTGATAACGAGTTCAAACAGGTGTCATTAATACAGGTAACGAGTGGAGGACAGAGGAGCCTCTTAAAGAAGAAGTTACAGGTCTGTGAGAGCCAGAAATCTTGCTTGTTTGTAGGTGACCAAATACTTATTTTACCGAGGAATTTACCAATTAATTCATTAAAAATCCTTCAATGTGATTTTCTGGATTTTTTTTTTCTCAATTTGTCTCTCATAGTTGAGGTATACCTATGATGAAAATTGGAGACCTCTCTCATCTTTTAAGTGGGAGAACTTGCACAATTGGTGGCTGACTAAATTCTTTTTTGCCCCACTGTAAGTAGAAGAACATGATTTAAGACACATTCACACATATCTTCACCCCCCACCCCACCACATCCATTTACGCATCTCTGAGACATACTTGAAAAACTAACAAACTATAATATAGTACAAATACTGTACATAATGTCCATAGTTGCAGTAGTGTATACGAGAGATTCCGGATCAACTGTTCAGCATCCTAACAGCTTGTGGAAGGAAGCTGTTAATCAGTCTGTTGGTTCTGCCTCTGATGCTCCGGAATCGTTTGCCAGATGGTAGAAGTTCAAAGTGTTTATGCAGAGGGTGAGAACGGTCTTTGACAATGTTCAGTGCCCTGCTCCTACAACGGTTCTGAAAAAGTTCTTGGACAGAGGGGAGGGAGGCTCCAATTACCCTCTGAGCTCCCTTAACCCCTTGCACTCTGGTCAATTTCCCTAAAAACGCCAAAAAATAACGTACCCAAAGTAAATCAAAAGCTGTTCTTCAACCCTTTGCAGCATCTTCATGGGGTTGGTCTCATTTAAAAGAAAACACTTTGAATTTTTTGGCAAAACAGTCATAATCTCTCTAAGTGCTCCGGCCACTGAGTAACAGTCATCTAAACATATTGAACTTGAAGAAAATAAATTTGGCCTGGGTGTTTTTTTGGATACAAATGCTTGCAAATAACACACAGCTTCAGATCCTGGCTGGAAAATGCAACAGAAATGTAGAACCAAGTGTTATCCAGCTGAGGTCAAAATTTTGTAGCAATACCACAAAAAATGAATATATTACACAGTTTTTTCTTAGGTTGTTCCCAGGCGTTTTTGAACTGTGCCAAATTGCGCCAAATGGCACAGTTTGGAAAAACGTCTGTAACTTTTGAATGATTCAATATAGATGCTTGATGCTGGGCTCTAATGAAAGGTGACACTCAGGGCTCTGTGTGTGTGTGTGTGTGTGTGTGTGTGTGTGTGTGTGTGTGTGTGTGTGTGTGTGTGTGTGGTTGCCCCCCCGCCCCCCCCCGCTACAGAGGACGGACATCGCCCGGTGCGCCGCGGTCACGGTGCGCCACGGTCTACTACGCACAGTTGTAATTTACCGATCGGTCAAAAGTCATTTTTGATTACAATTTTCAGGGATAAAGAATAATTTAGCTTATAACACTTACCTGTTCACAACAGCAGCGTAGCTGGCGAACTTCTCTTCCTCATTGTCAGACGAACATGAAGCTGGTCCACTTGTTACGGACTCGTGGTTCTGGTCACGCGACCCGGTCAAAGCATAATTCCATTATTGCAGTTTTGCGCTTCCATGATTGCGGTTTTGGCGAACGATTTTTCAAAACAAATAACAGTAGTAAGAAAAAAAGACTGGCGAACGCGTGTGTGTCACCTAGCCTTCGTCGTCGGCCTCCGTCGGTCTATGATGACCATGGAAGAGAATCCTAAATGTCTACTCTGCTGGGACAGCACCACCTGTGACTGAACAGGCCGATGCGCGAATTGAGGTCCCTGTCACACAGGTCGCACTTGTGGGTGGTCTCCGTGCTGCTGGGTCTGTGGCGGTTCTTCCTGCGAGTCCTTTTTTCATCTTCTGCAGCAGTCAGTCTCTCTTCACCCAGCCTTACACAAAACATCTTTCGAACTTCTGTGCTTCAATTGGCTGGCTGTATTCGCAGCCGTTGGTAGGCGGGTCCTTCTTGCTAGGTTTTCAGTCATTGGTTCTTCAAGGTTTCAGAAACCCAATTCAAGGCTCTTATTAGTCGAATGAGAGGTCAATCACATCTAAACCAATCAAAGCACTCCTTTGGCTTTCTGTTCGCGGATGTGTCTGTAGTGGAAGAACGGAAATGCAGGTGTTTTTTGTTTTTTTTTCAGTGCCTCCTAGGACGCACAGTGTGCATACTAGGACACCCTTGTGTGCCCTAGGAAGCAGAGACATGCCCGCCCACGGTACACTGAAGTGCAACAGGTTAACTATCCTCTGCAGGGCTTTTTTATCTGACATACTGCAGCTGGAGTACCATGTAGTAATGCAGTACGTCAGAACACTCTCCACCACACCTCTGTAGAAGGTCCTGAGGATGCAGATGGGGAGAGAGGCCTGTTTGAGTTTCCTCAAGAAGTGCAGTCTCTGCTGGGCCCGCTTCCTGATCCCCAACGAATTCTTGCTCCAGGTCAGGTCCTGCGAGATCTGCACTCAGAGGAACTTGATGTTCTCCACTCTCTCCACTAAACGGCCGCCGATGCTGAGGGGTACATGTTCAGGCTGTGACTGCCGGAAGTCGATAATCATCTCCTTCGTTTTGTCCACGTTGAGCACCAGATTGTTCTCCCTGCACCAGCCCTCCAGGTCTCTCACTTCTTCCCTGTACATTGATTCTTCATCCCTCTGAATAAGTCCCACCACCATGGTGTCGTCTGCAAACTTGATAATCTGGTTCCCCTCGTGTCTGGATACACAGTCATGTGTTAGAAGTGTAAACAACATTGGACTGAGTACGCAGCCTTGAGGGCATCTGGTGTTCAGCATGATAGAGTTGGAGATGTTGTTTCCAACCAGGACAGACTGAGGTCTCTCATTCAGGAAATGCAGGATCCAGAGACATGTGACGGTGCTCAGACCAAGAAGGAGTAATTTCTCCATCAGTCTCTGGGGAATAATGGTGTTGAATGCTGAACTGAAATCAATGTACAGGAGTCTGGCGTAGGTGTCTTTCTGATCCAGGTGGGTGATGACAGAGTGCAGGGTGGTGACTATAGCATCCTCCGTGGAGCGGTTTGAACGATATGCAAACTGGAGCGGGTCGTGTGATGCGGGGAGGCAGGCTGTAATGTGTGGTTTGACAAGCCGTTCAAAACACTTCATCACAATTGGTGTCAGTGCAACAGGACGATAGTCATTCAGACAGGACACAACTGGTTTCTTTGCCATCGGTACTATGATAGAGGTCTTGAAGCATCTTGGAACGATGGCCTGACTCAGGGAGATGTTATAAATGTCAGTCAGTACATCTGCCAACTCGCTCGCGCAGTCTCGGAGCACACGTCCCGGGATGTTGTCCGGACCTGCAGCTTTACGTGGGTCGACTCTGGTTTGGGTCCTCCGTGTGGCCGCTGTGTTGATGGTAAAAGCTGGTCCGACCGATGGTGGGGATGGGCCAGCCCTCCCTCTGATTGTCGAGTTTGATGCTTCAAAACGTGCAAAGAAGTTGTTGAGCCTGTCTGGAAGTGAAGCGTCGTCATCATCGACCCCCTGCCTAGACTTATAGCCCATCAGTGTCCAAACTCCCTGCCACATCTGCTTGGTGTTCCTAGTGTCATTTGTACCTTATGCTAAATTTGTGAATAACCTCTATCCCTGTTGTTGAAAAACAACAAATCACCCCCTGTGTTTGAGTGTAAACATGACCTTTGCCTGTTGGTCACATGATTATCGAAAAACATCTTCTTTTAGACACACACACACACACACACGAGTGATTCTGGCTTGACCAGGTGATACAACTTTCACATTTTCCAGTATGTCAAGAAATGGGAACTCCAGCCTTGACCCCGCCCACTGCTCGTTTATTGGCCAGCCTATCTGTCTGTCTTAAAACAAAGGCAAGAGAGAAAACAGTGCAACTTGGGAGTTGCGGTTTATATTGTTCTTTTGATTTCAGTCGCACTAATTAACATTCTACATCAATCCATTACCATGGGTAATGGTTTGGGGGAGTTAAATGCGTGTACATGGACAATGTCCCATGTACATGCGTTAAATGTGTGGTTGAGACGTGTGCATTCTTAGTATGGTTGCAAAACATGATTCACAATAACGCTGCACTAATTAAAAGCAATTTGACCAAAATAGGATACAAAAATTTCATTGAGACCTGTGGGAGCTGTCAACATGTGGGAAAAGTGCAGCGAATTAAAGCTAAACTGAGCCAAAGAATTAGCTTTTGAAAAAAAAAAAAAGTTTCAAGAGGTATTTTTAGTTGTCAGTTTGGCAAATTATCGTATGCAATAATGGGTGAGGTGGTATCGTGCCTTGGTGGGGGCATGTAAAGAAATCTGTTGTTAATCCTATAAAGTCATCAATCTGTTTTTGGCAGCTTCAGAGAAATAGCACACTATGGTTTAAAGGTCAGTAGCAACAGTGACATTTATCCTCTTTGTTTATACCTTAAAATTATTAATACCCAGCCACCATATCCATGTGGGCCCGACCAAAGGTTAAATGAGAGCTGTCTCATTGATCCCATGTTAGCCCCATCTGTGTTTGCCCACATGGACTTTACCTGTTTACCAATTTTCAATTTATTTTCTCATAAATTTGCTATTGTCTTGTAAATTTGTGACGTTTCCCTCCTAATTTGATGCATTTTTCTTGAAAATTTAAAACTCTCAAATTTTTTGCTGACTCATTTAAACCCATTTGGGGCCCAGATGGGTTTAATGCAGGTAAACGGATTACCTGCACCACAGGTGAAGTCCGTGTGGGCAAACACAGATGGGGCCAACATGGAACCCAGGGACAAACATTAAGACCCATAAGCCAACCCAGATTAAACCTACGCTGGGCCCCACATGGGCATGCTGGCTGGCTAGAAAGATAAAGGTGGTGAAGACTGACCATGGAGACCTTGTCATAATTCTCAGAATGAAATGATCTAGAAAGCCAATTCCTGAAAGTAAGCAAGAGGAGAAAAGCACAGAAAATTAATGACAACACAGTGGTAAATTTGTATTTTATTTAACCTTTAACCAGGTAGGTCAGTTGAGAACCAATTCTCATTTCCAGTGACGACCTGATGGTATGAGTCCTTTATTAGGAAAAACAATACAAATTTACATATAACAGTAGATTTAAGAGGAAAAAGTTCACATATTCACAAGACAAATAGTCAAATTTATGAGAAACAATGAGAAAAAAGTAGCAAATTCACATGAATTCAGTTGAAAATTTATTATGAGTTAAAAAATAAATCACATTTATCTGAAAAAAATTGCCAATTTCCATCAAAAGCTGTTGATTTAAGAGAAAATGTTATAAATAATGGACAAAATCATGACCATAAGTATTCAAATACAGATACATAATCAGTCCCTCCAGGATTTTGCGATGCTGTGATCGGATCAATTCATGCGAAATTAGCCAGTCAGTGCAACTATTGGGCAACCTTGCAAATTTATCCAATCACCGCAACTTTCCCACAATTTTGGCCAATCCTCGTCAACTTCTGCCATTTTTTCCAAATTTCAACTGAGTGGCGCTGAAACACTCAGTCAAACCAATCAAATGCATCGCTATATCACGTTCACTCCCACATTTACAGTGAGTATTAATGGAACGCTTCAGCAAAAAACAGTGTGTGATTAAAAAAAAAAACACTCACCAGTGAGGTTTCCAACACTGTCCCTTCCTCTGTGTCCCCCAGCCTGCCAGTGGACATCTCCGTCCTGACCGCATGTACGAAGTGCTGGGTTTGTGTTGAAAAACGTCCGCCTGCCCCCAAAGCCCCCCGTTGCAGGAGCGCAAGTGACAAGAGACTCCATAAAATCACAAACAAACGAGCAAGTCTAACACTGCAGGCGGTGTTTGATCATTTCATACATCTTTAGAGGTAAAATCATTACTATATATCGTCAGTGAGCTTTAAAGCTGTGAATCTCTGATCTGGACACGGACACCCCCCCTGCTCCCCCCATAAATGAAAGATGTGTGTCTAATGAGATGTGTGTGTGTGTGTGTGTGTGAAGACGCGCAGCAGATAGACAGACAGGTAGGAGATAGACATAGGAATATTGTCTGCATTTTTTTACCTGGAAAAAAAAAAGACTCCAACAGACAATAGACTAACAGAATAAATTATTTACTTTTTCCTTTCCGCTCGGTTCCGAGTGGTTGGGGGCCGTAGGGAGTTTTCAAATGAAGACGCTGCAAATAATTTCCACATCGCTACTCTTTAACATGTATTCAGTGCAATTTAGTTGTTGTAATGCATATTGTGTCAAAATCTGTATTGGCTGTTGCACAAAAGAGTTCTTCTGTATAGCAGAAGTTTCTGCTTAATTTACAAATCACTGTAATAGGAAATGTTTGATAATCCTGTGCTTTTCTTGTATCGTTATATAGAACATCACTGTAGTAAGCAGGAAAAACAATCTGCTTTAAAATTTGTAATTCTTCCCACAACTTTTAGTGCAAAAAACCTTTCCAAACATCACAACTTTTATTGCAACTTTTTAAAAAGATCCTGTGAATTCAGGCTTTTCGGGCCTCAACAATCATAAAAACATCACGCAAAATCCTGGAGGGACTGAAGTAATAGTTGTATTTGAATTCTTTCTAGCCAGTTAAACTGAAAATCCAATCACTGAAAACCTGTTTTATCATTCTTTTTTTCTCCTTCCTGACAACGTTCCCTTCATCCTTTACTGTAGACCTGCTCCATCACAACGACGGTAGTCCCCTTCCAGCTTTGATACTGACACCTTCCTTGGGCTTTGGCAAGTCACGTGACCAAACTCGGCTGTCACTCCTGAAGGAGCGTCACTCAACCTGACAGCTGCGTGGGTCATCTAGGCAACCTCAAACTACAACATCCGGGAGGAGAAACCCGAAGGGACGGCAAGCCTGGCTGGGACTCTATTGCCATCCATCACCATCAGGAGGAGGCCGCATTGAATGGAAAGAGAAGGCTCCTCCCCGCCTCTTTCTTTCATTTAATGCGGGCACTCGGGGCAGATGCTAACAAGGACGGGCTCTTGACGTTTTTTTCTGCAGATGTGACATCTTTTTCCTCCTGCCTCCCCCTGGTCACAGCAGCGATGTAACCCTTCAGACTGTCAAAAGATGAGAAAAACAGTGAGGGAGACCACAGAGGAGGGTTGAGCCACAAAGCTGCACCCAGTACAATGGGGTTCCAAACACTGGGGGCCAGCACCGTGGGGTGGGAAAGAGTGGTTGAACCCAGGTAAAGAAGTGGAGTGACAGTTGGTGAGCAGTAGTACAGTTTCACACCAAGAAAGAGAACAACAGATGCAATGTTTGCTTTAAGAGTATTGATGGAGAAGTATAGAGAAGGTCAGGAGTGGGGTGCCAAGAGAGGAAGTGTGATACTGTATGTGGTAGTCAGGAGTGGTGAAGAAGTATGTGAGGATTGTGCAGGACATGAGATGGTAGTGAGGTGTGCTGTAGGAGTGACGGATGGATTCAAGGTGGGGACGGGATTACGTCGGGCTTCTTGTTTGCTGTGGTGACAGACAGTCCCACCGATGTGGTCAGGCTGGAGTCTCCGTGGATGTTCGGCAGATGACATAGTGATCTGTAGTGAGAGTAGGGAGCGGGTGGAGGTATGCTCTAGAGAGAAGAGGAATGAAAGTCAGTGGGAAGCGACACAGAATACGTGCATGTGAAGAAGAGGGAGGCAGGTGTAACTATGAAGATACACTGAGTAGAGGTAGGGAAGATAGGTAAGTTTAAATACCTGGGGTCAACCATCCAAAGCAATGGACGTTGTGCAAAAGAGAGTGATTTGTTACAGAAGGATAGTCACTAGAGTGAAAGGAAAGATTTACAAAATGGTAGTAAGACCTGCTAGGATGTATGGTTTGGAAACGGTAACACTGACAAAAAGACAGGAGGCAGAGCTGGAGGCGGCAAAGTTGAAGATACTACGATTGCCATCCTGTTGCTCATGATTCCCACCCTTGGTTTTTACCCTCTCACATTCAGTCACTTTAGAGTTAATGTGGCATCAACCAAAGAATCACAGCTGCAGTTACAAAACAGGGAGGGTGGGGTGAGCTGGGCTGGTGGGGATTTACAGAGACAAGCACTGAAATGGAGCCTCCTGGCAAAGGCTGCTTAAGCTGGGTGGAAAATGGTGCATCACTTGATAAACACCAAGGTATCTGGGCTAGAGCATGTTGCAGACATTTCCTTAAGGCCTCTTGAAACTGTGTCAGAATGTGGAAAAAGGGATAATATGTGACCTTTATAAAAGTTTGGCCTGTCTTCATGGCAGACAATAATGCCTGCTTCACAGAGCCCATTTCCATAAAGTTGGCTTTATTCAACTTCATGCAACTTTACGCTCTGCAGCCAAAACCATGCTGTGCTCCTATACCACAATGCATTGCAAAGCACCTCACATAGACAGTGAATGGGAGGTGGAGAAACCGTGATAGTGGCTGCTATAAAAATCACATAATGATAAAGATCAGGCATTCACCAGCATTACAACTGATTATCCAGATAATTGAATATTAGAGTATGGCCCTAGTCAGCTGTGGTAATTTAAGGCCCTTTCATGGGAACTTGGGTCCTTCCCAAACACGCTGGCCGTGCCTCCAATGAAGAGTACCTTTAGTACCACCGGCCCCTCTTTTAAGCATCCCCGCTGTGATACAAAGCGGAGAGCGGCGGCATCTTTTAGAGGCAGCATATGGTCGCCAAGGATCCTCCGCCGATGTGCTGTCACGGAAGATTTCGCCTCCTCGTCTCTGAAACCGTGCCAGATGTCCGTGTCTTGCCCCCCTCTGTCCTGATGTCTCGCTGCTTTATTGGCACGGGCAGAGGCGGCGGGGTGCAGTTGGCGGCGAATGTTAAAGGCTGTTCCTGTAATGATGATGACCAGGAGTTTTATGGTTATGGCATTAATAACAGATGAGGATGGTGTTTAAAAAAGTTGCAGGTGCACGAACTATGCGGCTAGGAGGATGAGTGGAAGGCAACTTTGATCTGTTTTTCTGTTTTGTTTTGTGTGCCTCTGTGAGAAGATGGAGCAGAGAACTTTTTTTTTTAAAGTTAAGTGATGAAATAGCTTTGAACATGCCCACCTACAAGTACAAGCTTTCATCATTTAATCATGTGAGCTGCTGAATGTCTGATTGCTCTTCGAGTTAGGAGGGAAGAGGAGGGTTTTGGTTTTAAAATTTTAGTCCTGCATGTGCTTGCTTTTTCACCCCCACCAGTTTTTAAGCTTTTTTAGTCCCTTGGTTAGAATGAGCAATTAAAAAACAGCAGAACCCTATGTTTAAACAGCAGTTAGACACTGGAATATTGACACTGGGGGTGTCCATTTGCCTAATGGTTACAACACATACAAGTACCATAAGAGCTTGGGGGCTCATACCGTACTGCATGTCCTCTTCACCTCGTTTTCAGTCCCTCTCTTAACTGTAAAACAAAGACAGAATGGTCCAAAACGAATGCTGACACATGAAGTGGTGCTAAATGTTGCCTTACATGTTTGCGTTTCATATCTGCTGCTTTTGGTTTTGTTAGGGCTGAGGCGTTTCTGCCTTTAAGCGGAGTATGCAAATGCAACAGGCCCGCTAGGCCACTGCAGGACCCCCAAGCTACAAGTTCACCATCAAGAGTTTTCATGAGTAGAATAAAATTACCCTTAACCTTTTTTTTCTCGTAAATTTGCAACTTTTTCCTCATATATCTGCTTTTTTTTAATTGCAATATTTTATAAATTTTGAACTTCTTTTGTAAACTTGAAACTTTTATCATAAATTTGTTTTTTTTTCTCATAAATTTGCTCAGCTTCTTGTAAATTAGCAACTTTTACATCAATTTCAAACTTTTTATTATAAATTTATAACTTGTTTCCAAAACGAATTTGTGACATTTTTCCCCTCATGAATTTACTATTTTTTTTTCCCCCCCCAAGAAGCAAGAGTGTGTTTACAGGCCCCTATTTTTGTAATGGGGAAGAGTTCAAACCCTTTAAACAAATAAAATAAATAAAAAGAAACTTGAGTCATTATCTAGATAGAAAATTTAAGGCATTTGCATAGAATGAAAACTTAACTAGCATTCATATGAATATTGCAAATGTAAAAGAAAAAAGTCACAAATCTACAACAAAAACTTGCAGACTTATGAAGAAAAAAAATAGTTAATTATGAGAAAAAATAGAAAATTCATGTGAAAAAGTAGCAAATTTACAAGAAAAAATAAATTTATAGGAAACAACTTTACAAAAAAAAGTACCAATTTTAAAATAACTTGCAAACATAAAAAGTGGCAACTTTACAAGAAAAAAGTTGCAAATTTGCATTTTTTCTCCAAAATTTCAAGCTTTATTTCATACATTTAGCATTAGTGCTTCAAAGTCTTAGGTAAGACAAGATAAGATAAGACTTTATTAGTCCCACAATGGGGGAATTCCAGGATTGCAGCAGCAAAGCCATAGCAGCACTCAGAGCAATAGTAAATAAGATAAGATAAGAACTGGTTAGCCAAAGCAGTAAATGAATATACATAAAAATTGTTGGTACCCCTCTGTTAATGAAAGAAAAACCCACAATGGTCACAGAAACAACTTGAATCTGACAAAAGTGGTAATAATACCTACTGTATCAATCAGGTGACTGTGGAAAAACGCATCAAGGTTTTTCCTAACCAGAAGCCCTGGATGACAAAAGAAGTCCAGGCACTCCTCAGAGCTCGTGATACAGCCTTCAGGTCAGGGGATACAGATCTGTATAGCACCGCCCGGGCTAATCTGAAGAAAGGCATTAAGGAGGCTAAACAGACCAATAAGAAAAAAGTCGAGGACCATTTTTCTGATAATGATTTGAGGCGAGTATGGCAAGGCTTTCACCATATCACAAACTATAAAGGCAGCAGCATCATTTCCAGTGACATCAGCGCCTCACTGGCAGAAGAACTGAACTGCTTTTTCGCACGGTTTGAGGCAAATACACCTCGCCCGGACCCACAGATGTTATTGAATGCCAGCTCTGACGTGCTTATCCTGCAGGATCATGAGGTGAGACAGACACTGACAGCAGTTCACCTGAGAAAGGCTACTGGTCCTGATGGAGTGCCAGGAAAGGTGCTCAGAGCATGTGCAGATCAGCTATGCTCTGTTTTGACTGACATTTTTAATTTGTCTCTCAAAGCAGCCGTTGTTCCACAGTGTTTAAAATCTGCAGTCATTACTCCTGTACCTAAAAAACATACTATTAGCAGTCTGAATGACTATCAACCAGTAGCATTAACACTCATTATTATGAAGTGCTTTGAGAAAATGGTATTGAAACATCTTTTGCCTAGTCTCGCCCCAGACTTTGATCGGTACCAGTTTGCCTACAGGCGGAGCAGATCCACTGAAGATGCTATTGCTATAGCTCTCCACTCGGCATTCAGCCATTTAGAAGACAAGGGGAGCTATGTAAGAATGTTGTTTGTTGACTATAGCTCGGCATTTAATACAATTATTCCCAACATTCTCATCACCAAATTGCTTCAGCTTGGTCTGCCTACTCACACTTGCAGCTGGATTAAGGACTTCCTAACAAACAGAACACAGACTGTTAGACTCGGACCCCATTCCTCCTCTACAGTCATGCTTAACACAGGCTCGCCACAGGGCTGTGTGTTGAGCCCCACTTTGTATTCATTGTACACATATGACTGCATACCTGTTCATCCCACAAACATTATAGTGAAGTTTGCAGATGGCACAACAGTAGTGGGGCTCATATCAGGAGGAGATGAGTCCGCATACAGAGATGAGGTCCAGAAACTGGTGAGATGGTGCTCAGATAATAATCTGCTATTGAATACAAAAAAACCCCAAAAGAACTCATTGATTTTAGGAAGCATAGTAGTGATCCGCCTCCTTTATATATAGGCAAGGAGCGTGTGGAGAGGGTGGAGGCTTTTAAGTTTCTGGGTGTTCATATTTCTCACATTCTTACCTGGGCAGTTAACACCATAGCTACGATAAAAAAGGCTCAACAACGTCTACACTTTGAGGCTTCTCAAGAAGAATGGCCTGAATGCACAGTTGCTGATTTTATTTTATCGCTCTGCTATTGAGATCATTTTGTCATATGGCATCACGGTTTGGTATGAGGGCTGTTCAGCCGCAGGCCGCAAAGCCTTCCAGAGAGTGATCGAGACTGCGCAAAAAAATCGCTGGCTGTTCTCTCCCTTCTCTGGAAGAGATTTCCAGGTCTCGGTACCTCAACAGAGCTACTGTCATCATTAAAGACTGTGCTCATCCAGGCCATGATTTCTTTCACTTGCTCCCCTCGGGAAAGCGATACAGATCCCATAAAACCCGGACTACCAGGTTTAATCATAGTTTTTTCCCAGCAGCAGTACGTATTTTGAACGGATTTATGTAACACGCAGAGACTGCTGATATTATTTTGTTATTTTAGGTTATTTTGTGGCAATAACCCTGTGTGTATAAGCTGGTCTTTTATATTTATCGCTCAGTATGTTTTCATTATTGCTACGTACATATTGTATTCAACTTTTAGGTAATATTGTTTCAAGCATTATTTATTGTTGTAATCATAAGAATGTTAAATGCATGAGTGAACTGTGAGTGTGATTGTTTTTAGGGAGCAGCATCTCAGTTTCGTTGCATTGTTTATTAACAATGGAATGACAATAAAGGCACTTTGACTTTGACTTTGACTAATAAATAAAAATTCATAAACAGTGGCAATAAAAACAAACAAAAAAAAACAGTGGTAATAAAAAATCTATGAAAATTAACCAATGAAAATCAGACAATGCTTTTGAATTGTGGTGCAACAGAATTATTAAAAAAAAAAAAAAAACCTCATGAAACAGGCCTGGACAAAAATGATGGTACCCTTAACTTAATATTTTGTTGCACAAGATCCAAGATGGCACCCACAGTGGTCGCCATGGTGCTTCGCTGTGCTTTTTTTTTTTGGGTTTTGTTCGTCAATTGTGTGTCTGCCTGCTCTTTCACCCGTGAAGGGCTACTAAATATCAGGACTTTCACTCCCACGGACCTACTCCCAGTTTTTTTTGCTCCTGCCGCCGATCTGGTTCACTTTTTAGCCCAAAAAGTGAGACGGCGAAAGAGAGGAAGACGAGCGGGCGCCCTCGTGCGGCTTCGCAGGAGAGGCACGTGCATGGCTTTGCCTGGGATATTTCTGTCCAACGTCAATTCTCTTTTTAACAAGGTAGATGAACTGAGACTGCTGATGCGATTTAAGGACCTCTCCACCTCGTGTGCCCTCTGCTTCACTGAGACCTGGCTCAAGGAAAAGACACCGGACAGCGCACTCCTCCTCGAGGGATTTCAGCTGTTTCGTGCAGACCGCGACCCGGGGCTCTCCGGCAAGACCACAGGCAGAGGAGTCTGCTTCTACATCAACAGCAGCTGGTGCTCCAATGTAACTGTGATCTCCCAACACTGTTCTCCCGCTCTGGAATATTTATTCATCAACTGCAAGCCATTTTATTTCCCGCGTGAGTTTGCTTCATTCATCCTGGCCGCTGTTTACGTCCCGCCCGACGCGGACGTGCGCGAGGCTCAGCGTGCACTCGCGGATCACATTCAGCAAGCGGAGCGGACTTTCCCGGACTCTCTGGTTATTGTGGTTGGCGACTTTAACCAGAGCAACCTGAGCCACGAACTCCCCCGGTACAAACAGTTTATTAAATGCCCCACCAGAGGAGAGAACACGCTGGATCACTGTTACACTACAGTTAAGGACGCATATCGCGCTGTTCCCCGCGCTGCGCTCGGACAATCTGATCACGTGATGGTCCACCTGATTCCCACATACAGACAGAGACTGAAGCTCACAAAACTTGTCGTGAGCACTACGAGGAAATGGACCAGTGAAGCTGTGGAGGAGTTGTGCACGTGCTTGGAAATAACTGACTGGGACATGTTTAAACGAGCCACGCATGATCTGGATGAATACACGGACACTGTGACCTCATATATCCACTTTTGTGAGGAGAGCATTCTTCCATCATGCACCAGGGTGAGTTACTCCAACAACAAGCCCTGGGTCACAGCTAAGCTCAGACAGATCAGGAAGGAGAAGGAAGCAGCTTTGAAAAGTGGAGACAGGGACTGCTACAGGGAGGTCAAATACCGGTTTAGCAGAGAGCTGAGGAGAGCTAAATCTGTGTATTTTGAGAGACTCCATCAACAGTTCACTGCTAACGACTCTGCTTCTGTGTGGAGAGGACTGAGGCAAATCACCAACTATCGGCCTCAGGCTTCTAAGGGACAGGATGACAAAGCCCTTTGTCAAAGATTGTCCCAACACTATGCCCGTTTTGACACCTCGTCAGCTGTGTCCAACTCCCCCCTCCCCCCAGCGCCACTGCCTCCATGGTCCCCACTTTATCAAAGGCGCCCCCCCCTCCTCCCCCTGCCCTTGCCATCAGTGAGCAGGACGTGCACAGACAGTTCTCCAGACTGAACCCGCGAAAGGCCCCCGGTCTGGATGGCGTGTCTCCCTCCACCCTGAGACACTGTGCGGAGGAGCTAACTCCTGTCTTCACAGACATTTTTAACACCTCCCTGAAGTCATGCCACGTGCCGGCCTGCCTCAAAACCTCTACCATGGTCCCTGTCCCCAAGAAGCCACAGATCACTGGACTTAACGACTACAGACCTGTAGCGCTCACCTCTGTAGTCATGAAGTCCTTTGAGCGCCTGGTCCTGCCCCACCTCAAGACCATCACCACTCCCCTCCTGGACCCGCTGCAGTTTGCCTACAGAGCCAACAGGTCTGTGGACGATGCAGTCAACCTGGCCCTCCACTCCATCCTGCAGCACCTGGACTCCCCGGGAACCTACGTCAGGATCCTGTTTGTGGACTTCAGCTCGGCATTCAATACCATCCGCCCCGCTCTGCTCCAGGACAAGCTGTCCCTGCTCAACGTGCCTGACTCCCTCTGCAGGTGGATCACCGACTTCCTGATAGCAGCATGTGCGGCTGGGAAAGACTGTCTCAGACTCTGTTAGCATCAGCACCGGATCACCCCAGGGCTGTGTACTTTCCCCCCTGCTCTTCTCCCTGTACACCAACTCCTGCACCTCCAGCCACCAGTCTGTCAAGCTGATCAAGTTTGCGGACGACACCACCCTCATCGGGCTCATCTCCAACGGCGACGAGTCCGTCTACAGGAGAGAGGTGGCCCAGCTGGCATCCTGGTGCAGCCACAACAACCTGCAGCTGAACGTTCTGAAGACAGTGGAGATGATCGTGGACTTCAGAAAAGTCACAGCCCCTCTGCCCCCCCTTACCCTCACAGACTCTCCCATCACCACTGCGGATTCCTTCTGCTTCCTGGACACCACCGTCACCCGGGACCTCAAGTGGGAGCCGACCATCAGCTCCCTCATCAAAAAGGCCCAGCAGAGGATGTTCTTCCTGCGGCAGCTGAGGAAGCTCAAGCTACCTACCAAGATGTTGGTGCAGTTCTACACGGCCATCATCGAGTTCATCCTCACCACCTCCATCACCGTGTGGTACGCAGGAGCCACCGCCAGGGACAGACTAAGACTGCAGCGCGTTGTGCGCGCTGCTGAGAAGGTGATCGGCTGCAAGCTCCCATCCCTCCAGGACCTGTACATCTCCAGGACCCGGAGGCGTGCAGGTCGGATCATAGCCGACCCTTCACACCCTGGACACGCACTGTTTGCCCCCCTCCCCTCAGGCAGAAGACTTCGATCCATTCAGACTAAAACCTCCCGCTACATGAACAGCTTCTTCCCCTCTGCCATCAGACTGCTGAACACTAAAGGCCCTTTTCCACTAGCACGCTTTAGCGCGACACTGGACGGCTCAGCACGCTTTGTACGCTTTTCCACAAGCCCCAACACGGTTTAACAGCCGCGATTCTCAGCCCCGCTCAAGGGCAGGGTACAGCAGTGCTGAGCTGTGCCATGTTGTGACATTAACAGACTGGTCGCCGCTGATTGGTCAGGTTGTAACCGGCGCTGATTGGTCAGGTTGTAACCGCCCCTCTCCTCCTCCTCTTCTGCCGAATCTTCACGACTTTCTCAATAAAGTTTTAGAAAAAAAAAAAGAATCTTCACGACCGCCATTACTCAGCACACAACCAGTGTTGGCGGTTTATTTTCAGTGTATTGCTGTGCTATTTTCATTTATTCTCTATCAAAAATGGCTTCGCGTAATAAGGGTGTTCCATGGATCAATAAGGAGGTGCAGTGTCTGCTCACTGCATTGTCAGACGAACGTATCCAGCGCGAGTTAGACGGAGCCACCCGGAATGAAAAAATATACCGGGAGGTCTCGACATCGGAGTCCTTTAACGGTGAGTTTTATTTTTTTTTATTGTGCGTTTTTTCGCAAATATATTCAGTAAGACGCTCAGTTTATTTATGCAATAAAAAAGCTGTTCATTTGTGGATGATGATCGCTGCTTTATTGCAACACACTGCGGACTAAAGCTTTTATTTTAATTGTTCATGTGAACAATACGCTGAAATAAGCTTATGTAATCTTGTTAAAAAACTATTGTCTTTTCTGTATATCTTGCACTTTCGTGCTGTATTTTATTGTGTGCATTTTCCTTGTAGAATCATCCCACGCGTCCGCCGCGCCAGCCCGCCCGGATTCATTCAACCGAGCCTTCCTGAACCAGAGCAGGCAGAGACAGCTTCATTCAACCGAACCTTCCTGACCCAGTTTGGGAAGCTGGTGTAGAGGCACTCAGTGGTCGGCGTGTATAAAATGTCGATTAACCTTCATGTTGTGCTGCAAAGTTTTTTTTTTTTATTTTATTATTTTGTATATACAGTGATCCCTCGCTACTTCGCGCTTCACCTTTTGCGCCCTCAGTGCATCGCAGATTTTTCAGAAATATTCATCAAAAACTCAAAATTGAGAAAAAATGGGCGGGTGCTAGTAGAAGGCAGGGGGACTACATTAGAACACCAGGTATCAACATGGAGAGCCGCACAACTCAAAATCCACCTCTGACCACCGCTCCACTCCTCTCCGCCCACCTCTTCACTGCTCGGGAATCTCGCAAGCTGATTGGCCGAGACGTTTTACCCAGCTTCGCTCCCTGCCGAGCGCCCATATCCAGCGAAGGAAGACCGCATTCATTGTTCTTTATCGCTAGTCTTGCCGCGTGGAACTTTTCGCCGTTCTCTTGTGCCTTTTTGTGCGAAATAGTCTTCCCGTCGAGCCACTACGCCGCCTCCTGCAGCTGCCCTCGACGATCCGGCGCCTCTAGCACCTGACGATGAGGCGTCACCTGAGGAGCAGTAAAGCTCTCATTTACCTGTGCAGTAAATCATCTTCATCTTGAGTTACGTATCTTGTTATAAAAATAAAAGAGTTCTAAAAACATATTTATGTACACTTTATTTACATCTACGTACGTATGTACACTTACACACACACACACGTATCATATGAGAGAGAGAGTGAGAGAATGAACGTACGTGTTATTTATGGGTGACGTCATTAGGGGTGATGCTACTTCGCGGTTTTTCACTTTTCGCGGTCGGTTCTGGAACACATTAACCGCGATAAGTGAGGGATCACTGTAATAAAATGGAATTGTTTTGGAAAGTGTGGTTTGTCTGTTATAACACTGAATTATAAAACAGTATAATTACATAGAAATTCCATTGCCTAGTCTGATGAAAATGATGCTGATCATCCTGTCAGGGGTCAACCATTGTAAAGGTAATGTAATTTTTAACTAGACCAAAAAACTTTTTTTTTAAAGCTTTCTGTTCTTTTTATTGAAATATCATAAAAAATTAGCACCACATGATACAGTTATAAACTTTGGGTAAATTTTTTATGTTAACTTATAAGAAGTTGCACAGTTGGACTTTAAAATGCAGCAGGAGAGACTGATCAAGCTTACAAGTCAAAGTAGGTACAAGTATATGTAAATTGAATGTTCTATCGGCATTCCAAATTCAGAGAATTACAATACTTTAGAAGGAGTGTAGCATCATCTAAACGGAAAATAATAATACTGTTGTTCCAAACGTTGACCTGAAGGTGAAAAACATGAATTTTTTTTATTCAGTACATCCAAAATGCCCTAGGATGTAAAAAATAATACAATTTGGTGTTGGCCAGTGTGCCACTGTCTCATTATTTAATACGAATAAAAACAAGTTTCAGCTCATTATTTCTAGGTCATTTGGCAGTTAATTCAAAACAAAAGTGACTTGTGTTGTTGCAGCTTTTTTTATCAGAGAGTTTCTCCAGTTTTGGAGCATATAATCATCCGTCCCTTAACTGTTAAACATTAAATAACAGCAGACAGATTGGCAAAGGATACACAATTGTGTTGTGTTGCCCAAAACCGCTGTGACCCACTGCTTGTGGTGCTACCTTTCATGTGTGTGCTTTTTATGAATATTCACACGTTTTTGTAAGTACAAGTGGGATAGTATTAAATTGAAATAGTCATTCATATTTCATCTCGCTGCCTGTACCCTAGTGTCTTCTCTGGTTAAACTCTCTGGACTTAATTGTGAGATAAAACCACAGAGCGAGCAAGGCAATAATCCTTGGATCCTCCATTTTTTGTCTCGTGTAAATAAGGACTCAGTCGGGTGCGTAACGTCACGGGAGTGTGGCCCCGCCTCGCTGGGAGTCTGGCGCCGCCTCGCTTCTAAAACCTCCTAACACAAACCATCACAGCACAAGCACAACACCGTGCTAATGGAGACAGAAGCATTCCGAGCGGTACTGAAGTGAATCGAGCTGTACCGAGGTGTGCTGGGCTAGTGGAAAACAGGCTTTAGTGACTTATTAGACTCTCGTGCACTACGTACAGCAGCTCAACCGGACTCATGACAATTATCACTGTTTTCTTTTTGCACTACCGACTGCACTACGTGGAACTGCACAATATCTGCTGCTTATTAATATATTTAAAAATTGCATAGATTAGTATTACTTATTCATATTCTACCTTTTATTACATGCACAGTTTTTTATTTTTATCTTTAGTGCTACTCCATGTTTAATGTTGCAGCATTGCACCGAGACAAATTCCTAGTTTGTGTACTACATGAACAATGGCAATAAATCTCATTCTGATTCTGATTCTGACTGTGGAGGAACAAATAATTTCAGGCGAAACGTTACGAGCTGGAAGGTTTCATAGTTTTATTCCTCCATCATCATGAGACATACTGTAGCACTGTGTGCTGTGCTCTGTGTGTGTGCTGTGTGTGTGCGTGTGTGTGCTCTCTGAGGCATGTAAAGCAAGCTCTTTTATGCAGACAAGAGAGAAAGCATGGCACATTTGCATATTGATATACATATCAGTCAATACATATCAATCGCGTGATTAACTGGCGCCAGACTTCCTCTCCTTACTCCAGGGATGTATAACAATAGTCATTGTTCTGGTTGTCGCCCTAGGGGCTCTCTGTCCTTATGCAAATTGTTCTGCTTCCTGACCTAGCTGAGTGTGAAAATTGAATGTCCATGTAGATTGTGGTGGGTCACCACAGCACAACCTTTTAAGGCAATCACTGCCATCAAACGATTTCTGTAACTGTCAATGAGACTTCTGCACCTCTCAGTAGGTACAGTGGGGTAAAAAAGTATTTAGTCAGCCACCAATTGTGCAAGTTCTCCCACTTAAAAGATGAGAGAGGTCTCCAATTTTCATCGTAGGTATACCTCAATTATGAGAGACAAAATAAGAAAAAAAAATCCAGAAACTCACATTGAAGGATTTTTAATGAATTAATTGGTAAATTCCTCGGTAAAATAAGTATTTGGTCAATAACAAAAGTTAATCTCAATACTTTGTTATATACCCTTTGTTGGCAATGACGGAGGTCAAACGTTTTCTGTAAGTTTTCACAAGGTTTTCACACACTGTTGCTGGTATTTTGGCCCATTCCTCCATGCAGATCTCCTCTAGAGCAATGATGTTTTGGGGCTATCGCTGGGCAACACAGACTTTCAACTCCCTTCACAGATTTTCTATGGGGTTGAGATCTAGAGACTGGCTAGGCCACTCCAGGACCTTGAAATGATTCTTACGAAGCCACTCCTTCGTTGCCTGGGCGGTGTGTTTGGGATCATTGTCATGATGAAAGACCCAGCCACGTTTCATCTTCAATGCCCTTGCTGATGGAAGGAGGTTTTCACTCAAAATCTCACGATACGTGGCCCCATTCATTCTTTCCTTTACACGGATCAGTCGTTCTGGCCCCTTTGCAGAAAAACAGCCCCAAAGTATGATGTTTCCACTCCTATGCTTCACAGTAGGTATGGTGTTCTTTCTCCTCCAAACACAACAAGTTGAGTTTTTACCAAAAAGTTCTATTTTGGTTTCATCTGACCATATGACATTCTCCCAATCCTCTTCTGGATCATCCAGATGCTCTCTAGCAAACTTCAGACGGGCCTGGACATGTACTGGCTTAAGCAGGGGGACACATCTGGCACTGCAGGATTTGAGTCCCTGGCGGCGTAGTGTGTTTCTAATGTAGCCTTTGTTACTTTGGTCCCAGCTCTCTGCAGGCCATTCACTAGGTCCCCCTGTGTGGTTCTGGGATTTTTGCTTACCGTTCTCGTGATAATTTTGACCCCACGGGGTGAGATCTTGCGTGGAGCCCCAGATCGAGGGACATTATCAGTGGTCTTGTATGTCTTCCATTTTCTAATAATTGCTCCCACAGTTGATTTCTTCACACCAAGTTGCTTACCTATTGCAGATTCAGTCGTCCCAGCCTGGTGCATGTCTACAATTTTGTTTCTGGTGTCCTTTGACAGCTCTTTGGTCTTGGCCATAGTGGAGTTTGGAGTCTGACTGTTTGAGGTTGTGGACAGGTGTCTTTTATACTGATAACGAGTTCAAACAGGTGCCATTAATACAGGTAACGAGTGGAGGACAGAGGAGCCTCTTAAAGAAGAAGTTACAGGTCTGTGAGAGCCAGAAATCTTGCTTGTTTGTAGGTGACCAAATACTTATTTTACTGAGGAACTTACCAATTAATTCATTAAAAATCCTTCAATGTGATTTTCTGGATTTTTTTTTCTCATTTTGTCTCTCATAGTTGAAGTATACCTATGATGAAAATTGGAGACCTCCCTCATCTTTTAAGTGGGAGAACTTGCACAATTGGTGGCTGACTAAATACTTTTTTGCCCCACTGTATTTTGGCTCACTCCTCTAAAGGCGCTTTTCTACTAGGGTCAGTACAGTAAGGTTCGGGACGGTACAGTTCGGCCCGCTTTGTTTTTCCACTGCACTATAGGTCCCATTTGAAGTGGGTGGGAATATAGTTACAGGGAGGCGGCGCAACCCTCTCCCTCCCGTTATGTAAAACCAGCGTAACTGGCGTGAAACAAGTGTAACGTTATGCAAAACACAAGCTGGCAGGATATGCAACGTCTGCCTTCTCTGTCTTTTTTTGCCTGAATAAATGCAAAAAAGGAGAACAGAAAGCAGAGGTGGCAAAACTACACACTCTGGAAAAGTACTTGAGGGTTTAGGAATCCATAGAGCAGTATAAAGGAGAAGCCATGAGGATACAAACATCACATATCAATCAGAATCAGCTTTATTGCCAAGTATATTTACAAGTAAACATACGAGGAATTTGACTTGACATTGGACGCGCACGTTAGGCGCATCCAATGACGCGGCAGCCATGCAAGGCGCCTGTCATACAGTGGGGGTAAAGAGGGGAAGGGAGGGGGAGGAAAACACAATAGGAGAGAGAAAAAACATAGTTAATCAGAATAACGCTCGTATAAGCTCATATAAAGCTCAAATGAGCCAAATTTTGACTACACAGAAAAAAACCCTCTATGCACAATTAGCAGACAATATAGATCACACAAACAAGAGTTGAGAGAGGCAGTGTATGTATGAGTCAGTATATATGTGTCAGTTCGTGTAATGTTGTATGCATTTGTGTAGTGTAGGTGTGACAGTTGCTAGTGAACAGCAGAGGGCGCCTCCAGGCAGTGGATAGATGTAATAATCATGTGACTTATAAACAAGTCCGGAGTCTATCTCTTCGCTTGCAGATGAAGGCACATGGTAAGCTCATGATTGCTAATGCTACTTTGCTTTTAAGTTCGCCGTACAACATTGTAATGTTGGCAAGTTATTGATATTAGGTACTAAAATATGTATTCTGTGTGTGTGTGTGTGTGTGTGTGTGTGTATGTGTGTGTGTGTTTCAGATGGCTCTCTTGTGGCAAAAATATTGCTTCAAACGTTGGGGATTAACGTTCAACACAGTGATGTGACCCCAACTTCATTAACACGAAGTGGCTATAATGTCTGTAGAAATGTTTAGCTTCTGATCCGTGTCAAAATCATGGAGACTGTTGAGACGTCATGGAATTTATCTGCTCCAGCCAGTGGTGTCATGGCAAAACATGGATCAGGTGCCATATTATAGCATATGAGCCGTTAAATATATATTTCAACAAGTAAACAGTACTGAGTTAGGCATAAGATATATTTAACAATTATGATGCATTTTAAGCCAAAACAAATGGATCTAGGATTAAAAGTAATTAAAATAATGCAGTCACAAGGTTACATTGAGAAATACGTGGATTAACTGGAAATATATTGTATTGAGTATTGCTGACTACATGTAGATACTGTATAAATACATATTCTCTGCCTCAGCAGTGAACTATTTTTGCATTCATGTAGTATTTCCCTGGGAATTTTGACAATAAACCTTTGTACTTTTGCAGATGTCTCGATTTTGTTTTACAGTCTTCAGCAAATAATCGTTTTGGTTACTTTTCTTAAAAATGAGCCGTTATTTTGAAAGTCACTGATAAATCGTTCGTACTGTTGACTCTTTTCCCACCGGTGTCTTAACGGACAAAATAGAAAATCATGATGCAAACACATAAATCACTAAATTGTTTATTCCAATCAGCAGCAAATTCCAGATTATTTAGAATGTGCAAAATTCAAACTGTAAAAAAAAAAAAAACCTGGAATGGGTCACACATGCCAGGCACGCTGCCTCACTGAGAAGCAATTGGATCGGCCCCTCGTACTGGTCCTGGTTCAATTCAATTCAATTCAACTTTATTTATATAGTGCCATTTCACAACAACAGTCATCTCATAGCACAATCAACTGTAGGGGGAACCCCCACAGTTGCAGAAAGACCCCAGCAATCAGGCGATCCCCTGTGAGCAAGCACTTGGCGACGGTGGAGAGGAAAAATTCCCTTTTAATAGGAAGAAACCTCCAGCAGAACCAGGCTCAGGGAGGGGCAGTCATCTGCTGCGACTGGCTGGGGGGTGAGGGGATAGAGAAGATGAAAAGAACAGACATGTAGAGAGCAAACAGCACGATGGGGACTCAATCTATGGGAGAGAACAAACAGATGTTAATGACCAGAAAGAAAAAAAAAAATTAATTGAGAGTGAAGAAAGGAGTGAGGCCCAGTGCATTATTGGAGGTCCCCCGGCTGACTAAACCTATTAGCAGCATAACTAAGGGAGGGTTCAGAAACACATGATCCCTCCCTAATTGTAGGCTATATCAAAAAGGTAGGTTTTAGCCCTATTTTTAAAAACAGAGATCGAGTCTGACTCCCGAATCCAGATTGGCAGCTGGTTCCACAGGAGAGGAGCTTGATAACTGAAGGCTCTGCCTCCCATTGTACTTTTGGAGATTCTAGGTATTACAAGTAATCCTGCATTTTGGGAGCGTAGTGCTCTGTTAGGATAATAAGGTAGTATCAGATCTTTTAAATAAACAGGAACCCGATTAGTTAGAGCTTTGTGAGTAAGAAGAAGGATTTTAAACTTAATTCTAAACTCTATGGGAAGCCAATGAAGGGAGGCCAGAACCGGAGAGATATGATCTCTCTTTCTAGTACCTGTTAAAACTCTTGCTGCAGCATTTTGGATCAGCTGAAGACTTTTTAAAGATGTTTTAGGACAGCCTGATAATAAAGAATTACAATAATTTAATCTCGAGCTAACAAAAGCGTGGATCAGTTTCTCAGCATCACTCTGAGACAAGATGCTCCTAATCTTGGCAATATTACGCAAATGATAGAAGGCAGTCTTAGAAACAAATTTAATATGTGAATTGAAGGACAGATCTTGATCAAAAATAATTCCAAGGTTCCTCACAGAGCTATTAAGAGAAAGAGTAACCGCATCCAAACTGAAAGTTTGATTTGGAAAGGTATTTCTATGGTTTTCAGCAGACCTTCAGTTTGCATCTCTGTAAATAGTGAAGCAAGGTCTGGTTTGGGTGGATCGTTTTCCCCTTGCCTAGATGAAAGACAGAAATGGGTGGTGGATAATTAAAGCAAGTTTAAAACATATTTGAGAAATGAATGAATGAATGAATCTTTATTTTGGATAGATTAGATTAAAATAAAGGAACAGAATAATAGAACAAAGGGAAAACATATCCAATAAGTTCAAATTAAACAGCAACTCCTCGGATTATACAATTCAACATAACTTATCCGAAATGGGTGATGGCTGAAGCCGCAGCTTATATTGCCCACCCATGTTCCATCTAAAAATTCAAAAATAAAATAAAATAGTGATTACAAATCAGAACAAAGCCAAGACAAAACGTGACAAAAACTAAGCAACAGCACAACACAGACTGGATATGATAATCCTTATGTGATTTTACATGTCATCTTGTATATATGTTTGGAGTATTTCTTCCTTTAGTTTTTGTTTAAATTGTCCAAGTGTTGTATATGATTTTAATTCAGGTCCAAAAGCGTTCCACAATCTGATTCCTTGCACTGAGACACAGTGTTGCTTGGTGGTAGTTCTCACTGAAGGTTTTTGAAATATACATGTTCCTCTGAAATGATATTGTTTCTCCCTTATTTGGAACAACTTTTGGATATTTGCGGGCAGTGATAGATTCTTCACTTTAAACATTATTACTGCAGTTTTAAAGGCAACCAGATCTTTCAACTTGAGAGCTTTTATTTTAAGAAAAAGTGGGATTGTTGGTTCCCTGTAAGCAGCTTTGTTTATTATTCTAATAGCTCTCTTCTGAAGCATAAAGACCGGATATATGTTTGTTTTATATGTGTTTCCCCATACTTCAGTACAATATTTTTTTTTTTTGTTTTTTTTTTTTTTTGTTTTGTTACTTATTTGTACCCGTAGGTAGACTTGGTTTGCAGTCTGGTGACAAGCCACCAGCTGCTGGTCGCTGCGTGCGCGAGCGCCCTAAACCTACATGTTTTTGGTATGCGGGAGGAAACCGGAGAAATCCCGGAGTAAACCCACGCAACACGGGGAGAACATACAAACTCCACACAGCTCACTGTTGGTCGGGGTCTGGAATCGAACCCATGATCTCATGATCCCCGCGATCCCCCGGCCAAGGGTAAAACTGTGCTGCCACAGTGCTAAACCACTGCGCCACCGTGCAGCCCAATATGTCATGTATGGGAGGATTAATGAATGATGCAAAGTCTATAGTGTGGGTTGATTCAGCAAATATTTCACTCTGTGTAGCATTGTGATTGATTTGTATATTTTACCTTTAATATAATTAATATGTGACTTCCAACACAGTTTTTTTTTATCAATTATTAAGCCAAGGATTTTAATTTTGGATACCCTTTCAATCTCTACACCATTTACACTGAGTTTAGATACTGAGTTGTTGTGTTGGTGTGAAATAACGTTATCAATAAAAGTTTAGCCACCGCTGTGTCGCCCTGGTTTCAAATGTGGGCGGTGTTTTGTGCTTGTATTGCTAAAATATAAAAGGAAGCACTATAGTGGGTCTCAAATATTTGTAATGTGTTCTTTTACTGCATGAGTTTAAAGATGAAATACTATAGACTACACATATAAACTAAATTCTAATGGTGACTGAACAACTCCCATTCCCCAAAGTGCAAGATACACTATTATGACTATAACTCATAAAGGACCACAGAAATGATCTGATAAAAAATAAATAAATAAACAAAAATGAATAAACAAGCAGTTTACCTATACTTTAACTTAAAAAGCAAAAGATTTGACTATAAATATGATTGATGTGTTGTTTACCTGTCACAATACTGCTGTCAAAACGTCATCATTCCAAGCAGATCTTGATCGGACTCTACAGTCAAAATACACATTGACATAACGTTCGGCTCAGGAGACGCACACACACAGGCTCAGAGTAGTTCAAACTGTTTATTAACAACAGGGATGTTTGGGTGCGTGTCTGCGGAATGTTAATGTGTTGGTGGTGGCGTCTGCTTCGGACCCAGAGGCAGGAGACCGTTTAGCCGGCAACCCTATGGGAGAAATCAGACACAGGGTGATGAGCACACACCAACACAGGAGGAGAATAGGCGAGGGAGAGAAGCTTACTTGTTAGGACAGATGACTGGCGCTTCAAGGATGGAAACCCGGGAGACAGCCACCTGCAGGGCTCGGTGCAGCAGCGAGGAGAGACGAGGGACGGGATTGTCCGCCGCCGAGGAATCCACCTGTGCACAGGGGAGCAGACTGGAGAGATGAGGTAAGTGATTTTCTTACCGGTGACGAGGATGCTGAAGAGAAAGTGGTAGAAGCCCATGGAAGGGAAATGAAGTCTACGGCTTCAGACCGAAGCTCAGGGCGAGGCGGCTTATATCCCTCGCCGCTGATGACTGACAGGTGTGTGAGCAGGTGGCGCCGTTGATGAGCGGCGCGGCGTGACACACACACCTTAAGTTCATACACAGCACAAAAATGCAACATGTAAAAAACACCTTTTTTACTAGGATTACAACTAGCTTATTTCATCAGATATTGTCAACACAAGGCAACATATGACGTCGGACGTAGCATTGAGCTAGGTCATCGTTTAAACACAATTAAGTTTTCGTCTGTCCACAGTGAACTTTCCACTGCTGGGAAATTCAACGTAAAACATGAATATCACATCACTCACCGTCCTGTATATCACAATATCATGGCTTCAACTGCTGAAGTTGGGTGCGTCGCGGCTGTACATTCAGTTCAATTCGGGTGGCTTGGTCTAATTCCCGGTGCGTCTCCGTCTATTTTCTAGTGCGTCTGCTTGTGCTCCCCACTGCAAGCTCAGTCTGCTTCCCTCTGCATTCTCACAGCCAAAATGCACAGAAAACTCTGCTGGACCGCTGTGCTGATTTCTGCTGATTTCTGTTAAGCTATTCTATCGTTGTTGTTTATAATATCACTTGTTCGCGGGCTCACAGATGAAAAATTGCAAATGGCAGCCAGCCAGCAATTCTGGAACGTCAGCGTAACGCCCACTTTCATGACGCTACGCCCGGACCAATCAGTGGCCAGCAGTGGGTTGACGTAACAGTGCCGGTACGCTTCGGACCTGCTCTCGATCAGTCCCGATAAAATAGGAACAGTTCCAAATAAACAGAACCGTAAGGACTTCCAGTCCCTAATGGAAAAGCGGACAAAGGGTGCCGAACGGTGCCGAATGGTACCGTACTGTGCCTAGTGGAAAAGCGCCTCTCATGAGCAAACTGCTCCAGTTGTCTCAGGTTTGAAGGGTGCCTTCTCCAGACGCCATGTTTCAGCTCCTTCCACAGATGTTCAATAGGATTTAGATCAGGGCTCATAGAAGGCCACTTTAGAATAGTCCAGTGTTTCGCTCTTAGCCATTCTTGGGTGTTTTTAGCTGTGTGTTTTGGGTCATTATCCTATTGCAAGACCCATGACCTGCGACTGAGACCAAGCTGTCTGACACTGGGCAGCACATTTCTCTCTAGAATACCGATAGTCTTGAGATTTCATTGTACCCTGCACAGATTCAAGACACCCTGTGCCAGATGCAGCAAAGCAGCCCCAGAACATAACAGAACCTCCTCCATGTTTCACAGTAGGGACAGTGTTCTTTTCTTGGTATGCTTCATTTTTGTGTCTGTGAACATAGAGCTGATGTGCCTTGCCAAAAAGTTGCAGTTTTGTCTCGTCTGTCCATAGGACATTCTCCCAGAAGCTTTGTGGCTTGTCAACATGCAGTTTGGCAAATTCCACTCTGGCTTTTTTATGATTTGTTTTCATCAGTGGTGTCCTCCTTGGTCGTGCCCCATGAAGTCCACTTTGGCTCAAACAACGACGGATGGTGTGATCTGACACTGATGTACCTTGACCTTGGAGTTCACCTTGAATGTGTTTAGAGGTTGTTCTGGGCTCTTTTGTTCCCATTCATATTATCCGTCTCCTCCTGCATCCACGTCCAGGGAGGATGGCTACAGTCCCATGGATCTTAAATTTCTGAATAATATGTGCAACTGTAGTCAAAGGAACATCAAGCTGCTTGGAGATGGTCTTATAGCCTTTACCTTTAACGTGCTTGTCTATAATTTTCTTTCTAATCTCCTGAGACAACTCTCTCCTTTGCTTCCTCTGGTCCATGTTTATTGTGGTACACACCATGTCACCAAACAGCACAGTGACTACTTGTCACCCTTTAAATATGCTGACTGACTGATTACAAGTTTGTAGACACCTGTGATGTTAATTAGATGACACATCTTGGTTGAACATGTCCCTATGGTCACATTATTTTCAATCTTTTCTAGGGGTACCATCATTTTTGTCCAGGTCTGTTTAATGAGTTTGTTTTTTAAAATAATTCTGTTGAACCACAATTCAAAAGCAATGTCTGATTTTCATTGATTAATTTTCATAAAATTTTTTATTTATTACCACATTTGTCAGATTCAAGTTATTTCTGTGACCATTGTGGGTTTTTCTTTCATTAACAGAGGGGTACCAACAATTTTGTCCACCTCTGTATATACACAGTGCAGGAGCATTGCAGCTACATGGAATAAACAGCATTACAGTTTGTTAAGTTACCCTGCAGAATATGAATTTGTACCCAGACAGTATATTTTGCATTTGAGTCAGCAGTGTTGTTGCCAGACCTCAGAAATGATTGTTATTGTCTAGTTGTGTATTGGAGGGGACGATTTCTAGTGTGCAAAGTTTCTGTTTAGTACATTTAACACAACCTCTTCGAGGAGCCCTTGTTAGGTTATAAAGTCTGACAGCCGTAAGTGTAGGAAGAACCTGTGGAACGTCTCCGTCATGCACCTAGGATGACACAGCCTACCGCTAAATGAGCTTGTCTGTGCGTTCATTGTGTCCTGAATGGGGTGGGACTTGAACTCCAGCAGAGATAACAGCTTAGCCACCATCCTCCTCTCTCCTATCTCCTCCACTGGGTCGAGGCATCACCCCAGAACAGAGCTAGCTTTTTTGATCAGCCTGTTCAGTCTCTTCCTGTCTGCTGCCGTGATGCCACTGCCCCAGCAGACAACTCCAAATGTGATGGCTAATGCCACCACCAAATTGTAAAAGGTCTTCAGGAGTGCCCCTTGCACTCTAAAAGACCTGAGTCTCCTTAGGAGTAACAGCCTGTGCTGCCCCTTCTTGTAGAGTGCATTGGTGTTGTGTGTCTATTGTCTAGGTAAACACCCAGGTACTTGTAAGATGTCATCATCTCAATGTCTGTTCCCTGGATGTTTACCGGTGCTGTGGGCTGTTGTCCTCACCTGCGGCAGTCCACCACCAGTTCCTTGGTTTTCCTTGCATTGATCTGGAGGCAGTTATGCAGGCACCAGTCCATGAAGTCCTGGATAAGTCCTCTGTCCTCTCCATCATCCCCATCAGAGATAGGCCAATGATCACAGAGTCATCAAAGAACTTCTGTAGATGGCAGTGTGGTGTGTTGTGTGAAAAGTCAGCAGTGTAGAGGGTAGCATGATACTAAAGTTTTATGATTATATTTTCCAGGTTGTCCCCCCTTTGATTTACACCTGTGCCCAAAATAGTCTTACCCTCAAACAGCTAGTAACAGGCCTGGCCACTACCCACCTCTGCATATCTTCTTCTTCTTCCTCTTCTTTTAGATTTGATTGGCAGTTGGCAACCAGCTTACAGGTGCATTACTGCCATGTACTTCACTCTATTACCCAGACATCTTATTTCTATCAGTTTATGATTATTTACTAGACTAAATTCCTTTTTTGATGCTAAACCTAATGAGGAAGCCCCACTGATATATGTATTAGACGTCCATCTATAAGGGTTAAATCTGCACCAGGTTTAAAGCATCAGCCGCATATAAAAAATGCAGAAGAATCCCCTCTCTTTAGTAATGAGAGGTATCACCGTGTGAAATCCTCCCGTCTCATCACATTTTCACTGAGACGAGCGAGACTGGCTCACTCTGTCCCATCAAATGGCCGATATCACACAGCCGCAGGTAAAGACGAGAAAAATCAGACGGATCCCGGGCTTTTAATTGGCTCCAGCAGGTCATCTCTGATAATGCGGCAGACACATTTGGATTTAATTCTCCCACATTTGGATTGGTGAAGAGTGGGGGTAAAGTGATGACTGGAGGTGGTGAACAAGAGAGTGGATTTAAAACATGAAAGGCGGAAGGAGGAGGAGGAGGAGAGTGACACCCAGAGATGGAGAGTGGCTCAGAGATAAAGGGGGGAGGAGGAGTCTGCTCCGAATGAAGAGCTTCTCCAGCCACTTTTATTGTTTATCGATGCTTCCAGGGCTGTTTTTGCTCTATAGCAGAGTACACAAATGCTACTGGCAACTGCAGCCCCTAGGGGGCCCACAGACTACATATACACCCGCAACATTATTGTGTGTGGGGGGAGGGGGGAGGAGAATGAATGTAAATGTGCAACTTTTTCATCATAAATTTTAAACTCGTTTCTCAAATTTTTTGAATTGTTCTGTCATAAATTTGCTCCTGTCTCAAATTTACTGCTTTTTTTGGGATAGATTTGATGCTTTCAGAGCAATTTCTGGCAGATATTTATGTATGTAACCCCCCCCCCCCCCCCGCCCCAATTTGTTTAATGTTGAATTTTTGTGTAAAAATCTATGTTGTGGCGGTTTGGTGTAACCCCCACAACAGATTGGACAGACACAGCGCTCGGCTAGAGCAATTAACAGAACAGTGAAATGTGTGTATTAATGTCTACAGGCAGCCCCGCTTCTTCGGGCTCACCACTGTGATGTTAATGTGCCTTTCATGCATTGTGTTCATGCGTCCTGTCCTTACTGTGACCTAGAGACTGAGATCAATATGTAGATGTGCCTTGTAACCTCTTTGTCTTGCAGCTGGAGCAAAGGCCAGCAATCTGTCTATTGTGATGTACGTCTCTCAAATGCAAATGTCTCATGCCTGTTCTGCAGTCTCTTTGATCATACCCACTGCTGGGGAATGCTCTTTTATGTATTGTTGTAGTTGGGTATATATACTGCACTGTAATCCAGGCTCATTCTCTCATTCTCTCACTCTGCAACTGCTGCTGCTGGACACACACACAGTGTGTCTCTCTTCATTGAGAGCCGCTGGGCTCGCTCTCGGCACGAATGCACGGCGCCGGGAGCGGAGCTCGTGATGGCGGTATGATTCGATAAACTCTACTTAAAACTCCTCAACGCTATTTTATTTCATGCCGCTTCACTGGTGACCCCGAGGACGCACACGTTTTGTGCGACGCAACCTTCTAGTCTAGACGGCCACGCTGGCGACCCGACGCTGAAAAAAACACGCTGCCAGCGAACACAGCAGCCTGACGCAAACGAGCTGCCCTCCCTTCTGCTTCAGGGAGACCTCGACGCGGAGCCAACACAGGCGAGCTTCTCTCCGGACATCACCCACGACTGGGAAAACTGCAGAAAACGTCATGGCGCAACCCTCGCCTGAGATCGGGACGTCCACGCTGGACCGGCCAAGGGACACAGAACGTTTTCTCCCCCTCACCGCTACTCCTCCCTCTCAGCAATCCTACTCATCTACCCGAGCCTGAGGAAGAAAGATCGTCTATCTCCCCTCAACGCTCCAACGCACCATGACTAATCTGCAGCCACAGCTCATCATAGATGATTATCGATTCCTGACCCTGGTTCTCCTCTCCAGCTGGCCCACCCATCACGGAACCCCGGCGCATGCACTGGGGAGTTACGAGGACGGCGCACCACGCACGGGACACATTCGGCTCCACTGACCGCCTTCCTTCTGCTGCACTCTGGCCCTTCAGGCTTGCTCGTACACCTGAGGCACACAGCTTGCTCACTGGATTTTATGGTCTTAGCCACGGCACACAAGGGGAATTCAGCTGTCTGCGGTTCCCGAGGCTTTAGGGTTGCGCCTGCACCTAAAAGTCAAACACGCCAAGTCCCTTTGCTTCCTTTTTTCTTACAGCCGCTCCTGCTTTTCTTCATGGCCACGAGAGGAGTCAGAGACTAATTTTTTCTTCTTGTGATCTCAGCAAGTTCAACGGGACAGCCCCTCGACATCGCGGAACAACAAGCAATTTTTGCGCGGCCAGGACGATTTCACCGCTCCCGGCCGGCACTTAACACCACCCACCCCCCACCATCCCCCTCCGCCTGCACAGAGCTTCTCCTGCTCGCTGCCCAAGCTGCATGATCGAGACCTCGGCCACCTGCCGAGCCCTCTGGGAGGGAGCGTGTGGCGGTTTGGTGTAACCCCCACAACAGACTGGACAGACACAGCACTCGGCTAGAGCAATTAACAGAACAGCGAAATGTGTGTATTAATGTCTACAGGCAGCCCCGCTTCTTTGGGCTCACCACTGTGATGTTAATGTGCCTTTCATGCATTGTGTTCATGCATCCTGTCCTTACTGTGACCTAGAGACTGAGATCAATATGTAGATGTGCCTTGTAACCTCTTTGTCTTGCAGCTGGAGCAAAGGCCAGCAATCTGCCTATTGTGATGTATGTCTCTCAAATGCAAATGTCTCATGCCTGTTCTGCAGTCTCTTTGATCATACCCACTGCTGGGGAATGCTCTTTTATGTATTGTTGTAGTTGGGTATATATACTGCACTGTAATCCAGGCTCATTCTCTCATTCTCTCACTCTGCAACTGCTGCTGCTGGACACACACACAGTGTGTCTCTCTTCATTGAGAGCCGCTGGGCTCGCTCTCGGCGCGCATGCACGGCGCCGGGAGCGGAGCTCGTGATGGCGGTATGATTCAATAAACTCTGCTTAAAACCTTCACTAACGCCGCTTTATTTCATGCCGCCTCAATGTAGACATTTAAAAAAATATGTATAAATTTGATATTTCAATTTAGAAAGATCCAAATGGAGACACCGAGAGGAGACCAATATAGTGCAAAAGTGAAATAGTTTTATATTTTGTTGAACAGAGACAGTTGAACTTGAGGTTTAGTATAATTGCTTACTTTACAGGTGCAGTGAGAAGTGATAAATATATTTACAGGTAGCTTGCCTTCTTCTTGTGCAGGTTGGAGTGGAGCAGAGATTGTTCCAGGTTGGTTAGAAAGTGAACTGCAGGTAGGAGAAGGTGCCCCGGGCCCAGGGAAAAAAAAAATTACAATAATTGTTTTTAATTTGTTTGAGACTTACAGAGATGGAGGGTGGGTGATCCAGGTGGATCGGAGGATCTGCCAGACTAGTCCTGGGTCCGCCTCAGGAGGAAATCTAGGTAGGAATCCCGGGAGAAAATGAGGTGGTGAAGATTTGTTTGATAAAACAGATTAAGGTTTACTTTGTTCCCACATAGGGAGAAGGTGAGAGGAAAAGACGCTCAGGTGGGGGAGCACAGCGTTTCACCATCAACAGCATGGATTGTCATCAAACAGTCCCCCAATGATAGTGAGGACTGATGTCCTATTGAAAGGCAGTGGCTGATGAGGCACAGGTGGAGTGATTAGTGCAGATGAGCAGGATCAGTTAATCAGCAGTGGAGTGTGAGAGTGCTTTACCTGAAGTACTACAAAATTTATGGGGAGTAGGTTATAAAGTGGTTCATGCTGAATTTGACAGCAACCCTTTCCCCCCACCATTTCCTAAACAAGAAAAAAAATACTTTTAAATCCAAATGTTAAGAATGAAATGTTTAAATGTTAAATGGAAATCTAAATTTTAAATATGAAAATAAAATATTGAACATTAAATCAAATTGTTAAATATAAACATTAAATGTTAAATATAAATCTGAAGGTTAAATACATCATTAAATAAGTGCTGAATAGTAAATCTGAATGTTGGGTATAAAGCAGTCTTAAATAAAGTATGAAAAACTACCCAATTTTGTTGTAAACATGGGAAAAATATGACTGACTTCAGCATGTACTCCACATATTAAACCGTCTGTTTCTGATTTGTAATTCATTTTTTCATTTGTAATTAATTTTTCATTTTTATTTTTTTTTGCCAAAATTGAACTTTTACTTTACTTTTCCTACTGTGGTTTTAGCTAATGCAGAGTTCCCTCGTCTCATTATTAATGGTGATGGTAATTAAAAAGATACAACACATTTTATACACAAGGCTAGTCGATGTGTGAAAAAGTGTTTGCCCTCTTTCTAATTTCAAATTTTTTTGTATGTTTGTCACAATTAATGTCATAAATCACCCTTTTCAAGTGCAGGCAGAAGTCACCTAACGCAAACTGTGTTTGCAACATTTACTAGCTTAAACATGAACAAAACACAACACTTACAAATAAAGGAATGGTGAGTGGAGCACTGGAGAGGAACAGGGCTCATGCCGGGGGGAAAAGAGAACAGTCAGGACAGACCCAGGCTGAGGCGCTCGGACACGCCGGGGGGAAAAAGAGAAAAAAAAAACCCGAGTCACACCCGAAGAGAAATGGGGTTCACGACTTGGGAAAACAGAAAAAGGATTACATCAATGGTGGAGCACACCCGTTCACCTCTGCAGGAAAAAACACGTTCATTCAGAGTATAACAGATCCCTCTGAGGAAGCTAACAGGAGGACCCTTCAATGGGAAACATTGCTATAGTCCTTAAATAGGGGAACTGGACAAGTGATCAATGAATGACAGGTGTGGATATATGAATGAGGAAACAAACATATCCAGTGACAGCTGGGCAGCCTGCAAAACAGAGTTTGACAGTCGGAAGCTTTAGAGGGCGCTGTCAAAATAAAAGCACAGACCAAAAATAATGAATAATGACACAGAGAGTAAGAACACAAACCCAAAAGATGCAAATAATATCATAAATACAAAATGATTCACGACAAGACAATAAAGACAGAACTGAGAATACGGACAACTCATAAATAAACAAAGCCCAAATACAGCAATGCATGAAAATCCCGAAACAGATAAAACAGGAGACAGAAACAAAAGGACAACTCAGATAACCAAATACACCAGACCATAATAACTGCAACATAAACAAAGAAGTAAACAAACAGAAAAGAACTTAAACTGGACTGGAGGCTGAGCATGGCACCCACCCGTGCTCAGAATCGTGACACTTAATGTTTCAGATCATCAAACAATTTTAAATATTAGAAAAAGATAACACAACTAAACACAAAATGCAGTTTTGTGTTAGGTTAATTGGCTGTTCTAAATTGTCCCTAGATATTTGTTTCCTATAGGCCCTTAGAATAGAGGGTTAGTATTAATGAAAGCGCTTTGAGTGGTCTTTGTGACTAGAAAAGCGCTATATAAGTGCAGGTTAGTTAGTTAGTTTTTAAATGAAGGTGTTTATTATTAAGGGAAAAAATCTAAACCTCCAAGGCCCTGTGTGGAAAAAAAAAATGATTTCCCTAAACCTAAAACTGGTTGGTCCACCCTTAGCAGCAACAACTGCAATCAAGCATTTGCAATAACTGGCAATGAGTGTTTTACAGCGATGTGGAGGAATTTTGATCCACTCATCTATACAGAATTGTTGTAATTCAGCCTATTGCACTGTCCCTTTCAAATAAACTAATCTACTACTACATTGGAGGGTTTTCAAGCATGAACCGCCTTTTTAAGGTCATGCCACAGCATCTCAATCAGATTCAGGTCAGGACTTTGACTAGGCCACTCCAAAGTCTTCATTTTGCTTTTCTTAAGCCATTCAGAGGTGGACTTGCTGGTGTGTTTTGGATCATTGTCCTGCTGCAGAACCCAAGTGCGCTTCAGCTTGAGGTCAGGAACAGATGGCCCGACATTCTCCTTCAGGACTTTTTGGTAGACAGCCGAATTCATGGCTCTATTAACAACAGCAAGTCTTCCAGGTCCTGAAGCAGCAAAACAGCCCCAGACCATCACACTACCACCACCATATTTTACTGATGTTATGATGTTCCTTTTCTGAAATGCACCTTCCAAGAAGTTCAACTTTTGCCTTGTCAGTCCACAGAGTATTTCCCCAAAAGTCTTGGGGATCATCAAGATGTTTTCTGGCAAAACTGAGACAAGCCTTTATGTTCTTTTTGCTCAGGAGTGGTTTTCATATTGGAACTCTGCCATGCAGGCCATTTTGCCCAGTCCCTTTCTTATGGTGGAGTCATAAACACTGACCTTAACTGAGGCAAGTGAGTTCTTTGGATGTTGTTGTGGGGTCTTTTGTGACCTCTTGGATGAGTCGCCACTGCCCTCGTGGGGTTATTTTGGTTTGTCGGCAACTCCTGGGAAAGTTCTCCACTGTTCCATGTTTTTGCCATTTGTGGATAATGGCTCTCACTGTAGTTTGCTGGAGTCCCAAAGCTTTAGACATGGTTTTAAAATCTTTTCCAGACTGATAGATCTCATTTACTTTGTTTCTCATTTGTTCCTGAATTTCGTTGGATCACAGCATAATGTCTTGCTTTGGAATATCTTTTGATCCACTTCACTTTGTCAGGTAGGTCCTATTTAAGTGATTTCCAATTGAGAACAGATGTGGCAGTAATTGGGCCTGGGTGTGGATAGAGAAATTGAACTCAGCTTTCCAAAGAAGTGATAAACCACAGTTCATTTATGTTTTAACACAGCGGGGGGGGGGGGGGATCACTTTTTCACTCAGAGCCATGTAGGTTTGGATTTCTTTTACCCTTAATAATAAACACCTTCATTTAAAAACTGCATTTTGTGTTTACTTGTGTTATCTTTGTCTAATATTTAAATTTGTTTGATGATCTGAAACATTTAAGTGTGACAAACATACAAAAAAATGAGAAATCATGAAGGGGCCCAACACTTTTTCACACCACTGTATATGAGTACTGGAAGCTCACAAAATAAAAATAAGAAGAGCTCTTAAATTCAACCATATGCACATGAAAATAAACACATTTTCAATTTAGTTTTAAAAATGGTTATATTTTCAGCACCCTTAATATTGACTGGTAATTTACTCCAGTAAAAGGCAGCATATATGCTAAATGATGCTTCACAATGCTTAAAATTATTACTCTCCACAGGCTGAGTTTGTAGATAAGCGTATTCTAGTAGGTTCATATTTTTTAATTGCCTCTTTTGTGGGCCAAAGCCTTGTAATTATTTATAAACTAACAGTAAAACTTTAAGATCTATTCTATAGGAGACTGTAAACCAGTGGAAACATTTTAAAACTAGTGAGATATGTTTTATTCTTGGACCCTGATAGCACTCTAGCAGCTGTGTTTTGTATAGACTACAAATGTTAAATAGAATGTTTGGTAGTCCATTTAAAAGGACATTACAATAATCCTTTCTATTCATAAAAGTGTGTACAAGTTTTTACTTACTGTTAATGAAGATGTAGATCTAACAATGTTTTTTTTAATGAAAGAAAGCTGATTTGGTAATTGCCTTTATGTGGTCAATACAATACCCTCTAAAGTAGCAATTCAAGTATCTGTGTAGAGTTTGCATGTTCTCCCCGTGTCTGCGTGGGTTTATCCCGGGTACTTCGGTTTCCTCTCACAGGCCAAAAACATGCAAGTTTGGTTAACTGAAGACTCTAAAAGTGGCCCTAGGTGTGAATGTGTGCGTGAATGTGAAGGGATTGGTGCCACACCGTGGCTGCCTCATCCATCCACATGGATGCCCTGAATTTCCCTCTGAGGATTAATAAAGTATACAAAATATGATTTAAAAAAAATCAATAAACTTTAGCTCATTTCTCTTTATTTCCAAAACCAATAGTTTCATTTTTGTCTTTGTTCAGCTGGAGAAAGTAAAGGTTCATCAATATATTTATCTGGGCTAAACATTTATTTAGTCCATGAACTAGACTCAGATGGCCCGGTGATAAAACCAGATACATATATTGGGGTGTAATCTGCATATGATTGACAATTAATGTTACAGTGACAGCAGATAGCTGTTGAAGAGAAAAGGACCAAGAACAGATCCCTGTCGGACTCTACATGTCCCAGGCACTTGGTTAGACCTGTTCCCTACCGAGTATGATCAAAACCAATTTAATAATGTTCCAGTCAGTCCAGTCTAGTTTTCTAGCCTAGTAGTAGTAGTAGTATACTATGTAGCAGTAAAGCATGATCTACCATGTCAAACACGGTACTGAGATCCAATAGTACTAAAACTGATACTTTGCCAGCATCAGTGTCTAACTGAACCTCGTTTAATACTTTTAGCAGTGCTGTTTCAGTACTACAGTGAGGTCGAAAGATTGACTGAAACTGGTCTGGGTAAGAGTTTGTGTTAGCATGATTGCTAAGTTGATTGAAAACAATTAACCTCTTGCGCTCCGTTGTACCTCGGACGGGCAAGTCTCTGCGTCCTAGAGCGCATGATGGAGATCCTGATGGTGGTGATGTAGGTGGTGATGGCGTCCAAGCGCGCACTGAAAATAAAATCTGCAGACACAGCCGCAAACAGATTAGTTCATCTGATTGACCTCTCATTCGACTAATAAGAGCTTTGAATTGGGTTTCTGAAACCTTGAAGAACCAATGACTGAAAACCTAGCCAGAAGGACCCGCCTCCCAACGCTGTGAATGCAGTGAGCCAATTGAAGCAGAGAAGTTCGCGAGCTGCTTTTTTTAAGGCTGGGTGAAGACTGGCTGCTGCAGCGGATCAAAAAAGGACGCAGGAAGAACCCCACAGACCCAGCAGCACGGAGACCACCCACAAATGCAACCTGTGTGACAGGGAGTGCCATTCGTGCACCGTCATGTTCGGCCACAGGCGGTGCTTATTTTGTTTTGGTTCCAGCAGAGTAGACGTTATGATTTCTTCCATGGTCATAGACCGACGGAGGCTGACGACGAAGGCTGAGTGACACACACGCCTTCGCCAGTCTTTTTTTAATTACTACTGTTATTTGTTTTGAAAAATCACTCGCCAAAAACTGCAATCATGGAAGCACAAAACCGCAATAATGGAATTATGTTTTGATCGGGTCGCGAGACCAGAACCACGAGCGGACCAGCGTTGCGTTTGTCTGACAATGAGGAATCGAAGTTCGCCAGGACAATGTGGCTGTGAAGAGGTAAGGTGTTATAAGCCAAATTATTTTTTATCCCTGAAAATTGTAATCAAAAATGACTTTTGACCGATCGGTAAATTACAACTGTGCGGCGCACGCCTCCGGACCGTGAACGCCCGCCCCGCTGCTGCTATTCTGTAGTGAGGTGGGGGGCGGGGGGAGCCGCGTTGCTGTGGAAACATGCCACATCCGAGTGTAATCCGTCATGTAGCGATGGCCGATCTCCGTCCTCTGTAGCGAGGGAAGGGGGGGGACAACCCCCCCCCCCCACACACACACACAGTAGCGGGGGGGGGGGGGAAGTCGCGGTGACTGCGCTGCTGTGGAAACATGCCACATCCGAGTGTAATCCGTCATGTAGCGAGGGCCGATCTCCGTCCTCTGTAGCGAGGGAGGGGGACAACTCCCCCCCCACACACACACACAGACACAGCCCTGAATGTGACCTTTCATTAGAGCCCAAAATGAAGCTTCTACATTGAATCATTCAAAAGTTACAGACGTTTTTCCAGACTGTGCCATTTGGCACATTTTGGCACAGTTCCAAAATGCCTGGGAACAGCCTGAGAACAAAGCTGTGTAATATATTCATTTTTTGTGGTATTGTTACAAAATTTCGACCTCAGCTGGATAACACTTGGTTCTACATTTCTGTTGCATTTTCCAGCCCGGATCTGAAGCTGTGTGTTATTTGCAAGCATTTGTATCCAAAAAAACACCCAGGACAAATTTATTTTCTTCAAGTTCACTATGTTTAGATGACTGTAACTCAGTGGCCAGAGTACTTCGAGAGATTATGACTGTTTTGCCAAACAATTCAAAGTGTTTTCTTTTAAATGAGACCAACCCCATGAAGATGCTGCAAAGGGTTGAAGAACAGCTTTCGATTTACTTTGGGCACATTATTTTTTGGCGTTTTTAGGAAAATTGACCGGAGTGCAAGGGGTTAACTCTACAATTTTTGCTACAAAGGGAAGATTTGAGACAGGCCTATAATTGTTTATTATAGTAGGATCAAGGGTATTCTTTTTAAGAAGTGGTCTAATAGCAGCCATTTTCAGGAACTTTGGGCAGCACGGTGGTGCAGTGGTTAGCACTGTTGCCTTACAGCTAGAAGGTTACTGGTTCGAATCCCCAGGCTGGCAGGGGTTGGAACCTTTCTGTGTGGAGTTTGCATGTTCTTCCTGTGCTGCGTGGGTTTACTCCGGGGGCTCCGGTTTCCTCCCACAATCCAAAGAAATGCATGTTAGGTTAATTGGCTGTTCTAAATTGTCCCTAGATATCTGTTTCCTATAGGCCCTTAGAATAGAGGGTTAGTACTAGTGAGAGCGCTTTGAGTGGTCTTTGTGACTAGAAAAGCGCTATATAAGTGTTAGTTAGTAGTAGATGCCAGTGATATGTCATGGGTATCATCGCCTTAGATATTCTCGGCCATCACTGTTTTGATGCCTTTAACGTAAAGTGACTTTTAAAGGCTTTTAAGCTCTGCCTCTGTTCCAACAGGAAACCAGGAACGTTCACATTTCCTGGATCAGAGCAGTTCCAACGCAGAAACTGCGGAGACTTTGATGAGGCAGAGAGCGGTGAAGAGGCTAAACAAACAGCCCTTCGATTGGCTGTGAAAGAGAAAATTAGGCCTGTTTGCTGAAGTGAGAGCGTGACATAATCAACTGGAAGGAGAAGAGTAGGACGAGGGAGGTGAATGAGTTCTTGGCTGAATTGATATGCAAATGTGGTACATTTACACGACCTGCTGCTACACCCACAAACATGCACTTTGTCCGAGAGCGCTTGCAGGTCGGTGCTGTGATTGAACGACGAGAAGTCGCTCGGCTGCACTCACAGCTGCTTCTGATGTCTTTGTGGTTGTCACATTGGAGAGAGAAATTACATCCACTCACGAGTGAAGGCACCATTCTCAAGGAGCAGAACAGGCAGAGGCTCTCGGCCGATGGAGGCACGATAGCGTTTCTGAACAATAGGCCAAACTGGGTCACACTGCCTTTGAATTTCACAAGTTCATACTTATTTTCAAAGTGTAACAAGACAGCATGATGCCAAGTCAATCGGTGTCATTCCGTTCAAATTGGCATCTCTCCTTTGGCATCCCTCTGCAACGGTTTTGGGGCTTTGTAACACTGGCGCCACACCAAAATTGGCATAGAGACAGCACGTGGGTTTTCTAAATATGGGTGAACCAAGTCATCATCGGCTAATGACCACTTTTCCAGCAGACAAACAGACACAGAAAGGCAGATGAGCATAGCTTTTTGTTTTATTTCTACAGTTGGCCTATTGTGTTTGATACCATCATGAACATTTCTCTACATAAACAATTTTTCCTGCTGTAAAACTAAACACTTTAACATGGGAGTCAAAGGGAATTGACTAACTGCTGGAGACATACTCTAGTGGACCAGCCAGTTGCACAGATTAAATGTGATCAATTGTGTTTTAATGTCCCATAACTATATTTCAATGTCCAAATAATTCTGTGTGACCAGGACATGAGCCCCGAATGCAAACACACCTCACCACAGCACTTGCAGCCTGGAGCGTTTCCGCATCTTCTCTCCTTCATGCAGAGTCAGCTTAGTGTTTTATTATTGCCATCAGCATCGGCATTTTTTGTTGCTGTTGTGAAAGTACATGCAGTAGGTGATTTATTTTTTAACAAGGGGGATGTTGGCTGTGGGGGATATTCATAAATTTAACATAGAGTTTAAATGTAATTTCAGGACCAATTTGCAAGGCTAGAGGTGCAATATGAAAATATGATAATATACGATATGAAAAGTCACAAGTTTACTGTAAGGAATTCCCAAATTTCCAAGAAAAAAGTTACATTTTCGTGAGAAAAAACCCATAACTTCCAAATGCCAAAACCCCCCACACACATTTCCAAGATAAAAGTCCTAAGTTTACAACAATAAAGTCACACATTTGCAAGAAAAAAACAATTCCCAATTTTCTTTAATATTTGTATATGTTTTTTGATTTTTTTCTCTCCTAAATGTCCAATTTTTTTCACCAATTAGTAAGGTTTTTCTTTGAAAGTTATAACTTTTTTGAAAAATAAATTTGCAACTTTTTCTCAGCAAATTTCTTAATCTTGTAGTAAATTTGGTACTGTTGTCCTATAAATTTGCCATGTTTTGTGATAAAATTATTACCTTTTCCCCCCACACAAAAAATTACAATATACTCATAAATTTTCAACTTTTATTCTAAAAAAATGTATAAATTTTTTCTCAGCTTTCCAGGATTTTGCTTGTACCTTTGCTCCTTCACTCTCACTGATATACTAAGTTGTTCTGTATAAAGTGTCCTTGCAGTTTTTGTGGGGATGGAGGGGGTCAAGTTAATAACCAAGTGGAGGATTTTGACTCATTTTGCTGTCAAGGGGAATAGACTTTATAATTTTTTTGGCAAAGGTTTAATTATTTGAATGGAGATTTAATATCTTATTTATTGATGAAAACCCCCTTTCTAATTTTTTGCAAATGTTTTATTTTGAACAAATATCTATTTTTTCAATGGAAAATTCCCATTTTCTATCCTGTGAATACATAATTAATGATGAAGACCATGGCTGCCTGTGTGTGCTGATGGTTCTGTAGAAATCTATGGGATATTCAATATATCCATGAGTGTGTAAGTATTAAAATAAAATTGATATACCAAGTAAGCACAGTAAAATTTGCACAACAGTATGTAACTTTAAAAAAGTGCCCCCTTTTTTTGGATGAGAGTCTGCCTCCATAAAATATCTATGCATGTCACTGCAGTGGACAGTATAGGAACTGCATGTTCCAAAACTTTTTGGTTGCTTGGTTCCAATGCTTGACACTGATTACTCATTTAAATATTCAGTTGGAAAAATTACAATGAACTTGAAGTTTCTCCAGCAAACTAAACAAATGTTGTTTTGGTTGGTGTCTGTGTGATTTATGGATTTTAATATCTGCACCCAGTTTGAAGCGCAGAGTTAAATCATAATCACTATCTGGTAAACCAAAGCTCTTCTGGTGAAATCCTCATATTATAAAGATTAGTTGTTATCGGGCCTGTTTCTCTAATATTGGCTGTGGGTATTTAATGGCCCCAGAGACAGAATCCCAATCTTGTTTGTGATATCCAGATCTCCACTAATGACTCCGCTAATCAGAGCCCACATCTCATTTCTCGTCCCCAGGCCCCCCTCGTGGATTAATCAAGCCCACTGCACATCATGTTTTCCTTGAAGTGTGTTTGTCACCAAGCAAAAACACTAGAAGCTCATCTAAAAAAAAGACCTTATCATTTTCCTTGGAGATTTTTTTAGATGATCTCCTACAGTGAATTGAAGTGGTTATATTACTGGCTCATCTTTTTAGGATGCTAGGTGGATGTGTGGTTTGAAGTTTACATCATTCTTGTAGTTGTTTGAGAAGAAATTGAGGGCACACACGTGATGTGGTCTCTGTATTGGTGCTGTGATGCATCAGTACATTTAAAATAAAGGTGAGACCTCTCATTGGTTGGTGATGCCCTGTTTTTTGAGGAATTGAGCATATTGGAACCAGAAATTTGCCTCTATGTCATGAACGGCCCATGCGGGGCAGAACACAGACCCAAACGCAGGGCCTGTGAGTTTGCAGTGGTTTAATAAAACACAAAAGGCTTACAGTACAGGAACAAAAACTTACAAGGCTTGGGAAAAAGGTAGAATAACGAGGAGGTATAATGGCCCTCTGGCTAAGATGTGGGACACACATCGGGATGGCAAAGAGGGTAAAGCGTGGGACACATGCCAGGATAACAAAGTAGATTAAAGCGTGGCGATACACGCCGAGTGGACAATGTAGATCAGGTAGGAATAAAGCATGTGACAAACGCTGTTTTTTTAATTTTTTAATTTTATTTGTTTATTTGTCAGGGACAGTGTAATAAACATAGACAAAAAAGAAAATCTGATGTGTTGCACAGAGAGTGTATAGCATTAAGCTAGTTTGCAACTCTTGTCCCTGGATGGGCTTTAGAGAAAAGAAACAGATAAAAAGAGAAAAAGATGAAGAAAAAACAAAATGAGAACAGTATAAACATTATCCACATACATCAATGCAAACAAAATTATAAATACACAATATAAAAACCTGATTCACATTTGCCTGTTACAGTAAAATGCCTGTTAAACATTTGCCTTCCCTTCTTCACTCACACCCTGCAGACAATCATTTCATACATGGGTACATTCTTGTTTACTTTTCATCCAGTTTTTAACCTTTGTAGTAAATGTTTTAAAATCCGTTATTATTTTGATTTCATTTGGCATTGTGTTCCAGATATGACTGCCCTTTATAGAAAAAGCTGTTTGTCCAAATGTGGTTCTGCGGTGCGATATTTTACAGTTATTGTTAACAGAACTCCTGGTGGCTCTGCTGCTGTCCTGTCTTTGGATGAATCCAACAAGTGGCTCTGGCGCTGATTTATGGAAACATTTAAAAATTAATTTCAGAAAACAAAGGTCAATGAAACTCTCAAAACTCAGTAGATTATATTTTTTTAGAATATAACAATGATGCCACCTAATGGGCTTTTTATCCAGAATTTTTAGAGTTTGATTATATAATGAACCTATATGTTTTATTGTAGAAGGAGCTGCTTGAGCCCAAACTGTCAGACAGTATGTTATATGCGAAAAAACCATAGAATGCATATACAGTACGGCTGCTTGGTGTGGTATGTAATGTCTAATTAATTTAAAGCAATTCAATTTTTTTTTTTTTTACTGTTTTAAAAATCTTCTTTATGTGAAGATTAAATTTGAGTTGAGGATCTAGTACAATGCCGAGGTATTTGAATTCTGTAACTGAACTGATATCTTGATCATGTACACTACCGTTCAAAAGTTTGGGGTCACCCAGACAATTATTTTGTGTTTTCCATGAAAAGTCACACTTATTTACCACCATGAGTTGTAAAATGAATAGAAAATATAGTCAAGACATTGACAAGGTTAGAAATAATGATTTGTATTTGAAATAATAATTTTTTCCAGATACTCAACCTGCTCAAAGGAAGGTCAGTTTTATAGCTTCTCTAACCAGCTAAACTGTTTTCAGCTGTGCTAACATGATTGCACAAGGGTATTCTAATCATCCATTAGCCTTCTGACGCAATGAGCAAACACATTGTACCATTAGAACACTGGAGTGATAGTTGCTGGAAATGGGCCTCTATACACCTATGTAGATATTGCACCAAAAACCAGACATTTGCAGCTAGAATAGTCATTTACCACATTAGCAATGTATATTAGATATTAGAGTGTATTTCTGATTAGTTTAAAGTTATCTTCATTGAAAAAACCAGTGCTTTTCTTTCAAAAATAAGGACATTTCTAAGTGACCCCAAACTTTTGAACGGTAGTGTATATTAACTTTAAAATGTTGCAAGTTACATTTTTTGATTGAAAAGCACATTGAAACTGTTTTCTGAAGGTTCAGCAGTAGATGGTTCTGAATGAGCCACTCTTGGACATCAACCATGCTTGAAGACAGGACATCTGCAGCCTGAGCTGGAGTCTTAGCAGCTGTGTAAATAACTGCATCATCTGCATAAAGTTGACATGTTGCAGCTGAGCAGTGTAATGGCAGGTCATTAATAAAAATGCTGAAAAGTAAAGGACCAAGAATGGACCCTTGTGGGATACCCATACAATTATTTAAAAGGAAGGATTTATACTGGTGAACTTTTACACACTGTTCTCTGTTCTGAAGATAAGATGCAAACCATTTTATTGTATTGGGAGAAAAGTTAAAAGATACCATTTTGGATAAAAGCAAGCTGTGGTTTACAGTGTCAAAAGCCTTTTTGGGATCCAGAAAAACAGCTCCCACCATATTACCCCTGTCCAAAGACTGTTTGACATTTTCAATAAGGCAGCAGTTTGCTGTTTCTGTTGAGTATCCTGGTCTAAAACCAAATTGGTGTGGATGAAGAAGTTGACCGTCTTGTAGATAGTCTATCAACTGTGTAGCTACAATTTTTTCAAGAACCTTAGACAGGACTGGTAAAATAGAGATTGGGCGGTAATTACATATATCATCTTTACTACCCGATTTAAAAACTGGTATGACAACAGCTTTTTTCCAGCCAGATGGGAATGTACAGGACCCCATGGAGAGATTAATGAGATGAGTCAGTGGTTTGATTAATATTTTGCTGTGCGTTTTGAGAAAGGAAGTGCTCATATTGTAGATATCATTAGTTTTTGAGTTTGACAGTGTTTTAACAATGCCAGCAATTAAATCTTCATTTACCTCATTAATGTGAAAAGAAACTGTTGAGAGTATTGGTTTAGTATTGTTGAGCACATTTGGCAGCACAAAGTTTTTTGTTAATTCTTCCACTGACTCACCCATGGGACCCGGCCGGGCTCAGCCCGAAGGAGTTACATGGGTCCGCCCTCCAGTAGGTTCACCACCTGCAGGAGGGATCATGGAGGTCCGGTGCTATGTGGATTAGGTGGCAGTCAAAGGCGGAGACCTTGGCGGACTGATCCCAAGCTTTCTAAACTGACTCCACAAAATATGAATTAAATTTATTTGCCAATGTATCATTATCACTGATGGTTTTGCCATTAATTCTAAGTTCCTGTACCCCCTTCTGATCATTCTTTTTGTTGGTTAAGTTATTTAAATGCCTCCATAGGGTAACTGTTGTTACCCTTTGCATGTTCTATCAATTTATTGTAAGATGCTTTTGATTTACGCAGCTCATGTACCACTTTATTTCTTAAACTTTTGTAAACGAGGTGATCATTTTGTAGTTTAGAGGTTAATGATGTTTTCAATACAGAATCTCGCCTCTTCATAAGTTTTCTTATTTCATTATTTAACCATGGTAGGTTAATCTTCTGTTGTCTACTTTTAATTTGCTTTGTAAATTTATCTATAGACTTTGTGATTGTTGCAGTTATAAAATTACAACAATCATCTACTTCATATATTGACATGAGCTGCTCCCAATTTTGATTCTCTAAGTGATGTTCAAACTCCGCAGTTTTTGATTTGGGAATAATAAAATTTACTTTGTCAATATCAACTCCCTCAAAATACTGTAGTCGCTTTTTAGTAAGTTTTCTGACAGCAAGAACCATGTTATGATCTGAGAGACCAGTTACAAGATTATAGGTTCTGGTTATTCGTTCTGGTTTATTAGCAAATACCATGTCAATAAGTGTACTAGATTGTTTGGTTATCCTGGTGGGTCCTTTGATCATTTGTTGGTAATTAAATTTAGTCATGAGACTTTTCAGTTTCTGTTTGTTCTTTTTATCAGACCAGTTAATATTAAAGTCACCATAAAATATTGTTTCTCTGCACCTCTCAAGTTGTTTAACCACATCACTTAATTCATTATAGAAAGAAGAATTGTTTGACTAAGGTACACTGGCTAAGATGTGGGACACACGTCTGGGAGATAGAGTAGGATGTCACCCGAGCTGCAGGGCGGCGTCCCTTAAATAGAGCAAGGAGTCATTATACCAATGGTGAACAGGTGTGGATAACAGGAGGGAGGAAAATAAATCAAGATAAAGAACAGCTGGGACAAACTGCGAACTGAACTTGGAGCAAACATAAGTAAATAAAGAACACTGTCAAAATAAAGCACAGGAGAACATAACAACCAAAATGAATACAAAATGAGATCCAAACAAAATAATACAAAAGGCAAGGATAAGAAGGAATATAAAACCATGAGATACTAATTGTACAGGAAATAACAATAATAATGAAAATCAATGCTTGAAAAGGAAAGTAAAGATGAAGGCGTGAGTAGGCTCATGTCCAAACAAAGGAAGATGTAATTTAAAATACCAGATGATCCATAAGCAAATAATAATAATAATAATAAACAAGACTATAATGACCAAACTAAAATTATGATAACAGAACAACTCCAAACAAACATAAAGAAAGGTCAAACTCAGATAACAAAATACAGACAAAACCATAGTCAAATACATTAATAAAACTGTAGTGGGAAAAGTAAAGAAAATAACTATAATGAACTGAAAGCGTGACCAGAGGCCTGCAGATCTTTGAATGTTGTTGCGGAGTCTTTTGTGACCTCTTGGATGAGTGGTTGCTGCACTCTTGAGGTAATTTTGGATGGCCAGCAACTCCTGGGAAGGTTCACCACTGTTCCATGTTTTTGCCATTTGTCAATAATGGCTCTCACTGTGGTTGGCTGGAGTCCTAAAGCTTTAGAAATGGTTTATAACCTTTTCCAGACTGATATGAATGAATGAATGAATGAATGGATGAATGAATGAATGAATGAATTTATTTCGGATAACACAGTACAGGTTGAAGAAACTGTATAATATAACAACAAGGTCAAATTAGACAAAGACTCCTTCTACTAAACAATTCCACGTGAGTTATCCGAAATGGGTGATGGCTGAAGCCGCAGCTTATATTGCCCACCCATATTCCATCCAAGAATTCAAAGAAAAAAGAGTAAACAAGACAAGAGTGATTACAATTTAGAACAAAGCTAAGACAAAGTGTGACTGAGAGAAAAAAAAAAAAAAAAAAAAACCTAAGCTAAGCTAAGTTAAGCAGTTACTATTCGAGACAAATCTAAGACAGAATGTCACAGAGAGAAAAAAAAAAAAAAAAAAAACTAAGCTACAACACAACACAGGCTGGAAATGTCAATCCTTATGTGAGTTTACATGTCGTCTTGTAAATATGTTTGGAGTATTTCTTCCTTTAGTTTTTGTTTAAATTGTCCAAGCGTTGTACATGATTTTAATTCAGGTCCAAAATCGTTCCATAATCTGACTCCTTGCACTGAAATACAGTGTTGCTTGGTGGTTGTTCTCACTGTAGGCTTTTGAAATATACATGTTCCTCTGAAGTGATATCGTTTCTCCCTTGTTTGGAACAACTTTTGGATATTTGCAGGCAGTGATAAATTCTTCACTTTGAACATTATTATTGCGGTTTTAAAGTCAACCAGATCTTTCAACTTGAGAGTTTTTTGTTTAAGAAAAAGTGGGTTTGTTGGTTCCCTGTAAGCTGCTTTGTTTATTATTCTAATAGCTCTCTTTTGAAGCATAAAGACTGGATATATGTTTGTTTTATATGTATTTCCCCATACTTCATTACAATATGTCATGTATGGGAGTATTAATGAATGATACAAGGTGTATAGTGTGGGTTGATTCAGCAAATATTTCACTCTGTGTAATATTGCAATTGATTTGGAGACTTTACCTTTAATATAATTAATATCAGAATCAGAATCAGAATCAGAATCAGGTTTATTGCCATTGTTCATGTAGTACACAAACTAGGAATTTGTCTCGGTACAATGCTGCAACATTAAACATGATAAGATAAGAGAAATAAACTATACATGTAATAAAGTGTAGGATAAGATTAAGTGATACTGGTCAACAGTTAAAATATATATTAGCCAGCAGCAGATACTGTGGAGAACTATATAGTGCAGTCGGTAATGCAGGAAGAAAACAGTGATGATTGACATGAGTCTGGTTGAGCTGCTGTACATGGTGCACGAGAGTCACTTAGTGTTCAGCAGTCTAATGGCAGAGGGGAAGAAGCTGTTCATGTGACGGGAGGTTTTAGTCTGGATGGACCGAAGTCTTCTACCAGAGGGGAGGGGGGCAAACAGTACGTGACCAGGGTGTGAGGGATCGGCTATGATCCGGCCAGCACGCCTCCGGGTCCTGGAGATGTACAGATCCTGGAGAGATGGGAGCTTGCAGCCGATCACCTTCTCAGCAGTGCGCACGACGCGCTGCAGCCTTAGTCTGTCCCTGGCAGTGGCTCCTGCGTACCACACGGTTATGGAGGTGGTGAGGATGGACTCGATGATGGCTGTGTAGAACTGCACTAACATCTTGGTGGGTAGCTTGAGCTTCCTCAGCTGCCGCAGGAAGAACATCCTCTGCTGGGCTTTTTTGATGAGTGAGCTGATGGTCAGCTCCCATTTGAGGTCCCTGGTGATGGTAGTGCCTAGGAAGCGGAAGGAATCAGCAGTGGTGATGGGAGAGCCTGAGAGGGTGAGGGGGGGCAGAGGAGTAGTGACTTTCCTGAAGTCTACAATCATCTCCACTGTCTTCAGAGCGTTCAGCTGCAGGTTGTTATTGCTGCACCAGGACGCCAGCTGGGCCACCTCTCTCCTGTAGGCGGACTCGTCGCCGTTGGAGATGAGCCCGATGAGGGTGGTGTCGTCCGCAAACTTGATCAACTTGACAGACTGGTGGCTGGAGGTGCAGGAGTTGGTGTAAAGGGAGAAGAGTAGGGGGGAAAGTACACAGCCCTGGGGTGATCCGGTGCTGATGCTAGTATAGTCTGAGACAGTCTTTCCCAGCCGCACATGCTGCCTCCGGTCCGTCAGGAAGTCGATGATCCACCTGCAGAGGGAGTCAGGCACGTTGAGCAGGGACAGCTTGTCCCGGAGCAGAGCGGGGCGGATGGTGGTGAATGCGGAGCTGAAGTCCACAAACAGGATCCTGGCGTAGGTTCCCGGGGAGTCCAGGTGCTGCAGGATGGAGTGGAGGGCCAGGTTGACTGCATCGTCTACAGACCTGTTGGCTCGGTAGGCAAACTGCAGCGGGTCCAGGAGAGGGGTGGTGATGGACTTGAGGTGGGACAGGACCAGGCGCTCAAAGGACTTCATGACTACAGAGGTGAGCGCTACAGGTCTGTAGTCATTAAGTCCAGTGATCCGTGGCTTCTTGGGGACAGGGATGATGGTGGAGGATTTGAGGCAGGATGGCACGTGGCATAACTTAAGGGAGGTGTTAAAAATGTCTGTGAATACAGGAGCCAGCTGTTTCGCACAGAGTCTCAGGGTGGAGGGAGACACGCCGTCTGGGCCGGGGGCCTTGCGCGGGTTCAGTCTGGAGAACTGTTTGAGCACATCCTGCTCACTGATGATAAGGGGAGGGGGGGAGGAGGGGGGGGGTGCCTTAAATGAAGTAGGGAATGTGGAGGCTGTGGAGCTGGAGGGAGGGGGGGAGTTGGACACAGATGACGAGGTGTCAAAACGGGCATAGTGTTGGGACAGTCTGACAAAGGGCTTTGTCATCCTGACCTTTAGGAGCCTTAGGTCGATAGTTGGTGATTTGCCTCAGTCCTCTCCACACGGAAGCCGAATCATTAGCAGTGAACTGCTGCTGGAGTCTCTCTGAGTACACAGATTTAGCCCTCTTCAGCTCTCTGTTAAACCGGTATTTAACCTCCCTGTAGCAGTCCCTGTCTCCACTTTTCAGCGCTGCTTCCTTCTCCTTCCTGATCTGTCTGAGCTTAGCTGTGAACCAGGGTTTGTCATTAGAGTAACTCACCCTGGTGCGTGATGGAAGAATGTTCTCTTCACAAAAGTGGATATATGAGTTCACAGTGTCCGTGTACTCATCCAGATCATGCGTGGCTCCTTTAAGCATGCCCCAGTCAGATATTTCCATGCACGTTTCCAGCTTCTCCTCAGCATCACTGGTCCGTATCTTCGTAGTGCTCACAACAGGTTTAGTGAGCTTCAATCTCTGTCTGTATGTGGGAATGAGGTGAACCATCACGTGATCAGATAATCCCAGCGCAGCTCGAGGGACAGCGCGATATGCGTCTTTCACTGTGGTGTAACAGTGATCCAGTGTGTTTAATCCTCTGGTGGGGCATTTAATAAACTGTTTGTAGCGGGGGAGATCGTGGCTCAGATTGCACTGATTAAAGTCGCCAGCCACAATAATCAGCGAGTCTGGAAAACTCCGCTCTGTGTGTTGAATGTGATCCGCGAGCACGCGCTGAGCTTCGCGCGTGTCCGCGTCGGGAGGGGCGTACACAGCGATCATTATGAAAGAAGCAAACTCCCGCGGGGAATAGAAGGGCTTGCAATTGATAACAAGAAATTCCAAGGCAGGAGAACAGTGTTTGGAAATTACCGTTACATCAGAGCACCAGATGCAGTTGATGTAGAAGCAGACTCCGCCTCCTGCGGTCTTGCCGGAAAGCTCTGTGTCACGATCAGCACGGAAGAGCTGGAAGCCGTCGAGGCGCAGCGCGCTGTCCGGTATATTTTCCCGGAGCCAGGTCTCAGTAAAGCAGAGGACAGCTGAGGAGGCGAGGTCCTTAAAACGCATCAGCAGTCTCAGTTCATCCACCTTGTTAGAGAGAGAGTTGGTATTGGACAGAAATATGCCAGGCAGCGCCGTTCGCGAGCCTCTCCTGCGAAGTCGCACGAGAGCGCCCGCTCGTCTTCCTCTCTTCCGCCGTCTCACTTTCCGAGCCAAACAATAAACCAGATCGGCGGCAGGGGCTAGAAAAACTGGGAGGAGGTCCGTGGGGGTGAAAGTCCTGATATTTAAAAGTTCTTCACGGGTATAAGTGCAAGCAGACACACAATTGACAAACAAAAACAAACAAAGAGCGCAGCGAAGCACCATGTCGACCGCTGTGGGCGCCATCTTGGATCGTGGAATATGTGACTTCCAACACAGTTTGTTATCAATTATTACTCCAAGGAATTTGGTTTCAGATACCCTTTCAATCTCTACACCATTTACACTGAGTTTGGGTACTGGATTGTTGTGATGGTTGTTAAAGACTATAAATTTTGTCTTACTTAAATTGAGCGTTAATTTGTTTGAATCAAACCACAGTTTAAGCTTTCCTAATTCCTTCCCGAGTGTATCCAGAAGTTGTTCCAAATTGTTTCCACTGCATAGCAGATTAGTGTCATCGGCAAACAATATTAAGTCCATTTTTTCTGAAACTTTACATATATCGTTTATATACATATTGAATAATAATGGTCCCAAAACTGAACCCTGTGGGACTCCACAGGTGACCTTCAGCAACTCTGAGTTTTTGTTGCTAACACATACATACTGATATCTATTCTTTAAGTAACTACTTAACCAGGACAGTGCTACACCTCTAATACCAGAATTTTGTAGTTTCTTTAATAATAAATTATGATCTACTGTATCAAATGCTTTTTTTAAGATCTAGGAATACTCCAACTGAATACTCTTTATTTTCAATGGCTGTTGATATTTTTTCTGTAAATTCCATTAGGGCATATGCAGTTGTCCTCTTGTGTCTGAACCCATATTGCTGCTCACATAATAAATCATTCTTCAGTATGAAGTTGTCAATTCTCTCATAGAATATTTTTTCAAGTATCTTGGAAAATTGTGGTAATAGTGAAATTGGTCTATAGTTTGAGAGTTCCCCTCTATCGCCCGTCTTGTATATTGGAATTACTTTAGCTATTTTCATTGCATTGGGAAATATACCTGATTGGAGAGACTGGTTGCAGATATACGTCAGTGGTTTTACTATGCATTCGATAACAGTTTTGACTAGTAGCATGTCGATACCATCACAGTCAGTAGATGTTTTACTTTTGAACGATTTAACAATTTCAATGACCTCTCTTTCGTCTGTGTTCTTTATGAAGATGAAGTCTTTTACAGCAGTGTTATTGCATATTGTATCACCTGTTGGCACCGTAGTGGGTATTTCTCGGGCCAGTTTAGGTCCAATGTTAACAAAAAAATTATTAAATTCATCTGCAGGTGAAGCGATATTCACACTCTGAGTCATTTTATTATTTTTTGGAATATTAGTTGGGTAGCTTGTATTTCTGCTTTTATTTCCAAGGATACTGTTGAGTATTGTCCATGTATTTTTAATATTGTCTCTGTTTTTCTCCAGTTCTTTACTGTAATAGTCTCTTTTACTACATCTTATTATATATGTTAACTTATTTTTGTATGTTTTATACCGCTGCTCTGCTTCTTTTGTTCTTTTCTTTAGGAAAGCTTTATATAATGAATTTTTCTTTTTACACGCCTTTTGTAGTCCTTTGGTTAACCATGGCTTATTAGCAAATTTGTGTTTAAGCTTTTTTATTACTAATGGGCAGTTTTTTTCATAAAGAGTGGTTACAATGTTTATAAATGTGTCATAGGCTTCATTTACATCTGATACATAGACTTCTGTCCAGTCTTGCTTCAGCAAGTCCTCTTTAAGAGAACTGATTGCATTTGGTGATTTGTGTCTGAACGATTTTGAAGTTTTTTCTGCGTTGGGCCCCGTGTGGCCATGGATAAGTGCAAAGGTTGGCAAGTGGTCACTTATATCATTTATCAATAATCCACTTTCTATTTTCTTATCGGAAACATTGACAAACAGGTTGTCAATAAGTGTAGCAGAGTGAACTGTGATTCTACTGGGATGTGTTATTGTGGGATATAGACTCATGCTGTACATAGAGTTCATGAACTCTGTAACTACATTTTGTTGATGAGGATTCAGTAAGTCAATCGATAGATTGATCTGTCGATAGATCAGTCGATAGATTGATAGATATCAATCGATAGATCACATATACTTTGTTTCTCATTTTTTCCTGAATTTCTCTGGATAGCAGCACAATGTGTAGCTTTTGAGGATCTTTTGGACTTCTTCACTTTGTCAGACAGGGCCTATTTAAGTGATTTCTTGATTGAAAACAGGTGTAAGGCAGTAATCAGCTTGGGTGTGGCTAGATAAATTGAACTCAGCTTTCCAAAGATGTGATAAACCACAGTTAATTAATGTTTTAATGGTGTGTGTGTGTGGGGGGGGGGGGGTATCACCTTTTCACACAGGGCCATATAGGTTTGGATTTTCTTTCCCTTAATAACAAACACCTTCATTTAAAAACTGCATTCTCTGTTTACTTGTGTAATCTTTGTCTATTATTTAAATTTGTTTGATGATCTGAAACACTTAAGTGTGACAAGCATAAAAAAAGAGAAATCAGGAAGGGGGTAAACACTTTTGAACACCAGTGTATATAGCGGGGAAAATAAGTACTGAACATGTCAACATTTTTCTCATTAAACATATTTCTGATGGAGCAATTGATCTGAGATTTTCCCCAGATATCAGTAACAATGTGATGTTTAGCCCCTCAGGGCAGAGAGAGACAGACCCATGCTCCAACTGCAGGTTATGGTATTTATTAACAAAAACACACAAAGTTCCAGAATGAGCATAACACAAAATCCCAAACAGGTACAAGGTAAACTAACAGATCGAGTAGTGGATATACTCACCAGAACAGGGATGGGGTTCTGGTGGAAAGGAGGAAGGATCATTTATACTGCCGCAACAAGAAATGAAAATGCAGTCTTTAAATATGGTCAGAACAAATAACACAAGTGGTGACAGGTGTGGGGCCACATGAGCGGGCAAAAAGGTAACAATGATTGATGATTAGGATCAGCTGGGAGAGATGAGAGAAGAGCAGCTGGACTTGACAGCTGACAGGGTGATGCCCACACAGAGCACAAAAGTGGAAACACCGCCTGACAGCTGTCAACCCTGAGAAAGAGCACCACAGTATAAATATAAAGAATAAACATCACCAAATACAGACTAATAAATAATTACAAATTGATACGAAACATGGGCGTAACAAAACTGAAACATAAACAGAAAAACAGAAAACAGTACAAGAATACTGAAACTCAAAAGTCACAAAATACAACAAATATATACAAACAGAGAAAAAGCCACGAGACTGAGCCTGGCGGAACCTCCAGAAATCAGCTTGTGACAGAGCCCCCCTCTCAAAAGGTGGATCCTAGACACCCCAGGGTAACACCAAAAGAAAAAGAAAGAACCCCCCTCCCCCCAACAGGGGCACAACAATAACCCACCCACGGTGGGTGGTTGGGGGAACAGGCTAGGAGGGAACGAAACAAAAACCCACTCTGGACCCACACCAGTCAAAATCAAAGACTTAGCCCCCCCAGACCAAAGAGATAGAAAGTCTAGGTGGGCTACCAAAGTCCCAGGCCTGCCGGACGGCGAGGTGGCTCCAGTCAGGTGGCCTGCAGGAGAATATGGGCGACCCAACCTGATGGCCCAGTCTGTCAGGCGGTCAACCAGAGTTCTTCAGCCACCTGAACAGAAAGGGCAGTCCAGGGGTGGCTGCCAAGAAGGAAAAACCAATGGTGGGGAAGACGGAGGAGTTGGGGAAACCACAGCGATGTCAGGGTGAGGAGAGGGAACCACGATGGCCTCGGGCACAGGAGGGGGAACCACGATGGTGTCTGGCACAGGAGGGGGAACCACGACGGCGTACGGCACAGGAGGGGGAACCATGATGGCGTTTGGCACAGGAGGAGGAACCACAATGGCATCTGGCACAGGAGGGGGAACCACAATGCCGTCTGACACAGGAGATGGAACCACAACGGTATCTGGCAAAGGAGGTGGAACCACGACGGCGTCTGGCAGAGGGAAGGGGACCTTGACAGCATCTGGCAGAGAAAAGGGAACCACGAGGGTGTCTGGCAAAGGAGACGCCCTTGGACTGGCGAGTAGCACCCTCGGTGGTCCCAGATTGGGACAAGGTTGCACCCACTGAGGCTCCGGACTGGAGCGAAGCACCACCCACGGTGGCTCTGGGCTGGAGCAAAGCTGCCCCTGTGGTGGCTCCAGGCTTTAACAAAGCTGCACACACGGTGGGCCTGGACTGGGCCAAGACTGCACCCTCGGTGGACCCAGACTTGGCCAAAGCTGCACCCACAGTGGCCCTTGGGTTGGGGCGTAATGCCAATGTCGGGCCCACTCTGGAGTGCAGTACCCAAGTTGGTTTTAGGCCCACGCAGCACCCACGATGGTCCCCAACTGGAACACAGCACCCACAGAGACCCGGACTGAGGAGGAGCTGCACCCATAGAGGTCCTGGCCTGAGACAGAGCACCCACGATGACCTCAGCAGGAGGGGGAGCAGCACCCACAATGACCTCAGCAGGAGAGGGAGCAGCACCCATGGAGGTCCTGGGCTTGGACAGAGCACCCGCAACGACCTCAACAGGGGGAGTTGGGCCCACAGCAATCTCAGGTGGTGAACCTGGACCCACAGAGACATCTGGTAAAGCTGGAACTTCCTCGGTGATTCTGGGGGAAAGCTTGGACAGGACAGGTAGAGAAACAGGGTTAGGGTCACTGGCAGCAGTGGAGCCCAGCGAGTTGAGCTCAGGTGCAGTTGACGGCTGCAACCGGTTCTTCTCACCAAGAGCCAGACAAGATTTCTCCAAAATAGACACAAGAAAGACGAAGGGGAGCACTTACCTGAGCTCAAGCTCCACCGCTGTCCAGGACTCCATCGATCCAAGCAATGGTGCCTCGCTCCTGGCCTTCTGGAGATCCAGCTCCAACTCTGCTGCAGCGGCCCCTGTAGCAGGCATGGTGGTCAGTGCAGTCCTCGGACCCCTCAGCAAGGTAGCCCACGCAGGTGGCTCACCACACCGACCTCCTGTCACATGGCGACAGGAGGTCGGCTTCCTGCTTGCTCTGCATCCTGCTTAGCTGAAGCCCGGGGACTCTTCTTAGTCAGCACAGGTGTCAGCTCGGTTTCAGCATTCTCCCTCCATCCAAAGCATGGCTGCGGGGCTGGAACCAGGTCCTCCAGGGCCGCAGGCTCCTCCAACGTCCGGCAGCCCAAACCTGGTGCTAGCGAACACTCAGGGGGTAAAGGAAGAGACACGGAGAGAGCAGGTAAGAGGTGTGTAGCTGCAACAGGGGGTGAGAACTCAGAGGACTGCACGGTCTGAGCCTCACCACCAGGAATCAGACAAGGTAATTCATGTTTAAATGACAGAAAATGAAAAAACACATGCCTGTTTTCCCACAGCATGATGTGTTCTGCTGCAGCTTGCATGGAATCCGCCCTCTCTGTGGCTGCAGCTGTTGTGGGCCCCTCAGAAGAACGTGGAGGAGCCACTCCTGCAGACTTGGTGACGGGTGGAGCCGAGAAGGAGGAGACCAGTCCTTCAGCAGCTGGAGGAATCGCCCAGGAAGAGGGAGAAAAAGTAGCAGCAGCGAGGTTAGCTGACGGGACAGCTGGAGAAGAAAATTCAGAATAAGAGATTGCTGTGGGAGTTTTCTGTCTCAGTGAAGGAGGGGCTGCTGAGGAGGAGGTGGAGTCATTCTTCCGGTTGTCTGGAGCGGGATTACGATGTTGCTGTGGAGCTGATGGAGCGGAAGCAAGAATGGGCCCACTGGAGGCAAAGCAGGTCATCTTCCGTGGAGCGCGCTTCCGTGTGGGCGCCGAGTTTGCTGGAGACGGCCCCCACGTCAGCCCAGGGAAGGAATGTTAAAGGACTGAGAGCGTGGCCAACAAGTCCACAAACTGGGTATGTTTCCACAACCCCGGATGCGCCTCGACTATGGCGGTTGCTGAATCCACTCTCTTCCAGATTTTATTTGGGCTGCGGGAGGTGAGAACCTCGTCCACAAAGCTCTGGACAAACTCAGCGGACCACTGCTCCTCAACACTTGGAGATTCAGCTGCCGATCCCCCCTTGGCAGACGGAGGTTGGCGCTCTGGGGACATAATTGCTCCACAGGACAGGTGAGTGAGAACAGAAAAAAAGGGCAAAAATCCACTAACTGCAGTAGCTGGGTCTTTTTACTGGCCGCAGTATCCTGTCATGTTTGGCCCCTCGGGGCAGAGAGAGACAGACCCATGCTCTAACTGCAGTTTGTGGTATTTATTAACAAAAAACACACAAAGTTCCAAAAAGAGCATAACACAAAATCCCAAAAAGGTACAAGGTAAACTTACAGATCGAGTAGTGGATAAACTCACCAGAACAGGGATGGGGTTCTGAAGGCGATGAGAAAGGATCATTTGTACTGCCATGACAAGAAATGAAAATGCAGTCCTTAAATATGGTCAAAACAAATTGCACAAGTGATGTCAGGTGTGGGGTCACATGACTGGGCAAAAAGGTAACAATGATTGATCATTAGGATCAGCTGGGAGAGATGAGAGAGGAGTAGCTGGACTTGACAGCTGACAGGGCAACGTCCACGCAGAGCACAAAACCGGAAACACCACATGGCAGCTGTCAACCCCAAGAAAGAGCACCACAGTACAAATATAAAGAATAAACATCACCAAATACAGACTAATAAATAATTACAAATTGATACGAAACATGGGTGTAAAAAAACTGAAATATAAAAAGAAAAATAGAAAACAGTATGAGAATACCGAAACTCAAAAGGCACAAAATACAACAAATATATAAATATAAAGAAGAAGCCACAAGACTGAGCCTGGCGGAACCTCCAGAGCTCAGCTCGTGACAAAAAACACAAGTAATCCATACATACAAAGAAATGAAGGCAACTGTGTTCACAAAACAAGTTATATATTTAATAATGAGGAATGACACAGGGAATAAGTATTGAGCATATTAATAAAAAGAGTTGCAATAAGGCAAAGAAAACCAAGAAACCAGCTGAAATCCATAAGAATTTAGCAAGCCACTCCATCCCCCATCACTGCAAATTAATTTCAGCTGGTTAAATCCTGACTGATAGACTTTAAAAAGGTCTGTGGATGTGAGATTGTCAAAGCACAAACAACTCATGATGGTAGAATCAAAGAACTATCTTTAGACTTTCACAACCATATTGTTGCAAACCATAATGATTACATTAGCGACATACACATTTCCAAACTGCTGAATGTTCCAGTGAGTGCTGTTGGAGCCATCATTCAGAAGTGGAAAGAACATCATTTTAACATAAACCGGCCATGACCAGGAGCTCATTGCAACATTTCTGACAGAGGAGTCAAAAGAATTATCAGAAGAGTTATCCAAGAGCCAAAGACCACTCATGGAGAACTCTAGAAAGACCTGGAGTTAGCAGATACCGCTGTTTCAAAGAAAACAATAAGTAAAGCACTCAGCTGACATGGGCTTTATGCCCGCTCATCTTGCAAAACTGCATTGCTGAAGAAAAAGCATATTGAAGCTCGTTTAAAGTTGGCTGCACAACATTTGGGCAAGCCAGTAAAATACTGGGAGAATATAGTCTGGTCAGATGAGACCAAAATTGAACATTTTGAATGCCACAACACACAGCATGTTTGGAGGAAAAATGGCACTGCACATCAGCCCAAAAATATCATACCAACAGTCAAGTTTGGAGGTAGGAGCATCCTGGTGTGGGGGTGTTTTTCAGCACATGACAGACTTCATATAATTAAAGGAAAGATAAATAGACACATGTACAGAAACATCATTGAAAAGAACCTGTTGCCATCTGTCAAGATGCTGAAGATAAAACAAGGGTGGACATTTAAGTAAGACAATGATCCCAAGCACACAGCCAAGGAAACTCTCAGCTTGGTCCAGACAAGGAAACTAAAGCTGCTAGAATGGCCCAGTCAGTCACCTGACTTGAATCCAATTGAAAATCTATGGAACAAACTGAAGATCAAAGTTCATAGAAGACACCCACGTAACCTCCATGAATTGAAGACAGTTTGTGTGGAAGAAGGGGCTAAAAATCACTCCTGAGCAATGCCTGTGCTTAGTTTGTCCATACAGGAGGCATTTGGAAGCTGTCATTACCAACAGAGGCTTTTCTAATAAATAAGATAAGATAAGATAAGATAAGATAAGCCTTTATTAGTCCCACAACGGGGAAATTCCAGGATTGCAACAGCACAGGGATAGCAACACTCAGAGCAACAATCAGAAGGCAAGAAAAAAAGCAAGCAAGCAAGAGCAGCTAATATACATATGTACATATTACTATAAATATATATATATATACACACGGACACACAGTGTAGAGCATTGTAGCTGGATGGGATAAATATATGAGTATATAAACACACAGTACGGAGCATATTATATATTAAAATATTAAATGATTTTCCCCAAGCGTGTTCAATACTTATTCCATGTTTCATTCCACCTTATTAAATATAACTTGTTTTGTGAAAACAGTTGCCTTGATTTCATTGTATGTATGGATTACTTGGGTTGTTTCTGATATCTGGTGAAAATCTCAGGTCAAAGGCTCCATCACAAATATGTTTAATGAGAAAATGTTGATGTGTTCAATACTTATTTTCCCCGCTGTATTTGCATTACATGAAAAACTTGCTTTGTGTCTGGTCTGAATGCACCTTTACAGCTTTACTTCACGTCTATCTGTGCACATACAATCTGCCTGGATCCACCTTCCCCCTTAAGTGTCAAACGTAACTGTGCCACATCCTCGCCCATCCTGCACTCAAATTGTTTTTAGTGAAGCGGAACCTGAGCGCTGCTACCTCTTCTATATAGATGTGCTCAAATTTATTGGTCATCATCATCATCATAGCAGTCTGTCGTGGGCGACAATGACTATTTCATTTAGGTCTGATCAGATTCCTCCACACAGCTCTGTCCTTAGCCTTCTGCTGCCAGGAACTTCTGTCTATGTCCAACTTCTTCAAGGTTCTTTTTACAGTGTCTTTAAATCTGAGCCTTGGTCTACCCTGATTGCGTTTGCCCTCGCATAACTGTGAGTAGAGTAACTGTCAAGGGAGACGCTGTGGTCCATCCTCTCAACATGTCCAAGCCATCTCAGGTTCATCTGTATTAGCATGTCCTCCAGTGATGGTAGACCAGCTCGTTTCAGCACTTCTATGTTGGTTATCTTGTCTTTCCATGAGATGTTCATTATGGCTCGAAGGTGTCTCATCATGTACGCGTGGAGTTTCTTCACCTGCACTCTGTAGACAGTCCAAGTTTCAGCACTGTACAATAGAGTAGCCAGTACTGTCGCTCTGTACACTTTGCATTTCACACGGATTGACACGTCGATTGTTCCACAGTCTCTCCCTCAAGTTTCCAAACACAGCGCTCGCTCTTTGCATTCTGAGAGATAGTTCATCCTCCAGCCTAGCATTCTCTGAAACAGTACTCCCTAGGTACTTGAAAGTCTTGCGCTTGACTAGTGGCTCTGTACCAATGCTGATCTCTTCTGGTAGTGATGTTGATAATTGGAACTTTGGTGGTTGATAAACGCACTCTGTCTTCTTGATGTTAATTTGGAGGCTGAATTGGCTAGCTGCTCTTGCAAATTTCTCCACTAAAGATTGCATATCTTCCACGCTGTGTGCAACTAGAGCACTGTCGTCTGCAAAGAGCATTTCTCTTACTATCTTTATCAATGTCTTACTCTTGGCTTTAAACTGTGCCAGACTGAACAAGTCTGCTTCTTTCCTTGTTTGAATGTATACTCCTTCTGAAGTGTCTTTGAAGGCCACCCCAAGCATGGCTGCCAGATATAGCGAGAAGAGTGTAGGTGCCAGCACACACCCTTGTTTCACCCTGTTGCTTACTGAAAAGTCTTTAGATACTGAACCACGCATTGCCACGTTTGCTGGCATACCTGTATGGAGTGCCTGGATCAGGCTGACAAACTTCTCTGTACAACCATATTTCTTGAGTACCTGCCAAAGTTCTTGTCACGAAAAAGTATCGAAGGCTTTACTGAAGTCTATGAAGACTACATAAAGCGGCATGTTCTGTTCGATACACTTTTCTTGAACCTGTTTCAAGCAGAAAATCATGTCCATTGTGCTTCTTCCACTTCTAAAGCTGCACTGGGTTTCTGGTAGTACATTCTGCGAGATGTGTTCACTGTGTCTGTTAAGTAGTACACGTGAGAGAATCTTACCAACAGTGGCTGGTAGTGATATACTTCGGTAATTTCCACAATCCTTCCTGTCACCTTTCTTGAACAAAGGCACAATACTTGCATCCTTCCAGTCTTGAGGTACTTTCTGGGCATCCCATATCTCTTGGATGAGCTTGTGCAGGCAGTTGGTCAGCTGAACACTACCAAATTCCCACACTTCTGCTGGAATTCCATCCCTTCCTGGAGCTTTACCATCCTGTGTTGTCCTGATAGCTGCCATTAGTTCATCAAAATTTGGTGGTTCATCCAGACTTGATACAGCTGGTCGCTGCACTAGAGCTTCTTTAGCCTCTTCAGTGAGATCTCCAGGGTTGTTTAGTAGTTGGTCAAAGTGGTCTGCAAATCTGCCCAGGATCTTGTCTTTCTCCTGCAAAACCGTTTCACCATCCATAGCCTTTAGTTGGATCAATCCTCTTGGTTTAGGGCCGTAGATTTCTCTCAAACCTGTGAAGAATGTTTTCATGTCCTTCCTGTCTGCTGCAGTTTGAAGTTTCTCCGCTTTTTCATCCCACCAGTTGGACTTCATCTCTCTGGTGTACTTCTGTAGCTCACTCTGAGCCTTTGAGTATTTCTTCTTCTTCGACCTTGTGTTACACTGTAGGTTTCCCTGCCTAGCTGTATTCCTCGCTTCTAGTAGTTTCTTCAGGTGTTCATCATGCTCATCAAACCAATCTTGATGTTTCCTCTCAGGGTAGCCTAATACATCACTCGCAGTCTGATACACCGTATCCTTCAGTGTTGCCCATTTTTCTTCTATGTCATTCTCTGAGTTGTTGCTGTCCCAGTCTTTCAAGTTTTCATCCATTTCCTGTGTAAGCTCTTCCTGCTTCTTTTGGCCTTTCAGTGCACTAATGTTTAGCTTCCATGGTGGCTTCGCACCCGTCCTGCAGTGCTTTTTTCGTCTGCAAATCCTTAATCTAGATCTCAGCATAACATGATCAGTACCACAGTCCGTGCCTCTCATTGCTCTGGTGTCCAATACATCCCTTTTGTCTCTCTGCCTGACTATGATGTAGTCTAATAAGTGCCAGTGCTTGGATCTTGGGTGCATCCATGTCTTCTTGTGTGTGTCCTTGTGCTTAAATAGAGTGTTGGTTATCACAAGGTTGTACTCTGAACATAGTGCAAGTAGAAGTTCTCCATTAGCATTGCACTTGCCTACTCCATGACTGCCTAGCACTCCTTTCCATTTCTCGGTGTCCGAACCAACTCTGGCATTAAAATCTCCAACGAGTATCAGCCTGTCATCAGTCGGTACACGCCTGATAGTCTCATGTAAATCACTGTAGAACTCTTCCTTCACCTCCTCTGTGTTGGTCATTGTTGGGGCATATACACTGATGAGTGTGGCATACATCTTCTACTGTAGTGGGAGCCTCATAGTCATTATCCTGTCGTTGACTGGCACCGGTTACTCATCAAGCATTGCTGCTATCTCCTTTCTAACTGCAAAGCCCACTCCTGCTTCTCTCCTTTCTTGAGTTGATCTCCCACTCCAAAAGAAGATGTACCCATGGTCTTCCAAGCTGTCATATCCAGGCAATCTTGTTTCACTAAGTGCAGCTATGTCTACAATGTACCTGTTCATTTCCAGGGCCACAAGCGCGGTCTGTCTTTCTGGGCGCTGTGATGTTGTTCTGTCCATTCTGCTACACACAAGGTTGCTGTTTTCCTCTTCTTTTGTCTTCCTGCTCCTAGCTTACTTTTCGCTGCCTGTCAGAGTGTGAACAGATCAGCGCAGACCTTGTAAGCCTGGGCAGTGTCCGAGCCGGTATGAGTTGCTTTGTAATTGACCATTTCATGAAACTGCTTGCAAAGTATTTGAGTACTGCTAGCTTTTGCTGGACTAGCAGCACATTCTTGGAAGATAAAGGTAATATCAGTGGCAAGGACAAGCCAAGACAAACTGACTCCAGTATCTGTTGCAGTGACTGACCAGATGATAGCTTTGTTTATCTCTGCTCTTTGTGTAGTGCATGTCACAATGCACCGACTGGCACAGTCTACCACAGACCTTGTGACAGATGTGTTTATCTTCCAGGATGTCCAGTCTCACCCTGTGTAACTGGGAGTGATCCACCACAGACCTGTGACAGATAATGTTTTTAGTTCTGCCAGGATGCCCTGTTTCACCCTCCATGCCCCACGGAAGGGCGGGGATGCCGGTTGAGTCGCCGACGGCCCAACCCATGAGACAGGTAGTACCGGTTTTCATGGTTATCCGGTAGCAAGCAAGCCAATGCCTGACCTGACAAAAAAAAAAAAAAAAAAAAAAATACTGGTACACTTCTACAAAAAAACAAAACAAATAAATCACACAACTTGGAAATAACTTGAAACTGATGAAAGTTAAATGTCCTCCCTTACTGTTTACAGTGGTGTTAAAAAGTGTTTACCCCCTTTTTAATTTCTCTCCTTTTTTTTTTTTTCTTTGTATGCTTGCTACTGGATAACCATGAAAACTGGTACTACCTGTCTCATGGGTGGGCAGTCGGTGACTCAACCGGCAACCCCACCCTTCCGAGGCCATGGAGGGTGAAACTGGGCATCCTGGCAGAACTAACAACAATATCTGTCACAGGTCTGCGGTGGACCACTCCCAGTTACACGGGGTGAGACTGGACATCCTGGCAGATAAGCACATCTGTCACAAGGTCTGTGATGGACTTTTGCCAGTTGGTGCATCATGACATGCACTACACAAAGAGCAGAGATGAACAAACCTATCATCTGGTCAGTCACTGCAACAGATACTGGAGTCAGTTTGTCTTGGCCTGTCCTTGCCACTGATAATATCTCTATCTGCCAAGAATGTGCCGCTAGTCCAGCAAAAGCTAGCAGTACTCAAATACTTTGCAAGCAGTTTCATGAAATTGTCAGTCAGAAAGCAACTCATACCGGCTTGGACATCACTCAGGACAGAGTTGTGTGGAGGAATCTGATCATACCTAAATAAAACAGTCATTGTCGTCCCTGACAGACTGCTATGATGATGATGTTTGTCACACTTTAATGTTTCAGATCATCAAATTTAAATATTAGACAAAAATAACACAAGTAAACACAAAATGCAGTTTTTAAATTAAGGTGTTTATTATTAAGGGTAAAAAAAAAAAAAAAAAATCCAAACCTACATGGCCCTGTGTGAAAAAGTGATTGCCTCCTAAACCTAAAAACCGGTTGGGCCACCCTTAGCAGCAACAACTGCAATCAAGCGTTGGTGATAACTGGCAATGAGTCTTTTACAGCGCTGAACAAATGGCCGGACATTTTCCTTCAGGATTTTTTGATGGACAGCTGAATTCACGGTTGCATTTACCACAGCGAGTCTTCCAGGTCCTGAAGCAGCAAAACAGCCACAGACGATCTCACTACCACCACCACATTTTACTGTTGGTATGATGTTCCTTTTCTGAAATGCTGGGTTATTTTTATACCAGATGTAATGGGACACACATTTTCCCAAAAGTTCAACTTTTGTCTCGTAAGTCCACAGAGTATTTTCCCAAAAGTTTTGGGGATCAACAAGATGTTTTCTGGCAAAACTGAGATGAGCCTTTATGCTCTTGATCAGCAATGGTTTTCGTCTTGGAATTCTGCCATGCAGGCTATTTTTGCCCAGTCTCTTTCTTATGGTGGAGTCATGAACATTGACCTTAACTGAGGCAAGTGAGGCCTGCAGTTGTTTGGATGTTGTTGTGGCGTCTTTTGTGACCTCTTGGATGAGTTGTCGCTGCGCTCTTGGGGTAATTTTGGTCAGCCAGCCATCTTGGGAAGGTTCATCACATTCCATGTTTTCACCATTGGTGGATAATGGCTCTCACTCTGGTTCGCTGGAGTTGCAAAGCTTTAGAAATGGCTTTATAACCTTTTCCAGACTGATATATCTCAGTTACTTTGTTTCTCATTTGTTCCTGAATTTCGTTGGATCACAGCATGATGTTTACCTTTTGAGAATCTGTTGGTTAACTTCACTTTGTCAGGCAGGTCCTATTTAAGTGATTTCTTCATTGAGAACAGGTGTGGCAGTAATCAGACCTTGGTGTGGCTACAGAAATTGAACTCAGCTTTCCAAAGATGTGATAAATCACAGTATATTTATGTTTTAACAGGGACGAGTCAATCACTTATTCACACAGGGCCATGTAGGTTTGGATTTTTTTCCCTTAATAATAAACACCTTCATTTAAAAACTGCATTTTGTGTTTATTTGTGTTATCTGTCTAACATTTAAATTTGTTTGATGATCTGAAACATTTAAGTGTGACAAACATACAAAAAGTGAGAAATCAGGAAGGAGGAAAACACTTTTTCACACCACTGTATATCATATTCAACACAAATCAGACTTTGTTTTTGATTATTGATTCAGTTGAATATTTTCTTGAAATAAACAAAATGTTGTGGACAAAAAAGATGGTATGCTTAAATTTCATACTGTGCTGGAACATTTTTTCCAACGATCACTGCTAACAAGCAGTCTCTGTACTTCACAATGAGATGTCTGCATTTACCCACAGGTAGTCTGGCCCACTCTTCCTGCACAAACTGCTCAAGCTGTCCCAGGTTTGAAGGGTGGCGCCTCCACACTGCAATTTTCAGATCTTTACATAGATAGCTATCAGATTATGGTGTGGACTTTTGTAGGGCTCCAGTTTTCTCTCATTAGCCAAAAGGACATTCTCACACTGGGGCATATCAGCATTGCTATGTTTTTCTGTCAGTTGTGGAATCCTCCTGGTCTTCTTCCATGGAGGCCATTATTGTTCAAAATGCGACCCATGCTGCAATCAGAAAGTGACGTACCTTGACCCTGAGTTCAGCTTGAATGATTCTAGATGGTTTCCTAGGCTCTTTTTCTCAGAGGCTGTACTAAAATTTCTTGCTCATGACCCATTATAATCCATCACTTTAAAAAAACATTATATATACACACATATTGTATGTGTGTGTGTGTGTGTGTGTGTGTGTGTTTTAAGTCCATATTATATCTAAAGTTGCCAACTAGCAAAATAAACACAATGTTGTATTTAAATAATTATCTTTGGTTTATTTTTAAAGGAAAATGTGCTGTAAACCAGCACAGAAGCACAGCGTCAGCACTGAATTACAACTACCTGCAGCTATTTAATGAATAAATTGATAATATCTGAAACAAACAAAATTATTTAATAATAATTTTGTTTAAATATATTTTTTTCTAACAAAAATGTGTTTTTCTAACCAAAGAAATACTTATACAAAAAAAAAAATAAAATGCAGAAAACACATAGGACTCATTCAGTTTCAGTCACGCAGAGAAAAACAATTCCCAGAGGTGAGAATAAATTTCCTTTGGATGAAGCTTTATCTGTTTTCTTTGGCAGTTTGGACCAAATTCACCCCGGTTTGTGCTGGGTCAGAGCAGCTGAGTCCACACAGCAGCTGCAGGTTCCATAATTTTTGCCTGCAGTGTATGAGGCGCTGGGGTTTGGTCCCCTAATCCGAGTCAACGACAGGTACCAGCAAGGAATCAGCAGGGTCCACTGAGTACCACGCAGCAAAGCAAGGATAGGAACTGATCTATGTTGTGGTAGGAGCCGGACAAACAGGCCCTCAACAAGCCTCCCTGCTTGCATATCCCTACTTGGATGGTGAACTGGTGCCATTTAAGATATTAGCAGGGGCAAAGATTCTTGTTTTTCGTGGTCAAAGTCAGCAGTAGACAGGTGAAGCTCCACAATTACAAGGAATTAGAGTTAGGAGTTACGTAAATCACAATCCGTCAAAATTATAGATGGCCTTCAGAATTTTCCATCACTGCTAAAAATAATCTGTCAGTGAAGGAGAATTCTCAGTTACTAACACGACCACTGCTTTTTCTAGAATACGCACTATCCTCCTGACCAACCCAGGGTTGCATTTCCTCCTGCATACACGCCCTGGGAGGTTGGCTACAGCCCTATGAACCTTATGCTTTTTATAATAACACTGACAAGTGTGGTCACAGGAATATGAAGCCGCTTGGATGGTGTTATAGCGCTATGCTTAACATGGTTATCTATAATCTTCTTTCTGAGCTCCTCAGACAGCTCTTTTTTCTTTCTCCAGTCCATGTTCAGTGCAATGATTATAGTTTCTGCTCCAGCTAAATGTGAGGAAGATTAACAAGTCTTTTGCCAGTTATTGGGGGTGGGGGTGGGTCCTCACATAATAAGGTACATTGGACACATTTAGAGATTCAGCAGGCTACACATCCTCTGAAAAGTATCGGCCATTCCCAAATAAGTCCAGTCAGGCAAAAGTGCTTGAGTGAGTCTCCTAATTCAGCGACAGCATGGCTTGCTTTGAAAAGGAACATTACCCAACACTGCCTTTTACTCATGATAACAGCAAGGTATGTTTGCCCCAAAATAACTAAAAAATGGGTCCTTCCATAGTAGACCTCATTTCAGCTATTTTCAGCTAGCTAAGAGTTCTTTCCATGTGACTGTCTCTGAGCATATTTCTGTGCAGCGGTAGTAAACACAACTGTGGAGAATCTCTCTTCCTTTATTGTTGTTTGTTTTACTGTAAATGTGCCATACATTATTCATTGCACAGAAAAAAAAAGAATCAGTTAATGTTTCGGTGTTTGTTGAAGCCCTACAGGGACATCTGAGTAAGTATATAGGCAACACATGTATATGCATAAAGACGCCCACACTGGTGGAACACATTCATACCAACAGAAAGCTGCTCACACAGTCAACCAGAGTGCCTCAGAACAAGCTGCATAAAAACACCCACCCCCCCAACGCTTACACATATTTAACAGTTTTTCTCAAAAATTTGTGACTTCTTTATAATAAATTTGCAACCTTTTCCCTGTAAAATTTTCAGTTTTTTCTCCTAAATTTACAACTTTTTTCTCATATACCATGTGTGACTTTTTCATATAAATTTTCATCTTTTTTTCTCTCATAAATTTACATTTTTTGTGTAACTTGACAATTTTTTTCTATAAATTTTTTAAAATTTTTCTCTGAAATTTGTGATGCTTTTCTCATAAATTTACAACCTGTCTGTAAGTTTTAAACTTTTCTCATAAATTTGTAACTTTTTCATGAAAATTTTCATCTTTTTTCTCATAAATTTCCAACTTTTTTCTTGTAAATTTGCAACTTTTTGTCAAAAATTTACAAGCCAGCTGGTTATTTTCCTCCAAGATTTGTGACTTTTTTCTCAAAAATGGGCAGCTTTTTTCCTCCTAAATTAGCATTTTTTTCTTGTAAATTTACAATGTTTTCCCACAACTATAAATTTTTTCTCAAAAATTTGTGACTTTTTTTTTTAATTTGCAACCTTTTTTCCTGTAAGTTTTAAGTTTTTTTCCTCATAAATATGCAATTTTTTTTCCTCTAAATTTTCCAACTTTTTCTCATAAATTTGCAACTTTCTTCTCATATATTTGTGACTTTTTATGCAAAATTTCATACTTTTTTCTCGTAAATTTCCAACTTTTTCTCGCAAATTTACAACTTTTCTCAAAGATTTGCTATGTTTTCCCTGCAAATTTACAACTTCTCGTAAATTTACATGAGACCCGAGTGCCTCAGAGCAAACTGGTTAAACCCTCAACTACCCCCATAAGCTTACATTAATATCCCACATATGGTTCATTTAAAGGGACATGAACGAGGTAGCAAAGGCGAAGGAAAAAGCATACAGTGAGTTTTATTACAGGCTGGACACTAAGGCAGGAGAAAAGGACTTGTATGGATTAGTTAGCCCAGGGGTCTGCAGGAACCCATAAATTTCCAAGATAAGAAAGCAGAAAATGAGAAAAACTGAAAACTTCTGCACAAAATTTAGGGAAAAAGTTTGCAATTTTCTGAGGAAAACATACCAAGAAATCTGCAAGAAAAAAGTCACAAAATTTCTGGATAAAATTGTTTTATGGGGAAAATGTAATATATTGATGTAAGAAACTTTGGTGCAGTTTCACCCATGAAAGGTAATAAATTTACAAAGAAAATATAAGATAAGATAAGATAAGATAAGCCTTTATTAGTCCCACAATGGGGAAATTCCAGGATTGCAACAGCACAGGGATAGCAACACTCAGAGCAACAATCAGAAGGCAAGAAAAAAAACAAGCAAGCAAGAGCAGCTAATATACATATGTACATATTACTATAAAATAAAATGTATATATAATATATAAAATATACAAAAATATAGCTGTAAATTTATGTCAAAATACTCATAATTTAGTGAAAATCTATTTTTCTGAGGAAAAAACCCATAGAAAAAAGTCACACATTTACCAAAAAAAAGCTACAGTTTGATTACAGAACAGTTGCAAATTTATATGAAAAAAGATAAGACATTCTTATGAAAAAAAGCAGAAGATAATGCTAAAAATATAAACATTTATGAAAAAAGCTTATAATTTTATTGGGAAAACTGTTTCAAATTTACATGGAAAAAGTCTTCAGTTTTGCTCTACGAATGTTTTTCATCTTCAAAGAAAAATATGCTAAATAAAAAGAATGCACTTTTGCCAAAAATCTAGCAGATTTTGAAAAACAAAACACCCACACAATTTTGCAAGAAAAAAATACAAGCTTTTTGAAAAAAAAAAAAAAAAATCAATAATTTACCAGAAGAAGAAGCAATTTTGTGAGAAAAAGTAAAAAAAAAAAAAAAAAAAATACAATAAAAAAGCTGCAAAGTTATAAGAAAAAAACCTCTTGGATTGTATTATTTTTTCGGTAAATCACTGCATTCCAATAATCATGCCCACATCAACAATTATAATGGTTATCAAACTTAAATGTTTTTGGTTTGCCCTGTATTCTCACTCAGTTAATTATCTGTGAAAAAAAAAAAAATCAGTTTAATTAAATCTTTGGGCTCTTTGTAGCGGCTACTGTACTCCACGATTTTACTGTAAAGATCACCTAAAAAGTTTCAAAAAGTCAAGCCCTCCTATTGTGTCACCTATTGTGTCATTGTACCAGGGTGATGGAGGGAGGGCAAAAAAAGCTAAAAACAGACCAACAAAAGAAGTTGTTACTGTCGTTAATTAGCAGTCTTAAAAAAATGAAGGGCTGATGGTGGAGAGATGAATGGTCGCCCTGGGCCCAACGTCATAGGGTGGTGATGGATGGATGACACTGACTCCCAGCAGCAATGGCAGACAGGAAGGAGGAGGACAGCAGGGCGGTACGCAGGTCTGTAGGACGCCGATGGCCCGTGGACGTGCTGCTGTGTGACCCCCCTGAGTTGCCACTATGTGGGGCACGGACCACCACTGCTAGATGGCTGCTATAATGGTGGTTTTAAGGACAAGGGAGGAGGCAGGCCGTGTGTTTGGAAAAAACAGTCATTGGATTTAAGGGTTGAATTTAAGGATTCCTCTCCGTCAAACTGTGTTTTTAGAGTGGAGACACTCAGCGTCAGGTCTACCTTTGATTCAAGAGAAACAATTACAGAGTTTCAGTCTGGTTTATTCATGAGTTTAATGTCCGTTTTGTTATGTCCTGAAATAACCACAAGCCAGAGGGAAGCTGGAAAGAACATTCTCTTTATTACTAACAAGAACTCATATTTATATGCCCAGCCGTAGCCCGCCTGACATCACACCGCCCCGCCCCGCCCACGCTACGGCAACCCCCAAGGTACAATTCCCCTATGTTATATCCCCACCTCCAGCCCCTTGGAAAAATCCAGAACCACACCCAACATGCAAAATAGAAAACAACTATATACATATCTAAACACCAATCAAAATAAATCAAATAAATCAAATACCACACAACCTAGCCATTCACAGTCCTACCGGTAACAAAATCGTCCAAATACTTGAGTCGTCTACGGTCCCTAACCGAGCAGCCCTTGAGGGTACGTTCCGCCACCAGCACCGACAGCTCCAGCCGAAGGTCAGCACCCGTCTGACCCCTCCAGTCCAAAGAGTCATTCAAAACATCCAATGAGGGGTCGCTCGCCACCTCTGGTGGGGACCTCCGCAGTTGACTTGCACGCCATCTGGACCCATCATCCAGCTCAAAAGTGTCGGGGCCTCTCCATCTCACAATCGTATGCAGCCCAATCCACAGCGGCTGAAGCTTGCGGGCGCACACAGGGTGCCTGACTCACACCCTGTCCGCCATATTCAGGCCATGTCCTTTTACCCGATGTTTCCTGTCAAACAAGCCTTTCATTCACCATTGACATTCCGTGACCCAGTGCCTAAGTGCCCCCCAGTCCTCAATGCACTCCCGTTGAGCCAGCCCCAGTTGTCTCACCAGAAGCAGCAACTCCCGTCCTAGCATCAACACCGCCGGAGAGCGACCCGTCGTGGCGTGCACCGATGCCCTATAATGGAGCAGGGTGTTGTGCAGAGCATCGACAAATGAGAACCCCTCAGCCAAATGAGGCCTCAAACCATTTTTCAAAGTCCTATTAATTCTCTCCAAACCCCCATTAGCCTGTGGGTGATACACCGCTGTTCTGATGTGTTCAACCCCTCTCGCCCGGAGGAAACTCTCAAAAGCCTCCAAAACAAACTGCGGGCCATTGTCCATGGCTACTGAAGTTGGTGTCCCCCATCTGGCAAACAATGACGACAGGAGCCAGTAATGACCTCAGTTGTCACCAAGCCCTTCGGAAGCACTTCCAGCCATTTGGAAAACAGGTCATACACCACCACCAGGAACCTGCTGCCCGGGGGGGGGGGGGGGCAGCTCACCACAAATGTCCAGTTTAATGTGCTCCCAGGGCCCCACCGGGTAAGCGATCGGCCGGAGAGGGGGTGGTGACGGTCTACCAGCCTTACCGCTCTCCAGGCACACGACACAGTTTCTGACCATTGTTTCAATGTCCTTGTCAATCCCTGGCCACCCAACTGAATCCCTGCTCCGCTGTTTGACTTTAACCACCCCAAGGTGACCCTCATGCAACATGTCCAGCACACGCCCTCTTAGCGCCCCCAGGATCACCACACAATGGCCCCTGGCCACACATACCTCATCCCAGCAGCTGAGCTCATCTCTGAACCGATGGAACGGAGCCAGGTCACCCGACGCTTCCGCTAGCCAGCCCTCTCTGATTGCTGTGCACAGTCTCTTCATCACTTGGTCCTTCTCCGAAACCTCCCTAAGTTCCCTAGGAGACACAATGTCCTATAGAGTCCCATGTAGAGCATGGACCAGTTCCGTCTCGACTGGGTCCACGGTCTCCACATCCGGCATCAAAACACACATCAGGGCCCTAGACAGAAGGTCCACTACAATGTTGTCCTTGCCTGGAGTGTACTTAGTCTCAAAATTGTAAGCTCTGAGTCATTCGGACCACTTGTGGATACGCAGCAGCCTGTGGCCCAACCCCGAAGTCTCAAGCAGGATCATCAACGCCCAATGATCCGTCCTCAACATGAAGCACTGGCTGTAGAGGTACATATGCCACCTCTCACAGGCCCAAACACAGGCCAGCGCCCCCCTCACGCTGACAGTGTACTTCCTCTCAGCCCCCGACAGAGATCTTGATGCAAAAGCGACCGGACACTCTGTACCATTCTGCACCTGCAACATTACTGCCCCCAGGGCGGAACCAGAAGCGTGACAGGTCACGATCGTAGTGCAGTTCAGGTCAAAATGGGCCAAGACTGAGGGCGATGTGAGCTGCCATTTCAGCTTCCTCACTGCCGCTAAGCAGGCTGGAGTCCAAACTCAATGCATGTCCTACTTTAGCAGCGCTCTGAGTGGTTCAGTTGTTTCAGAGTATCTCGGAATGAACCGTCCATAAAAGTTCACCATCCCCAGGAATGATGAGATCTCTGCCAGCGAGGAGGGGTCTGTGAGGTGGAGCACTGCCTCCACGTTCGAAACCAAAGGCTTCAGTCCATCTCCCAATAGCTGGAAACCCATAAAGTCCACCGCCTCTGCCGGAAGGACACATTTGTCGCTGTTCAGCGTAACCCCGTGTTCCTGCAGCCTCTCCAAAACCTTCTCCAACCTCCTGTCATGTTCTTCGCTCAATGCCCCGTACACCACAATATCGTCAAGGTACACGTCTACCCCCTTCAGGCCGGCTAATATGGTAGTCATGACCTTCTGGAAGCAGCTTGGCACCGAGCTCAGGCCGAAAGGCATCCTGGTGTACCAGAACACCCCCATGTGCGTCATGAAGGCGGTCAGGTTTCTGTTATCCGGGTGTAGCGGCACCTGCAGGCAGCCCTGCCGCAGGTCCAACTTCGAAAAATCTTTCGCCCAACTGAACGTCACAGTCAGTTCCTCCATAGTAGGCAGTGGGTACTTACCCGGGAAAACCGCCTTATTCACTGCTCTGAGGTTGATGCAAGGCCTAATGTTCCCCCCTTTCTTCTTCACCACCATGAGATTAGAGACCTACATGGAAGCGTCGGCCTTCTCGATGACATCCGACTCCAACAACATCTGACTCCAACAGTGTAATTAGCTCCGCTGACACCTCAGCTTGCAGCGCCGGTGGGAGACGCCTCAAAGATTGTATCTTCAGCGTGATGCTCTCATTCACCAGAGGCCAGTGATAAAATGCATCAATGCTGCCTAAACCCACGAATAGCTTCGGCCAGTGGAGGCGCCAGTCCGCACCCACAGACAGCACCCGCAAGCCTTCAGGGTCCGTTATGGAAAACCCCAAACGTCCCAACAGGTCAACCCCAGCAGGTTGGTCCCTTGACGTGCCACTTGAAACGTAAAGTTAGGGACCCTCTTCAACCCGCAGGTCACCTCAAAGTCCGCTGTGCCCGCCCTTTCAATCTCTGCGTGGCCATAGCCAAAAAGTCTCACTGTTCCACCCTTAATGTGTTTCGCGGTGAACAGTCGCCGCAGGGTTGGGAGGCTCAGGATAGACCTCCCGGCCCCCGAGTCCACCATGAGTGATATGTCGACTCTGTCCAGTTGGAGGACGTACCACTTCAGCGGGGTCTTTCCCCATCCTTGCAGTGTAAACCCGAGCTGGGCCTCCAGGTCTTCCCACCCACAAAGCTGCTCTTCTTCTTCTTTTTACTTTTTTTCCTGCCTCCATTACACCGCCCCATCAGTATGCCAACTTCTGTGTCCGGCGGGAAACTGTGCTTGGGTGACACTTGGCTAGCCTCAGCTCTCTGCTCCAACTGGGCCACCGAGTCTTTTCTCCTCGCCAACTCCAGCACTTCCCCCCATGACGTTGGCTCTGCAGCAACCTAGCTGCTAACTGCAAGCATCTGGTGCCATGCGCTAACCTATCCTTAACCAGTCCAAATGCCTGTGGCCCAATGTTACCCTTACGTGCCAGGCTAAGAAGTTCCAGCAAAAACAAACATAGCCACCCACCCTTCCGTTGCCGTCTCTGGAAGAATTCTCACTGGCTCCTGTGCTGCGCCGTGCGCTGCGTCCGAGTTCATCTGCTGTTGCTCTGCATTGTTGCCCCCTCCATGCTCGCCCCCCCCCTCCGGGCAGCTCTCCCCCTGAGAGCGTGGAGCAGGTGCTCCGGTGTTGGTGCTTTCCATAAAAGCCTCATCGGCATTGGTCTCGCCTAACCCGGGCTCTCTCTCCTCCTGCTCCAGTTCAGGCTGCTCGAGGGGTGGGGGCAATTCCGGTCCTTGTTCTTCCTCCATTCTGTCTTCACCATCCATGCCATATCTACTCTCTGCATTACATTCACTGTCCACACTGTGCTCTTTGGCTGCATCCACATCCGCGAAGCCTGAGTGAACTGGGTCTGGGCTGCTGACTGTTTGCCCACTCATTGTGAAAGTAAATCCCAGCTCACTGAATAAATCCCACCCCATAACATTTCCACCTCAGCATGTCACCTGGAACCGGAATGCTGGAATCACTTTTTCGCCGTACTGCACTGCAAATGTGACGTTCCTGTCGGCACCGAAGCTCCGGTCATCCAGTAATTCCACCGCATCAGGGCACCGGGGGGTGAGCCTCTGAACGATGGCCTCACTCACTATGAACCGCTTGGTGGTGGTGGCTGTCATCATGGGCAAATTCACGCCGTCTAGCTTCACATCACGTTGCAGTTCTGATCAATCTTCAGGGCTCGCAATGTTTATGCCGTCTCAGTAGGATGTGGGGTTAGCTAGCTTAGCATTTTGTCAACGGTGGTGGGTTTTCAAGCACTGTGCCACATTTTTGCACTTAGCAAAGTAGCTAGTTAGCATCTCAATAGCCTTATCGTAACAGTCCGCTGGTCCAAGCAATTGAAAAACTCTGACCTTCTGAGCCTAGGAAGTGGACAAGCAGCACTTCTTCACTCCATCCAGCTTCCCCAGATAGACAGTTGTGATGTAGGTTTCGACAGCCCCAACCAGTCGGGCCATGGCACCTGTGGCTGCCTGGGATGCTCCAAAAAAGGCTTAAGTGCACCTCCAGGAGTTAATCCTCGATCGCCAAATGTTATGTATGGAAAATACCTTGGCCAAGGATGAGGCAAGATGAGTTAGTGAACACAGCTTTATTGAAGATGAAGGGCAGCGCAGTGACGTGACAGGATGTCCACATCACTGCACTGCACATCACAATAAAGTGCCCTTTATGTATATATACAGTATATATAAATTTTATTCAGAAGGTTAACTTTAATACAGTCTCCTGTATTAATTAGATGTGACCCTGATGATTAGGACTCGAACTGTCTCAGATTGATAGAATATTTCCTAGGATCAGTCGAAATCAAAATATGTGGAACCAAAGACAAATTTATAACACAGAAATGCCCACTTCTGGAAGAATATCGTCATTTAGAGTCTCTTTCCCATTGTGGGTGTTACCGTGGGATGAAAATGAGGAGCGATGAAGATGAGGGGGAGTTCTCCTCATCCAGAAATAATCCAATTCCACGGGAGGATGAACTGAACCTCCACCCTGCTGGTCTCTACTCCGGCACCTTGAAAAGAGCTTTAGAGACCCACTGATACTGAGTGTGGGATGATGATGGGGATGATGATGAAAACAGGAATCTTCTGATTTATTTATAGCTCAGGCTTTAAAGGGGATCGTGGGATTCCACAATTGATTGCATTTTTTATTTTAATAAGTAAAACCCGCTGTTTTCTCATCATTCTTACTGAATTTTTTATTCCCAAATTTACAACCGTCAGATTCGGAACATTTAAAGGTCCCATTCACTGCCCATTCCCCACGTTAACTGTTGCAGCATCAATGTGAATCATCTTTTGCAGCCTTACTCAGAACGACTCATTTCCGTGTTAAATTCTAAGGGTTGCATTTAACTCCACCTTCCCTTTTTACGCCACTTTTGCTAATTTTAGCCAGCTAGCTGCCACTACAACTGGAGTGGTGGCCTCGTGGTACAACACCCACCCCAGGTCGTGGGTTCACACCTTGGCCGGGTCATGCCAAAGACCAACATTTTTCTCCTAAATTTGTAACTTTTTCCTCAAAAATTTGTGACTTCTCTCTCATGTATTTACAACTTTTTTTTTCTGTAAATTTTCAACTTTTTTCCTCATATATATGTGACTTTTTCATGTAAATTTTCATTTTTTTTCTCATAAATTGGCAAATTTTTGATTATATGTTTTCCACTTTTTTCTCATAAATGTGTGACTTTTTTCTCAAAAATTTGCAGCTTTTTCCTCATATATTTACAACTTTTTTTATTGCAAAGGTACATTTTTTCCTATAAAATTTTCAACTTTTTTCTCCAAAAGTTGTGACTTTTTTCTCATAAATTTGCAACTTTTTCCACAAATACTTGGGACTTTTTTACATATACAGTATTGATTTTTTCATGTAAATTTTCATTTTTTTCACACATTTCCATTTTTCACATAAATTTCCTACTTTTTTCTTATAAGTTTCTGACTTTTTTGTCAAAAAAATCTTGCAACTTTTTATCAAATTTGTAACTTTTTTCTAAAAAAATTTCCACCTTTTTCTCATAAAATTGAAATTGTTTTCTTGTAAAATTGCTTTTTTTGTGTACATTTTTGGCATGTTTTTATCAAAAATTTGTATTTTTTTCTCATAAATTTGAATCCTTTTCCTGTAAATTTTCCAACTTTTTTCTCCTAAATTTGCAACCTTTTTCTCAAAAATTTACAACCTTTTTCCTTTACATTTTAAACTTTTGTTCTCAGATTTGCAATTTTTTCTCATTAATTTGCAACATTTTTCTTTAAATTTTCATTTTTTTTTCTTATAAATTTTTGAGTTTTTTGTGAAAATCCAAAATAGTAATTCTACCTTTTAGCTTGGTACTTAGCAAATAGAATGGGGGGAAGGGAAGTTTGTTCCTGAGCCACAGGGGGGATTAAAAGTCAGTTTAGTCCCTGTGCTGGTCCCAAGTCTGGATAAGTGGGAAGGGTTGCCTCAAGGGTTGCATCTGGCGTAAAAACTAAGCAGCTAAAGACTTTTCTTTTTAAACAGACTTTTAGCTAAATAAGGGTTGTATTTATTTATTTATTTATTTATTGTATTTTACTGTCTTTTTAATTTACCCTGTCTCTATTTTATGTATTTTATTTTTATTGTTTTGTGAAGCACTTTGTGATTTTATATCTGTGAAAGGTGCTATATGAATAAAATTTGCTTACTTACTTAAAAATCCTTGTCAAATCAACATGTGGATCATGGCGACCCTGAAAGGGAGCAGCAGCGAAAGAAATAAATGCTTTTACATGATTTAGGGAAAAAAATTACCTTTGACTTTGACCTCAAGGTCTACAATCCCGACAAAAATTATCCAATCAGAGCCAAATTGGGATATGCATACTATCAATGTACACACGTGGACAAAATTGTTGGTATCCCTCTGTTAATGAAAGAAAAACCCACAATGGTCACAGAAATAACTTTAATCTGACAAAAGCGGTAATAAATAAAAATTCTATGGAAATTAACCATTGAAAATCAGACAATGCTTTTGAATTGTGGTTCAACAGAATTACTTTAAAAAACAAACTCATGAAACAGGCCTGGACAAAAATGATGGTACCCTTAACTTAATATTTTGTTGCACAACCTTTTGAGGCAATCACTGCAATCAAACGATTTCTGTAACTGTCAATGAGACTTCTGCACCTCTCAGCAAGTATTTTGGCCCACTGCTCATGAGCAAACTGCTCCCGTTGTCTCAGGTTTGAAGGGTGCCTTCTCCAGACGCCATGTTTCAGCTCCTTCCACAGATGTTCAATAGGATTTAGATCAGGGCTCATAGAAGGCCACTTTAGAATAGTCCAATGTTTGGCTCTTAGCCATTCTTGGGTGTTTTTAGCTGTGTGTTTTGGGTCATTATCCTATTGCAAGACCCATGGCCTGCGACTGAGACTAAGCTGTCTGACACTGGGCAGCACATTTCTCTCTAGAATACCTTGATAGTCTTGAGATTTCATTGTACCCTACACAGATTCAAGACACCCTGTGCCAGATGCAGCAAAGCAGCCCCAGAACATAACAGAACCTCCTCCATGTTTCACAGTAGGGACAGTGTTCTTTTCTTGGTGTGCTTCATTTTTGCGTCTGTGAACATAGAGCTGATGTGCCTTGCCATAAAGTTCCAGTTTTGTCTCGTCTGTCCATAGGACATTCTCCCAGAAGCTTTGTGGCTTGTCAACATGCAGTTTGGCAAATTCCAGTCTGGCTTTTTTATGATTTGTTTTCAACAGTGGTGTCCTCCCTGGTCGTCTTCCATGAAGTCCACTTTGGCTCAAACAATGACAAATGGTGAGATCTGACACTGATGTACCTTGACCTTGGAGTTCACCATGAATGTGTTTAGAGGTTGTTCTGGGCTCTTTTGTTACCATTCGTATTATCCGTCTCCTCCTGCGGCCACGTCCAGGGAGGTTGGCTACAGTCCCGTGGATCTTAAATTTCTGAATAATATGTGCAACTGTGGTCACAGGAACATCAAACTGCTTGGAAATGGTCTTATAGCCTTTGTCTTTAACATGCTTGTCTATAATTTTCTTTCTAATCTCCTGAGACAACTCTCTCCTTTGCTTCCTCTGGTCCACGTTTAGTGTGGTACACACCATGTCACCAAACAGCACAGTGACTACTTGTCACCCTTTAAATAGGCCGACTGACTGATTACAAGTTTGTAGACACCTGTGATGTTAATTAGAGGACACATCTTGGTTAACATGTCCCTATGGTCACATTATTTTCAATCTTTTCTAGGGGTACCATCATTTTTGTCCAGGCCTGTTTCATGAGTTTGTTTTTTAAAGTAATTCTGTTGAACCACAATTCAACAGCATTGTCTGATTTTCATTGGTTAATTTTCATAGAATTTTTATTTATTACCACTTTTGTCAGATTCAAGTTATTTCTGTGACCATTGTGGGTTTTTCTTTCATTAACAGAGGGGCACCAACAATTTTGTCCATGTGTGTACATGAGAGTGCAGAGCGCAGAACACACAATTGAACAGAATAGCCCAAGGATGCACGATGGCGCAGTGGTTTAGCACTGTGGCAGCACAGTTTTACCCTCGGCCGGGGGACCGCGGGGATCATGAGATCGTGGGTTCGATCCCAGCCCCCGACCAACAGTGAGCTATGTGGAGTTTGCATGTTCTCCCCGTGTTGCGCGGGTTTACTCCGGGATTTCTCCGGTTTCCTCCCGCATACCAAAAAACATGTAGGTTTAGGGCACTCGCGCACGCAGCGACCAGCAGCCGGTGGCTTGTCACCAGACTGCAAACCAAGTCTACCTACGGGTACAAATAAGTAACAAAAAAAAAAAACAAAAAAAAAAAAAAAGGATGATGGAAAATATACATAGTAGTGGTTTCACGGATGGGTCAGTACACATGAAAGAGCGGAGTGCAAAGACAGGTGTGTTATTGTGACAACCAAAAAGGTCCTCAGTTCTGTGCATGTGAGCTACTGTTTGCAGTTCGGATGGCCCAGGAACAGAAACTGTTTGTCAGTCTGGAGGTGTGGGACCTGATTGATGTCCAGAGGGAAGCAGGTCAAACAGGTGGTGGGATGAAAAATATAAGTAAAATGTTTTGAAAATAATAAAAATGTTGAAACAAATCATCAAAGGTGGGGTGGGGTTATATCAGGGATCACTTCTGAGCCACTTCACGTTTGCCATGATGATGGCTGACAGAAGAGGTCAGGCAGGAGTCTTCGTGGACTATGATGTTTACAGAAGTTTTTCTTGTACATTTGCAGCCGTTTGGTCTGTTTCAGTCTCCCGAAAAGCTGAACTCTAACAGCTCAGAGTTATGAGCTAATATTTGACGTTTAAATATGTAAACGGCAGATAAAACCTCCCGAACATGTTGGAGGGAACTGAGAAGAAGTGACATAAAATATGAAAGACCGACATAAAATATGAAATGTCACTGTGCCATCTTCATCCGAGGCTGGAAATGATCCTCACAAATGTCAGCATCAAGCTAACCTTCACCGTGAGCTCAGACCATCATGTGATCAATGGCGTCTCCAGGGCCCAATGACCTTTCCCATCATTTGTTTAAAAGAGAATGCCATTTGATTGGCCCCTAATTACTCCGCTTTAGCTGTCTGCCGTTAACGTCCTTTGCTTTCTTTGTGCTGCAACAAGTGGATGCCGATTCCCAAGGAATGTTCTAAATCAATGTCTGACATGATCCTGCAGTGGAACATATACAGTGAAAAGTTCAAAGTTCAAAGTAACAAGCTTTGTTTATGAAGAAGGATCAGAGACATTTCTGGCTATAAAATGGAGGACATAAATGCTATGGGCCCCTGCAGTCACTGGGGGATGGGTGGGGTGGGGAAAAGATACAAGTTCACTCTCATCATTTTATTGGGAAGAGTTAAAGTTACCTTCACCTTTTTCTCTTTTTTTTTTGTCTTGTTAATTTCCACATTTTTCACCTAAATGTACAACTTTTTTCTCATGAGTTTGCTACCTTTTTCTTCTAAATTGGACTTTTTTCCTCATAAAATTGTTACTTTTTCATAATAAATGTGCAGCTTTTTTCTGTTGAATTTAAATCTTTTTTTCTTGTAAATTTGCAAATACTTGTCTCATAATAAAAGAAAAAGACAAAAAAAATTATGGACCTGGAGCAACACGGGCGTCTTTTGGAGCAACGCGTTGAGGATCTTGAACAAGGTTCTCGCATTGATGACATAGTTATAAGTGGACTAGACATCAGATATCAGTCGTACGCCCATGCCGCTACAGGACTGAGTGGTGAACATGCTTCCATAAGTGAATCAATGTCCTTAGAAAACCAAGTGCTTCAGTTCCTTAATGATAAAGACATTAAGGTAGAAGCCAATGCGATCTCAGCCTGTTATGCTTTACCGAAGAAAGATAACAAAACAAAGAAATCAATTGTGATGCGCTTTGTGAACAGGAGGGTGAAAAATGACATACTGAGGCAGGCCAGAAAACTAAAGGAAACTCAAGTTTACCTAAATGAACACCTGACAAAAAAAAAACGCTGAATTAGCACGGCAGGCACGGATGCTAAAGAAACATAATAAGATACAGTCAACCTGGACAAGAAATTGTAGAATTTGGATTAAACTAAATGGAACACCTGAGCAAGCAAAAAGTATAATGATCAGAGATGCTACTGACTTAGATAAATACAGATGAACACTGACTATGAAACACAGAGTGAGGAAACTCAAACTCTAAAAATATGCCACTATGCTGAACATAAACCACAAGAGATGGAGAATGATATTGATCCTGATAACCACTTTTTCAATAATATTCATAACCACTGTGAATATTACACTGAAAAGCAATTCAAAAGTCAAGTGCAATTAGATGGTAAACTGTCAATAATACACTTCAATAGCAGAAGTCTTAACAAAAACTTCTCACAGATTCAGGACTATTTAAAACAGCTAAACAGAAAATTCACAGCTATAGCAGTCTCTGAAACCTGGCTTAATGCAGACCAGGCTCCCCTGATGGCAATAGAGGGATATCAGATGTTTAACATTAACAGATCTCAAAAAAAGGGTGGTGGTGTTGCACTGTATATTGATGACCTATATAGATGTAAGCTTGTAAATGAAATGTCCTTAGCACTACCAGGGATTCTGGAATGTGTTACTGTTGAGATTGACCTAGACAAAACAAAAAACCTAATCATAAGCTGCATATACAGAACGCCGGGAACTTGCATTGAGACATTCAGAGATAAATTAGTCGAGCTGTACAATAATATTACTAGTAAGAAAATGGTAGCAATTTGTGGAGATTTCAATATTGACCTACTTAATCCACATCAACAAAATGTAGTTACAGAGTTCATGAACTCTATGTACAGCATGAGTCTATATCCCACAATAACACATCCCAGTAGAATCACAGCTCACTCTGCTACACTTATTGACAACCTGTTTGTCAATGTTCTCGACAAGAAAATAGAAAGTGGATTATTGATAAATGATATAAGCGACCACTTGCCAATCTTTGCACTTATCCATGGCCACACGGGGCCCAACCCAGAAAAAATCTCAAAATCGTTCAGACACAAATCACCAAACGCAATCAGTTCTTTTAAAGAGGACTTGCTGAAGCAAGACTGGACAGAAGTCTATGTATCAGATGTAAATGAAGCCTATGACACATTTACAAACATTGTAACCACTCTTTATGAAAAAAACTGCCCATTAGTTAAAAAAAAGCTTAAACACAAATTTACTGACAAACCATGGCTAACCAAAGGACTACAAAAGGCGTGTAAAAAGAAAAATTTATTATATAAAGCTTTCATAAAGAAAAGGACAAAAGAAGCAGAGCAGTGGTATAAAACATACAAAAATAAGTTAACATATATAATAAGATGTAGTAAAAGAGACTATTACAGTAAAGAACTGGAAAAAAACAAAGACAATATTAAAAATACATGGACAATAATCAACAGTATCCTTGGAAATAAAAGCAGAAATACCAGCTACCCAACTAACACTCCAAAAAATAATAAATCGACTCCGAATGTGAATATAGCTTCACCTGCAGATGAATTTAATAATTTTTTTGTTAACATTGGACCTAAACTGGCCCGAGAAATACCCACTACGGTGCCAACAGGTGATTCAATATGCAATAACACTGCTGTAAAAGACACCATCTTCATAAAGAACACAGACGAAAGAGAGGTCATTGAAATTGTTAAATCGTTCAAAAGTAAAACATCTACTGACTGCGATGGTATTGATATGCTACTAGTCAAAACTGTTATCGAATGCATAGTGAAACCACTGACGTATATCTGTAACCTGTCTCTCCAATCAGGTATATTTCCCAATGCAATGAAAATAGCTAAAGTAATTCCAATTTACAAGACAGGCGACAGAGGGGAACTCTCCAACTACAGACCAATTTCACTATTATCGCAATTTTCCAAGATACTTGAAAAAATATTCTATGAGAGAATTGACAACTTCATACTGAAGAATGATTTATTGTGTGAGCAGCAATATGGGTTCAGACACAAAAGGACAACAGCATATGCCTTAATGGAATTTACAGAAAAAATATCAACAGCCATTGAAAATAAAGAGTATTCAGTTGGAGTATTCCTGGATCTTAAAAAAGCATTTGATACAGTAGATCACAATCTATTATTAAAGAAACTACAAAATTGTGGTATCAGAGGGGTAGCACTGTCCTGGTTAAGAAGTTACTTAAAGAATAGATATCAGTTTGTATGTGTTAACAACAAAAACTCAGAGCTACTGAAGGTCACCTGTGGAGTCCCACAGGGTTCAGTTTTGGGACCATTATTATTCAATATGTATATAAATGATATATGTAAAGTTTCAGAAAAAATGGACTTAATATTGTTTGCTGATGACACTAACCTGCTATGCAGTGGAAACAACTTGGAACAACTTCTGGATACACTCGGAAAGGAATTAGGAAAGCTGAAACTGTGGTTTGATTCAAACAAATTAACGCTCAATTTAAGCAAGACAAAATTTATAGTCTTTAACAACCATCACAACTACCCAGTACCCAAACTCAGTGTAAATGGTGTAGAGATTGAAAGGGTATCCGAAACTAAATTCCTTGGAGTAATAATTGATAAACTGTGTTGGAAGCCACATATTAATTATATAAAAGGTAAAGTATCCAAATCAATTGCAATATTACACAGAGTGAAAAATTTGCTGAATCAACCCACACTATACACCTTGTATCATTCATTAATACTCCCATACATGACATATTGTAATGAAGTATGGGGAAATACATATAAAACAAACCTATATCCACTCTTTATGCTTCAAAAGAGAGCTATTAGAATAATCAACAAAGCAGCTTACAGGGAACCAACAAACCCACTTTTTCTTAAACAAAAAACTCTCAAGTTGAAAGATCTGATCGACTTTAAAACCGCAATAATAATGTTCAAAGTGAAGAATCTATCACTGCCCGCAAATATCCAAAAGTTGTTCCAAACAAGGGAGAAACGATATCACTTCAGAGGAACATGTATATTTCAAAAGCCTACAGTGAGAACAACTACCAAGCAACACTGTATTTCAGTGCAAGGTGTCAGATTATGGAACGATTTTGGACCTGAATTAAAATCATGTACAAAGCTTGGACAATTTAAACAAAAACTAAAGGAAGAAATACTCCAAACATATTTACAAGACGACATGTAAACTCACATAAGGATTGACATCTCCAGCCTGTGTTGTGTTATAGCTTAGTTTTTCTTTTTTCTCTGTGACACTATGTCTTAGATTTGTTTTTGAATAGTAACCGCTTAACTTAGACTAGCTCAGTTTTCTTTTTCTCTCAGTCATATTTTGTCTTAGCCTTGTTTTAAATTGTAATCGCTCTTGTCTTGTTTTCTCTTTTTTCTCCTTTGAATTCTTGGATGGAATATGGGTGGGCAATATAAGCTGCGGCTTCAGCCATCACCCATTTCGGATAACTCACATGGAATTGTATAGTAGAAGGAGTCTTTGTCTAATTTGACCTTGTTGTTATATTATACAGTTTCTTTTAACCTGTAATGTACTATCCGAAATAAATTCATTCATTCATTCATTTGCTACTTTTTCATCAAAAATTTTCAACTTATTTCTCTTGAATTTGAACTAGGGATGTTAATGATTAATTGACATTCAATTAATTGTTGGTAAGAATTTTATCGATTAATTAAATTAGTGGTCAAGTGATAACTCAGGAGTCCTTTTCAATGTGCGCTTATTCTATGAAATGAAGTGACGTCGCCATCCAGGCAGGGGCGCACATGGTCACCCACTGCTGCCTTTCAACCGAAAAAGTAGAAGAAGACGCTAAGTCCCCAGAGCGCATGCGCTCACGCTGTGCAGGGCAAAAAAAAAAAAAAAAAAAAAAAAAAAACTTCCTCTCTCGGGTTACGGTGGAGAATCACAGCACACAATCACAACACATTCCAATGGCACATTCCAATGTCCACCCACCTACTTCAAATCACAAAGGGCAGACAACCGGACTGCAGTGAGGAAAAAGACGACATAAGCACAAAAACCTATCCCCACTGCCAGCAGACCGGACTCAAGTTGCCACTGAGGTAACACAACAGAGGGAGTCCAGATCGTTCTGGGTTTGCCTGGATGATAATGTTTAACATGTAACAGATGAAGCAGCTCACAATTTATTTTCCTGTTAAAACACTCTACCAGTGCATCTCAGTAAATTAAAATGTGAAAGTTTTTTTTTTTTTTAATATTACGAAAAAAGATAATTTTATGATATTTGTGATGGTTTTTAAATTAAAATAAATAAAATAATATTTGTTAAGATGATCTTTCATTATTCATCATTACACACTGTCATCTGTCACACAGATAAGATGAAAACAATGCATGACCAGATTAGAAGAATTCATCTAAATATTTTTTGTAACTACAATGTAGTGATTTACTGCATCAAAAGTTGTTTTTTTTTTTGTTTCAGTAAAACAGCTCCCACAATCTGACCTTGATCTATTGACTCTTAGTTTTTAATTTGTTCAATCAAGTAGGAGTTAGCACTCTCAGCTGAATAATTTTGTCAGAAGCCATAGCAAGGATCTAAGTAATTATTACACTCCATACACTCCAACATGTGATGATCAGGCGAGGGTGCACCCTCTCCGCTCCTGGTTCCATTTTCCCGGCTCCGGAGTCATCTGCACATCTGCGCGATTGGCTGCATCTGTTGCTAAGAGCCAGCGTGCGAGTGCTTCTCCGCTGGACCATTGGGTATTGCTACCAGGCAACAACTGTTGTTGTTAATGTTGTTTGGTGTTTTTCTTCCAGTTGTCTCACCTCTGTGTTTCTCTTCTTCAGGTTTGCAACCATCTCTGTGGTGTGTTCTCTGAGGCTGGTCACACTCGCCTGAACCATTCACCTGTGAAGACAACGGATTCCCCACCCAGGTCAACCAACCCTGTCCGATCCTCACCTTATCCCATGCAGGAGTTTCCTGCCGGGCCCACTGCTTCACACAGTGAGCCATCTCCTCCTTCTCTCATTCTCCTCACTCTGAGTGTTACCTGTCTCTAATCCCCTTTCTTTTCTCTCCCCTCAGGCTTCATGTGCTCCCGCGGGCTCCTGCATTTTATTGTCAGTTTAAGTGTCTGTCTAGTGTTGTGCGGGTCTTTAGTTTTGCACATTTATCTAAGTTTGTGTATTTTGAATTTTGTGCTTTTTATTAAAACTGTGTTTCTTTCACTACCTGAGTCTGAGTGCTTATCTGGTGTGGTTACTCTGCGTTTGAGCCTTTCTGGTATAAATCATGACAGAACGGTCCAGCCAGGATTGAGGCTCAGCTGGAGCTCCACCTGGTGAGCAGGTGTCACTCTCTCACCTGGATGCCACTGAACGCCAGGTCGTGTTCCTATCTTACCAACTCCAAACCATTACACATTTTTTTTCAATTCAATTCAGCTTTATTTATAATGCACCACATCACAACAAAAGCCGTCTCGTGGCGCCACAGTACAGAAAAAAAAACAGTCACAGAAAGACCCAGCAATCAGACGATCCCCTATGAGCAAGCACTAAGCAACAATGGAGAGGAAAAACTCCCATTTGGAAGGAAGCAACCTCTAGCAGAACCAGGATCAGGGAGGGGCAGTCGTCTGTTGCGACTAGCTGGGGATGAGGGGATAGAGAGGATGGAAAGGACAGACATAAAGAACATAGCAGTAAGATGTCAAGTACAATATTGGAGCTCAACCAGCAGTATGGATCACATAACGATAGAACAAGAGTGGGGTTAAAAGACACAAAAACCCTCCTTAAATGAAAGCTATATTAAAAAGGAAGGATTTTACCCTGTTCTTAAAAACAGAGACCGAGTCTGACTCCCGGACCCAGAGTGGTAACTGGTTCCAGAGAGAAGGAGCTTGGTAGCAGAAGGCTCTGCCTCCCACCGTACTTTTGGAGATTCTGGGCACCACAAGTAAGCCAGCATTTTGGGAGCGTAATGCTCTATTAGGATGGTAAGGTAATATCAGATCTTTTATATATTGGGGGGCCAGATTGTTAAGAGTTTTGAAAGTAAGAAGGATTTTAAGCTTGATTCTGAATTCAATGGGAAGCCAATGGAGGGAGGACAGAACCGGGGAAATATGATCTCTTTTTCTAGAACCAGTTAGAACTCTAGCAGCAGCATTTAGAATCAAGTGAAGATTTTTCAAAGATACTTTAGGACAACCAGATAATAGCAAATTACAATAATCTAATCGCAAACTGACAAAGGCGTGAATCAGTTTCTCAGCATCACCCAGAGACAAGATGCTCCTGATCTTGGCAATATTGCACAGATGATATAAGGCGGTCCTAGAAACAGTTTTATTATGTGAATTAAAGGACAAATCCTGGTCAAAAATCACTCCAAGGTTCCTCACACAACTGTTCAGAGTGAGAGTGGCCGCATCTAAATTAAGGGCATAGTCTGAAAAGGAATTTCTAAGATGTTTTGGGCCAACAACAATGACTTCAGTCTTATCAGAGTTCAATAGTAAAAAATTACAAGTCATCCAAGCTTTGATGTCCTTAAGACAGGCATCTAACTTGGCCAACTGATCACAATCATCGGGCTTCATTGACAGTTATAGTTGTGTGTCACCTGCGAAACAGTGAAAATGTATACATTGCTTTCTGATAATATTGCCCAACGAGAGCATACAGTGGGGTAAAAAAGTATTTAGTCAGCCACCAATTGTGCAAGTTCTCCCACTTAAAAGATGAGAGAGGTCTCCACAATTTTCATCATAGGAATACCTCTTCCTCTACCTCTACCTCTTCCGGTTCCGGCGCCTCACGAGTTGGCTGCCTTTTGCAACAGCGGCTCAATTCTGAATCTTTTTATCTTCCTTCTTCTTTCTGATCCGGTGATAACTTTCTGATCCGGCACACCTTTCACTCTATATATATCACGGACACACAGATCGCCCCAAAGGTCTCCCGAGTCGGCGGATGGAGCCTCTGTTTACAGCAGGAGACGATACAGCAGGGAAGAGCTAGCTAGCACTCAACCGCCACCCGGTGCTAACAGAGAAACTCGACATACCGGGAGAACTGAAGTGAAAACGACGCGGGTGCCGGGCTGGAGTTTAGGCAGCGTGCAAGAAATATAAGAGAATAATAAAGAGTGATGGCAAGAACCAAGAAGACCGCCCGTAAATCTACTGGAGGAAAAGGAAGCAGCTGGCCACCAAGGCTGCTCAGAAAAGCGCTCCAGCCACCGGCAGAGTGAAGAAGCCTCACCGTTACAGGCCCGGTACCGTGGCTCTGAGAGAGATCCGTCGCTACCAGAAATCCACGGAGCTGCTCATCCGTAAGCTGCCCTTCCAGCGCCTGGTGAGGGAGATCGCTCAGGACTTCAAGACCAACTTGCGCTTCCAGAACTCCGCCGTCATGGCTCTGCAGGAGGCCAGCGAGGCCTACCTGGTGGGTCTCTTCGAGGACACCAACCTGTGCGCCATCCACGCCAAGAGGGTCACCATCATGCCCAAAGACATCCAGCTGGCCCGCCCCATTTGCAGAGAGAGAGCTTAGACTTTCTGCTGCACATCCACCAGCAACAATGTTCCGCACTGTGTGTGTATATATATATATATATATATATATATATATGTGTGTGTGTGTGGCGGCATGAAATAATAAGTGGCGAACTGAGAGTTTTTGAGGGATTTTATTAATCATACCGCCATCACAGAACTCACCCCAGCGCTGTGCAGGTGCTCCAGAGCGAGCTCTCAGGCTCTCAGGCAATCGTGTGGTCAGTTGAGCAGTCGTTAGAGAGAGAGCAAGAGTTACAGAGCAATGCAGTTTAAATACCCCACTACAGACAATGCATTCACAGCAGCAGGCATGGACATTTGCATTTGAGAGTCACCCACATCAATAGGAGGATTACTGACAGGAAGACATTTGCATTTGAGAGTCACCCATAACAATAGGAAGATTACTGGCAGGAAAAAGCTAGACAAAGGGAGGCTGCCTATTGATATCAATACACACATCTCATTGTTCTGCCAATTGCTCCAGCTGAGCGCTCTGCTTGTCCCAGTCTGTTGTGGGGGTCACCCACAGTACTCCCCCCCCAGAGGGCTCAGCGGGGAGCTGAGGCTTCGATAGTCCGGCTTTGGAAGCGAGCTGCGGGGAAGGCTCTGTGCTGAGGAGGTGGAGGGAGGGGGATGGGGGTAGCAAGTGCCGGCCCAGGACGGCGAAATTGTTTGGGCCGCGCAAAAATTGCCTGTGGATCCGCGATGTTGAGGGGCTGTCCCGTTAAACGTGGCGGAGGTCCACAGCGGCTGTGCGAAGAAAAATTTGTCTCTGACTCATCTCGTGGCTATGAAGAAAAACAGGAGCTGCAAGGCTGCGTAGTGGCTGTGAGAAAAAAAAAGAGCTGCAGCTGTGTGAGGGACTTGGTGTGTTGGCTTTAGGTGTGCGCGCGCAGCCCTAAAGCCCTCGGGGACAGCTGACGGCTGAATTCCCTTTGTGCGCCATGGCTGAGACCCGTACAAAATCCTGTGAGCGAGCTGCGTGCGTGCTTCAGGTGTGTGAGCAGCCCTGAAGGCTCTGTGTGCAGCGGCAAAGGACGATGGCGGTTTGTGGAGCTGTTATTGTCCCGTGCGTGGTGCGCCGTCCTCATAACCCCCCGGTGTGCGTGCGGGGTTCGGTGCTTGGCTGGTCCACTGTAGAGGCAAGTCAGGGTCAGGGAGCTTGCTGGAGATCAGCGTAGTCGGCGCCGATGGTCATCCCTGTTCAGGTTGTTGCTGTAGTTCGGTCATGGTGCATTCAGGTCCACGCGCTGCGTTCTCCGTCGGCCCTGGAGGTCGCCGTCGTGGAGAGAGGACGAGGTGCGTGCGCTCTCGTGTGGAGGAGCTGTGAGAGAGGCCGGTCCCAGCGTGGATGTGCAGATCTCAGGCGTGCAGATCTCACCATGAAGCTTTCTGCCGCTTTCCCGGTCGTGGGTGATCTCTGGAGAGTTTGCCTGGTGGTGGCTCTGCGTCGAGGTCTCCCTGTAGCAGAAGGGAGGGCAGATCATTTGCATCAGGCTGCTGAGTTTGCTTGTTGTCGGAGAATCACCGCCGGGTGCTGCGTTCGTTGTCAGCGTGTTCTTTTCTTGGTCGGGTCACCAGTGTGGCTGTCCAGACCAGAAGGTTGCGTTGCATAAAGCGTGTGCTTTCTCGGGGTCACCAGTGTGGTGGCATGAAATAATAAGGAGTGAACTGAGAGTTTTTGAGGGATTTTATTAATCATACCGCCATCACAGAACTCACCCAGCGCTGTGCAGGCGCGCCAGAGCGAGCTCTCAACGTTTTCCGATATCTTTTCCTCCTGCTCCCCTTCGTCTTTGAAAGATATCATCTCATCGTTTGCCCCCAAATCATCCCCGCTGAGCAGATTACTGGCAGTCATTGTTCTGCTAATTGCTCCAGCTGTTACCCCACACCTGCCACCTCCGTTCAACTGAGGCATTTCGGCACACCAGAGGAGCGCACAGGAGCAAGATTAAAAACACTTGTCTGCTGTTATGACTGCTGACAATGACTCCACTGAATGTGACACAGACATCGCAGACACAGTGTCAGAGGCCACAGTGTCAGTTGTTAAAGAGGATGATAGGGATGTTATTATGTCAGACTGTGACTGTGTGTTCTCCTCACTCATTCTGATCGCTAAACAGAACAAGTTACGCCTGGGTTGTCACAGTGCAACTGCTGCTCTTGCCATCCAAGATGGCGGCACCTACAGCGTGTTTATGTTTACCCCCGCGAGTCACGTGAATTTTACGAGCCTACGCAAAAACTCTATAGGAAGATTACTGGCAGGAAAAAGCTAGACAAAGGGAGGCTGCCTATTGATATCAATACACACATCTCATTGTTCTGCCAATTGCTCCAGCTGAGTGCTCTGCTTGTCCCAGTCTGTTGTGGGGGTCACCCACGTATATATATACTATATATATATATATATATATATATACACACTACCGTTCAAAAGTTTGGGGTCACTTAGAAATTTCCTTATTTTTGAAAGAAAAACACTTTTTTTCAATGAAGATAACTTTAAACTAATCAGAAATACACTCTATACATTGCTAATGTGGTAAATGACTATTCTAGCTGCAAATGTCTGGTTTTTGGTGCAATATCTACATAGGTGTATAGAGGCCCATTTCCAGCAACTATCACTCCAGTGTTCTAATGGTACAATGTGTTTGCTCATTGCGTCAGAAGGCTAATGGATAATTAGAAAACCCTTGTGCAATCATGTTAGGTCTGCAATGCTTTAATTGCTGCAAATGGAGGATTCTTTGACGAAAGCAAAGTTTGAAGGAAAAAAATATTATTTCAAATACAAATCATTATTTCTAACCTTGTCAATGTCTTGACTATATTTTCTATTCATTTTACAACTCATGGTGATAAATAAGTGTGGCTTTTCATGGAAAACACAAAATAATTGTCTGGGTGACCCCAAACTTTTGAACGGTAGTATATATATATATATATATTAATATGTACATATGTATACTAGCTGCTCTTGTTTTTTCTTGCCTTCTGATTGTTGCTCTGAGTGTTGCTATCCCTGTGCTGTTGCAATCCTGGAATCTCCCCATTGTGGGACTAATAAAGGCTTATCTTATCTTATCTTACCTCAACTTTGAGAGACAAAATGAGAAAAAAAAATCCAGAAAATCACATTGAAGGGTTTTTAAAGAATTTATTTGCAAATTATGGTGGAAAATAAGTATTTGGTCAATAACAAAAGTTCATCTCAATACTTTGTTATACACCCTTTTTTGGCAATGACAGAGGTCAAACATTTTCTGTACGTCTTCACAAGGTTTTCACACACTGTTGCTAGTATTTTGGCCCATTCCTCCATGCAGATCTCCTCTAGAGCAATGATGTTTTGGGGCTGTCGCTGGGCAACACGGACTTTCAACTACCTCCAAAGATTTTGTATGGGGTTGAGATCTGGAGACTGGCTAGGCCACTCCAGGACCTTGAAATGCTTCTTACGAAGCCACTCTTTCGTTGCCCAGGCGGTGTGTTTGGGATCATTGTCATGCTGAAAGACCCAGCCACGTTTCATCTTCAATGCCCTTGCTGATGGAAGGAGGTTTTGACTCAAAATCTCACGATACATGGCCCCATTCATTCTTTCCTTTACACGGATCAGTCGTCCTGGTCCCTTTGCAGAAAAACAGCCCCAAAGCATGATGTTTCCACCCCCATGCTTCACAGTAGGTATGGTGTTCTTTCTCCTCCAAACACAACAAGTTGAGTTTTTACCAAAAAGTTCTATTTTGGTTTCATCTGACCATATGACATTCTCCCATTCCTCTTCTGGATCATCCAATGGCTCTCTAGCAAACTTCAGACGGGCCTGGACATGTACTGGCTTAAACAGGGGGACACGTCTGGCACTGCAGGATATGAGTCCCTAGCGGCGTAGTGTGTTACTGATGGTAGCCTTTGTTACTTTGGTCCCAGCTCTCTGCAGGTCATTCACTAGGTCCCCCCATATGGTTCTGGGATTTTTGCTCACCGTTCTCATGATCATTTTGACCCCACGGGGTGAGATCTTACGTGGAGCCCCAGATCGAGAGAGATTATCAGTGGTCTTGTATGTCTTCCATTTTCTAATAATTGCTCCCACATTTGATTTCTTCACACCAAGCTACTTACCTATTGCAGATTCAGTCTTCCCAGCCTGGTGCAGGTCTACAATTTTGTTTCTGGTGTCCTTTGACAGCTCTTTGGTCTTGGACATAGTGGAGTTTGGAGTCTTGACTGTTTGAGGTTGTGGACACGTGTCTTTTATACTGATAACGAGTTCAAACAGATGCCATTAATACAGGTAATGCGTGGAGGACAGAGGAGCCTCTTAACGAAGAAGTTACAGGTCTGTGAGAGCCAGAAATCTTGCTTGTTTGTAGGTGACCAAATACTTATTTTCCACCATAATTTGCAAATAAATTCTTTAAAAATCAGACAGTGTGATTTTCTAGATTTTTTTTTTTTTTTTCATTTTGTCTCTAATAGTTGAGGTATAACTATGATTAAAATTGGAGACCTCTCTCATCTTTTAAGTGGGAGAACTTGCACAATTGGTGGTTGACAAAATACTTTTTTGCCCCACTGTATATAGACTAAAAAGAGTAGGGCCCAACATAGATCCCTGTGGAACTCCGTGACTGAGCTTAGAGCTGGAAGAAAATCCATCATTGACATGGACAAACTGAAATCTATCAGACAAATAAGAGCTAAACCACTGCAACGGAGTTCCACTGAGTCCAACAAAGTGTTCCAATCTATCAAGTAGAATGGCATGATTGATAGTGTTCCAATCTATCAAGTAGAATGGCATGATTGATAGTGCCAAAGGTTGCACTGAGATCTAAAAGAACAAGAACAGAGACAAGTCCATTATCAAATGCAGTCAGGAGGTCATTAGAGACCTTCACTAAGGCAGTTTCAGTGCTGTGATGAGCTCTGAACCCAGATTGAAACACCTCAAACAAACCAACTCCCTGCAAATGGTCAGATAATTGCACAGCAACAACTCTTTCCAAGATTTTAGAAATGAAAGGCAAATTAGAGACTGGTCGATAATTGGCCAAAACTCCAGGATGGAGCGTCAGTTTTTTAAGTAAAGGTTTAATTACAGCAGTTTTAAAAGCCAGTGGAACATAACCCAGAGTAAAAGAAGAATAAATGATAAGAAGAATGCGGCTACCAATAATTGGGAAAATAATTTTAAATAACCTGGAAGGAATAGGGTCCAGAAGGCAAGATGAAGGCTTAGAAGAGGAAATTATTTTATCCAACTCTAAGAGGTCAATTGGAGTAAACTTATCTAAGCAGATATCAATTGAGGGAGTTGCAATAGTTAATGTACTAGAGTTTACAATAGGAAGAATCTGACTGATTTCATCTCTGATAGATAAAATTTTAAGATTGAAATTGTTCAGAAAGTCCTGACTAGAAAGCTCAGGGGGATGCAAGGATTGACCGAGTCATGGCTCTTTGTAAGCCTGGCTATAGTGTTGAAGAGAAACCTGGGGTTATTCCTGTTCGCTTCTATTAATGTAGAATAACAGCTTGATCTAGCTTTTCTAAGAGATTTTTTATAGATTAAGAGATGATTTCTCCACGCCAAGTAGAATTCATCTGAATTAGTTGAGTGCCATTTTCTTTCCAATTGACAGGTTTTCTGTTTTAAGCCACGAGTTTCTGATTTAAACCAAGGGGTAAGAAATCTCTGGTTAGACTTTTTCTTTTTTAAAGGGGCTACCAAATCTAGAGTCCGATGCAGAGAGGCAGTAACACCATCAACCATGCTATCAATCACGAATGGAGCAGACTCTCCATCACTTATTTCAGGTGTTTCTGTTGTGTTGACCCATGGCATAGAGGAGACAATCTGCAAAAATTTAGCAACAACGTCATCAGAAAGACATCTGCTGTAGTAGTATTTTTCTTTAGGAAATAAGTGATCAGAGATAATGAAATCAAAAATTAACAAACAATGGTCAGACAGTACAGGATTATGAGGAGACACAGCCAGATTTTCGATATCTATACCATAAGTCAAAACAAGGTCCAATGTATGATGGAAATAATGGGTAGAATTTTTTTACTTTTTGGGAAAACCCCATTGAGTCTGAAATTGAATTGAAAGCCTTATTACGATAGTCGCTCTCAACATCAACATGTATATTAAAGTCCCCTACAATAATTATTTTATTGGTTTTCAGCACTAAATCAGCTAAAAACTCAGCAAATTCCGATAGAAACTCCGAATAGGCTGTGGGAGGACGATAAGCTATGGCAAAGAGAATTGGGTTCATGCCAAGATTGCCAACAGGCCCCACACTGAGGACCAAACCTTCAAAGGAATTAAAACATAATTTCTGCTTAACATTAACTAGTAATTTAGAATGGAAAATTGCCGCCACTCCACAACCACAACCAGAACCTCTGGGGTTATGACAGTTTAAATACCCAGAGGGAGTTGATTCATTCAAACCAACATAATCATCAAGCCCGAGCAAGGTCTCTGTGAGGGATAGTAGATCGATCTGGTGATCGATAAATAGATCATGGACCAGAAGAGACTTAGAAGATAGAGACCTAATGTTTAATAAGCCACATTTAATTTTTAAACTTTTTTTGGGGGGGGGCAGAGGCCAAATTATTAATTTTATTAATTTTAGAGACTTGAGGCTGGATTAGAATTTTACCAACATTTTGTTTAATCAATCTGGGAAGTTTATGCATTCTATTTTGTTTTTACTTTTTTATTAACTTTAAAGGGAGCAAAAAAAGGTTCTCTATGGGAGGAGACAGGGGCAAAGTTGAAAGGTGGTGGATGAGGAGGAGCTGCAGAAGTGCGAGTGTTTTTCAGGTTGTGTTGTATTTTGTCCTGGGTTACAATATTTAGGGCAACGGGAGACAGACTCAGTCTCTGAAGGATTATAAAACAAAGGCTGATCCAAATGGTAAAGACAACCCGAGTTAATGGGATCGATACAATACGTGGGAGCAGGACCAAAAAAGGGCAGTTTGGCAAACCCAGAAACTTCAGTGTGAGTAAACACACCAAATTTCAGTCACTGTACCAGAAAACACCGAATAAAATAGAGAAGATTGTCTGTTAAAACACGTGCACCAAGTCTATTTGGGTGGATGCCATCAGGCCTCATAAGTGATGGGCGGTTCCAAAATAAGTTAAAATTGTCAACAAAACCAATGTTAAAAATAGGCCAAGTAAAACACAGCCAAGTATTAAGACAGAGTTCTGCTAAAACGATTACAGCCTTGCCTGAGAGGTGCCAAAGGCCCAGAGATGAGCGCACGTCTGCCACAGTTCATAAGAGCAGACAGAAGGCTCCTGAAGTCACTTTTTAAAATCTCAGATGCTTCATCTGGGATGTTATTGCATCCCACATGCACAACAACAGTTTGAACATGAGGGAATTCATTCAGCAGGTCAGGAATAAGAGCCTCAATGTCAGAGACTCTAGCCCCGGGAAAAAATCGAGTCACACAATACCTGCTTCTGATGTTCCTCACGATCGAGTCACCAATTACCAGCTTCGTCTGGGGGGGGGGGGGGGGGGGGGGTTGTCGGTGGATTCTGATGTGGAGAGGAATTGTGAAGAGGATGATGTTGTTGCGAAGGCGGGGAGATGCGCTCTTTTCTTCTATCTGGAGCAGGTGTGTAATTTCACACACCCTTGGTGGTCTTTATCCGGGGTTCGCTGACATGAGCCGCCGCTGAAGGAGAGAATGGAGGATGAGGGGCATCCACGGACAGGCGTCCAGTATCCAGGTGGGGAAAATCCTCCAGGGAAAGGATATCAAATCTGTTATCCAAGGACAGCAGGAAGAGAAGAGGCGCGGCCCATTCCGGTCGAACGACGATGGCCATTAGCTGGTCGAACCAAGGTCCAGAGCGCAGATGGAGGATGAGAGGGACCAAGCAAAGCTTTTGGTTTAGCCCCGAGACGAAACCAGTGTTTGTTGCTGAGACCATGGTCGGCTGCGCAGGCTGGAGCAGGTGTGGAGGTAGGTGGAGACGTGCTGAGCTCACCCAAATAAGTAGCAGTTTCCTCCAGCTGCGAGGCAGTAGCCGGAGCTGATGATCGCCCGAGAATGATGGTGTCGATGTGGTCTTCGGCCTCCCAAATCTTGTAAAGATTGGAGAGCCTCGTTTCCAGCTCAGAGACCTTATCGAGGAGCGATAAACAGCGGGAACATGACTGAGAAGGAGCCATGGTGCTCCAGGCGCTGAGATGGGAGAGCAACAATTGGCTACCATCACCGAGCATTTGTGTTGGCTTCTTGGTGTGGCGGCTCCCCCTGCACCTGCTGCTTCGGCAGCCCCTCCCATCTGCAAGACCATTTCTGTTCCCTCACTGGCACCCTATGCGGGGGAGGTGGAGGGATGCAAAGGATTCTTGCTCCACTGCCTGCTTTATTTCCAGAAGGTGGAGAGGGAATATAGTGAAGATTCAGCCAAAATTAATTTTATCACCCTGTTGCTGTGAGACCAGGGGTACAAGCTGGCAAAGTCTATTTTGAGCGGTCTGGCGGGCCCCATGCATATTCGACTGGTTTGTGTGAGAATTTTCTGAGGCTTTCGACCATACGGACAGCGGGGGAAATATTGTTAGTCAGCTGATGGGACTCCAGCATGGGAATCAGTCTGTAGCCTATTCCTTTGTCGAGTTCCGGGTCATTGTGGCAGACTCCGGGTGGAATGACGTTGCCCTGCGCAGCGTCTTCCTCTGGGGTCTAAATGCTAACCTCTGCGATGAACTGGCTATCCAAGCATCTCCCTCCTCTCTGGATGAACTTATTGAGCAGGTGGTGGCCCTCGATAACTGGTTCAGGGAACATGCGAGGGAGCAGAAGAGCCGCTGTTTCCCAATTCACTTCATGGTCACCCCCCACCCCCCCTCCTCTGGTGCTGCTCTGTTGGCGTCATCACTGGAGCTGATTGCCCTCAGTAGGGTTCATCTGACTCCGAAGGAATGCTGGCGTCGAGAGAGGGTGGGGGCGTGCTTGTATTGAGGGGCCAATTACCATGTAATGTCAAAATGCCCAGCTAAACCATAAGTGGGGGTCTGGCCAGAGAATCTTCCCAAAATCCTCCCAACCATTTTGAACTCCCGGCCCTCATTCAGTTACTGGGGGCTGAGTTCAAAACACCCGCCCTGATTGATTCTGGGGCGGAGCAGAATTTCATTCATCAGGCATTGGTCAAAATTTCATATTCCACCAGGAACCTCCCGATGCCATTGAATATATCAGCCTTATCTTGCAGTAGGATTGTGGCGGTTACCTCACAAACAGAACCCATTTCGGTTATTTTGTCCGGTAACCACCACGAGACAGTTCAGTTTTATGTACTGCCCCAAACGCAAAATGAATATCATGAGTGTAGTATCATGTGTTTCATAGAGACGTGGTTACTCTCACAGATCCCGGATGTTAACGTAGCGATACCTGGCTTCAAGACTATAAGGGGGGACAGAGATGTGATAAATAGTGGGAAAAAGAGGGGAGGAGGAGTGGCACTTCTTGTGAATGAAAAGTGGTGTAATCCTGGACACATAGATGTGAAGGAAAAGTGCTACAGCCAGGACACTGAACTGCTGGCTGTGAGTATGCGACCTAATTATATGCCATAAGAAATGACATGTGCCTTAGTAATTATTGTCTATGTCCCTCCAACAGCTGACACAGTGGTGGCCTGTGATGTCACCAGCTCCATTACAGCTGCATTACTGGAGAAGCACCCTGACGCATTTATGGCCATTGTGGGTGATTTTAATCATGTCTCACTGGGAAAAACATTACCAGACTTTCACCAGTTTGTTGACTGCCCCACCAGAGAAAACAAAACACTGGATTTACTGTATGCCAATGTCAGAGATGCATATAGTGCCACAGCTCTACCCCCCCCCCCCCATTGGCAAATCGGATCACTGCATGATCATGTTAACACCCAAGTACGTTCCCCTTGTGCAAAGGCAGCCTGCTTATTCATGGACTGTGAGGAGGTGGACACAGGAGGCTGCTGATGCACTGAAGGACTGCTTCGAGATGACAGACTGAGGTGTACTCTGTGAACCACATGGGGTGGACATAGACAATATGATCCACTGTATCACAGAATACATCAGATTGTGTGAAGACATAACCATGCCAGCACAGACTATACACTGCTTCTCCAACAACAGATCATGGGTCACGAGTGACCTGAAAGTGCTTCTGAACAAAAAGAAGAGAGCTTTTAGGTCCGGAGACAAGGAGAAGCTGAGGGGAGTGCAGCATGAGCTGAGAGAGAGATGCTGAGGAGGTGCAAGGACAATTATAGGAGGAAGTTAGAGGATAAACTCAGGCAAAACAACGCTAAAGATATGTGGATGGGAATTAAACAAATAACTGGGTACAAGGAGAGAGTCAAGCAGACATCTGGGAGCCAGGAGAGAGCTGATGAACTTAATCTGTTATTTAACATGTTTAACTAACAGTGTGTCACCCCCACAACACAACCAGACCCTCACACACCCCTCCCCCCCCCCTCCTGCGCAGCACCTCTCTCAATCTTTCCCCTCACCCCCCTCCTCCTCCTCGGGGGACACCAGGTCCTTCCCTCACATCACTGTGACTACAGACCAGGTTAAGAAACAGCTGGAGAGACTCCGTCAGCGAAAGGCGGCGGGCCCGGATGGCATCTCCACCAGGATCCTGAGGACCTGTGCCAACCAGCTAGTTTCAGAACTGAAACACCTGTACAAACTGAGCCTGAGTCTGAAGAGAGTACTGGTGCTGTGGAAGATGTCCTGCCTGGTTCCTGCACCCAAGAAGTCATCTCCATCGGACCTGAATGACTATCGACCAGTTGCCCTCGCATCTCATGTGATGAAGATCCTGGAGAGACTGGTCTTAGCCCACTTGAGGCTGCAGGTGAAGACATGGCTGGACCCTCTGCAGTTTTCATATCAGCCCCATTTAGGAGTTGAAGAAGCTGTCATCTATCTGCTGCAACAAGCCCATCTGCACCTGGATGGTGAAGGAGACACTGTGAGAATCACATTTTTTGATTTCTCCAGTGCCTTTAACAACATCCAGTTACTGCTGCTGGATGAGAAGCTGCAAGTGATGGGGGTCGACAGCTCTATAGTTTCTTGGATTACTGACTACCTGACAGGCAGGTCACAGTTTACTCGGCTGAGCAGTGTCTTGTCTGGTGTGATGGTTAGTGATACGGGCACTCCACAGGAGATTGTGCTGTCTCCTTTTCTTCTCACCTTATACACCACTTACTTTCAGTACAACACTGAGTCATGCCACCTGTAGAAATTCTCTGACGACTCAGCTGTTGTTGGGTGTATAAGAGGGGGAGAGGAGGGGGAGTACAGGGCACTGGTAGACAGATTTGTGGAGTGGACAGAGCAGAATCACCTGACACTGAATGTCATCAAGATCAGAGAGATGGTGATTGACTTCAGAAAGAGGAAGACACCTTCTCAGCCATTGCAGATTGGGGGGGGGGGGGGTTGAGGACTACAAATATCTGGGTGTCAGGATCAGCAATAAGCTAGATTGGATATCTAACACTGATGCTGCGTACAAAAAGGGGATGAGCAGACTCTCCTTCCTGAGGAAGCTGAGATCCTTCAACGTGTGCAGCAGGATGCTGGAGCTTTTCTACAAACCATTGTTGCTAGCACCATCTTCTTTGCTGCTGTCTGATGGGGTAGCAGTATCAAGGCCAGTGAAACCAACAGACTTGACAAGATTATCAAGAGGGCTGGCTCTGTAATTGGTCTCAGGCTGGAGACCTTTGAGACAGTGGTGGAGGGGAGGAGACTAAATAAACTGCAATCCTGATCCATCCCAGGGGTATTTGGTCATCTTCAAAATCATTGATTGTTTCTCCAAGGCCATCCACCTTGTCCCCCTCCCCAAATTGCCCTCGGCTGCTGAAATTCATGTCATCCGTCTGCATGGGATCCCCATAAACATTGTCTCCGACCAAGGTCCGCAGTTCACATCACATGTGTGGAAGGCATTTTGTCGTTCCCTGGGTACCACTGCCAGTCTCGTATCACGTTATGTTCCCCAGAGCAATGGTCAGGTTGAGCGTGCCAACCAGTCCTTGGAGGCCACCCTGAGATGTGTATCATCCCGTAACCTGATCTCCTGGAGGTCCCACCTGATGTAGGTGGAGTACACCCACAACTCCGCCATCTCCTCTGCTACTGGACTGATGCCTTTTAATGCCTCGATGGGGTACACTCCACCTGTGTTACCTATGGCGGAGAGGGGGACAGCTGTTCCATCCATGGAGGCCCATGCACACTGCTGTCGCCATCTGTGAAGGGACACGTGAGCTGCTCTTCTCCGCTTGTCGGAGCGGAACCAACGATACACTAGCCACAGACGTGCTCCGCCGCCAAAATACACAGTGGGACAGAAGGTCTGGCTGTCCATGGAGCAGATTCCTTCGAAGACGAAGTCCCGCAAGCTGTCGCAGCGCTGTCTGGGGCCATAAACCATCAACCGCATCATCAATGATGTCACTGTTCGACTGGATCTGCCACTCTCACAGTGCATCCATCCGACCTTCCATGTGTCTCGGTTTAAACACCTGTCCACCAGCCCTCTTTGCCCCCCCCCAGATCATTGATGTGCAAACAGCCTATACTCTTCACAGGATTCTGGACATCTATTGGTGGGGCCGAGGTCTCCAGTACCTCATCCACTGGAAAGGATACAGTCTGGAGGAGAGGTCTTGCATAATTGCAAGACCTCCTTGCATCTTGTTAATTCATCTTTGACTAGGGCATGGTGCGGGCGTTCCATCAAGCACATCCTTGGAAGCTCAGTGGGACGCCAGGAGGCGCCCCTTGGGGGTGGGGGGGCACTGTGATGATCAGGTAAGCGTGCACCCCCTCCTCTCCTGTTTCTGTTTGCCCGGCTTTGGAGTCATCTGCACACCTGGGCAATTGGCTGCACCTGCTGCTCTCTGGGCCACCAGCATATTTAAGAGCCAGTGTGTGGGTGCTTCTTCTTCACTGGACCGTTGGGTATTGCTACCAGGCAACAACTCTGCTAATGTTGTTTGGTGTTTTTCCTCCAGTTGTCTCACCTCTGTGTTTCTCCTCTTCAGGTTTGCTACCGTCTCTGCGGTGTGTCCTCCAGAGCTGGTCACGCTTGCTGAACCATTCACCTGTGAAAACAACGGATTCCTCACCCAGGTCAACCAACTCTGTCCCATCCTCACCCTATCCCATGCAGGAGTTCCCTGCCGGGCCCTCTGCTTCACACAGTGAGCCATCTCCTCCTTCTCTCATTCTCCTCACTCTGAGTGTTACCTGTCTCAAATCCCCTCTCTCCTCTCCCCTCAGGCTGTGGTGCTCCAGTGGGCTCCTGTGTTTTATTTTCAATTTGAGTGTGTCTAGTTTTGCACTGTTCTTTAGTTTTGCACATTTATCTAAGTTTGTGTATTTTGAGTTTTGTACTTTTCCTTAAAATTGTGTTTCTTTCAGTACCTGAGTCTGACTGCTTATCCGGTGTGGTTGCTATGCATTTGAGCCTTTCTGGTATAAATCATGACAATAATTGTGTAGCAACAATTTTTCTAAAACTTTGGAGAAAATTGGTAATATACATACCTCACTTACAGCTCTAGATTTAAATACTGTACCATTTAAGCCAGTAACACTAACCCTGAAACATCCTACGGGTGGTGTACCGGAATGAAAATATGCCATTGTCTATATTAAAAAAAAAAAAATGCAAATGGTACAATAAATCATTGAGGAATATAATGTTCATGTTTTATTCAGTATATGAAAAAACAGCAACTTTTTTTATGTTAAAGACAGACCGTATTGTACCAAGGGAAATTCAGGTTCTCAGGAAAAACGCAGCTTATCAATTAATCGTTAATCGATCAATAAGATGAATCAATTATCAATTCATTCATGAATTGATAACTTCCATCCATCCATTTTCTACCGCTTTTCCAAAGGTCTGGGTCACAGAGGCAGTAGCTCAAGCAGAGAAGCCCAGACTTCCCTCTCCCCGGCCATCTGCTCCAGCTCTTCAGAGAGGATACCAAGATGTTTCCAGGCCAGCTGGGAGATGTAGTTTTTCCAGCGTGTCCTGGGTCTGCCCCTGGGTCTCTTCCCAGTTGGATGTGCCTGAAACACCTCAAGTGGGAGGTGTCCAGGAGGCATCCTGATCAAATGCCCAAACCACCTCAGCTGGCTCCTGTTGATGTGGAGGACGGTTCTACTCTGAGCCTCTCCCGGATGACTGAGCTCCTCACCCTATCTCTAAGCATGAGTCCAGCAATACTACGAAGAAAACTCATTTCAGCCTCTTGTATCCGTGATCTAATTCTTTCGTTCATTACCTAAAGCTCATGACCATAGGTGAGGGTAGGAATATAGTAGATTGACCGGTAAATCAACAGCTACCTCTTCACCACAACAGACCAGTACAATGTCCGCATCACTAAAGATGCTGTTTCAATCCATCTGTCAATCTCTTGCTCCATTCTCCCCTCACTCGTGAATGAGACCCTGAGATGCTTAAACTCCTCCACTTGGGGCAAGAGTCTGTCTCCAACCCGGAGAGGACAATCCACCGTTTTCCGGCTGAGGACCATGGACTTGGACGTGTTGATTCTCATCCCAGCCGCTTCACACTCAGTAGCAAACCATCCCAGTAAGACCTGTAGGTCATTGCTTGATGAAGCCAACAGGACAACATTGTTTGCAAACAGCAGAGATGAGATCCTGTGGTCACCAAGCATGACACCCTCCAGTCCTTGGCTGATAACTGATAACTTGCATCCCTAATTTGAACCTTTTTCTTGTCAATTTGCAATTTTTTTTTGCATAAATTTGCTTCTTTCTCATAAAATTGTTACTTTTTCAAAATAAATTTGAGTTTTTTCTATTGAATTTGAACTTTTTTATTCTTGTAAATATTTCTCAAATTTCTTCTTATTTCTCATAAAATTGTAACTTTATTCATCATAAACTGGCAACTTTTTTCTACTGAATTTCAAGAGTTTTTCTTGTAAATTTGCAATGTTTTTCTATTGAATTTGAAACTTTCCTTGTAAATTTCAAAATATTTTCTCATAAATTTACAACTTTTTCTATTGAAATTGAACCTTTTTTCTTGTAAATTTGCAAATATTTTCTCAAAATTAGCTTTTTTTTCTCATAAATCTGTTACTTTTTTCATCAAAAATTTGCTAATTTTTTTCTATTTAATTTGAAAATTTTTATTGTAAATTTGCACTTTTCCCTCATAAGAATTCTTTTCTACGATAATTTGAAACTTCTCTCTTGAATTTTATTTTTTTTTTAAATTTACTATTTTTTTCATATAAATTTACCAATATTTTTCTCATGAATTTACTACTTTATAATGTAAATTTACATCCTTTTACTATTCAATTTGTAAATTTGCAAATATTTTTCTCATAAATTTGCTACTTTTTTCTTCATAAAATTGTAGCTTTTTCTATTGAATTTGAACCTTTTTTTTTTTGCAAATTTGCAATTTTCCCTCCTCACAAAGAATGCAGATACTGAGGAAAATTAATCCTGGCCAGTCTTATAACGTTTATATGAGAAGCGGTTAAAAACCCCTGAAGTCTGAGTGCCTGAAGTCAGAGGAAATAAGAAGAACAGTAACGAGGCAGGTGCCTGTGGGTTTTCTGTCACATAAATTTGTGGGAAGAAAAAAAAAACAAATTTACATAGAAGAGAATAGAATAGGCTTTCTTGTCATTCTACAGTTATACAGTAGAACAAAATTGTGGGTGCTCCACCAGGCTACTGCACAGTAAAGTAAGAGAGAAGGATTAGATAAAACACAATTACAGAACACACGATTAAACACACAACTGAAATAAAAAATAGCCCAGGATTATGGAAATATAGACAGGTATGGCAGTGCCTTCACAAATGAAACAATGTACATAAGAGGGCGGAGTGCAGAAGACACAATTGAACGCACAATTGAGAAAAATGGCCCAAGGATTATGGAAAATGTACTGTATATAGTAGTGGTTCCATGGATGGGTCTATGTACATGAAAGTGCGGAGTGCAAAAACAGGTGTGTTATTGTGATAATTAAAAAGGTCCTCAGTTCTGTGCATGTCAGCATTCGGCGGGAGGGGGGTGGGGCCTCCGTTTTCAGTTCAGATGACCCAGGGGAAGAAACTGTTTGTCAGTCTGGAGGTGTGGGACCTGGTTGATCTGAACCGTTGTTCAGAGGGGAGCAGGTCAATTGGGTGGTGGGTGGGACATAAGGGGTCTCCTGTGATGGCCTTGATCCTTCTGTGACAGGCGAATCTGGAGATGTCCTCCAGTAGAGGTCAGAGGAGATGTAGGTGCCCAGGAACCTGAAGGTGGGGATGGTTTCTACGCAGTCGCCATTTATGAGAAGGGGTGTGTGGTCCTGTCTGTTCTTCCTGAAGTCCAGTAAGAGTTCTTTGTTTTTTTTTTGTCATTCAGTTTCAGGGTGTTTGCTTGCACCACAGCAGCAGATTCTCTCCCTCTGCCCTGTATGCCTTCTCATCGTCATCGGTGATGAGCCCAACCAAGGTGGTGCTGTCCGTGTATTTCACAATGACAGTTGTTGGGTGGGTTGGAATACAGTCAAAGGTGTACAGGGAGCACAACAGAGGGCTTAGCACACAGCCCTGGGTGGAGCCAGTGCTAAGAGACAGTGTGGAGGAGTGGTGAGGGCCAAGTCTTACTGTTTGTGGATGGTTGGTGAGAAAGTTTTTTATCCAGGAGTGGGGGGGATCTGGAGGAGGTGCAGTTTGTTTATCAGGATGTCCGGGATGATGGTGTTGAAAGCTGAGCTGTAGTCCACAAAGAGCATCCTCATGTAATTCCTTGGGTTGTCCAGTTAGCTCAGCGCTCTATGGAGTGCGGTGGCGATGGCATCTTCCGTAGACCAGTTCTCCCTGTAGGCGAACTGGTGGGGGTCAAAGGAGGGGGGAAGACAGTCCCTGATCAGACATTTATAAAATTATTTTTTATAGCACTTTTTGCTACAGCCCATAAGTTACAGGCTAAGTTCAAGGAGAAAAAAAGCTGTAAAAACAGGGAAAAAAGCATTTGGGGTCAGGCTGTATTATGACCCTGCTTTCATCCAACATAATTATTCTGTAAATATGGGGAGAATGGATAAAATAGGGGGAAATCCAGGGAAAAAGAAGGGAAAAACTGTCAAAAACATAGTTAAAAATAGGGCAAAAACCGGATGAAACAGAAAAAAGGGAGAAACTAAGCATAAACATGGTTCAAACAAGGACAAAAGGGAATAAATGGGAAAAACTAAGTAAAAACAGGAAATATTAGGGGAATAAAATGTTAAAAAGATGGTCAAAAACATTGCAACACAAGAAAAAAACAAAAACAAAACACTAATAGAGGAAAAAAAATCTGAGTAAAAACTTGGTCAAAACGGGAAAAATGGAATAAATTGGAAAAACTGAAAAAAGAGTAAAGAAAGAAGGGGAAAAAAGAAAACTTTAAATAATTATGTTAAAGCAGTATATAAACAGAAAGAAAATTTAAAAACACTGAAAAACAGTAAAAACATGGTCAAAACAGAGAAAAGGGAATAAAAGGGTAAACAAAGTAAAAACAGGGAAGAAGGCAGGGGTGGCCTGCTGCTGTCGGTGTGTGTCTGGGGTGGGTGGTTGGTGGACCTGTGGTGGGCGCTCTGGGGTGTTGCTTGGCATGTGGGGTGGTGTGTAGGTCCAGCCCGTTGTTCATTACTGTTATTCTTGTGTGTTTGTGTGTGTAGGATGTGTGGGAGCAGGTGTAGGTGTGGCTGCTCCATCGTGCCTGTGGTGCTGGGGAGCGCCAGGGTGCGATGCTGGTGGGTCCTGGGCTGCTCGACATGGCATCCCTCGCCCTGGGTTGGGATCTGGGGGGAGTGGGTGGCCTTCTGAGCCAGTTTTGGAGCTGGCTTCTGGGTGGGGGGGTATTAGACCGCCTCCCCCCCAGTCTTACCTCCCCCCTCCCTCCGACTCTGGGTAGAACATACATCTCATTGGATACACTGAGGGTTTTGGGGTAGGGGTGTGCCATTCTGTGTCGGTGAACAGGATCCCTCTGTTTACTATGCAGTTGGGCTGCCCTCACCTCAATTTTAATTGCACTATAGACACTGAAGGCTTGGTGGGAGGGGTGGGAGCCCTACTGCCTATAGCAGTGGCTAGTGGTGCTCGAACAACCATCCCCCCATTTTTAACTGCACTCTTGAAGTTCACACACCTGCACATAATTACACCATACAACTAACACACACCCATCATGATTTGTGCATGGGGGATGGGGGCGGGGGTCTCCCCCACCCCTGTTGGCCTCCTTCTGCCGAAGGCCTGGGGGTCTGGCGGGTGGCCTGGGGCCCGTCATGTTGTCAAAATCCCTGGGTGCTGCCGAATGAATAGCTGCGAGCAAGGGAGTGAGAGAGTGAGTGAACAAGAGCGTAAGCGACAGTGAGGGAGTGATGAGTGGAGATGGTGACAGTCGGTCAGTCTTGTGTGGCCCTTTGCATGTCAGGTGGCATCATAGAGCACTTGCGGTGGTCCGTTGATCAGTTGCTTTGGGTGGGCATTGGGGTGGTGGTCTGCTTCTTTGGCTGTGGCTGCCTTGGGGCAGGTCGGCATGCGTGTGGCTGCTGGCCCACGCAGGCACTTGTGCGGGTTCATGCTTGTTGCATCTGCGCCGTGGCCACCCCAAGTAATAAGGGTGAATGAGTGTGGGCGCGTATAAGAGTGGATGTGAGTGAGTCGGAGCACGAGTGAGAGTGTGTGTGTATGGGTGAGTGTGAGCGGGTGCAGATGATTCTGAGGGCGAGTGGGAGTGGGGGCGAGATTGAACGGGTACAGGAGTGGGTGAGGGTGGGTATGTCCGGGAGGGGGAGTGTGGGATTGTGTGGGGGAGAGGGCGATTGAGAGTAAGTGGGTGCGTGTGGGTGCAAATGGGTGTGTATGAGAGCATGAGGGTGTGAATGCATGGGAATGGGTGTGTGTGCTGGTCAGGGGGTGCTGGATTGAGGGAGTGGCACCTCCTGGCTGCGTGGGCTCTCCTGGATGGGGGAGGGCTGGCCCCCGTGAGGGCCCTGTGCCTTGCTGCTGCCTTCTTTGTGTGTGGGGCGTGAGGGTCCCCAGGGTGTGTGGCGGTGGCGCTGGGGTGGGGGCGGACCATTCTCTGGCCCCGGGGATGGGGCCTTCCAGCACCTAGGGCCCGGGGGCTGGCATTGGCTCCGCTTAGAGGGCAGAGGTTGGCCGGTCCAGGGGCGGGGACCTGCCGTGCCGGCCACATGGCAGCCTGGCCTCCCTCGACTGTTCCTCCTGAGGCAGATGACTGGCAGTCCTGGGGCTTGTTGGCCTTGGGACAATTGTACTCTGTGGGGGTTGGTGGCATTGTCCTTCTTGCTTGGGGTTTCCAGGGGGATGGGGGGGGGGGTTGCTGTGACCTGCCACCCTCTTCGTACGTTTCCTGACAAACCACTCACACACTTATTTTGTGTGTGCTGTCATACACATGCACACGTATGCACACACACATAAGTTTCTCCTTTAACAGGTGCAGATACCAGACTCTTGATGAAACCTTTTCAGTAAAAGAAAAAGTTTGTCTTCTGTTTGTTTCAGTTGTGTTAGTCTGTTAGTCTTCTTTGTCTTTTCTTCTCCACTTTCTTTCCCCCTCCCCACCCCTCCTTTCCCCATTACCCACCTGTCGGGTCCTTCATGGGTGAAATAATTTAAATAAAGTATTAAAAGCTGTTACAGAAGGAGTTTCTAAATAACATACAGTTCATATATATGTACTGTCTAAAGCTTCTTTTAGCAAAATAAATCTGTTTGGCACAATAAGGGAAGCATATTTCTGTTCTGCTTACCTAGCTTCCTGACAGGGCAAGGAGGAGAAAAAAAAAGAATACGGGAGCAAAACATTAAAAACATGGTCAAAAAAATAGTGAAAAGAAAGAAAAAGCATGGGAAAAATAGGAGTGAGTAAAAACTTAGTCAAAACAGAGGAATAAAGGGAATAAATTGGAAAAAGTGAAAGAAGTAAAAAAGCAAAACAAGGAAAAGTAAAGAAAAAACATGTTAAAATCTCGGGCAAAGCAGGATATAAACAGGAAAAATTGTACAATTGCTAAAAACAGATTGTCAAAACAGGGAAAAAAGTGAATAAATGGTAAAATTAAAAAAAAAAATAAAAACAGAAAAGTTTTGAAATATGGACAAAATGAGGAAAAGAGTCTAGAAAAGGTTGTAAAAAAACAGGAACAACAAGGGGAAAATAATGAGGTGATCACGCTATTATGCCTTAACTTTAACCTGACAGAAATAAGGGGAAGAACAGGCTAAACCCTGCTTTTACTGTGTTCTTCTTTTTTTTTTTTTTTTTTTCTATCCCTGGTCCATCCCTGTAATTTGCAGATACAACTAAAAAATGCTTGTTAATGGTCACTTTTATGTATTTTTGATACATTTATTGATTAAACTTTACATTTTCATGCTCATACTTCGTGTCTTTTGGCACTTTCTGACCTCTGTAAGTGTTCAGCCGTTGAATGTCACAACCTACCCTGTTTTCGTCCTCACTCCCGGTCACCTTGCTGCTTTTTATTCACCCTCTCAGAGGCCGGCATGCATCCTCGGTGGGTTTGAAGTGTCATGATGAAATTGGATGAAAGACAACAATTTCGGCTCTTGTTTGTCCATCTGCCAGCCACGATATCTCCCCTCTGATTGGATTAAGACTTTCATTTTTCTCGCTGATGTCATTCCGTACTCAGATGGGCTGACTGGAATCAGAAACAGGGCAGCAGAGTGGATTCTCCCTTGTTTTGGTAAAATGTGATTTTTTTCTAAACGACGCCTTGCGCGATTGTGTGCCATATTTTGATTGATGTGGTTCCAGCTCCATAAATGACTCTGATTGGCCCAGTAGGGGAGAGGCAGCAGCTCGTAGCTGCATTTGAGTGGTTCCGGTAGTGCTCCAGTGTTTGTGCAACTTCAAGGGACTAGTAATTAATTAATAAGAAGGTGGAATAGGGATGTTTGAGAATGAGAGCTGGTGTAATCCCGGACACATTAGTGTTAAAGAGCAGCACTGCACTAAGAACATTGGGCTGCTAGCGAGTAGCGTTTGCCCATATTATCTTCCTAGGGAATTATCGCATATTATCACCATAACTGTGTACAGTCATCCCTCCACAGATGCAACTGCTGCATGCAAGCTCCTACATGGTGTGGTTTCTCAGTTACAGATCCGTTAGCCAGAGTCCCTCCTCCTTATATCGGGGGACTTCATCCATGCCTCCCTGTCCTCTGTCCTCCCTACTTTTACCCAGTATATGAAATTCCATACCAAAGCTAATAAAACTTTGGACTTACTATATACAAACATCAAAGATGCATATACAGTGGGGCAAAAAAGTATTTAGTCAGCCACCAATTGTGCAAGTTCTCCCACTTAAAAGATGAGAGAGGTCTCCAATTTTCATCATAGGTATACCTCAACTATGAGAGACAAAATGAGAAAAAAAATCCAGAAAATCACATTGAAGGATTTTTAATAAATTAATTGGTAAATTCCTCGGTAAAATAAATATTTGGTCACCTACAAACAAGCAAGATTTCTGGCTCGCACAGACCTGTAACTTCTTCTTTAAGAGGCTCCTCTGTCCTCCACTCATTACCTGTATTAATGGCACCTGTTTGAACTCGTTATCAGTATAAAAGACACCTGTCCACAACCGACTCCAAACTCCACTATGGCCAAGACCAAAGAGCTGTCAAAGGACACCAGAAACAAAATTGTAGACCTGCACCAGGCTGGGAAGACTGAATCTGCAATAGGTAAGTAGCTTGGTGTGAAGAAATCAACTGTGGGAGCAATTATTAGAAAATGGAAGACATACAAGACCACTGATAATCTCCCTCCATCTGGGGCTCCACGCAAGATCTCACCCCGTGGGGTCAAAATGATCACGAGAACGGTGAGCAAAAATCCCAGAACCACATGGGGGGACCTAGTGGATGACCTGCAGAGAGCTGGGACCAAAGTAACAAAGGCTACATCAGAAACACATTACGCCGCCAGGGACTCAAATCCTGCAGTGCCAGACGTGTCCCCTTGCTTAAGCCAGTACATGTCCAGGCCCGTCTGAAGTTTGCTAGAGAGCATTTGGATGATCCAGAAGAGGATTGGGAGAATGTCATATGGTCAGATGAAACCAAAATAGAACTTTTTGGTAAAAACTCAACTTGTCGTGTTTGGAGGAGAAAGAACACCATACCTACTGTGAAGCATGGGAGTGGAAACATCATACTTTGGGGCTGTTTTTCTGCAAAGGGACCAGGACGACTGATCCGTGTAAAGGAAAGAATGAATGGGGCCATGTATCGTGAGATTTTGAGTGAAAACCTCCTTCCACCAGCAAGGGCATTGAAGATGAAACGTGGCTGGGTCTTTCAGCATGACAATGATCCCAAACACACCACCTGGGCAATGAAGGAGTGGCTTCGTAAGAAGCATTTCAAGGTCCTGGAGTGGCCTAGCCAGTCTCCAGATCTCAACCCCATAGAAAATCTTTGGAGGGAGTTGAAAGTCTGTGTTGCCCGGCGACAGCCCCAAAACAACACTGCTCTAGAGGAGATCTGCATGGAGGAATGGGCCAAAATACCAGCAACAGTGTGTGACAACCTTGTGAAAACTTACAGAAATCATTTGACCTCTGTCATTGCCAACAAAGGGTATATAACAAAGTATTGAGATGAACTTTTGTTATTGACCAAATACTTATTTTATCGAGGAATTTACCAATTAATTCATTAAAAATCCTTTAATGTGATTTTCTGGACTTTTTTTCTTATTTTTTTCTCTCATAGTTGAGGTATACCTATGATGAAAATTGGAGACCTCTCTCATCTTTTAAGTGGGAGAACTTGCACAATTGGTGGCTGACTAAATACTTTTTTTACGCCACTATCTCCTCCCCCCTTCCCCCCCTAGGCCGCTCAGATTATAATCTTGTTCACCTGCTTCCAGATTACATTTCCATGGTGAATAAACAACCACCTGTGGTGAATCATGTGAGGAATTTGGTCAGAGGAGTCCAGCGTGAGGTTGAGGGATAGCTTTGAAACCACAGATTGGGATGTTGACGCTTTGACCCATTGCATTACGGATTATATTAATTTTTGTGTGGAGAGCATTGTTCCTTCTAAAAGAGTGCAGTGTTTTCCCAATAACAAGCCCTGGGTGCCCCCTGAACTTAAAGCCCTGCTGAATGAGAAGAAGAGGGTTTTTGATTAGGGGATAAAGAAGGTCTTAGGAGAGTCCAAAGGGAACTGAAATGGAAAATAAGGAAAGGCAAGGACAGCTACAGGAAAATGGAGCACCAGCTGGAGCAGAATAAGAGTAGGGATGTCTGGAAAAGGCTGAAGAAGATCTCAGGACATGGAAAAGGTGGTGGTGGGGGTTTAGTGGCAGTAAGGAGTGGGCAAATGAACTGAATTTATTTTTTAACAGGTTTCACTTAGGTCCCACTCCCACCTCTACCCACATCAGCCATCCTGCCTCTTCTTCACACCATCTGGGGCTGCTCCCTGCACTGGGGATATCTCCCACTCCCCTCTCCTTGTCTGTTCATCAGGTGAGGAGGGAGCTCAGGAAGATCAAGGCCAGAAAAGAGATGTGCTGGATGGCATTAGCTCCAGACTGCTCGGGGAATGTGCAGACCAGCTATGTGGCGTGGCCACACGCATGTTTAATCTGAGTCTTAGTTTGGGGAAGGTTCCTGTTTTGTGGAAGACCTCCCGTGTAGTTCCAGTATCAAAGATTGTGTGCCCTAGGGAGCCTAACCAATATAGACCTGTGACCTTAACTTCCCATCTGATGAAGACTCTGGAGAGGATCATAATCAGCTACCTCCGACCCCTGGTGCGCACACTGCTGGATCCCCTGCAGTTTGCTTGCCAACCCAGGATTGGAGTGGAGGATGCAGTCATTTATCTTTTGCACAGGTCACGGTCACACCTGGGGAATATTGGAAGCTCTGTGAGAATCATGAGTTGAGTGTCACCTTACTGCAAGAACTATTGACTATCTCACCAACAGACCACAGTACGTGAGGTTGCGTGACTGAGTCTGAGGTGGTGGTATGCAGTACAGGGGCCCCTCAGGAAACAGTGCTCTCCCCGTTCCTCTTTACTCTTTACACATCAGATTTTAGATATAATTCCACTATCTGTCAGCTTCATAAGTTTTCCAATGATACAGCTATTGTTGGATGTGTGTCCGAGGGAAATGATCTAGAGTACAGGAGGGTCATTTCTGACTTCATCACCTGGTGTGAATTCAACCACCTTCACATCAACTCCAGTAAGATAGTAGATGGTGGTTGACTTTAGGAGGAAACCATCAACAACTGTACTGGTAAATACCCATGGTCTGGACATTGAGGTGGTGGATAGTTACAAATTCCTGGGTGTTCTCCTCAATAACATATTGGACTGGTCAGATAACACCCAAGCTCTCTACAAAAAGGGCCAAAGTCGGCTCCATCTGTTGGGTAGACTGAGGTCATTTGGGGTCTGCAGGCCATTATTAGGGACTTTCTACAACACTGTGGTGGCCTCTGCAATTTTTTTATGTAGTTGTTTGCTGGGGTAGTGGTAGCAAGGAGAGGGACAGGAAATGTTTGAACAGATTGCTCAAGAGGGCGAGTTCTGCCCTGGCTGGTCCCTTGGACTCCACTGAGGTGGTAGGAGAGAGAAGGATGTTAGCTAAGCTAATATCTAATATGGACAGCCTCTCACCCCCTACATGAGTCTGTGGAGGCCCTGAACAGCTCCTTTAGTAGTAGACTGTTACAGCCACTGTGTAGGACTGAACGTTACCGTAGGTCCTTCATCTCGACAGCAGTTACTGTATAATATACACATAGGATAAAGACTTGCCATAAATGTACATGTATGTATTATTTTTATTGATGTATATAGTACAATTTGTACATATTTTAAATATTATTGAGCTTATGTTTTTAGTAGTTTATTCTTTTTTATTTTTGGTTTCTGTTCTTTTTTCTGACTTTGTGCTGCTGTGGCAAATTAATTTCCCCAGTGTGGGATTAATAAAGTCTAATCTTATTTCATCTCATCTTATACTAGTGCATGCCCATAGAATGCGAGGAGTTGTTCAGGAGTTCGGTCATTATGACCTCATATCAGAACATAGTGTGTCTGTGATGTCATAGAGAGTGCTTTGATCTCACTATGACATCTTTGACGGAACATAGTAACTCCCTGAGCTAACCCCATAGCGTCCCTAGGGACGTTCATTAAAGATTTCCCCTCCTTAACTTTTGCATATCTGGGGAGTCTGAAATTCTGAGATGCACACCCTTGTAACCTCAACACAGCACCTATAAAATCTTAGGCCAGGCTGACAAACGGTTTAAGTGATATGCACGGAACACACAGGCAGACACAGAGATTTCTTGCATTATAATAAGATTATCTTACCTTGTCTTATCGTAATCTGTCAGTGTGTGTGTCTGTCAGTGTGTCACGATCATAGGACATCATAGGACAGCCTATGATGTTCCTATGATGTCTGCATGATGTCCTGTGATGCCTGCCTTGATGTCTTTATGATGTCATATAAACCACCCAATTAAGAATAGGACACAGGAATTTAAACCAGACACTACATAAATGGAGAGCAATGGAGTGAGGAGAAATGCTTGGGGTGCAGATACTGTAAACAGGCATTAATTGACATTTACAGAGCACTAATGCGATCGACAATAGACTACGGATGCATGGTGGAGCAGCGGCAAAGACGACTCTGGAAAAAAATAGACAAAATGCAGCACAGAGCGCTTCACCTGTGCATTGGAGCGGTCAAAACAACACCAAACAATGCAGTTTTAATAGAAGCAGGAGGAATGCCAGTGGATTTGAGGCGAGATAAACTTGCATTATCATACTGGGTCAAGCTGAAAGGAAGTGACAAAGCAAATATTTCAAAAACAACACTACAAGACTGCTGGGAATACTCTAATTTACAGGGACATGGGTTTGGGTGGACAATTGAAAGAAGGACCAGAATGTATGGGCTGCACACTATTGATATATAACACCAGTCCAGTGAGTAATGTTTCCCCTTGGATGTTTCCGGGAATAGGAGTAGATGCTAGTCTGCTAATGAGGAAAAAGGATTGGCATATGAGTGAAGTTGGTGTTAAAACAAGCATTTAACCTCAGAAAGAACTAGTATAACTTCTTTACAGCTCTATACTGACAGTTCAAAGAATAAAGAGGGCTCTGTTGGAGCTGGAGTATACATCCCAGAATTTAAAGTGACCATCGCAAAAAGACTCTCCAACAATACATCTGTGTTTACAACAGAGATGGTGGCAATAATTATTGCTTTGCAGTGGGTGGAGGAGGTCAGACCGGACCGGGTGACGGTGTGCACGGACTCACTTGCAGCGCTAAAAACCATACAGACACTAAAATCTACAAGGGAAGACCTGGTGATTGAGCTATATCACAGTTTATTTAGGGTACACAGGGGTGGTGGAGAAGTTCAGTTTTGTTGGGTTCCTGCATGTGAAGGATTGAAAGGGAATGACTGTGCAGACAAATTAGCAAAAAGTGCTCTTGGAAAAGAAATAACTATGCCATTGTCTCTTGGAAAAGGTGAAGGGAAAGCAGTAATCAAGACAAAAGGAATTCAGCTATGACAAAAAAGATGGGATGAAGATAATAAAGGTAGATCGTATTACAAAATACAAAAGTCTATTGCATTAAAGAATTTCATAACAACCAAAAGGAGGGAAGACATCATTATGGCAAGACTCAGACTGGATCACACACGTTTAAATGGCACTTTATTCACCATGGGGAAAAGCGAAAGTGACAAATGTAGAGAATGTGGAGTAAAAGAAAATATCGAGCACATCTTATAACACAGGATTAAGTCATAGAATTTAGGGGTCAGGGTCAGGTGACATAATGTTACACACTCTTGTACAGTAGGTGGCGGTATGCACCTGAAGAAGAAGAAGAAGAAGAAGAAGAAGAAGAAGAAATGCTGCACGTCAGGAAAGATGCCGTAAAGATGAAACACCTGCGGTTCGAGCAGTACATCGCAGGCATGACTGTGAACAACACACCCGTCTCACACAGGAGGAGACCCTTCAGCAGCATAGGGTATGACAGACAAGGGATGCACAGACAGACAGGAAATGTTTGGCAGTGCACCATGCACGTGCTGAGTCAGTTGAAGCCCAAAATGCCCGCCAAGCGAGCGACGCTGCACGCCAGGCAAGGCACAGAGAAGTTGAGACCAAGGAGATGCAGAATAGTCGGCTGGCTGCCAAAATTCAAGAAACCTCTGTCACTGTGTGTGTCCCAATCATAGGCTGCTTAGGGTGTTCCAATGATGTCTGCATGATGTCCTATCATGTTGCTATGATGTCAGCGATCATAGGACGGTCTACATGATGTCTATATGATGTCAGATAAACCGGAGCCTATATGACGTCAGATAAACTGTAAGGCTGATGTTCCTATGAACTCTGAACGATGTCTACATGACGTCATACAGACCGCAACACTCGCTAAAAGACGATATATACACAGGTAATCAACATAACACAGAACAGTAGCAGGCAGGAGAAGAAGTAACAAGCAGGGGCAAACAGAGACGGCAGGGCACGGTTACAGAAAACGGGATGGGCGGGGCTGCACAGATAATCACACACAGGGGACCAGAGGGGACACACCAAGGCAATAATGATAATGATGACAATGATAATAACAATGCTGAAAAACAAACTAAGAGGAAGACCAATGAAGAAATAAATATGCAAGACAGAATAATAATAATAACAATAATAGCAACCCAGGATAATAATAATAATATGAAATACAGAAACCCTTAAAGTGAGGACGTGGCCTGGGACCGATGCCCTGCAGACAAGGAATATCACTATATAGAATTCAAAAAACCTCTGTCACAATGTTATGATGTCACGATCATAGCACTCGCTAAAACATCACAGGACTTGCTATGAGATCAAAGCTAGGCTGCACACAAGCTCATAGGACTCGCTATGACATCATCAAAAATCAAAGGCAGGCATTACTCATGATCATAGCACTTGTTATGACATTATCAAAGATCAAAGGCAAGCATCTCAGATCAAAGGCAGGCATCAAAGAACGAGTGGTGACGTCAAAGATCCAACACAGGTTTTACCATGGTTGCTGTTGTCATGGTAACAGTAACTTTCTACGGCCATGCAGAAATGTTTCCTTACACTTGCTTTCTATGAGCATGCACGGGTATGCATGGGCATGCCCAGGTATTCACTAGTCTTATCTTAATAATTCTCAGCAAACACTGAAGGCTAGATATTCTTGTAAAAGAAAGTAAAATTAATATTGTGTTTGCCCATATAGACTTTACCTCTTTACCTATTTCCAACTTTTCTCATAAATTTGCTATTTTCTTGTAAATTTATGACTTTTCCTTTATATTGATACATTTTTCTTAAAAATTTGAAACTCTCAAAAATTTGCAACTTTTTTTTAATTGTAAACCTGTAACTTTTTCATAAATTAGTGATTTTTTTTCTTGTAAATTTGAATCTTTTTCTCTTAAATTTGTTAGTTTTTCTTGTAAAATTGTGACCTTTTCTTGCAAATTTACCTACTTTTTCTTGTAATTTTGGAACTCTCATAAATTTGCCACTGTTTTACTGTAATCTTGCAACTTTTTCTTGTACAGTAAATCTATAACTTTTTTCTTGTAAGTTTTCAATTTATTTAGTCACATATTTCCTACTCTGTGTTCATTTGAAACTTTTTCTAATTTTTGGCTCATAAATTTGACTTTTTTCTTGTAAATTTGTTACATTTTTCCTGTAAGTTTGTAAATTTTTCAAGTAATTTTGCGATTTTTCTTGTAAATTTGCTACTTTTTTCTAGTAAATGTGTAACATTTTCGAATAAATTTGCCACTTTTTTGGACAGTCATTTGAAAAAATTAGGACACCCTGCATAAGCCTGTATGTTTTTTTGTTTTGTTTTGGGGTTTTTTATATTTGACATACGGATATTTAATATCAATGTTAAAAATATTGGGAGATTCATGTAGTACAACGAAACAATTAATTAATTTAAAACTTTTCAAATTTTCTGTAAAATGTAATTCTAAACAAATAGTGAGGAATAAATTAGGACACCCCCCATCTTTTTTAGGACACTCCCACATTCATTCCCACTGAAAATGGCTAAAATAGATGTTAAAAAATTCAAATAAAAACAATAACAAGGTTAGACCTAGATATGTGAACATTTATTTATAAAGAACTAAATATTTTATGGGGTGTCCTAATTTTTTCACATGACTAAACGCGTGATTTTTTTCCTCATACATTTGCAACTGTTTTCTCATAAATCTGACTTTTTCTTGTAGTTTTGCCTATGGCACCAGTGTTACTGAAACTTGCTGACCCACATCAAACCCTTGCGGGGCACAGATGGTTTAAAGCGGGTCTGCTCACCAGCACCACAGGTAAAGTCCATGTGGGCAAACATAGATGGAGCCAGCATGGAACCTGCAGACAAACCCACATGGGACCCATAAAACAGACCAGACTAAATCTATGGTGGCATGCTGGCTGGAATTGGTGTATATAAACAGTCTTTGATTGTTTGCTTACAGGTGGAGATCATGCTTACTCCTGTGAAGCAGGAGCAGGGTGGTTGCAGATTCTCAGGGACTTGGATGAAGATCCAGTCCAAGTCTGGTAAGTGATTTCTTTTTTTCAGGTAACTGTCTGTGGTAGAGTGAGATGATGCCGCAAGCCTGAGGATAGTGAGGTTAGGATTTTGCAGTTTACTGTTGACTAACTTGGGCAGAAGAACTGGTGGTAAATGAGGGATCATGGTTCTGCCAGGAAGAGAGTCCAAGTCTGCCAAGGGAACAGCAAGTCCAAAAAGACAAGTGGTTAAGAATTGGTAAATTGGTGATGATTTTAATCCTCACTCCTTGCAGAGTTGTGGGGAGACTGAAGGTGGAAGGTACAGAGGAAACAGAGGTGAGAGCACACCAAACTGCAGGCTAGTGTCCAACATTCTTCTGCTGAGTAGGGGCCCCCGCCTCCTAATAAAGGCTCCAGGTAATGAGGACCAGGTGGTGAGTAGCAGTTGTGGAGAACCAGATAATTAGCTGGGGTGGAAATCATGAGGGACCTCTCAATTTGATTCATGATCCTATCATGATTCAACGATAATCACGATATCAAGTATCATGATCTCATATATTTCAAATTTTTTCCACAATATTCAACCTCAACTCAAGTCCCAAAGTAAAACTGTTGACATCTCTTTCATATATTAAAGTATTTGTGGGGCTTCATTTTCCATAGAGATGCAGTGGACTGTTGTTTGGAATTGACTCCAACTCCAGCTACGTTTAGCTGATTCTGTGGACTCTTAAAAAGCAGCTGAAAACTTTTTTGTTTAACAAGGGTTTCTGTTGAGTTTTATTTCAACTGCTTAAGTAAGTCTGATATTTTTGAATTATTTTAATCTTATGTTTTAACTTTTTTTGTATTTTTTAAAAGTTATTTTTTAATCTATCAACTTCCTTTTATTCCATTTTATTGTACAGCGTTTTGTGACTATATGTCTGTGAAAAGCCCTTCATAAATAAACTTTACTTAGTTGCCACTCATATAAAAAGCAAGCTCCATGATGATGTCTCTTTAGCTTAGCTGTTGCTAATCCTGCTCCGAGATGTGTGTTGGCCCGCATGTTCTGAGTGCTTTTGTTGTGCAGCACTTCTTGTGGGTTGTGTGTCATATGAAGGTCTTTCCTTCCATTTTTGTTTTAAAATCCAAAAAAGGCCCCACATTTGAGCTAACTTCGAGCTAACTGCTTCCTAACTTTCAAAGCTGGCTGCAAATCTCGCGAGAAAAGATAGGACTTCAGTTGACTAAGTGCTTGCTTGGCTCCATCTAGTGGACTGAAAACACAACTGGTTGAATACTCTAGAGCGAATGCAATGTTTACATGAATATATACTGTATATAATTAATAAAAGATTGATTCATGCATTTAGGGATTGGTGCATTGTTAGTAGTGTCAAGTATCACAATCCATCACTAAATGGATCTTTTGTCCTTCCCCTCGAAATTAGTGTGCAAAGACTCGGAATATGACAGTGTTGTCTTCTTGGCTTGCTCTAAAGCTACGTGTTCACCTGGGCATGCATTTTCACGCTTCCAATTCATTGTCTATGTACCAAGCCATGCATGTATTCTGGCAGCATTGCACCAATTGTCCCATTTATGTGAGTCTCATTTATGCAAATGAGGAGCAGACGATTACTTCATAGAACTCGTGCTAACTTTTAAAATAGCGGTTGTCTGTAAAAGTAAACGGGGTAGACAAGATTCGCCCTGAGTACCTCAAAGCCCTGGATGTTGTCGGGCTGTCATGGTTGACACGCCTCTGCAACATTGCGTGGAGGTTGGGGGCAGTGCCTTTGGCATGGCAAACCGGGGTGGTGGTGTCCTGTCTTCAAAAAAGGGGACCGGTGGGTGTGCTCCAACTTCAGAGGGATCACACTCCTCAGCCTCCCTGGGAAGGTCTATGCTAAGGTACTGGAGAGGAGAGTCCGGCCATTGGTCAAACCTCAGATTCGGGAGGAGCAATGTGGTTTTTATCCTATCTGATCACGTGATGGTCCACCTGATTCCCACATACAGAGACTGAAGCTCACAAAACCTGTTGTGAGCACTACGAGGAAATGGACCAGTGAAGCTGGGGAGGAGCTGCGCATGTGCTTGGAAATAACTGACTGGGGCATGTTTAAAGGAGCCACGCATGATCTGGATGAGTACACGGACACTGTGACCTCATATATCCACTTTTGTGAGGAGAGCATTCTTCCATCATGCACCAGGGTGAGTTACTCCAACGACAAGCCCTGGTTCACAGCTAAGCTCAGACAGATCAGGAAGGAGAAGGAAGCAGCGTTGAAAAGTGGAGACAGGGACTGCTACAGGGAGGTCAAATACCGGTTTAGCAGAGAGCTGAGGAGAGCTAAATCTGTGTATTCTGAGAGACTCCAGCAACAGTTCACTGCTAACGACTCTGCTTCTGTGTGGAGAGGACTGAGGCAAATCACCAACTATCGGTCTCAGGCTTCTAAGGGTCAGGATGACAAAGCCCTTTGTCAAAGACTGTCCCAACACTATGCCCATTTTGACACCTCGTCAGCTGTGTGCAACTCCCCCCTCCCCCCAGCGCCACTGCCTCCATGGTCCCCACTTCAAAGGTGCCCCCCTCCTCCCCCCCGCCCTTGCCATCAGTGAGCAGGACGTGCACAGACAGTTCTCCAGACTGAACCCGTGCAAGGCCCCCGGTCCGGACGGCGTGTCTCCCTCCACCCTGAGACACTGTGCGGAAGAGCTGACTCCTGTCTTCACAGACATTTTTAACACCTCCCTGAAGTCATGCCACGTGCCGACCTGCCTCAAAACCTCTACCATGGTCCCTGTCCCCAAGAAGCCACGGATCACTGGACTTAATGACTACAGACCTGCAGCACTCACCTCTGTAGTCATGAAGTCCTTTGAGCACCTGGTCCTGCCCCACCTCAAGACCATCACCACTCCCCTCCTGGACCTGCTGCAGTTTGCCTACAGAGCCAACAGGTCTGTGGACGATGCAGTCAACCTGGCCTTCCACTCCATCCTGCAGCACCTGGACTCCCCGGGAACCTATGCCAGGATCCTGTTTGTGGACTTCAGCTCTGCATTCAATACCATCCACCCTGCTCTGCTCCAGGACAAGCTGTCCCTGCTCAACTTGCCTGACTCCCTCTGCAGGTGGATCACCAACTTCCTGACGGACCGGAGGCAGCATGTGCGGCTGGGAAAGACTGTCTCAGACTCTGTTAGCATCAGCACCGGATCACCCCAGGGCTGTGTACTTCCCCCCCTGCTCTTCTCCCTGTACACCAACTCCTGGCACCTCCAGCCACCAGTCTGTCAAGCTGATCAAGTTTGTGGATGACACCACCCTCATCAGGGTCATCTCCAACGGCGATGAGTCCGTCGACAGGAGAGAGGTGGCCCAGCTGGCGTCCTGGTGCAGCCACAACAACCTGCAGCTGAACGCTCTGAAGACAATGGAGATGATCGTGGACTTCAGAAAAGTCACAGTCCCTCTGCCCCCCCTTACCCTCACAGACTCTCCCATCACCACTGCGGATTCCTTCCGCTTCCTGGGCACCACCATCACCCGGGACCTCAAGTGAGAGCCGACCATCAGCTCCCTCATCAAAAAGGCCCAGCAGAAGATGTTCTTCCTGCGGCAGCTGAGGAAGCTCAAGCTACCCACCAAGATGTTGGTGCAGTTCTACACGGCCATCATCAAGTCCATCCTCACCACCTCCATCACCGTGTGGTATGCAGGAGCCACCGCCAGGGACAGACTAAGACTGCAGCGCATTGTGCGCACTGCTGAGAAGGTGATCGGATGCAAGCTCCCATCCCTCCAGGACCTGTACATCTCCAGGACCCAGAGGCGTGCAGGTCGGATCATAGCTGACCCTTCACACCCTGGACACGCATTGTTTGCCCCCCTCCCCTCAGGTAGAAGACTTCGGTCCATTCAGACTAAAACCTCCCGCTACATGAACAGCTTCTTCCCCTCTGCCATCAGACTGCTGAACACTAAGTGACTTATTAGACTCTCGTGCACTACGTACAGCAGCTCAACTGGACTCATGATAATTATCACTGTTTTCTTTTGCACTACCGACTGCACTATGTGGAACTCCACAATATCTGCTGCTTGTTAATAGATTTTAAATTGCATAGATGAGTATTACTCATTCATATTCTACAGTTTATTGCATGCATAGTTTTTTATTTTTATCTTTAGTGCTACTCCATGTTTAATGTTGCAGCATTGCACCGAGACAAATTCCTAGTTTGTGTACTACATGAACAATGGCAATAAATCTGATTCTGATTCTGTCCTAGCCATGGCACATCGGACCAGCTCTTTACCCTCTCCAGAATTCTTGAGGGTTCGTGGGAGTTTGCCCAACCAGTTTACATGTGTTTTGTGGACTTGGAGAAGGCATTCGACCGCGTCCCTTGTGGTTTTTTGGAGGGGGTGCTTCGGGAGTATGGGGTATCGGGCTTGTTGTTACGAGCCATTTGGTCTCTGTACGACCGTTGTGAGAGTTTGGTTCGTATTGCCAACACTCGGTCGGACTCATTCCCAGTCAGAGTTGTACTCCACCAGGGCTGCCCTTTGTCACCGATCCTGTTCACAATTTTTATGGACAGGATTTCTAGGCGCAGCCAGGGAATGGAGGGTGTCATGCTTGGTGACCATAGGATCTCATCTCTGTTGTTTGCAGATGATGTTGTCCTGTTGGCTTCATCCAGCAATGACCTACAGGTCTTGCTGGGATGGTTTGCCGCTGAGTGTGAAGCAGCTGGGTTGAGAATCAGCACCTCCAAGTCCGAGTCCATGGTCCTCAGTCGGAAAAAGGTGGATTGTCCTCTCCGGGTTGGGGACAGGCTCCTGTCCCAAGTGGAGGAGTTTAAGTATCTTGGGGTCTTATTCATGAGTGAGGGGAAAATGGAGCAAGAGATTGACAGACTGATCAGAGCAGCATCTGCAGTGATGCAGATGTTGTACTGCTCTGTTGTGGTGAAGAGGGAGCTTAGTTCTAAGGCAAAGCTGTCAATTTAACAGTCAATCTACGTTCCTACTCTCACCTATGGTCACGAGCTTTGGGTAATGACCGAAAGAACAAGATCGCGGATACAAGCGGCTGTAATGAGCTTTCTCCATAGGATTGCTGGACTCACCCTCAGAGATACGGTGAGGAGCTCAATCATCCGGGAGAGGCTCAGAGTAGAACCGCTGCTCCTCCACATTGAAAGGAGTCAGTTGAGGTGGTATGGGCATCTGATTAGGATGCCTCCTGGATGCCTCCCACTTGAGGTGTTTTGGGCACGTCCCACTGGGAGGAGACCCCGGGGCAGACCCAGGACTCGGTGGAGAGACTATGTCTCCCAGCTGGTCTGGGAACGCCTTGGTATCCTCTCTGAAGAGCTGGAGCAGGTGGCTGGGGAGAGGGAAGTCTGGGCTTCTCTGCTTGAACTGCTGCCTCCGTGACCCGAACCTCCGGAAAAGCGGTAGAAGATGGATGGATGGAGTAAAAGTAAACTCATAATCAGCAACTATACACATTTACTTCTCACCTTGATAGTTTTCAAAAACATGTTTCGCTGTTTACGATGCATCGTGAAAAAAATAGAACAGTTGACCCACCGGGAGTTGCGTCGACCAATGATGTGCAGGTTGGGGAGGGCAGAGAAAGCTCAACAAACTGCACTTTTGTAGACAAAAAAAAATGCTTGAACACTGGCTAATCGAGCTGAAGTTCTCTGACCAGGTGATGCTACTTGCTATGCAGTTTCCAGCTCCAGAGTATTGACTAGTCTGGTTATGCCCCATTCCCAACAAATTCCTGATGTGAAGGAGACACGGGAATGGGGGAGAAGTCCAGATTTGGTTGATTTTTTTTTTTTTTTTTCCTGTCGCCAGGGTCGTGCTGCTCATAGAGTGTTCTAGCTTAGCTCATCTGTTAACGCTGCTGTTGCTGGATTGTTCTGAGAGGACTGTGCCGGCCCGTGTGTGCCAAGTATTTGTTTGGGTTTTTTTGAATGAGTCACGGTTTTTGAGTTTGTCTTTGTTATAAAATCCAAAAAAGGCCAAAAGATTTTTTGCACAGCCAACCGCTTCTTAACTTGTACGTTTGGCTGCAAATCTCGCAAGACAAGCTATGACCTCACCTGACAACACACGCTTACTTTGCGCCATCTAGTGGACAGAAAATACAATTGGCTGATTTATGGCCAAGAGTTTGCTACATTTACGTAAATATCATCATCATCATCATAGCGGTTTGTCAGGGGTGACAATGACTGTTTCATTTATGTCTGATCAGATTCCTCCACACAGCTCTGTCCCTCGCCTTCCGCTGCCAGGAACTCCTGACCTTGTTAACCCAGGCGACGTCCAAGCTGGTATGAGTTGCTTTCTGACTGACCATTTCATGAAACTGCTTGAAAAGTATTTGAGTACTGCTAGCTTTTGCTGGACTAGCGGTACATTCTTGGCAGATAGAGGTATTATCAGTGGCAAGGACAGGCCAAGACAAATTGACTCCAGTATCTGTTGCAGTGACTGACCAAATGATGGGTTTGTTTATCTCTGCTCTTTGTGTAGTGCATGTCACGATGCACCGACTGGCAAAAGTCCACCATAGACCTTGCGACAGATGTGCTTATCTGCCAGGAAGTCCAGTCTCACCCCATGTAACTGGGAGTGGTCCACCACAGACCTGTGACAGATATTGTTTTTAGTTCTGCCAGGATGCCCAGTTTCACCCTCCATGCCCTCGGAACACCGGGGTTGCCGGTTGAGTTGCAGACGACCCGACCCATGAAACAGGTAGTACCGGTTTTCATGGTTATCCGGTAGCAAGCAAACCAATGCCTAACCTAATGTAAATATATATATTAAACTAAAAAGATGGGTGCATGCGTTTAGGGATCATCATGATACAATGCTGAATCGATCTTTTACCCCACCCATAAAGTCAATAATACATCACATGTTGTTCTGGTCTATTTTTAAAATTTTTTTTGCCGTCATGGCACTCACACCAGAGCCGGTAGCATTGCCAGGTTTGCAACTCACAAAAGCGCGACCGGAGGTTTTATGGCTCTTGTTTGTAAATTGTATTCACCATACTAGATCAGCTCAGTCATTACAGCACATTCCAAATTATTATGGAAATGAAAAAAAAATGACAGTATAATTTTTAGGTCATCAACCATTAGGGCATAATTCAAATTTTATTGAACAAACCTCCCATCCATTCATCCATCTTCTACCGCATAATCCTTTTCGGGTCTGGGGGGTGGGGCCTATCCCAACATCTTTGGGGGAGAAGCAGGGTACACCATGGAGAGATCGCCAGTCCATCGCAGGGCCAACACAGAGAGACAGACAACCATTCACTCTCACATTCATACCTAAGGACAATTTAGAATCCAGTTGATGCCAATAAACCTAACCTGTATGTCTTTGGCATGTACTGTAGGAGGAAACCGGAGTACCCTGAGTAAGCCCACGCAGACACAGGGAGAATATGCAAACTTTACACAGAAGGGTCACCGATGGTCTGGGATCAAACCCACGATGGTCAGGGGTGGAATCGATCCTGTGACCTTCTTGCTGTGCTGTCACAGTGCTAACCACTGCGCCACCGTAGCAAAATTATGTTCATGCATGACAATGCACCATCTCATGCTGCAAGGACTACCTCTGTGTCATTGGCTACTATGGGCATAAAAGGAGAGAAACACCCAATGATAACTTTTTTTTTGCAAAATAAAAAAAAAAATAAATAAAAAAAAAAAAAAACTTAGAATGCACTGTTCCAAATTATTATTAGTTTGAAATCATTTTATTGGTTGTAAAGAACTGAAAATGGTCATTTGTTGAATGTGCAGCATTAGGAAGTCATATATACTGAAATCAAAAGCTATTTCAATCAAAAACATCTTAACAGGCCAAGTTACATGTTAACAGAGGTGTTCTTCTTAGATATAACCTTCACAATTCTTGCATCAATTGAACTTGTGAGTTTTTGGAGCGTTTCTGCTTGAATTCCTTTGCAAGATATCATAATTGCTTCCCACAGCAGCTGTTTTGATGTGAACTGCCTCCCACCCTCATAGATCTTTTGCTTGAGGATGCTCCAAAGGTTCTCAATAGGGATAAGGTAAGGGGAGGATGGGTACCACACCATGAGTTTCTCTCTTTTTAAGCCCAAAGCAATCAATGACACAGAGGTACAGTGGTGTGAAAAAAGTGTTTGTCCCTTCCTGATTTCTCATTTTTTATATGTTTGTCAGATTTAAATGTTTCAGTTGATCAAAGAAATTTAACTATTAGACAAAGATAAGTAAACAAAAAAATGCAATTTTAAATGAAGGTGTTTATTATTAAGGGTAAAACAAAATTCCAAACCTACATGGCCCTGTGTGAAAAAGTGATTGCCCCCCCATGTTAAAACATAAATTAACCGTGGTTTATCACATCTTTGGAAAGCTGAGTTCAATTTCTTTAGCCACACCCAGGCCTGATTACTGCCACACCTGTTCTCAATCAAGAAATCACTTAAATAGGGCCTATCTGACAAAGTGACATAGACCAAAAGATCCTCAAAAGATAGACATCATGCTGCAATCTAAAGAAATTCAGGAACAAATGAGAAACAAAGTAACTATCAGTCTGGAAAATGTTATATAGCCATTTCTAAAGTTTTGGGATGTCAGCGAACCACGGTGAGAGCTATTATCCACAAATGGCAAAAACGTGGAACAGTGGTGAACCTTCTCAGAAATGGCCAGATGACCAAAGTTACCCCAAGAGCGCAGCGATGACTTATCCAAGAGGTCACAAAAGACCCCACAACAACATCCAAAGATCTGCAGGCCTCACTTGTCTCAGTTAAGGTCACTGTTCATGACTCCACCATAAAAAAAAAAAAAAGAGTCTGGGCAAAAATGGCCTGCATGGCAGAATTTCAAGATGAAAACCACTGCTGAGCAAAAAGAACATGAAGGCTCGTCTCAGTTTTGCCAGAAAAACTCTTGACGATTCCAAAGACTTTTGGGGAAAAAAACAAAAACAAAAACTCTTTTGACTGATGACACAAAAGTTTAACTAATTTGAAGGCGTGTGTCCCATTACATCCGGCGTAAAAGTAACAACATTTCAGAATAGGATCATCATACTAACAGTAACATATAGTTATGGTAGTGTGATGGTCTGGGGCTGTTTTGCTGCTTCAGGACCTGGAAGCCTTGCTGTGGTAAATGGAACCATGAATTCTGCTGTCTACCAAAACATACTGAAGAAGAATGTCCGGCCATCTGTTCGTGACCTCAAGCTGAAGCACACTTGGGTTCTCCAGCAGGACAATGATCCAAAACACACCAGCAAGTCCACCTCTGAATGGCTTAAGAAAAACAAAATGAAGACTTTGGAGTGGCCTCATCAAAGTCCTGACCTGAAATCGATTGAGATGCTGTGGCATGACCTTTAAAACGGCGGTTTATGCTCAAAAACCCTCCAATGTGGCTGAAATTCAAAAATTCTGCAGAGATGAGTGGGCCAAAATCCCTCCTTAGTGCTGTAAAAGACGCATTGCCAGTTATTGCAAACACATGATTTCAGTTGTTGCTGCTAAGGGCGGCCCAACCAGTTATTAGGTTTAGAGGAGAATCACTTTTCCACACAGGGCCATGTAGGTTTGGAATTTTTTTCCCTTTAATAATAAACACCTTCATTTAAAACCTGCATTTTGTGCTTACTCGTGTTATCTTTGTCTAATATTTAAATTTGTTTGATAATCTTAAACATTTAAATGTGACAAACACAAAAACAAAATGAGAAATCAAGAAGGGGACAAACACTTTCACACCACTGTATTCTTTGCAGCATAAGATGGTGTATTATCATGCATGAAGATAATTTTGCCCTTGCTGATGTTGCAGCCCTGTTGGGACATGGTGGCCATCCACCAACCATCCACTCCATCCATCTGGACCATCCAGGGCTGCACTGCACTCATCAGTAAACAAGACTGAAAATTAGTCTTCATGTATTTCTGGGCCCACTGCAACCATTTCTGCTTGTGAACATTGGTTAGGGGTGGCTGAATAGTAGGTTTATGCACAACTGCAAGCCTCTTGAGGATCCTACACCTTGAGGTTTGTGGTACTCCAGAGGCACCAGCAGCTTCAAATACCTGTTTGCTGCTTTGTAATGGCATTTTAGCAGCTGCTCTCTTTTTCCAGTGAATTTGTCTGGAAGAAACCTTTATCATTATGCCTTTATCTAAACAAGCCCATCTGTGTTCTGAATCAGCCACAAATTTCTCACAAATGATCACGCTTAAGTTTTTGTGAAATATCTAATGCTTTCATACCTTGTCCAAGGCTTGCACTATTTGACACTTTTCAGCAGCAGAGAGATCCTTTTCCTTTCCCATATTGCTTGAAACCTGTGACATGCTTAATAATGTGGAACACCCTTCTTTAGTAGTTTTCCTTTAGTTGGGCTCACCTGGCAAACTAATAGAGAGCCTATGTCACTCCCTCTCTAGTTTCGCACATGGGACCTTAAATCAAAAAAAAAAAAAAATCTCCCTTTAAATGAATGGCAACAGTGAAATTCTCTTTTGATCCCGATCAAATTTTGCCAGGAGTTACACATATGATGTTTGTCAATTTAAAATATAATTTTTCATGTAATTAAAGTTGGTGGCTGTCAAATAATAACAGAGTAATATTTAGTTTTTGTTTAAGTGACTAGTTGACTACATCTCCCATCATCCCACATCACTAAAGTGTAATTGTGTTTAGTGATGTGGGATAATGGGAAATGTAGTCTGGGAGTCATTAAAACAAAAACAAAATATTACTCTGCTATTATACGACAACTGACAACTTTAATTGTGTGGAGATTTTTCTTTTAAATTGACAAACATATTTGTCATTCAAGGCAAAATTTGACTGAGATCAAATGATAATTCTGCTATTGCCATTCATTTCAATGTAGAATTTTTTTTTAGATTTAAGGTCCCATATGCAGAAGTTAGAGAGGGCGTGACTTAGGGTCTTTATTATTACAGGTGTCTGAGATTGGTATCAGTGATTCAAAGAGCCCTGCGACACAATGCCATCCATTAGTTTAATTGAAAAACAAAAAAAATTGAATGATTATCATCATTATCATTTGAAAACTCACATGAGAATTCACACAGGTGAGAAGCCATTTTCTTGTGAAACATGTGGGCAGAGTTTTAATCGACTTGATCATTTGAAAACTCACATGAGAATTCACACAGGTGAAAAAGGTGCAAAATATCAAGACCTCAAAAACGATCTAAGGAGCACCTGGAATCTGCAGGATGCAGATATTATACCTGTGGTGGTGGGAGCAACTGGGATGGTTAAGAAGAACTTGAAAAAATATCTACAAGCAATACCCGGCTGCCCTAGCATCTGTGAAATACAGATCTCAGCAATCAGAGGAACAGTCCCTATCTTAAAGAGAGCCCTTGGATACAAAGCTTTTTAATTTAAAGTGTAATCATAGACCCCTGGCTGGGGCCCATTGCACTTGTAAGGAAATGAGATGCAAATAAATAAAACAGTGAGAAGCCATTTTCTTGTAAAACATGTGGACAGAGATTTAATCGACTTGACAGTTTAAAAAGACATGAGAAGTCACACAAGTGAGAAGCTGTAGTCTTGTAAAATATGTGGGAAATGCTACATTCAGTGTTTTGGTTTTTCACATGAGAACTCACAGTTGAGGTGCTGTAGTCCAGTAACATCTGTACATCTTTATTTTCAGGATTAAGTTTCTTTTGTGTTAATGAATTCTTTAAATTGCTGAGGCTTTAATGCAAATATAAATTTTGTATAAAAGTCTGTTATCAGATAATCTGTTTCTTCACTCTGCTTTGGACCCTCAGACCTCTCATCTTTAATGTGCTGGATGCATGGACATCATGAGCATTTTTTATGAGGGGGGCATTGTTGTCAGGGTCTGGAGTGTCCTCCCCACCATAAAAATTAAATGTAGTAGGTGGCATTTCCTCCATTTGTGTATTTCAGTAGCTCATTAATTGATTGAATACTTTATTTTGAACATGTGAATAATCCATTAAAATGGTAAACAAAAGTTCATTGTGAACTGATGAACAAAGGAAAAAAGACTGAAATGCCTTTCATACGTACACACAGTAAATGTGTGCTTGTGTTGTATCAAAGCTGAGTTCAATCTCATGAGTGATTGTTTTTTTGTTTTGTTTTTTTAAGCATTTTAAGTATAAGTGAGAACAACTTTACTGACAAAAAAAAACCCTGCACCATACAGGGCTGCTGCAACTCTACTGTTCAAAACAAACTGGAGTAATAGTCTTCAACTCATTAAAGTCAAAAAGAAAATAACAAACTAGTCCATCCTGTTTGAAACCTTGCTGAGTCTAGAAGCTTAAAAGTTTGTTAGGCTTCAGATGAAAATTTAAAACTTTTTTCAGTCCAAAATAACAGTTTATAAATGCTTTAAGTTACAGTAGAAGAATGTGAGCCTTCACTACACATCCAGTAGTGTGAAAAAGTGTTTGCCCACATCTTGATTTCTAATTTTTTATGTTTGTCAGATCATCAAACACCTTTAAAATTTAGGCATAGGAAACCCAAATAAACATAAAATGCAGTGTTTAAATGAAGCTGTTTATTATTAATGGTAAAAAAAAAAACCCACAAATCTACATGGCTCTGTGTGAAAAAGTGATTGCTGCCCCCCCATTCCTCCCCATTAAAACACAAATTAACTGGTTTATCACATCTTTGGAAAGCTGAGTTCAATTTCTCTAGCCATACCCAGGCCTGATTACTGCCACACCTGTTCTCAATCGAGAAATCACTTAAATAAAACATGCCTGACAAGTGAAGTGGACCAAAAGATCCTCAAAAGCTAGACACCATGCTGCAATCCAAAGGGACAAGAGTTGCAAATTAGCTAATAGCTATACACTCTGTGCAACACATCAGGTTGATTGTCATTGATTAATTGTCTATGTTTATTGCACTGTCCCTGTCAAATAAACAAATCTATCTATTATGACACTAAAATTCTATTTGCATAATCATTTGGAACGTGGTGCAATCCATAGTTGATTATATATCTTGTCCCATTCTGAATTATAGTGTTATATTTTGAGCATGACAGCTGGGTATATTGGGATGCTAATCTTAGCTGCTCTGAGCGGTTTTGAGAACGACCTGCTGATGTGACGTGGGCACCAGAGGTTTTACGTCTTGTGGAGAGATGAATAACCAGGCCATGTGTTCATGGTATAAGGGACTTTATTCTCACTCCGTCTCTCTCACATCCACCAGAGTCAAAAGAATTAGACAGGTTGCAAACACTCCCTTTTATCACCCCACACCTCCACTACGAGAGGTGCTGCATTTATATATTAATCCCCCATTATTCTCTCTGTCCCCCAACACCTTTCCTTTGATCCGCTAAGCCATTCAGTCTGAGGGGAAAACTACTGCGTGGGTCCCCCCCCCCCCCTCCCAGAGTCTCAGACTGAGCCTTAACCTCCATGTCCTTTGGGCTTCAGCCTCTGCCCATATCTGCTGTAACAGGGAGTCTCCGGCTCCGAGGCACTGCTGTGCCGGTGGGGGTTTCCTGGGGGTATGTCTGTCTGTGGGGGGGTGGGGGGTGGCAATGGGGGGAACCTTCAGCACGCTCATGTGACTGGTCTGAAGAGTCATTTACCAGGGGAGTTCTCAGTGGGTGTCTTCCGCGCTGAGGAGCTCGGGCCAACACCACCTGTTCGTCTGCTAAAACAAAGGTGGGCTTAAGCCTGTCTATGCAGACTGTCTCCCTGCGTCCCCCCAAGTCTAACACAAAATGTTTGTCCCCGGGTTCCAGCACTCTGAACGGGCCATCGTAGGGAGGGCGCAAGGGGGTCCGGTGGGCACCATGCCTGACAAATACAAACACCTCGTCCTTCAAGGTCTTTGGCACAAAAGCATGAGGAAAACAGTGGTGGACCGGACTGGGTACCATCCCTACCACTGCGCTATGCTGTGAAAGATCGGTGTTCGGTGCGGGGCTGTCCGGCAAAAATTCCACTGGGAGCCGCAGCGGCTGGGAAAAAAAAAAAAAACAGCAGAGCTGCCAAATCCTCCTTCGGTGCTGAACACAACCCTAATAGAACCCACGGCAACCGGTCCACCCAATTTACATCTGTCAGCGAAGCCCTGAGCGCTGCTTTAAGCGATCTGTGGAAACGCTCGCATAACCCATTGGCCTGGGGGTTGTACGCGGTCGTGCAATGGATTGTAACGCCCAGGTTCTGGGCCATGGTGGACCAGAGGTCGGAAACAAATTGCGGGCCCCGATCGGACATGATATCTGAAGGGGCGCTGAAACGTGCCACCCATGTCGTCAAAATAGCGCGTGCAACTTCTGCAGATGCAGTGGAAGCTAGCGGGACTGCTTCGGGCCAGCGCGTGGTGTGGTCCACCACTGTCAGGAGATGGGTGAACCCCTGCGATGGCGGGAAGGGGCCCACGAGGTCCACGTGAACGTGGTCGAACCTCTTAGCCGGGATATGGAACGGCTCCAAGGGGGCCTTTGTGTGCCTGCACACTTTGGCTCGTTGGCACACTATGCAGGCTGCAGCCCAATCTTTCACCTGTTTGCGCAGGCTCAGCCAGACGAACTTCGCTCCCACCATTTTGACTGATGTGCGCACTGCTGGGTGCGCCAGAGAGTGAACCGACTCAAAAATGCGGCAGCGCCAAGTGCGTGGGACCACCGGGCACGGGCGGCCTGTGGAGACATCACAGATTAGGGGGGGGGGGCGTCTTGCAGTACTCTGCTCTCCAGACTTAACCCTGTTGGTCCAGACTGGAGCACGCAAACGTCTGCATCGCCGATCTGCTCAGCAGCCATGGCCGTGTAGTCTATCCCTACGTAGACTGGGGCCACTAATGTGCGCGAGAGGCAGTCCGCCACCACACTGAGTTTACAGGCCACATGCTGAATGTCGGTCGTAAACTCCAAGATCGCGGCCAGCTGTCTCTGCTGCCGGCCCGACCATGGTTCCGAAACCTTGGCCATCGCATATGTTAGCGGCTTATGGTCCACGAACGCAGTGAAGGTGCGCCCTTCCAGCCAGAACTGGAAGTGGCATATGGCCAGGTGGAGAGCCAGTAACTCTCTGTCGAACGTGCTGTATTTACGCTCACTGTCGCGCAAAGACCTGCTAAAAAAGGCGAGCGGCTGCCAAGAACCGGCGACGCATTGCTCCATGACGGCCCCTATAGCCACGTCCAAGGCGTCGGTAGTGAGCGGTATCTGAGCCGCAGGGTCCGGGTGCGCCAGCAGTGCGGCATTCGCCAGGGCTGTTTTAACCTCAGAGAACGCCTGCTCCCGATCACGAGTCCAGTCGACTCTATCCGTTGGTTTCCATTTCTTGGGCACGGTGTACAACGGCTGCATGAGCTGGGCTGCGCGGGTGAGGAAACGGTTATAAAAGTTAACCATCTCCAAAAACTCCTGCAGCGCCCTGACCGTCTGAGGCTGGGGAAAATCTGCCACCGCACGCATTTTGTCCGGTAAGGGTATTGCACCCTCTGGTGAGATGCGGTGGCCCAAAAAAAATTGATTCCCGTCACCCCGAACTGGCACTTCGCCGTGCTCCTCCAACCTCTGGAAAACTGTCCCGAGGTTGTTTATTTACCTTTTGTTCTTAAAGACAAAAATAGAAAGGAGATGTCTTTACCTTCTTAACATGTTTCAACTGTGCACTGCAGCCTTCGTCAGAAGAGTCAGCTGATTGCTGCCAGGTGACATTTATCAGCTGACTTTCGTAGGTGGGGCCAGCTCAGCAGACCTGTCAGATCCACCGAGCCGGCCCCACCTTCTGCTGTCAGATGGTGTCTGGAGAATGTGATCCCAGGTGTGGGAAAGCATAAAGGCCCCCTCATCTCGGTTCATGGTGTCTTTTCCCCGCTTCCTGATTTCTATGGCCTCCTTGATCCAGCGTTTGTGTCTGTTGCTCTCTGATCCAATAATGTTTGCGTTGTCCCAGTCCATGATGTGATTATTTCTTTTGCAGTGATCTGATATTGCTGATTTTAATGTTTCTTGTTCTGCCTTTTCTTTTTGTGATCTTGTGAGTCGTCCTTGTGTTTCCTTCTCACATTCCTTCTGGTGTTCTTTTTTTCTTGTGGTGAATGATCTTCCAGTTTCTCCAATGTAGGTTTTGTTGCATGATCTACATGATATTTCATATATTACATTGCATTTTTTGTCTTGTTCTATTCTGTCCTTGGAGTGTACTAATAACCGTCTTAATTTTTTGTGTGGTTTTACTGCTGTGTTTATTTTGTATTTATTCATGATCCTTTGAAATGGTTCTGTGATCCCTTGGCTGTATGGTATAGTTATGGTCTCCTTGTTTTTGATTTCAGCTTTTGTTCTGTGTCTTATTTCCTGTTTGTTTTGTTTGTTTTTGAATTGCTGTTTCCCTTTGTTTATGGCCCATACTGGATATTGGCAGTGTATCAATGCATGTTTTATGTGGTTTCCCTCCTCCTGTCTGTCTTTATGGTCTGTGATGATGGTGGCCCGTTCATATAACGTCCTGACAACTGATAGTTTGTGTGCTGTGGGGTGTTCTGATGTTCAAAAGACACCATGAACCGAGATGAGGGGGCCTTTATGCTTTCTGACAGGATCTGGATCTGACAGGTCTGTTGAGCTGGCCCCGCCTACGAAAGTCAGCTGATAAATGTCACCTGGCAGCAATCAGCTGACTCTTCTGACGAAGGCTGCAGTGCACAGTCGAAACATGTTAAGAAGGTAAAAACATCTCCATTTTTGTCTTTAATAAGAACAAAACGTAAATAATTAAAAGAAGACAAAATGAACCTACTTGAGCTGTTCTGAAGTGGGCTATGTGTTCGTCCTCGGACGCGCTAGCCACCAGGATGTCATCCAGGTAGACGAACACAAACATCAGATCGTGCAACATCGCATCCATCATGCGTTGGAATGTCTGCGCCACACCTTTTAACCCGAAAGGCATGCATAAAAACTCAAAGACCAAACGGGGTTATTACTGCCATTTTAGGTATGTCCTCAGTGTGCACCGGGACCTGGTGGTAACCGCGGACCAGGTCTATCTTGGAAAAAATGCGTGCCCTGTTGAGGTGAACGCAAAAATCCTGCATATGGGGGGGGAATCGGGTAGTGGTCGTGCATTGTGGCATTGTTCAATCTGCGGAAATCTCCGCACAGTCGCCACGATCCCTCGGCTTTAGGAACCATATGTAGCGGAGATGCCCATGGGCTGTTTGAGCGTCTGATGATCCCAACTTTTCCAAGTTGGCAAACTCCTCGCGTGCTATGGCCAGTTTAGCTGCATCCAGGCGGTGAGGTCGTGTGAAAATGGGCGGCCCCGTGGTGGTAATGAAGTGCTCCACCCCGTGTTTAGTGACGGTCGCCGAAAACGTGAGGACCGTGAGTGCTGGAAACTGGGTGAGTAGTGTGTGGAACTTACCCCCTGGAGCTGTGACGATGGCTAGTGTTGTTGGCCCAGTTCCTCGAGCTGAACAGGGCAGAGAATCAAAAGACATAGCGTTAATCAGGCGTCTGTTAGCCACATCAACGAGTAGTCCATGTGTACACAAAAAATCAGCGCCCAAAATGGGGAAGCTGCATGTCGCTATGACAAATGTCCATTGGTATGTACGGCCGTGCAAGGATACAGTCAGTGTCCTCTCACCAAAGGTCTTAATGTCTGAGCCGTTTGCAGCCGTCAGTTTGGGGCCGCTAGTTCCCGCCAGCCGGTCGGCATAGGATGGGGCTCTTTTGGGAGCCGGAGTCCACGAGGAACCGTCTCCCGGAGCGTGAGTCTGTCACAGAGCAGCTTGCTTGCTTCGCCGGCGGTCGCAGCTGCTACCGGCTGCCGGCCCTTGCGTTTCCCGAGCGCTTGAATTTGCACGGTGGCACGCATCGGTGTGTGTCTTCTCCAAAACGGCGGTGGTAGAAACAGAGCGTGTCTCTCCGGTGCTTTTTGGCCTCCTCTGCCGCCACCGTCACTAGCTCCTCACCTCCTCTGGCCATCTCGCTGGCTTCCGACGCAGCTGTGTTCACTGTGAGGGCCCTGGTGGCGAGGATGATCCAGTCTGCCTCTTCAGCTAGTGCCCGCAAGTTGCGCGCGGCCAGCAGCGGCGAATTGGCAAGGACCGCCCTGGCCGCTGTCGGGAGGTTCCATAGAAAAAAGTGGGCAAAGAGGAAATGCCTGCTTTCTGCGCCCATCAACGCCAACATCTTCTCCATCAATTCGACCGCCAACCCGTCTCCCAAGTCGGAGCGCATCAGGAGCCTCGACGCTCTCTCACAGTCCGAGAGCGTGTAGTGCCGGGTCAGCGCGGTATTGAGAGCACCGCATTTGTCGCGGGCTGGGGGCTGTTGGAGCAGGCTTGCCACCTGCTGAGTTGTGCGTGCGTCCAGTGCTGCAACCACATAGTAATATCTGGTGTTATCTGCTGTTATTCCCCGGAGCGCGAACTGGGCCTCTGCGTGAAGGAACCAAGACTTCGGGTCGTGTAGCCAAAAGTCTGGGAGTTTGACCGAAATGGCACACATGTTGCTGGCACTTCCCATTCGGGTCGTCTCCGGGGTGTTTGGCTCGTGTTCCATTATGTGTCTAGCGTCACCAGTGTGGAGAGGTTAATAACCAGGCCAAGCATTAACGGTATAAGGGACTATTATCACTCCATCTTTCTCACATTCACCACAATCAAAAGAATTAACCACACAGGTTGCAAACACTCCCTTTTATCACCCCACATCTCCACTACGAGAGGTGGTGCATTTAAATATTAGTCCCACATTATTTTCTGTCCTCCAGCACCTTTGATCCGCTAAGCCGTTCAGTCTGAGGGGAAAACTACTGCGTGGGTTCCCCACAGTCTCTTTTTTGGAAATTTTCCCACATCGTCTAACCATCAACCATTTATTCCATTGATAGACGTTATCTTAGTTTTACTTCCTCTTCTGGCCATAAAGAGTAGCTAAATTTGACAATAGATGAATAAATAAAAATTTCAAAAACTAAAAAAGTTGCAAAACTATAATAGAGTTTAAAACTTAAGAAAATAGCTCAAACATTTAAGGAAAATAGGAAATTTATAGGAAAAAACAAAAAATACAAATTTATGAGTTAAAAGTCTTAGCTCTTTATTGAGCAAAGAACAGATTTGGTAACTCAGGAAGCACGATATAGTGTGATACAACAACAAAAACAACAGCAACAATAATAATTATAATCTAATATCTGCCAATAATGGTCCAAGGGTTGAAATTTTGAATTTTCAAGTATATTAATGAGTGCCCTATAAAGGGTTAAATTTTTAAAGAAAAAAGTCACAAAATATGCAAGAAAAAAATGTACATTCACAAGAAAAGTTGCAAATTTAAAATAAAAAAAAAATCTGAATTTATGACAAACTAGTAGCAATTTAAAACAAAAGCTCTTAAATGCACATAAAAAAGTATTTAATTGATAAAAACATTTGTACAAAAAAAATATTGTTGAAGATTTCATTTAAAGTTGGCACTTCATTTTAAATTCACAGGAAAACTGTCAGACATTTAGAGGAAAAAATAAGAAATTTTGCAGATTTACATAGAAAATATGACTCTTCCATGCATCAGTGCAGATTGCCGGCCCCTGGAATAAACCAACTGGGGATCAGAATAAACAGTGAACATGTGTAAACACCGGAGTCGCGTGTAAAGCAGGCACGGCCGCCCAGAGTCTCCGCCTCCACATAATAAATCACCCAGGATGCACTGGGACGGCGGCGCCTCGGAGCGGCAGCATTAATGGCAGATTGATGGAGATGTTCAAAGTCCTGCTGTACAGTCTCATGGTCTCCGCTCTTCAATGCCATACATCATGATTGGAAAGTCGAACCGCCGCCACCGCTGCTGCCATCATCGCCACTCCCGTCACACGTGTACAAACATCCATCAGGAAGACCAAAGGCAGGAAATTAGTGAATGGACTCGGAGGGAGAAAAATGAAGCGGGCGGGGGGGGGGGGGGGGGTAATATTAAAACATCCCACTGATGAGTCATGCTTTTACAATGATGGATTCATTTAAAGCCCCACTGTTATTAAAAAGCTGTCCTTAGCTGTGGGTGGCACGATAGGTGGTGGGACCCAATGCAAGATTGTGTTTAAGGGCCCCTGTTTTTGTAATAGGGGACAGTTATAACCCTTTAAGACAAACATGTTATAGAAACAAACTTGAGTCATTGTCTAGATAGATGAAGAGAGAAAATTTAAGGCATTACATAGAATAAAAATGGAACCAGCATTCATGTGAAAAATTTAGAAGAAAATAAGTCGTAAATATACAACAAAAAAATTGCAGCTTTATGATGGAAGAAGTAGCCAGTTTACACAAAAATTGTAAATTCATGAGGAAAGAAGTTACATGTTTACAAGAAAAAAATTATGAGAAAAAACTTGGCAAGATTTACAAGAAAAAAGTTTCAGATTTAAAAGAAAAAAGCTACAAATTTACGAGAAAAAAAATTGCAGATTTACAAGAAAAAAGTTATAAATTTATGAGATAAGTTCCAAATTTACAAGAATTGTTCCAAATTTGCAAGCTTTTTTTTTTTGCATTTAACATTGGTGTTTCAAGTTGTGACTTAAAGGTTAATGATGATATTTTTTTTTTTGGGGGGGGGGCTGGGATTCTCTATTTTTTCCAAGTTGGGGGGGGGGGGGCATGTCTCCCCTTAACTTATGCCTGGAACCTGTAGGAATATGAAGACATTTAAGAGATATGGCAGTGGACTTTTTAACCAGACTGCTTAACACAATCTTGGAGAGTGAGAGGATGCCTGAGGAGTGGAGCAGAAGTGTTTTGGTACCAATTTTCAGGAACAAAGGTGATGCTCAGAGCTGTAGTAACTACAGAGGCATAAAGTTGATCAGCCACACTATGAAGACATGGGAAAGAGTTGTTGAAGCCAGGTTAAGAGGAGAGGTGACAATCAGTGAGCAGCAGTACAGTTTCATGCCAAGAAAGAGTACTGCAGATGCAATGTTTGCTTTAAAAGTGTTCATGGAAAAGTACAGAGAAGGTCAGAAGGAGCAGCACAGTGTCTTTGTGGATCTAGAGAAAGCATATGATAGGATGCCAAGAGAGGAAATGTGGTAATGCATGAGGAAGTCAGGTGTGGCTGAGATGTATGTGAGGGTGGTGGAGGACAGCTAGACAGTGGTGAGGTGAGCCCCTTTGGAACCCCTTTTTGTTTGCCATGGTGATGGCTGACAGACAAGGTCTCTGTGGACCATGATGTTTGCAGACAACACTGATCTGTAGCGAGAGTAGGGAGCAGGTTGAAGAGAACCTGGAGAGGTGGAGGTATGCTCTGGAGAGAAGAGGAATGAAATTAAGCAGAAAAGGATATGTTTTTGTGAATGAGAGGGAGTCAGGTGTAACTGTGAAGATGAAAGGAGTAGAGGTAGTGAAGGCAGATGAGTTTAAATACCTGGGGTCAAACATACAAGGCAATAGACAGTGCACAAGAAAAGTGAAGAAGAGAGTACAGGCAGGGTCGAGTCAGTGGAAATCAGTGTCAGAGGTGATTTGTGACAGAAGGATAGCAGCTCGAGTGAAAGGGAAGATTTACAAGACGGTAGCGAGACCTGCTATGATGTATGGTTTGGAGGCGGTGGTGCTGACAAAAAGAGTTTACGATCATAAGATTCTCATTGGGAGGGACTAGGAGGGCCAGGATTAGAAATGAGTATATTAGAGGCACAGCTCTGGTTGAATGGTTTGGAGACAAAATAAGAGAGGAAAAGCTGAGGTGGGTGTGGCGGAGGCAGATGATCTGCTAAAGAGAGCAGTCAAAAAAAAAGATTTGACTAACAAAAGGAACGTTCACATGATTGTTTAGAAAGAAGAATCAGAAAAGGCAGACATGTTTCAAAAGATGTTTCAGACTGTTGAAAGCTCAGTTTGATTTCAAACTCAACATCATGATGATCATCAACAGTTTGTCAATAACGCATTACAGAGAAAGAGCTGAAAAGCGTCATCTCCCAAACAAGAGCTGTTCTACTTTCTCATTCAGTGGCGGTCGAATTTTCCATCATCCTCTCATTGAAATGAATGGAACTTTAGTTTTCTCCATCTCCCCGGCGTCGTCAACCTGTGAATGCAGTGTTACCGTTTCATTTTCCGCAATACCTTTTTTTTTTTTCCTTCTTCTTCCCCTTTCTACACCTTCCGTATCATCCTGCTGAATTTCTGTGTCCTGACAAAAACCCGACCCGACCAATTGGCTTCCTTTCTGCTCCGGTTTGGGCTTTGTTGGGGGAATGAAAGGAGTTTGTGTGGACTCCTCGGCAATAGTTACCCCAAACAATATCTTTGTGTGAGAAGCAGAATTCCAGACTGTAAACAGACGTCCAAACACCAAACACCCGTGATGAGGTTGTTACTCCGTCTATTGACTTTTACTTGGGTCTCTCTGCTGTGAATTGTTGCTACACATCTGATTTGTTCGAGGATACAAATAAGCTTTTGTGAAAGTTCAATAAGGAGAATCAGTTTCCTCTGAGCAGCCTCTATTTCAGTTTTTCCCCTTCTTGTTCTCCTTCTGTCTTCTTCGTGAGAGGGGTGTGAGTAGAAGAGAGAAAAAAAAGTTGAGAGTTTGTGCTATTTTTCTATCTTTTCTGTTCTTTTGTCACAACTGGTGGTTTATATTAGTTTGGGTTTGTTAACTTAATGGTGTCTGTCTGGTTTAGTTTTTTGTGTTTTTTTTTTTTTTTTTTTTGTCTGCCAGGCTCTGTGGCGCTGGCCGGTGTCTCAGGTGCCATGACCTTCTCGAGGCTGACGCGGAAGCACGGCATCAAAACTGGTGTCGGCTCGCTGCACAGCGTGGAGAAGGTTGCACTTGCTGTTGGGGAGATTATTGGGCATGACGCCATTAAAGCCACAGCCCGCATGAACGGGGCCGTTGTTTTGTTTGTGGAACAGGTGGACCAAGTAAATACTTTGATTGAAAGTGGAATCACAATGAATGGGACGTTGGAATCAATCATGCCGCTGTCAAAGCTGGCTAAAAAATAACTCTCTAACATTCCCCCATTTATTAGTGATGAGCTTCTTGTTAGAGAACTGTCAAAGTTTGGAAAAGGATACATTTTCTATTAGGAAAATTCTGTCGGGCTGCAAGTCTCCCCTGCGGACACACGTCGTGCCCCACCGCAGGCACCTATGATCCCCAACAATAAGGTGGAGGAGTTTAATTGTGTGTTTCGGGTGCGGGTGGATGGTTTTGATTATGTTCTGTTTGCAACGTCCGCCACGTTAAAATGTTTTGGGTGTGGTGAAGAGGATCATTTAGTGAAGGCCTGTCCCATCCGTGCCGGTCCCGCCCCGAAGGACATGGCCGGGACTACTGCCAGTGGCTGGGGGGGCCACTTGCGCTGAGCAGCGGGCAGCTACCACTGCCCACTAGCCCACGTGGGGGCTGGGGCGGGCCGCCACCGAGCAGCACGGTGTCTCTGTGCAGGCTGAGGATGCCAGCATTACAGCTGAGGAGCTACCGGAGGTGAGACGGAGTACGGACCAGAACAGCACTGTGGTGAGTGATGAGGAAAAAGGGTGAGGATGAAGCAGGTGAAGGGAGCGGGGAAACATGTGAGAGGGAAAATAAAGTGTGTGAGGTGGTGGACAGTGGTGTGGGTGAGGGGCAAGATGATTTGAGTGATGAGAGAAAAAAGGGTGTGGGTGAAGCAGGTGAGGTAGAGAGTAAAGTGAGTGAGGTGGTGGATGGCGTTGTGGGTGAGAAAAAAGGTGATTTGAGTGATGAAACATTTGGGGCAGGTGGGGTCACGGGTGAGCTGGGCAAAGGTGGTGCTTTGAATGGTGAAATGAGAGATGTGGGTGAGGGAAATAAAATAAGTGGAGAGCTGTGTGGAGAAGCTGAGGTGGCAGGTGAATTGTGTATGACTGGTGGAGGAACGAGTGAACATTGTGGGGCAGGTGAAGCATCAGGTCTGTGTGAGGATGGTGCTGCAGCTGATGTGGAGGCTTGTGAATCCGGACAGGTTTCCCTTAAGCTCTGTAGAAGCAGAGCTCCACCTGTGTCTTTAGGTGGTAAAGCTGGTCGGCTGATGGTCAGGCAGAATGCTGTGAATAGTGGAGCTCTGTCTGATAACAGCGAGAGTGAGGCCTGTCTGTCTGACAGCAGTGTGTTCTCACACAGTAGTACACAGCTGCCAGGAGGACATCATTTATCCTGCAAAAATGTTCAAATTGTTTTTACAGCAAACCAAAGGCATGAAGGGGCTGGATATAGAGCAATATTTTCCTGATAAGCAGGCTTTTTATAACTCTGTCATGCAGCTTATAAAAAGCAAAGCTGAAACAGACCTCACAGATCAGGAAATTTATAGACTGAGAAAACAGATGAATGAAGTAAGCAAACAAATTGGCTTTTAATGATGAGGAAGAATATAGTATTTTCTCTTTTACTTCTTAATTGTTTTTTACTCTGGGTTTAATACTCCTCTTATTGTGGATTTTTTGAAGGTGGGGAGTTTAAATGTAAATGTGCCAGTGAACCAAAGAAAAGGGCACTGGTTTTCGAAACAGCAAAAATGAAGCACATAGATGTGCTGTTTTTACAAGACACATATAGTGATCAAAGTATAGAGGCAAACTGGAGTCGAGAGTGGAACGGGGAACTGATTTTAAGTCACTATACCACAGCCAGTGGAGGGGTGGTTTTTTATTCTCCAAGCTGGAGGCTGCGCTTCGCTGCGTTACTGCATCTAAGCCCGCGTCCTGGAGCACACATCTCGCCTGGGTGGAGTACGCCCACAACACCTCCCGCTCTTCTGCCACCGGGATGTCCCCCTTCAAGGCATCCCTGGGCTATGATCCACCTCTATTCCCCGCGCAGGAGGGCGAGTTGGCTGTCCCCTCAGTCCAGGCGCACCTCAGGCGGTGCCGCTCCCTTTGGACCACGGCGCGCAACGCACTTTTACACACGGCGGAGCGCAACAAGTCCACGGCGGACCGGCGCAGGAGACCTGCCCCTGCCTACCAGGTGGGCCAACAAGTCTGGGTGTCCACACAGGATGTTAATTTAAAGGGTGAGAGGAGGAAGCTGGCACAACGATTCATCGGCCCATTTCCCATTACCCAGATCATCAACCCGGTGGCTGTGCGTGTGGCTATTCCCCCCTCCCTCCGCATCCATCCCACCTTCCACGTCTCCAAGGTGGAACCGGTGGTCTCTGACCCCCTCTGCCCTCCACCTGCAGCGCAGCCCGCACCCCAGATGATAGGTGGCCATCCGGCCTGGGCAGTCTCCGCCATCCTGGACTCCCGGCGCCGGGGTCGCGGGTTGCAGTATTTGGTGGACTGGGAGGGCTATGGACCTGAATGGAGACAATGGGTACGCTCCTCGTTTGTGTTGGACCCGTCCCTCATCGCTGAGTTCCACCGAGCGCACCCGGAGAAACCATTGCCAGGAGGCGCTGCTAGAGGGGGGAGTACTGTCATGACTCGCGGCGAGGTATTTAACTCACTCTGCCCTGGGCTTCGGCCTGAAGCCGTCTGTTCTCATCGGCATCTCTTGCTGCAAGGAACCCCCTTCTCCAAGCAAGGAAATCTGAGTAAGCTTCCCTCACTTCTTTTTCTCCCAGTCTTCTCCCCTGTGCACAGGTGGATTCCCCGGAGGCGGACCTCGTCTCCTCGCCGCTGCTGCAGGCGCTCCAGGTTGCTGTCTCCCGGGCTACGCCCTTGTTAACGCCAGCCACCAGCCCAAACCAAGGTTGTCCGGCTGAACGGCTTCCTGCCTCGTGCCTGACGCAGACGCCCACCACCAATACATTCTTATCCCACAGACACGCAGCCACGCACTCTTGTTGTTCAATAAAGCTATTAAATCTACCCTGAGCCTGCGTGTGTGTCTCCTGAGCCGTGCGTTATGTCACCCTCCTGCCAAAAAAAGGAAATTTACAGGACATAAAAAACTTGTGGCCCGTGTCTCGGATTACAAGATTTTGTCCAAGGCTTTGGCCAACAGTCTGAGGGAAGCTATGGAGCAGGTCATCCATCAGGACCAGACGTACTGTGTACCGGGCAGGTCCATGGTACACAATGTCTACCTAATTTGAGAAGTTTTGAAAATCTCCAGCTCATTGGGCATAAACACTGGTCTGATTTCTCTAGATCAGGAAAAGGCTTTTGACCGTGTTGAGCATGACTTCCTCTGGAAGGTGATTGAGAGGTGTGAGTTCAGGACTGGTTCCATAGCCGAGATCCAGGTGTTATATGCTGGTGTTGAGAGTATACTGAAAATCAATGGCGGTTTTTGTGCTCCTTTCAGAGTGCATGGAGGCATCCAGCAGTGCTGTGCGTTGTCTGGTATGCTCTATGCATTCTCCCTAGAACTCCTCCTCCATAAAATATGCACAAGCATTGATGGCCTTGTCTTACCTGGTTTTAACAGAAATATTGTTCTATCCACCTATACGGATGATGTAATGTTTTTATTAAAAATCAGATTGATGTTAATGTTTTAATTGATTTAACTGGTGCCTTCACCTTTTTTTTTTTATCAGCAGCAAGGGTGAACTGGAGGAAAAGTGAAGCCCTTGCTGTTGGCGATTGGCTTGGTGGCCTCTCATTTCTGCCACAGGACATGGCATGGAAAAAAGATGGCATAAAAAACCTGGGGGGTATTTCTTGGTATTGATGTCATGGCCCGGAGGAACTGGGAGAACGTAGGTGAAAAAATTGAAGGCAAAATGAATAAGTGGAGATTGCTGCTCCCTCAGATGTCCTACAGAGGGAGGGTGCTTGTGCTAAACAACCTGGTTGCCTCCCTGCTTTGGCACTGAATAACCTGCCTAGATCCCCCATCAGGTTTACTGTCCCAGATCCAGACAAAAATTGTAAACTTTTTCCTGGGACAATTTGCGCTGGGTGCCACAGGGGGTGCTGTTTTTACCCAGAGAGGAGGGGGACAGGACCTCATACACCTGGCCAGAAGAACTGACACCTTTAGGTTACAGTTTGTGCAGAGGGTTCTGATGGGGCCAGCAGATCTTATGTGGAGAGAAGTGGCCAGCTGCATCTTCAGGCGTGTGAGTAATCTGGGACTGGACTATGCTCTGTTTTTAATTAATTGAAAATGTTTAAATTTAAGTGGGTTGCCTCCGTTTTAATCAAAGTGTTTTTAAGTCATGGAACCTTTTTAATGCTAAATAATGTAAAAACTGACTCTTTTTTGGCTCTTGAGGAAGCCGTTGATTCATGGAGCAAGGGTGGATAGCTGCACTGAGACCACTCCTGAGCTGATGGCAGCACTCCTGAGAACAAAGACTGTGACTCTGCAACATCTGGTGAATGCATCAGGACCAGCGTTAACGGACTCCCTGGCTGTAGCTACCTTACTGGGTATCCGGTCTGCCAGAGTGGCTCAGAGGGTCCTGGAGCTTTGGAGGCAGAGTTTCGATGGGAGGGAAAGACGGCTTCTGGTGGATCACAGCAGAAGAGCCACTGAACTCAACCACAGTGAGTCTTTCCCAGAGATCTCCATGAGCCCTGATCTTGGTCATCTAAGTGGACATTTGTTAAAGACACACAATTCCAGACAGCTGACCTTGCACATCAATTGTGCTAAGGTCATCAACAGAGCAGGATTGCACAGCAGACCCCCCACTGTGTGGACTGAGAAGCTAATCGGAGAAGGAGTGAGTCCACAGTGTAGAGTACTGTACAAACCCCCAATTTAAAAAAAAAAAGGGACAGCAGATCTCCAGTGGAGAATTTTACATGGAGCTACTGCCTCAAATGCTTTTATTTCTGTTCTTAACCCTGCTGTTTCAAACCAGTGCCTTTTCTGTAGTCTCAGAGACTGTTTCATGTTTTTAGTGAGTGTAAGAGGCTTACAGTGCTCTTCACTCTTTGAACAAAAGTTTTAATTTATTTGGTGAAACTTTAATGTGGGTCTTTTCATTTATGGTGCAGGATATAAAAAAAAAAAATATGTAAAGGAAAGTGGCAACTGCTGAATTTTATTATTGGTGAAGCCAAGCTGGCGATACATGTTAACAGAAAAATTTAAAGTAGAAGGCAAACCAGTTCAAGAACCGCGGCCCCTGTGTGGCACTGCAACATTCGGTCCAGACTGAGACTGAAGTTCAGGTTTTTTTAAGATGACGGCTAACATGGATGGTTTTAGACAAATATGGTGTTAGAGATGTCCTTTGTAGTGTATGTGAGAATGAACTGTGTGTTGCACATTTTTTAGTTGGCTGATTCATGTATTCAGCATGTTTTAAACGTTTTTTACGCACTTTTACTTTACTGTTTGTTTTGATGTCCTTGTAAATATGTAAATATCAAAAATCCTCTTCTCACTATTTTTTCCCCTTACAAAACAACAACACAGCCTCCATGTATCTGTTCAAAAAGGACTGAGTGGGAGTTGGGGAAAGGACAAAAATAATGAAAGAAGGTGCAAATTTACAGGAATTTACAGTGGGGGGAAAATTATTGCTTAAAAAAATTCCAGAAAAATCATTTAAAAAAATAGGGAGAAAAAAAATGAAATTTACAAAAATAATTTAAAATTTACAATCCACCTTATTCCTGGGGGTGCCGCTGTAGGAACTTTTATGGGCGGAGCTTCTGGTTTTAGGTGATGTAGTTTTAAATCAGTCAGTAAGAGTGGAGTAGCACGGGCATTTAAAATAGCGTTTTTAAAAGTTTTTCAAATTCATTTTAATGTATAGTCCACATACGTGTTTTGCACTCAAGTGGCAGCTAATTTCAGCTCTTCTAGTTATTGTATTTTTTGAATGTTTTGGGGTAGTTCTGGTACTTGTTGCTGGTGTTCATGGTTGTGCCAGACTGGATAAATGGAGGCTTCTCACCACACGGTGACAGACGACATCCAAGCACGGTGTTGTGGCATACGTCTTCTCCAAGGTAAATTTGATTATTCATTCATTCATCTTCTTCCGCTTAATCCTTTTCGGGTCGCGGGGGGTGGTGGTGGTGGGGGGCTGGAGCCTATCCCAACATCTTTGGGCGAGAGGCAAGGTACACCCTGGACAGATTGCCAGTCCATCGCAGGGCCAACACAGAGAGACAGACAACCATTCACTCTCAGTCATACCTAAGGACAATTTAGAATCCCCAGTTTGATGCCAATTAATCTAACTTGCATGTTTTTGGCATGTGGGAGGAAACGGAGAAATCCCAGAGTAAACCCACACAGACACGAGGAGAACAAGCAAACTCCACACAGATCACCGTTGGTCGGGGGCTGGGATCGAACCCAGAATCCCCCGGCCAAGGGTGAGTTGCTGTGCTGCTGCAGTGCTAACCACTCCGCCACCACGCTGCCCTGACATATACTGCATATATGTATATACAGTATTTTTGATGTTTAGCTTTTTTAACATGATGTCTAACAAAATGAAGAAACACCAGTATTTACATAAATGGCAAATCAAATCATAAACGTAACATCCTCCCCCCCCTTCTCCTCAGACTGTTGGACTCTTGGGCTGCACGGTGGCGCAGTGGTTAGCACTGCGGCAGCACAGTTTACCCTTGGCCGGGGGATCGTGGGTTCGATCCCAGCCCCCGACCAACAGTGATCTGTGTGGAGTTTGCATGTTCTCCCCGTGTCTGTGTGGGTTTACCCCGGGATTTCTCCGGTTTCCTCCCACATGCCAAAAACATGCAGGTTAGGTTAATTGGAGACTCTAAAGTGGCCCTAGGTGTGAATGGTTAAGGGATAGCGCCGTATCGTGGCTGCTTCATCCATCCAGGTGGTGGATGACCCTCAATTTCCCCTCTGGGGATCAATAAAGTATACTAAATCTAAAAATCTAAATCTTCCATGTTGTCTCTGAGACATACACATGTCGTTTATTACATTGTAAACAAGCTATACAACGTGTAGAATAGCGGCAAAATGGAACAAAGTTATCCGAGCGGTGCAGAGAAATGGAGAAAAAGGCAAGAGCACAGAATTTTTTTATTAAAACAACCTTTTTCACCTTTTTACTGGTTTGTCTATTCCCTGCTGGGTCCTGTCAGTCCTCTCTGGATTCTCCAAGTAAGTGATAATTTGGCTCACCCATTTCCCCTGACTCCACTCCTCATCCCACGGCTCTCGTCTTCTCTCCACAGGTCCTTTCCTCTGGCGAGTGACCGTTTCTGTAGCTGTGTGCTTTGGATTTTGCTATTAATAAAATTAATGTCAAACGTGCCCCTCTGTGTGGTTCATTCCTGTGTTTGGTATCGTGCACGTGAGCTGTCAAAACTTAACACGTCGTGACAAAATTACAGTAGGGAAAAGGGAAATTAATTGCAAAAAAATCAACCTCACTTTCAGGAAAATAATTTTCATATTTGGGAGAAATTACATTTTTTTTTGTAATTTACAGTGGGGTAAAAGCAAATTTGTTAAGAATATCAATAAAAATGTTAAAATTTAGAGAATTCTAATTTGCAAGAAAAATGTTGCTTATCTGTGAGACAAAAAGGTTAAATTACAGGAGAAAGTTTGTAAATTCAGCAGAAAAAGGTGACAATTAAAAGTTTTAAATTTACAGGTTTATAAATTTCAATTTTAATTAAAGTTGAAAATGTATCAGGAAAAGAGTCTTTGAATTTAGGAGAAAAATCACAACATTTATGAAAAAATTAGAAAAAAAATCAGAACATTGTTCATTTTTTAATTCTAAATCGTGGACTTCACTTCTGAGCTTGTAGCATTTAACGTTTAAATTTGTAATTGTTTTTCCTTATAAGTCTGGAATTTTGTTAAAAATTTACAATTGCTTTGTAAAAACGGACTTTTTCAGAGTTTCCAATTCTGTCTGTTAAATTAGCATTCTATTCTATAAAGTAATAACTTGTGAATATTAAATTTCTGCTTTTTTCTCTCAAAGTTGCAGGTATATTCTCAAAAATATGCAACTTTTCAGTTATTTGCATTGTTCTTGTCAGTTTACAACCCTTTTCAGTGTAAATTTACATTTTTTTCCCCTTTAAATTAGCAACTACTGAACTGTAAATGTACAATTCAATTGCCTGAATGGCTTTTAAATTTGCACTTATTTTCTCCAAAATGTGTAACTTTACTTCTTAAAAATCTGCAACTCTCTTCTTGTGAAGTTATTTTTGTCTTTCAAGGTCCCATTCACAGAAAAATGGTGGTTTTGTAGGTTTTGACCTTCTGAAATTGATCTAATGATCATGTGATTGTTAAAAAAAATAAATCTTAAAATCCCTCACTTCTCTTCCAAAAACACAAACTTTGTAGTGTTTGTCTCCAATAAGCCGTTTTAACACTTTGGGGATTGTTAATCAAAAAAAATGCAAGCCCAGCCTTGATACGTGACAAACTGCAAACGTAGGTGAGCAGGGAGGACAGCCAAGGCATCAGCTTCAGAGCCAGAGGTGAACTTACCTTAAAGCAAAGGTAGGCAACTGCCTTAAGGCCCCGATCTGCTAAGGGCCCCCATCTACTAGGAGCCCTATATACTTTATATATATATATATATATATATATATATATATATATATATATATATATATATATAACCAGTCCAGCTTACAGTTACGATAACTAACAGAGAGTTGCTATGATAAAGATAATGAGGCCACCAGAGATACAGGGACGCCACCTGGATGTTCCACGGCCTGAGGAAGGGAATGCCTAGTGCCACCGTAAGCTGTCGGCATAAAGAGAAAGGCAAACATGAACTTACGGCTGGAACAATCTGGGGCTGTCCGTGTTGTCCGGTGGATGAGGGTGAAAACAGGACCAGCCGCTAACACCAAAGAAGGACATGATCTGTGGCGTTAGAGAAGACAACAACATCAGGTTGAAGATTAACAAAGGTAATGGTAACAAACACAGAGGAACGCACTGCTGTGCTTGTAGCTCAATGCGCCGACATTCTCCTACTAACACAGCGTTTAAGTAATAATACTACTAACGAGGGAAGAGACCGCTGGTGTGAGGAATCGTGGGCTGAACATAATTAACATCATGTGTGCGTGAGTGAGTGCATGAGCGTGTGAATGAGAATGAATGAAGTGTGTGCATGTGTGTGTGTGAACACCCAATAATGAGAAGCAGCTGATGGCACTGACAGGAGGAGGGGGCGTGCCCCAGCAGTCAGGGAGCGAAGGACCCAAAGAGCTCAATGAAGCGCCTGATGGAAAATAAATAGGGACACGGGCCAAAATAGCCACTGGTCAGAACAGGGTTTTGGACCACCAAACCCAGGTTCATGACATATATATACTGTATATATTTTTGATGTTTAGCTTTTTTAACATGATGTCCCACAAAATGAAGAAACACCAGTATTTACATAAATGGCAAATCAAATCATAAACGTAACATCCTCCCCCCTTCTCCTCAGAAGTGCATGTACATGCGCGTGTCGTTTGTTACATTGTAGACAAACTATACAGCATGTAGAATAGTGGCAAAATGAAACAAAGTTATCCAAGCAGTGCAGAGAAATGGAGAAAAAGGGAAGAACACAGAAATTTTTTATTAAAACAACCTTTTTCACAAAGAGACTAACCCTCCCAAGGACCAGGCAGCAATGCTGCTTGTAGGAGCACACATGATGCTAATCATGAGCACCTGTTGTTAATGAGGAGGAAGCGGTGATGCCGGTTGCTGACAGTACAGGTTAACAACAATTTTTTTTATTTATTTTTTTTTCTCATTGCAAGACTTGCAGAGGCCAAGGCTCACAAAGTTAAATTTAAATATGACCAACTGTGCTCCCCAGACATGCACAGGATATCTGCAGCCTAAGCAGATGACATTACATGAGATTAAATATAGTTTGTTTTATTAAGATCCCCATTAGCACTTGTATAAAACACTGGCTATTCTTCCTTGGGTCTAACATGTACTATATTCTCCCTTGTGTCTACGTTGTAAAGAGGAGTACGCACAACAGATCCTCTACAAAATGGACCAGTCAGCAGACCATATTGGCAAATGTGGGTAAGTCAGTCCCTCCAGGATTTCATTGGATATATTTATGATTGCTGCAGGCTAAAAAGCCTGAATTTGGGGGAGCTTTTTTTTTTTTAAAAAAAGTTGCAATAAAAGTTGTCATGGTTTGAGAGGTTTTTGTTGCAATGAAAGTTGTGGGAAGATTTCCAAATTTTAAAGCAGATGCTTTTTCCTAGTTTACTGCAATGATATTCTATATAACACGACAAGAAAACCACAGGATTGTCAAAAATTTCCTATTAAACAGTGATTTGTAAATTCAGCAGAAACTTCTGCTATACAGAAAAACTCTTTTGTGCAACAGCAAATACAGACTTTAACACAATTAAGTGAGAATGAAGTAGATACTCATACATTTGTCATAAAAATGAACAACACTGTCCGCTACTCTTGCTGAGAATTTGAATAAAAAGGACAAAATAATTATCCATTACAACAGCTAAATTGCACTGAATGCATGTTAAAGAGTATAGATTTGGAAATTATTGGCAGAACCTTCATTTGAAAACTCCCTAACCACAGCAGTCCCCAACCACTTGGTGCTGAGTGCAGAGAAAAAAGAAAAAAAATATTCTGTTGCTCTGTTTTTTCTATCCAAGTCTGTGTTTTTCTGAAAAAAAAAAAAAATACTGAATATTCTCTCTCTTTCCGTGCCTAACTCCTACCTGTCTGTTTGCTGCACATCTTGGCAGACACCTGCCTCATCAGATACTCATCTTTCCATTACTGGTAGCTTTTACCGGAAGGAAGGGCTCTCCTTGGTGGTTTGCCGGGAGTGCGTGTTGGTCCATGTCCACACCAGAGATTCACAGCTTTAAAACTCATTAACAAGACGTAGTAATGATTTTACCTCTAAAGATGTATAAAATGTTACAACATTGGCTGTAGTGTTAGAGATGCTCATTTGTTTGTGGTTTTATGGTGTCTCTCCTCATGTGTGCTACTGTATCAGGGTGGTTTTAAGGCAGGTGGACTTTTTTCAACACAAAGTCTGCACTTCGTACACACGGTCAAGACAGAGATGTGGGGAGACGTCCACCGCCGGGCTGGGGAAGACGGAAGATGGGATGATATGGGAAAACTCACGGGTGAGTGTTTTTTTGTTTTTTTTTTAAATTGCATACCCTGTTTTTTGCTGATGTGTTCCGTTAATACTCACTGTAAACATGGAAGTGAGCACAGTGCAGCGACGCGCTACTCGGGGACAAATTTGTGACCCGTGTTGGCAAAATGAATCACAATGAAGAAATTATCAAAACTGAGGTAATGTTTTTTCCATATTCTTTATTGAAAAACCTTCAAAAGGATATTTAATTTGTAGGAAGAGCGCAAAAACGGACCTGGAAAAAGCCATTTTTTTTATATTTTGGCTAGGTTCAAAACTCGTCGGGAGTTACATCTTCCACCAAAACATATGTATTTTTAAAAAGCACTATTTCTCAGCTTTACAATGATACCAGGCACTCATGAGGGTTTTCCCGGGACTTGCCACTAGCAAGCAAAGAGTCATGATTTATGACTTCTCGTGCCTGTAGCTTGTAACGACGCGGTGCACATTCTGACTCATTTTGCCAGCACGGGTCACATTCGATTGGCGAAACTGGTGGAAGTTGACAAGGATTGGCCAAAATTGCGTGAAAGTTGCGATGATTAGACAAAGTTGCAAGGTCACTCAAAAGATGCAGCGATGGCCTGATTTTGCATGAATTAGTGCAATTGCAGTATTGTGAAATCCTGGAGGGACTGGTGAGTGTGAACTAACAGATCTTCCATGGGAATTGTTGTTTTATAATAGACTAGAGTCTACATTCAATTTCTTAAACTTTCGTTCTTCTGCACATGTAATTCCTGATGTCTGAATGATATCATCATTTGAAGACTTCTGAGGATGATAAATTTGAGGTATGATTTCAATAAGGCCTGAAAAGAAAGTGTAGATCAAAGAAAAAATAGGGTCCTATTTCTGCCTTTACCTTGGGCCCCAAATGGACTAAGTCCGCACCTGTTCAGCGCTAACAGTGGTACTAGGGAGTTAGCTTACCAAGCATTTTTTTTGTTTTTGTTTTTGTTACTTTCACCCTTAAAAGCATCCCTGTTTCCATCTGGGTCACTAATTCAAATTTGATAATACATATTATGTCTTTCTGACTTATTTTGTTATATTTTCACCATGATGCTACATCAATCCTTTAGCATTAGCTTTGCTAGGTGGTTGGACAGGCCGTCTAACATTAGCTTAACTCCTGACATGGCTGTTTTGATCACTTTTTTCTATAAATTCTATTCACTCCCACTTGAATTATTGTTCATAACAGAATTTGACCATATACAGTACATCAATTTCAGAATTTAATTTAACTTAACACATAATTAGTGGTTGCTCTGCGGCATACGTATACACACACACACACACACAAACACACTCACACACACACTCATCATTATCATCATCATCATCATCATCATCATCATCATAGCAGTCTGTCGTGGGTGACAATGACTGTTTCATTTAGGTCTGATAAGATTCATCCACACAGCTCTGTCCTTAGCCTTCCGCTGCCAGGAACTCCTGTCTATATCCAACTTCTTCAAGTTTGTTTTACAGTGTCTTTAAATCTGAGCCTTGGTCTACCCTGATTGTGTTTGCCCTTGCATAACTGTGAGTAGAATAACTGCCGAGGGAGATGCTGGTGGTCCATCCTCTCAACATGTCCGAGCCATCTCAGGTTCATCTGTATTAGCATGTCCTCCATTGATGGTAGACCAGCTCGTTTCAGCACTTCTTTGTTGGTTATCTCGTCTTTCCATGAGATGTTCATTATGGCTCGAAGGTGTCTCATCATGTACGCGTGGAGTTTCTTTACGTGCACTCTGTAGACAGTCCAAGTTTCAGCACCATACAATAGAGTAGGCAGTACTGCCGCTCTTTACACTTTGTTTTTCACACGGATAGACACATGTCGATTGTTCCACAGTCTCTCCCTCAAGTTTCCAAACACAGTGCTCACTCTTCCCATTCTGAGAGATGGTTCATCCTCCAGACTAGCATTCTCTGAAACAGTACTCCCTAGATACTTGAAAGTCTTTCACTTGACTAGTGGCTCTGTACCAATGCTGATCTCTTTTGGTAGTGATGTTGATAATTTGAACTTTGGTGGTTGATAAAGGCACTCTGTCTTCTTGATGTTGATTTTGAGGCTGAATTGGCAAGCTGCTCTTGCAAATTTCTCCAGTAAAGATTGCATATCTTCCGCACTGTGTGCACTAGAGCATTGTCATCTGCAAAGAGCATTTCTCTTACTACCTTTATCGATATCTTACTCTTGGCTTTAAACTGTGCCACACTGAACAAGTCTGCTTCTTTCCTTGTTTGAATGTATACTCCTTCTGAAGTGTCTTTGAAGGCCACCTCAAGCATGGCTGCCAGATATAGCGAGAAGAGTGTAGGCGCCAGCACACACCCTTGTTTCACCCCGTTGCTTCCTGAAAAGTCTTTAGATACTGAATCACTCATTGCCACATTTGCTTGCATACCTGTATAGAGTGTCTCGATCAGGCTGACAAACTTTACTGTACAGCCATATTTCTTGAGTACCTGTGAAAGTCCTTGTCGCGAAACAGTATCGAAGGCTTTACTTAAGTCTATGAAGACTACATAAAGTAGTATGTTTTGTTCGATACACTTTTCTTGAACCTGTTTCAAGCAGAAAATCATGTCCATTCTGCTTCTTCCACTTCTAAAGCCACACTGGGTTTCCGGTAGTACATTCTGCGAGATGTGTTCATTGAGTCTGTTCAGTAGTACACGTGAGAGAATCTTTCCAACAGTGGCTAGCAGTGATATACCTTGGTAATGTCCACAATCTTTCCTGTCACCTTTCTTAAACAAAGGCACAATACTTGCATCCTTCCAGTCTTGAGGTACTTCCGGGGCATCCCATATCTCTTGGATGAGCTTGTGCAGGCAGTTGCTGAGCTGAACACTACCAAATTTCCACACTTCTGCTGGAATTCCATCCCTTCCCGGAGCTTTACCATCCTGTGTTGTCCTGATAGCTGCCATTAGTTCATCAAAATTTGGTGGTTCATCTAGTCTTGATACAGCTGGTCGCTGCACTAGAGCTTCTTTAGCCTCTTCAGTGAGACCTCCAGGGTTGTTTAGTAGTTGGTTAAAGTGGTCTGCAAATCTGTCCAGGAGCTAGTCTTTCTCCTGCAAAACTGTTTCACCATCCATAGCCTTTAGTTGGAACAATCCTCTTGGTTTAGGGCCGTAGATTTCTCTCAAACCTGTGAAGAATGTTTTCATGTCTTTCCTGTCTGCTGCAGTTTGATGTTCCTCCGCTTTTTCATCTCACCAGTTGGACTTCATCTCTCTGGTGTACTTCTGTAGCTCACTCTGAGCCTTTGAGTATTTCTTCTTCTTCGACCTTGTGTTACACTGTAGGTTTTCCTGCCTAGCTGTATTCCTCGCTTCTAGTAGTTTCTTCAGGTGTTCATCATGCTCATCAAACCAATCTTGATGATTCCTCTCAGGGTGGCCTAATACATCACTCGCAGTCTGATACACCGTATCCTTCAGTGTTGCCCATTTCTCTTCTATGTCATTCTCTGAGTTGTTGCTGTCCCAGTCTTTCAAGTTTTCATCCATTTCCTGTGTAAGTTCTTCCTGCTTCTTTTGGCCTTTCAGTGCACTAGTGTTTAGCTTCCGTGGTGGCTTCGCACCCGTCCTGCAGTGCTGTTTTCATCTCCAAATCCTTAATCTAAATCTCAGCACAACATGATCAGTACCATTGTCCGCACCTCTCATTGCTCTGGTGTCCAATACATCCCTTTTGTCTCTCTGCCTGATTCTCTGCCTTTTGTCTCTCTGCCTGATTTAGTCTAACAATTGCCAGTGCTTGGATCTTGGGTGCATCCATATCTTCTTGTGCGTGTCCTTGTGCTTAAATAGAGTGTTGGTTATCACAAGGTTGTACTCTGAACAAGTAGAAGTTCTCCATTAGCATTGCACTTGCCTACTCCATGACTGCCTAGCACTCCTTTCCATTTCTCAGTGTCCGAACCAACTCTGACATTAAAATCTCCAATGAGTTTCAGCCTGTTATCAGTCGGTAACACCTGATAGTCTCACGTAAATCACTGTAGAACTCTTCCTTCACCTCCTCTGTGTTGGTCATTGTTGGGGCATATACACTGATGAGTGTGGCATACATCTTCCGCTGTAGTGGGAGTCTCATAGTCATTATCCTGTCATTGATTGGCACCGGTTCCTCATCAAGCATTGCTGCTATCTCCTTTCTAACTGTGAAGCCCAATCCTGCTTCTCTCCTTTCTTGAGTTGATTTCCCACTCCAAAAGAAGATGTACCCATGGTCTTCCAAGCTGTCATATCCAGGCAATCTTGTTTCACTAAGTGCAGCTATGTCTACATTGTACCTGTTCATTTCCAGGGTCACAAGCGTGGTCTGTCTTTTTGGGTGCTGTGATGTTGTTCTGTTCAACAAAGTGCATACATTCCATTCTGCTACACACAAGGCTGCTGTTTTCCTCTTCTTTTGTCTTCCTGCTCCAGCGCAGACCTTGTAAGCCCGGGTGACGTCCGAGCCGGTATGAGTTGCTTTCTGATTCACCATTTCATGAAACTGCTTGCAAAGTATTTGAGTACCGCTAGTTTTTGCTGGACTAGCAGCACATTCTTGGCAGATAGGGGTATTATCAGTGGCAAGAACAAGCCAAGACAAACTTACTCCAGTATCTGTTGCAGTGACTGACCAGATGATACGTTTGTTTATCTCTGCTCTTTGTTTAGTGCATGTCACGATGCACCGACTGGCACAGTCCACCACAGACCTTGTGACAGATGGGTTTATCTGCCAGGATGTCCAGTCTCACCCTGTGTAGCTGGGAGTGGTCCACTGCAGACCTGTGGCAGATATTGCTTTTAGTTCTGCCAGGATGCCCAGTTTCACCCTCCATGCCTTCAGAAGGGCAGGGATGCCGGTTGAGTTGCCAACGGCCCGACCCATTAAGTTAATTAAATTAATTAAATGACCCTTATTGTCATTCAACCGTACAACCAATCATGTACAGCAGAATTAGATTGTGCTTTACCTATCTACAGTGTAAATCACACACACCCCAAGTGCAGAATCAGAGAGCCGCTGCCATGCAAGGCGCCGTGACAGAGTTCCCTCCTCCATTCCATTTATTGCTGAGCACCAAGCTGGATGGCAGGAAGTTCCACTTTTATATGGTCTTCGGCATGACCCGGCCGGGATTTGAACCCCTGCCTCCCGGGTGTGGGGCAGATGCTCTACCAACTGAGCCACCACTCCAGTATGAGACAGATAGTACCGGTTTTTATGGTTATCCAGTAGCAAGCAAGCCAATGCCTGACCTGACACACACACACACACACACACACACACACACACATATGTGCCCGTGTGTCACACACATGTCCCCTGCCTCTTGTTTGTTGCTGTCTTTTGTTGCTGTGAGGTGCTTTGGTGCATGTGTGTGCACACGTACACAGCACTTCACTTGTGTGACAGTTGAATATTTTGTTTTGTAACACTTTAACTCTGCACTTTGTACAGTTTCATTGCAGTTGTTCTGCTTGTGTATGATCGGGTTTTTTTTGTGTGTTTTTGTGACCCGCCAGGGGACCACACATGCAAATTAGCAGTATTATTAAAACTGGCATACCTACATTTGTATTAATGTTCATTAGTATGTAATGTCCCTTTCCCGAAAAATTAGTACTGGCGCCCCCCAAGGATGTGTCCTTTCCCCACTGCTCTTCTCCCTCTAATCCAACGACTGCACCTCAGAGGACCCTTCGGTGAAGCTCCTGAAGTTTGCGGACGACACCACAGTCATCGGTTTGATCCGGGATGATGATGAGTCTGCATACAGGCGGGAGGTGGAGCAGCTGATCCTCTGGTGCAGCCAGAACCATCTTGAACTTAACCCAGCCAAAACGGTGGAGATGACTGTGGATTTCAGGCGGCACCCCCCTTCATTCCCCCCACTCACCATCCTCAACAGCACAGTGTCCACTGTGGACTCCTTCAAGTTTCTGGGTACCACAATCTCCCGGAACCTGAAGTGGTCCTCCCATATAGACACTGTCCGGAAAAAGGCCCAGCAGAGGTTGTTTTTTCTGCGTCAGCTCAAGAAGTTTGATTTGCCTCAGGAGCTGCTGGTTGTCTTCTACACCGCCATCATCCAATCTGTCCTCTGCTTTTCCATCACTGTCTGGTTTGGATCTGCCACTAAACAGGACAAGACCAGACTGCAGTGGATCATTAAGTCTGTGGAGAGGATCATTGGTACCGACCTACCCTGAGAACTTATATTGGTCCATAACCAGGAAACGGGCGGGAAACATCTGTGCTGACCCATCACACCCCGGCCACAAACTGTTTGAACTTCTATCTTCTGGCCGTCGTTACAGATCACTGAAGGTCAAAACCACCCGTCACAGGAACAGTTTCTTTCCTCAAGCTAGTCCTACCTGTTTGCTGTACTCATGACTTTTCATCCATTATTACATTGCACATAACTCTCACACTGCTTTTTACTTCATTCACATTATATCACTGAATCTGAGTCCACATTGAAATACTGTGTGATTGTATATTTTTTCATATATTTCTGCAAAGTGTGGTTAGTCTGAGTAAATAACTGCATATATTCCTGTATATATTTGCATCCTTTTATAGAAACGTGGACAGACTGTAATTTACTGTACATACTCTGTTGTCATTGAATCCTTATTTAAATCCTCCACCTGAACAACGAGAGCAAGTTTTTAGCCAAAGTCAAATTCCTTGTATGTGTTGTGCATACTTGGCCAATAAAGCTGATTCTGATTCTGATTCTGATTCTGATTCTGAAATAAACATTAAACTTTAAACTTTCATAGTGTTGTCTGCAGAATTAATGTGACCTTCAACTTTTCTTCTTTTAAAGTGTTAACATTGTCCTGTCAAGTGTAGGAATAATGGCATCTGCTGCTGATTGGGACATGAGAGTCGACCTCAGGAGACAACTTAAGTTTCCGGAAGAGATTACACCATAAACCCTCAGACCAGATATAGTTTTGTGGTCTAGAACATCAAAACAAGTGGTCCTTCTTGAACTGACTGTGCCATGGGAGGAGAGGATGGAGGAGGCCCATGAGAGGAAACTTGGGAAGTACCAACCCCTCATTTATGAGTGTCAGCAGAGGGGATGGCCGGCGTGGAACTTGCCAGTGGAAGTGGGCTGCTGAGGATTTCCTGGGCAGTCACTCTGGAGTGGCTTGTCCAGACTCGGAATTAAAGGTTGCAACAAAGAAGGCTAGTGGCTAATATCACCAAGCGAGCCCAGGCAGCGTTGAGAAGGCTGTGGCTGAAGTGCTGTGAGCGTTGGAACAACCCATCGGGTACAAAGGAAGCACCTTAGAGCAGTGGTGGTGGAACCCATGAGGCCGAGGGGGCTGCCTTAGGATGATGGGGCCAGCTGTCAAGCCCTCTGGAGGTGTTGTGGGCTAACTGACAAAACACTGATGAAGGAGGGTAACCACCTGATGACCCTAAGAAAGCATCATGGGCCCATGCCACAAGGCTCAGCCATTCTACTTGCAAAGCATAAGTGCTGGCCATCATCCTCAAGAACATGGTTGGGAGGCTACCCAGCCATTGAGGTGAGAGCGATGGATTCATCGTATTATAGACTTTTCCATCTGGCAACCCAGTGACTACTAGGAAAGACTAGTTGGCAATCATTGAAGAATGGTGACAGCAAGGAGAGACTGCTGGCATCTGGGAAAGACCAGAACCAGGGGTGTGGCGGCTCGGCAGGCTAAAACACATCCTCCGTGAAGAGGAACCCTAAGCACTCACTATGGACAAGTATGTGATAAGATACCCCCAAGGTCGGGCGAGAGCGGGGGAAGATGATCGACCAACAGGACGGACTATGGCATTGACTTTGGAAAGTGTAAACCCTACATCGGCATAGGCTGATACTACAACTGTTGTTTGCACATGCGGGAAAGTCTGTAACAATACGAAAGGCCTTAAGATCCATCAGGCAAAGATGGGTTGCCTGCACTCTAGTAGTGTGCAACGCACAGGGCAACCTGGTGAGACGGAGGAGAGACTGGGACCGGTAGCCAACCACAGTACCCAGAATCTCCAGGCACATAGTAGAGACAGCATGGGCAACACCACCCCTGACGTATCGCCAGGGGAATCGTATAGGCAGAGTGGGACCATTGACCAGCAACTTCAAGATAGCCACAAGGCAGTGAAGCAGGCAATCAACTGGCCAGCAGCTCAAGCAAAGAAGGAGTGGGAGAGATTTGACTGTGAAGTGGGTGAGGTGTTGGAGCATGTTCTGGCAGGGGAGTTGAATCGAAAGATGAAGACAATGGCAAGGATAATCTGGAGCTTTGGTACTGAGCGTTTCAGAGTGAAACAAACAAGTCCCTTTCAATTAAGACCTGCACAACAGGGGGGAAACCATTGGCTTAAGGAGATTAAACAACTTCGTGGTGATCTCTGGAGGCTCAGGAAAAGATTCATGCAAGCTGAAGAGGAGGAGAAACAAGTTTTGAAAGAGATCTCGGTCACTCTGAGGGAGCGCATTAAAATGTTACGTCGAGCAGAGTGCCACAGAAGAGACCGAAGACGCTGGGCTAAGCAAAGGGAGCAGTTTACCAAAAATCCATTTTCCTACTTGTCTAAGCTCCTGGGGGACAAGCAATCTGGCCGACTCCAGGCATCAAGACAAGAGGTAGAGGAGTACCTCTCCAGCATGCATAGCGATCCAGAAAGGGGCGTATACCTGGAGATTAAGGAGGCCTTGATGACCCTTGATCGGCCAACATCCATGTTTGTTGAACAAGAACCTTCATGGAAGGAGGTTAATGACTTCCTAAAAAGGGCAAGGGCTTGCTCAGCACCAGGACCTAATGGGATCCCATTCAAGTACTGAATCTACAGAAGAAATAAAAAGCTCCTTCTCTGTGATCAGTCCTATTTGGCCCAATTTCCCCATGAAAATTCCTCCTGGCTGTCTGCAGTCTGTGTTTTCAAAACAACGAGCACAAGGCCTTGGACAGCACCTGCTCAGATAATCGCAAGGACGATTGGTGAGCAGCCAGACAAAACATCTCCTGCCAAGTGCCCTTGTTGTTCTCCTATTATCACAACACTTTGCATCAACAGTGCACACATATTGATCCACGAACTGAAATAAAGATACACACACTGCTCTCTTGTGTCCTGTGTCCTGTGAAACTTGTCCGCGAATGCGCATTGAGAGCTTTTTTTTCCCTTGTAATCATAATATTGATTGATTATGCAACCAGTATTCTGAATCAATGATTTTTTTGCTCCTTCCTATTGTTCCTTGTATTATTCTTATTCTTGTGCTATCTGTACCCTCTATCCTGTTGGCAGGCGCGTCCCCGATGCAGCCGTGTCACTGGAAATGCAGGTTCATTTTCTGTGTCAAGTCAAATTCTCTCGTATGTTATCAGTGATCTGTTAATGTACTTGGCAATAAATCTTTTCTGATTCTGATTCAAGGTGTACAAACAGTGTGAGAGACTGAGAAAGAGGCTCTGGAAGCTGTTGAAGGTGGTGTGGAGGGCAAATCACCTTCCAGATGAGTGGCTCATTTCAGCGGGGTGTTTTATCCCCACAGAGGAAAGCTCATCGGATATCAAACAGTTCCGCACCATTTCCCTTCTGAATGTAGAGGGAAAGATATTCTTTGGAATTTTGGCAAGCAGGCTCACCAACTTTTTGGTGAGTAATAAGTATATTGACACTTCTGTTCAGAAGGGGGGAGTCCCAGGAGTTCCAGGGTGTTTGGAGCACACAAGTGTCATCTCAAAGATAATTCAGGATGCAAAACACAATCATGGAGATCTTGCAGTTCTCTGGCTTGATATATCCAATGCATATGGAACCATCCCCCACAAGCTGGTGGAGCTCACACTACAAGCGTACCATGTCCCAGGCAAAGTTCAGCATCTCTTGCAAGAGTACTTTAACCACTTTAAGATGTGGTTTACTTGTGGGGGCTTTACCACCAGCTGGCAGCGGTTGGAGAAAGGCATTGTTACTGGATGCACAATTTCAGTCATTCTGTTTGCAGCTGCAATGAAACTCTTGGTCAAGTCAGCGGAGAAGACTAGAAGAGGTGCAGTTTTAGCAAGTGGTTTTCAGCATTCTCCAGTTAAAGTATTGATGGATGACCTGACAATAACTGTGAGATCATTTCCAGAGGGGCGGTAGATTCTGGAAGATCTTTGCAAGATTATTACAGGCACTAGGATGGAATTTAAGCCATCAAAGTCATGGAGTCTCGTGCTAAGGAAAGGATGCATCCAGGACTGGTCCGACTTTAGGATTGGAGAAGAACTTATCCCCACTGTTAGACAGAGACCCATTAAGAGCTTGGGTAAATGGTATAGAGCAGAACTGAATGACAGAGAAAGTGTGAAGGAGATGCTTGGATAGGCTGAGGTGTGGCTGTGAACCTTGGATAGGAGTGGGCTCCCTGGTAGATTAAAACTTTGTGGCTACCAGCATGGAGTGCTTCCAAGACTCCTTTGGCCACTGCTTATGTATGAGGTGCCATTAACAACAGTCAAAGCCCTGGAAAGGCGGATTAACACCTTTCTTCGAAGATGGCTATCAGTACCCAAAAGCTTCTCTTCAATTGGCCTGTACAGCTCAGGAAGCAAGCTGCAGCTCCCAATTACATCAGTCATTGAAGAATTTAAGATGGCCAAAGTCCGGCAGGTGATAATGCTGCGTGACAGCAGTTATTGACTTGTGCGTCAAGTAGATATTACCATCCACACAGGATGAAAGTGGGTAGTGTCACGACCTGAACGCTATCCTTCTCTGCGTTCAGGTTGTCCAGTGGCGCTCCTGCTCCGTGGTAGTCCGTGCCGGGTCTTCCAAGGCCCGTACTTTGACAGCGCCCAGCTGATTCCCAGCTGTCTAGTTCAGCTGCGCTGGGACAGCTGTCTCCCATTATCAATCATCCTCCCCACTTAAGCGAGCAGCTGAGAGTTACTCGTCGCTGCGACCTCGCTATGGAAAGACGTGCCCTGTGTTTCCACAGCTGTAGCTCCTATGCCTAGCTTCAGTCCGCCATTACCTCGGCGCTACCCCCAAAGTAAGTGCTGCGACTCGGCGTGTGTTTCCTCTCGCCGCCTCTCTAGCCATTCTTTCTGGGTTGTACGTTGTCTTGTGTTCTGTGTGTGTTTTAGCCCCACGTGGCTCTTTTCCTTTCAGTTTGTTGTCTAGTGTTATGTGTGTTATAGCCCCACAAGGCTCTTTACTTTGTGTTCGTTCTTTGTGTGTGAATATTAATAAATTACGCAAACTCACTGGTCGCCCTCGCATCTCCTTTCTGGCTCGTGAGAGCCAGGTCATAACAGTAGGTCGCAGCCAGACTGAGACGTCCGCGACCGTGAGTTTGCTGTGGGATTCGTCGTTTTTCCTTCCTCTGGGTGCAGGCAGGCTTGTATCATGTCTCCCTCCAGGAGGCGTATGCGGCACCCAGGCCACGATCTCTCGGAGGCTCTGGACCTTGTGGACGGAACGCTGTTCACCACGGACCTCTACGATTCTCCCAGCGAGATACGCTGGTGCCTGGAGCTCGCCGAGAATATGATTAACAACTTCCCTCGCTACTTCCATCTCCCCGAGGTTAAGGCGAGGAGGGCAGACATCTCTGTGGCCTGGGAGAGACTCCGTAGGCTGTAGGAGAACCCCGGCAGGAAGCCAAAGACAGGACACCATCACTCCTCGCTTCGGAATCCCGCTCCTGCCGCCGATCCAGTCCAGGAGTTCGCCTCACCCAGGGGTAATCCCCAAGATAGAGTGACGTCAACCGGGGTTCCCCCGGAGTAGATGAGGTTAACAGCGATTCGCATTGCGGACCGAGTGGCAGCCGCTTGTTCCGCCGCCTATCCCCCCGTAGCCATGAAGCACGTGATAGCGGCGGTCAGGCTGGTAGAGAAGAACCCTGAGCTGAACGTTTATCTTTTTTATACGCTGACCTGTTGGCTTCGGTCTCCGTACAGGAGCGGCGTTTTCCCGACTTTACGTTCAGAAGACGCCGCTCCCAAATTCCCCGTTCATCTCAGCGAGAGCCCCGTCCGGATCCCGCTCCAGGAAACCACATGAATTCCGCCTCCCAGCCTGCTGTAGCTCCCGTGTCTTGCCGAAGAAGCGAATCAGCTGCTCCCGCTCCTGGGCCCGCTCTCCCCGCTGTCCCGTCAGCTTTGGGCCCCCGGTTCTCCTCAGCTGTTTCTCCCCCATCTTTGTCATTCACTCTGGCTGCTGAGAACGGCGCGAATTCACCTCCAGGTGTTCCCGGTCCCAATCCGGTGCGAGTGGCACCACCTCGTCTGTCCGGGAAGTCCTCCACTTCTATCCGGCTGGGAGAGGAAAGACTCAAGTTCCTTGCAGCGGATTCCACCGGCCCTCTGGGAATCAGGCAAGTGTCCTTTCATTCTCCTCCCATTATGAGTGAATTGCCTTGTTTGATTCCTGGGGGAGGAGTTCAGGGTTCACAGTCCCCTGAGCTCTCTCCTCCCGCTGCAAAAGTTGAATATGAACCTGCGTTCTCTGTGTCTCTTCCCCCTGAGTGTGCTCCGGTGCCAGGTGTGCACCGCCGTCTGAGGAGGAGGCCTGCGGCCCTGGAAGGTTTTGCCCCAGCCCCGCAGCCACGTCATGGGCAGAGGAGAAGGTCGAACTACCTGTTGGAGCCAGCGCCGACGATTAAGCGTCCCCGGGTCTCCACGGAGGAATGGTTCGGCCCAGCAGAGCCCAGATCTCCTGCCTCCTCCACGCCATGTGGGCTGTCGACGCGGTCTTCGGCGCTTGGAGGTCGTCTGACTGTGGAAACCATCATGCCGGCTGCGGAGCCATTCGCAGTCGAGTGGGAGTCGGAGGACGGAGTCCTGCACGCTGAACCCGGAGCATCGAAGTCCTGGATGGCAGTAGAACCCGAGATCAGGCGAGTGCTCTATTTTCTCTCTCTCATTTATTTTCTGGAGCATTATCGCCTGTCTCTCGGGGGGGGGGGGGGTGCAGCCTTCTGCTGCGCTCAAGCCTGTCTTGCCGGGCTCTGCCGCTGCCGGTGATCCTAATCCCGGTTCCTTTTGTCCCTCTGAGCCTCTCCCCAGGGTCACTGGAGACGAACCTGCCCTGGGTGCCACCTCGGAGGTTCCGGTTCTCTGTACGGTGTTCGCCTCAGATGCTGCGCCCGGAGGTGCTTCGCCGGTCCAGCTGGGGTCCTCCGGGGGTGCTGTTCCGGTCCAGCTGGGGTCCACCGGGGGTGCTGTTCCGGTCCAGCTGGGGTCCACCGGGGGTGCTGTTCCGGTCCAGTTGGGGTCCACCGGGAGTGCTTCGCTGGTCCAGTTGGGGTCCACCGGGAGTGCTGTTCCGGCCCAGTCGGGGTCCACCGGGAGTGTTTCGCCGGCCCGATCGGGGTCCACCGGGGGTGCTGCGCCGGTCCGGGTAAAGGTCAGTGAGGGAGTTGGAGGATTGTGTTCGCCTCACATCAGGCTGACTTCGCCCCTTGCCTCCATCATTTCTCCTCCTGCCACTGTTGGGATTCCTCTCATCCGGGCCAGTTTCCCCCTGCCCTTGTTCTCATTAGATGTCAGGCTGACTTTGCCCCTTGCCTCCATCTCCTCTCCCCCTACTGCTGTTGGGGTTTTTCTCACCTGGGTCAGTTTCCTCCTGCCTTTTCCCTCAGGGAGGAAGCTGCACCAAGACTTCTCCCTCAGCTCTCCGTGGTCTGAGGTCACGGGACGACTGCCTGGGGAGCCATCTGGCTGGTTCGGTGATCTGGGTCGGCCTCCGGAGAAACTGTGTCTCCTAGCCTGGGGCTCTGATAGGCCACCCGAACTGGTATTGTGGTTCCTGGCCTGGTGGAGCTCGGGTCGCCCGCCGGACAAGCTGTCACCGCCTGCCCCGCTCCACCTGCTGACGTTCCTGAAAGATTGACTGACTGTTCATAGCCTTGTGTTTGTTTGCCCTTCATTATTTAATCCCATTCAGGACATCGAGGAACTTTCTGCCCTAGAGTCCTTATTGTGGTGTCATTATAACTAAGATTCCTTTGACCATTTTCTATGTTTATGTTCCCAGTATGATCTCCTATTTCTGTTAGCCCTTTAAGTAGCTTTTGCCTCACGTTGCCTGGCCTTATTCAGAGTAGTTTTTGTTCATCTGCATCTATTTCCTCCTCCAGACTGTTTGATTTTCTGTGTTGTGCTAATTCATGTTTGAGGAGTTGATTTTTTTTGTATCTTTATGCCAGTTAGCGGCCTCAGGCTTTATTTTTAGGTCTTATGCCCGGTTTGTTTCCTTTATATATTCTGTTTTGGCCGGGGTTACATGTGTAAGTCTTCTTCAACCTTATGTTCAGAGTTTTGTAGTTTTTTTTGGTCTTCGGGACATGAGTTTTGCCTTGTCCTCGCCCTAAGTTGTTGTGAGCCTTTTTATGACTATGTCGCTATATTTCTGCAGTTTGATCTCCCCACCTCCTGTGGTCACCTGCATAGATCATCTGGCCTCTGCAGAGGAGGAGGTGATGGGTTTTTTTTTTCCCTGTCTTGAAACTGTTATTATGGTATCTGATCCTATGCTGTTACCTGGATTTTTTTTTCTTCCTTGCCTCCCTTTCCTTGTCCCTCACTTTCCCCCAGACCTGGCCCCCACCGCCCTCCCTGGTCTTCCCTCGGGGGGGGGGGGGGGGGGGGTAAGCCTGCGCCAGGAGGCGCGGCTCGGGGGAGGAGTACTGTCACGACCTGAACGCTATCCTTCTCTGCGTTCAGGTTGTCCAGTGTCGCTCCTGCTCCATGGTAGTCCGTGCCGGGTCTTCCAAGGCCCGTACTTTGACAGCGCCCAGCTGATTCCCAGCTGTCTAGTTCAGCTGCGCTGGGACAGCTGTCTCCCATTATCAATCATCCTCCCCACTTAAGCGAGCAGCTGAGAGTTACTCGTCGCTGCGACCTCGCTATGGAAAGACGTGCCGTGTTTCCACGGCTGTAGCTCCTATGCCTAGCTTCAGTCCGCTGTTACCTCGGCGCTACCCCCAAAGTAAGTGCTGCGACTCAGCGTGTGTTTCCTCTCGCCGCCTCTCTAGCCATTCTTTCCGGATTGTACGTTGTCTTGTGTTCTGTGTGTGTTTTAGCCCCACGTGGCTCTTTTCCTTTCAGTTTGTTGTCTAGTGTTATGTGTGTAATAGCCCCACGAGGCTCTTTACTTTGTGTTCGTTCTTTGTGTGTGAATATTAATAAATTACGCAAACTCACTGGTCGCCCTCGCATCTCCTTTCTGGCTCGTGAGAGCCAGGTCATGACAGGTAGTAAGTAAGGCTGTGGCAGATGCAGAGGAAAGGCTACGCCACAAGGACATTGTGGGGACAGTCAATCAAGGTCGGCTGGGTCTAGGAGTCATAACCAGGGCAAGGTGGAGGGAGACAGATACCAAAGGCCGCTGTAGTCTAGTCCAAGAAGAGCTTTGCATGATGGAGGAGGAGGGCAGACAAGCCAGGGTTGCATCCATGAATAGTCAGGGGAGGTGGACGCGATGGACAGGTGTTCAAGGAATGTCATTGGGGTGGAGGGATATGTGGGGCATGGAGGACCAGCAAATAAAGTTCCTCTTATGCGCCACATACGATGTCCTGCCAGCACCGGCAAACCTCCACAGTTGGGGGCTGGTTGACAATCCAGGTTGCATGCTGTGTGGAAAGCCGGCAAGTCTTGAACACGTGTTGTCATCATGCCAAGCTAGTCTGGTGGACGGCAAGTTCAGATGGAGGCATGATCAGATATTGTCTGAGCTTGCCGTAGGTCTGGAAGTGGAGAGGAGGAAGACCCATAATGCCACCAGGAAGACAGGGTCTAGCCTGATTAGGTTTGTTAGGGCAGGGAAAACCTCTAGTGGGACACAAACAAGTGTAAGGAGACAACTTAAGTTTCCAGAGGAGATTACACCATCAACCCTCAGACCAGATATAGTTTTGTGGTCTAGAACATCAAAACAAGTGGTCCTTCTTGAACTGACTGTGCCATGGGAGGAGAGGATGGAGGAGGCCCATGAGAGGAAACTTGGGAAGTACCAACCCCTCATTTACGAGTGTCAGCAGAGGGGATGGCGGGCGTGGAACTTGCCAGTGGAAGTGGGCTGCCGAGGATTTTCTGGGCAGTCACTCTTGAGTGGCTTGTCCAGACTCGGAATTAAAGGTTGCAACAGAAGAAGGCTAGTGGCAAATATCACCAAGCGAGCCCAGGCAGCATCGAGATGGCTGTGGCTGAAGTGCTGCAAGCGTTGGAACAACCCATTGGGTGCAAAGGAAACACCTTAGAGCAGTGGTGGTGGAACCCATGGGGCCGGAGGGGTTGCCTTAGGACGATGGGCTGTTGTGGGCTAATTGACGAAACACCGATGAAGGAGGGTACCCACCTGATGACCCTAAGAAAGCACCATGGGCCCATGCCACGAGGCTCAGCCATTCTACTTGCAAAGCATAAGTGCTGGCCATCATCCTCAAGAACATGTTTGGGAGGCTACCCAGCCATTGAGGTGAGAGCGATGGATTCATCGTATTATAGACTTAAACTTGCAAATGTAATGATCGGGTGAGCGTGCTCCCCCTCCCTTTCTGTGGGAGGTTCTCCATGTTGCTCCCGGCTCCGCAAGTCATCAGTGCACCTGCGAGAGTGGACACACCTCCTTCCTCTTCACTGCCAGCGCTTAAAAGGACCTGCTTCTGAACATTTTGGTGCTGGCTCGTTGGGTATAACTGCCTGAAGCTAATTTTAAATTTGCATTATTAGGAACTCAACCGAATTCTCCTTTTCCTCCTCTCTACCCAGGTTGCTGCCATCTCTGCAGTGTGTCTCCGGGACTGTGGTGCACTCACCTGCCTCTTCATCTCCTTCACCCTGGACAGCCTCTTCCACCCGGTAAGACTCCCTCAGCCCATATCCTCTCCTTCCTTTGCCAGCCCTGCCCTGCTTGCTCCTTCATTTCCATGCTGGTTTCCTCTGCCGGGCTTTCTGCTCACTTGTAGTAAGATAAAGCCCCGCTCCATTCATTATTCCCCATTCACTCCTCATCTCTAACAAGCTCTCGTTCTCTTCCCCACAGGCTGTATCTTCCCTCGGCATGTGCCGTTTTCTCTCCAGCTGCGTGTGCTTTTGGTTTTCAATAAAGTTGTGTTTAACATTTACTCTCTGTTCTCAAGTCTTCTCTGGTGTTTGCTGCCTCGCACGTGGTTGCTGCCTTTGCACAATTAGTCATGACAGAACAAGCCAGTCAGAACGAGTTTACTGCCTCGTACGTGAGCTTTGCACTATCAGTCCTAACAGTAAATTTCTTTTTCTTTTTCTTTTTTTTTTTTTTTTTTTTTAGCAAATTTGCAACTTTTTTCTCACCAATTTGCTTCTTTTTGGTTATTCTTATCCGTTTTCTTGTCAAATTGTAACCTTTTGCTCAAAAATTTGACATTTTTCTCATGAATTGTCAGCCTTCTTTTAATGAAATTGTATCTAGTCCCCACCAATTTCTTTCTTTTTGTCCTCATAAATTTCCATCATTTTTTCTCATAAATTGGCAGCTTTTTTCTCTCATTAATTTGCAACTTTTTGCTCAAAAATTTTACTTTTTCTTATAATTTTGCAACTTTATTCTCAAAAACTTGCAACGTTATGTCCCTAACGAATGTACTTTTTTCTTGCAAATTTGTGACTTTTTCTCATGAAGTCCATTTTATTCTTGTAAATTTGCAACACTTATATAGATGCTGTTTAGATTTATATGCACTGTATTGGTTTAATTTTTTCTATCCATTTAGATCAGGGATCGGCAACTGGCAGCCTGTGGGCCATATGTGGCCCCCACCGTCATCTACTGCAGCCCGTCCATTTCCAAAAATCAATTATTTATGCATTTAGTTATTTATATCCCATTTGAACGTATTTGAAACTGCATTCTTAAATGCAGCTATGGAGTCCGCCAACAGAGAGGGGTGCAATCAGAACCTAGGTGCTGTGAGCAAGTGGCCGAGTTAAAGTGAAATTTATATAAGAAATGGGAAATTTATGACAAAAAAAATTACCACTAATTTAGAAAAAAACAGTACAACTAAAAAGTTATAAATTTTTAAATAAAATGATGCAAATTTATCAGTAGACACTTGAACATCTAATACCAAAATAAAATATAGTTTTGCAAAAAAAAAATGGCAAATTTAAACCAGAAATGTAGCATAGTTATCAGTAAAACTATTTTTTACTTTGATCATTTTCTTCTAATATTTTAACATTTTTTCTTTATGGTCATATTTCCTTTTCTTCTTGGCTTTTTTGTTATTTACCATCGTAAATTTGTCTTTGCTCATCATTTTGATGGAGAGAGTTTTAAAAATTAGGTCATGATATAATTTTATCAGTAATTTTAATTCTAATATGATAAAACAATGAGTAGCTTTTATTTTAATTTGCATTTTCAGTTTTAATTGTGAAATTTTTGACTTTGAAGACAATACCCCCCCCCCCCCACACACACACACACACACACACACACCCCAATAAGGTTTACATGTAAATCTGGCACTCGGGAAGTGAGGAAAACAAAAATGTGGCCCTCACTACCACCAAAGTTACCCATCCCTAATCTAGACAATGATCCGATGTTTCTGTTTTCATTGGGACAAGAGAATTTTTTTTTTTTTTTTATTTTAAAGGCTTTGAGCTGTCCCCATTACAAAAACAGTGGCATTCAAAATCTTGCACAGGGTCCCCAAAAATCTAGAAACGACCCCGTGTGTGTGTGTGTGTGTGTGTGTGTGTGTGCGCTCGCACTTGCATGTGACTTGCGTGTGGCGGTGTCGTGCCGAGCGGTTCGAAATGTCAGGGCTCGATTGATTTCTTCTCCCTCTGATTAATTCATCCTGCACTGGAGCGTTCTGCATAGAAAATTGTTGAATGGCATTCAGCGAGATTAAAACCACAAACAGCGCTTTTCATAATTTGACAGGTGATTGGCGGGAGGCAGACTCCCGCTTGATTGCATCATTAGGGGAGTTTTTTTTCCTCCCCCCCCAAAGGGGCAATTAAGAGCACCGTCAGTTTTTTCCTATATACATGTGGCCTCACGCTGCCTGTCAGCTCACTTAATACCATCGCCAAGTCAGTGCGTGAGAGTGTTGCTTTTTATTATCTGAGGATAAGGTTCTGCAACCTCCACAACCAACATGCCCATGTGGGCCTCACCCAAAGGTTAAATCTGTGCTGTCTCATGGGTCCCATGTGTGTTTGTCCATGGGCCACATCTGTGTTTGCCCACATGGACTTTACCTGTTTACCTATTTTCAACTTATTTTCTCATGAATTTGCTATTTTCTTGTAAATTTGTAACTTTCACCCCTAATTTCATCCATTTTTCTTGAAAATTTGAAACTTTTTCATAAATTTGCAACTTTATTTTTTTACTGTAAACTTGCAACTTTTTCCTCAAATTTGTTAGTTTTTCTTGTAAAATTATGAATTTTCTTGAAATTTGCTTTTTCTTGTAATTTTGGAACTTGCTCATAAATTTGTCACTTTTTTACTGTAGTCTTGCATCTTTTTCTCATAAATTTGTTACTTTTTTCTTGTAAATTTGTTATTTTCTAATAAATTTGTGACTTTTTCCTATAAATTTGCAATTTTTTTTCTTGTAAATTTGGATCTTTCTCAAAAATGTCCAACGTTTTTTATATTTGCGGCTCTGCCTCACCTGCCTCTCCTGACTGCACATCACTGATGTGGACGCATCTCCCGTTTCTCTGGGGAGTTACAGTGAAAACGAAAATGTTCCACACTCCTGGTTCATTCATTTATTCGCCTAAAAATAAACACATTAATACCTAATAAATCCATGATGAAAGCAAAAATGTGGATAGAATGAAAATATTCAGACAGGCCTCCCCCCATGCACTTCATTTCCACACTGGAATGCACACATGCTCCCTGTTCATTCATTTATTCAACCTAAAAAAAAAAATCATACATTAATGCCTGATCTATAGACTCCAATGGTAAGACTGCAATTAAAATGAGAGTGTGGCTGGAGAAAAAAAAAATTTTGAGTGTGATCATATTATAAATAAAATGACTGGCAATTATATACTGCTCAAAAAATAAAGGAAACACTTTGAAAACACATCAGATTTTAATCTGAGGAAGCTGGACTAGCCTGCCACAATTTTTAAAATTAAAATCTGATGTGTTTTCAAAGTATTCCCTTTATTTTTTTGAGCAGTATATTATGACTATTAGGCAAGGTAAGGCAAGTTTATTTGTATGGTACATTTTGTGTACAAGACAATTCAAAGTACTTTACATATAAAACATTAAAGCACTACAGCAAGTTGCAAAAGGAATACATAAAAATTTAAAAGAAAACTAAAAAATAAATTGTAGAGACACAAACAACAAAAATAGAATAAGATAAGAAGGAATCAAAGTTACTGTGTATTGTGGAAGACTAACTGTCATGTATGCCCCTTTCAGGGCATTAATGAGGTTCCAGATGCCAACAGAGAGTTTGTTTGTTCATTAACAAAGGAACAAAATAAAGAGCCAAGTGGGGCAAAACACATACATTAAACTAGAACACAAAATAAAGAACACTGACATCAAATGCGAGAGCGCAGCGAGGACGGAACCTGACACTATAGAATAAACACTTACAAGTGATGGAGCGAAGACAGATCAAATACAGGAAGAAGACTGGAGCCGGGGATAGGGACTCCAGTCCTGGTTGATGCAGAAGTAGGTTGCAGCGAGGAGTGAGCCTCAGCTGCTCCCTTAAATACTGATAACAAAAGGCCAAGAACCAAACAGGAGAGGAGGAAACGTAATGACAAAACAGGTTCAGTTGTGACCGTGCCGGCTCGGCTTTGACAGCCGGAAGTTTGGCTGCAGTGCTGTCACAGTAAAAGCACTGGGGACACCAATAATAATCAAACAGAAATAGTATGGGAGAAAAAGGGAAAATACTTAGTAACCCGAGCGCGGATGAGCTCAGCGCTCAGATCACCACAGTACCCCCCGTTCAAAAGACGCATTCCAGGCGCCCACAATGATACCCAGGAAGTCCCCCCCCTCAACCAGATGGCTAACAAGACCGACCTCGGGTGGGCGGAGGGGGGGAACGGGCTAGGAGGGCGAGAAACCCGAAAGGAAACTGCACAAAATGTCAAACAGTGAATTACAGGGAGAAAAAAACCCCACAAAGAACAAATGGTAACCAAGTCACAGGCACAAAATAGCGCGGCTAAAACTTGCCTTACAACACGAATAATGAAACAGAAAAACCAGATAAACAAGTGAAAACAAAAATACATGTACACTTCCACTTAGCAAATGCACAAGAGCAGCCGAATAGGCGAACACAAAAATATGCATGTATACTGCAACTCGATCACCAGGCAGGAGAAAAAAAAAAAAAAAAAAAAACTCTTTAGCAACATACGAGAGAGACAGGGAAAAGAAAAAAACAAAACAAAACAAAAAAAAAAAAAATCAACCACGAAAACACAAGTATGGGGGCACCGGCAGGTAGAGAGAAAAAGAAAAGGCAGTGCAGGTAGCCTACTGGCATCCCAACTCCACATCAGGAGAGAAGGAGAAAAACAAAAAAAACCCAAACAGTTCGGGTGGCCTGCCCAAGTCCCAGAACTGGGGAAACAGTACCTCAGGCGGCCAACCCAGGTCGCCCAACCAGCGAAGCAGTCCGTCAGGTGGCTGACCCAGGATGCAGAACCGGCAGAACAGTCCTTCAGTGGTGGAGAACCGGGGGGGGGGGTGGAGAACCAGTCCGGTGTCAGGCGGAAGGGGATCTGCAGCTCCCTCACCGACCTCGAACCGGGCCAGCGCAACACCCACGGTGGACCCCGATTGGGCCCATGCAGCACCTGGGGTGACCTCCAAACATGAACCCGGAGCCTCGACGAACCCGACCGGAGCTGACTCATCTCTGGTGATCCTGGGAGAAGGCTCGAACAAAGAGGGAGAACAGAGGTCAGAGTCACCAGCAGCGGCAGAGACCAGCGAGACAAGCTCGGATGCAGCAGCTGGCTGCACCTGGCTCTTCTCCCCAAGAGACAGGAAAGAATGCTCCAAGACAGAAAATAAGAAGACAAAATAGAGCACTTGCCTGATCTTGAGCTCTACCACCGTCCAGGACTCCAACGATCCAGGCTCGGCGATCTGGAGGTCCACTTCCGGTTCCCACTCGACTGCGGTGGCCTTTGCAGCTGGCATGATGGTCTCCACAGTCCGATGACCCCCCCAGCACTGAAACCCACACCGATGGCCCACTCAGCGTGGTGGCAGGGGATCCATAACCTGGTGGAGCTGACTGCTGCTTCATGGAGACCCAGGGATGCTCTATCATCGGCGCAGGCTCCAAATGGCAGTCAGCCCTCCTCCTCTGCCCATGACGTGGCTGCGGGACTGGAACCAGGCTCTCCAGTGCCGCAGGCTCCTCCTCCGTCCGACGGTCTACTCCTGGCACCAGGGGACGCTCGGAGATAAGGGGAGGAAACACAGAGGTAGCAGGTTCAGTTTTAATGGCTGCAGCAGGTGGTGGGAGCTCAGAGGACTATGAAACCTGAGCAGTACCCCCCCCCCCCAGGAATCAGACAAGGTAATTCATCATATTATGGAAAAGAATGAAAAGACACTTGCCTGTTTCCCTGGGGTTCGATGGTTCCTGCTGCAGCAGGCTCGGTTTTTCCCTCTCCCACAGCAATGGTGATGGCGGGCCTCTCGGGAAGACAAGGAGGAGCCACCCCAACAGGATTGATGACGGGCTGAGCCGGAGAAGGAACCACGGGTCTCGTAGCAGCTGAGGAAAACACTGAGGAGGAGGGAGGAGCAGCTGAGGCAGTCCAGGGATGAGGAGCTGATGGAACAGCGGGGAAATGCGACCCAGAGGCTGAGGCTGCTGCCTTCACTCTCTGCTGAGGCGAGGGAGAAACAGCTGGCTGGGAGACAGGAGAGCTCCTCTGGCGACAAGATCAGGAAATTCCCTCCCCTTTGGGATGATCATTTGCCGGGGAGGAGATGGATCATGAGTTGGGCGGTGACGTCTTCTCGCTGGAGGTGAGGCTAGATTCAAATCCGGTAAGCACCACTACTGGGCAGAAACTGAAGCCAGCAGCTCAGCAAACTCGGGAAAGTTGTGAAGATCAGGATTACCCTCCACCAGTCTGACAGCAGCCACCACACTCTCAAGAATCTTGCTGGGATGGAAGGCAGAGCGTGCTTCAACCACACGGCCCCTGATGAGTTCAGCTGCCCACTGTACCTCTTCACTGGGACCTCTGGCTGCCCTCCTCTTCCGCTGTGTAGGGAGATGGTCTGTCATTGGTGCCGAGACTAGAGCTGGGCCTGAGGTAGAGACCTCATAGAGAGCCGAGGAGTGAGTGTGCTTCCCTGTCAGCCCCCTCTTGGACTTACTGGAGGATTTTTGGTCCAACTCCCGGTTCCTCTGAAGAAACGCCGATACTTCAGCCATCCTCTCCCTGCCCTCAGCGTGGTCAGCAAGGCGAGGATGGCACCTAACTGCAGCCTCTTCAAGGTCCAGGTACCAACGTGCGTTTCTGGAGGTGGCGAACATACGAGCATTAGAGAGGAGGCCATCAGTCTCCATCAGACCCTGGACAAGCTCGAAGCCCAGGCTCATAGGATACCCAGTCCTTGATGATGCCATATCTCCCAACAAAAACTGGCACCTGGAAAAGGGGAAAAAAAGAGCCAAAAACAAAACTCACGCTGGCTGGCCATTTCAGGGCATTAATGAGGCGCCAGATGCCAACAGAGAGTTTGTTTGTTTATTAACAAAGGAACAAAATAAAGAGCCACGTGGGGCAAAACACATACATTAAACTAGAACACAAAATAAAGAACACTGACATCAAATACAAGAGCTTAGCGAGGGCGGAACCTGACACTATAGAATAAACACTTACAAGTGATGAAGCGAAGATGGATCAAATACAGGAAGAAGACTGGAGCCGGGGATAGGGACTCCAGTCCTGGTTGACACAGAATTAGGTCACAGTAAGGAGTGAGCCTCAGCTGCTCTCTTAAATACTGATAACAAAAGGCCAAGAATCAAACAGGAGAGAAGGAAACATAATGACAAAACAGGTTCAGTTGTGACAGTGCCAGCTCGGCTTTGACAGCCGTAAGTTCGGCTGCAGTGCTGTCACAGTAAAAGCCCTGGGAACACCAATTATAATCAAACAGAAATAGTATGGGAGAAAAAGGGAAAATACTTAGTAACTCGAGCACGGATGAGCTCAGCGCTCGGATCACCACACTAACATCTGTTCTACTGAAAGGCTGCGGCAAATTGGAAAGTTTTTAACCTCGATTTAAAGTAGCTGAGAGTTTCAGCAGCCCTGATGCTTTCTGGGAGTTTGTTCCACATGTGAGGAGCATAAAAACTGAACATTGCCTCAACTAGGTTTGGTTCTAACTCTGGGCACAGATAATAGGTCTGATTCTGATGACCTTAGTGCTCTGTATGGTTCATAATGGACCACAATATCTGAAATGTATTTTGTCCCTAAACCATTCTGAGCATTATAAACCAAAAGCAATATTTTGAAATCTATTCTTTGACAGACAGGAAGCCAGTGTAAAGATCTGAGGACTGGAGTTATTTGATCTACTTTCTTGATCTAAGTGAGGACTCAAGCTGAAGCATTCTGAACTAACTGCAGCTGTCTGATGGACTTTTTAAGGAGACCTGTGAGGACAGCATTACAGTAGTCCAGTTTACTGAGGATAAATGCATAGACAAGTTTTTCTAGATCCTCCTGAGACATCAGTCCTTTAATCCTCACTATTTTCTTTAAGTTATAATAGGCTGACTTCACTACTGTCTTAATTGTCATGTTTTCTGCCTGTTAAAGACAGGATGAATGAAACCCATTTGCAGGAATACGTTGTGCGTGCTGTATTGCGCACAACTATATTGCACATTATTTATTATTACGTTGTGCGTGCAGTGTGGCGTCATAACAATGCTGCCACACTGCACCTTACAGACTAACTGGTACCTCACATTTCACTCTGCTTCTGAAAGTCCTTTTTTGTGCAATGGGATGATTCATGTGTTTATGCGGGTCATCATATATTAAGCTATGATGTATATAGGTTTTTATAGTCGTGTTAGTTTTACTTTCCACGGGTAATCCCTTTGTCTGTCATGTGTGTGTTTCTGTTGTTTGGTTGTCTACTGTCATGCTGCTGTTACACTATAATTTCCCAGTTTGGGATCAATAAAGCACATCTATCTATCTATCTATCTATCTATCGATCTATCTATCTTATTGTGCAGAACAAAATATATTAGTCCAAACCCAGTGAGCCAAGGGAGTACAAGGAAGTCTCTAGGACATTCAAAAGGACAAGTGAGTCAAACATAGGGAAAAAAATGTTCCAAGGCAGACGGGACTGCATTCAGAGGAATGGAGGAGGAGCCCGGAAAAAAGCCATCTGGAAAGATAGATAGCAGAGGCGAAACAGTTTGTACTCACGAAGCGGGAGCTGTCCGAGTAAATCCGTGAAGTCCACAGGCTGGAGAAAACAAGGGAGGAATAGACAGATGAAGGCTACTAGGGAATTCACCTCAATCACCCGACAATACACAATGGTGAACTGAGATCTTAAATACAGCAACACTAATGAGCAGAGTGTATGCCGGTGTGGAGAGAGGAGAGAGAGAGTGTGGCAGAGCGTGAGTGGAAACACCTGTGTGAATGAACGTCTGCACCAGTGAGTGAGTGTGTGTGGATGTGTCAGTGAATGAGGGAGCACAGAGCATGTAGGTGGAAATGAATGAGGGTGTGTGTGTGTGTGTGTATGTAAGAAGTGAATGAGAATGCAGGTGAAGCTATAAGTGTGTGTGTGTGTGTGTGTGTGTGTGTGTGTGTGTGTGCGCGCGCGCAGCGGAGAAAATAGCCAAAGGAAGACAGCTGGTAAGGACTGGCAGGACAGAGGGGCGTGGCTGAGCTGTCACAGCTGAGCACAGCTCAGAGCCTCCCAGGAGGAGCCTAGAGACAGGTAAGGGGAAAAACACCCCCCTGAGGGCATAACAGCCACCGCGCCAAGGAGCTGGGCTGGCAGGTCCAGCCCAGTCCATGACATTAATGTTCTTCTTTCTTCTTCTTCTTAATGTGTCTGTCTTAATGTGGCTCTTAAAATTAAGGTCTGAGTCCAGAACCACACACAGATTTCTGGCTTGGCTGTTGGTTTTTAGCATCATTGATTGAAGCTAAGTGCTAACTTTGAGTCTTTCTTCTTTGGCTCTGAAAACTATTATTTTGGTTTTGTCTTCATTTAACTGAAGAAAATTCTGGCACATCCTCTCTTTAATTTGACCAATGCATTTGATCGGGGTTTAACTGGACTATAGACACCTAATGAGATGGTTATTTAGATTTATGTATCATCTGCATAATTATGGTAATATATTTTGTTGTTTTTATGATTTGAGTTTGTGGGACCATATAGATATAGATGTTGAAAACCAAAGGTCCCAAAATGGAACCTTGGGGAGCTCCACAGGTTCCCCTGTGGAGGCGCAAAATAGTGATGCGCCTGAGATTGTGCAGCGCCACACTTCTTTGAAATGAGCCTCCTCCTCCCAGTTTAAAGAGGGTGCACTGTCTACTAGTAATAAAATGGCTTGACACAAAGTGTAAAAAACAGACAAACAAAAAACAAAAACACTGGTGTACAGCAGGAAGTCTGGCACAAACGTTTGCTGATGACCGTCAAGATAGGGCCTGTAGTTGGCTTGATTTTATTGGAAGGTTGTTACCATTTTAAAACATTATAGAATAAAATTTAATTGAACATGTATGGTTATGGTTTAGTGGTTAGTGATACAGGAGGACCCTAGGGGACTGTGCTTTCTCTTTCTCTCTTCACCTTAAACACCACTGACTTTCGGTACAACTTTGAATCATGCCACCTGCAGAAATTCTCTGATGACTTGGCTGTTGTTTGGTGTATAAGAGGGGGAGAGGAGGGAGAGTACAGGGCACTGGTAGACAGATTTGTGGGCTGGATCAAGCAGAATCACCTGAGGCTGAACGTCAGCAAGACCAGAAAGATGGTGATTGAGTTCAGAAAGAAGAGGACGCCTTCACAGCCATTGTGGATTGGGGGGAAGGATGTGGGGGGTAGTGGAGGACTACAAATACCTGGGTGTCATAATCAGCAACAGACTAGACTGGAAATCTAACACTGACGCTGTGTACAAGAAGGGGATGAGCAGACTCTAATTTCTGAGGAAGCTGAGATCCTTCAATGTCTGCGGCAAGATGCTGGAGCTCTTCTACAGACCATCATTGCCAGCACCATCTTCTCTGTTGCTGTTTGTTGGGGTAGCAGAATCAGAGCCTGTGACACCAACAGACTTGACAAGTTTATCAAGAAGGCTGGGTCTGTAATTGGTCTTAGGCTGGAGACCTTTGAGACTGTGGTGGAGGAGAGGACACTGAACAGTTACCCTTCATGGAAAATCCTGATCACCCCCTCCACCACACACTGGAGAGACAGCAGAGCGCTTTCTCCAGCAGACTGCTACAGCTCCAATGCCAAACAGTCAGTTACAAGAAATCTTTTCTGCCAAATGCCATTTCACTGTACAATAACTCACTTTAATGTAGAATATGGTCATAACAATGCTGCTATACTGCACCTACAGTCTAATTGGTACCGCACATTTCACCCTGCGCCTTATAATCCTTCTTTGTACAGACAGTATCATCCATAAATTCATAAGGATCATCATCTATTTGACCTAGAAGTAACCTATGTAGTATATAATGTTATCTAAGCCTTTTTACTTCCCTGGGTAATTCCTTTTCTATTATGCTGTGTCTATTTCTTTTTGTTTGGGTCATCTACTGTGTCATGCTGCTGTTATATGGTAATTTCCCAGTTTGGGATCAATAAAGTACATCTATCTATCTATCTATCTGACATTTCTTCACCTGACTCAACTAGCATTCAGCTAGGAGAAGGTCAGCAGACTAGTTAATGGGATAAGGAAAACAGAACAGGACCATACAGAACAATCTCATGGTAGAAAATGGGCCAAACAAGTCCGGTTGTATCGGTTCTATGGTTTTATTTCCTCTCGACACAGTGGTAAACATGGTCAAACAGAGCGGGTGATGGACACAGCTTTGGAAGGGACCCGCTATTTCCCAAACAACAACTAAGTGCCTTTTAAAAGGAAAGCAGCAAGTTCAAAAACTTTGTTGGTTTGCAATTCATGTGTTAACTGTTCTTAGACACACAGCAGCAAAATCAGACTTCTGCTACAAACACAGTCCTTGATTCTTTAAGATGATTTTTTTTTCTCAACAGTGAATCTTTCAGCCACCTGTCACCCACCTCACCTCTCCTCTTTTTCTCTGATGCTTAGAGGACGACTCCATGAGGAATGCCACTGGTAAAATAGTCATATTAAATTTTGCATGGACCGCCTTTGAAGTGTCAGGAGATAAAAATGGAGAAGCTCAGCTGTGATTTTGTCTTCATTTGTGCGCTCAGGAGAAGAAGAAAAAGAGGAGGAGGAGGAGGAGGAAGAGGAGGAGGAGGAGGAGGCCAGGTGCCCCTGAGCAGAGCCAGGATATAATATTTAAGTTAAGTGTGAGGGGAAATAAGGCATTTGTCCAATCGTAAATCACAAGAATTGGTATTCCTATAGGCAGTTGCCTGGAATCATCACCAAACTCACACACATTGGCCCTTGGGTGGGTCTGCATCACAGTTATGCTTAAGGTCAAGATCACAAAATATGGGTACATATTTTATACTTACTATAAAAATACACTCATCAGCCCTTTATATGAGCACCCATTCAAAAACATGTTTATAACATATTTAATCAGCCAATCACAGGGTAGTGTCTCGGTGCTTTTAGGCATGTAGACATGGTCAAAATGAGCTGCTGAAGATCAAACTGAGCATCATAATGGGGGAGATCACTGGATTTGGTTTAAAACTGAAAGATGAAAATTTATCTTTTTCAAAACACTGAAAAAGTGACTTTTTTGTTGGTGTTAAATGGGTTTAGACAGATTAAACACAGTCCAGTTTTGAATGGTTATTTCTGGGCTGAATTAAGGCTTATATAGCGAAAAGCGCTATATAAGTGCAGGTTAGTTAGTTAGTTAGTTAGTTAGCTTGGACGGACTGACCAGATTTTAGTGATTTAGTGAAGAAATCACCCCAGGAATGTTTAACTCTCCAAACTGTATAGCCCAGGCGCAGACCATGCTTATGCTCAAAGTCAGTGGCCAAGGGGGAGTAATATTTTGTTATAAAATCGTAAATGCCTAGATCTCCTGACCTTTGACCTTGACCTCAACCTGGATGCAGACTCACCCGAGGATCATTGAGAGTGAGCTTGGAGAGCATTGGGCCAAATGCTTAGGAGTAACAATTTCTGTGAAATGTGGACGAACAGACAGACAAATAGACAGATGGTGGACACTGCATCAGAATCAGAATCAGATTTATTGCCATTGTTCATGTAGTACACAAACTAGGAATTTGTCTCGGTGCAATGCTGCAACATTAAACATGATAAAATAAAAGAAATAAACTATACATGCAATAAAGTGTAGAATAAGAGTGAGTAATACTGGTCAGCAGTTAAAATATATTAGCGAGCAGCAGATAATGTGGAGAACCATATAGTGCAGTCGGTAATGCAGGAAGAAAACAGTGATGATTGACATGAGTCTGGTTGAGCTGCTGTACATAGTGCACGAGAGTCAATAAGTCACTTAGTGTTCAGCAGTCTGATGGCAGAGGGGAAGAAGCTGTTCATGTGACGGGAGGTTTTAGTCTGGATGGACTGAAGTCTTCTACCTGAGGGGAGGGGGGCAAACAGTACGTGACGAGGGTGTGAGGGATCGGCTATGATCCGGCCAGCACGCCTCCGGGTCCTGGAGATGTACAGATCCTGGAGGGATGGGAGCTTGCAGCCGATCACCTTCTCAGCAGTGCGCACGACGTGCTGCAGCCTTAGTCTGTCCCTGGCAGTGGCTCCTGCGTACCACACGGTTATGGAGGTGGTGAGGATGGACTCGATGATGGCTGTGTAGAATTGCACTAACATCTTGGTGGGTAGCTTGAGCTTCCTCAGTTGCCGCAGGAAGAACATCCTCTGCTGGGCCTTTTTGATGAGGGAGCTGATGGTCGGCTCCCACTTGAGGTCCCTGGTGATGGTGGTGCCTAGGAAGCGGAAGGAATCAGCACTGGTGATGGGAGAGCCTGTGAGGGTGAGGGGGGGCAGAGGGGTTGTGACTTTCCTGAAGTCCACAATCATCTCCACTGTCTTCAGAGCGTTCAGCTGCAGGTTGTTGTTGTTGCACCAGGACGCCAGCTGGGCCACCTCTCTCCTGTAGGCGGACTCGTCGCCGTTGGAGATGAGCCCGATGAGGGTGGTGTCGTCCGCAAACTTGATCAACTTGACAGACTGGTGGCTGGAGGTGCAGGAGTTGGTATAAAGGGAGAAGAGTAGGGGGGAAAGTACACAGCCCTGGGGTGATCCGGTGCTGATGCTAGCAGAGTCTGAGACGGTCTTTCCCAGCCGCACATGCTGCCTCCGGTCCGTCAGGAAGTCGGTGATCCACCTGCAGAGGGAGTCAGGCACGTTGAGCAGGGACAGCTTGTCCCGGAGAAGAGCGGGGCGGATGGTGTTGAATGCGGAGCTGAAGTCCACAAACAAGATCCTGGCGTAGGTTCCCGGGGAGTCCAGGTGCTGCAGGATGGAGTGGAGGGCCAGGTTGACTGCGTCGTCTACTGACCTGTTGGCTCGGTAGGCAAACTGCAGTGGGTCCAGGAGAGGGGTGGTGATGGACTTGAGGTGGGGCAGGACCAGGCGCTCAAAGGACTTCATGACTACAGAGGTGAGCGCTACAGGTCTGTAGTCATTAAGTCCAGTGATACGTGGCTTCTTGGGGACAGGGATGATGGTGGAGGATTTGAGGCAGGACGGCACGTGGCATAGCTTAAGGGAGGTGTTAAAAATGTCTGTGAAGACAGGAGCCAGCTCTTTCGCACAGTGTCTCAGGGTGGAGGGAGACACGCCGTCCGGACCGGGGGCCTTGCGCGGGTTCAGTCTGGAATCAGTCTGCATCATCGTGTTAGTTCCTTTCGGCTTTACTCAAATGAGTTAAAAACATTTGAATTGCACCTGGCGCTTGGAGGGGTGAGGGAATTTTAACATGGCATGGTTGCTGGTCTGAGTGTTTTAAAATCTGCTGATCTACTGGGAATTTAACACACAACCATCTCCGGAGTTTACAGAGAATGGTCTGAAGAACATAAAATACCCAGTTAGCAGCAATCCTCTGGGTCCAAATTCCTTGTTGATGCCAGAGGTCAGGTGAGAGTGGTCAGGCTGTATCGAGCCAACAGAAAGGCAACACAGTAAGTCACGAGGTCTGACCCCCAAAGTTTGGAATATTTCACAAGTGTGATCACTCCCCGGAACGGTTGGTAGAAGAAGGTGAAGAAGGGACCTAAGGAAGTGTGGGAACTGTGCAAAACAAAAACATCGTGAGCGTGGAATGGAATGGAACAAGTCATCTGGCACCAGTGAGCGCTTACCCTCACATAGCCGCTCACAGCAACTAACAAGCATCTCTGAAGGAGCAACACTCTGACCCTTGAAGCCGATGGGCTACAGTAGCAGAAGACCTCAACAGGTGCACTCCTGTCAGCTAAGAACAGGACACCGATGCTACAATTCACACATGTTCACCAACACTGGACAATAAAAGATTGGGAAAAAAATACTGACTGATCTAAGTCTCAATTTTTGCTGCAACGTTCAGATTGTAGGGTCAGAATTTGGCATAAACGACATGAAAGAATGAATGTATGTATGGGGAATTGGCTAATCTGCAGCAACTGTGTGATGTTAGCATATTAACCCTATGAGTGTGTATGTTGCCGAACTGTGACATAAGCCCTAATGGTCAAGGGTAGTAAATACTTTTTTGTCAGTAAGATAGTTCAGATTTCCAAGGCTATAACTTGAAAGTGGTAAGAGATAATGGATTACTGTCAATTCGAAAGATGTAAAATATGATCCAAAGTTTCAGATGGGAATACATTTACACATCTAATTTACATAATGTTGCAACACCTCTTTAAATTCCATAGCTGAGACAAAACTGGACTTTGGACGTATTTACACAAAAAATGGTTCAGTCTTTTGACACCGTTTTTTGTACAGAGGTACCTTATCATCTTATCTTCAAAGTATATGAACAAGAAATCAGTACATTTAACCCCCCCCCACAGAAATTTCTCACTTACTTTTGACAAAGGTGGTGCTGGCTGGCTGGGTGACGAGGCCGCTGCATTTTCACCCATCATGGCCCATATTTTGCGTTCTGCTGGTAATTTAAAATCTCTACCACATCTACAAAGTCTTAGGTTTATCCCACATAAATTTCGCTTGTATCCCATGGCTATTTTCCACGTACAAAGCCGAAAAAGTGATGGTGACGTTCGTGGCCATATTAGCTTTCTGGGCTAACTGCTACAAACAGGAAAAGGAAATTGGAGTTCTTTGTCTTTGGTGTATTACGTGTCTTCCACTGAGTCCTCCAACAGATGTCTGCCACCTTTTGAAACTGGCAAATCAGTACAATCAGTACAAATTCCCAATGTTGGCGATCATGTCAGAGTGAGAAGGCAAGTGCAGTGTCGCGCTCTGCCACTAGGGGCATGCAAATTCTCACACTCAAAGGGTAAACATCAATATATATCAATATATTTCATTTCACTGTTGGGGGGGCAATAAACAATACATTTTTTTTAAGAGTAAAGCTTGAGGGGGGCACTATAGGTGTTATTGTAGTTGAGGTCCTATGCAAGATTGTGTTTATGGGCTCCTATAATTGTAATAAAGAATTAAAACCATTAAAAACAATAACATTATAATAACTTGAGCCATCGTCAATTCATTCATTCATTCATCTTCTTCCACTTAATCCTTTTCGGGTCGGGGGGGGGGGCTGGAACCTATCCCAGCATCTTTGGGCGAGAGGCAGGGTACACCCTGGACAGATCGCCAGTCCATCGCAGGGCCAACACAGACAGACAGACAACATTCACTCTCACACTCATACCTAAGGACAATTTAGAATCCCCAGTTTTGATGCCAATTAACCTAACTTGCATGTTTTTGGCATGTGGGAGGAAACCAGAGAAATCCCAGAGTAAACCCAGGCAGACATGGGGAGAACATGCAAACCCCACACAGATCGCTGCCGCAGTGCTAACCACGCAGCCACCACGCAGCCACCATCATCAATTATTAAAGAAAATTTAATTCAGTTACACTGAATAAAAGTTAAACCACCGTACATATGAATGTGGCAAATTTAGAAGAAAAATGTCTCAAGTTTGCACGAAAAAAGTTGCAGATTTATGAAAAGAAGGAGTGAATTATCAAGAAAAATTAGCAAATTCAAGAGGAAAAAGTTGCAAATTTACAAGAAAAAATTTCAGATCAAAAATAAAAAAGTTTCAAATTTACAAGAAATGAAAATTTCTGAGAAAAAATTGCAAATTTTCAGGAAAAAAGTCACAGATTTTAAAGAAAAAAGTTGCAAATCTATGAGAAAAAGTAGCAAATTTACAATAAAAACATTGCAAACTTATAAAAAAAGCTTTAAATGTATGAGAAAAAAAGTATCAAATTTATGACAAAAAGATGAAGATTTACAAGAAAAAGTTTGCAAATTTACAAGACAAAAGTTCCAGATTTTAAAGAAAAAAGCTAAAAATTTATGAGAAAAAAGTTGCAATTTATAATAACAACACTGAAAAAAAAAAAAAAGAACACTCAGAAAAATGGGAACCCCATCCCCCCTTTGATTTATGCCTATGCCACAGAGTGCATGTGGGCATGGGGGTCGTGGTCTGGAGCAGCAGACAGACATTATGGAGGTGAACGGGTGCACTGGAGCAAATGAACTTGTGTCGAGAGCCCCTGTGGATGTGTTTGGGGGTGACATAAGAGTGCAGAAGATTTAATGACGAAACGCATGCCATCATCCTCTTAAACTGGAAGAACATTTTGGATTGGATGGGCTCCACAAGATTTTCCCCAGTGAAAAAACTGTTCCTTGGCTCAAAAAAAAAAAAAAAAAAGGTTGGACACCAGTACACTGTTGACTCTGACACTGTTGTCAAAAAGAATTAAGGCAGTTCTGAAAACAAAGGATCTCCAACCTGTTCATACAGAGGTGAACCTGCTAAAGTGGCCAGTGAGTGTATACAGAGACGTCTCGGGGTGTGTTCATCAGGCCACTATGAGACAGCCATCAAAATTCATAGGAATTAGTTGCATTTCTTTATGTTGACTGATGACTTTTCAACAATTCTTCAATGATTTGACATTAAAATCCAATTAAAACCCCAAATATTATGTTTTATTGATTTGTAACTTCTTATTACTTTATATTAATTTCATTTAACATCGATAAATCATCTTTTTCTTGTTAAAAACATTTCTAAATTTCCAGCTATACTTACAGTATGGAGACAACCTTGCATGAGCTCGATATTTTTCTGAGGCCGCTCTTCATATTCTCTCTTTATTCTTCTCACATGGCTGATTGTGATTCCCGATACGCCCGAGCGCCGCATACTTGAGGTAGTACTCAATCGTCTCTTTTGATGGTGAAAGACGCCCATTGGCCTTCATTCCCCCAAAGTGGAGGTGAAGGTCAAACCACTCTTTGCTGTATCCCCTCTGCCCCACGGGGGCAGAAAACTTCTGCTCTGTGGCTTTGAAGTCGTTGATACACGCCATGAGGGGTCATATCTTGATTCTTTTTTCTAAAGCCCATCCAGGGACAAGAGTTGCAAATTAGCTAATAGCTATACACTCTATGTGCAACACATCAGATTGATTGTCTTTGATTAATTGTCTATGTTTATTGCACTGTCCCTGTCAAATAAACTAATCTACTACTATGTCGAGTTCTCTCCTTGTGATTTCTATGATATTGGTCTTTGAGGATACAACTGTTAAATGCAGCCAAAGCTACTCGGGCAACGGAGCTCATTCATTTTTGATGTCATTAGCTTGAGAAAGTCAGACGAAATTTGAAAACTGAATATCTTCTTTTGACCACCCATCCAAACCTGTAACCCACAACTAACATTCTTTCCCCATTTTCATAGATGTATTTCTTTTTAAATGAGTCAACTAAAAAGAATGGTGCTTTGTGGGTTTTAACCTTCTGAAATGCATCTATTCAAAAGCTCATTTCTCTTAAAAAAAAACAAAAACAAAAACGTAGCCTTTTAGAAAAAGAGTTGCAAATTAATCAAAAAGGTATCAAAATTGCATGAGAAAATTTCAAATTTACATTAAAAAATGCAAATTTACATGAAAAAAGTTGCAAATCAATGAGAAAAAAAAATCAAAAACTGAGAAAAAAGTTTAAAATGAAAAATGAAAAAAAAAATCAAATTTACATGAAAAAAGTTGCAGATTAATGAGAAAAAAATTAATGACAAAATTTTCTTCAGATTACAGTCACCCTAAAAGACACCCCTGTTTCCACCTGGTTCACTAATCAGGTGTCAAGTCCTGTTGTTTTGAAATCAAGATCCCAGAATCTGGAGGAAGAGTGGAGAAGAACAGAATCCAAGCTACAGTGGTGTGAAAAAATGTTTGCCCCTTCCTGATTTCTCATTTTTTTTGTATGTTTGTCACACTTAAAAGTTTCAGATCATCAAACAAATTTAAATATTGGACAAAAATAACACAAGTAAACACAAAATGCAGTTTTTAAATGAAGGTGTTTGTTATTAAGGGAAAATAAAAGCCAAACTTACATGGCCCTGTGTGAAAAAGTGATTGCACCCTAAACCTAATAACTGGTTGGGCCACCCTTAGCAGCAACAACTGCAATCAAGTGTTCGCGATAACGGGCAATCGGTCTTTTACAGCGCTGTGGAGGAATTTTGGCCTACTCATCTATTCGGAATTGTTGTAATTCAGCCACATTGGAGGGTTTTCGAGCATGAACCACCTTTTAAAGGTCATGCCACAGCATCTCAATTGGATTCAGGTCAGGACTTTGACTAGGTCACTCCAAAGTCTTCTGCTGGAGGTTTCTTCCTGTTAAAAGGGAGTTTTTCCTCTCCACCGTCGCCAAGTGCTTGCTCACAGGGGATCGCCTGATTGCTGGGGTCTTTCTGCAACTGTGGGGGTCCTCCCTACAGTTGATAGTGCTATGAGATGACTGTTGTTGTGAAATGGCGCTATATAAATAAAGTTGAATTGAATTGAATTGAATTTTGTTTTTCTTAAGCCATTCAGAGGTGGACTTGCTGGTGTGTTTTGGATCATTGTCCTGCTGGAGAACCCAAGTGCTCTTCAGCTTGAGATCACAAACAGATGGCCAGACATTCTCCATCAGGAGTTTTTGGTTGACAGCCGAATTCATCATTCCATTTACCACAGCAAGTCTTCCATGTCCTGAAGCAGCAAAACAGCCCCGGACAATCACACTACCACCACCATATTTTACTGTTGGTATAATGTTCCTTTTCTGAAATGTTGTGTTACTTTTACTGCAGATGTAATGAGACACACACCTTCCAAAAAGTTCAACTTTTGACTCATCAACCCAAAGAGTATTTTTCCAAAAGTCTTTGGGATCATCAAGATGTTTTCTGGCAAAACTGAGACAAGCCTTTATGTTTTTGTCACAGTCTTCAGTTTAAGTTTAGTCTTTTTCTTTTTGTTTTTTTTCTTTGTTTATCTTGTCTGCTGTATTTGGTTTCTGAGTAGTTATGAGTTGTCTGTACCATTGAATTGAATTGAATTTTGTTTTTCTTAAGCCATTCAGAGGTGGACTTGCTGGTGTGTTTTGGATCATTGTCCTGCTGGAGAACCCAAGTGCTCTTCAGCTTGAGATCACAAACAGATGGCCAGACATTCTCCATCAGGAGTTTTTGGTTGACAGCCGAATTCATCATTCCATTTACCACAGCAAGTCTTCCATGTCCTGAAGCAGCAAAACAGCCCCGGACAATCACACTACCACCACCATATTTTACTGTTGGTATAATGTTCCTTTTCTGAAATGTTGTGTTACTTTTACTGCAGATGTAATGAGACACACACCTTCCAAAAAGTTCAACTTTTGACTCATCAACCCAAAGAGTATTTTTCCAAAAGTCTTTGGGATCATCAAGATGTTTTCTGGCAAAACTGAGACAAGCCTTTATGTTTTTGTCACAGTCTTCAGTTTAAGTTTAGTCTTTTTCTTTTTGTTTTTTTTCTTTGTTTATCTTGTCTGCTGTATTTGGTTTCTGAGTAGTTATGAGTTGTCTGTACCATTAGTCTCATCCTTACTGTCCTTTCTATATATTTTGTCATTTTGTACTTACAGTATTATTTACATCTGGGGGTTGTGTTGTCCTATTCTTGTAGTATTATTTAGTTTCCAGTTTTGTGCTTTTACTTTGACAGTGCTGTGCAGCTTCCAACTGTCAAATCTTGTTTTGCGGGCTGCACAGCAATCAATGATTATGTTACGTTTCTATTCATGTATCCACACCTGTCACTCATTTATCATCCAGTCCTTTTACTATTTAAGGACACAACAACGTTTCCCCGTTGTCATGTCCTACTGCTTCATTCCTCAGTAGTTCTCTGCTAGACGCTGAGCACTAGTGTGGTTGCCGTAGAGGGAAATGGGTGAGCTCCGACCAGGTAATTTATTCCTTTCTAAATTCCCTCAGCTGTGAGCCCAGCTTCTCCTCAGGTGTGCTCCGGCTGAGGTTGTCTCTCTTCCCTGGCATCCCCGAGCGCCTCAGTCTGCATTTTTCCCAAGCTGTTCTCCACCCTCCTGGTTGAGAGCCCCACTCTCCTCCAGCGCCTTCTTCTCGTTATATGTGAGTTTAGTGTTTTGTGTAGTGTTTGCCTTTATGTTAAAAAAGTGCAAAACCCACAGTGAGCGTTTGGTGTCTTTCCATAGCCCTTGAACAGGGCAATTTATGACAGAAGGAAACAACTTGATGTGGACACCAGCCGCTGTTGGTTTTTGCCTTTTTTTCCCCCTTTTTTTTCCCAAAGTATATTTTTCCCCTCCCGTGTTTGTTACAGTCAGTTTTTGTGGTATGTCTGGCCGCATGGACTACAGGACTTTGGGGCTTGATGAAGGAGAGTGTTGGGCGGCTGGACTAGTGGAGGAAATTATTTTGGACATTCGCCTAACCCACACTCCCAAGGAGGTGCTGCAGGTGTGGGATAGCGTGGCACAAGTGACTGAGGCATAGCCCAGCCTGTGGAGCTATCCAGAACTGGCAGATCTCCTCACCTCAGTTTCCAATGCTCAACACGGACTCCATGGGCTTGGGGAGGACCCTTCGCCCTCTGAACCTGTGGCGCGGAGGAGTGTTCCCGGGGATGGAAGCTTCAAGCCCGGGGCCACCATCCAGCTGCAGTCCCGACTTCCCCTGTCGAACAGTGTCCTGCTGTATTGGGCACGCAGCCTTCATGCCCTCAGACGGTCCCAGTGCAGAGGAGCTAGAGGAGCGCCAACGGGTTTTGGTGGCGGAGACTGAGCTCCTTTTGAAGTATAAACCGCGGCTTCATCGGGCATTCATGCCACAGCTGGAGGGAGGTTCATCGGGGAAAGCGGAGTCAGCACCATTAAATCAGCGTTCCCAAACTCCAGAGAGTCATTGGTCTCCTCCTCCTCACCAGATGATCTCTACCGTGCCTGGTTCAGCAGCAGCAGTCACCATCATGCCCCGGGAAATAAGGCAAGGGTGCTTTCATTCTTTCTCACATTACACTGAAATTCCTTGTCTTATTCCCTGTGGTGAGGCTCAGCATCAGCAGCCCACTTTGGCTGAGTGATCACTGCCTGCTGGTGTCACCAGTTCCTCACCCGTCCCTTCTGTGTTTCCTCCCACATTCCCTTAGCATCTACCGGCCCTTGGATGGAGCCGCTGGGCGAAGGAGGAACCTGTGGCCCTGGAAAACCCCACGCCAGCCCCACAACCACATTCTGGAGAGGAGCGGTCCCGGATCCCTGAATCCTGAGCCGACAAAGGAGTATGGTTTACACCCTGACCTGACGAGCTGGGTTCTGGATTTTCTGCCAGACCCAGTCCCGTGGCTTTTTCTGGGTATTTATGTGTTTATTGTATTTTTGTGCCTTTTTTGTTGTTACTGCCTTTTACTTTTCTGTTTGTATTTTCAGGTTATTTTGGCCATGCCTTGTTTGATTTGTTATTGTTTTCGTGTCTACTTTTGGATCATGTTTATGTTTCATATTTATTCTGTAGGCTGGCAGCTGTCAAACAACACTTCTGGGTTTGTGCTTAGTGTGGACATCGTCTGTCAAGCTGTCAGTCCAGCTGCTCCTCCCTCACCTCTCCAGGTGATCTCAATTACCATTTGTATCCCCTTTTTCCTACTCATGCAAACCCACACCTGTGAGAACTCTGGTAGTTAGTCTCTTACTATTTAATCACAGCCTGTTCATTCTTTTTTTGCGGCACTGTTGTCTAACATTTGCATTGGATTTGTGTGGACTTTCCCCTCCGCATATTCTCTCATCACTTCCAGAGTTAGTCTGCTCTGGAGCGCTCCTCTCAGTAAGCTTCCTTCTTTGCCTTTTGCATTGTTAGCACTTTTTGGACTTTATGTTGTTTTCTTTAATAAATGGCACAAACACAATTCAGCACATGGGTCTGTTTCTCTGCCCTGGAGGGGCAAACATGACATGACCTGACTGTGGGTTTGGGGTCAACAGATCAAAGATCACAGTAAGCAACAAGTTAACTGTTAATTTACTTCCTCCTGAGGAGGCTCAGCTTCTACGATTCAGTGGTGGCATCAGCCATCACATTTCAAGTGGTCTGCTGGGGCAGTGGCATGACCACAGCCAACAGGAAGAGACTGAACAGGTTGATCAAAAAAGCTAGCTCTGTTCTGGGGTGACGTCTCGACCCAGTGGAGGAGAAAGGAGGACAGGCTAAGCTGTCATCTCTGCTAGAGTCCGAGTCCGACCCCATGCAGGACACGCTGAATGCACTGACAAGCTCATTCAGTGGTAGGCTGGATGGAGAAGTTCTGCAGGTCCTTCCTACCTATGGCTGTCAGACTTTATAACCTAACCAAGGCTGCTTGTAGAGGTCGTATTAAATATACTAAACGTAGCAACTTTACACGATAGAGATTGTCCCGTCCAATACACAACTAGGACAATAACAATTATTATTGAGGGTGGCAACAACACTGTTAATTCAAATGTGAAATATACTGTCTGGGTACATATTCATATTTTGCAGGGTAATTTAACAAACCAGTTGGTACCCTTCTGTTAATGAAAGAAAAACCCACAATGGTAACAGGAATAACTTGAATCTGACAAAAGTGGTAATAAATAAAAATTCTATGAAAATTAACCAATGAAAATCAGACAATGCTTTTAAATTGTGGTTCAACAGTATTATTTAAAAAAAAAAACAAACTCATGAAACAGGCCTGGACAAAAATGATGGTACCCTTAACATAATATTTTGTTGCACAACCTTTTGAGGCAATCACTGCAATCAAATAATTTCTATAACTGTCAATGAGACTTCTGCACCTCTCAGCAGGTATTTTGGCCCACTCCTCATGAGCAAACTGCTCCAGTTGTCTCAGGTTTGAAGGGTGCCTTCTCCAGATGGCATGTTTCAGCTCCTTCCACAGATGTTCAATAGGATTTAGATCAGGACTCACAGAAGACCACTTTAGAATAGTCCAATGTTTCGCTCTTAGCCATTCTTGGGTGTTTTTAGCGGTGTTTTGGGTCATTATCCTGTTGCAAGACCCATGACCTGCGACTGAGACCAAGCTCTTTGACAATGGGCAGCACATTTCTCTCTAGAATACCTTGATAGTCTTGAGATTTCATTGTACCCTGCTCAGATTCAAGACACCCTGTGCCAGATGCAGCAAAGCAGCCCCAGAACATAACAAAACCTCCTCCATGTTTCACAGTAGGGACAGTGTTCTTTTTTTGGTATGCTTCATTTTTGTGTCTGTGAACATAGAGCTGATGTGCCTTGCCAAAAAGTTGCAGTTTTGTCTCGTCTGTCCATAGGACATTCTCCCAGAAGCTTTGTGGCTTGTCAACATGCAGTTTGGCAAATTCTAGTGTGGCTTTTTTATGATTTGTTTTCAACAGTGGTGTCCTCCTTGGTCGTCTCCCATGAAGTCCACTTTGGCTCAAACAGCAACGGGTGGTGCGATTTGACACTGATGTACCTTAGATAGATAGATACATACTTTATTTCAAACAAAAAAAGTAAAAAAAAAAAAAATGACAAGCGCAATAAAAGTGACAGTATACAGTGCTCGAAAGGGAGAAGGAAGAAGTGAACACTTACAGTATTTACTCCAACTCCTCTTTTCCCTAAATACAACCCATGTGAAATATATACAAATTACCTCATTTAAGACCCCAAGTAGACAATTAACTATATTTTGTACATATCAACACTGATGCCCATCCATCCCAACATACACTACCGTTCAAAAGTTTGGGGTCACCCAGACAATTATTTTGTGTTTTCCATGAAAAGTCACATTTATTTACCACCATGAGTTGTAAAATGAATAGAAAATATAGTCAAGACATTGACAAGGTTAGAAATAATGATTTGTATTTGAAATAATAATTTTTTCCAGATACTCAGCCTGCTCAAAGAAAGGTCAGTTTTATAGCTTCTCTAACCAGCTAAACTGTTTTCAGCTGTGCTAACATGATTGCACAAGGGTTTTCTAATCATCCATTAGCCTTCTGACGCAATGAGCAAACACATTGTACCATTAGAACACTGGAGTGATAGTTGATGGAAATGGGCCTCGATACACCTATATAGATATTGCACCAAAAAACAGACATTTGCAGCTAGAATAATCATTTACCACATTAGCAATGTATATTAGATATTAGAGTGTATTTCTGATTAGTTTTAAGTTATCTTCATTGAAAAAAACAGTGCTTTTCTTTCAAAAATAAGGAAATTTCTAAGTGACCCCAAACTTTTGAACGGTAGTGTACATACAGTCCATACATCAAAACCCATCCCCAAACAACACATATATACACAGTACTGTCCCACCTACCATTCCATAGTGTCCCAGAGTGAGCATAGTGAATCGTACATATAAATACTACCCCTCTACATATATTCTTTCAGCAAATAATGTTTATACCTATTTTTGAATTGATTTCTCTTTGTACATAGTTTCAGTTCCAGCTCCAGAATGTTCCACAAATCCACCCCACAGACAGATATGCACATACTTTTGTTAGTTGTTCGTACCTTAGGTTTTGTGAAGTTTAAGTCTCCTCTCAAATTATAATCATTGTCTCTTTTTTTAATATTTTTTGTATATCAGTTGGGAGTTGATTATTAATTGCCCTGTACATTACTTGTGCTGTCTTAAATTTAACTAAATCCATGAACTTTATGACATGTGACTTTAAAAACAACGAGTTGGTATGGTCTCTATATCTAACATTATTTATTATCCTTATAACTTTTTTTTGTAATGTGCATATTGGCTGTAGATTGGTCCTGTAGGTGTTTCCCCAGACCTCTACACAGTAGTTAAGATATGGTAGAAACAGTGAATTGTACAGTAAGAACAATGATTTATAGTCCAAGATGTGTCTTGTTTTCCCCAGTATCCCTATACATTTTGCCAACTTGGCCTGGATGTGACTGATGTGAGGTTTCCAGCAGATTTTATTGTCTGGCGTCACCCGCAGAAACTTATTTTCCTGTACTGTTTGTATTCTGGTATCATCTATCGTTATCATTATTTCATGATTTATTTTAAAATTTCCAAGCAACATAATCTTTGTTTTTTTCAGATTTAGAGATAATTTATTTTTGTTGAACCACTGCATTAACCTTTTCATTTCAGTTGTGACCACCTCTAAAACCTGCTGCAAATTCTCACCAGTGCAAAGGATATTTGTGTCATCCGCAAACAAAATAAATTTCAGAATTTTTGATACTTGGCATATGTCATTTATATACTGTATAAGATAAAGAGTTTGGGTCCCAAAACTGACCCCTGGGGCACACCACAAGAGATGTTCATGAAGGATGATTTGTGCTCACCAATTTGTACAAATTGTTGTCTGTTACTTAAATAACTTTCCACCCAACTCAGTCCGACTCCTCTTATCCCATACCTTTCCAATTTCCTCAGTAAAATTCTGTGGTCGATGGTGTCAAAAGCTTTCTTTAAATCTATAAATACTCCTACAGCAAACTTTTTTTTATCTATACAACTAGTAATTTCTTCTATAAGTTCGATCAGTGCAGAAGATGTTGATTAGTCTGCTCTAAAGTCATACTGGCTGTCTGTAAGGAGGTTGTGTTTTTCAATGAAATCATCCAGTCTCTTAGTGAAGATTTTTTCAAGTATTTTGGAGAATTGTGAGTTTAAAGAGACCGGCCTGTAATTTGTGAAAAAATGACTGTCTCCTGTTTTGTATAGTAGTATTACTTTTGCTATTTTCATTTTGTATGGAAATGTACCAGTTTGAAATGACAGGTTACAGATGTGGGTGAGTGGTTTAACAATTCCTTCAATTACTTTTTTCACTATTGTACCTTGACCTTGGAGTTCACCATAAATGTGTTTGGAGGATGTTCTGTGCTCTTTCGTTGCCATTCGTATTATCCGTCTCCTCCTGCAGCCACGTCTGGGGAGGTTGGCTACAGTCCCGTGGATATTAAATTTCTGAATAATATGTGCAACTGTAGTCACAGGAACATCAAGCTGCTTGGAGATGGTCTTATAGCCTTTACCTTTAACATGCTTGTCTATAATTTTCTTTCTAATCTCCTGAGACAACTCTCTCCTTTGCTTCCTCTGGTCCATGTTTAGTGTGGTACACACCATGTCGCCAAACAGCACAGTGACTACTTGTCACCCTTTAAATAGGCCGACTGACTGATTACAAGTTTGTAGACACCTGTGATGTTAATTAGAGGACACATCTTGGTTGAACATGTCCCTATGGTCACATTATTTTCAATCTTTTCTAGGGGTGCCATCATTTTTGTTCAGGCCTGTTTCATGAGTTTGTTTTTTAAAGTAATTCTGTTGAACCACAACTCAAAAGCAATGTCTGATTTTCATTGGTTAATTTTCATAAAATTTTTATTTATTACCACTTTTGTCAGATTCAAGTTATTTCTGTGACCATTGTGGGTTTTCTTTCATTAACAGAGGGGTACCAACAATTTTGTCCACGGCTGTATCTGTGTACATATATTCATTTATTGATTTGGCTAACCAGTTCTTATTATCTTGTTGAGTATTGCTCTGAGTGCTGCTACCCCTTTGCTGCTGTTATCCTAGAATTTCCCCATTGCTGGACTAATAAAGGCTTATCTTATCTTAACCTTCCATTTGTACTATTACTACAGAACAAGCAAAGCTAATGTTATGAAACTTTGTACACAGGTTCACCTTGGGACCTTCACCTACAATTATGGGTTGTACACATCAATTTTTATAGTATATTCATGCAGGACAGGCTCATCATAATTTTGGTCTGCCCCAATAATTATATGGAAAAGTTAAAAACTCCTCTCTTTCTGTGACATATTGAGATCTTCAAAGAAAATGGAGACGATCACCTCAGAGTGCTTGTCTTGTAAATGTCAAACTTTTTCCCCCATAAATTTGGAAAATTTTTCTTGTAAATTTTAAACTTTTTTTCTCATACATTTGAAACTTTTTTCTTGTGAAACTGCAACATTTGGTTGTAAAGTTGCATTTTTTTTCTTTGAATTATTGACTTTATTGTAAATTTGTGTTTTTTCTGGTAAATTAGCTCCTTAGCAGATTTTTTTTTTGTCATAAATTTGTGCCTTTTTTCTTGTCAGTTTGCAATGTTCACATAGATGCCAGTTAAACTTTTTTTTTTTTTTTTTTGTGTAAAGGTTTATTTTTTTTTTTTTTTTTCTGTTCATGCAGACAGTGACCTGGCTATATTTTATTTACTTTTTATGTTTTTGCTTGAAGGGGAGAGTTATTTTTTTTAAAGGGTTTTTACAAAAAGCTGGAAACAGCCCTGAATGGAGGACATGTCACTAAAGACAGTGTCGGAGCAAAATAATCTCATTCGACAATAACTGTGAAGCATGGAGGTGGAAATGTCATGGTTTGGGGCTGCTCTGTTGCAGCGGAGCCCGGCCAACTCACCGCCCCAGAATCCACTGTGAATCTTGGGTGCTCGGGGAAAAATCTTTCACATTCTCTTGCTTAAGTGGAGGTGGCTCATGCAAAAATAACAATAACTGAAAACACTCCAGTAAACCCACGAAGGAAGGGCTCAAAAGACAGAAATGGAGAATTCCGGAACGGCCAGACAGCTGGAGCCGAGTCTGTTTATTTCTCTATTTTGACAGTGAAAGACTTTATTTTGAGGCTTCCTGTCTGCATGTTAAATCTCCCTCCTTGATGTTTGGCTCGCTGCCACTGAGAAATTTCTGCAGGAAGAGGAAGTGACAGTGACACCCCCCCCCAATCCCAGCCTCCCCACCTGAAACCCACTATGGGTTTCATTCCAGTTGCTGGATTGTTAGCCGTGGGTATTTGGAGTCTTGCCTCCGACTTGCATCATCGCCTCCCATCTCAAAGCTCCTCCGTCTTTTCCCTGTCTCTCTCTCCTTCTCCTTCTCCGCCTTCTTCTTCTTCTCTTTCTCTCTCTGGCATGTAGATTATTCTCATCAGCCTTCACTCAACATCCTTTATACAAAACAAAAAAGAAAGAACATCAGAGAGGATTTTTTTTTTTTTTAAATCAAATGTGAGAACAAGGTGACCCTGATGGAGATTCGATCACACGTAACGACATGTCAAAGCCGTTCAACCCAGTGGGATGCAAACAGAGAGGATTATGGGTGAATTACCTGGAAAGAAGGAAATAATAAACAACATAAATGACTGTAAGAGGGAGTAGAGCAGCTGTACATCGGCTCAGTGCAGCAGTCAAAGTCAGGAAAAAGTCGACTGAATGAATTAATATGGGTTTGATAACTTCTACTATAAAACAGCCATTTTGAGCAATTTTCATTTAAAATAATCTGCATAAAGCAGCAAAGCATATCTGAATCCAAAATAAAATAAAAGCATCCAAGTTTAAGATCAAACCAGCTTTTTGGACACTTTTATTTCTCATAAAATTGTGACTTTTTTCTTGTAATTGTTCTATTTTTCTCTCCTAAATTTACATTTTTTTCTCATAAATTTGTCTTTTTTTGCTTCATCAATTTGTCACTTTTTGTTGTAAATTTGCATTGTTTTGTCTGCATAAATTTATGACTTTTGTCTCGCAAATTTGTAATTTTTTTTCATTAATTTTTGACTTTTTTCAAAAAATTGGGACTTTTTTCCCATAAAATTATGACTTTTTTTTTGCAAACATGCTACATTTTCTAATAAATTTTCAACTTTTTTATTAACAAAATTTGTGACTTTTTCTACTAAATTTGGAACTTTTTCTTGTAAATTTGTGTCCTTTATTTAAATTTCTGAGTTTCTCCTAAATTTGCATTTTTTTTTCTAAGAAATTTTACTATTTTCCCTGATCTTTTTTGTAATAAACTTGCAACATTTTTGGCCATAAATTTGCTATTGTTTTCATGGAAATTTGCTTCTTCTTTTTCCACAAAAATTGTGACCTTTTGTCCAAAATTTGCAACTTTTTGTCATAAATTTGTCTTTTTTTCCTCATCAATTTGTAACTTTTTTCTTGTAAATTTGCAACTTTTTTCTCATAGATTAGACTTTTTTCTTGAAAATTTGGTAATTATAAGTTTTCATGTTTCACTTTTAACTTTTTTCATGTAAATTTGAAATTCCTTTTTCTCCAAAATTTGTGACTTTTCTCCTAAATGTGTAACATTTTCATAAAAATTTATTACCTTTTTTTTTTAAATTGTCACTTTTGAAAATCTGTGACTTTTTTCTCCTAAACTTGTAACTTTTTCTTATAAATTTTATCTTTTTCCTTCATCTTTTCTGTAATAGATTTGCAGCATTTTTCCCATAAATGTGCTTTTTCATGTAAATTTGCAGCTTTTTTCCCCTAAAACTTGTGACTTTTTTCTCCTAAATTTGCAACTTTTTATTATTTGTCTTTTTTCTCATAAATTTATGAGAAAGACTTTTTTTCTTATTCCTTTTAGTTTTTTTAATATAAATTTTGAACTTTTTCTAATGTAAAATAGAAAAATATGCAACTTTCTCATAAATTTGCTACTTCTTTGTTGTAAAGTTGAACCTTTTTTTAATCAAACTGACTTTTTTCTTGTAAATCTGCCACTTTTTTCTTTTCCATCCAACTCCATTCATCCATCTTCTACCGCTTTTCTGGAGGTCCAGGTAATGGAGGCAGCAGTTCAAGCAGAGAAGCCCAGACTTCCCTTTCCCCAGCCACATGCTTCAGCTGTTCAGAGAGGCTACCAAGGCATTGCCAGACCAGCTGGGAATGCCTTGGAACTTTTTCTTTTCAATGTGCTTTTTTCTATTAAATTTGTAGTTTTTTCCCTCAATTTTTTTATTTTGTTGTAAATTATAACTTTTTTCTTGAAAATTTTCTACTTTTTTCAAAAATTTCAAAGTTCTTTTAATTTTGCAACTTGTTTCTCATAAATTTGCTACTTTTTGTTGTACATTTTGTTGCAACTTCTTTAAAATCAAATTGTGACTTTCTTTTAAATTTTAAAATTTTTTTCACATGAATTTTGCTATTTTTTTCTTTTAATTCTCTAAAATTTTTGATCAAATTAGCAACTTTTTTGTTGTAAATTTGTTGACATGGTGTAACACTTAGACCCAGGAGCAGACAAGGAGGACAACATATTAAGGTGCTTCTTTATTGACAGTAATATTAGAAATATTGCAAATGGTGATGATGAGGATCTGGCACCCCTGTGGGAGAGGAGAACAGAGACAGTAATGACCATATAATATAGTGACAGGGAGATTAATATTGTTTGTATGCTTACAGGTAATTGCTGGTGAAATAGCAGCCAATGACAGCTGATCCACAGATGATGAACATTAGGGAGGGAGTCCTGTAGAGCAGATGAGGGGCAGGGGAGGAAAGGCTGGCAGGACTAGGGTGCTATGGGAAAAGGGGTGATGATTTTAAAGATTAATGTTGGTAAGTTGACTTACTAAAGAGGAGGATTGATGGAATAATTTTGTATTCTTTATCTTTTGGTACCTCAGGGTCTGGGTGGAACTGTACAAGGACAACTAGCTGGACATTTATCTGGTTGTTCCCATATGAACGTTTTGTGTTGTTATGATTATGTCTGTGGAAGGGAGACAGTCTGGAAAAAACACTCTGAACCAGATATTCTCTCATGGACAGTTTTGATAACATGATGCTTAAAGACTGAAAGTTGTGTATTTGATTCAGAACAATTTCCAGAGTCAACTCTGAGTGTATCACTTATTGTTCTCCACTGATCAGTGCATATTAAATTTGCTGAAACTTCAATCCTGCCTGATTCTTTGACTACTGGTTGAAGAGAATTTTTCCAACATATTTGGCGCACCGTACAGGGACTAAAGACATTTTTTTTTTCTCTAGACCTGCGGCACTTTTGACTGTTCTCTCTGCCAGTGAATGGCCAGCTGGAAAGACCTCCCACCTGCCTCCCCATTGGAAGCAGTTGGCTGAAGTGGGGCAACAACAAGAGGCGGTGTGGAGCACCGGGGCGGAGAAGAGTGATGGAGAGAACCGAGGCCGATTGAAGTGAGTAAGTTTAATTATTAAATAAATAGATGCATAAATTTAAGTAATAATATCTACATATTGAATAAACTTAATTATTTAGACGTCCGGAACAACAGTTTCAGACCAATCATGGGATTACGCGTAGAATTTGGGAACGACGGTTTTGAGTCTGGTTGGGAAAACTACCGAGGTTAAACAGAATCGCTCAGTAATAAATGCATGTTTACTTTATTTTAGTTCAAGTCTAAAATTGGGAAATAGGCGCATGGAAGGAAACATAGTACCACAGAGTGATATCGGTGCGGAGTACAGACTGTGGAGCGATATCAGCACGGAAGGTTACAGCAGTGGTAGAAGGTATAGTACCCGCAGAGTGATAGTAACAGTCGAAATAAACTAGAAAAAAAATATATAGAGTAAAAATAATACAAGAAAAATGGTTATAATAAGAAGTACCCTTAATATAATAAGGAATTACCTTAATATAATAACAATAACTAAAGTACCATCAGATATACTCAAAGTAAGCTTAAAAATAGAATAAAATAGTCTTTAGACTAAGATAAAATAATAAATAAATCAAATTAAATAAATGCAGTTTGTTTGTCTGGTCGTTTGCATGTTTGTTTGAGTATATCTTTAATAAATAATGCCTATACGGTTATATTTTTTGAAAATGGGTAACTGCTATAGCAGAGGCAGAGATCATGAGAGGCAGGAAGAGAACGAGATTTTGTGGTGTGGCAGGAAGAGAGGATGCATATTGGGCTGTTGTGGAACGTGAGAGGATGAGAATGAGAATGAAATTTTTGTTTTAATGGAAGAGGGCAAATATATGCAAGGGAGAGATAAAGACAGTGCTCGGTAAGTGGAAAAGATGGCAAAAACGAACGTGTTTTCAAGGCGGAAAGTGACTGTCGGTGAGAATCTTTGGTTGCCAGAACTGCTTATTATAAGCGGCTTTGGGATTGCTTACTAATGTGTGTGCTCATTTGGGGCTTGCTACATGCATGCATGTGTGTGTGAAAGGACTAATTTGTGTTTGTGCTGAAGGCAGTAATAAGGTCACACTGAAGTGGGGATTTCGGTAAGATGAAATCTATTTGATGCTTGTTTCAATCTCAATATACTTTTTGACAGTAATTTCTTTTGTTGTGCAGTTTTCTGTGAGATTTTTGCTGGCTTTATGATAGTTACTTCTGTTAAGCAAATTAATCTTGCTTTGTTGGCAGTTTTTTTATTATTATTTTTTTACTAACATTATCAATTTGTCATAATTTGTTGCTTATTTTAAATAAAATTATCTGCCAGCAGAGCAAGAAAATTTGATTTTTCTTTTGTTTGAGACTCCTGAAGGGAGGAAAAAAGCATTATGACTGGCGCCTAGCAGCTGCCCCGGCCTTGGATGCGCTCTGCAGAGTGTGCCCAAATGCCAAGCCATGTTTCGTTACCTTATGTGTAATGACAATAAAGTTGAATCTCAATCTCAATCTCAATTAGTTTATTTATTTGACTTATAGTTTCCTTTTTACAATATAATTGTATTCTCTAGCTCACAGTTGCATTATGTTATTATGCAATAGCAAACCCCTTTTGCCATGCAAATTATTCCACCAGACTGCTGTTCTGCTACATGGGCTTTCCCATGTTGCAGCACGGGGTATGATTTCTATGTTGAGTAAATCTTTTACTACTTATGGGTTTAGCCAATTTGCTATTCAATTTTGTAAAAAAAAAAATAATAAATAAATAAATCCTCAGGGACACTTAAGACCTCAGAAGGGTACTTTCCCTGCATCAGCGTATCCATTCCAAATCATTTGCATGGATTTCATTGAACTTAATAAATGTGAAGGGAAGAAATATTATTTGGTGATTACTGACACATTTACTAAATGGAGAGAAGCCTTTCCTTGCACTCATACAAATGCTGTTATGATAACAAAGAAACTCTTAGCTGAAGTAGTACCAAGATTTGGAATACCTGAAAAGATTTACTTTGATAATGGAAAACATTTTGCAAATCAGGTTATATCACACTTAGGCACAGCACTTTACACTAACTTGAAAAACTACTCAGCTTACCATCCACAATCTGCAGGTTTGTCAGAACGCACAAATAGGACCATTAAAGAAGGGTTAGGAAAAACAATGGCAGAAATAGGAAAAAAAAAATGTATGGCGAACCTCACTACTTCCACCATTAAGGCCATTTAATTCAGGTGATGAGGAAGTGTGTTTAGTTGATTACATGCAAAGAATGTTGACTGACAGAGATGTTGTACGTGCTGATCTTCTCAGGAAGGAACACGGGGGGGGGGGCACCCATCATAGCCAAACCAGGAGATCTGGTCCTCATCAAAGTCATCAAAAAGGAAAACTTGGCTAATGCTCCCTGGCAAGGACCACATAAGGTCATCCTGGTGACACCAACAGCTGTGAAAGTCGAAGGACGTGATTCTTCGGTGCATCTGACACATTGCAAACTTTACCCCACTCAAAACCCTCAGCAAGAGACTGTTTAACTGTTACTGTTTAACTGTCTAGCTATACAAGCAAGTCATTGTTTCCCTATACAAGTGTTAGGCTGATGGTACCATCGTGGTGGCCATCAACGGCTTGTATAGCGAAACAACTGTTGTTCATCATGGAGAGACAAGATACAAGAGATAGAAGGTTGACAGCAGAAGGATGTGAATGGTATACCTGTTTTTCATCATCATCACCATCCTTGTAGTAACACTTTTGATTTGGTTACTTTTAAGGACACCATTACCTATTTATCGCAGGGCTAGGTATGTTACTCATACACATCATGACTGACTAGCGGACCAGTCTATGATGACCATGTTTATGCTAATAATGTGTGATGGAAGTATGCTAACTACACAGCCAAAATAGCAAATTGTTCAAATTGTTATATGTGTTCTTTGCTTCCACTCTCAGCTGGTCAAATATCTGTTACTGCTAAATCAATGGAACTGTCAGAAGCTGTTTGTTTCTTGCACAAGGCTAAGTATGGAAATAGTACAGCAAGCATTAATTTGAACCACACCTGCCACATGGTCTATGACTCCACTGACAGGAGACACGATGACATCCCTTATCCGGTGAAGGCAAGATTAACCTCTCCAGAGAATTTTTCCTTTTGTCTTAAAGGGTGTGGACACATCTCTTTTGGCAGTTTATCATTTTCCAGGTGTGCAAAGGTACATAGTACATCTCACCCCTGTACTGCTACCTGCCGGACCGGCGTAGTGGGCAAAAGCTGTCCTGAAGATCCTTATCATCAGTTTAGGAGTCTGGAAGGCAATGTCACCTTGCAGGAGCTCTGTAGCACTGCAATTTGTGATTCTCACAAGTATGGCACATATATGGTGACGGGGGGTTTGTGGCTGTGTGGCCATCATGCCTACTCACACCTGCTCATGAACTGGGAAGAGGTGTGTGCCCCCATGGTGGTGACTGACCATACCATCATATTGTCGGCAGGGCAGGTGGGCAGGGTAAAGAGACATGTCTCTTTTTCACCATATGATCCCACCTGGGCTACAGATGTGCCGAAAGAATTCAAGTTAGAAACTACTAGGCAGAACGTATTCTTTTCCTTGTTTCCTTGGGTGGGAGTTGCTAAGAACACCTTATGGATTGATACAACTAATTACAGATTACAATCATTTGTGATTTTTTTCTTTGTCTGCTTTTTCTGGTATAGAAGAGTTAACAGCTCTTAGACTTATGCTGACCCAGAATAGAATGGTTCTCGATCAAATAACTGCCGCCCAACTGTGTGTGTGCAATTGTGTGGGATTATTGTTGTACCTTTATCCCGGAAAATGATGCAGATGGTCACATGATTGCTTCAGTCATAGCAAATTTGTTTGCTTTGCAGGCTGACATAGCCAAAGACAGTGCCACTGATGAACATATATGAACCTGTTAGTGATTTTTGTGGTAATATCTCTGTTATTTTCTTATGTTATTCCCTGCATCTGTGAAATGATGAGACCTATGCATGTTAATTTAATGATGTACCATGGAGCAGTTGCAGTTGCAGTTGCAGTTGCTGGGGATGAGGGGGTTGATGAACAGTTTGAGCTCAAGGTGTCGCTCCATGACACAAGTACATAGTAAAAGTATGATTGACATGCAGAAAACTGAAAGGAGTTGCATGATCATGATGTGAAGCTTAAATGTACTACCTGTAAATACATTTATGAAGTTGAAACATTAGTTTTACTTTTTTATGTTACTCCATTTCTGTTTTTATATTTTGTTATTATTTTTGTTTTATTTTCATCTTTTATACTTTGATTTTATACAAGGTGCAATGATGCATATATCCTTATATCATTATTATATCCTTACAATCATATTATCATTTTGATTTTATTTTTTTTTTATCATTAATTACTTTTATCTTTAATAAGTTTTACTGTCCCATATTCCTCCTAAAGGACTAAATGTTAGCCAACACCTGGGGCAACAGGGTGATGGCAGACTTTACCCATCACTAGCTAGTTAGGGTCTGTTGCACATCAATGCACTGGAGCTTACCATAGCTGCCAGATGGGGTTTTAGATGCCATAACTTGTTATCACTTTCCATTTATGATGCCTTGCATGGAATCGGGGGTGGGGGGTTGGGGGGTGGAGGATGGAATAATTTTGTATTCTTTATCTTTTGGTACCTCAGAGTCTGGGTGAAAATGTACAAGGACAACTAGCTGGACATTTATCTGGTTGTTCCCATGTGAGCATTCTGTGTTGTTATGATTATGTCTGAGGAACGGAGACAGTCTGGAAGAACCACCCTGAACCAGATATTCTCTCATGGACAGTTTTGATAACAGGATGCTTAAAGAATGAAAGTTGTGCATATGATTCAGAACAATTTCCGGAGTTGACTCTGAGTGTATCACTTATTTTTCTCCACTGATCAGTGCATATTAAATTTGCTGAAACTTCAGTCCTGCCTGATTCTTTGACTACTGGTTGAAGAGAATTTTTCCAACAGACATGATGTGCACAATCCAAGAAAATCCAATTCCAGTCCATAAAGCAGTTTCCAGAGTCCAAAGGCAAGCAAGGGTCAGAGCTCGCCAGATTAAACCAGAACGGGCAGATAATTCCATCTAGGCAGGCAGGCACAGGGTCTAGAACAGGCAAGGGTCAGGACATGGCAAAACACAAGCACAAGGTTAATGTAAAAAAATAATTTTCTGGACAGTTAGCAGAATCTTTTCAGTTAACCAACCAATAATCACAGAAGAAATATTATTTCTCAGGTTAACTTTATTGAACAATGCAGGAAGTCAAAATGTCCACAGATCCTCCTGTCTCCTGGGGCGGACCCTGCAAAAAGGAAGTCGCAGCTGCAGTATATAAAGGCTCACCGTTAGTGGGCGTTACTTTCAAACAATACATGTCCATTGTTTCAAACTGTCCTCTTCAGTGTCCAAAATGGCTTCAGACCTCTTTTATGACTTCCATCCTGTCCATATGTCTGCTTTCCTCTCAGAGTCCATGTTTTCTCTTCAGCCTTACATGTGCCCATATATGGAAACAAGAACAAAGACTTTCCTATGAAACTTACATGTGTGTGTACATGTGGGTATGTGTGTAGAGCTAAAGCACTTTTTGGATGTGTGTGTGTGTGTGTGTGTGAGTGTGTGTGTGTGTGTGTGTGTGTGTGTGCAAGCACTTTGTGTAATATCTAATTAACCAGTCTTCACTATTTATTTATTATAACATTAATAAGGATAAAAATCAGGCAGGTTGTTGATCATATGTGACCAGGCAGAGTAATGGGAGAGTTGTGGAAATGTGAAAATGACGAGGCAGAGTTTATCTCATGAGTCAGGTTTATTCACATCTTCCAACATCAGCAAAGCAGAAAGAGGAAAAACACAGACATTCGTCCTTTATATATCCAGGACCTTCAAAGCTCACAGTCACATTGCATTTAATCACAAGTAACAATGCATCTTTCCTTAAATCCTATAACATCCTCCTCATAGTCTCTGGCAGACCAGGAAATCCCCCAAGGCCGTCTCTTGCATAGCAAAGACTAAATTTTCACATCCTCCTGTTATCTCACAGGAGGCCCAGTCCTTTGTTCTGCTCTGAGATGTGAAGCTTAAAGTGATACATATGTGGCCCACATGACCCCCCCCCCCCAAAACATCTAAGATGGAACAACAGAATAACAGTCTGCATGTCATGATAAAATCATTACACATTAACCCATGTGCTGCTTGGGCCTCAGTCTCCTCCCATATCTGCTGTAAGCGGGCTTCGCCACTTCTGCGGCGCCATCCTGCTGGGGGGCTGCTGTCTGGGGGTGAGAACTGTTTGTCACTCCCTGTGGGTGTTCTGGGGAATGTCCCCGAGGGGGTCTGCCGCACCGAGGAGCCTTGGCCAACAGCACATCCTCGTCCGCCACCACAAAGGCGGGTTTGAGCCTGTTTATGCCAAGCTTTTCCTGCCTGCCCCCCAAATCTAGCAAAAAATGCTTGTCCCCTGTTTCCAGCACTCTAAATGGTCCATCATAAGGTGGTCGCAGCGGTGGGCGATGGGCATCGTGTCTGACAAAAACAAACTCCACGTTTTTCAAAGCCTTAGGCACAAAAACGCGTGGAAAACTGTGGTGAAGGGGGCCAGGCAGCGTGCCCGATTCCGAGCCCCGCTGCAACCGCTGAGATGGGGAGCTATCTGGCGCAGGATTATCTGGGAGAAACTCCCCTGGCAGCCGAAGTGGCTGCGCAAAAGCTAGCTCTGCCGGGGAGGCTTCTAAGTCCTCTTTAGGTGCAGAACGCAACCCCAATAAAACCCACGGTAGCCTGTCCACCCAATTTGCATCCGTCAGCGATGCTCTGAGAGCCGCTTTCAATGACCTATGAAAACATTCGCATAACCCATTAGTCTGCGGATTGTACGTGGTTGTGCAGTGGATCATTACCCCCAGGCTGCGGGCCATTGCTGACCAAAGTTCGGAAACAAATTGAGGACCTCTGTCGGACGTAATGTTCGACGGGACTCCAAAGCTCGCTACCCATGCTGTTAAAAACGCGCGCGCCACCTCCTCGGCTGTGGTTGACGCCAGTGGGACCACTTCCGGCCAGCGCGTGGTGCGGTCCACCATTGTCAGAAGGTGTGTGCACCCCTGTGATGGCGGGAGGGGGCCTACGAGGTCCACGTGAACATGATCGAACCTCTTAGCTGGGATGTGAAATGGCTCCAAGGGAGCTCTCGTGTGTCTGTGTACCTTGGCTCGTTGACAAGCCATGCAGGCTGCTGCCCACTCCTTAACTTGTTTGCGCAGGCTCGGCCATACAAATTTCTCTACTACCATTTTGACCGACGCGCGCACTCCCGGGTGTGCCAGAGAATGAATCGAGTCAAAAACGCAGCGGCGCCACGCGGCCGGTACCACAGGACGCAGTCGCCCAGTGGAGACATCGCAGATTAGGGGGGGGGGGCATACCGTCTTGCAGCACCCTGTTCTCCAGCCTTAACCCTGTTGGTCCAGACTGGAGCGCGCGCACGTCAGCGTCGCTAACCTGATCCGCGGCCATGGCTGCATAATCTATCCCTACGGGGACTGGGGCCACCACGGCGCGCAAGAGACAGTCTGCCACTACATTCAGTTTACCCGCCATGTGCTGAATATCGGTAGTAAACTCTGAGATGGCAGCCAGCTGTCTTTGCTGCCGGCCCGACCACGGTTCTGAAACCTTGGCCATCGCGACTGTCAGCGGCTTGTGGTCAACGAACGCGGTGAAACGGCGTCCCTCCAGCCAGAACTGGAAGTGGCGAATGGCCAAGTGGAGAGCTAACGACTCCCTGTCGAATGCGCTGTATTTTCGTTCACTATCGTGCAAAGTCCTGCTAAAAAAGGCGAGCGGCTGCCAAGCCCCGGCTACATGCTGCTCCACGACCGCCCCTATGGCCACATCCGACGCGTCAGTAATGAGCGCTATGCGGGCCGTTGGGTCTGGATGTGCTAACAACGCAGCGTTTGCCAGGGCTGTTTTGACCTCCGAGAATGCTCGCTCTCGCTCCGGAGACCATTCGATCTTATTTGTGGGTTTTTGTTTTTTGAGTGCGGCATACAATGGTTGCATGAGCTGCGCTGCGCGGGGGAGGAAATGGTTATAAATATTCACCATTCCCAAAAACTCCTGTAACGCCCTGACCGTTTGTGGCTGGGGAAAATTTGCTACCGCGCGCACTTTGTCAGGCAGCGGAACCGCTCCTTCTGAAGAGACGCGATGCCCCAAAAAATCAATCTGCGTCACCCCGAACTGACACTTCGCTGGGTTGATTATTAAACCGTGCTCTCCCAACCTCTGGAAAACTGCCGTGAGGTGGTTTTCGTGTTCGTCTTCAGACGCGCTGGCTACTAAGATGTCGTCCAGGTAGATGAATACGAAGGGGAGATCGCGCAACACCACGTCCATCATGTGTTGGAACGTCTGTGCAGCGCCTTTAAGCCCAAATGGCATGCTCAAAAACTCGAATAGACTGAACGGAGTTATTACCGCTGTTTTGGGTATGTCCTCAGCGTGCACTGGGACTTGGTGGTAACCGCGGACCAAGTCTATCTTAGAAAAAACGCACGCCCCTGCCAAATGAACGGAAAAATCTTGGATATGCGGGATTGGGTAGCGGTCGTGCGCTGTGGCATTGTTCAACCTGCAGAAATCTCCGCAAGGTCGCCACGAGCCGTCAGCTTTCGGGACCATGTGAAGTGGAGAAGCCCATGGGCTGTTCGAACGCCTGATGATGCCCAACCTTTCCAGGTTGGCGAACTCCTCGCGCGCTATGGTCAGTTTAACTGAATCCAAGCGCCGAGCTTTTGCAAAAATGGGTGGTCCGGTGGTAGTAATAAAATGTTCCACTCCGTGTTTAGCGACGGCTGCTGAAAATGTGGGAACCGTGAGTGCTGGGAACTGAGTGAGCAGTGTGTGGAACTTACCGCGTGCAGCTGTGACGTTGGCTTGTGCTGTTGGCGGGGTCACTCGGGCTGTACAGGGAATAGACTAAAAAGAAAGTGCATTAACCAGGCGCCTGTTAGCAAGATCAACCAACAAACCATGTGAGCACAGAAAATCAGCCCCCAACATATTGAAATTCACTGCAGCTATGACAAAAGTCCACTCAAATGTACGGCCGTGTAGGGACAGAAGCAGAGTCCTCTCACCAGAGGTCTTAATCTCCGAGCCGTTCGCTGCTGACGCCCCGGAACCTCGGGAAACCGCCAGCCGGTCAGCGGAGGAAGGCGTGATGAAACTCAACTGGGAGCCTGTGTCCATGAGGAATTGCCTCCCCGAGCGCGCATCCTTCAAGTAGAGCAGCTTGTTCTCCTCCCCGAGGGCCGCAGCTGCTACCAACCCCCGGTCTTGGCATTTCCCGAGCGCTTGAACTGGCACGGTGGTATACATTTGCGTGCCTTCTCTGCAAAGCGGCGATGGTAGAAACAGAGGGTGTCTCCTCCGCGATCCTTGGCCCCCGTCGCCGCCGTCGTTGGTGGGTCTGCTACTACCGTCTCTGGCCCCCCGCCATCTCCGGCCGTCGTGCTGAACTCCGTCGCTGCCGTGGTGGCCGCGCGCTGTTTGCTGGTTTTGAGAATCCGGTGCGCCTCCTGGGCCAGCGCGCGGAAGTCCCGCTGGTCCAACAACGGCGAACTGGCCAGGGTCGCTCTCGTGGCCGATGGTAGGGTCCTGAGGAAAATGTGGGTGAAGAGGAAGTCGTCGCCGTCTGAGCCTCTCAACCTCAGCATGTTCTCCATCAGGTCAATGGGCGTGCCATCTCCCAAGTCGTTCAGAGCCAGGAGCCTCTCCGCTCTCTCCTCGACTGAGAGAGTGAAACGCTGGATAAGCGCAGCCTTCAACACGCCATATTTGTCATTGGCAGGTGGCCGCTCCAATAGGCTCTGCACATGCCGAGCCGTGCGGTTGTCGAGCTTTGCAATCACATGGAAGAACTTCGTGTCATCTACCGTTATCCCCCGGAGGGCGAACTGTGCTTCGACCAAGTGGAACCAGGAGCGTGGGTTGTCTTGCCAAAAGTCCGGTAGCTGGACAGTAGCGGCATACGCTTGGCTGGGAGCTCCTGACTCGGCTGGCCCGGGGGAATTTCTTTCATCCATGATACGTCTTAGGGTCACCAGTGTGGAAATGTGAAAATGACGAGGCAGAGTTTATCTCACGAGTCAGGTTTATTCACGTCTTCCAACATCAGCAAAGCAGAAAGAGGAAAAACACAGACATTCGTCCTTTATATATCCAGGACCTTCAAAGCTCACAGTCACATTGCATTTAATCACAAGTAACAATGCATCTTTCCTTAAATCCTATAACATCCTCCTCATAGTCTCTGGCAGACCAGGAAATCCCCCAAGGCCGTCTCTTGCATACCAAAGACTAAATTTTCACATCCTCCTGTTATCTCACAGGAGGCCCAGTCCTTTGTTCTACTCTGAGATGTGAAGCTTAAAGTGATACATATGTGGCCCACAGAGTGTCCTATTTATAATGTCCCACTGACTGATGGCAGGTGGTGCTTTTAGCTGCAGGGAGCGAAACATGATCAGTGCAAAGAGAGGGAGGCAGGCAGGCAGATCAGACAGGAACCCTTAAATTTGTGACTTTTTTCCTTTTAAATTTGCAACATTCATATGAATGCTGGTTAAGTTTTTATTTCATGTAGTATTTGTTCTCCTTATCTAGACAATGACTCAAGTGTCTCTTTATTTACTTTGTTTGTTTTAGAGGGTTTAAACTCTTCCGTTACAAAAATAGGGCCCCCTAAACACAATCTTGCATAGGACCCAAACTACCTGTAACATCCCCCTCAATTTTTTCTCTGCAGAAAAAAAATGTTCTGTTTACCCCCCACCCCCACCCACCCCCCACACACAGTGACATGAAATATCTGCCCATGCTGGCGACTGCAGCTAGACCTTTGATTGGGGGTGTTGCTGCACATGGAAACCATCATTCCACTGCCCTCACTCACTTCAATACTTTAACTTTTCTGAATTCTATCAATAATTTAGTGTTTAATTTTTATTTTCAGTTATACAGCAATAATGTTTGTCAAACACTTGCAGCCTCACTTCCAAAATGCATTTTTAAACAGGATTGCACTAGATCGGCTTCTCAAGGACTTTCCAGCCCCAAACTATAAAAAATATTTATGAGCAGTGATCTTTCTTTCATACAAACAGAAAAATCTGGGATGAGATTCCATATCAAATTCAATCAGTACCCACTGTTACACAGTTCAAAATTGCATATAAACCATATTTACATGAAGGAAATAGTTGTAATTTGGCCTGAGTGGTGCCCTAGTGGTAGAGCATCCAGCTGTAGGTTCAACCCAGTCGGGTCGTACCAGAAGCCATATAAAAATGGTGCTGCCTACCTTCTAGCTTGGTGGTCAGCATGAAAGAATGGGGGAAGGAAAGTTGGTCGTGGCAAGGGCCCCTCTGTTTATAGATGTGATTGACATTGTAGAAAAGAGAAACATGGTTTCCTTTTTTCCTCATAAAATGATGGCTTTTTCTATTAAATGTGCTATTTTTTTCTCCTATATTTGCAACTTTTTCCTCAGAAATTTCTCTTTTTTTCCTCAACAATCTGACTTTTTTCTTGCAAATTCACATTTTTTTCTCATAAATATGACTTATTGCTAAAAAATTGCAACTTTTAACAAATTTGTTAGTTTTTCTTGTAAATTTGAAGCTTCTTTTTCCCAAAATTTGACACTTCTTTTCTCATAAATCTGTGACTTTCTTCTTCATAAATTCGTAAAACTTTCTTGTAAAGTTATTACCTTTTTTTTCAAATGTGTGACGTTTGCACTTTTGTGAGTTTTTTCTTCTAAACTTGGAACTTTTTCCTCAAAAATTTGACTCTGTTTCTTCAATGTTATTGTAATAAATGTGCATCATTTTTCCCCTTAAATTTACAGCTTCAAATTCTACGGTACATGCTTGACTGAATGACAACACAGTTGGCTTTCTTTTTATTAATAAATCTTTCACTTCTTTTCCATTTTTGCCTTTAGTGTCACAACCCTCCCCATGCGCTTTTACGCAGCACACGGAGGAGGGGAAGGAAGAATGGATTTAAGCGCAGGTTACACCACAAACACATTTATTAACACAAAGGGAAAACTGTTACAAAAATAAAGACATAAAAAAGGCTATAGGGTGCACCAAAGGGCTCACACGATTGACGTGCAGCAGGCAGACCACGGTGCACACTGGCCACACAACAAACAGAACAAAATAACATAAACCGCTCAGGTTAACTTAGAGTCCTCCAGGAGGCTCAACAGCTCGGGAGAATGAAACTGGCCAACAGTGCCAAAGCGTAGCAGCGTGACTGCAAGGGGAAACGCAAGCAGTTTGTACTTACAGAAAGTGAGCCATCCGAGTAGTCCAAGTCTTTCCAATGAGCACACACAACGGATAACTACACCGAGGGGAGTAGTGACAGCTTAGCTCCAGATTCCCACATACGACAGTACATCCATATGACTATACACACACATATGAGAATGCACAATGTTAGTCGCTTCGCCTGGAGGCCCTAGGACTGCACTAACAACCATGCCTGCTGTAGGGGTTGCTGCAGCAGAGTCCAGGCTAGACCTCAAGAGGACCTGGCATGAGATGGCCCCGCCGGGATCGATGGAGTCCTGGATGGCTGTGGAGCTTGAGCTCAGGCAGGTGCTCTTCTTTGTTTTCACTTTTTCTGGTTTGGAGAGATCTTGCCTGGCTCTTGGTGGCGAGGGCCAAGTGCAGCCATCAGCTGCACCTGAGCTCACTTCGCTGGGCTCCTGGTGATCCTGTTTCTGTGTCTTTGTCTTTCTTATAAAGCGCTATATAAGTGCAGGTTAGTTAGTTAGTTTCTTGTCGAAGCCTCTCCTCAGGGTCACCGAGGGTGCTGCGCCTATTCTCATGGTCGCCACGGGTCCTTAGTGTACATCCGGTCCCATCGTTGGCTGTTCTCCGCCATCCTCTTCGTCTGGTTCCCATCTTCTAGCTTCTGTGGTCTGCGGTAAGCACAGTGCTCCACGACCCGTTGGCCCAGAGATGCTGGGAGACTGCCCGACAAACTCTTTTGTTTGCTTGGGTGGCTTCAGAATTCAGGAAGACCACTCATTAAACTCCCTCCACCTTTTTGGTTGCTCGGGCAACCTGGTAGTCCGCCCGACCTTTTCCACCTGATGGTCGGGTGGAGCTGGGACTTCGGAAGGCAACCTGAACTGTTCCCTCCTTCACCCAATTTTGCCAGGGTTTCTTATCACCTTATTTGGTCAGCGTTGTGGCTCATGTATGTTTGGTTTTTCTTTGTTTTTGTTTTGTTTTTGTGTCTCTCCCTCCAAGCCTGGATCCCCCCACCACCCTCCCGGGGTCTTTTTTCAGGGTTATTCCTATTGGGGTGGGGGTGGGGTGTGCCTTTTGTCCCTTTTTGATGTTTTGTTAGGGTGTCTTGGATCCACCCCTTAAGGGAGGGGCACCGTCATGATTTTGAGTGCAGGTCACAGCCATGCTTGGGTCTCTAGGTTTTGCTGGTAATTTTCTGTTCATGTACTTATTTTTTATTTTAATCCATTATGGTTTGTGCTTTTATTTTGACAGCTCCGTATGTCACTTCCTGGTGTCAAATCTGTTTGCGGGTTTTCCCAGCTGCTTTGTTATCTGTAATTACGTTATCACTCATGCATCCATACATGATCCCCATTTGTTTTTTTTTTCCCCTGTCTTACTATTTAAGCTCGCTTGCGGGGTTTATTCCTCACAGCGACCTTCTCTGTGCTCAGACAGGAATCCCTGCTTGATTCCTGCTTATTTCTGCTCAGTACTCAGCCTCGCCTGACTATTAGTAAGTTACCCTTTGTGGTTATTTTTTGTGTCTTCTATAAGTTACCCTTTGTGGTTATTATTTGTGTTCATTATTATTAATTGTGCAAACTCACAGCTGGCGTTTGGTGCCTTACTTCTGTCCAGATCGGGCCGTTTATGACACCTTTTTGAAATAGCCTATAATTAGGGTGGGATCATGTGCCCCTGAACCCTCCCTTACTTATGCTGTTAATAGGTTTAGACAGCTGGGGGACCTCCAACAGTGCACTTAGCTTCACTCCTTTCTTCACTGTCAATGAAATATTTTTGGTGGTCATTAACATCTGTTTGGTGTCTCCCATAGACTGAGTCCCCGTCGTGCTGTTTGCTCTCTACACGTCTGTGCTTTTCTTCTTCTTCTCTATCCCGCCCCCCCCCACCAGCCAGTCGCAGCAGATGACTGCCCCTCCCCAAGCGTGGCTCTGCTGGAGGTTTCTTCCTGCTAAAAGGGAGTTTTTACTCTCCACCATCGCCAAGTGCTTGCTCACAGGGGATCGCCTGATCGCTGGGGTCTTTCTGCAATTGTGGGGGTTTCCGCTACAGTTGAAAGTGCTATGTGATGACTTTTGTTGTGAAATGGTGCTATATATATATATCTATATACATATATAAAGTTTAATTGAACTGAATTGAATTCTGCCATTATCGGAGTAAAAATATCAACATTGCAGAGTAAACTACTTTGAAAATGAGACTGACACTCCCCTGGAGATAGAAGAACTGGGAGCTCTTCAGCTGAATCGAGATGTCGGAGTTATTTACCCACGGATTCCTGCCACAGATGTGCTAATATGGCTAGCAAGCTAGCAGCGTAAACACCCATCAAGTTTTTGAGGCAGTGAAAACTTTTTCAGGTGATCCCCCCATTGGATAGTGTAAACCTAAGCATGACATTATTTTGCGGATTTTCACAGCAGGTTGAACACTGCTGCAGAAGTTATTAAGGCAACTTTGCCTCTCTGCATCTCACTCAGATTGTGAATTCATGTCTATTCATGTGCTTATATTGAGTTATAATGTATTCGTGCTGCGTGAAAAATTCACTGGTTCACATCTGGTGTGAAGGCACCTTAAGGATGGACTGTTTCACTAACAGTGAGTGCTTCTTTGACAGCATGTTATGGGTTCACAGCAACAGCTTCCAAATGCAAATGCCTCACCTGGAATAAACTCCAGACCTTTTACCTGCTTGAGTGATGATGAAATAAAGAGGGAATAGCCCATGCAGCCCATGAAATAGCTTTTGAGCCAGCTGTCCAATTACTTTTGAGCCCCTGAAATGAGATTTTTTTTTTAAATGGTTGTAATTACTAAACCATTACTCCAATTTGCATGTGAATACTCTCAAATTAAAGATGAGTCTTCACTTTAAGGCGAAATTGATTATATAACTACATGTTGAATATGTTTTGGTAAACAGTGAAAAAAAAACACACACTTGTGTTAATGTCCAAATACTTATGGACCTAACTGTATGTTGCTATTCTTCAACAGTGTTCTGCATCACAGGACCAAAGTGGGGCATGCGGTTTGGTTTCAAAAAGTCCTTCAGAACAGGCAGGACTTGCTGACATTTCAGTTTTCAGCTTCTGGCCAGTTGTGCTCATAGCAGTGGTTTTGCAGTAGAATATACTTTTTGAAATGCTCTTGAAATGTTTCTCGATTATGAACATGTGGAGCAGAAAAACTTCGCCCTTGGAGCTCCAGCTCATCCACCCTCTTTATGTTTGATTGGCCTTTGTGTGGCGGCTGTGGTTGCCTCTGACCATTGGATCACTTGGCAGTGCCGCTGAGAGCGTTTTATCCTGCGCTCCGACTGATGCAACCAAACAGTCATGAACTGCAGCCTTTTTGCCAAGAGCCCGAGAGTCTCGTAGTGAAAGAATAAAGGCGCCGGGTGAGATAAAGGTTCCCTTTGATGTCGTGACAGTCGTGACTCTGATGCTGCCTCACCGCTGCTGCCGTCGCTGTGCAGGGAAAGCTCTAGCTTGTCTTTTAATATTGCTTCTGAGTGGCTGGCAGCTCCCGGCAGCTCTACAGAGTGTGGGCTCAGAACGGCAGAGGCTAAAACCCTCAGAGGTTCGAGACATTGCTTGTGATAACAGACCAATAACCTTCCTTACCCAGCATCCTCTACCCTGGAAAGGCCTATTTGTGTTTTTTTTTTTTTTTTTTTGGTCTAAAACCTTCAGAATGGAGCTACAAAACAGATCCATAATATAAAGTTAAAATAACCAAATAATAAAATTCAACTGACCTGTTATAATTAGTAAAAAAAAAAAAATACTGACAGAAACATCAGCTTTTTTCTATCAGTGTTGATACTTTTTATATTTGCAATTTTTTCTGTAAATTTGAAAATGTTCTTGTAAAACACTGCTCTTTTCTTTGTAAATGTCCTTTTTTAAACAAATTTGCAATTTTATTCTTGCACATTTTCAAAATTGTTTTTTTTTTAAGCCAAAGCTACTTTTCACACCTCAATTCCAATGAAGTTGGGACACTGTGTAAAACATGAATAAAAAAAAACACAGTGATTTAAAAATCCTTCATTCAATTGAATAAACTATAAAGACAAGATATTTAATATTAAAATTGATAAACTTTATTGTTTTTTGCAAATATTCACTCATTTTGAATTTGATGCCTTCAATACGCTCCAAAAAAGCTGGGACAGGGTCATGTTTAGCACTGTGGTACAGACGTGGACAAAATTGTTGGGACCCCTCTGTTAATTAAAGAAAAACCCACAATGGTCACAGAAATAACTTGAATCTGACAAAAATAGTAATAAATAAAAATTCTATGAAAATTAACCAATGAAAATCAGACAATACTTTTGAATTGTGGTTCAACAGAATTATTTTAAAAAACAAACTCATGAAACAGGCCTGGACAAAAATGATGGTACCCTTAACTTAATATTTTGTTGCACAACCTTTTGAGGCAATCACTGCAATCAAACGATTTCTGTAACTGTCAATGAGACTTCTACACCTCTCAGCAGGTATTTTGGCCCACTTATCATGAGCAAGCTGCTCCATTTGTCTCAGGTTTGAAGGGTGCCTTCTCCAGATGCCATGTTTCAGCTCCTTCCACAGATGTTCAATAGGATTTAGATCAGGGCTCATAGAAGGCCACTTTAGAATAGTCCAATGTTTGGCTCTTAGCCATTCTTGGGTGTTTTTAGCTGTGTGTTTTGGGTCATTATCCTGTTGCAAGACCCATGACCTGCAACTGAGACCAAGCTGTCTGACACTGGGCAACACATTTCTCTCTAGAATACCTTGATAGTTTTGAGATTTCATTGTACCCTGCACAGATTCAAGACACACTGTGCCACATGCAGCAAAGCAGCCCCAGAACATAACAAAACCTCCTCCATGTTTCACAGTAGGGACAGTGTTCTTTTTTTGGTATGCTTCATTTTTGCGTGTGTGAACATAGCGCTGATGTGACTTGCCAAAAAGTTCCAGTTTTGTCTCGTCTGTATATAGGACATTCTCCCAGAAGCTTTGTGGCTTATCAACATGCAGTTTGGCAAATTCCAGTCTGGCTTTTTTATGATTTGTTTTCAACAGTGGTGTCCTCCTTGGCCGTCTCCCATGAAGTCCACTTTGGCTCAAACAATGACGAATGGTGCGATCTGACACTGATGTACCTTGACCTTGGAGTTCACCATGAATGTGTTTAGAGGTTGTTCTGGGCTCTTTTGTTACCATTCGTATTATCCGTCTCCTCTTGCGGCCACGTCCAGGGAGATTGGCTACAGTCCCGTGGATATTAAATTTCTGAATAATATGTGCACTTGTAGTCACAGGAACATCAGGCTGCTTGGAGATGGTCTTATAGTCTTTACCTTTAACATGCTTGTCTATAATTTTCTTTCTAATCTCCTGAGACAACTCTCTCCTTTGCTTCCTCTGGTCCATGTTTAGCGTGGTACACACCATGTCACCAAACAGCACAGTGACTACTTGTCACCCTTTAAATAGGCCTACTGACTGATAACAAGTTTGTAGACACATGTGATGTTAATTAGAGGACACATCTTGGTTGAACATGTCCCTATGGTCACATTATTTTCAATCTTTTCTAGGGGTATCATCATTTTTGTCCAGGCCTGTTTCATGAGTTTGTTTTTTAAAATAATTCTGTTGAACCACAATTCAAAAGCATTGTGTGATTTTCATTGGTTAATTTTCATAGAATTTTTATTTATTTCCACTTTTGTCAGATTCAAGTTATTTTTGTGACCATTGTGGGTTTTTCTTTCATTAACAGAGGGGTACCAACAATTTTGTCCACGTCTGTACATCACTTTTTAACGACTCTCAACTGGAAACTGGTGAGTGTAATGATTGGGTCTGAAAGGAGCATCCCAGAATGGCTCAGTCCTTTCTTCACATGCAAGGATGGGGCTAGGTTCACCACTTTGTGAACATCTGTGTGGGCAAATAGCCCAACAGTTTAAAAACTCTTGAATTATTCATTTTAATTAATTAAAATTTCCTTTCAATTTTTTTAAACTTTTTTCTTGTAATCTGAAACTTTTTTTTTGGGGGGGGGGGGGTTGCAACTTTAAATTTGTCACTTCCTTTCTACCATATGGATCTTTCGAGGAATATTGCCTTTCTTATCGAGTGATCTAAAACTGAACAAATATGGACAATTTCTAATGGAAATGTGTCTTTTTTTGTTGAAAAAAGCAAGTTTTTTTTTCTCGTGAATTTATAGGACTTCTTGTGATAGTTCTTGTGTGACAGTTTAGAGGTGTGCATGCAGGAAGTTGTTTTACAGAAGTTTATATTTTTCTTTTAATCTGGTGACTTTTTCATATAAATGTGGAAGGTTTTTGCCTTGAATTTTTTTGTCAATTTGTGAGCTGAATAATTGTCCTTTATTGGAAATGTTTGCAACTTTTTTTGTGAAAACACATTTTCCTGATAAATGTGTATTTTTTCATAAATTTGCATATGTTGTTATATATTTTACAAACCCCAAATCCAGTAACGTTGAAATGCTGTGTAAAATGTATGTAAAAACAGAATACAATAATTTGCAAATCCTTTCAACCTTTATTCAATTGAATACACTACAAAGACAAAATATTTAGTGTTCAAACTGATAAACTTTATTGTATTTTTTGCAAATATTCACTCATTTGGAACTTGATTCCTGCAACACATTTCAAAAAAGCTGGGCCAGGGACAACACAATATTGGGAAAGTTGAGAAATGCTCAACAAACACCTTTCTGAAACATTCCACAGCTGAATATGTTGGCCAGAGGGGCCGGGGGCATGGAAGACGGCACATGGGAGCACCAGGACTGCAACCACCATCACATCTGTTGCGGGGACCGCCAAAGCAGAGTCATCCCCTGAACCAGACCTCCTGCCGATGGGACCCGGAACGTTATCGTCGGCAGCATCGGAGTCCTGGATGGTGGTAGAGCTTGAGCACAGGAAAGTAATCTCTCCTGTAGTTCATTTGCCAGTGATTGAGAGATCTTGTCTGGCTCTTGGGGAGGGGAGTTGGGTGCGGCTCTGGGCCGCACCTGGGCTCCCCTCGCCAGGATCTCCGCTGCCGGCGACCCTAATCTTTCCTCCTCTCCTATAGCCTTCGAGCTCCTTCCTAGGGTCGCTAGAGAGGAGCTGCCACCACCGAGACTGCCGATGGACGATGACGTGGGGCTAGCGGTCCCAGAGGAGGTCGACGGGGGTACAGCACTAGGCAAACCAACGGAGTCTATGCACCCTAAATCACTGGAGTCCTGGACTGTGGTGGAGCCCGAGTTCAGGCAAGTATGCTGTATTATGGCAATAGCTTCTATGTCAATGTCACACTGCCCTACTCATGGTGAGGAGGACCCGGGGCAGGTTCCAGTAGCCCCAGGGACCGCCTCACCGGGCTCTGCCGCTGCCAGCGACCCTGACCCGGTCTCTTTTTCTCCCTCTCCGGGTTCGGAGCCCCCTGACAGGGTCGCCGGAGAGCAGCTGATCCCACCACAGGCCTCTGAGGATTGGAGGACAGCGCCAGGGGTCGAGGGGAGCATAACCCCCCCGTTGGGGAGTTCACCACGAGTGCTGCAGAGCCTTCACCGGAGGTCACTGCGAGTGCTGCAGAGCCTCTGCCGGAGGTCACCGCGGGTGCAGCAAGGCTCCCGCTGGAGTCCATTGTGGGTGCAGCGGAACCGGCCCGGTCGGGGTCCACCGCAGGTGCAGCTGGATCCCAAGCCGGGATCACAGCGGGTGCTGCGGATTGCTATGAGGATGCCGTGGTCCCCTTCTCCTCCTGGCTCTACGCCATGGAGATTCGCTCCCTTCGGTCCGGTCACCCACCATCAAGCTTCCCAGTACGAAGGCCGCCTCCTGCTTCATCCCGACAGCCCTGGTGGAGCTACAACACTGGCAGACTGCCTGAGGGCCTGAGTCTCTGGGCCACATGGCCCGCATTTTCCGGCAGGCCACCGGACTCTGGTCATCAGACTGCCTGCTGGGCCTGGGACTCTGGGCAGCCTCCCAAACCTCCACGTCTTTGTACTTGGGGGGGGGGGGGTTAATTGTGGACCCTGGGCAGGGCATTGTGTTCCCTCCTTGCCTGTTCCTCCTACCTCCTACCCGGGTTCATATTGTTATTCCTGTTGGGGTTGTGGGGGGGCTTCTTTTTTTTAATGTTACTGTGGGTGTCTGGGAATCCACCCCTAGAGGGAGGGGCTCTATCATGAACTGAGCCAGTGTTCTCCTGTGGGCTCGGTTCTGATTGGTCTTGGTGGCTCAGGCATCGGGGTTGTCATGCATTGTTATGTTTTGATTTCTCATCTGTGTATTGTTTATTTCCATGCTTGTAGCCACTGCTCTGGCCGGCGATCGTTAGGCAGCTGTTTGACCCACTTCCTGGTGGGCACTGTCTAACATTCACCGGTCCAACCATGCCCCCCTCTCTGACAGTCAGTTGTGCGCCCCGGTAATCATCTTGGCCACGCCTCGCCCAGGTGTTACCAATTTGTTATGCCAGCGGTGTTTGTACTTAACCACTTGCACTCCGGGCAATTTTCTTAAAAATGCCAAAAAATAACGTGCCCAAAGTAAATCGAAAGCTGTTATTCAACCCTTTGCAGCATCTTCATGGGGTTGGTCTCATTTAAAAGAAAACACTTTGAATTTTTTGGCAAAAAAAACATAATCTCTCTACGTGCTCCGGCCACTGAGTTACAGTCATCTAAACATACTGAACTTGAAGAAAAAAAAATTGGACACAGTGTTTTTTTGGATACAAATGCTTGTAAATAACACACAGCTGTCCGATCCGGCTGGAAAATGCAACAGAAATGTAGAACCAAGTGTTATCCAGCTGAGATCCAAATTTGGTAACAATACCACAAAAAATGAATATTTTACACAGCTTTGTTCTCAGGTTGTTCCCAGGCGTTATGGAACTGTGCCAAATTGTGCCAAATGGCACAGTTTGGAAAAACGTCTGTAACTTTTGAATAATTCAATGTAGAATCTTCATTTTAGGCTCTAATGAAAGGTCACACTCAGGGCTGTGTCTGTGTGTGTGTGTGTGGGCGGGGGGTCGTCCCCCCCCCCCCCGCTACCAAGGACCAAATTCGGCCCTCGCTACATGACGGAATACACTTTTTTTTTTTTTTTTCCTTGCATGTTTTCACAGCGGCTCCCCCCCCCTCGCTACTGTGTGTGTGTGTGTGTGGGGGGGGAACCGTGAACGGACCGTGAACGCCCCCCCCCCTCGCTACAGAAGAGGGCCATCGCTACATGATGGAATAGACTGATATGCTTCCCCCCCGCGGACCGGGGAGCGTTCGGACCGTGCCCCCCACCCGCTCCTCTTCTGCAGCGGGGGGGGGGGGGCGTTCACGGTCCGAACACGGCAAATGAACCGTTTATCGCGGCGCACGCACTTCGTGCGCAGTACAGTTGTAATTTACCGATCGGTCAAAAGTCATTTTTGGATTACAGTTTTCAGGGATAAATAATAATTTAGCTTATAACACCTTACCTCTTCAAAGCAGCAGAGTCGTGGCGAACAGCTCTTCCCACGCGTCAGACGAACGCGACGCTGCTCCGCTCGTGGATCCCGATCAACATAATTCCATTATTGCCGCTTTGGCGAATGATTTACGACTTTTGTCGTCGGCCTCCGTCTATTCTGCTGGAATGAGTGCAGGTCCCACTTGTGGGTGTTTTCCATGCTGCTGGGTGAGCCTGGGTCTGTAGTAGATTCGTACAGAGTCCTTCTGCAGCAGTAAATATCGCTTCACCCAGCCTGAATTTCTGTGCTTCAATTGGCTCCTGCATTCACAGTAGGCGGGTCCTCCTTCCTAGATTTTCATTCATTGGCTCCTCAAGGTTTCAGAAACCCAATTCAAGGCTCTTATTAGTCGAATGAGAGGTCAATCAGATGAACTAATCTGTTCGCGGCTGTGTTTGCAGATTTTTTTTTCAGTGGCGCTTGGAGGGCACACCACCTACATCATCACCATCAATATCCTTATCATGCGTCATGCGCACGAGGGCGCACGAGCGTGCTCTTGTGCGCCCTCGTGCGTCATAGGACGCAGAGACTTGCCCGCCCGCGGAACAACGGAGCGCAAGTGGTTAAGGAGCTCTTTTCTAGTCAAACACCGCTGGACCATTGTACGTGTTCACACAGTTGTTCTCCACCATGTGACAGTCACGTCTCAGAAGGACCGTTTGTATGTGCTTGCTGGGAGTCTGGATTACTCGGACTGCCCCTACACTGTGAGTAGACTGCTAGCATTTCTTTGTGCAGTTGTGCAGCTACGCTTTATGATAGCGTTTCCCCCATGCAGCACAACTGCTACGCTTTGTCTGTTGCCCAGTTGTATCTTCCTGTGCCTGTTGGGCGTCCTGGAGGAATCTGAGTTTAACCCAAGCTGTCCATGTCATTTTGTCTGTTTTGGGTGTCAATAAATGTTTGTTTGGTGTAACTCAGCACTTAAGTCCATTCTTCCTTCTCCTCCTCCATGTGCTGTGGAAAAGCGCACGGGGAGTTTATGACAGTAATTCATAAGAAAATGTTCTTAAATTCTGAAAAAAAAACATGCTATTCTTTTTCACATAACTAGCAACAGCTTCCTTTGGTAGTGACTGACTTATAATAAATATATGTATACATGGATAAATGGAATACTGCAAATTATGAAAAAAGTTCCAAAATTGGAAGAAAAGTTATGCATTTAACAGGAAAAAGTCAATGAGAAAAACATTACAAATTCATAATGAAAAGGCACAATATTACAAGAAAAAAAAATGTAGCAATATTCCAAGATCCAAAAGTAACAAAAATTCAATGAAAAACAAATCACAAAAAAATTTCTGAGTAAAAAAAAATCTTTTACTAATGTTGACAGACCAGCTGATTCTTTTCCACACAAACCTGTCCACCAGTTATGCATTTTTTAATTAATTCTTTAAGACAAATTTATGTTAGTTGGCTCAGGCTCAGTCTGAGCTATGGGCTAGCCAGCTGATTAGCAATAGTGATGTAAGAAGAGGGCAGATTTAAATTAGGCCTTAAGGTGCATTCAGACCAAAAACGAATGCGCAAATTTTTCACGCAGCGTGACTACATGTTAACTAGTACATACCCATGCATACCCATCCATGCCCGTAGAAACCAAATATTAGCAAGCATTTCTGCATGCCCGTTGCTGAAGGGTCTCCTCCTGTCTCAGATGGCAGTGTTGTTCACAGTCATGCCTGCGGCTTACTGCTCGAACCTGAGGTGTTTCATCTTCAGGACATCTTTTCTGACTTGCAGCAGTTCTCCTCACTATTGCTTTCCATCTGGTGGGTCTTCTTGTTCTTCTTCTTCTTTGTTCAGACCACTGGTTGAGGCATAGGTGAACTGTAATTCCATTTCATGGACAGGATCATGAAAAAAGATCTGAGCAAAAAGTGGCTTTCGACCCTGTTCAGGAAGACCCATGCATGCCCGTCGAAACCCAGAAACCGGAGCACCTGGAGAAAATCAGCGTTTTGCTTGGCATTTTGCACATTTGTAGTGTAGACTGCCATTCTTCATGGGTACTGCTTTGAATGGGTGTGGTTTAAAGTAGTGTGTCCTATTCTTAATCTGGTGATAGACTGACACACTGATAGAGATTTCTTGAATTTATAGAGTGCCTTCTGCCTTACTGAGTGAGATTTCCAGATTTACTGCTTCAAGTGAGTGTGGTTTAAAATAGTGTGTCCTATTCGGTCTCAGCTTCTCTGTCCCTTGCCTGGCATGCAGTGTTGGCAGCCAGCCGACTATTCCGCATCTCCTTGGTCTCAGCTTGTTTGTGCCTTGCCTGGCATGCAACGTTTCTTGCTTTGCAGGCATTTCGGGCTTCAAGTGACTCAGCACGTGCATGGCGCACTGCCACACGTTTCCTGTCTGTCTGTGCATCCCTTGTCTGTCATACCCTATGCTGGTGAAGGGTCTCCTGTCTCAGAGGGGTGTGTTGTTCACAGGCATGCCTGTAACGTACTGCTCAAACCTCTGGTGTTTCATCTTCACAGCATCTTTTCTGACGAGCAACACAGTCATGCCTGGGAAGTACTGCTCGAACCTCAGCTGTGTCATCTTCATGGCATCTTTCCTGACTTGCAGCAGTTCTCCTCACTTTATTGCTCTCCATTTATGTAGCATCTGGTTTAAATTAGTGAGTCCGATTCTTAATCGGGTGATGAGCATCTCTTCTTTCCTGTTTCTGGCAACTCACATTCCACAGTTTCCATGTTTTTGAATTGCGGGTGTGGTTTAAAGTGCTGTGTCCTATTCATAATCAGGTGATGAGTATCTCTTCTTTGGTGAGTGATGGTCTATATGACATCATAAAGACATCAAGGCAGCATCGTGAGTGATGGTCTATATGACATCATAAAGACATCAAGGCAGACATCATCGGACACTACATCATAGGTTGCCAGTCCTATTGCCTAATGACGGCATCACCTATATGACTGCATCACAAGTCCTATGTAGCCTGAGATCATAGGATCATCACAGGACATTAAGCAGACATCATAGGCTGTCCTATGATGGTGACACACAGAGATTTCTTGAATTCATAGAGTGATTTAAACTACTGCCTACCTGTGCATGCCCGTAGAAAGCAGGTGTAAGCAAGGGTGTAAGAAAGCACATCAGCACTCATTCAGTGATGCCTGCCTTTGATTGTTGTGTCATAGCAAGTCCTATGATCTTTGATGATGTCATAACAAGTCCTATGATCGTGAGTAAAGACTGCCTTTGATCTTTGATGATGTCATAGTGAGTCCTATGATCTTTGCTGATGTCATAACAACTCCTATGATACCTGCATTTGGTCTTTGATGATGTCTTAGCGAGTCCTATGATCTTTGCTGATGTCATACCAAGTCCTATGATCGTGAGTGATGCCTGCGTTTGATCTTTGATGATGTCATAGCGAGTCCTATGATCGTAGTGATGCCTGCCTTTGATCTTTGATGTCCTATGATCGTGAGTGAGCATCAGTGATGCCTGCCTTTGATCTTTAATGATATCATAGCGAGTCCTATGATCGTGAGTGATGCAGTCCAAGGACGGATATTTTTTTCACACATGAGGAGTCGTTATACATAGGAATATCATAGGACATTTCACACATAAGTTGTTATACATAGGAATATCATAGGACATCATAGGAACATCATAGGTGGGCCTATGATCTTTGGTCGTGACACACACACACTGACAGACACACAGACACACAGAGATGTCTTGAATTTATAGAGTGATACATAAATAGACATGAATAGGTAAACATCCAACTGGCAGCTGTGCACATTGTGGTTCTCCGGAAACAGTTCAGCAAGTTTTGTTGGAATGTCAGGGATACCAGGAACAAAGGAAACATCTGATCGCAGTAATGGAAAGGGCTAATTTAAGTTTACATTTGGAAAACATGTTAGGGACCTCGGTCAAGGAAATATATGTAGCTCTACTTACGATATTTAAGTGCAACTGGATTAATCAAAAGAATTTAGGTTTTTTTTTGTTTTTTTTATTTTTTTCCTGCCATTCTCTTGTCCACGCTCCAACCCGGAGGGTGGCAATGGTGCACCTGCAGGCTGGTTGCCGGCCAGCAATCAGATCTAGAAGAAGAAGAAGAAGAAGAGTGATATTTAGCAGTGATGCAGGTGACTGCAACAAAGCCTGGATGAATCCCGAATCTTGGTCAAAATATCACAAAGCTATGATGAAGATGTCACAAAGCTACAAAGCTATGAGGATTATGTCATAAAGCTATGAGGAAGACATCACAAAGCTATGAGGAAATCATCACAAAGCTATGAGGAAAACGTCACAAAGTTATGAGGAAAACATCACAGAGCGATAAGAGGAAAACATCACAAAGCTATGAGGAAAACATCACAAAGCGAGGAGGAAAACATCACAAAGCTATGAGGAAAACATAATCAAGTCAGTGGCGGCAATGCACCTTTGAGCTGGATGCCAACTGCCAAGCAAATCTAACAGAAGACATGAGTTCACCATCACTATATATTCAAGAAATGTCTGTGTGTCTGTCACGATCATAGAAGATCATAGGATGGCCTATGATGTCTGCAGGATGTCCTATGTTGATCTTATGATCTCATGGTACATAGGACTTGCAATGATGTTATATAGGCAATACGGCCATATAGGCAATAGGACTGGCTACCTGTGTCCTTTGATGATAGCCTGGATGTCTTTATGATGTCATATAGACCATCAACCTACCTGTGATGTAGTATCCTATTACTCCAGCTTGGATGTCTTTATGATGTCATATAGACCATCACTCACGATGCCTGCCTACCTATGATGTAGTGTCCTATGATGCCTGCCACAGGAAGAGACCCTTCACCAGCATAGGTATGACAGACAAGGGATGCACAGACAGGAAACCTGTGGCAGTGTGCCATGCACGTGCTGAGTCACTTGAAGCCCGAAATGCCCGCAAAGCGAGCAACGCTGCACGCCAGGCAAGGCCCAGAGAAGCTGAGACCGAATACGGCACACTACTGTAAACCATATCCATTTGAACCAGGACATCAGGAAATCTCACTCAGTAAGGCAGAAGGCACTTTATAAATTCAAGAAATCTGTCAGTGATGCATGTGGCATGACTGTGAACAACACAGCCATCTCACACAGGAGGAGACCTGGCACAGACAAGCTGAGACCCAGGAGATGTGGAATAGTCAGCTGGCCGCCAACGCTGCACGCCGGGCAAGGCCCAGAGAAGCTGAGACCGAATACGACACACTACTTTAAACCACTCCCATTTGAACCAGGACATTGGGAAATCTCACTCAGTAAGGCAGAAGGCACTCTATAAATTCAAGAAATCTCTGTCAGTGATGCCTGCGGCATGACTGTGAATACCGTAACACAGCCGTCTCACACAGGAGGAGACCCTTCAGCAACAGGCATGCATAAGTACTTGCTTATACTTGGTTTCTACGGGCATGGACGGGTATGCACGGGTATGTACTAGTATGAGTGAGTTGCAGACAGGCAGAGTTGCCTTTATAACTTCTGCAGTTGTGTTCTACCTGCTGTGGAAATCCCCAAAATACTATCATGTTTAAGTTTACATTATCTGATGGGGGTGTCACTTGGAAAAATTGTCCCTGCCTCCAAAATTTCATTGCTAGCCTGCTAGCCCTCATTAGCACACCCGTGGCAGGAGTCAGTTTGTGGGTGGATAACTCCTACACTCCAATTCAGCTGCAGAGCTGAATCTCATTTTCGAACTAGTTTATTCTCAAGTTTTGATTCTTTTACTCCAGTAATGGCAGAATCTCAAGGCCAGTTACTAGCTAGCGCTACCAAATCCCTTGGATGTGCGACTGCCAAAATTTGCATGTTTTCCACATGTTTACATTGACTATACATGTACTCACATTGCACTTTCACACTTGTTCTGAATGCACCATAAGGGATTTAAACAAAACGGACCATTCTGAGAAAAAGATGATTCACTATGACCCATCCGGGATGTCCAGTGGGCCCCACCAAAGGTTAAACTGGGCTGTCTTATGGGTCTCATGTGGGTTTGTCCATGGATTCCATGTTGGCCCCATCTGTGTTTGCTCACATGGACTTTCCCTGTTTAAACGTATTTTCTCATGAATTTGCTATTTTTTTTTGTAAATTTGTCACTTTTCCCCAAAATTTGATACATTTTCTTGAAAATTTTAAACTTTCTCATAAATTTGCAACATGTTTTTTACTGTAAATTTGTAACTTTCTCATAAATTTGGTGATTTGGTGACAGATCAGGAAGGAGAAGGAAGCAGCGTTGAAAAGTGGAGACAGGGACTGCTACAGGGAGGTCAAATACCGGTTTAGCAGAGAGCTGAGGAGAGCTAAATCTGTGTATTCTGAGAGACTCCAGCAGCAGTTCACTGCTAACGACTCTGCTTCTGTGTGGAGAGGACTGAGGCAAATCACCAACTATCGGCCTCAGGCTTCTAAGGGACAGGATGACAAAGCCCTTTGTCAAAGACTGTCCCAACACTATGCCCGTTTTGACACCTCGTCAGCTGTGTCCAACTCCCCCCTCCCCCCAGCGCCACTGCCTCCATGGTCCCCACTTCATCAAAGGCGCCCCCCCTCCCCCCTGCCCTTGCCATCAGTGAGCAGGACGTGCACAGACAGTTCTCCAGACTGAACCCGCGCAAGGCCCCCGGTCCGGACGGCGTGTCTCCCTCCACCCTGAGACACTGTGCGGAGGAGTTGACTCCTGTCTTCACAGACATTTTTAACACCTCCCTGAAGTCATGCCACGTGCCGGCCTGCCTCAAAACCTCTACCATTGTCCCTGTCCCCAAGAAGCCACGGATCACTGGACTTAACGACTACAGACCTGTAGCGCTCACCTCTGTAGTCATGAAGTCCTTTGAGCACCTGGTCCTGCCCCACCTCAAGACCATCACCTCTCCCCTCCTGGACCCGCTGCAGTTTGCCTACAGAGCCAACAGGTCTGTGGACAACGCAGTCAACCTGGCCCTCCACTCCATCCTGCAGCACCCGGACTCCCCGGGAACCTACGTCAGGATCCTGTTTGTGGACTTCAGCTCTACATTCAATACCATCCGCCCCGCTCTGCTCCAGGACAAGCTGTCCCTGCTTAACGTGCCTGACTCCCTCTGCAGGTGGATCACTGGCTTCCTGACGGACCAGAGGCAGCATGTGCGGCTGGGAAAGACTGTCTCAGACTCTGTTAGCATCAGCACCGGATCACCCCAGGGCTGTGTACTTTCCCCCCTGCTCTTCTCCCTGTACACCAACTCCTGTACCTCCAGCCACCAGACTGTCAAGCTGATCAAGTTTGCGGACGACACCACCCTCATCGGGCTCATCTCCAATGGCAACGAGTCCTTCTACAGGAGAGAGGTGGCCCAGCTGGCGTCCTGGTGCAGCCACAACAACCTGCAGCTGAACGCTTTGAAGACAGTGGAGATGATCGTGGACTTCAGAAAAGTCACAGCCCCTCTGCCCCCCCTTAGCATCACAGACTCTCCCATCACCACTGCGGATTCCTTCCGCTTCCTGGGCACCACCATCACCCGGGACCTCAAGTGGGAGCCGACCATCAGCTCCCTCATCAAAAAGGCCCAGCAGAGGATGTTCTTCCTGCGGCAGCTGAGGAAGCTCAAGCTACCCACCAAGATGTTGGTGCAGTTCTACACGGCCATCATCGAGTCCATCCTCACCACGTCCATCACCGTGTGGTACGCAGGAGCCACCGCCAGGGACAGACTAAGACTGCAGCGCGTTGTGCGCGCTGCTGAGAAAGTGATCGGCTGCAAGCTCCCATCCCTCCAGGACCTGTACATCTCCAGGACCCGGAGGCGTGCAGGTCGGATCATAGCCGACCCTTCACACCCTGGACACGCACTGTTTGGCCCCCTCCCCTCAGGCAGAAGACTTCGGTCCATTCAGACTAAAACCTCCTGCTACATGAACAGCTTCTTCCCCTCTGCCATCAGACTGCTGAACACTAAGTGACTTATTAGACTCTCTTGCACTACGTACAGCAGCTCAAACGGACTCATGACAATTATCAGTGTTTTCTTTTTGCACTACTGACTGCACTATGTGGAACTCCACAATATCTGCTGCTTGTTAATATATTTAAAAATTGCATAGATTAGTATTACTTATTCATATTCTACCTTTTATTGCATGCGTAGTTTTTTATTTTTATCTTTAGTGCTATTCCATGTTTAATGTTGCAGCATTGCACCGAGACAAATTCTTAGTTTGTGTACTACATGAACAATGGCAATAAATCTCATTCTGATTCTGATTCTGATTTTTTTTCTTGTAAATTTGCAACTTTTTTCTCAAAAAATTATTTTTTCTTGTAAAATTGTGACTTTTTTCTTGCATATATGCTAATTTTTTCTTGTAATTTTAGAACGTTTTCAAAAATTTGCCACTTTTTTAATTGTAATCTTCCTGTCATGTTCGCTGCTTCTTTGCGCAGTGCACAAATGAATTGATACGAGCCCAAACACAGGTGATGTGAACGTGTTTATTAAACAGAAACCAACATAGAAGTGTCCAGTGAAAACAGTTCAGGATGGGTAATGATTAAGATGACCGACTACGAACTCCATTGGCAAGCCCCACTGAAGAGGAAGACTTCCATGAGGGTTGGAGCGCTACTTGGCTCAGGAAACAACACCATCATCATCATCATCATCATCATTGCAGTCTGTCAGGGGTGACAATGACTGTTTCATTTAGGTCTGATCAGATTCCTCAACGCAGCTCTGTCCTTCGCCTTCCGCTTCCTGGAACTCCTGACCTTGTTAACCCGGGCAACGTCCGAGCCGGTATGAGTTGCTTTCTGACTGACCATTTAATGAAACTGCTTGCAGTCTGTTCAAAAGTCCAAAAAGAGGAGAAACCAACCGTGAGTGAGCTAGAACATCGAATATTGACTAACGGCGCCATGCTGAGTGCTCACACTTTCACCCATAAGTGACAAGTGGATGATGCAGGTGTGCAGCGGCAGTTGGTGCGTGAAGGCGTGTCCGCGTATGTGAGTAGGAATGAATGTATGTGCGTGCGTGTGTGTGTATGTGTGGAAACACAAAAGGTGATGGCAAGCAGCTGGTGAATGGCTGGCAGGGAGGGGAGGAGGCGTGGCTGTAGAATGGCAGGGAGCCCAGGACCCGGAGGCTCCAAAAACCTGCCAGCTGAGAATTAAGAAAACCATGACCAGGGAAAATACAGCCACAAATCATGGAACAGGATTGAGACTTCAATCCAGCTCATGACACTTTCAACTTTTTCTCATAATTGTTTTTTTTTTTTTTGTAAATTTGTGAGTTTTCCCCCCAAATTTGCCACATTTTTCTTGTAAATTTGGAATGTTCTCAAAAATGTTTGCTTTTTTACTGTAAACTTACAGCTTTTTTTCATAAATTTTCCAGTTTATTTACTCACACTTTTTGTAAAATTGCAGCTTTTCCCCAATTTTTCATAAAAAATTTGAGTTTTTTCTTGTAAATTTGTCAGTTTTTTGTTGTAAGTTTGTAATGCTTTTCAAGTAATTTTACATTTTTTTTTTCTTGTAAAGTTGCAACTTTCATAAATTTTCACTTTTTTCAATTAACTTTGCAACTTTTTTTCTAGTGAATTTGTGACTTTTTTCTCGTAAATTTGTGACTGTTTTCACATTTTTTCTGGTAAATACAGTGGTGTGAGAAAGTTTTTGCCCCCTTCTTGATTTCTCATTTTTTTGTATGTTTGTCACACTTAAATGTTTCAGATCATCAAACAAATTTAAATACTAGACTAAGATAACACAAGTAAAGACAAAACGCAGTTTCTGCATGAAGGTGTTTACTAAGGGGGGAAAAAAAATCTAAACCTACATGGCCCTGTTTGAAAAAGTGATTGCCTCTGTCATGAATTGCCCCTCGGGGCAGAGAGGAAGACCCACACACTGAATTGTGAGTTAGTGAGAGTTATTGGAAACAGCGAAACACAAACTCCAAAACAGTGCACCAATACAAAATTCAAACAAGCAAGCAAACTTACGGATTTAGCGCACCAGAATGAGGGCTGTGTCCTGGTGGAGGCGGGGAAAGAGAAAATCAAGACTGTGATAAAGAGAAATAAAAATAACCGCCCTTAAATAGGGTCAGAAAAAAATCGCATAAGTAATGACAGGTGTGGGTCACATGAGCGGGCAGATGGTAACAATGATTCATAATTTGGACCAGCTGGGAGCAATGAGAGGGGAGCGGCTGGAGCTTACAGCTGACAGGGGCAACGCCCTCAAGGAGCACAAATCCAGAAATGCCACTGACAGCTGTCAACCTAGAGGGAGAACACAACAGTAAGGGATATAAAGAATAAAATATCAACAAATGCAGACTGAGATATAAATACAAATTTATACAAAATAAGAGCGTAACAAAACTATGATGTAAACAGGAAAATAGAAAACAGTATGAGAATTACAGAAACCAAAAGGCACAAAATACATCAAATATATAAATATAGAGGAAAAGCCATGAAACTGAGCATGGCGGAAACCTCCAGTGCTCAGCTCATGACAGAGCCCCCCTCCCAAGGGATGGAAACCAGACACCCCAGGCTAACATCAAAAGAAAAAGAAAGACCCCCCCCCCCCCCAATAGAAGCACAACAATAACCCACCCCGGGTGGGTGGTAGGGGAACAGGCTAGGAGGGAACAAAACAAAATCCCGCTCAGGACCCACACCAGGTGAAACCCTAACCACTTAAGCCCCCTGGACCAAAGTGCTGGACAGTTCAGGTGAGTGGCCAAAGTCCCAGGCCCAAAAGATGGCATGATTGAAAGAGTCAGGTGGCCTACCAGAGAATGTGGGCCACCCAACCCCGCGGCACAGTCTGCCGGGTGGTCTGCCAGAGTTTTTTTAACCTGAACAGAAAAGGTGGTCCAGGAGGCGACTGCCCAACCAGAAGAACCAACAGTGAGTCAGATGGAGGAGTCGGGGAACCCGAGCCGATGTCAGGGTGAGGAAAGGGAACCACGATGGCCTCGGGCAGAGGAGGGAGAACCACGACAGTGTCTGGCAGAGGAGGAGGAACCGTGACCGCATCTTGCAGAGAAGGGGGAGCCATGACGCCATCAGGCAGAGGAGGGGGAGCCACGACGGCGTCAGGCAGAGGAAGGGTAACCACGACACCCTTGGACTGGCCTGGAGCACCCTTGGTGGTCCCAGACTGAGATATTGCAGCACCCACAGTGGCTCCGGGCTGGAGCCTAGCTGCACCAGTGGTGGCTCTGGGCTGGAGTGGAGTTGTACCCGCGGTGGTCCCAGACTGGGACATAGCTGCACCCTCGGTGGTCCCTGATTGGGCCAAAGCTGCACCCTCGGAGGACCCAGACTGGGCCAGAGCTGCACCCATGGTGGACCCGGACTGGGCAAGAGCTGCACCCACAGTGGCACCTTGGCTGGAGCGTAATGCCCACAGTGGGCTCACACTGGAGCACATCACCCAAGTAGGTTTCAGTCTGGGGTGCACCACCCACGGAGACCCGGACTGAGGAGGAGCTGCACCCACGGAGGTTCTGGGCTGGGATGGAGCACCCGCGACAACCTCAGTAGGGGGAGCTGGACCCACGGAGATCTCAGGCAGCGAGGCCAACCCACGGAGACCTCTATCAAAGCTGGATGACCCTCGGTGACCCTGGGGGAAAGCTCAGGCAGGAGAGGCAGAGAAACAGGGTCAGGGTCACCGGTGGCAGTGGAGCCCGGCAAGATGAGCTGAGGTACAGCTGGTGGCTGCACCTGGCTCTCCCCATCAACAGCCAGGCAAGTTCTCTCCAAAATAGAAACAACAAAGACAAAGTAGAGCACTTTCCTGATCTCAAGCTCCACCACCGTCCAGGACTCTTGTCAATCCAGGCGATGGTTTCTCAGTACCGGCCCTCTGGAGGTCCAGCTCCAGCTCTGATGCCGTGGACCCTGCAGCAGGCATGGTGGTCAATGCAGTCCCGGGACCCCCCAGTGAGGTGACCCACGCAGGTGGCTTGTCTGGAGTTGATTAAGGAGGTCAGTTTTCTGCTGGCACTGGATCCTGTTCTGCTGAGGCCTGGGGATGCTCCATCATCAGCACAGGCTTCAGCTCGGTCGCAGCGCTTTCCCTCCATCCAGACTGTGGCTGCGGCGCTGGGACCAGGTCCTACATAGCTGCAAGCAACTCCATCGTCCGGCAGCTCAATTCTGGGTCCGGCAGAAACTCAGGGGGGAAAGGAGGAGGCAAAGAGAGAGCAGGGAAATAGTCTAAAGCTGCAGCAGATGGTGAGGACTCAAGAGGACTGCCTAATCAGAGCCTCACCGTCAGGAGTCAGGCAAAATAATTTATGCTTAATTGAATGAGAAGGTGAAACCACTTCCCTGAACTCCTGGGCTGTGATGTCTTCTGCTGCAGCAGGTTGGAAATCAGCCCTCTCCATGACTTAAGTAGAGGAGGGCCGCCCAGGGAACCCTTGAGGAGCTGCCTGTGCAGCCACAGTGACGGGTGGAGCTGGGGAGGAAACAGCCAACCTCTCAGCAGTGGGAGAGAATGTCGAGGAGGAGCAGGAAGCAGCAGCTGTGGAGAAGGAAGGAGCTGACGATACAGCTGCAGAGGAAAAGCACAGAGAGAGCACTGCTGCGGGAGCCTTCTGCCTCAGCGAAGGAGGAACTGCTGCCTGAGAGGCGAGGAAATTCCTCTGGTGGTCCGGAGCTGGGTGGCAGCGTCTTGAAGTAAGTGGCGCGGGAGAAGGAACAGGCACCGGAGACTGGTGAGGCGCCGATACAACAGAGGCCCAGGAACCCCTCCACTTCGGCCTAGGCGCAGATCTCCTCGGAGAATTTCTTACCATCTCACTTTTCTCACACCACCAGAGAAATCCTCTCCACCCTCTCAGCATGCTCCTGAAGCTGAGGACACTGGCGAGCAGCTACAGACGTGGACAAAATTGTTGGTACCCCTCTGTTAATGAAAGAAAAACCCACAATGGTCACAGAAATAACTTGAATCTGACAAAAGTGGTAATAAATAAAAATTCTATGAAAATTAACCAATGAAAATCACACAATGCTTTTGAATTGTGGTTCAACAGAATTATTAAAAAAAAAAAATCATTAAATAGGCCTGGACAAAAATGATGGTACCCCTAGAAAAGACTGAAAATAAAATGACCATAGGGACATGTTCAACCAAGATGTGTCCTCTAATTAACATCACAGGTGTCTACAAACTTGTAAGCAGTCAGTCGGCCTATTTAAAGGGTGACAAGTAGTCACTGTGCTGTTTGGTGACATGGTGTGTACCACACTAAACATGGACCAGAGGAAGCAAAGGAGAGAGTTGTCTCAGGAGATTAGAAAGAAAATTATAGACAGGCATGTTAAAGGTAAAGACTATAAGACCATCTCCAAGCAGCTTGATGTTCCTGTGACTACAGTTGCACATATTATTCAGAAATTTAAGATCCACGGGACTGTAGCCAACCTCCCTGGACGTGGCCGCAGGAGGAGACGGATAATACGAATGGTAACAAAAGAGCCCAGAACAACCTCTAAACACATTCATGGTGAACTCCAAGGTCAAGGTACATCAGTGTCAGATCTCACCATTTGTCATTGTTTGAGCCAAAGTGGACTTCATGGAAGACGACCAGGGAGGACACCACTGTTGAAAACAAATCATAAAAAAGCCAGACTGGAATTTGTCAACCTGCATGTTGACAAGCCACAAAGCTTCTGGGAGAATGTCCTGTGGACAGACGAGACAAAACTGGAACTTTTTGGCAAGGCACATCAGCGCTATGTTCACACACGCAAAAATGAAGCACACCAAGAAAAGAACACTGTCCCTACTGTGAAACATGGAGGAGGTTCTGTTATGTTCTGGGGCTGCTTTGCTGCATCTGGCACAGGGTGTCTTGAATCTGTGCAGGGCACAATGAAATCTCAAGACTGTCAAGGTATTCTAGAGAGAAATGTGTTGCCCAGTGTCAGACAGCTTGGTCTCAGTCGCAGGTCATGGGTCTTGCAACAGGATAATGACCCAAAACACACAGCTAAAAACACCCAAGAATGGCTAAGAGCCAAACATTGGACTATTCTAAAGTGGCCTTCTTTGAGCCCTGATCTAAATCCTATTGAGCATCTGTGGAAGGAGCTGAAACATGGCATCTGGAGAAGGCACCCTTCAAACCTGAGACAAATGGAGCAGTTTGCTCATGATAAGTGGGCCAAAATACCTGTTGAGAGGTGCAGAAGTCTCATTGACAGTTACAGAAATCGTTTGATTGCAGTGATTGCCTCAAAAGGTTGTGCAACAAAATATTATGTTAAGGGTGCCATCATTTTTGTCCAGACCTGTTTCATGAGTTTGTTTTTTAAAAAAACACAATTCAAAAGCATTGTCTGATTTTCATTGGTTAATTTTCATAGAATTTTTATTTATTACCACTTTTGTCAGATTCAAGTTATTTCTGTGACCGTTGTGGGTTTTTCTTTAATTAACAGAGGGGTACCAACAATTTTGCCCACGTCTGTACCTCCACGAGACCCAGGTACCACAACGCATCCTTTGGGGTAGGACTGATGCGAGCTGTGGAGATTAGTCCATCCATCTCTATCAGGGTTTTGCAGTACTCCCACCCCAGGCTCATCAAGTAGCTGCGCCCACCTGCAGAGTCCGTATTGGCTGGGGACATGATTCTCTCCCGAGAAACAGGTGAGTGAAAACAAAACAAAACAAAAAAAAAGAAAAAAAAACACACACAAACTACAGCAGCTGGGTCTCTTACTGGCTGCAGTCTTCTGTCATGAATTGCCCCTTGGGGCAGAGAGGAAGACCCATGTGCTGAACTGTGAGTTTGTGAGATTTATTGGTAACAACGAAACACAAAATCCAAAACAGTGCACCAACACAAAATTCAAACAAGGGAGCAAACTTACTGATTTAGCATACCAGAACGAGGGCTGCATTCTGGTAGAGGCGGGGAAAGAGAAAATCCAAGACTGCGGCAAAGAGAAATAAAAATAATTCACTTCAATTCAATTCAATTCAATTCAACTTTATTTATATAGCGCCATTTCAAAACAACAATCATCTCATAGCACTTTCAACCGTAGGGGAAACCCCCACAATTGCAGAAAAAAACCCAGAAATCAGGCGATCCCCTGTGAGCAAGCACTTGGTGACGGTGGAGAGGAAAAACTCCCCTTTTAACAGGAAGAAACCTGCAGCAGAACCAGGCTCAGGGAGGGGCCGTCATCTGCTGCGACTGGCTGGGGGTTGAGGGGGATAGAGAAGAAGAAAAGAACAGACATGTAGAGAGCAAACAGCATGATGGGGACTCAATCTATGGGAGAGAACAAACAAATGTTCATGACCAGCAAAAAAAAACAAAAACAAACAACAATAAATAAAAAAAAGGGTTTTTTTGCATAATTTTGTCCATGGCGCAAGTGTTACTTAAACCCACTCATGCATATTAAACTCAAGTGGGGCCCAGATGGTTTTAAAACAGATAAACAGATTACCTTCTTACCTGCACCACAGGAAAAGTCCATGTGGGTAAACACAGATGGGGCCAACATGGAACCAGTGGACAAACCCACATGGAACCCATAAGACAGCCCAGCTTAAACCTATTGTGGGGCTCACAGGAGCATCTTTGCTGGGTAGGCTGCAGTAATTAATTAAATAATGAAAGAAAATCTGACAAATTTCACAAAGACAAACACTTCATTAAGACCTGTGGGAGCCGTCAATATGTGGGGAAAAAAAAAAAAAAAACAGTCAATGACCCCTTTAAAACTTGCAGAGTCATTTGTTTTATTGATGTATAAATTTTGATGATCAGATAAAAGTTTTCCCATTTTTCCCATGTGTCGTTTTACTGAATCACTGATAGCAGGATGAACCATGTTGCCATTTTTGCCTCTTTGACTGGAGGCACTAACTCAAATACGAAACAACTCAGACAAAACCGCCGTTAATATTTCACCACATGCTTCTGACTAGATGAAAGTGCCTGTGGAGTCCCCTCCCCCTTGGTGCTGGGGGAGAAAAAGAGCACCGAATATCCCGTAGGCGGTGAGACGGATCACAGACAAACAGAACCAAAATGAAACCAAACATGGCGTGATTGTACTGTACTCCTTCAACTGTGGAGAACCCCCCCAAAAAAGATGTTAAACAGCTGCTTTCATGTGCCATGAAAGCTGGAGGACATTTGATGTTGAAAAGTTCTGCAAGCCGAGGGACACACAAGCGCATTAACACAACTTTGAACCGTTAAATTGTTCCGCTGGAAAGTCGTCTGGACCCGGATAAACGGTGGCAATTTTAAATTCATGTGTTGTTTTTACGTTGAAAGGGAAGAGGCATCAAAGGCAGAGGGAGGCAGATTAATGCAGGAGCTAAACGGGCCTTGCTGAGAAAACCTACAGCTGCAATCAAAATTATTCAACCCCCTGCTACAAATTAGCGTTACTGGCAAAATGTACAAACTAGCAGCTGTTTGCAATAAACTGATCATCAAAGAACAGTTTAAATAGCTCAACACAACTAATATTACAAGTGGTTTCTCCAAATTCAGCAACAATTTTAATGACTATTGCAGTCTAAAAATTAATTCAACCCCTTCATTACAAGCATTTTTAGTGCTTAGTAGAGCACCCTTTTGCCGTTATGACCTGCTGCAAACGTGATCGTTCCTGAGGAATCAGCCTATTCCTCATTGGCAAAGGCTCCCAATTCACTCATATTCTTGGGTTTGCCTGCTTTTTCAAATCCCACCAGAGATTTTCAATGGGGTTCAAGTCAAGCAACTGTGATGGCCACTCTAGTATCTTCCAGGACTTCTTCTGAAACCAAGCCTTGGTGGACTTTGAGGTATACTTGGGATCATTTTCTACCTGGGAGGTCCAATGACGCCCAAGCTTCAGCTTCATCACAGACAGCATGACATTTTCTCTCAGGATTTCCTGAAACTTGAATCTAACTTGCCCAACACATGCTGCAGGTTTCCAGTGCCAAAGCAAGCGAAGCAGCCCCAGAACATCACTGAGCCACCGCCATGCTTCACTGTAGGCACGGTGCTCTCATTTTTCCCATAAATTTGCAACTTTTTTCTTGTATATTTTAAACCTTTTCCCCATAAATTTGTGAGACTATTTTTAAATTTGCAGCTTTTTTTTTTATAAATATCCAACACATTTTTCTTGTAAATTTTCCACTATTTTTCTTGTATTTTTGTTTTTGTTTTGTTTTTTGTAAATTTGCAATTTTTGCTCTCACAATGTTGTTACTTTTTTCTGGTAAATATTCAAATTTTTCTTGAAAATTTGCTACTGTGTTTGGTGTAAATGTGTAGCAGTTTTTCCTTACTGTAGAACACTGCAACAGATACTGGAGTCAGTTTGTCTTGGCCTGTCCTTGCCATTGATAATACCTCTATCTGCCAAGAATGTGCCGCTAGTCCAGCAAAAGCTAGCAGTACTCAAATACTTTGCAACCAGTTTCATGAAATGGTCAGTCAGAAAGCAACTCATACCGGCTCGGATGTCGCCCGGGTTAACAAGGTCAGGAGTTCCTGGCGGTGGAGGGCGAAGGACAGAGCTGCGTGGAGGAATCTGATCACACCTAAATGAAACAGTCATTGTCGTCCCTGACAGACTGCTACGATGATGAGAAATTTGTTGCTTTTATTTATTTTTTTTTCCAATGTGTTTTTATTGAAATCAGTTTCAGAAATTACAGACAAGTTAGCATAATACTTCTTGAAACAAAAAAAATAAAGATACATTTATTTAACACATATACATATATGTATATAGGATTGAATAGTGCATCAACAAGTACTTCACACTTAAGCACCAGATTTTTTTTTTTTTAATATCCCCTAGAAACCCCCCACCCCACCCCAGCTCACAAAATCAGTGGAGGAAGTACCTCAACAGGCATATAATTTGAAACAAATACACATAATAAAGTAGGGAAAAAAATAGCAAAAAAAAAAAAAAAAAAATATATATATATATATATATATATATATATATAACAAGGCACATGCTGACATAATTAGATGGGTAAGACTTTTAGATTAGAAAAGTAAGATATAAAACATTGCCATTTCTGGTAAAACCTTTCTGTGCATCCTCTTATAGTGTATTTAATTTTCTCAAGTTTTAGAAAAAACATCATGTCCTTGAGCCATAGAGAAATTGAGGGATATCTGACAGATTTCCAATGAAGCAGTAAAGTACGCCTTGCTATTAAGGATGTAAAGGCCACAATATCCCTTTGTACCGAATTCAAAACTACAGAGGAATCAGGAATCCCAAATATGGCAATAAATGGAGAAGGCAGCAGAGTCACTTGAAGAACCATGGAGATAATTGTAAAGTAACTAGACCAAAAACTGTATAATTCCGGACAAAGAAAAAACATATGGCCAAGGTGGCAGGGAGATCCCTTACATTTATCACAACTACCATCAACTTCTGGGCAAATCTCAGAGAGTCTCAGTTTTGAGTAGTGGACTCTATATATTACCTTAAACTGAATCAAGCTAAGACGAGCGCATGAGGAAGACGTTCTAATTCTGTTAATGGCATCCTCCCAAAGCTCATCAGTCATCTGTATACCCAATTCTTTCTCTCACAATTTTTTTTATTTTGACACTTGATTCATCGTTTAATGTTAAAGTGGAATTATAAAGCTTGGATATCAACCCTTTATGCTGTGGACCATGTGAAACTATACTTTCCCAGGGCTGCTCAGGAGGGATAGAAGGAAAGTTAGAGAAACACTTAGAAACAAAATTATGTATTTGAAAATAACGAAACAAATGGGTGCCGGGTAAGTTATAATTGAAAGATAAATTGGTAAAACTATCAAAAAGCCCAGATGTATATAAACTCCTTATATGTTCAATACCTCTGTCATGCCAGTCAGAGAATGATGAATCTGAGAGAGATGGGGGAAACAAATGATTTTTAGTTAAAGGACATAAAGAGGAGGCAGCTACAAAACCAAAGCGCCGCCTAAACTGAAACCATATTTTTAATGTGTTGAGAACCACTTGACTGTCCGTATACAAAGAGGGTTTTGTAGGCAAAGAAGAAAAAATTAATGCAGGTATTGACGACCCCCGACAGGATGATAATTCCATTCTACACCATGGGGAGCGAAAAGACTTTAACCAATAGCAGATTTTATGTATATGTGCCACCCAATAATAAGATTGGAAATCAGGTAATGCAAGTCCACCGCTAAGTCTACATCTTTGCAATAATTTTTTACGAACTCTAGGTGGTTTACCATTCCAGATAAAGCCACAAATTATCTTATCCAGAGAATCAAAAAAGTTTTTAGGCAGAAAAAGAGGAATTGACTGAAATAAAAAAATGAATTTTGGTAAGACATTCATCTTGACAACATTAATCCTACCCAAGAGTGACAGAGGGAGATTTCACCAATGCTGGGCGTCAGAGGTTATTTTGGCAATAAGGGGAGAAAAATTGGCTGAAGCTAGGGTAGAGAAAGAGCGTGTCACATTTATACCAAGATACTTGAATCCTGCGGGACTAAGTTTGAAGGGTATGTCAGACTGCTGAAGATCACAGGCAGTCGTATTGATGGGAAAGCATTCGCTTTTTTCCAAATTCAATTTATAACCGGAAAAGGAACTGAAATTATTTAAAATACTCAAGACATTGGGGATAGAACTAACTGGATTTGACACATATAACAACAAATCATCCGCATATAACGACAACTTGTGTTCAGTTCCATTTCGGAAAATCCCTCTAAATAAATTGGAAGACCGCAACGCAATGGACAGAGGCTCAATGGCAATAGTGAAGAGCAAGGGCGATAATGGACAGCCTTGCCGTGTGCCACGTCCAAGAGAAAAGTAATCAGAAAACATATCATTAGTTTGAACCCTTGCCTTCGGGGATGTATAGAGGAGACGAATCCAAGAAACAAATTTCTCATTGAATCCAAATTTCCTCAAAACCGCAAACAAATATTCCCACTCTACCCTGTCGAACGCTTTTTCAGCGTCTAGCGATATGACTATTTCTGATGAATCAGATGACTGTTTTGCATAAATTATATTGAAGAGAGTGCGTATATTAAAAAATAATTGTCGTCCCTTAACAAAACCGTTCTGTTCTTCAGATATAATCAAAGGGAGAACCTTCTCCAATCGGGAAGAAATTACTTTGGCTAACACTTTCACGTCAGCATTAAGCAATGATAGTGGTCTATAAGAGCTACATAGAGTTGGGTCTTTGTCCTTTTTATGAAGTAAAACAATCGAAGCTTGTGTTAGAGTTGGAGGAAGAATACCTCGTTCTAATGATTCATTAAAGGTAGCTAAAAGTAAAGGTGCTAATTTTTCCGTAAATCTTTTATAAAATTTAATGGGAAACCCATCAGGGCCAGGTGCTTTATTTGATTGCATTGCTTCAATTGAGTTAATTATTTCAACAAGGCCGAGTGGGGAATCCAGGCTTTTTGCAGTGTCTGAGTCAATTACAGGATTCGAGAGGCCATGAAGAAATAAGTTCATGTTATGTGAATCTGTTGGGAACTCCGACGTATATAATGAGGAATAAAATGTTTTAAATGTGGCATTGATTTCATTAGGATCTGTCGTGACTATATGTTGACTATTCTGAATATTACTTATAATCCGAGAATTAGCTTGACGGCGTAGCTGATGTGCCAACAGACGGCTTGCTTTGTCGCCATATTCATAATGAGTTCCACGATTTTGTAGTAATAGCCGTTCAGCTTCTTGGGTTGAAATTAGATCAAGTTCTGACTGTACCTCTATGCGCTGTTTAAATAATTCTGGTGTAGGATTTAAGGCATAACTTTGATCAATATTACTAATAGCTAAAGTGAGTTCAGAAAACTTGGTGTGACGTCTCTTATTAGAAAGAGCAGAGTAGTAAATGATTTGTTCTCTAAGGTAGGATTTAAGAGTCTCCCATAATAATGAATATGAAGTAGAATCATTTTTATTAAACAACAAAAACTCATCAATTGAATTGGAAATAAAATCACAAAACTCTTTATCTGCTAAAAGAAGAGAATTAAACCTCCATGAAGGAAGACTGCATTTATAGGCACCCAACTGAATATCTAATAATAATGGTGCATGATCAGATATTATTATACTTAAATAATCAGAGGAAACTACACAGGAATTTAAAGTACAGTCAATAAAAAAGTAATCAATCCTGGAGTAAGAATGATGCACCTTAGAAAAAAAGGAGAATTTTTTACTGGTTGGATTGCGGAATCTCCAAGGATCGACAAAGCCATTCTGTGTCATGAAATCAGAAAATGTTTGAGACATTAAAGACTTATTTAGATTACGGGGATTAGATCGATCTAATAATGGATCAAAGACACAATTTAAATCGCCCCCTAAGATTAACAAATGTGAATTCAAAAATGGTAAGCTACTTAATAATTTATTTGCAAATTCAACATTGTCAATATTTGGGGCATATACATTGACTAACAGAACCTTTTTCTGCATCAAAGTACTGGCAACTATCACATATCTGCCGTTTTTATCAGCTATAATGTTAGTGGCTGAGAATTGTACATTTTTATTAATAAGAATAGCAACCCCCCTTGATTTAGAATTAAACTCTGAATGAAAAACTTGGCTCACCCATGAGCAGTGCAACCGATGATGATCTTTTATCCGAAGATGGGTCTCCTGCAGAAACACTATTGAGGATTTTAAATGTTTTAAATGATTAAAAACTTTTGATCTTTTAACAGGATGACCCATGCCCTTAATATTCCAGCTAATGAATCGCAAAGATGCGCCTAGTAAAGCTGTACCATGGCCTATATTGGTACTAGCCATTTACATGTACCAAAAAAAAAAACATCACAAGAACTATTGCTGTGAGCTGAGGTAAAACACCACCCACCCAAAAGAACCCCCAAAACAAATACACCCAAAGTCTCCATGTAACAAAAAAAAAAAAAAAAAAAACACACCCAAAAACCAATGGAGACAGCAGTGTCACACACAAAGAAAAGTTGGTCTCAGTAAAATAGGAACAACTCGGAGGCAAAGCCGAGCAAACAGAGAGAAAAAAAAATACCAGTGGAAAACATGTCTCCTGCCAACTTCCAAAAATTGAATTATAATATGTGCAATGATTAAACTACATGCCGTTTTATACCAGTATTGTAATCTGAACAATAAAGTAAGAAAAAGTAATGATAATATTAAACTCAACAACACACTAAGAGATACTAATGAACACTCCCAAAATAAAGCAAATAAGCGCAAATGTCCAGGTAACAGCAACAAGTCTAGAGTCCGAGCATATATAAGGATTATAATGAAAGGTTCACAGCTCACCCAGAAATCAGAGTCTTGACGTATTCCTTCGCGTCTTCCGGCGAAGTAAACTTCTTTTCAGTCCCCTGGTAAGAAATGCGTAGCTGCGCCGGTTGGAGAAGTCCGTATTTGACTCCATCAGTGCCACGGAGTAGCCGCTTAACCTCGTTGAATGCAGCCCGAGCCCGTGCAATCTTGGAGGTGTAGTCCGGAAAGACCGACAAAGTCATACCTCCGACTTTAATCCGCTGGAGCTCTCGCGCACGCCGTAATATATCAACATAGTCACTGTGGTAGTGAAGCCTGCACACAATGGCTCGTGGTCGGTCACCCGGTTTAGGTTTAGGCTGAAGAGTACGATGAGACCGATCCACTAGTGGTTCCTTATCCAAAGAAAAACCATTTTTTAGCAACGCAGCCACAGCTGTAGGAAAAAGAGTCTGGGCCCTCTTCAACGCCAATAATCCTTATGTTGTTGCGTCGCGATCTTGATTCTAGATCTTCACATTTGTCTTCCAGCACAGCAACCTTAGCATTGAGGCGCTCAATGCTTGTTTTCATGTCAGTCATGTCATCCGTAAAACCTGTGAGCGTTTCTTCCATGTCCCCCATAGTTCACGTTAGCTTAGCCAACTTAGCATCAATAGCAGCATTGACGCTCGCTAACTGTGATTTCACAGACTGTAACTCAACCTTAAGAGGTGCCAAAGCGTCTCCGATAATCTCTTGTAGCTCCTTCTTAATAATACCAGCGATGTCTTCTTTTAGGGAGGAAAGCAGCTCAAATTTCAAAGCTTCAGCGTTCAAAACAGGGGCTGGATCAACAGGTTGAGCTAGCGGCTCAGAAGTCGGGGCCTGTGAACAAGGCTTCAGGTGCGTCTGAATAGTGCGGGTTTTTCCTTTCCCCAACATTGCAAAACAATTCAAAAGTATCTCTTAAGATACACAGCGAAAAAGAGCCAAGAAAAAACACTGGGTTTTTGGAAAACCGCACAACTGAATAACAATATTATACAAAGTTGGCAGGAGCCACCAAAACTGCGTCCTACTCCATTGACCGCACAACAACGCCCCTGTTGCTTTTATTTATAAAGTGTCAGCTATTTTTCACATAAATGTGATTTTTTTTCTTGTAAATTTTAAACTTTTGTTCTCATAAAATTGCTACTTTTTCAGGTAAATTGGCAATGTTTTCTTGAGATGTTTCCACTTTTTTCTTTTAAATTTGTGACTTTTAGGTTGTAAATCTTCAACTATTTTCTCTTAAATTTGATACTTTTTTCATCATAATTTACCAGTCTTTTTCTCATAAATTTTCAGCTTTTTAAAAATAGTGTCTCCCCCCAAACATAACCTTGCATAAGGTCTCGATAAACCAAGAAACATCCCTGTTTTTAAGTCACATTAAAGGTGACAGGTGGGAGAAATCTAATACAATATAAGGAAATACGTAACTATATGAAGGGAAGACATATTTATGAGAGGAAAAAAATGACATTTCTGATAAACAAACACTAAATTGCAGAGAAATCTTTGCGTCTCTACAAGACGTCGTCTCTCTGACCCTCTTCTTCAGCTCCACTCCACTCCAGCACTGCAGAGACCATTTTGGACAGGGTTCAGAGTGGCGGCGGCAGAAGCCCCGCGGGGTCACGGCGTCCAAACTTAGCCCGAGCAACGATGGAGATGGAGCAGAGAGAAGTGGACTGACTGGCTGCCTAAAAATGTCTAATCTCATAAGAAGTGTGCTGCCCGCTGACTGGGGAGCGCCGGGACGCCAAATACAACTTTAAAAGCCCTTTTTCCCCTCTTCTTCTTCTTCTTCTTCTTCTTCTTCCCCTCGCTCTCCACATCCCTTTATCGCAGACCGGCCAGAAAGGCAAGCGCCTGGCAGGAAACCCCAGTGGAATCATGGGAGGAAAAAAAAAACAAAACATGTGTGTGCACTCCTGCTGTAGTTGTGCTACATGCTTCTTTTCTTTCACATAAAACATTGCTAAATATTTCATGGTGCGAATGAGTTTCCCGCAGAATAATGCTGCTTTTGTTTTTATGCTCATTAATATTGACAAGGGCAGAGATGTCTAAATTGATGCAGTATGTTTGTGGTGGACGGGTGAAGGAGGGTGGGGACGCTAATTCTTCATAAGGATCACTAAGGAATTCTCCATAAGGAAACATGGTCCACTGTGAACAAATGTCATTTTCAAGGTGACTGTGGATCCTTAAAACATTTTAAATCTCCCAACCAACCATCCATCCATCTTCTTCCGCTTAATCCTTTTCGGGTCGCGCGTGTGTGTGTGTGTGGGGGGGGGGGCGGGGGGGGGGGGGCTGGAGCCTATCCCAGCATCTTTGGGCGAGAGGCAGGGTACACCCTGTCCCATTCACCAAAAAGGTGTTTTTTGTGGGTTTTAACCATCTGAAATGAGTTTAATGGTCACGTGATTTTAAAACAACAACAACAACAATTAGATTTAGATTTAATGTGTATTTGAAAGGGACAATGCATACTCATGATCATTAATATAAATGTAAGTATGCCAGATTTAGCAATACTGCTAATATGCATCTGTAGTCCCCCGGCAGGTCACACAAACACACAAACAATCATGCATGAGTAGAACAACTGCAATAAAACTGTACAAAGTGTATATGCTAAAATACAAGAGTTAGGGTGATACAAAACAAAATATTCAAATGTCACATGCGTGAAGTGCTGAGTATGCCTACAGACACATGCACCCAAGCATCTCAACCGCAACAACAGAGAGCAACAAACAAGAGGTGGGGCATATGTGTGTGACACACAGGCACATACAGTATATATACTGTACATATGTTGCAGAGCATCCAGTAGTTATAGGTACAGTTTTGGTTGTTTAAAAGCCAATTTTTACAATGAGTCTTAAAAGTGTCTGGTGTGGTTTGTTCTCTGATTGCAGGTGGTATATTATTCCAGATCTTAGTACCCCTCACTGATAGCACAGACAAAGCAAATGTGATGCATCTGTAGGGGACTTCACAGTCTCCTCTAGTGATTGCTCTGGTGGTTGTACCAGTGACAGCTCTGTTTAACATATTCTCCTGGGGGGGGGGGGGTAGTGCATAGCCTCTTCTTCTTCTTCTGCTAGATTTGACTGGTAGCTGGCAACCAGCTTACAGGTGCATTACCGCCACTGACTTGATTGTTCGTATAAGGAGTTCTTATAAGTAGTTGTGAATAACTCCTTATGTGTGAAAAAAATTAGCCGTCCTTGGACTGTGTCCTCGGCGGCATTCAGAGCTCCTGATGATAATTAAGTCAGTGGTGGTAATGCACCTGTAAGCTGGCTGCCAACCGGCCATCAAATCAAGTAGTAGTAGTAGTAGTAGTTAGTAGTAGCAGTAGTAGTAGTAGTAGTAGTAGTAGTAGTAGTAAACCGGCCTACATATGTAATGCAATGAATCTTGTTTGTGTGCCTGACACGACCATAGGGCTAAAAGAGCGATTGCCTATGATGTATATATGATGTCATATAGACACTAAAAGGTCAAAGGCAGCCTTCATGCTCGATCATAGGACTCGCTATGACAGCATCAAAGATCATAGAACTTGCTATGTCATGATGACTCCCTAAAAGATCATAGAGCTCCCAGGCCACTGTCCATCTCGCTTTTATACTTTTAATTACATGCATCGTGGCCTGAGGCTGCAACCTCACATTAAGTATAGAACAAAGCCTGTGCGGCGCATTAACATGATATTACACAGGTGCCGCCTTTCACTCCTCTCCCCGGGGGGTGCCTAGCCTTTACTGTTTTGTCTGGACCCCCCCCCCCCCCCCCGAACACCCAGAATGGGCCTTAACCCCCCTGTCCTTTGGGCTTGAGCCGGTGTCCATAGCGGCTGTAGTGGGGGGGGGTCACCGATCCAGTCAAACTGCCCTGCTGGCGGGGCGCACAGGAGGGCATGTCAGTCTGTGGGAGGAAAGAGGGAGGGGGAGAAAACACATCCTCTTTGCGAGTGCCGGTCCCTGCTGAGAAATCACCAACCTGCGGAGCCCCCAACGGTGGACGTCCGCGCCAGGGAGCCTGGGCCAACACCACCTGCTCGTCTGCCAACACAAAAGCGGGCTTCAGCCTGTCAATGCAGATGGTCTCTCTACGTCCCCCCAAGTCTAACACAAAATGTTTCGCCCCAGGTTCCAACACTCTGAACGGTCCGTCATATGGTGGGCGCAGCAGGGTCCGGTGTGCATCGTGCCTGACGAAAAGAAAACTGGCGTTCTGCAAACTATTTGGGACCAATGTGCCGGGAAAACAATGGTGGGCCAGGCCCAGTACACTCACAACCTCTGCGTTGCATAGAGAATGCATGGCGGCTCGGCCTTGGGTGCGGGGTTTTCTGGTAAAAATTCTCCGGGGATCCGCAGCGGTTGGGAAAACATGACTTCTGCTGGGGAGGCTGCCACATCCTCCTTCAGTGTGGAACGCAACCCTAAAAGAACCCAAGGCAGGCGGTCGACCCAATTTTTTTCCGTGAGTGGAGCTCTGAGCGCTGCTTTAAGCAACCTATGAAAACGCTCGCATAACCCGTTAGCCTGGGGGTTGTACATGGTAGTGCAGTGAATTTTGACCCCCAGGCTCTGGGCCATCGCCGACCAGAGTTCCGAAATGAACTGTGGGCCTCTGTCGGACATGATGTCCGATGGAGATCCAAACTCTGCCACCCAAGTTGACAAAAAAGTGCCCGCCACTTCCGCGGACATGGTAGAAGCCAGCGGGACCGCTTCGGGCAAGCACGTGGTGTGATCCACAATCGTCAAAAGGTGTGTGAAATATTGCAACGGCAGGAGGGGTCCCACCAGATCCACATGGACGTGGTCAAATCTCTTAGCCGGGATTTGGAATGGCTCGAGGGGAGCTCTGGTGCGCTTGTGCACTTTGGCCCGTTGACACATGATGCAAGCTGCAGGCCACTCTTTCACCTCTTTACACAAATGAGGCCAGAAAAATTTTGCCCTCACTAGTTTCACCGAAGCGCGCACTCCCGGGTGCAAAAGGGAGTGGACCGACTCAAAAATGCGACGGTGCTAAGAGCTTGGAACCACCGGGCGCGGGCGGCCTGTGGAGATGTCACAGAGTAGGGGAGGGCACCCTTCCTGCACCACCCTGATTTCCAGTCTTAACCCTGTTGGCACAGACAGGACCCCACAAATGTCCGCATCCCAGGCTTACTCCGTGGCCATAGCGGGGAAATCTATTCCCACATATACCGGGGTGACCAATGTGTGCAAGAGGCAATCGGCTACCACGTTGAGCTTACCGGCAACATGTCGAATGTTGGTAGTAAACTCTGAGATTGTAGCCAACTGCCATTGCAGCCAGGCTGACCACAGTTCAGAGACCTTGGCCATGGCATACATCAGTGGCTTATGGTCTACAAACGCGGTGAACTCGCGCCCCTCCAGCCAGAACTGGAAATGACGTGTCGCCAAGTGGAAAGCCAACAACTCTCTGTTGAATGTGCTGTATTTGCTCTCGTTGTCGGGCAAAGTTCTGCTGAAAAATGCGAGCAGCTGCCATAAACCTGAGATGCACTGCTCTACCACTGCCCCTATGGCCACATCAGATGCATCTGTAGTGAGCACTACCTGTGCAGACGGATCTGGGTGGGCCAGCAAAGCGGCCTTTGCCAGCACTGTTTTGGCGTTTGAAAAAGCTTGGCCCACTTGGGAGTCCAGTCGATGCTTTCACCAGGCTTCTTTTTTTTTAAGCGCGGCATACAACGGCTTCATCAGCTGGGCTGCCCAGGGGAGGAAACTGTTGTAAAAATTAACCATTCCCAAAAACTCCTGTAGTGCCCTCACGGTCTGTGGATGCAGAAAGTCCAACACCAGGCGTGCCTTGTCCAGTAATGGGATTGTGCCCTCCAGCGAAATGCGGTGGCCCAAAAAATCAATCACTGGCGCACCGAACTGGCACTTCGCTGGGTTGATAGTCAAACCATACGCTTCCAACCTCTGGAAAACCGTTTTGAGATGGGCGATGTGCTTGTCCTCGGACGTGCTGGCTACTAGAATGTCATCTAAGTAGACAAAAACAAAGGGCAAATCGCGCAGCACTGCGTCCATCATTGTTTGGAAGGTCTGCGCCACGCCTTTTAATCCAAATGGCATGTGTAAAAATTCAAAAAAGCCGAACGGAGTTATTACCGCCGTCTTTGGGACATCTTCTGTTCGTACTGGGACCTGGTGGTAACCATGGACCAGATCCACTTTGGAAAAAATATGCGCCCCAGCCGGGTGCACATACAAATTCTGGATGTGGGGAATTGGGTAGCAATCGTGTGCCGTAGCATTGTTCAAGCGCCGGAAATCGCCGTATGGTCACTACAACCCATCAACTTTAGGCACCATATGAAGTGGAGATGCCAGTGGGCTGTTTGAGCCCCTGATGATGCCCAACCTCTCAAAGTTGGTGAACTCCTCGTGTGTGCTGGCCAGTTTAGCTGAGTCCAGGCACCGAGGTCATGTGAATATGGGCAGACCTTTAGTAGTGATGAAATGCTCGACCCCGTGTTTAATTACCACTGCTGAAAATGTCGGAACCGTGACTGCTGGGAACTGGGCGAGTAACTGTCGGTACTTACCCCCTGGAGCTGTAACGTTGGCCAGTGTTGCGACCCTGTCCCCGAGCTGTACAGAGCAGAGAAGCAAAAGAGACAGCATCCACTAGTCTTCTATTAGCAACATCAACTAATAAAACCATGAGCACATAGGAAATCTACACCCAGAATGGGGGAGGAACATGTGGCTATCACAAAATTCCACTGAAGATTGCGCCCATGCAAGCATATTGTCAGTGTCCGCTCACCAAATGTCCTGATGTCTGATCCATTGGCGGCCTCCAGCTTGGGACCGCTTCGCCCTGCTACCCTGTCTGAGTTGAACGGCAGGATGAGGCTCGTGGCCCGAGGCTGCGACCTCACTTTAAGTATAGAACAAAGCCTGTCTGGCGCATTAACAGATATTACACAGGTGTCACCTTTCACTCCTCTCCTGGCGGCCCGGCATCTGCTCTTCTCCCCGGGGGTGTGCCTAGCCTTTACTGTTCCGTCTGGACCCCCCGGAGATGTCTCCTCTCTTGGTCCATTGATCTCTGGGTGGAGAAGTCCAACACCTTGCTCCCCACAATAGGACTTGTTATGACATCATCAAAGATCAAAGGCAGGCTTCACTCACGATCATAGGACTGTCATATAGACATCATAGGCACATCATAGGCTCAGTGACATCATCAAAAATCACAGGCAGGCATCAATCACAATCATAGGACTCCCTATGAAAGCTTCAAAGATCAATGGCAGGCATCACTCATGATCATAGGACTCACTATGACGTCAAAGATCAAAGGCAGCAGTCACAGTTCAATGGCAGTCTTCACTGAACGAGTGGTGATGCCAAAGATCAAAGGCAGGTTTCATCATGGTTGCTGTTGCCATAGTAACAGTAACTTTACTGTTGTGCCTAGACAAGATGGCGCCCACAGTGGTCGCCATGGTGCTTTGCTGCGCCCTTCTTTGTGTGTTTTTGTCTGTCAATTGTGTGTCTGCCTGCTCTTACACCCGTGAGGAGCTGTTAAATATCAGGACTTTCACTCCTACGGACCTGCTCCCGTTTTTTTTGGCTCCTGCCGCCGATCTGATTCACTGTTTGGCTCGGAAGGTGAGGCGGCGAAGGAGAGGAAGGCGAGCGGGCGCTCTCATTCGGCTCTGCAGGAGAGGCACGCGCACGCCCTTGCCTGGCATATTTCTAACCAATGCCAACTCTCTCTCTAACAAGGCAGATGAATTGAGACTGCTGATGCGATTTAAGGACCTCGCTTCCTCGTCTGCTCTCTGCTTCTCTGAGACCTGGCTCAGGGGGAATATACCGGACAGCGCGATCAGCCTCGAGGGATTTCAGCTGTTAAGTGCTGATCGTGTCACAGAGCTCTCCGTTAAGTCTATAGGAGGAGGAGTCTGCTTTTACATCAACAGCAGCTGGTGCGCTGATGTAACGGTGATTTCCCAACACTGTTCTCCCGACCTTGAATATCTTTTCATTTACTGCAAGCCATTTTATTCCCCGCGGGAGTTCGCCTCATTCATCCTTGCTGCTGTGTACGTCCCGCCCGACGCGGACGCGCGCAAGGCTCAGCGCGCGCTCGCGGATCACATTCAACACACGGAGCGGACTTTCCCGGACTCTCTGGTTATTGTGGTTGGCGACTTTAACCAGAGCAATCTGAGCCACGATCTCCCCCGATACAAACAGTTTATTAAATGCCCCAACAGAGGAGAGAACACACTGGATCACTGTTACACTACAGCGAAGGACGCGTATCGTGCTGTTCCCCGCGCTGCGCTCGGACTATCTGATCACGTGATGGTCCACCTCATTCCCACATACAGACAGAGACTGAAGCTCACTAAACCTGTTGTGAGCACTACGAAGAAATTGACCAGTAAAGCTGGGGAGAAGCTGAACATGTGCATGGAAATAACTGACTGGGGCATGTTTAAAGGAGCCACGCATGATCTGAATGAGTACACGGACACTGTGAACTCATATATCCACTTTTGTGAGGAGAGCATTCTTCCATCGCGCACCAGGGTGAGGTACTCTAATGATAAGCCCTGGTTCATTGCTAAGCTCAGATAGATCAGGAAGGAGAAGGAAGCAGCGTTGAAAAGTGGAGACAGGAACTGCTACAGGGAGGTTAAATATCGGTTTAACAGAGAGCTGAGGAGAGCTAAATCTGTGTATTCTGAGAGACTCAAGCAGCAGTTCACTGCTAACGACTCAGCTTCTGTGTGGAGAGGACTGAGGCAAATCACCAATTATCGGCCTCAGGCTTCTAAAGGTCAGGATGACAAAGCCCTTTGTCAAAGTTTGTCCCAACATTACGCCCGTTTTGACACCTCGTCAGCTGTGTCCAACTCCCCCCCTCCCCCCAGCTCCACTGTCTCCTCGGTCCCTACTTCATCAAAAGTGGTCCCCCCTCCTCCCCCCCCCCCCTGCCCTTGACAGTTCTCCAGACTGAACCCGCGCAAGGCCCCCGGTCCGGACGGCGTGTCTCCCTCCACCCTGAGACACTGTGCGAAAGAGCTGGCTCCTGTCTTCACAGACATTTTTAACACCTCCCTTAAGCTATGCCACGTGCTGACCTGCCTCAAATCCTCCACCATCATCCCTGTCCCCAAGAAGCCACAGATCACCTGACTTAACGACTACAGACCTGTAGCGCTCACCTCTGTAGTCATGAAGTCCTTTGAGTGCCTGGTCCTGCCCCACCTCAAGTCCATCACCACTCCCCTCCTGGACCCGCTGCAGTTTGCCTACCGAGCCAACAGGTCTGTGGACGACGCAGTCAACCTGGCCCTCCACTCCATCCTGCAGCACCTGGACTCCCCGGGAACCTACACCAGGATCCTGTTTGTGGACTTCAGCTCTGCATTCAACACCATCTGCCCCGCTCTGCTCCAGGACAAGCTGTCCTTGCTCGGCGTGCCTGACTCCCTCTGCAGGTGGATCATCGACTTCCTGACGCACCGGAGGCAGCATGTGTGGCTGGGAAAGACTGTCTCTGACTCTGTCAGCATCAGCACCGGATCACCCCAGGGCTGTGTACTTTCCCCCCTACTCTTCTCCCTTTATACCAACTCCTGCACCTCCAGCCACCAGTCTGTTAAGCTGATCAAGTATGCGGACGACACCACCCTCATCGGGCTCATCTCCAATGGCGACGAGTCCGTCTACAGGACAGAGGTGGCCCAGCTGGCGTCCTGGTGCAGCCACAACAACCTGCAGCTGAACGCTCTGAAGACAGTGGAGATGATCGTGGACTTCAGGAAAGTCACAACCCCTCTGCCCCCCCTCACCCTCACAGGCTCTCCCATCACCACTGCAGATTCCTTCCGCTTCTTGGGCACCACCATCACCCGGGACCTCAAATGGGAGCCGACCATCAGCTCCCTCATCAAAAAGGCCCAGCAGAGGATGTTCTTCCTGCGGCAGCTGAGGAAACTCAAGCTACCCACCAAGATGTTAGTGCAGTTCTACACAGCCATCATCGAGTCCATCCTCACCACCTCCATAACCGTGTGGTACGCAGGAGTTACTTCCAGGGACAGACTAAGGCTGCAGCGCGTCGTGCGCACTGCTGAGAAGGTGATCGGCTGCAAGCTCCCATCTCTCCAGGACCTGTACATCTCCAGGACCCAGAGGCGTGCAGGCCGGATCATAGCCAATCCTTCACACCCTGGTCACGTACTGTTTGCCCCCCTCCCCTCAGGTAGAAGACTTCGGACCATTCAGACTAAAACCTCCCGTCACATGAACAGCTTCTTCCCCTCTGCCATCAGACTGCTGAACACTAAGTGACTTATTGACTCTCGTGCACTAAGTACAGCAGCTCAACCAGACTCATGTCAATCATCACTGTTTCTGTTGCATTACCGTCTGCACTATGTGGTACTCCACAATATCTGCTGCTCGCTAATATATTTAAAAACTGCTTTGACTAGTATTACTCATTCTTATTCTACACTTATTGCATGTATAGTTTTTTTTAATTTATTTTATCTTATCATGTTTAATGTTGCAGCATTGCACCGAGACAAATTCCTAGTTTGTGTACTACATGAACAATGGCAATAAATCTGATTCTGATTCTGAACTTTCTACAGGCATGCAGAACTGCTTGCTTACACTTGCTTTCTATGGGCATGCACAGGTATGTGTAACGGATCACGTCACCAGTGTAACGGATCTCGTCACAAGCGTAACGGTTCTTCTTTCTGGGGCACCCTTAAGCGGCCGTGATCGGGAACATCAAAACAAGTGTGTGCAGCATAGGGACCACGATGCCACCAGACTGCTGTTTCCACAATTTATTTCTGTTAGAGAAATAAAACAAAACTACATCACGTTCCGTCTGTACCTCGATCCCACACAGGCTCCCACAGCAAAGCAACGCGATACTGTGTGGGAAAGGAGCTCTAAAATAACTTCACAATACAAAAATAAATTACATTTCAAATAATAAAATTTTTCAGAAACAAACATACCTGTTAGAGAAATAAAACAAAATGCATCACGTTCCGTCTGTACCTCGATCCCACACAGGCTCCTACATTTACAAAAAATATGGGTTACACAATGATATAAGCTCCTGGAGTCACCATAGAGCCTATATTGGCGCCAAACCCTAAAATGGCGCCTATCGGACTCCTAATGTGCGCCGAAACATCTATAAAACACTTATTTATAACACAAATAACAAAAAAAAATACACTACAGTGACATGTCAAATTAATAACGAACAATTACAAACCAAGGTTACAGTTTAAATGATAAGACTAACGAACAATACAATTATATGGTACCAGCAGCGTTTTGGACACAACTTACCCACAGCAAAGCAACGTGATACTGTGGGGAAAGACTGACTACCGGAGCCTCAGAGGTTCAGAAAGAGCGGATGTGCGAAGTGCACTACCAAAATAAAACACTCAAGCAAAATAAAATTCACAGCAATATAAAGAAAAACATAACTGAGGAAAAGAAATACCTAAAGCACATTTTTGACTCCGTTACACCCACCCCACTGAATTTTACTGAACTTGAGCCATAGCTACACAGAATTCACTATTAGGGGTGGGTTCAAAAGATCAATATATCGATATGGATCGATACATGTTTGACTGAGCCGATATCGATCCACAAAATCCGCGGATCGATCTTTTAATATTAATATGTTTTAATATAATATTTTTACGTTTGTGAACGTCTGCTGAGTATAATCGGGTCGAAACCGGGTCAGTGAGCCAGCAACAACAGCCGAGACTAATAAACAATCGACGCGCTAACGGAGCTAGCAAGCTAACGGATATGCTAGTTCTTCTTCTGTGGTGTTAAAACGGTTCTCATCCGGCAAGAGTTTCCTGCCGCGTGTGCTGTTTCGTGTTTACACGAGCGGAGATAATAACGTGCGTCTCTTAATTTAGCAACAAAAGTCACCGTAAAGATTGTCCTCAACAGCTTCTGAATATTTTTCATAAATAAAACTTCTGTGTTCCCTGAGGTGCGGGCACACGTCTTTTGAGTTTACATGACGCGGAGATAATAACGTGCGTCTCTTAATTTAGCAGCAAAAGTCACCGTAAAGGCTGTCCTCAACAGCTTCTGAATATTTTTCATAAAGCGGGGATAAACGGACTTTTACTCCATGCAGCGCTGTGTTGGAACATAAAGTTGACGACTGATAAACAGAAAATGTGCGGAGACTGAAACCCGTGAAGCAGAGACTTGGAGCTGCTGAGACTGTAAGTATAATATTTGTTTCTTTTAACGTTTGTGTCGTCAATTAATAATTTATCCGGCGTGATGATGGTTTCTTTTACAAACTATGGACACAGAGAGAACTGTTGGTTAAGCGCTGTGAATAAATGCAGAATTAAGGTATATTTTATGAGATTATGGACTTCTGCCACTTAAGCGATGTGAAGAGAATAAATCACAATAAAATTAATAAAGGCTGCAGTACAACAGGCTATTTTTACTCAGTAGAACTAAATTGAAATGAACAAACCTTCTCAGGAAATGAACTGAAACCCTTTTCCAACATTGAAAGTTAATTTGTAGGTAAAATATAAAAAAAACCCCTAAATTATTAAACCCTACTGTGGTGTGGCGATCTAAAAACATGAATGTTAATTTTACTGTGAAATCTATTCTTTTTATCTGCCTTCAGATGTGTGAAGACTGGAAGCTTCATCCTCACTGAGACCTTCTGAAGGTCAGAGGTCGTCAGTGGAGGAGCATCCCTGCTTCATGTGGATTTCAGCACAGAAGAAGACCTTCAAGATTCAAGGAGGTGCTGCCATCACTTTCTCCACACTAACATGCATTCAATGCAATTTAGTTGTTGTAATGACAAATTCTTTTATTTCTTTTTTTAAAGTTCTCAGCAAGAACACAATATTGGTCATTTTTTTTACAATTTTACTGAGCATTTAATTCTAAATAAATCACTGTTTAACAAGAAATTTTTGGCAATCCTGTACTTTTCTTGTGGTGTTACGTAGAATAGCATCACTGTAAACTATGGAAAAAGCAGCTGCTTTAAAATTTGTACTTCCTCACACAACTTTGAGTGCAAAAAAACTCTAAAAGTGCCATAACTTTTTGGAAAAGCTCCCACAAATCCAGGCTTTTTGGGCCACAACAATCACAAAAACAGCTGACAAAATCCTGGAGGGACTGAAATACAATGAGATTATGAATGTATGGTTCATGCATTGAATTTGTTTACTTACTCTGGGTGGTGAACTTGACACGACACACCCTTTGCACTAAAGAAAGCACCTGTGAGTACTTTATGAAATGATAAGTTAAATAATAAAAAGTGCATTATTGTAACTGATTTTGGGTCAGTTCTATACGTGATAATTTATGTATTAACAAAGTTAGAAGATTCTTGGTACAATTTGCAGCATTAGGTCTCGAAGATTTTTGTTTCATGGGAAGTAAAATGGCTATTAAAATGGTAATTCCCCAGATTAAATTGGGATTGGATCGAATCGGGATTGAATCAGAATCGAATCGAATCGATTCAGAATCTCAAGAATCGGAATCGAATCGATTCTGGAAATTAGGGATCGTTCCCAGCCCTATTCACTATAATACACAAAACACCCGGGGTTAGATAAAGAACACCATTTGACAGAGAGTCCCACACAAGGACGAAGTGGCATGAGAGCAGCGCTTATCTCTCAACCCAACCACTGGTAATGGAGTGCCTTGTACACCCCACCGAAAACCCCAACTATAAGTGTAGCAAATGCTCTTGAACAATAAAATAACCGAACATTAAAAAACAAAACAAAGCTAAGTCCACAAAACGTAGTCCACACATGTGACATTTAATCAGTCAGGGTCTGAAACACAGACCTACAAACAGCCTTAACATTAAACTTGTCACAAACCACATCGTGCCTGGACATTGTCTGCACTAGTCTATTAACAGGTTTAATCAGGCGACCAAATCTTGACCTGATTTGAGGTTGTGCATTCGGACGGTGACAATGTGCACATGACGTCTGGTCAACAGTACAGCGAGCAAGGGGAGTGTCTGTCTGTCTCTCGGAGTCAGGAACAGAAACTAGTTGACTGTCAAGTGTTTGTCCACCATGAGTATCAGTAGCAGCTGTAGTCACAGGTCTAGAGTCAGAGGACATGGGATGATCTACACCTTGAGCAACATGCGCAACTGACGCGTTCTGGGGGTCAGAGGACACACTTGTCACATCAGAAACGTCTACCTGTGACACAGATGGTTCAGTGAGCTGCGTGATCCACTCAACAGTTCTCCTTTCAGAGTCAACAGGTTCTGGATCAACTAATGGTTCACGTGTTTCTCCACATGAAGACGGCTCACCTGTACCAGCCTCACTCTCTCCCTCGAAGAGGTCCACAGATGTGTCTCCCTCATCACCAACGTCTGTAGCTAAGGTGGATGAACCATGGTTGGACACATCGCACACATCCGCCACAGGAAGAAAATTTACCAGCATCAACAGATTCCTGTGGACCACTTTTGTCCGTCCAGTAAGAGTGTCACAAATTCTGTATGTATGTGTCTGTGGGTTCACATCCATTACAGTGTAAACAGTTGATTCCCACTTATCAGCAGTTTTCTTTTTGCCTCTCTCCTTTCTGTTGGCCAAAAGCACCCTGTCACCAATCTCAATCTTGGATCCTGTCACTTTCCTGTTGTAAAGATTAGCATGTCTGTGTTGCTCCTTAGCAGCACGATCCTGAGCAACCATCATTGCTTCTTTTAGCTCACAGGTGAGAGTTGCCACATACTTGTCATAACTGGTTACATCATTATCGCGAAGAACAGAACGAAACATGACATCTACTGGCAAACGGGGCACACGGCCATACATGAGGTAAAAAGGAGGAAAGCCAGTCGTCTCACGGGCTGTACAGTTGTACATAAATGTCAAAGTCTGCAACCGTCGTGGCCAGTTAGCTTTCACCTCAGGGGACAGTGCACGAATCATCCCACCCAGTGTCCTGTTAAACCATTCGACACTCCCATTTCCCATTGGGTGGTAAGGGGTAGTGTGAGATTTCCTGACACCGGACACTTTGAGGAGTTCACTGATTAACTGACTTTCAAAATTAGGACCTTGGTCACTGTGGATTCTTTCTGGGAATCCAAAGACACAAAAGTACTTGTTCCACAGAACATTTGCCACTTGCTTAGCTGTTTGATCCTTACAAGGAAAGGCCTGAGCCATCCTGGTAAAGTGATCTGTTATTACTAGGACATCAATAGACTTGTTCTTAGAGTCTTCAGCTGACCAAAAGTCAATACAGACCAGCTCCAGTGGTCTAGATGACAAGATGCTCTCTAAGGGAGCTCGTCCCTCAGGTTCAGCTGACTTGCTGAGGACACAACGCTGGCAGTGTCTGACATGGTCTCTAACATCTCTCTCAAGGGTCAGCCAGAAAAATCTCTGTCTGGATAAACTGAGGGTTCGCGACTGGGCTTGATGACCAGCATCATCATGCACGCCTTTCAACACCTCATCCTTAAGTGAGTCTGGGACAACATACTGAAGCCGTTTGGACTTGGTTCTCTGGTCTCTTGAAACTCTGTACAGAACACCATTGCTCACAGATAGCTTATCCCAGTGTTTCAGATATTTAATCACTGAAAATGATTCTTTCACCCTTTCTCTCCTTGAGGGTCTCCGATGTCTTTCAACATAAAACAGGACGCGAGAAAGAATTCCATCCTCCAACTGTTTGTCACGCAAAGCCTTTTCAGAATAGGCAGGCAACGGGTCTTGACCTGGTGGAACTAACTGGGGCAAAAACTGCAAGGCTTCAATTGCCCGGGCCCTCGGACGAGCATCCCACTCGATGTGTGACTGCATCACAGCAGACACTTCTTCTGAATTCACAATCTGAGTGTGTGCCTGGGAGGTATGAGCATTGTCACACATCGCATCCACGTGACCACTGGATGAACGAAAAGCATCCTGAACTGAGGCAGTAGACACATTTTTGACTTCACTGAGGAGTTTCACATATGGCTCATTGAACAGTCTGTGACCAATATTTTCCTTGACAAAAGGCACACGGCTTAATGCATCAGCCACAATGTTCTGCCGCCCTGGAACATACTTTATGTCAAAGTCATATGCAGCCAACTTGGCTACCCAGCGTTGCTCACAACAGTCTAACTTGGGCTTTGTCAATATGTGAGTCAAAGGATTGTTGTCAGTCCAAACAGTGAATTTGTGACCCTTTAGCCAATGACTAAACTTGTCAGTGATGGACCATTTCAAGGCCAGAAATTCCAGTCGGTGCGCTGGATAGTTTTTCTGAGACTGTGTCAGTGACTTGCTGGCAAAAGCAATAGGTCTGGCATGACTTTCACCTTCCTGGACCTGGGATAGAACGGCACCTATCCCATCCAGAGATGCATCAGTTGAAAGCATGAAGGGACGGTCAAAGTTAGGATGAGCCAAGACCACAGTGTTAACAAGTGCAGATTTGAGACTTTCAAAGGCATGTATGTGCTCTTGGGTCCAATCAGAAGCACTAAGCTTTCTGCAAACCGTCTTGGTTTTCTTACATCTGCCTTTAAATTTCCCACCTTTCAACAAGCTGAACAATGGCTTGGCAATGGCAGAATATCCTGGCACAAAATGCTGATAGTAATTAACCATCCCTAAGAAGGATTTAAGTCTCTTTTGGGACGGTGTCACACCATCAGTGTCCATAAGGTCAGCACAAGTCATTTTTGCAATGTTCTCAACCTTACTAGGGTCGGTTGAAACACCATTCTCATCAATTACATGACCAAGAAACCTCACAGACCTCCTGAGGAAAAAACACTTTTTGGGTGCCAACTTCAAGTTGTGCCTACGCAGCCTGCTGAACACCATCTCAAGGCGCTGTAATGCACTCTCCTCATCAGATGCAAAAATCAGCAGATCATCCAAATAGCACAACAAAGTCAAATAATTCTGGTCACCAAAAATGGCAGTCATCATGCGCATAAAACTAGCAGGACTATTGCATAATCCCTGGGGCAGGCGATTGTACTCATACAAGCCCATCGGAGTGGTAAAAGCAGAATACTTCCTGTCATCCTCATGAAGCGGCATGTTGTAGAAGCCGGATGTTAAATCCACTGTGCTGAAGAGGCAGTTACCTCCCAGTGCTGCCAGACAATCTGCCTGGTGAGGGAGAGGGTGAGCGTCTTTCAGAGTCCTCTTATTCAGCCAGCGAAAATCCGTGCAAATGCGGAGGTCACCATTCTTTTTCCACACAAGAACCAAGGGAGATGCATACTCGCTAGTCGATTTCCTGATAATGTCTTTTTTCTCCATTTCATTTAGCACCTGTCTTAATTTCTGATACTGACTAGGGGGTACACGCCTGTATGGGAGTCTGAATGGTTTATCATCAGATAAATGTATGCAGTGTACAAAGCCCTTAGCTTCTCCGCAGTCTAGGTGGTGGCGTGAAAAGACATCCTCGTACTGAAGTACCAAGTCAGCCATTCTCTTTTTGCAGTCCTCTGACACTTGGCATGAATTAATGTCTATGTCACAAAGCCCCACTGACTTGAGTTTTTCTTTTACAGACTCCATACCAGCATCACATGCCGTTGTAGACTGTGTGTAGCAGGTCACTGGTTCACTAGACTGCTCAGCAGCGTCCATGTCTTCAAGGGCTACACATGTGTAGACGTCAGCTAGCTTCGCATTGCGCCGTAACAACACAGGCTTGTTGGACGTGTTGATGAGTTTGAGCGGGACCCACCTGTCACCCCACATAGGAGTTACAATTTTAGCTACTAGGACACCCCTAGGAGCTGAACGAGAAGATGTGGGCTCTGTCATGACTGTACTGCCTGGAGATACCACAGTGTCTTTAGGCAATTTACCCCAAACAAGGTACTCACGCCCAGGTTCAAGGTAGGTGGCTGAGTTACATCTGACAGTACCAACTTTGTCAGGAATGTCATTTCCTTTCCAGGGGTTCAAACCAGTGAGCATAGACAAGAACTGCTCAGCTTCTGGTTCTGCAGTTGGGCAGGGGCCAGACACTGTTTTCCAATAGGACTTGCATTGTTTTGAATGGTGTAGGTTGTGCTTTATGACATTGGTACCAATAATCAACTCATCATGCTGACCACAGACAACCAGAGTGGGGACTATCATTTTACAACCATACACCTCCATCACAATGTCAAAAGCACTCTTTGGCCTGACACGCTGTCCACCACACCCAACCAGCATCACATCCACATCAATCTGGTTCTCATTTGTTATCACTCCAGCAGTTCTCAGCTTCTTCTCTGCATCCTCGTTGATACTGCAGGCCATGGAGCCACTGTCCAGCATGCAATCAATTATCACTGTACCACCAAAAGCAACTGGTGTATAGAAAAGGCTGGAACTATTGCCAATTATGTGAATGTTTTGATACACAACAACTACATCATCGCATGAGTTTCTCACCGATGCAAAAATCGACTCAGCATCAGATGAGCCACTGCAGTGGGAGCTTGAGTTGAGACCTGCACTGCCTCCCTCCAAGTACAGGTCAGTTAGTTTCCCTGAGACTGAGAAGGAGGCTGACAGTTGTTGTTGGGACAGGCCAGTCTGGTATGACCAGGGTTGAAAGGCAGGTAAAACACAGTTTCTCAGACATGCAATGTGAAATGGTGGAGTGACGTGTGTCATTATAGACCATACAAGTTGCTTCTCTGGGGCGTCTCTGACGAGGGGCATGTTTAAATCTGTTGCTCTCAGTCGGGTGAGGAATTGTACACTGCTGCAACTTCTCCATCATTTCCTGAAACATGTTAACCATGCGACCAAGGAGCCTCTCCTCTGACTGTTGGAGATTTTGAGCAACAACCGGCATACTAGCACAATCTGAGCCGAGTGTGTTTGGGGTAGGGTCAGAAATGGGGAGGGGCCCTGACACGTAAACTGTCGGGTTTGAGGAAGTGAAAAGGGAATGACTGGGGTGTGGCACTGTTCTGGCATGGTCATGGCTGAAGATGGTAACCTGGGTTTGTCAGATGTTACAGTAGCTGTGTGACTCATTAGCTGTGGACCATCAGGTGCTCTGGCACTAGCTCTAACCTCTCTCTGATAATCGTCAATTCTCAACTGAACATCACGTGAGGTTCATTCATGAGGTGGTTTCCACTTCAAGGTGCAAGACAGATCAGGATCAGGACAATTTTTAACAAACATGATAACAACCTCTTTGCTCATGTCCTCAGTCTGCTTGCCTTGTCTACGCAGGCCCTCGAGAGCCAGGTCTGCTGCTTTATTCAGCCTTATCCAGTAGTCCACTGGGTTTTCTCTGTGCCTGGGCAGGGTTGCATAAAAATCTGCGAGCGGAAGACATGAGGAGGCATCACAGAAGTAACGGAGAAGAACATCATAGATTATCTCAGGTTCTTTTTTAGCATCTAGCTCCAGGTCACTACGCAGGGCAACTTTCACAACATCTTTAGCTTTGCCCAATAAATGACTCATTATCTCTCCTGCTTGCTCACACACAGGAATCTCTCTCTTGTTGAGTTCAGTCTTAGTCAAGTCAATCCAGTCCCGAACTGAATATTTGTCAGTACTGTCACCTCTAAATGTTCGTATTTCTCTGTCTGACTTAACATGGACAGTCACGTGTGGAGGGTCATATTTTGTAACACCACAATGTGCAGTTCGATCAGTAGGAGGAGTCTGGTTGTCATTGGTCATATTCACAACACCGGCAGACATTAATTTAGTAACTATAGATTCACCAATTTGAGCACCAAGCTGCCCCACCATATCTGTAAATTGTTCAATGGCACCAACATTACTGCAGGGTGTGGAAACATGAGGACCTTCACTCATGAACTCACCAACAGGAATACAACCTGGGCTCTGACCTAACCCCGTATCCCCACCACTGTTCATAAATTTAGAATTTCCCACATCTCTACTAATAGTAATATCACTGCGCCAAATACCTCTCCCTTTTGGCAAAACAGGTGTTTTATAATTATCCATGTCGCTCTTCTTTTTTTTTTTTTGAACTACTTTACACAGTGAAATTTTCCTGCGTTGTGACTAACTCCAAAATAAAGTGGCATATATCACAGTACAGAATCAAAATTATCACTACTTCAAACACCATAAATGTACTGTGGTAATCATATAAAATGCTTTTCAACAGTCCTGTATATGTCTGACTACATATACGTCCCAGCGTAGACCCAATTTGTTGATGCAGCATCCACGGTGACCGGCGTCGAGCTGATCAGAAGATCCAAGGGTCACTGGCACCAGTGTAACGGATCACGTCACCAGTGTAACGGATCTCGTCACAAGCGTAACGGTTCTTCTTTCTGGGGCACCCTTAAGCGGCCGTGATCGGGAACATCAAAACAAGTGTGGGCAGCATAGGGACCACGATGACACCAGACTGCTGTTTCCACAATTTATTTCTGTTAGAGAAATAAAACAAAACTACATCACGTTCCGTCTGTACCTCGATCCCACACAGGCTCCCACAGCAAAGCAACGCGATACTGTGTGGGAAAGGAGCTCTAAAATAACTTCACAATACAAAAATAAATTACATTTCAAATAATAAAATTTTTCAGAAACAAACATACCTGTTAGAGAAATAAAACAAAATGCATCACGTTCCGTCTGTACCTCGATCCCACACAGGCTCCTACATTTACAAAAAATATGGGTTACACAATGATATAAGCTCCTGGAGTCACCATAGAGCCTATATTGGCGCCAAACCCTAAAATGGCGCCTATCGGACTCCTAATGTGCGCCGAAACGTCTATAAAACACTTATTTATAACACAAATAACAAAAAAAAATACACTACAGTGACATGTCAAATTAATAACGAACAATTACAAACCAAGGTCACAGTTTAAATGATAAGACTAACGAACAATACAATTATATGGTACCAGCAGTGTTTTGAACACAACTTACCCACAGCAAAGCAACGCGATACTGTGGGGAAAGACTGACTACCGGAGCCTCAGAGGTTCAGAAAGAGCGGATGTGCGAAGTGCACTACCAAAATAAAACACTCAAGTAAAATAAAATTCACAACAATATAAAGAAAAACATAACTGAGGAAAAGAAATACCTAAAGCACATTTTTGACTCCGTTACATATGCACTAGTAGTTTATAGACTGAACAGGCAAATTTGAAAGTTTAATAATTTTCAAAAGACAGAAGATTGTATTTCTTGTAAATGTGATAGCAATGATATGTGGGATCTTTCTTGTCAAGGATTTTTATGGCTTTTTTGTATGAAGATTCAGTGGGTTCGATTATTGTTACACCAGTGAGTGACCAGTTGGTAAAACTGCGCACACACAGCCTTTATATATCAATTCTGGCTGATGGAACTGGGTTTTTCCAGTACATCAAGAAATGGGAAACCTAGCCTTGATCCCACCCAGCCAGCATGCCCATGTGGACCCCACGATAGCTTTAAGCTGGGCTGTTTTATGGCTAAGTAGCAAATTTAACAATCCTCTGGCTGACAGCCCCCACAAAACAGTCACCAGATGTGACACATCACCCATCAGTCAAAATGTGTTTGATGTTCTCTCTCTCTCTCTCTCTCTCTTGGAAATGCCACCTCCATCTATCCGCCAGGGGGTGCGGATCGTTCCCCCGGACGACACTGTTACTGTGAAGGGGGTCCTTATTGCTGTGGGTGCCCAGGTGGGCCCTGCTGCGATCCGCTATGCGTCCAGGATGAATAGAGCTGTAGTTGCGTTTCTGGCTACTGAGGAGGATGTCCACGCTCTGGTTGCGAGCGGTATTGTAATCGGGGACATGTCTGTACAGGTGTCCCCCTTACCAGTTCCATCAACGCTTATCACCGTCTCGGGTGTTCCACCTTTCATTACTGATGAGCAGTTGGCGGCGGAGCTCCGCAGATTCGGGAAGTTTGCGGGCCCGTTTAGACACGTCAGTTTGGGAATCAGGGAAGCCGACTTTAAACATGTGAAATCACTCAGGCGACAGGTGTTCATGTTTCTAGACTCGCCCACTCAAACTCTGGAAGTGTCGGGACAGATGAAGTGTTTTGAATGTGGCGACGTGGGCCATAAACGTTTCGCCTGCCCGCACAGGCGCACGGCGGGGGGCTCTGGTGGAGCCGTGGCTGAGGTGGCCGGTGCGGCTTCCGCTCGCGACGCTGCTGCGGACGGCGTTGCGCGGGCTTCCGCCGTGGCGGAGCCCGGCGGGGCCGCACCGCCTGCCAGCGAGGCCTCCGCACCTGCCGCTGCTGCGGACGACGTTGCGGGGCCTTCCGCCGCTCCTACTCCGGAGCCTGCCGCTGTGGCTGTGGACAGTCGGCCTGTGGCGCCCTCAGCGCGGCCTGCAGCTGAGGGCGTGACTGGTGATGGCGCCCAAGCAGTCAATGACGTTGACTCAGCATCGCGCTGTGTGACATCAGCGGCTTCAGAGCAGCAGGCGGAAAAACGCCGGTGGGCTGATATAGGCGCCGCCCCGGAACACGTGGCTGATGAAGGATCACCTGCACCAGCTGACGTGCCAGCTGAATCTAACAGTCAGCGCGTGACTGATGAAGGATCAGCTGCACCAGCTGATCCTGCCAGCTGAATCTAACAGTCAGCAGAGTTGTGCCGATGACGGAATGGAGTGTGAAACTGACGCTGTGTCTGCGAAAAATGAGTCTATTGGGGCACCTGGCAGTGCCACTGCACATTTGTATTCACTAGATGAAATAAATGCTTTCCTGGATGGAACCTATAATAACAGGGCCGTTAACATCGCTGATTACTTCAGTGCCACTGACAAATTCATTCGGTCTGTTAATGTACTGAGGAAGGAGGTTGGTGTTGACCTCCTGGATGAAAGAAAATGCTTCCGCCTGAAGAAGCCCTGCGTAAATCAGCAGGGGGACAAAAGGCCAAGCGCGCAAAGTTGGAATAATTTCCATGGCAAAGCACAGTGCTCCTCACATCTATCGCCATAATGCAGAAAATACAATTAGGGACCTTAAACATCAATGGTGGGAGGGGTACTCATAAGAGGGGATTCATTAGTGACCTGTTCAGACGGAAAGGTCTCAACATTTTGTTTTTGCAGGAAACTCATACCACTTCGGCAGATGAAGTCGACTGGGGCTTGTAGTGGAAAGGCCCTTTTTCACTCAGTCACGGCACCAATCTGAGCGCAGGAGTGGCCATTTTGTTTGGGGAATCACCAAATGCACAAATTTTATCGGTGTTGGAGATAGTGAGGGACAGGCTGCTTCTTGTTAGGGCACAAATAGGGGATTCCGTGTTTTGCCTGGTTAATGTTTACGCTCCAAACCACGGCGCTGAAAGGGTTGCTTTTTTCAATATACTGACTACTGAATTGCAACGCTATCACCAAGACCAACTTGGTGTTGCTGGTGATTTCAACTGTACCTTGGACTTCACTGTAGATCGCACTAATGCAGAACCTCATCTGCAGTCTTCTAGAATCTTGGAAAATTTCACTGTGCAGTTCGACTTAGTGGACACGTGGAGGTCTAAAAATGCAAATGCGAGACAGTATACCTGGGTCAGAGTCACTGACGGTGTTGTCAGTGCTGCTAGATTAGACAGGATATATGTTTCTAGAACCTGTAGCCCCGACTTCCTTCACAGTAACATGAGTCCCGTTGGCTTCACGGATCATCACCTGGCTACTGCGGTGTTACTGAACTCACCAGGGAAATGGGCAAAATCATATTGGCACTTCAATAACAAGCTCCTTCAGAACAACGCCTTTTGTCAGTATTTTTTGTGCTTCTGGGAACACTGGAGGACCACAAAGGCTCGTTTTGCTTCCCTCGAACAGTGGTGGGACGTTGGCAAAGTGCAAATTCACCTTTTTTGTCAACGGTACGCTGCGAACTCAACTGCCATCATCAACACCAAGGTCAGTGAACTTGAGGACGCTGTCAAGAGGCTGGAGGCCAGGTTGGTTATGGGTCGGGATTCTACCGCTGGTCCTTTGCTGCAGGAGAAGAGATCGGCCCTGCGCATATTCATGCAGGGCAGAGTGGAGGGGGCGCTAGTGAGGTCGCGCTTCACTCGCCTGCAGGACATGGATGCACCAACGTCCTTCTTCTTCAATTTGGAGAAGTCTACTGCGAAAAAGAAGTTGATGGCTTGCTTGAAACTCCCAGATGGTCGCCTGACTACGAACCCATCCGAGATGCGGCGCCATGCAGTGGATTACTACGGGGCCCTGTTTGCTGCGGGAACGTGTTGCAAAGAATCTCAAACTCAGCTCTTCGAGGCCCTTCCGGTGCTCGGCCAGGACAACAGGGCCGCTCTGGACTGTGTCCTGACTTTGGATGAGTTGACTGTGGCTGTAAATCAGATGGCTCTGGGACGCGCGCCTGGACTTGATGGCCTTTCTTCAGAATTTTTTAAGCATTTTTGGAATATTATTGGATCAGACTTCTATGACGTTGTGAATGCCTGTTACAGGAAGGGAACGTTACTTGTCTCTTGCCGCCGTGCAGTGCTGGCTCTGTTGCCAAAGCAGGGGGACTTGGCCCTGCTGAAAAACTGGAGGCCCGTGGCTCTTCTTTGCACGGACTACAAGGTGCTTTCTAAAGCCCTGGCAAACAGACTGAACACTGTCTTGGGTTTGATCGTAGATAAGGATCAAATATATTGTATTCCTGACCAGAACATTATGGACAATGTTTTCCTCATACATGACGTTCTCCAGCTCAGTAAATGTCATGACTTACAGTTCGGGATTGTGTCTTTGGACCAGGAAAAGGCCTTTGATAGGGTTGACCATTCCTATTTGTTTTCCACCCTGAGGGGGTTTGGTTTTGGAAATATGTTTTTGAGGTGGGTCAATCTGCTATATACTGGAGCTGAGTGTTTGGTGAAGATGGGGGCGGGCCTGAGTCGGCCAATCCCTGTACACCGGGGAATACGCCAGGGGAGTCCTCTCTCGGGTCAGCTGTACAGCTTGGCTATTGAGCCTTTGCTGTGCAAGTTGCACGCTCGGCTTGGTGGTCTGGTTCTGCCGAGCCATCAAGCTGTTGCCGCCCGATCGTCTTGTCTGCTTATGCGGATGACATCAACGTTTTCATCACCTCCCACGGGGATGTGCAGCGTCTGGTGGACACTTTGACAGTTTATGAAAGGGCATCTTCTGCACGGGTGAATTGGGCCAAGAGTGAGGGTCTGTTGGTGGGCCACTGGTCGCGTCAAGGCATCCCTCGCCTACCCGGCGGTCTTCAGTGGGGGACGGCCGGTCTCAAAGTGTTGGGGGGTTTTCTGGGTATGGAGGCTTTTGAATGAAAGAACTGGGAGGGTGTTAAGGACAAGGTGTGTGCTCGCTTTTCTAAATGGAAATGGTTGCTACCACAGCTGTTATGTAGGGGCAGGGTTCTGGTCGCAAATAATCTGGTTGCCTCGGCTCTCTGGCATAGGCTGGTGGCTTTAACACCGCCCAGGAGCCTCGTGGAGGAGATTCAGAAGATCATCGTGGACTTCTTTTGGTCTGGTCACCACTGGCTCCGTGCACCTGTTCTCTACCTGCCTGTGGCCGAAGGGGGACAGGGCCTGGTGGACATACATTCCAAGATCGCATGCTTCAGGCTTCGAACTGCACAATGCCTCCTTTACTAATGCGGACCCTGCTGGATGGACACTGCTAAACTGCTCCTGAGGAGAGTTGGTCGCTTGGGCTATGATAAGCAGCTCTTCCTCGTGACATCTGGGGAGGTGGACCTTACTGGACTATCTGCTTTTTACACGTCCGTTTTGCATGCATGGCGAGTCTTCAACGTGGCCCGCTTCTGTGACGAGACGCCGGGCATGTGGCTGTTCGAGGAACCACTGTTTTTCAATCCATTCATCGAAGCAGAGGTGCTGCAGTCTGTCAGTCTGCAGAGTTGTTTGCGGGAGGCACGCTGTACCAAGCTTGGTCATCTTATAAAGATGTCGACCACATCGATGGATACGTTGAGGCGGAGTGCCAACATTACATCTGTCAGAATGCTGCAAAGGGTGGTGGAGGACGTGTGCACCGCCCTGCCACAACCGCTTTGAGCGTTTGCGACAAACCGCACTCTTTCCAGTCAATGGGATGACGACACTGCGTCCACCTTTCCTGCAATTTCCATAACTCCAGCTGTGTGGGAGTGGCAGGGAGGACAGGATCACCTGCTGACCTTCAGAATTCCTCGCCTGGGCAAGTTCCAGTTTGTCGGGACGAGGGCGGTGTATCACATCTGTGTGAAGGCTCTGAATCTGCGCTCTCTGAAGGATGTCACGGAGTCGAGGTGGGCGGCTTGTTTGGGGCCAGACATCTCCCCAAAAGGCAGCTGGCGGTGCATGTACAAGCTACCTATTGAGAAACGTACAGCAGATCTCCAGTGGAGGATTGTGCATGGGGCAATAGCTACGAATAAATACAGAGTGCACCTCGATCCGACTGTGGGGGGGGAATGTTTGTTTTGTTCCCAAGGTGAGACCCTCGAGCATTTGTTTGTCCAATGTTTTCGTTTATCTGGACTTTTTGATATTTTGCGCGAGTGGTTTCGGGTGAACGTTTCTCTTTTGGTCTGTTCATTTATGGTCCAAAGTATAAAGTGGCACGGAAGGCTGCCCACACTTTGATCAACTTCCTATCTGGTACTGCTAAACTTGCCATCTGGATGACAAGGAAAAATCGGGCTAGCAACGATAGCAATGTGGATCCTGTGTCTGCTTTCAAGGTCTTGTTGAAAGTCAGACTCCAGGTGGAGTTCTCTTACTATCAGATGGTGGACAATTTGGAGGCATTCATCAATAGATGGGCTGTAGGGAATGTTTTGTGTTCTGTGGGTCAGGGGGATGAGTTATGTTTGCACTTTTGAGATGTGACACACTTTGACCAGTGATATTGTTCTTTTTGCATTTTCGGAATGTGCAATAAAGCTTTTTTTAAAAGTCAAAAGTCTCTCTCTCTCTCTTTCTCTCTCTCTTTGTTTGTCCATTGTTTGCGTTTATCTGGACTCTTTGACATTTTGCGCGGGTGGTTTCGGGCTTTGGGTGAACGATTCTCTTTTGGTCTGTTCATTTACGGTCCGAAGTACAAAGTGGCAAGGAAGGCTTCCCACACTTTGATGAACTTCCTATCTGGGACTGCTAAGCTTGCCATCTGGCTGACGAGGAAAAATCGGGCAAGCAATGCTGGCAATGTGGATCCTGTGTCCGCTTTCAAGGTCTTGTTGACAGTCAGACTCCGGGTAGAGTTCTCTTACTATCAAATGGTAGACAATCTGGAGGCGTTCATCAATAGATGGGCTGTAGGGAATGTTTTGTGTTCAGTGGGTCAGGGGGATGAGTTATGTTTGCACTTTTGAGATGTGACACACTTGGAACACTGATATTGGTCTTTGTGCAATTTGGAAATGTACAATAAAGCCTTTTTTTAAAAGTCAAAAGTCTCTCTCTCTCTCTCTCTCTCTCTCGTGCGCATGCGTGGGCGTTTGTGGGAGCAGGGGTGTGGAGTGGTGTCGAGTGAGTACGTTAAACTTTGTATTTTCTAACTTTTTCTCTATCGTGTGTGTTTGGGGTGTGTGTGTTTAATATAGTGGGTTGAGTGTGGGTGTGTTGGGGTGTGAGTGTTGGAGTGAGTGTGTCGGGGAACGGTAGCTTCTGCTGCCGGTTTTTCCCGGCCGGCATCATGCCGGTGATTGATGGTGGTGTGGAGTTTGAGCGCTTAACCCGGCGTCATGGCGTGAGAATCCTCCCGACAGTTCCCTGTTCTGTGGAGGAGGCCAGCCTCGCTGTAGGACAGGTGGTTGGGCATGGCAGCATAAAATCAGCATCGAGGATGAACAGCGCAATTGTGATCTTTCTGGATTCGACTGAGAAAGCTGATCAGGTGGTGGCACAGGGAGTGGTCATAGGTGACACTTTTACTCCCGTTTTACCGCTGGCGAATCCGTCTAGGAGGATCACCATCTCAAACGCTCCTCCTTTCGTTAAAAATGATCAGCTGATTAGAGAGTTGTCCCGTTTTGGCCAGGTTGTGTCCCCTATCAGAATGGTCTCTCTGGGTAGTAAATCACCCCTGCTGAAGCATGTTGTGTGTCACAGGAGGCAGTGTTTCATGGTGTTGAAAGACAGCTCTGCTGAACTGAACGCGTCTTTTAATTTCAGGATTGACGGCTTTAGCTACTTGGTGTTTGCAACATCTGAAACCATGAAGTGTTTTGCGTGTGGCGCAGAAGGCCATCTTATTAGGTCATGTCCTGAAAAGGCGAACACAAAGAGCACTGGCGGTAAGAAAGGTGACGCCGCTGTTTCTGGTGGTCCGGAGGGTAGCGTTACATGCGGTGCGGCGGATGCCGCCGCGGCGCCCGCTTCTGCTGGGGTGGTCGCGGCCGCGTTTGCGGCCGCATCCGCTTCTACTTCTGCGGGGGTGTCCGCGTCCGCGTCCGCGTCCGCTTGTGCTGGGGCGGCCGCGGCCGCCTCTGCTGAGGTAGCCGCAGCGGGCGCGGTAATTGCCCCCCCAAACATTGATGGTGGGAAATTTCTGTCTGGCGGCAGCTGTGATCATTGTGACGAGCCTGTCACCCGGAGTAAAGAGGCGGAGGGTGTAAGTAAGAGTGCAGTTAAACGAAGGAACGTGGGTGAGCAGACTTTGCAGGCGGGGGAGGAGCGGTTTGAGGCTGTAGCGGACACACAGAGCAAACACTGCATGACGAACGTTGCAGTTCACGAAGAAATGCAGGAATGTAGTTTTGTTGAAGAGGATCCTTTTAAAGCTGCACAAAAAAGAAAAAGTGCTGAAAACTTGCAGAGCTCTGCTAAATCTAGTAGGGTTGGGAAGTTAGATTTACTAGATGAGAGCGTCTCTGACGAAAGTGGAGCTGAGTCTGAAATGATGCAGACGCAGGAGGAGCAAAGCTCCTATTGTTTTACCAAAATTAGGCAATTTCTCCAGGTGACCAAGGGGAGCAGAGCTGTGAAAGTGGAAAATTACTTTCCAGATCTGGAGTTATTTGTGGCATCAGCTCGCAAGCTGATGAAACTGAATGATGGGAATGAGACTTTTACTGATCAGGAAATTTTTCGTTTAAAGAAACTGGTTGTCAAACTGAAATCACAAATTACTAACAGTCATGTTGACTCTTAGTTTGTTTCTTCCCTTTTATGCTATGTGTGTGTTTTTTTACTGTACCTTATTTTTATCCTTTTTAATGCCCCACCTTAGAATTGGCACTCTTAATATAAACGGGGCCAGGGATGATGTAAAAAGGGCCTCTTTATACAAGCTTTTTAATTTAAAGGCACTTGACGTGCTGATGGTCCAGGAGACTCACAGCACTGTAGACATTGAGTGCCGGTGGAGAAAAGAGTGGGATGGCTGCATTTTTTTTAGCCACAAATCCAATAATAGTGGAGGGGTGGCTGTACTTTTCTCTCGGGGTTGTGTGCCTGTCTCTTATGAGGTAGAAGAGGTGGTGAAAGGACATGTACTCTTGCTAAAGGTACAGTTTGAAAACGTAAACTTGGTTCTTATAAACGTGTATGTGCCAACCCAGAGAGCAGAAAGGATCAGGGTCTTTAATATGCTATCAGATACGGTTAGATCCTGTAATCCAAATAGTTTTTTATTTCTGGGGGGTGATTTTAACTGTACATTAAACCACAGACTGGACAGGAACCATCAGGAACCTCACCCTGCTTCTGCCAATAGGCTGAGGGAACTAGTGAAGGCACATGAAATGGCCGATGTGTGGAGATCACATCATGGGGACCAGAGGCAGTACACCTGGAGCCATGCTAAAGATAACCTCTTATCTATGGCTAGGTTAGACCGTTTCTATGGTTTTAAACACCAAATGAGTGTTTTTAAAAATAGTTGTATCTGTCCTGTTGGTTTCACTGATCACTGCCTGCTGATTTGTTCTGTTTTCATTGAAAATGTAAAGTGTAAGAGTGCTTTTTGGCATTTTAATAATACACTTTTAAATGATGTGTTTTTTAAGGGAGTTTTTCATGATGTATGGAAGTCACACAGGGAACAAAAATCTTCTTTTAGTTCTCTCCAAATGTGGTGGGATTTTGGTAAGGCACAGATAAAACAATTCTGCCAACAGTACACTCAAAATGTCACTCGTAGCTTGACCCAATCCTTGAAAGTTCTGGAGACTGAGGTGGTAGAGCTAGAGGAGTTACTCAGTTCTACCGGAAAACAGGAGCACTTAGAGGCTCTTAAGTCAAAAAGGTCAGCCTTGGCTAGCTTGCTAGGGGTCACCGCACAGGGTGCTCTGGTCCGCTCGCGCTACATGGATGTAGCTCTGATGGACTCGCCCTCCCAGTACTTTTTTGGACTGGAGGGGAAAAATGGACAGAGAAAGCTCATTCACTCCTTGTTGCGCGATGACGGGAGAACAATCTCCACAGCAGCAGAGATCAGGAAACAAGCTGCTAGCTTTTACAGTGAATTGTTTAGAGCAGAGTGGAGGGAGGACACGTCACTGGGCCAGGTTTTCCTTGATGGTCTTCCAGTGCTCTCAGAGGACCTTGTTGCCAGCTTGGATGCTCCACTGTCTCTGTCTGAGCTGCATACGGCGCTAATGAGCCTCCAGAATGGAAAATCACCAGGCATAGATGGTCTCTCTGTGGACTTTTTTAAGGAATTCTGGCCCCTGCTTGGTCCAGACCTGCTGGAGGTTCTCCAAGATAGCTTGGAAAGGGGGACCCTACCCACGACCTGCAGGAGGGCCATCGTCACACTGTTGCCGAAAAAGGGGGACCTCCAGAGCCTAAAGAACTGGAGGCCAGTCTCTCTGCTCTGCACAGACTACAAGATTCTCTCAAAAGCTCTGGCCCGAAGACTGAGAAAGGTGATGAGCGAGCTCATTCATGTAGACCAGACTTACTGTGTGCCTGGCAGGCTGATTAGTGACAACGTCACTTTAATTCGGGATATTTTGGAGGTCTGTGGTTCATTGGCGGTAGAAACTGGTTTGATTTCAATTGACCAGGAAAAGGCGTTTGATCGGGTTGAACACCAATATTTATGGACAGTTTTAACAGCTTTTGGGTTCAGCCCAGGCTTCATAGCCAGGATACGGGTCTTGTACAGTGACATTGAGAGTGTGCTGAAGATAAATGGGGGCCTGTCTGCCCCTTTAAAAGTCCAGAGGGGGGTTCGGCAGGGCTGCCCTCTCTCAGGGATGCTGTACTCCCTCGCCATAGAGCCTTTGCTTCACTGCCTGAGAAGGGATCTATCAGGAGTTACTTTTCCTGGCTGTGACACCACGTTCAAGCTGTCGGCCTATGCAGATGATGTAGTCATTCTGCTAAATAAGCAGAGTGACATTGACGTTCTGGTTAGGAGTGTCAATCTTTTTGGCCAACTTTCCTCTGCAAAAATAAACTGGGGAAAAAGCGAGGCTCTGATGGTGGGGGAGAAACTAGAAAATCAGCTTACGCTGCCTGGTGGGTTGATTTGGAAAAAAGGAGGTTTTAAGTATCTTGGTGTCTTTATTGGAAATCAGCAGTTTGAGCAAAAAAATTGGGATGGGGTCATAGAGAAAATTAACGGGAGACTAAACAAATGGAAGTGGCTAATGCCAAGAATATCCTTTAGAGGAAGAGTGCTCATTTTAAATAATCTTGTTTCCTCATCCCTGTGGCACCGCCTCATGTGCATGGACCCCCTGCTGGTTTGTTGTCCAAAATTCAGTCTGTTTTGGTGGACTTTTTTGGGGGGGGTGGACTCCACTGGGTTCCTCAAGCCCTGTTATTTCTTCCCAAAGAGGAGGGGGGGCAAGGAGTGATTCATTTAGCTAGTAGAGGTGCTGCTTTTAGACTGACTTTCATACAGAGACTGCTGACGGGCCCCCAGGACCTGGTATGGAGGCCTTTGGCCTGTGTTATTTTACAGAGAGTCCTTGGGCTTGGGCTAGACCTCCCTGTGTTTTTAATGGATTTTAAGAACTCTAATGCACTGTCTTTACCCAGTTTTTACCGCAGTCTCTTTTCAGTGTGGACTCTTTTTAAAAAACAAAGAGGGCCATGCGATTCCCTCTACTGGTTGTTGAGGGAGCCGCTGGTTTTTGGTGGTCGCCTTGGTGTCCTGCCGGGAGTTGGAAGGACCTTCCTTGATAGGCTGTGTTCCAGGAACATTCTCACTCTGAAGCAAGTGGTGGAACTGGCTGGTCCTGGCCTCAACAACGCCTCAGCTTTAGCAGATCATCTTGGTGTCAGGTCGAATCGTTTCATCGATGGTCTTCTTGCACACTGGAAACAGGAGCTTCATGGACTTGAGCACTCCCTACTCTTGGACTTTAGCAATGGCACGCTGCAGCCAGAAAGCACTGACCCCTTTCCCTCTCTCACGCTCTATATGGACTTTGACGTCGCTCCTTGCTCCTTACTGGCATTCTGTGCTCCCACTGGTGTGGACTTTGGAGGAGCCAGTGGTAAGGCACTCTACAGACTGGTGGTGATGGCACTCAACAAGGACCGATTGAACACCTGTGTGGACACTCCTTGGAGAGCCTATTTTAAACTAGGAAAAGGGCATCGGCCTGCCTGGAGGGCTCTTTACAAAGCCCCTCTCCCTAAGAGGCATGGAGACTTACAGTGGAGGGTCCTGCATGGTATTATAGCTGTCAATGCTTTTGTTTCTGTGATTAACAGCAGTGTCAGTGATCAGTGTGTTTTTTGTTCCTCTAGGGAGACTGTTTTTCATTGTTTTATTGAATGTCAGCGCCTGAGTGGCCTCTTTGAACTTCTCACAAAACTTTTTCATATTTTTAAGGAAGTTTTCTCTAAGCAGGTTTTCATTTGTGGTTTTATGTACAATCGTCGTTTTAAGCAGAAGTGTCAACTACTGAACTTTGTTTTAGGGCAGGCAAAGTTGGCTATCTATGTAAGCCGGAGAAGAAAACTTGAAAATGTTGAGAATGATGTTGATGTCAAAATTTTATTTGTGAGGCTACTTAAAGCCAGAATCAGGCTGGACTTTCAGTTTTTTATGGGGAATGGGGATGTGGAAGGTTTCAGGACCCTCTGGTCCCTGGAGAATGTCCTCTGTTCAGTTCATGATGGACAGCTTTTTTTGGGGTGTTTTTTGGGGGATTAATTTTCTGTGTAACATAGCATGATATAGAAATTGTATTGACTGATGGACAAGTGTGTTTATTAAAGATCTTTTAAAAATCAAAAAATCTCTCTCTCTCTCTCTCTCTCTCTCTCTCTCTCTCTCTCTCTCTCTCTCTCTCTCTCTCTCTCTCTCTCGTGCGCATGCGTGGGCGTTTGTGGGAGCAGGGGTGTGGAGTGGTGTCGAGTGAGTACTTTAAACTTTGTATTTTCTAACTTTATCTTGTGTGTTTGAGGTGTGTGTGTTTAATATAGTGGGTTGAGTGTGTGTGTGCTGGGGTGTGAGTGTTGGAGTGAGTGTGTTGGGGAACGGTAGCTTCTGCTGCCGGTTTTTCCCGGCCGGCATCATGCCGGTGATTGATGGTGGTGTGGAGTTTGAGCGCTTAACCCGGCGTCATGGTGTGAGAATCCTCCCGACAGTTCCCTGTTCTGTGGAGGAGGCCAGCCTCGCTGTAGGACAGGTGGTTGGGCATGGCAGCATAAAATCAGCATCGAGGATGAACAGCGCAATTGTGATTTTTCTGGATTCGACTGAAAAAGCTGATCAGGTGGTGGCACAGGGAGTGGTCATAGGTGACACTTTTACTCCCGTTTTACCGCTGGCGAATCCGTCTAGGAGGATCACCATCTCAAACGCTCCTCCTTTCGTTAAAAATGATCAGCTGATTAGAGAGTTGTCCCGTTTTGGCCAGGTTGTGTCCCCTATCAGAATGGTCTCTCTGGGTAGTAAATCACCCCTGCTGAAGCATGTTGTATGTCATAGGAGGCAGTGTTTCATGGTGTTGAAAGACAGCTCTGCTGAACTGAACGCGTCTTTTAATTTCAGGATTGACGGCTTTAGCTACTTGGTGTTTGCAACATCTGAAACCATGAAGTGTTTTGCGTGTGGCGCAGAAGGCCATCTTATTAGGTCATGTCCTGAAAAGGCGAACACAAAGAGCACTGGCGGTAAGAAAGGTGACGCCGCTGTTTCTGGTGGTCCGGAGGGTAGCGCTACATGTGTTGCGGCGGATGCCGCTGCGGCGCCCGCTTCTGCTGGGGCGGTCGCGGCCGCGTCCGCTTCTACTTCTGCGGGGGCGTCCGCATCCGCGTCCGCTTGTGCTGGGGCGGCCGCGGCCGCCTCTGCTGGGGTGGCCGCGGCGGGCGCGGTAGTTGCCCCCCCAAACAGTGATGGTGGGGAATTTCTGTCTGGCGGCAGCTCTGATCATTGTGACGAGCCTGTCGCCCGGGGTAAACAGGTGGAGGGTGTAAGTAAAAGTGCAGTTAAACGAAGGAACGTGAATGAACAGACTTTGCAGGCGGGGGAGGAGCGGTTTGAGGCTGTAGCGGACACAAAGAGCAAACACTGCATGACAAACGTTGCGTTTCATGAAGAAATGCAGGAATGTAGTTTTGTTGAAGAGGATCCTTTTAAAGCTGCACAAAAAAGGAAAAGTGCGGAAAACTTGCACAGCTCTGCTAAATCTAGTAGGGTTGGGAATTTAGATTTACTGAATGAGAGCGTTTCTGACGAAAGTGGAGATGAGTCTGAACTGATGCAGACGCAGACGCAGGAGGAGCAAAGCTCCTATTGTTTTACTAAAATTAGGCAATTTCTCCAGGTGACTAAGGGGAGCAGAGCTGTGAAAGTGGAAAATTACTTTCCAGATCTGGAGTTATTCGTGGCATCAGCTCGCAAATTTATGAAACTGAATGATGGGAATGAGACTTTCACTGATCAGGAAATTTATCGTTTAAAGAAACTGGTTGCTAAACTGAAATTGCAAATTACTAACAGTCATGTTGACTCTTAGTTTGTTTCTTCCCTTTTATGCTATGTGTGTGTTTTTTTACTGTACCCTATTTTTATCCTTTTTAATGCCCCACCTTAGAATTGGCACTCTCAATATTAATGGGGCCAGGGATGATGTAAAAAGGGCCTCTTTATACAAGCTTTTTAATTTAAAGAAACTTGACGTGCTGATGGTCCAGGAGACTCACAGCACTGTGGACATTGAGAGCCATTGGAGAAAAGAGTGGGATGGCTGCATTTTTTTTAGCCACAAATCCAGTAGCAGTGGGGGGGTGGCTGTACTTTTCTCTAGGGGTTGTGTGCCTGTCTCTTATGAGGTAGAAGAGGTGGTGAGAGGTCATTTCCTCTTATTAAAGGTACAGTTTGAAAACGTGAACTTCGTTTTTATAAACGTGTATGTGCCAACACAGAGAGCAGAGAGGATCAGGGTCTTTGACGTGCTTTCGGATATGGTTAAGTCCTGTGATCCAAATAGTTTTTTATTTCTGGGGGGTGATTTTAACTGTACATTAAACCACAGACTAGACAGGAACCATCAGGAGCCTCACCCTGCTTCTGCCAATAGGCTGAGAGAACTGGTGAAAACACATGAAATGGCCGATGTGTGGAGATCACATCATGGGGACCAGAGGCAGTACACCTGGAGCCATGTCAAAGATAACCTTTTATCTATGGCTAGGTTAGACCGTTTTTATGGTTTTAAACATCAAATGAGTGTTTTTAAAAATAGTTGTATCTGTCCTGTTGGTTTCACTGATCACTGCCTGCTGTTTTGTTCTGTGTTTATTGAAAATGTAAAGTGTAAGAGTGCTTTTTGGCATTTTAACAATACACTTTTAAATGATGTGTTTTTTAAAGAGGTTTTTCATGATGTTTGGAAGTCACACAGGGAACAAAAACCCTCTTTTAGTTCTCTCCAATTGTGGTGGGATTTTGGTAAGGCCCAGATAAAACAACTCTGCCAACAGTACACTCAAAATGTCACTCGTAGCTTGACCCAATCCTTGAAAGTTCTGGAGACTGAGGTGGTAGAACTAGAGGAGTTGCTCAGTTCTACAGGAAAACAGGAGCACTTAGAGGCTCTCAAGTCAAAAAGGTCAGCCTTGGCTAGCTTGCTAGGGGTCACCGCACAGGGTGCTCTGGTCCGCTCACGCTACATGGATGTAGCTCTGATGGACTCGCCCTCCCAGTACTTTTTTGGACTGGAGGGGAAAAATGGACAGAGAAAGCTCATTCACTCCTTGTTGGGCGATGACGGGAGAACAATCTCCACAGCAGCAGAGATCAGGAAACACGCTGCTAGCTTTTACAGTGAATTGTTTAGAGCAGAGTGGAGGGAGGACACGTCACTGGGCCAGGTTTTCCTTGATGGTCTTCCAGTGCTCTCAGAGGACCTTGTTGCCGGCTTGGATGCTCCACTGTCTCTGTCTGAGCTGCATACGGCGCTAATGAGCCTCCAGAATGGAAAATCACCAGGCATAGATGGTCTCTCTGTGGACTTTTTTAAGGAATTCTGGCCCCTGCTTGGTCCAGACCTGCTGGAGGTTCTCCAAGATAGCTTGGAAAGGGGGACCCTACCCACGACCTGCAGGAGGGCCATCATCACACTGTTGCCGAAAAAGGGGGACCTCCAGAGCCTAAAGAACTGGAGGCCAGTCTCTCTGCTCTGCACAGACTACAAGATTCTCTCAAAAGCTCTGGCCCGAAGACTGAGAAAGGTGATGAGCGAGCTCATTCATGTAGACCAGACTTACTGTGTGCCTGGCAGGCTGATTAGTGACAACGTCACTTTAATTCGGGATATTTTGGAGGTCTGTGGTTCATTGGCGGTAGAAACTGGTTTGATTTCAATTGACCAGGAAAAGGCGTTTGATCGGGTTGAACACCAATATTTATGGACAGTTTTAACAGCTTTTGGGTTCAGCCCAGGCTTCATAGCCAGGATACGGGTCTTGTACAGTGACATTGAGAGTGTGCTGAAGATAAATGGGGGCCTGTCTGCCCCTTTAAAAGTCCAGAGGGGGGTTCGGCAGGGCTGCCCTCTCTCAGGGATGCTGTACTCCCTCGCCATAGAGCCTTTGCTTCACTGCCTGAGAAGGGATCTATCAGGAGTTACTTTTCCTGGCTGTGACACCACGTTCAAGCTGTCGGCCTATGCAGATGATGTAGTCATTCTGCTAAACAAGCAGAGTGACATTGACGTTCTGGTTAGGAGTGTCAATCTTTTTGGACAACTTTCCTCTGCAAAGATAAACTGGGGAAAAAGCGAGGCTCTGATGGTGGGGGAGAAACTAGAAAATCAGCTTACGCTGCCGGGTGGGTTGATTTGGAAAAAAGGAGGTTTTAAGTATCTTGGTGTCTTTATTGGAAATCAGCAGTTTGAGCAAAAAAATTGGGATGGGGTCATAGAGAAGATTAACGGGAGACTAAACAAGTGGAAGTGGCTAATGCCAAGAATATCTTTTAGAGGAAGAGTGCTCATTTTAAATAATCTTGTTTCCTCATCCCTGTGGCACCGCCTCATGTGCATGGACCCCCCTGCTGGTTTGTTGTCCAAAATTCAGTCTGTTTTGGTGGACTTTTTTTGGGGGGGTGGACTCCACTGGGTTCCTCAAGCCCTGTTATTTCTTCCCAAAGAGGAGGGGGGGCAAGGAGTGATTCATTTAGCTAGTAGAGGTGCTGCTTTTAGACTGACTTTCATACAGAGACTGCTGACGGGCCCCCAGGACCTGGTATGGAGGCCTTTGGCCTGTGTTATTTTACAGAGAGTCCTTGGGCTTGGGCTAGACCTCCCTGTGTTTTTAATGGATTTTAAGAACTCTAATGCACTGTCTTTACCCAGTTTTTACCGCAGTCTCTTTTCAGTGTGGACTCTTTTTAAAAAACAAAGAGGGCCATGCGATTCCCTCTACTGGTTGTTGAGGGAGCCGCTGGTTTTTGGTGGTCGCCTTGGTGTCCTGCCGGGAGTTGGAAGGACCTTCCTTGATAGGCTGTGTTCCAGGAACATTCTCACTCTGAAGCAAGTGGTGGAACTGGCTGGTCCTGGCCTCAACAACGCCTCAGCTTTAGCAGATCATCTTGGTGTCAGGTCGAATCGTTTCATCGATGGTCTTCTTGCACACTGGAAACAGGAGCTTCATGGACTTGAGCACTCCCTACTCTTGGACTTTAGCAATGGCACGCTGCAGCCAGAAAGCACTGACCCCTTTCCCTCTCTCACGCTCTATATGGACTTTGACGTCGCTCCTTGCTCCTTACTGGCATTCTGTGCTCCCACTGGTGTGGACTTTGGAGGAGCCAGTGGTAAGGCACTCTACAGACTGGTGGTGATGGCACTCAACAAGGACCGATTGAACACCTGTGTGGACACTCCTTGGAGAGCCTATTTTAAACTAGGAAAAGGGCATCGGCCTGCCTGGAGGGCTCTTTACAAAGCCCCTCTCCCTAAGAGGCATGGAGACTTACAGTGGAGGGTCCTGCATGGTATTATAGCTGTCAATGCTTTTGTTTCTGTGATTAACAGCAGTGTCAGTGATCAGTGTGTTTTTTGTTCCTCTAGGGAGACTGTTTTTCATTGTTTTATTGAATGTCAGCGCCTGAGTGGCCTCTTTGAACTTCTCACAAAACTTTTTCATATTTTTAAGGAAGTTTTCTCTAAGCAGGTTTTCATTTGTGGTTTTATGTACAATCGTCGTTTTAAGCAGAAGTGTCAACTACTGAACTTTGTTTTAGGGCAGGCAAAGTTGGCTATCTATGTAAGCCGGAGAAGAAAACTTGAAAATGTTGAGAATGATGTTGATGTCAAAATTTTATTCGTGAGGCTACTTAAAGCCAGAATCAGGCTGGACTTTCAGTTTTTTATGGGGAATGGGGATGTGGAAGGTTTCAGGACCCTCTGGTCCCTGAAGAATGTCCTCTGTTCAGTTCATGATGGACAGCTTTTTTTTGGGCGTTTTTTGGGGGATTAATTTTCTGTGTAACATAGCATGATATAGAAATTGTATTGACTGATGGACAAGTGTGTCTATTAAAGATCTTTTAAAAATCAAAATCTCTCTCTCTCTCTCAGGATCGTTCCCCCGGACAGCGAAGTCACTGTGGAGGAGGTCCTGGAGGCTGTGGCCGAGCAGGTGGGCCCTGACGCGGTCTGATTTGCTTCCCCAATGAATAGAGCTGTGGTTGTGTTTCTGGCGGCTGAAGACGATGTTCACACCCTGATTGTAGGCGGTGTGGTTATCGGGGAAACGTATGTACAGGTGTCCCCTTTATCTGTCCCATCAACGAGAATCACCGTCTCAGGTGTTTCACCTTTCATCACTGACGAGCAGCTGGCGACGGAGCTCCGCAGATTTGGGAAGTTTGCGGGCCCGTTTACGACTCTGCCTTTGGGATGCAAGGCCACCAAGTTCAAACATGTGAAATCGCTCAGGCGACAGGTGTTCATGTTTCTCGACTCGCCCACTCAGACTCTGGAAGTCTCCTTCAGGGTCAAGCACGGGGACGGATCTTACATGGTGTATGCGAGCTCGGGACAGATGAAGTGTTTTGAATGTGGAGACGTGGGCCATAAACGGTTCACTTGTCCGCACAGGCAGCGGGCGGGGGGCCCTGATGGTGCCGTGGATGGTGCCGGCGGCGAGCCCTCCGCTCACGCTACCCCAGCTCCGGAGCCTGCCGCTGTGTCTGTGGACGGCCTGGCTGCGCCGCCCACAGCCCAGCTTGCGGTCGGGAGCGTGGATGGCGATGGCGCCAAAAAGGTCACTGATGGTGCGTCACAATCATCTCGCTGTGTGACGTCGACAGCTGGGCCTCCGGCAGCTGCTACTGCTTCGGAGGAGGGGACGGAGCACCGACCTGATGGTGCGTCACAATCATCTCGCTGTGTGACGTCAGCGGCTGTGCCTCCGCCAGCTGCTGCCGCTTCGGAGGAGGGGACGGAGCACCGACCTGATGGTGCGTCAGAATCTCGCTGTGTGACATCAGCGGCTGTGCTTTCGGAGGCTACTACCGTTACACAGCGGGGGATGGAACAGCGACAGTCAGCTGCTGAGGGTGGCGTTCAGGAAAATGTGGCCCATGATGAATCCACTGGCCCGGGAGAACCAAGCAGTCAGCTGAGTGGTGCTGACGAGGAAATGGAATCTGAGAACGACACTGTGTCTAATGCTGAGTCTATTGAGGCAAAATGTAGTACAAACACGAGTTTGTATTCACTGGAAGAAATAAATGCATTTCTGGATGAAACCTATAACAAAGCCATTAGGGTCACCGACTACTTCAGTGACACTGATAAATTCATTAAGTCTGTGGATGTGCTAAGAAGGCAGGTTGGTCTTGACCTCCTGGATGAAAGGAAGCATTATCGCCTCAAGAAACACCTGACAGCCCTGCGTAAAGAAGCAGGGGGAACGCCGGTCAAGCGCGCCCGACAGGAGGAATGAATGGCGGTCGTTCCTCTGCCTGTTTTACACATTTTTGGGATATTGTTGAACAGACTTGTATATGACATTTAATTGACTGTAATTGACTGTCACAGAACTGGATCTTTGAATAGGTGGACTGCAGGGACTGCTCTGTGTTGTGTGTGGGGGGGAACATTTCAGTTTGCACTTTTTCCAATGTGACACACTTGGAGGAATGATGTTGGTGTGCTTACATTTTTTTGAAGTGTGCAATAAAAGCTTATTTTAAAAGTCAAAAGTCTCCCTCTCTCTCTCTCTCTCTCTCTCTCTCTCTCTCTCTCTCTCTCTCTCTCTCAGTGCTATCTCTGCTGCTGGAGGAAGGGGACTTGGCCTTGCTTAAGAACTGGAGGCCTGTGGCTCGTCTTTGCACGGACTACAAGGAAGACTCGGACTACTGCCACTGGCAATGTAGAATAGGTGGACTGCAGAGAATACTTTGTGTTGTGTGGGGGGGGGATGACTTATTGTTTGCACTTTTCCAGTGTGAGACACTTGGTGGAATGATATTGGTGTTCTTACATTTTTTTGAACTGTGCGATAAAGGCATTTTTTAAAACTCAAACTCTCTCTCTCTCTCTCTCTCTCTCTCTCCTGTTTTTCCATTTTTGTTTTTTGTTTTTTTGGGTGGGGGATGGCGACCTTGGAAATGCCACCTCCATCTATCCACCAGGGGGTGAGAATCGTTCCCCCGGACAGCACTGTTACATGTGGAGGAGGTCCTTATGGCTGTGGCCGAGCAGGTGGGCCATGACGCGATCTGCTTTGTGTCCCGAATGAATAGAGCTGTAGTTGTGTTTCTGGCTGCTGAAGAGGATGTCCACACCCTGATTGTAAGCGGTGTTGTTATCGGGGAAACATATGTACAGGTGTCCCCCCTATCTGTCCCATCAACGCGAATCACCGTCTCAGGTGTTCCACCTTTCATCACTGACGAGCAGTTGGCGACGGAGCTCCGCAGATTTGGGAAGTTTGCGGGCCCGTTTACAACTCTGACTTTGGGATGCAAGGAGACCAAGTTAAAACATGTGAAATCACTCAGGCGACAGGTGTTCATGTTTCTGGACTCGCCCACTCAAACTCTGGAAGTGTCCTTCCGGGTCAAACACGGGGACGGCTCCTATATGGTGTATGCGAGCTCAGGACAGATGAAGTGTTTTGAATGTGGAGACGTGGGCCATAAACGGTTCGCTTGGCCGCACAGGCAGTGGGTGGAGGGCCCTGATGGAGCCGCGGATGGTGCCGGTGGCGAGCCCTCTGCTCACGCCACACCTGCGGACGGCGGCGCGGCCTCTGCTCCCGCCGCTACTGCGGACGACGTTGCGGGGCCTTCCGCCGGCCCTGCTCCGGAGCCTGCCGCTGTGTCTGTGGACGGCCCGGCTGTGGCGCCCGCGGCCCAGCTTACGGCCGGGAGTGTTGATGGCGATGGCGCCAAAAATGTAACTGATGGTGCGTCACAATCATCTCGCTGTGTGACGTCAGCGGCTGTGCCTCCGGAAGCTGCTACCATTTCGGAGAAGGAGACGGAGCACCGACCTGATGGTGCATCAGAATCTCGCTGTGTGACATCAGTGGCTGTGCTTCCGGAGGCTGCTACCGTTTCACAGCAGGGGATGGAATGGCGACAGTCAGCTGCTGTGGGTGGCGTCCAGGAAAATGTGGCCCATGATGAATCCACTGGCCCAGGAGAACTAAACAGTCAGTTGAGTTGTGCTGACGAGGAAATGGAATCTGATAACGACACTGTGTCTAACACTGAGTCTATTGAGGCAAAATGCAGTACAAACACGAGTTTGTATTCACTGGAAGAAATAAATGCTTTTCTGGATGAAACCTATAACAAAGCCATTAAAGTCACCGACTACTTCAGTGACACTGATAAATTCATTAAATCTGTTGATGTGCTAAGAAGGCAAGTTGGTCTTGACCTCCTGAATGAAAGGAAACGTTTTCGCCTCAAGAAACACCTGACAGCCCTGCGTAAAGCAGCAGGGAGAACAGGGGTCAAGCGCGCCCGACAGGAGGAATAAATGGCGGTCATTCCTCTGCCTGTTTTACACATTTTTGGGATATTGTTTGATCAGACTTTTATATGACGTTTCTAATTGACTGTAATTGACTGTCACGGAACTGGATCTTTTACCTGCAGGGCATGGATGCCCCACCGTTTTCTTTCTACACTCTGGACGAGCCTGCTGCACAGATGACTTGCTTGAAAATCTCGCATGGTCTAAGGACTCCAATCCGTCTGAGATGAGGAAACTGTCTCTGGGATGTGCAACGGAACTGGCTGTGGCTGCACAGCGCTATCTCTGCTGCCGGAGAAAGGGGACTTGGCCTTGCTTAAGAACTGGGGGCCTCTGGCTCGTCTTTGCACGGACTACAAGGAGGACTCGCACTACTGCCACCGCCAATGTGGAATAGGTGGACTGCAAGGAATACTCTGTGTTGTGTGGGGGGGGGGGACACTTATATTTGCACTTTTTCCAATTTGAGACACTTGGTGGAATGATGTTGGTGCACTTACATTTTTTTGAAGTGTGCAATAAAGGCTTTTTTTTAAAAGTCAAAGTCTCTCTCTCTCTCTCTCTCTCTCTCTCTCTCTCTCTCTCTCTCTCTCTCCGCGGAAAACCGTACTCTTTCTACTCAATGGAATGACGACACTGTGTCCAACTTTCCTGCCCTTTCCATAAGTCCAGCTGTGGGGGAGTGGCAGGGTGGAGAGGATCACCTGCTGGCCTACAGAAATCCTCGTCTGGGCAAGTTCCAGTTTGTGGGGACGAAGACGGTGTATCACATCTGTGTGAAAGTTCTGAATCTGTGCTCTCTGATGGACGTGAAGGAGTCGAAGTGGGCGGGGTTTTTGGGGCCAGAGGTCTCCCCGAAAGGCAGCTGGCGGTGCATATACAAGCTCCCTATTGAGAAACGGACGGCAGATCTCCAGTGGAGGATTGTTCATGGGGCAATAGCTACGAATACATACAGAGCATGCCTGGATCCAACTGTGGGGGAGGAATGTTTGTTTTGCTCCCAAGTTGAGACCCTGGAGCATTTGTTTGTTCAATGTTTTCATTTATCTGGGCTTTTTGATCTTTTGAAAGTGTGGTTTCGGGCTTTGGGTAAATGTTTCTCTTTTGGTTTGTTCATTTACGGTCCACAGTATAAAGTGGCGAAGAAGTCTGCGCACACTTTGATGAACTTCCTATCTGGTACTGCTAAACTTGCCATGAATGAATGAATGAATGAATTTATTTGAATTTATGAATGAATTTATTTTATTTCGGATAGTACATTACAGGTTAAAAGAAACTGTATAATATAACAACAAGGTCAAATTAGACAAAGACTCCTTCTACTATACAATTCCACGTGAGTTATCCGAAATGGGTGATGGCTGAAGCCGCAGCTTATATTGCCCACCCATATTCCATCCAAGAATTCAAAGGAGAAAAAAGAGAAAACAAGACAAGAGCGATTACAATTTAAAACAAGGCTAAGACAAAATGTGACTGAGAGAAAAAGAAAAACTGAGCTAGTCTAAGTTAAGCGGTTACTATTCAAAAACAAATCTAAGACATAGTGTCACAAAGAAAAAAAGAAAAAACTAAGCTACAACACAACACAGGCTGGAGATGTCAATCCTTATGTGAGTTTACATGTCGTCTTGTAAATATGTTTGGAGTATTTCTTCCTTTAGTTTTTGTTTAAATTGTCCAAGCTTTGTACATGATTTTAATTCAGGTCCAAAATCGTTCCATAATCTGACTCCTTGCACTGAAATACAGTGTTGCTTAGTGGTTGTTCTCACTGTAGGCTTTTGAAATATACATGTTCCTCTGAAGTGATATCGTTTCTCCCTTGTTTGGAGCAACTTTTGGATATTTGCGGGCAGTGATAGATTCTTTACTTTGAACATTATTATTGCGGTTTTAAAGTCAATCAGATCTTTCAACTTGAGAGTTTTTTGTTTAAGAAAAAGTGGGTTTGTTGGTTCCCTGTAAGCTGCTTTGTTGATTATTCTAATAGCTCTCTTTTGAAGCATAAAGAGTGGATATATGTTTGTTTTATATGTATTTCCCCATACTTCATTACAATATGTCATGTATGGGAGTATTAATGAATGATACAAGGTGTATAGTGTGGGTTGATTCAGCAAATTTTTCACTCTGTGTAATATTGCAATTGATTTGGATACTTTACCTTTTATATAATTAATATGTGGCTTCCAACACAGTTTGTTATCAATTATTACTCCAAGGAATTTAGTTTCGGATACCCTTTCAATCTCTACACCATTTACACTGAGTTTGGGTACTGGGTAGTTGTGATGGTTGTTAAAGACTATAAATTTTGTCTTGCTTAAATTGAGCGTTAATTTGTTTGAATCAAACCACAGTTTCAGCTTTCCTAATTCCTTTCCGAGTGTATCCAGAAGTTGTTCCAAATTGTTTCCACTGCATAGCAGATTAGTGTCATCAGCAAACAATATTAAGTCCATTTTTTCTGAAACTTTACATATATCATTTATATACATATTGAATAATAATGGTCCCAAAACTGAACCCTGTGGGACTCCACAGGTGACCTTCAGTAACTCTGAGTTTTTGCTGTTAACACATGCAAACTGATATCTATTCTTTAAGTAACTACTTAACCAGGACAGTGCTACCCCTCTAACACCACAATTTTGTAGTTTCTTTAATAATAGATTGTGATCTACTGTATCAAATGCTTTTTTAAGATCCAGGAATACTCCAACTGAATACTCTTTATTTTCAATGGCTGTTGATATTTTTTCTGTAAATTCCATTAAGGCATATGCTGTTGTCCTTTTGTGTCTGAACCCATATTGCTGCTCACACAATAAATCATTCTTCAGTATGAAGTTGTCAATTCTCTCATAGAATATTTTTTCAAGTATCTTGGAAAATTGCGGTAATAGTGAAATTGGTCTGTAGTTGGAGAGTTCCCCTCTGTCGCCTGTCTTGTAAATCGGAATTACTTTAGCTATTTTCATTGCATTGGGAAATATACCTGATTGGAGAGACAGGTTACAGATATACGTCAGTGGTTTCACTATGCATTCGATAACAGTTTTGACTAGTAGCATGTCAATACCATCGCAGTCAGTAGATGTTTTACTTTTGAACGATTTAACAATTTCAATGACCTCTCTTTCGTCTGTGTTCTTTATGAAGATGGTGTCTTTTACAGCAGTGTTATTGCATATTGTATCACCTGTAGGCGCCGTAGTGGGTATTTCTCGGGCCAGTTTAGGTCCAATGTTAACAAAAAAGTTATTAAATTCATCTGCAGGTGAAGCTATATTCACATTCGGAGTCGATTTATTATTTTTTGGAATATTAGTTGGGTAGCTAGTATTTCTGCTTTTATTTCCAAGGATACTGTTGATTATTGTCCATGTATTTTTAATATTGTCTTTGTTTTTTTCCAGTTCTTTACTGTAATAGTCTCTTTTACTGCATCTTATTATATATGTTAACTTATTTTTGTATGTTTTATACCGTTGCTCTGCTTCTTTTGTCCTTTTTCTTTATGAAAGCTTTATATAATAAATTTTTCTTTTTACACGCCTTTTGTAGTCCTTTGGTTAACCATGGTTTGTCAGCAAATTTGTGTTTAAGCTTTTTTTAACTAATGGGCAGTTTTTTTTTCATAAAGAGTGGTTACAATGTTTATAAATGTGTCGTAGGCTTCATTTACATCTGATACATAGACTTCTGTCCAGTCTTGCTTCAGCAAGTCCTCTTTAAAAGAACTGATTGCGTTTGGTGATTTGTGTCTGAACGATTTTGAGATTTTTTCTGGGTTGGGCCCCATGTGGCCATGGATAAGTGCAAAGATTGGCAAGTGGTCGCTTATATCATTTATCAATAATCCACTTTCTATTTTCTTATCGAGAACATTGACAAACAGGTTGTCAATAAGTGTAGCAGAGTGAACTGTGATTCTACTGGGATGTGTTATTGTGGGATATAGACTCATGTTGTACATAGAGTTCATGAACTCTGTAACTACATTTTGTTGATGTGGATTAAGTAGGTCAATATTGAAATCTCCACAAATTGCTACCATTTTCTTACTAGTAATATTATTGTACAGCTCGACTAATTTATCTCTGAATGTCTCAATGCAAGTTCCCGGCGTTCTGTATATGCAGCTTATGATTAGATTTTTTGTTTTGTCTAGGTCAATCTCAACAGTAACACATTCCAAAATCCCTGGTAGTGCTGAGGACATTTCATTTACAAGCTTACATCTATATAGGTCATCAATATACAGTGCAACACCACCACCCTTTTTTTGAGATCTGTTAATGTTAAACATCTGATATCCCTCTATTGCCATCAGGGGAGCCTGGTCTTCGTTAAGCCAGGTTTCCGAGACTGCAATGGCTGTGAATTTTCTGTTTAGCTGTTTTAAATAGTCCTGAATCTGTGAGAAGTTTTTGTTAAGACTTCTGCTATTGAAGTGTATTATTGACAGTTTACCATCTAATTGCACTTGACTTTTGAATTGCTTTTCAGTGTAATATTCACAGTGGTTATGAATATTATTGAAAAAGTGGTTATCAGGATCAATATCATTCTCCATCTCTTGTGGTTTATGTTCAGCATAGTGGCATATTTTTAGAGTTTGAGTTTCCTCACTCTATGTTTCATAGTCATTGTTCATTTGTATTTATCTAAGTCAGTAGCATCTCTGATCATTATACTTTTTGCTTGCTCAGGTGTTCCATTTAGTTTAATCCAAATTCTACAATTTCTTGTCCAGGTTGACTGTATCTTATTTTGTTTTTTTAGCATCCGTGCCTGCCATGCTAATTCAGTGTTTTTTTTTGTCAGGTGTTCATTTAGGTAAACTTGAGTTTCCTTTAGTTTTTTGGCCTGCCTCAGTATGTCATTTTTCACCCTCCTGTTCACAAAGCGCATCACAATTGATTTCTTTGTTTTGTTATCTTTCTTCGGTAAAGCATAACAGGCTGAGATCGCATTGGCTTCTACCTTAATGTCTTTATCATTAAGGAACTGAAGCACTTGGTTTTCTAGGGACATTGATTCACTTATGGAAGCATGTTCACCACTCAGTCCTGTTGCGGCATGGGCGTAGGACTGATATCTGATGTCTAGTCCACTTATAACTAGGTCATCAATGCGAGAACCTTGTTCAAGATCCTCGACGCGTTGCTCCAAAAGACGCCCGTGTTGCTCCAGGTCCATAATTTTTTTGTCTTTTTCTTTTATTATTGAATGTAGGGCTTGTACCTCTTGTATTAGGTTTATTATTTTGGCCTGTTGGTTAGTCATTTTGGCCAATTCTTCTAACACAAAGTTCAGAGATTTTTTAATTTCTTCCAATTCCTCTTTTTTGGGTGGCATTATACTGACCTGTGGATAGAAATAAACAGAGAATCCGGCTAGGCTATCGCCGGCGCCTGCCTCCGTCTACCTGGCCAGTTATGTCGCACACCGCCGGCGCAGCCGGAATCCACCGATCACAGCCACTCGTCGCCGTCTGGCTGGGTGGCTCCTCCGCTGGGCCCCGTCACCACCAGTTATGTCGCACTCCGCCGGCGTAGCTCTAATCCACCGATCACCTCCGCCGATCGGTGGCCGATCACCGTCGCTCGCTGTCGTCTGGCTGGGTGGCTCTTCCGCTAGGCCCCGTCACTGACCGCCGTCAGTCTGGTAGTTCCTCGGCTGGGCCTCGCAAATTGGGCTCCGATTCAGGCCACTGTCCTGCTGAATCCAGGCGGCCCCCGTCTCTCACCAACCCCGCGCCCGAGCTCCCAATCGCCGCCTCAGTTGGTTCGTCCGGTAAGCCCTCACCGGGGACTGAGCCGCTTCGCGTCGGAGTTAGGTGACGCACAGGGGCTAGTGCTAAGCCAACCAGCACTAGCTTGGCAGAAGCCTCAGACAGAGCGCAGCGGTTCTACCCGATTAAAGGGGCATTCCGACGGGATTCTGACTGGGGTGGAAATTCAGCCCGTGGGGTCCGTCACGAGCGCCGATCGCCGCTGATTAGATTCAATTAATGGGAAGAAATCAGCGACTTTGTCTCAGCGCCGAAAAAGTGCGACCATCCCGGTCGCCATCTTGAAAAAAAAAAAAAAAGAAAATCTGGCTGACAAGGAAAAATCGGGCTACCAACGCTGGCAATGGTGGACAATTTGGAGGCATTCACCAATAGATGGACTGTGGGGAATGTTTTGTGTTCTGTGGGAGAGGGGGATGAGTTATGTTTGCACTTTTGAGATGTGACACACTTGGGGGCATGACATTGGTGTTCTTACATTTTTGAATTGTACAATAAAGCCATTTTTAAAAACTCAAAACTCTCTCTCTCTCTCTCTCTCTCTCTCTCTCTCTCCCTCTCACTCACTCACTCACTCACACACACACACACACACAATCTGTGTAGCTTTACTTACAAAATTATTCTAGTTACAATAATCACATCACAAAAAAAGAATTTACTCTTCAAAACTTTACAAGCGCAAGTTCTGTAAAAATGCATTAAGCACGCACAATTTAAAATAATACTTTTCTCAAGTATTTAGTTGTTTTAAAAAAGCGACAAACTGCATTTTTTTACTCACACAAAACAGAGATTTATCATTTACAAGTGTATATTTACAATGCCAAATTCTTAAACAAAAAATGTTTGTGTTAAAAAATAAGCTGATAACTTTTTTATCTGCATTGTAGCTATTCCTTTTTTATGCATGATGGCTTTTTTTTATTTCTCTAGTGAAAAAATACTTAAAAACCAACTGGTATAGTGTAAACAAATGTTGAAGAAATATTGTGGAGTTGCCACGGCCAAGCTATATAGAGTGATGATATAGAGTGAATTACGTGGCAGTAATGCACCTGTAAGCTTTTTGCCAATCAAATCTTCTTCTTCTTTTAGATTTTATTGGTGGTTGGCAACCAGCTTACAGGTGCATTACCACCATGTACTTCACTCTAAATCATCACTCTATATCTCTTCCAATGTTCAGCTTGTCACTCTCGCCAATCAAATTTAAAAGAAGAAGAAGAAGAAATATTGTGCAATCACTTGCTTTTCTAAAATACATCTCCTGAAATCACATCTACCATTTTAACTTGAACACTCTGCCAATCAGTATTTATTTCTTCCTGCTTTTTGGTAGAAAAAATTATCAGGCTATGTCTACCAGATTCAGCACACAGAGACATCTCTGTCATTACACCTAAGAATCAACACCACTCTGCTAAAGAACTAAACCTAACCTGCAGCATCATATTCCAGTTACTATGGACTTTATAAAAGAATTACCTGCTGGTTCTTGAAGGCGTTAAACACTTTGCACCATACTGCATTACAAGCATTTGGGTTACCAGATTCTGAAAAAAATAATTTGTAATAACAGTGTACTTGCTTCTTTGCATAAGAATAGTTTTTAATCTTTCGTAATAACAAATTACATGTTGCACAGTGTTGACACAAACTCTGATTTTGAAACTAGTATATTCACACAAAGTTGCATCACTATGATTAATGTGGCTAAAAAAACATTCACTAGTTTCAAAAAAGAAACATTGAAAATGTATTTGTTTGGAAGAATTACAAAAACATTTTATTTAGTTGTACAGAAGTATTTAAGGATAAAATAATTTGCATTACATACGCTTAAACATTTATTATTGAAAGACAGTAGCAACTCCATCAATTGTATATTTGTTTCTTTGCATAACACCATTTTAGAGACCTCTTTTTTTAATCACACAAGTACATGTGTGAAGTACATTCACATGTTTGAAGAAAGAATTTTAATGCCCTTTTTCGGTAACAACTTAGTCCACTTGTACTAAACATTTGTTTATTAAACACCTGATACAAGTTTGTAAACACTCAACATTACCCTGTTCTTATCGTGGTTGGAGTTTTTTAGGAGTTTTTCTACAAACTAAACACTCTCTGGTATATTTGTGGTCATGTTTGATGAATTTAGAATAACGCTAAACAAAGTTAAAGTGTAATATGTAATGTGAAAAAAACACACTGTAAGTACCCCAGAATCTCACTTTATTAGTAACTTTTGGTTTAGTTTAATCCTTTTCCATTTTTATTTATTTATTTTTTTTTTGTCGTAGTAACACCAAAATATTTCACTAACTTGTTTTGGGATAGCAGATTTGTTGTAGACAAGTGATTTTTTCATTTCTACTAGGTGGACTTGACATTTTGTGAACATCTTGTAACCGGTTTTGAATTTTTGAATCAATATCATCAACAATGAAAACCTGAGTCACAAGGCATTTGCTGAAATTCAATGGTTCAGATCAACACCTTTTTCAACACATTTTTTTTTGCATCAAAGTAAAAGACAAGGCCTAAGGAACAACAAAACTCTCAACTATTTATCCATTTTTTGAATAAATTGGATGAAAAAAGAAGGAATCCATACTTGAGTAAATGGAACAGATAAGATAAGATAAGCCTTTATTAGTCCCAGTGGGGGTCCGACGCGGATGCAGCCGAGACCCAGTGGGGGTCTGACGAGACCCAATCGGGGTTCAATGCGGGTGCAGCCATGTCTGCAGCATCGGTATGGGTCAAGGACGGTGGAGGAGCTGCAGACCCTTTGCCGCCTGACATGGTGCGGGCTCGTTATCACCATCATTCCCCTCGTCGTAGTCACCAACCGTGCTCATTATCGCCGGGGGCCGTTGGGGGGCCTCTACGCTCGGCCCGGCTCTCCCACGTCTTTTCATCGCCAGGGAAGCCGCCGCAGGCTGTCTTCCCTCGGTTCTGGTGGCTGAGGGATGCGGGTCGGCCACCCGAGGTACTCTTTCACCAGTTCAGCGCCCTGGGTCGGCCACCCGACACACTGTGTTTGCTGCTGGGCGACCTGGTTCGGCCGCCAGAGGATGGGACTTTCCGGGCCTGGGATTGGGGCAGGCCGCCCGATCATGTTCTGTTCCCCGTACCACCCATCAGCCATTGGACGCAGGGAGACCACCGGAATTGCCCCGTGGGTGTTGGTCTCTGCCAGTCACCATCTTTTTCCTGAACTGTGGGGTTAAGGTCATTTTGGGTGATAATCTGGCTCTGTGACTGTTCTTTTTTTTTTTTTTTTTGTCCTGTGCTGCTTGTGATTCGTGTGTTTGGGAGTCTTGTGGTCATGTTCTGTAATTGTTTTGCACTCTGTCATTATTTTGATTTGTGCATGTGGGAGTGTTGTATTTTTCTGTGGTCATGCCCTGTGTTAATTATGTCTCATGTATTTGGGAGTTTTGTTTTTTTTTTCCTGATTGTCTGTGTGTCGGTTTCATCATGGTTTTTGGTCTGTGGTTGATCCTCTCCCTCCGGGCCTGCCCCATCCACCCACCCTGGGGGGGGTGGGGGGGGCGTGGGTGTCAACGGGCGTTCGGAGCCCGCCCTCAGGGGGGAGGAACTGTTATGGTCCGAGCGCCAATTTCGTCCGCACTCGGGCCATACATCATCTCTGCCGGCTTTGACAGTAGTGTTTACCTTCTGGCTCCCCGAGCCCTTATTGTGACAGCGCTCGGAGGGGCTTCCTGCTGTCAAAGCCTAACAGCTGTGATGCATTTATGGCTCGTCAGCAGCCCGGCATTTAAGAGGGCACTGACAGCAGTACAATGCAGCAGTCTGATGTCGATATTCTGTGCCAGACGTTGAGCGAGCGGTTCTCGTCTCAGACGTCACCAATTCCCTTGTTCCTGGTTAAGATTGCAAGTAGTTGTGCGTTAGCCTTACGATCCCTTGTGTCTTGTGCAGTGTGTTTTAGCCCATCGAGGCTCATTGCTTTGTGTATGTTATCTTGTGTTTGTGTATTAAACCATCAAAACCTCACTGGCGACTTTTGGCGTCTTATGGTGGCTCGCGAGGGCCACCACGTGACAGGCAATGCACTGTTTTTTCCTATGTCGGGTTGGCCCCTGACTGGGGTTGGGGATTACCCCACCTCTAGAACACCATTGCCTAGGCCGTGGCATCTGTCTCCATTTTGGTGTGTGCAGAATGGCTGTTTGGGCACTCTTCTTTTAAAATCGAAGGGTGGTGTTAGTTGTGGGAGATGCTGTAGCCCACAGGGGTCTGGATGCAGCTCAGACAGTCCTCTTTTTTCCCCACTTAATCCTCAACTGGTCTGGACCAAAAGCTGGAGGCAGGTGTTTGTGGGTGGTGAAATGGGCGTGGCATGGGCGGGGTGTGGGCGGGGCTAATGGGGTCATAAACCTGTCAAAAGTAGTTTGATGTAAATTAGTACATTAGGATCTTCTAACCAACCTTGAGAACTGAGTTCACATGTAGAAAAAGAAATTTATCCAAGCCAGCATGCCCATGTGGGCCCCATTATAAACTGGGCTGTCTTATGGATGCCATGTGGGTTTGTCCATGGATTCCATGTTGGTCCCTTCTGTGTTTGCCCACATGGACTTTCCCTATTTACCAGTTTTAAATTTATTTTCTCAAATTTACAATTCTCTTATAAATTTGTGACTTTTTTGCCCTAAATTTGATATTTTTTCTTAAAAATTTGAGATTTTCTCATAAATTTTCACTTTTTTTACAGTAAATTTGCAAGTTTTTCTCATAAATGTTTAATTTCATTTTCCCATAAATTTGTGACATTTTTCTTGTAAATTTGGAACTTTCTCAAAAATTTTAAACTTTTTTTAATTGTAAACTTGTAACTTTTTTTCATAAATTTATGACTTTTTTCTTGTAAATTTGCTGAATTTTTGTTGTAAGTTTGTAACTTTTCAAGTAATTTGACTATTTTTACTTTTTTTTTTTTTGCAAATTTGCAACTTTGTTCTCCTAAATTTTAACTTCTTTTCTCTTAAATTTGTAACTTTTTGGGTAAATCTGTGACTTTATTCTCATAAATTTTAACATTTTTTTCTCATAAATTTGCAACTCTTGGTAAATTTGTGACTTTTTTCTCGTAAATTTTCATTTTTTTTTCATAAATTGGTGACTTTTTTCTTCTAAATTTTCTAATTTTTTTCTCATAAATTTGACTTTTTTTCTCATAAATTTTCACTTTTTTTCTCATAAACTTGCGGCTTTGTTTTTGTAAGTTTGTGACCTTTTTGTCATCAATTTAAACATTCATTTCTCATAAATTTGAGACTTTAAAGTCATGGCTTTTTTCTCATAATTTTGGCACCAGTGTTACTGAAACTTGCTCCTCTGCATTAAACACATGTGGGGCCCCGATGGATTTAATGTACAGTAGGTAAGCAGATTGCTCACCTGTGCCACATGTAAATGTCCATGTGAGCAAACATAGATGGGGCCAATATGGAACCCATGGACAAACCCACTTGGGACCCATAAGACAGCCCAGGTGTAACCATTGGTGGGGCCCACATGGACATGCTGGCTGGGATATGTCCCTTTACAGTCTGTCATATAATGTGATATTTATATGTGGTGTGTCTTTAAGACTGTGGTGACGTCACAGGTCAGAGTTGACCTTCACCGAGTGATATGATATGAAAATGGCGATGTGTTGATGTTGCCGCCTGTTAATGTTCCCGCTCCTAGTTTTAAAAGAGAACTTTGTTGAAACCACTATTCGTGTGGACCTCAGTTCTTTACATGGTGTCAGAAGTGCTTGACGGACGCTCTGCTTCAGTAAGATGACCAAGTTTAATCCCCCGGGAAGTTTTCCTTTTCATCGTCCAAATGAATGGGCGGGCTGGAAAGAGCGCTTTCTGCGTTTCCGGACGGCTATAAAACTGAATAAAGAGGACGGCGAAGTTCAGGTCAGTTCACTGATTTACGCCATGGGCCCCGAAGCTGAAAACATCTTCAAATCATTCTCCTTTACTGAGGAAACGGATCAAAAGAAGTTTGACGTTGTGTTAGGAAAATACGACGAGTACTTCTGTCCTAAACGGAACGTGATCCATGAGCGCGCTTGTTTTCACCAGAGGCTGCAGCGGCCTGGTGAGAAAGTGGAAATGTTTATCAGAGCCCTTTTTGAGATGTCAGAACACTGTGACTTTGGTGTAAAGAGAGATGAACATATCCGTGACCGAATTGTTGTGGGCATCCTTGATAAAGAGCTGTCACATAAACTGCAGATGATGGCTGATCTAACGCTTGCCCAAACCATTCAAACAGTTCGCCAGTCCGAGGAGGTTGTCCTCCAGGTTCACCAGCAGGGGGAGGCACACGCCACGGTGCAGGAGATCCAGGGAAAAGCAGCAGGCAGAGGAAGATCTCCATTTAAACCAAGGAAGGGAAAAAGTGGAGAGCAAAAAGACTCATGGTGTGGAAGATGTGGAAAATTAAAACACAGAGATCCTGAAAAGTGCCCAGCCATGAAGTCAACATGCAACAAGTGTAAAAAGGTGGGTCACTGGGAAAAGAAATGTCACAGTAAATCAGTCAGAGAAGTCACTGAAGAGACAGTTTCCCAGACACCATTTTTTTTGGGCGCAGTCACAAAAACAGACAGAAATGATGACCCATGGACCATACAGCTTACAACTGGAACAACACCAGTCAATTTTAAAATTGATACGGGTGCAGATGCAAACATTATGGGACAAAAGACATTTAACGAACTAGTTCCTAAGAAGGAATTAGAGCCATCTAATGTCACACTGTGCAGCCCGGGTGGTCAGTTGGACTGTATAGGGAAATTTCAAGCCTTCACAGAATACAAAAAAAACCCATATACTTTTCCTGTGTATGTCATCAGAATCAGAATCAGAATCAGGTTTATTGCCATTGTTCATGTAGTACACAAACTAGGAATTTGTCTCGGTACAGTGCTGCAACATTAAACATGATAAGATAAGAGAAATAAACTATACATGTAATAAAGTGTAGGATAAGATTAAGTGATACTGGTCAACAGTTAAAATATATATTAGCCAGCAGCAGATACTGTGGAGAACTATATAGTGCAGTCGGTAATGCAGGAAGAAAACAGTGATGATTAACATGAGTCTGGTTGAGCTGCTGTACATGGTGCACGAGAGTCACTTAGTGTTCAGCAGTCTAATGGCAGAGGGGAAGAAGCTGTTCATGTGACGGGAGGTTTTAGTCTGGATGGACCGAAGTCTTCTACCAGAGGGGAGGGGGGCAAACAGTACGTGACCAGGGTGTGAGGGATCGGCTATGAGCCGGCCAGCACGCCTCCGGGTCCTGGAGATGTACAGATCCTGGAGAGATGGGAGCTTGCAGCCGATCACCTTCTCAGCAGTGCGCACGACGTGCTGCAGCCTTAGTCTGTCCCTGGCAGTGGCTCCTGCGTACCACACGGTTATGGAGGTGGTGAGGATGGACTCGATGATGGCTGTGTAGAACTGCACTAACATCTTGGTGGGTAGCTTGAGCTTCCTCAGCTGCCGCAGGAAGAACATCCTCTGCTGGGCTTTTTTGATGAGTGAGCTGATGGTCAGCTCCCATTTGAGGTCCCTGGTGATGGTAGTGCCTAGGAAGCGGAAGGAATCAGCAGTGGTGATGGGAGAGCCTGAGAGGGTGAGGGGGGGCAGAGGGGTTGTGACTTTCCTGAAGTCTACAATCATCTCCACTGTCTTCAGAGCGTTCAGCTGCAGGTTGTTATTGTCGCACCAGGACGCCAGCTGGGCCACCTCTCTCCTGTAGGCGGACTCGTCGCCGTTGGAGATGAGCCCGATGAGGGTGGTGTCGTCCGCAAACTTGATCAACTTGACAGACTGGTGGCTGGAGGTGCAGGAGTTGGTGTAAAGGGAGAAGAGTAGGGGGGAAAGTACACAGCCCTGGGGTGATCCGGTGCTGATGCTAGTATAGTCTGAGACAGTCTTTCCCAGCCGCACATGCTGCCTCCGGTCCGTCAGGAAGTCGATGATCCACCTGCAGAGGGAGTCAGGCACGTTGAGCAGGGACAGCTTGTCCCGGAGCAGAGCGGGGCGGATGGTGTTGAATGCGGAGCTGAAGTCCACAAACAGGATCCTGGCGTAGGTTCCCGGGGAGTCCAGGTGCTGCAGGATGGAGTGGAGGGCCAGGTTGACTGCATCGTCTACAGACCTGTTGGCTCTGTAGGCAAACTGCAGCGGGTCCAGGAGAGGGGTGGTGATGGACTTGAGGTGGGACAGGACCAGGCGCTCAAAGGACTTCATGACTACAGAGGTGAGCGCTACAGGTCTGTAGTCATTAAGTCCAGTGATCCGTGGCTTCTTGGGGACAGGGATGATGGTGGAGGATTTGAGGCAGGACGGCACGTGGCATAACTTAAGGGAGGTGTTAAAAATGTCTGTGAATACAGGAGCCAGCTGTTTCGCACAGAGTCTCAGGGTGGAGGGAGACACGCCGTCTGGGCCGGGGGCCTTGTGCGGGTTCAGTCTGGAGAACTGTTTGAGCACATCCTGCTCACTGATGATAAGGGGAGGGGGGGAGGAGGGGGGGGGTGCCTTAAATGAAGTAGGGAATGTGGAGGCTGTGGAGCTGGAGGGAGGGGGGGAGTTGGACACAGATGACGAGGTGTCAAAACGGGCATAGTGTTGGGACAGTCTCTGACAAAGGGCTTTGTCATCCTGACCTTTAGGAGCCTTAGGTCGATAGTTGGTGATTTGCCTCAGTCCTCTCCACACGGAAGCCGAATCATTAGCAGTGAACTGCTGCTGGAGTCTCTCTGAGTATAGAGATTTGGCCCTCTTCAGCTCTCTGTTAAACCGGTATTTAACCTCCCTGTAGCAGTCCCTGTCTCCACTTTTCAGCGCTGCTTCCTTCTCCTTCCTGATCTGTCTGAGCTTAGCTGTGAACCAGGGTTTGTCATTAGAGTAACTCACCCTGGTGCGTGATGGAAGAATGTTCTCTTCACAAAAGTGGATATATGAGTTCACAGTGTCCGTGTACTCATCCAGATCATGCGTGGCTCCTTTAAGCATGCCCCAGTCAGATATTTCCATGCACGTTTCCAGCTTCTCCTCAGCATCACTGGTCCGTATCTTCGTAGTGCTCACAACAGGTTTAGTGAGCTTCAATCTCTGTCTGTATGTGGGAATGAGGTGAACCATCACGTGATCAGATAATCCCAGCGCAGCGCGAGGAACAGCGCGATATGCGTCTTTCACTGTGGTGTAACAGTGATCCAGTGTGTTTAATCCTCTGGTGGGGCATTTAATAAACTGTTTGTAGCGGGGGAGATCGTGGCTCAGATTGCACTGATTAAAGTCGCCAGCCACAATAATCAGCGAGTCTGGAAAACTCCGCTCTGTGTGTTGAATGTGATCCGCGAGCACGCGCTGAGCTTCGCGCGTGTCCGCGTCGGGAGGGGCGTACACAGCGATGAGTATGAAAGAAGCAAACTCCCGCGGGGAATAGAAGGGCTTGCAATTGATAACAAGAAATTCCAAGGCAGGAGAACAGTGTTTGGAAATTTCCGTTACATCAGAGCACCAGCTGCAGTTGATGTAGAAGCAGACACCGCCTCCTGTGGTCTTGCCGGAAAGCTCTGTGTCACGATCAGCACGGAAGAGCTGAAAGCCGTCGAGGCGCAGCGCGCTGTCCGGTATATTTTCCCGGAGCCAGGTCTCAGTAAAGCAGAGGACAGCTGAGGAGGCGAGGTCCTTAAAACGCATCAGCAGTCTCAGTTCATCCACCTTGTTAGAGAGAGAGTTGGTATTGGACAGAAATATGCCAGGCAGCGCCGTTCGCGAGCCTCTCCTGCGAAGTCGTACGAGAGCGCCCGCTCGTCTTCCTCTCTTCCGCCGTCTCACTTTCCGAGCCAAACAATAAACCAGATCGGCGGCAGGGGCTAGAAAAACTGGGAGGAGGTCCGTGGGGGTCAAAGTCCTGATATTTAGAAGTTCTTCACGGGTATAAGTGCAAGCAGACACACAATTGACAAACAAAAACAAACAGAGCGCAGCGAAGCACCATGTCGACCGCTGTGGGCGCCATCTTGGATCGAAAAAATACAGTGGCAAAATACAAAATACATCAGTGGCAATAATGCAAACAATTTGCTGGGCAGAGACACAGCAATGTCGATGGGGCTTGTGAAGCGTGTTGAAGAAGTTCACAAAGCATTTGGTGAGCATGGAACACTTAAAACAGAACCAGTTAAAATCCTGTTAAAAGAGAATGCTCAGCCATACACAGTGCACACTGCCCGTCGTGTCCCTTTGCCACTTTTGCAGAAGGTTAAAGAGGAATTGCAGCGTATGGAGGAGAATAATGTGATTGAAGCTGTGATTGATCCTACAGATTGGTGCGCGCCAATGGTACCAGTCCCAAGGAAAAATGGAAAAGTGCGGATCTGTGTCGATTTAAAGAGGTTAAATGAAGCTGTACGAAGAGAGAGGTATGTTCTTCCTACTGCAGAGGAAATCACTGCAAAACTTAGTGGAGCAACCACATTCACATCATTGGATGCTGCCTCCGGGTTTTGGCAGATTCCTCTCCATCCAGAAAGCAGTAAATTAACAACCTTTATCACACCCTTTGGGAGATATGCATTCAAACGTCTTCCATTTGGGATCACAAGCGCTCCTGAAATTTTTCAGCGCAAAATGACAGAAACCCTCAACGGCCTGGAAGGCGTGGCTATCTACATGGATGACATACTGGTGTACGGCGACACTCCTGAACAGCACGACCAGCGTCTCAGCAAGGTACTGGAAAGGATCGAGTCAGCCGGACTTAAACTGAACAGAGAAAAATGTAAGTTTAGACAAAACAAGCTTCACTTCTTGGGCCAAGAAATTGACAAATCAGGCGTGAGACCCGACCCTGATAAAGTCAAGGCAATCCGCGAGCTCCCTCCACCACAGAACGTGCATGACCTCAAGCGTGTCCTGGGCATGTTTAACTATCTAAGGAAAATAGACACCATAAAGACCTCTACAGCAGCTGACTGTAACCTACAGTTGGTGTTGCGGTACATTAAGTCAGGATGGCCAGAATACATAGGCAATGTCCCAGCAGCTATCAGAGACTATTTTCCCATTAAAAATGAACTGTCTGAATGCGATGGAATTATCACCAGAGGAAGCCGCATGCTGATTCCGGATGTGCTCAGAGCAGACATCTTGGATCGAATACATGATGGACATCAAGGTCTGACAAAATGCAGAGAGCGGGCCTGCACATCTGTGTGGTGGCCTGGCATCTCATCTGAAATCAAACGCAAAGTCCAGTCCTGTCAGGTGTGTCGTGAGATGAGACCAGCTCAGCGAAAAGAGCCTCTCTTGTCAACCCCTCTACCTGATCGACCCTGGAAGAGACTTGCTGTTGACCTGTGTGAGCATAACAAGCACACCTACCTTGTTGTGTCAAACTATTTCTCTCGGTTCCTCGAGATACTTCATCTGCCAGTAACCACTGCTTCTCAGATGATCTTAAAGCTGAAGGCAGTGTTCGCGAGGTTTGGTTGTCCAGATGTGGTTGTATCTGACAATGGGCCTCAATTCTCATGCCAAGAATTTAAAAAGTTTGCAAGGGAGTTTGACTTTTTGCACATCACCTCAAGTCCACACAACCCCCAAGGAAACGGACATGCAGAGAGGGGAGTTCAAACAGCAAAAAGAATCTTAAAGCAGCAAGATCCTTTGCTCGCCCTCATGTGCTTTCGATCAACGCCCTGCACCACCACAGGCGTGAGTCCTGCAGAGCTACTTATGGGTCGAAAGATCAAAACAACTCTTCCTACACTCGAAGTGAATCTTCAGCCCCGATGGCCTGATCTGGAAGTCGTCAGGAATAAGGATGCAATGGAGAAACAGAAACAAGCATTCTACTTCAATCAGCGCCATGGAGCTAAACCCCTACCTTCGTTGAAGCCAGGAGATTCAGTCCTCACAAAGCTGGACCATCAGAAATCCTGGAAAACACCCACTGTTGTCACAGGAGAAAGCAGCACACCTCGCTCCTTTCTTATTGAAACACCCCAGGGAGCAACTTTGCGACGCAACCGCCGTCACTTGCAACATGATCCTGAATCAGCCAGAGAGATACACTCTTCAGCTCCAAATGACCTGCAGCCAGAGATTGTCGATCAGCAGCCTGAAACTGCAGCTGCCGCTGACACTATTTTACCAGAATCCAGTGTCAAACCGCCAGACCCAAAGCAAGGACTGTTGTTTACCCGGTCTGGTAGAATGATTAAACCTGTGCAAAGACTAGATTTGTAGAGAAAAAAAAAAAGAAAAATGAAAAGAGAGAAATTCACGTGTTCACTGTGATAAGTGTGGTTATATGTGGTTCAATAATTAAGCCATGGGCTGTGGGGAAGGGTGAAATGGAAATGGAAAATGTTTGAATTGAAAATTGTTTTGTTCTGAAAAAAAAAAAAAAAAGCTAAAAAAGGGGGAGATGTCATATAATGTGATATTTATATGTGGTGTGTCTTTAAGACTGTGGTGACGTCACAGGTCAGAGTTGACCTTCACCGAGTGATATGATATGAAAATGGCGATGTGTTGATGTTGCCGCCTGTTAATGTTCCCGCTCCTAGTTTTAAAAGAGAACTTTGTTGAAACCACTATTCGTGTGGACCTCAGTTCTTTACACAGTCCACGATGCATCTTCAGCCAAAAACAAACATTCCGGATGTCTAAATACACTCCTGTGATCCATTCTGTGCCAATCAAAGGCGCAATTCAGATCTGTTTAATTTAATTACTTCTAGTTTCAGATAAATAAAATGTGATTTGCCCTCCAACTGTAGCTCTTCTTTGTGTTGCGTTGTGTGGAGCTGTGTAATAACTCAGTGATGAGCTGATGTATATTAACGACCGTGATTAAAGATGGTTTACAGCTCCCCGCGATGATGAACGATAACAGCCTCTATAAATAGGCCCAAAAATGGTCTGTGGGTGGGGGGGGTGGACATCTTTGTTGAGCGTCTCTTTATAGGATGTTGACTGATCACAATAAAATGAGATCAGCAAACGGGACGAGAACCACTGCTGAGCTGTCATTGTTTCATTCTTCATCATAAAACCTTATTTATGTGTTTATAACTAGCAGGGCTATTTGTAGCTATTTGGTGCAAGATCATGTTTGTATTTTTGGAATGGGAAAGAGATGAAACCTTTTAATTATGGGGAGGGAATCTTGTGATCTCAAACTTGAACACATCATCAGTGTTGTTAGGAGGGCTAGGCAATTTGACCTTAAATCAACATCATCCCAGCCAGCATCCCCATGTGGGCCCCACAAGAGGCTTAAACTGGGCTGTGTTGTGGGTCCCACGTGGGTTTGTCTGTGGGTTCCATGTTGGCCCCATCTGTGTTTGCCCACATGGACCTCACTCGTGGTGCAGGTGAGCATACCCGCTTTAAACCCACTGGGCCCCACGTTGGTTTAATGTGGGTGAACAAGTTCCAGTAACGCTGGTGCCATAGGCAAAACGACAAGAAAAAAGTCACAAATTTATGAGAAAACTGTTGCAAATGTATGAGGAAAAAAGTGAGAAAATTTAGAAAAAAAAAATCACAAATTTTCAAAAGAATAGCAAATTTATGAGAAAAAAGTAACAAGTTTTACAAGGAAAAAGTTATATTCATGAGGAAAAATTTTGAAAAAGTTGCAAATTAACACAAAAAGTAACAAATATATGAGTAAATAAATTGAAAATTTACGAGAAAAAAGTTACAAATGTATGAGAAAAAGTTACCTACGATGGACTGGCGATCTGTCCAGGGTGTACCCTGCCTCTCGCTCAAAGATGCTGGGACAGGCTCCACTCCCCCCACAACCCGAAAAGGATTAAATGGTAGAAGATGGCTGGATGAATGGCTGGATGGATGGATGGAGTAAAGTTTCAAGATTACAGTAAAAAAGTGGCAAATTTATGAGAAAGATCCAGAATTACAAAGCAAAAATTAAAAAAAAATCTGCAAAAAAAGTCACAATTTTACAAGAAAACTAACAAATTTAACAGAAAAACTTTCAAGTTCAGTAAAAAAAAAAAAATGTTGCAAATTTACAAAAAAACCAAACAAACAAAAAAAAAATACAAATTGTAGATGTAAATCAAGTGGGAAGGAGGGGGGGCATGCCCCCCCAACCTGGAAAAGCAGAGAATCCTCCCCTCCCCCCCAAAAAACATCATAAACCTTTAATATGATGTTACATAATACTTTGAAGCACTAACTAACTAACTAACTAACCTGCACTTATATAGGGCTTTTCTAGTCACAAAGACCACTCAAAGCACTTTCAATAAATACAAAAGAAAAACAAAACTTGCTAATTTGGAGCATTTTTTCTTTTAAATCAGCAACTTTTCTCTCATAAATTTGTATTTTTTCTCATAAATTTTCATCTTTTTTCTAGTAAATTTTCTTTTTTTTCTTGTAAATTTTCAGCTTTTTCTCAAAAATTTGTAAATTTCTTTGAAATCCTCAAGTTTTTCTCATAAATTTGCAATTTTTTTTTTTTTAAATCTGGAACTTTTTTTTAAAATAAATGTGTTCCTTTTTTGTTGTAAAGTTGCAAATATTTTTAATCAAATTGTCACTTTTTAAAATAAATTTGCTTCTTTTTCACATGAATTTGCTATTTTTAATCAAGTTTTTTTTATCATAAATTTTTATCTTTCTCAAGAATTTGCAATTTCTCATAAATTTGCGACTTTTTTCATCATAAATCTGCAGCATTTTGCTGTAAATTTGTAGCTTTTTTCTTTTAAATTTGCAACATTGATATGAATGCTGGTTAACTTTTTATTCTGTGTAATACCTTAAATTTTCTCTCCACATTTAGACAATGACTCAGGTTTGTTTTTATAAAGTGCTTGACTTTAATGGTTTGAACTTTTCCCCTTTACAAAAAATAGGGGCCCCTAAATACAGTTTTGCATTGGGTTTTGACTACTTATAGTCTCCCCATCATTCTTTACTCTGGAGAAAATGGTCTGCCCCCCCCCCCCCCCCCCCCGCAAAGTGACATGAAATAGCTGCCTGTGCCACAAATTTAAGAAAATGTTCTAAATTAAAGTTACAAATGTTGCAAAAAATAAAATTAAAAAAGTCAATTACAACAACAACAACAACAAAACTCAGTATAAAAAAAGAAAGTGTCATATTTCAGAGTTAAAAACTCTTAAAAAGTCACAAATTTGCAAGAGAAAGTTTAAAACTTTCAAGAAAAATGTCCAAAATTGTTGTGAATTAACAAGAACAAAGTTGCAAATTTACATTAAAAACGTTGCAAATTACTGAGAAAGAAAGTTACAATTTTTAAATCAAAAAATTTTACAGTTAGAGTTGCAAATTAATGAGAAAAAGACAGATTTATATAAAAAACCTGCAGATTAATGAGAAAACAGTTGCAAATTTAAGAAAAAAGCTGTAAATTAAAAAAAGTCACAAATGTAAAAAAAAAAAAATCAAGAAAAAGTCATTCAATTACTGCAAAAAATCTTAGTTTAATAAAGAAAGAAGTTTCAGAAGAAGAAGTTTCATATTTCAGAGTTAAAAATTGGCTACCAATGTTGACAGACCAGTTTATTCTTATAATTCAGGTGGTTTGTATTTATTGTAAGGGTCAAAAGTGTTCTGTGGCATCAAGCATAAACTGTATTTTTGGACAAAAATTGATCAGAATTGGTTTTTTGCACAGTCAAGGTTGCTGACTCTGTATGTGGAGGTTTAACCCCTTGCACTCTGGTCAATTTCCCTAAAAACGCCAAAAAATAACGTACCCAAAGTAAATCAAAAGCTGTTCTTCAACCCTTTGCAGCATCTTCATGGGGTTGGTCTCATTTAAAAGAAAACACTTTGAATTTTTTGGCAAAACAGTCATAATTTCTCTAAGTGCTCCTGCCACTGAGTAACAGTCATCTAAACATACTGAACTTGAAGAAAATAAATTTCGCCTGGTTGTTTTTTTGGATACAAATGCTTGCAAATAACACACAGCTGTCAGATCCGGGTTGGAAAATGCAACAGAAATGTAGAACCAAGTGTTATCCAGCTGAGGTCAAAATTTTGTAACAATACCACAAAAAATCAATATATTACACAGCTTTAAATGGCACAGTTTGGAAAAACGTCTGTAACTTTTCAATGATTCAATATAGAAGCTTCATCTTGGGCTCTAATGAAAGGTGACACTCAGAGCTGTGTGTGTGTGTGGGGGGGGGGGGGTTGTTTATTCATTCATGAATGAATGAATGAACAAACAAGCCCCCACACACAAAGAAGCATGCCACGTAAAAAATTTGTGGCTTTTTTTTACAAGAAAAAATAACCTACAGTGCACTAAAAATTATACTAAAATATCTGTAATGTAGAAGATAACAACTCCCACCCCCCCACCCCCGCTACAGAGGACGGACATCGCCCATCGCTATATGACGGACCGCGGTGACAGTGCGCCGCGGTCTACTACGCACAGTTGTACTAAAATATCTGCAATATATCTTCAATCCGCTACAGAAGAGTAGCGGGGGGGGGGGGGGGCATTCACGGTCCGGAAGTGGCGCACGGGTCGCCGCGGTCCGTCATGTGGCGATGACGCACAGTTGTAATTTACCGATTGGTCAAAAGTCATTTTGATTACAATTTTCAGGGATAAAGAATAATTTAGCTTATAACACTTACCTGTCCATAACAGCAGTGTCGCTGGCGAACTTCTCTTCCTCATTGTCAGATGAACATGACGCTGGTCCTCTTGTTACGAGTCGTGGTTCTGGTCACGCGACCCGGTCAAACCATGATTCCATTATTGCGGTTTTGCGCTTCCATGATTGCGGTTTTGGCAAACGATTTTTCAAAACAAATAAGAACAGCAGTAAGAAAAAAAGACTGGCAAACGCGTGTGTGTCACCCAGCGGCTTACACAAAACAGATTTACGCACGGGACGTACGCTTTCAATTGTCGAAGTTCTCTGCTTCAATTGGCTCACTGTATTTGCAGCCGTTGGTAGGTGGGTCCTTCTTGCTAGGTTTTCAGTCATTGGTTCTTCAAGGTTTCAGAAACCCAATTCAAGGCTCTTATTAGTCGAATGAGAGGTCAATCAAATCTAAACCAACCAAAGCACTCCTTTGGCTTTCTGTTCGCGGCTGTGTCTGTAGTGGAAGAACGGAAATGCAGCTTTTTTTTTTCAGTGCGCCCTAGGACGCAGAGACATGACCGCCCACGGTATCCCGGAGTGCAAGAGATTAAAGTCTTAAAGGCATCACTGACTGTACCTTGTCCACATTTTAATAGCTCACACATGTCTCAGTGAAATGTTTGTGACATATTTTGTTCACATTTCTGTAATTTTTTATATTATTGAAGTATTTTTTTTTTTCTTGGCTTTCTTTAAAGGCTTTATAACCACCTGGTTTGGCTGTGTGCCTTATGTCACTGTGGCCCATCTCCTAGCGATTTGATCCTGATTCCGTGGCGGATCGCACGTACCTTTGTTATGCTGAGATCTCCCCCGCCAATCCAGGGGATTTCTTGGCATAACAACGGCCAGTAGCCCTGGTCCCGGGTCATAAAAGTGACCAGTGTGCCGGGGTGGGTGAACGACCATGGAATTACAATGAAACCACTGAGAGATGGGCCGGGCGTGAACCAGGTGGTAACAGGGATGGCTATTAGGGTGACTAAGATCTGAACAAAATAACAATATATAAGCTGCATTTACAGGCAGTGTCCTGGTATCAGTGTTAGCTTGTGGGCTAATAGCTAAGGGGCTAATAGGCTACCTTTAGCCATCACTTCAATTTACATGATGGACCGCTAGGCGGGCCAATAATCAATTAGTGGCTGGGTCTTTAGAATGGCAGTGGGTGGGCTGTTTCAAGACTTGACGTAGGAAACTTACCCGGAAGATTCAAAAAATGTTTTGGGGAGTTTCTCTGAGAGAAAAATGAAATAAAGGCAGTGTGCTTTTTCAAATTTTTGAGTGTTTGGAAAATTTTGGGTTAATTATGTGACCAGTTAACACATTTGAGACAGTTCAAAATGTGCAGAAAAAAAACATTAAACACAGGGTAAGGATGCGCTGTACCAGATTATAGCATTCTCACTAATTTCCATCTGTAGTCCCTTAAGCAGGCAGGAAGACATTAAAAGAAAAACAACACATATAGAAAGCAACTCAGGTCGGGTTTCAGAAACTGTTGACCCTGAAACATGCAGGGAGTAAGTTTAAAAGGTAAAAAGCCAAGAGAGAGTCCACACATAAAAAAAACAACAACAACAAAAAAACACCTATTTTTAAGAGTACAATTTCAAATCCCATTTAACCCTTAGATGCATAAGTGGGGTAACAGTGACCCCTGCGGTTCTTTTTTTTTGCAATATCTTTGTAATTTTAATTTTTTATCATTTAATCTTCCATGTATTCCTCAAATAGGTTGTCTTTGACATGAGGCCATTTGGATTTGTATCTAATTGTTATATTTTTTAAGTAATTATATTTTTTGTATCAGTACCACACTATTCCATATGTGGGGTCAAAAATGACCCCAAGCATTTCTCAACGCTGTCCCCTTGGAATTTCATCATGGTTATAAGTAACACTGTAGATGCTACAATTAACATCACAGACTGGATGCCGAGGGTAAACAGAGAGGGTAAACAGATGAGGACAACAGGTATTGAGATGGGAGACATTACGGTAATATAGCAGGAAGGAGTAGCTGGGGGGATAAGGGATGAATGTATTGTGATGTGAGATGGGCGAATGATATAAAATGACAGACCCTGGTGTATTGAGGTTACTCGACACACGCTTCGAAGACTCAACACGGAAGAACACATCTACTCAACCCAATACAGGACCCAAACTATTGTCCACCTGGAGTTGTCAGGCCACCGAGAAATCAACCCCCCCACCCCCCATGAACAATATCAGTCAGACACAGAAGAGTCTTCTGACGAGGCCTCCGAAGAGGAAGAGGAAATGGATGGGCCTATCGTGTCCAACAGAATGAGCCGCAAGGGCTCTTACTGGGCAGAGTTACCTCTCAGCGAGGGCAGAACACCAAAGCACAATATTGTGAGAAGCCAGCCAAGACCAGCACCTGGGCTTACCACCATCTCACCAAAAGATGCATGGAGGCTGTTTATCACTGATAATATAATAGAAGAGGTGCTGACATGCATAAATATGGAGGGACGAAGAGTAGCAGCAGGTAGAGGAAAGGAGTGGAAAAAGGTCAGCAAAGATGAACTCATGGCCTTCATTGGATTGACCATTCTTGCAGGAAGCGAGAAGAACTGGTATGTATCAACCCGTGAGCTCTTTGGGAGTCCTCTATATAACCCCATGTACAAGGCCACTATGCCAGTTGGACGATTTGAAGATATTCGCCGATTCTTGCGCTTTGATGACAAGAGGACCAGAGCCACCCGACAGGAAACAGACCACTTGGCACCCTTCCGCTACGTATGGGACGTGTTCCTGCTCAACTGCAGGCAGAGATTCATCCCCAACGATTGTATCACAGTGGACGAACAACTTGTGCCATTCAGAGGGAGGACCAAGTTTATGCAATATATGAAGAGCAAGCCCGCGAAGTACGGCATAAAGATCTTCTGGGCTTGTGATGCAAAAACCCCCTACGCAATTGATGGGATTATGTACACTGGGAGACAACCAGGGGAAGGAGCCAGTAAGAATCTGGGTCTTAACATTGTCAGTCAGTTGTGCAGTGGACTCAGACACACAGGTCACAACAACACCACAGACAACTTTTTCACCAGTGTGCCTCTTGCAGAGCATCTCCTGGAGAAGGGTCTGACTATTGTGGGAACATTGCGACAAAACAAGCCAGACATCCCTCCTGTGATGAAGGCTTCCAAGACCAGGGAGCTCTTCAGCACTGAATTTGGGTTCAATGGCAGCATGACCATGGTCAGCTATGTCCGAAAAAAGGGGAAGGCTGTTCTGCTCCTCAGCACAATGCACCACAGCAAAATGGTAGATGAAAACACCCAGAAAAAAACAAAAAAAACAAAAACAGAAGTGATCCACTTCTACAACCAGACAAAAGGAGGTGTAGATATTGTGGACCAGATGGTTGGTACCTACACCTGTAAACGCCAAACGCAGAGGTGGCCCATGGTGCTGTGGTACAATGTTGCCACCCTGAATGCCTACTCCTTTTTCAAGGCTCAGCACCCTGAATTCTGTGCAGGTATCACAAACGCCCGGCGGTGCTTTCTTGCAGAGCTCTCACATGAGCTTGTGATGCCTTATATGAGAATTCGACTGGAAGGTAACCCACGCCTACCAACCTACATCACTGTAGCAATGGAAAGGTCTGGGGTGATAAAAGCTGCAATCCAGCCACACGAGGGAAACACGCAGGGCCAACAGAAGAGGAAGAGGTGTAAGATGTGCACAAGAAAACAAGACCGCAAAGTCAGCAATTGTTGTTGGAAATGCAATGACCCTGTGTGCAGTGCTCACAGCCAGAAAAGGATACTGTGTAACAGCTGCTCACAGTGAACTCACAAACCCTCACACCTTCAACTATTTATCGCTCAGTATGTCTTCATTATTGCTGTGTACATATTGTATTCAACTTTTAGGTAATATTGTTTCAAGCATTATTTATTGTTGTAATTATAAGAAAGTTAAATGCATGAGTGAACTGTGTGTGATAGTTTGTTTTTAGGGAGCAGTATCTCAATTTCGTTGCATTGTTTATTAGCAATGGAATGACAATAAAGGCACTTTGACTTTGACTTTACCTTTTTTCCTTTCTGATTGTTTACCTTTTTTACCTTTCTGTGATAAAATGTTAATAAAAAGTAATAAATGAACATGTCAACCATGAAATAATTCTTCTGTTGACCAAAATATAATAATAATAATAATAATCACTCAAAATATAATAAAAATAATCATCTTTAACCAAAATGAAAGAAATTTCTGAAGTTTACAGCATAAAACACACTCATTCTAATTGGAGTCATTTTTGACCACACTCATGGAAGAGTGTAGGAATTGGTTGGTCATGCATCTAAGGGAGAGAGTGTCAATGCTGGCAGGCTTGATTAGTAAAAATCCATTGTTTAGTCTCTGTAGTAAAGTCTTCATAATTTCTTCTGATAAAGCAGTGTGGAGCTTCTTCCATTCAGTTATAGCTTTGTGTGAGAAAGCTGATTGTCCAAAAGCAGTTTTACGTAGGGGGATGCAACAATGCCACCTAGAGGAAGTCCTTGTTACTCTGGTATTTTGTTCAGAAGTTAAGTACACAAAAGTCTTAAGAGGTGGAGGTGCAGAACCATGGATAATTTTAAAAACCAATCAAATATTTGCATACATGATCATATTTTCAAAGCTTAACATCTTGTGTTTCGCAAACATACCACAATGGTGATACTGTCATGTCTTCTTATCCAGAATTTTGATGGACTGTTTATACAGGGATTCCAAGGGTTTCATAGTCGTACTGTTGGCTTGTGACCAGCATGAGATGAATAAGAGAAATGTGTCAAAATCGTGGCATTCAGAAAGGTTTTTGATCCTTTTAGTAAGTCAGTTTCTGATGCAACGAAGATTTACAAGGTTATATTTCAGAGCACGGCTCATCTGTTTTATGTGCTTTTTAAAGATCAGCGTGGGATCTAATGTGACACCCAAATACTTAAACTATGTTACATTTTCTATATATTCTCCATTTACAGTTATAGTCTGATAATGTCTATGATTTTGTTGATTAAGCCATTTTGACACTTTCGCCATTGCAATCATTGACTTGTCAGCCACTTGTTTGGCATCCTTCCCATGTGTGTAGATGACTGTGTCATCTGCAAACATCTGAATTTTTATGTCATTTTCACATACTGATAGAAAAATCATTAATATACAAAATAAACAGTTATCGGCCTAAAACTGAACCTTGTGGTGCATGCATTTGATTGGGATACAGTATTGTTTATGCACACACTAGAAATGAGCAGATAGATAAGGTTTTAACCAGATAAGGGTAAGGGTATGTTGCAAATTAATGAGAAAAAGTTGCAAATTTAAAGGTGCACTGTGTAGAATTTTGGATAATCTTTTGGCAAAAATTAAGATAATCATCTATAAACATGTTTTCAGTAGTGTATAATCATAAATGATGAAAAAAAAATCTCTTTGATTTTTGTTACCTTAGAATAAGCCATTTATGCTGCTCCTCCATGGAGACTACCATTTTGCGCCGCCATTTTTCTACAGTAGCTCCAAATGGACAAACAGCACTGTACCGAACTTCACTTGAGTGGCGCTAATGTACTGTTTGACATAAATCCCACTCAAAGACTAGTAGAAGAAGAATGTGGAAGTTCTGTTTTTTTTTTTTTTTTTTTTTTTTTTTTTTAAGGAGGCTTTTCATCATACTGTAAATATTTGAGAAATTGGGATGAACATGGATAAAAAAACATCAGTTAACATTGGTGTGGCCTGTTCTACATGGACATCACTGATGAAGATCACAGATCTATGCTGAAGTTTAATATTTCCTCTTCAACAGGTAATGTTGATCTTGTCGATCACCTGTTACCCACGTAAGCTTACATAATGAACGCAATTTGATGGTAGATCATTATATAGTGTGTTGCAGTGGTCCCCAACCTACGGTCCCTAGAACGTTGAAGTTTCCGTGGGAAATTTTGCAATTTCCCTTCTTAATTGGTCCAAAACATTGCAAATAATTTACCGTTGTTGTGCATGGATGACTACACAACACATACACAACAATGGCAAATCATTTGCAATTTTTTGGACAAAATAAGAAAAATTACAAAATTTCCCATGGAAACCTGAACGTTCAAAAGACCGGAGGTTGGGGACCACTGCTGTAATGGCCATGGGAATAATTTTTTCAACTTTTTAAAAATACTGATGTGCAAAAACCTGGTGTACTGTAGTTGCTGAGATCAGCCCACAGCTGCTGCTAATTTTTACTAATTACTATTAACACAGAAAGAGAGCATGAGTTCAAACCTAAGCAGAGAAAAAAGTGACTGAACATGTTCAGGGTAATTTTTCTTATTTACTTTCAGGCCAGTATAAATATATGTAATTTAAATTAATAAATTAGAAGCCTGAATTGTTGTTGATCTCTTTTTAGCCATTAAGAGGTCCTGCTCCTGTGAAGGAAAAATTCAATTTAAAACTCTTAATTTGAAATATTAAGACTGGTTTAATCTCTTTAATAAGAAATGCCTTTACTGATGGGAGAGGTCTTCTGTCATTCCATAAGCAACAGAAATTCAGGGTCCTTCAGCAAAGGGAACAAGTATTTAATCTTTTCAATACTCATTGTCTGTTTTATTTTATTTATTTTTTAATCTCTTTTAAAATCATTTCAAAAGCTATTAGGACATGAACACTGTGTAGGAGGCGATAAAGGAAAATCTTATGACCCATTTACTTTTTATTAATTTCTAATTTTGTCCCTAACAGAACAGACTGGGCAGAGAGATCATTTTATTTTTTCATACAGTGCTGATGAAGAACAGCTCTGAAGATTTTCTCCCACCAGTTTTTATCAGGTATGTTATCTGCTTTTAACTTATCTGCAATTCCTCTTTGACATGTGTTGGTTACAGTTTTAATATAGATGTTGTCTGCACAGAATGGATGGAGCGCTGAAGAAGAACCCATCTACTGAAGAGCTCCCAGTTGTGGGCTAGTAGACTGCAGGACCGTCCAGCTCCAGAAGACCCTCCTGATCAGCTCTTTTGTCACTGACCCTCAGCAAGCTGTTTCTGAAGAGGACGTGGAATGCTTGAGACAACGGTCTACATTTTAGATTTTTAAAAAAAATGTCCATCCCACAATATTTTAATTGAAAAGATGTAAATACGGTGTCTGTAGATTATATGAAAATTTACATTACCAGTAAACATTAATGCATTGTTACTTTTTATATCAGATTGAAAAACTGTAAATGTGCAAATATCTGTGTACCCTACTGACTTAAACATATAATAATAATAATAATAATAATAATAATAATAATAATAATAATAATAATAATAAAATCAACACATATGTTATTTGTCAGGGATGGTAAAAGTCAGGCTTTTTGACCACAGGTCTGCTGTGTAAATCAATTGCTCAGTTTGAGATCCACATCACTAATGAAGTCACCCCAGTAATTAACATTAAGCCACAGTGTATTTAACACAGTTTTGGCTTAAAAATGTAAACACAAATAAATTATCTTGATAAATGGAATAAAACATGCATTTTAAATTATAAATGTGTTCCAAGATTAAGTAGAAAAGGTTGGTTCTTCTGTGTCAAAGATAAAATGTGTAAGCTTCAAAAAGTAGTCCTGACTGTCTTTGAGCAGCAGCTGAGTGGCCAGCTCCTCCATGATTAGAATTGGCCTCTGAAGAAATAAAACACAAGGAAAAGGCTTTGTAAATTACATGAAATTATACTGGTAAGACACTGAACATAAGGATTTAGAGGCTCTCCATCTTTTTAAATGTGACAAATTATTATTAGAATTATATATATTCAGAAAATATCAAAACTGATGCTGTATAAATAAATGCTGTGTAAATAATTACATTTATACAATGATTCCGTAGCATTATTGCAGTTTGTCTGACAGGAACTTTGGTAAATTTCAATAACACAGATACAATAGCACTGCTGCATGTAGACCACGGAGTGACTGTGTAAATATCACCATTTTAATAATGGTATTAATATAAAAATGGATTAGATTTATATGACGCTTTACATGTCAAGTGACGTTTCAAAGCATTTACAGTGAGTCCATTATTCATCCACTCCAGACAGACATCGATAGTGGTAAGCTACTACTGTAGCCACAGCTTCCCTGGGGCAGACTGACGTAAATGTGGTTGCCAATCAGAATCAGAATCAGAATCAGAATCAGCTTTATTGCCAAGTATATTTACAAGTAAACACACAAGGAATTTGACTTGACATTGGACGCGCACGTTAGGCGCATCCAATGACGCGTCGCCATACAAGGCGCCTGCCAACAGCCAAGCCGCACCAATGGCCTCTCCAACCACTATCAAACATTTACACACATTCATACCCAGTGTCATGGACACTGGAGGTAAGGTGGGTAAAGTGTCTTGCCCAGGGACACAATGGAAGGATGGCTGGGGAGAGCGGGATTCAAACCGCCAACCCACTGGTTATTGGATGACCCACTCTACCTCCCGAGCCACTGCCGCCCCCATTTCTCTACTCCATTCCATTTTTGCTGAGCACCAAGCTAGACGGCAGGAAATTCCATTTTTACATCGTCTTTGGCATGACCCAACAGGGAATTGAACCCTGACCTCCCGGTTTTGGAGCGGATGCTCTACCTCTAGGCCACCACTTACAGTAAAGTCCATTTTGTTAATATCAGCCTAATTACAAAAACATTATCTAAAAAACTCCCATCATTTATCAACTTCTCTCTGGAGATCTGCCAACCCTGGCCCACCTCTCCCCTGGCCTCTCCTGGGAAGAAAAATGAAGTGACCTGATAAAGTGATTCTAACTTTTACTAATTACGGCTGCGCAGGGGAGGAGGTAATGTTTGTAGTGCCGTTGGTTGGTTGGTTGGTTTGTTGGTTTGTCTATCTGTTAGCAACATTACTCCAAAAGTTATTAATTTTGATTAAATTTTCAGGAAAGGTGTGTAATGGCACAGAGAACAGATGATTAGATTTTGATTATGATATCAAAATGCATACCTCGCCCAAGGCTCTTATCTTCTCACACAGAGTTTTAGCAACAATACTCCAAAACTATGGGATAGATTTGGATGAAATTTTCGCCAGATGTGGTTCTTTGGCTACAGATGAATCCATTACATTTTGGTAATGATCTGAGAATGCATACCTCAGCCAAGGCTTTTTTTCTTTCACACTGTGTTGGCAACAATACTCCAAAACTTACGGACAGAGTTGAATGCAATTTTCACCAGAAGTGGCTCTAGGCCAACACACAAACCCATTACATTTTGGAGGTGATCCATGAGGGAGGGAAGGAGCCTTTGAAGAGGTCTCCACTCTCTAGAGTGCTTTCTAGTTGTTAATCCTTCTTGTGGCAAGATTTCATGGACAGATAGTGCCCCCACTGCCACAGATGCAGCGCTGCACCTGTCATACGATGTTATATGATGTGGCCAAGAACTCCCCAGTTGATTTAAGTTAAACAAAGGATTCCACCTCACAAGGTGGCAGACACGTATAACTTACTGCTCTTGCCTCCGAGGACTTATGGCGGACATAGAACTATCCTGAAACCTCACCAGAGAAAAAGAGTTTGTAAATAAATCTAAATCTTACTCGATCTCAAGACTGAGGAAGCATTTGCTCCCGAATTTTGCCAACTATTATTCAAAAAAGAGGTTATTTATCTTATGAAGGTAAATAGTGTGTCTACATTTTGTTATAACAGAGGGTTGGCGAGGCTGGTTGATGTTCACCTGCTATCGACGCCATCGCCATATGACTGGGTAGAACAATCGCACCGGTTCCATGTCATCGTATACAATAAATAGCGGTGGAATAAAAGCAAAACTGATGTGGAATAATGATAACAGTTTCTGGATGTGAAGGGGGAAAATAAAATGACCGACAAGAGAAAATAACGACCAGGATGCCGCAAAAGGAAGAAGTGAGTGAGCCGCATGGCCAGCAGTAGGTGACAAATTTGTTTGTTTACACTGTAACTGATTTTCTGGTTCATATACTTTGAAGATAAGATAACAAAATGCCCAAAACAAAAAAACTGACAAAAAAAAAACATCCATCCATCCATCTTCTATCACTTTTCCGGAGGTCCGGGTCGTGGAGGCAGCAGTTCAAGCAGAGAAGCCCAGACTTCCCTCTCCCCAGCCACCTGCTCCAGATCTTCAGACAGGATACCAAGGCGTTCCCAGACCAGCTGGGAGACATAGTCTTTCCAGTGAGTCCTGGGTCTCAAGTGAGAGATGGCCAGGAGACATCCTCATCAGATGCTCATACCACCTCAGCTGGCTCCTTTCAATGTGGAGGAGCAGTGGTTTTACTCTGAGCGTCTCCCGGATGACTGAGCTCCTCACCCTATCTCTGAGGGTGAGTCCAGCAATCCTACGAAGAAAGGTCATTTCAGCCACTTTTATCCGCGATCTCGTTATTTCAGTCATTACCCGAAGCTCATGGCCATAGGTGAGGGTAGGAACATATACTGACTGGCAAATTGACAGCTTTGCCTTAGAGCTTAGCTCCCTCTTCACCACAACAGACCGGTAAAACGTTCGCATCACTGCAGATGCTGCTCCGATCCATCTGTCAATCTCCTGCTCCATTCTTCCCTCACTTGTGAATAAGACCCCAAGATACTTAAACTACTCCACTTGAGGCAGGAGCCTGTCCCCAACCAAGAGAGGACAATCCACCTTTTTCCAGCTGAGGACCATGGACTTGGACTTGGAGGTACTGATTCTCATCCCAGCCGCTTCACACTCAGCGGCAAACCATTCCAATGAGACCTGTAGGTCATTGCTGGATGAAGCCAGCAGGACAACATCATCTGCAAACAACAGAGATAAGATCCTGTGGTCACCAAGCATGACACCCTCCGTTCCCTGGCTGCGCCTAGAAATCCTGTCCATAAAAATTTTGAACAGGATCGGTGACAAAGGGCAGCACTGATGAAGTCCAACTCTCACTGGGATTGAGTCCGACCGAGTGTTGGCAATACGAACCAAACTCTCACAACAGTTGTACAGAGACCAAATAGCAAGGTTGCAATAGAGCCCGATACCCCATACTCCCAATGCACCCCCCACAAAAAACCATGAAGGACGAGGTCCAGTGCCTTCTCCAAGTCCACAAAACACATGTAAACTGGTTAGCAAACTCCCATGAACCCTTAAGGATTCTCGAGAGAGTAAAGAGCTGGTGCGATGTGCCACAGCTAGGACGAAAATCACATTGCTCCTCCTGAATCCGAGGTTCAACAAACGACCGGACTCTCCTCTCCAGTACCCTGGCATAGACCTTCCCAGGGAGGCTGAGGAGTGTAATCCTTCTAAAGTTGGAGCACACCCTCCGGTCCCCTTTTTTGAAGAGAGGAACCACCATCCCGATTTGCCATGCCAAAGGCACTGCCCCCAACCTCCACACAATGTTGCAAAGGCGTGTCAACCATGACAGCCCAACAACATCCAGGGCCTTGAGGTACTCAGGGCAAATCTTGTCCACCCCCGGGACCCGGCCACAAGAGAAATTTTTAACCACCTTGGCGTCCTCAGCTCCTGTGATAGGCGAGTTGTCCCCCTCATCCACAAGTCCTGCTTCCTCTGTGGAAAGTGTATCATTGGGATTGAGGAGATCGTTGAAGTATTCCTTCCACCACCCGACGATATCCCATGTCGAAGTCAGCAGTGCCCCAGCTGCACCATACATAGTGTGGACAGGGAGCTGCTTTCCCCTCCTGAGCCGCAGGACAGTTTGCCAGAATCTCTTTGATGCTGACCGAAAGTCTTCTTCCATTGCCTCACCAAACTCCTCCCATACCCGAGTTTTTGCTTCAGCAACCACTCGAGCTGCACTCCGCTTGGCCTGCCAGTACACCTCACCTGCTTTGGGAGTCCCACGAGCCAACCAAGCTTGATAGGACTCCTTCTTCAGCTTAATGGGCGGTGCGGTGGTGCAGTGGTTAGCACTGCGGCAGCACAGCAACTCACCCTTGGCCATGGGATCCCTGGTTCGATCCCAGCCCCTGACCAACAAAGATCTGTGTGGAGTTTGCATGTTCTCCCAGTATCTGCATGGGTTTACTCCAAGATTTCTCCGGTTTTCTCCCACAGACCAAAAACATGCAGGTTAGGTTAATTGGAAACTCTAAAGTGGCCCTAGGTGTGAATGTGTGTGTGAATGGTTAAGGGATAGCGCCGTACCGTGGCTGCTTCATCCATCCAGGTGGATGCCTTCAATTTCCCCTCTGGGGATCAATAAAGTATACAAAATAAAAAAAAAGGCCCCCCTCACCACTGGTGTCCACCACTTGTTTCAGGGGTTGCCACCAGGAGATGCCCTGACGACCTTGTGGCTGCAGCTCTGGGCAGCTGCTTCAACAATGGAGGTGTAGAAGATTGCCCATTCAGACTCCATGTCTCCAGACTCCCTCAGAATGTGGTTGAAGTTCTTCCGGAGGTGGGAGTTGAAGACCTTCCGGACAGGAGCCTCAGCCAGACGTTACCAGCACACCATCACTATATGTTTGGGTCTACCAGGTCTGAATGGTGTCCTCCCCTGCCATTGGATTCAACTCACCACCAGGTGGTCATCAGTTGACAGCTCTGCACCTCTTTTTACCTGAGTGTCCAAGACATACGGTCACAGGTCTGATGATACAATAACAAAATCGATCATCGACCTTTGACCTAGGGTGTCCTGGTGTCAGGTGCACATATGGACACCCTTATGCTTGAACATGGTGTTTGTTATGGACAAACTGCAGTTAGCAGAGAAGTCCAATAACTGAACACCACTTGGGTTCAAATCGGGCAGGCTGGTCATCTCAATCACCCCCCTCCAGGTTTCACTGTCATTGCTCATGTGCGCATTGAAGTCCCTCAGTAGGACAATGGAGTCTCTCAAGAGGAGCACCCTCTAGCACCCCAGTCAGAGACTCCAAAAATGGTGGGTACTCTGAACAATCATTTGATGCATAGGCACAAATGATGGTCTTTACCCGTTTCCCAACCCGAAGGTGCAAGGAAACAACCCTTTTGTCCATCAGGGAAAACTCCAATATAGAGGCCGCAACATAGGGGGATACAAGAATACCCACCCCTGCTCATCGCCTCTTGCCCAGGGCAACTCCAGAGTAGGCCAAGCTCCAGCCCCTCTCCAGGAGACTGGTTCCGGAACCGGAGCTGTGTGTTGAGGTGAGGCTGACTATATCTAGTTGGTATCTCTCAACCTCCTGCACCTGCTCAGACTCCTTCCCCACCAGAGAGGTGACATTCCATGTCCCAAAAGCCAGTTTAGGAAGCCTGGGATCAGACTACCAAGGTCTCCGCTGTAGCAATATTTAATAAAATATAATGTAATAAGGTACAGGAATTATTTATTTTGTTTAATACTGGGTGTGAGAGGGGACAGAGTTAATCCGTCACCCCTACACGCACTAAATAAAATAGGAAAGCACTCGTAAAAAGGGGTATCAGTTTTAAAAGAACAACTTGTTAATGAATTAATTTCAATTAATTTCCATAGCTTCAATTACTTAATGAATCATTCAAACTTTAAGTGAGTTCTTTTCCTGCCATGATCTAGAAAACATATGCAAAAGGAAAATGCTCCAACTTCTCTCATTTACAGTTTTATTAAATTAAACTCATTCAGGTTACATGACATGGCATTCAAATGATGGATAAACAGATTCAAATGATAAACAGGTGTTCAATATCATATCAACTGTTAGGGGATTCCTGAGCAAAAAATCTAGAGTTAAACCTTTGTGGAACCAAGAGGAAACCAGATTTTATGCTTCAAATGTAATGCAATGGAAGGCTGAAATATCAAACAAAACCAGAACGGAATTTTATGGGGAAAAATTCCATAAGCTGATTATCTAAAAAGGAACTTCTGAATTAATCTACAAAGATGAAAGGAGGTTATTTAAAAATGAATTAGAATTTTCCTTCAGTTTATAGCTTTGTCCTATGGCTGAGGGACTAATTGTACCATGAAATACTGGTTATACTCAATTGTAATTGAAATTTTAGGACATCACGTTTAAACCCAGCAGATAGGAAAATGGGAGTCTCATGAACAGCTGTAGGTCCACGTGTTCAGCGGTGGTCAGTGCCAGCCGGTGGTACTGTATAGGGACCCAGGGAGAAAGCGACTGTTGCTCAGCTTTCCGATGGTTCACAACTGTAAGAAGTGTAGACTCGGCTGAGGGTTCCACAGGGCAGAATGACGGCGACAGTGAAGGCTGTCTCGGAGCAGGCGTGGAGTTCTTTGGCAACAGGTCCGAATTTAATATGTCTCCACGCGGAACAAAACCAAAGACTGAAAGAAGAACGTTTAAGTCAGTTTCACCCACAAGCTCCTAGTTTCTTTACAGGGTCAGACGTGGATGAGGCTGGAAAAGAAAGTCCAAAAAAAAAATATCTTATCAGTTCGCTTTAACATAGGAAAATTAAAAGTCCACTTTAACTGCATGAAAAGTCAGAAAAAAATCCAAGAAAAAAAAAAGGCATTCAACTAGGATAAGAATGGCTTCTGACGTGAAGAAAAAAAAAAGGATTTTGAAAGTTTGACTCTCTTTAAGGCGAGCTCATAAGAAAAGAATGGTTTCTCCTCAATTAACCAGAAAAACAAGGAAAACTAACGCAGGATTTGACAAGGTTCACACACACAAAGACTTCTTCAAATTCACAGGACAGTTTAGACAAAAGAAAACTGCAAGGAAGCACAAAGAACTCTGAAGAAGTGAGAAAAAAACAACTTTGTTTTGCTCTTTTTTGATCTAGATCTTCTCCTCTTTTTCATATCTTTCCTCTCTTATTCTTCTCGTAACTTCTTGTAACTTCTAAATGCAGAGCGGCTTTCACATATTTAACTGAAGCGCGCAAGACAGGCCAATCATCTTCCATAAAAAGGAGTTTGAATGGGCTTTTTTCCAATGAGAGAACATCTTTTTGTTTGGTAACAGCCAATCAAATGAAAAGGGGTGTTATCCAATGGAAGGCAGCCTAGTTATTGGTTATCATGAGTGGTAGCAGACAGATTGATAAACATTCATGTTACAACTCGCCGCTCATTAGCGGCGCCAGCTGAGCGCACACCTGCACCTCGTCAGCAGCGTGGCATATAAGCCACTCTGCCCTGGGCCTCGGCCTGAAGCCGTCTGTTCCCTTCGGCTACTTGCTTCAGAGGAACCCCCTCGCCTACCAGCAAGATTACTCGCGTAAGCATACCTCCTCTTGTGTTCCAGTTTCTCCCCTGTGCACAGGTGGATCTTCCCCGGCGACGGACCCCGCCTCTGCATCGCCATCTCGTAGCTGCTGTCAGGTGCTTCGTCAGGTTGCTGTCTTCTGGACTCTCCCTTGTGCACGCCTGCCACCTGCCCTGCCAAGTAAGCCAACAAATCCCTCGTTACCTGTTGTACTGGTTTGGTGCCCATCACCTTCTCCCTCTGCTCTCTCCCCAGGGTTGTCTGGCTGTATGGTTTCCTGCCTCCGTGCCTGACGCTGACGTCCACCATCAGTACATTCACATATCACAGACACGCATCCACACATCCTTGTTGTCAAATAAAGCTGTTAAATTCACTCTGAGCCTGCGTGTGTGTCTCCTGAGCCGTGCGTTATGTCAATTCAGTTCTTATGAAATGATGTGTCCAATGTAAAATCTAACTAATTAAGTGACTCAGGGCTAATATTCAGTGATCATGCATTTAAGATAAGATAAGCCTTTATTAGTCCCACAATGGGGAAATTCCATGATTGCAACAGCACAGGGATAGCAACACTCAGAGCAACAATCAGAAGGCAAGAAAAAAAACAAGAGCAGCGAGTATACATATGTACATATAAACATTTATACCATTACTAATAATATTAACATTCATTTGAATAACACTCATGAAAATAAACATTCCTAATACACATTCCTAATACATGCACTCACATTTAAATCAAGGGTTAATGAATTACAGCAAACCATTGTTGGTGATCAAAAGGGTGATGATTTCCAGTGTCCTTAGAATCCCAGGGAGATGATAGCTGGAAGAAAAGCTTTATGTTTAGTCAGAATTAACAGTCAGATTACACAATGAAACGTATTCCGTAGATGTCCACTAGGAGGTACTGTTGAGCTGTAGATAATTTTTAGGTCTCTGGAATGTGAGTGGGGGGGGGAGCTAGAGGGTTCTGGAAACTGTCTAAAAGAAGTAAGAAGGCCATATATCTGCTTGCTTAAGAAGTTTATGACTTTTTAAGAGCATCAGTTCCTGTAGAGTGGATACTATCAGCATGAACTGTCCATTGTGGGATCTTGACTTCAAGAGTTTATGGTCCACTTAAGCCTTTAAAAGCAAATCCTTATCAAGTCTCTACAAAAGTGAAATTGTTTACACTGGGGTCCTGTTGGAGACACAGCATTCTTGACCAGACCTTGAGTGAGAGTTGCTTTAAAATGAAAAGTGAAATTCCTGTAAAATGAAGAAAAGTGATCTCCTGGATTGGAGACGTTGATTCTACACCGCCTTTGATCTCCACCTGATCCACATAGCACTGGACCCCCACAGTCCCTCCTGCAGGTGGTGAGCCCACTGGAGGAAAACAAAAAAGTAAAGAGCATTCCCAGCTGTGAATCTGTGTGTTTAGTAAATTGCTCTATTAAAGAGAGAACAAAACAAAACCATTCTTTGTGTAAATATGTCCAAAGACCACTTTTGACTGAAAGTTATGTAATTTGATATGGCTGTTGTGGCATTATGCAAAATAGATGCATACATTTACTCCTATCTCAAACTTTGGATCATATTCTACATCATTCTAATTGACAGTAAGCCATTATCTCTTACCACTTTCAAGTTATAGCCTTGGAAATCTCTGACATCCGAACAGAATATTTTCTTGAAAAAAATCTTGACCACTAGGGGCTTATGGCGCAACGGAGAGCCTGTGGCAGTCATTGGGTTATGTTGCTATTTGTTATCAGTATAAACAATAGTTAAATAACTTGAGCTATGAATTAGCTACCACAGTATAAAATAAGCATTGTTCCCTTGCACAGTACTATATAACAAAAATATAATAATTGTCATTTTAATTAAAAAAAAAAATCTATGGTGTTGTAAAATTCACTTAGAGTGTATTCATCACTGGAAAGAAGGTTCCTAGATCCAGTAACAGCCAAAGACACATTTGCCGATTTGCGTTTGCAAGAGTTTTGGAACATGGCGGCCACCGTCCTCAAGGAACGTCATTGGAATTCTGAGATTATTGCAGTCTCCCAATTAACCACTAGATGTCACTGTTAAACTCCAGAGTGCACCTTTAAATTAAAAAAAAAATCAAATTAGAAAAAGTTTTTTTTTTGTTTGTTTGTCCATCCATCCATCCATCCATCTTCTACCGCTTTTCCGGAGGTCCGGGTCGCGGAGGCAGCAGTTCAAGCAGAGAAGCCCAGACTTCCCTCTCCCCAGCCACCTGCTCCAGCTCTTCAGAGGGGATACAATACAATACAATACAAGGTGTTTGTTTGTTTTGTTACTTATTTGTACCCGTAGGTAGACTTGGTTTGCAGTCTGGTGACAAGCCACCGGCTGCTGGTCGCTGCGTGCGCGAGCGCCCTAAACCTACATGTTTTTGGTATGCGGGAGGAAACCGGAGAAATCCCGGAGTAAACCCGCGCAACACGGGGAGAACATGCAAACTCCACACAGCTCACTGTTGGTCGGGGGCTGGGATCGAACCCACGATCTCATGATCCCCGCGATCCCCCGGCCGAGGGTAAAACTGTGCTGCCACAGTGCTAAACCACTGCGCCACCGTGCATGTAAGCACGGTGGCGCAGTGTTGCAAGTTTACATGAAAAAAGTTGCAAATTAATGAGAAAAAAAGATGCAAATTTGCATGGATAAAAGAAAATTTAAACAAAAAAGTTGAAAATTAATGTGAAAAAGTTTCAAGTTTACATAAAAAGTTGCAAATTTATAAGAAAAAAAGTTGCAGATTAATGAGAAAATCGTTGCAAATTTTAGAAAAAAGTAAAAAAATAATGTGAAAAAGATGAAAAATAACATGAAAAATGTGGCAAATTAATGAGAAAAAGATGCAAATTTACAAGAAAAACAATGCAGATTAATGAGAAAAGTTACAAATTTAAGAAAAAAAGTTCCAATTTAATGTAAAAAGATGCAAATTTACATGAAAAAGGTTGCAAATTAATGAGAAAAAGTTACAAATTTACATCAAAAATTTTGCAGATTGAGTAAACAGTTGCAACCTTAAGAAAATTGTTGTAAATTAAAATAACATGTTGCAAAAAAAAAAAAAAAATCAAGAAAACGTAATTAAATTACTACCAAAAAATGTCAGCATAAAAAAGACAAGTTTCATATTTCAGAGTTAAAAAATCTTATAATTCAGCTGTTTTACATTTATTTTAAGGGTCAAAAGTGCTCCATGCCTTCATGCATAAACTGTATTTTTGGACAAAAATTGATCAGAATTGTTTTTTTACACAGTCGAGGTTGGTGACTCTGTATGTGGAGGTTTAAGGTCTGCAGAGGCAGCGGGTGGACTATTACCTCCTCGGTGACGACTAACTGCTCTGGTGAGAGTTTTTTCTCCTCCTTTTCTTTTTCTGGAACTGAAAATTGATTCACCACCTCTGCTCCCACTCCCCCTCCTCCTGCGGGCCTTTTCGGGCTCTAATATGATCTGAGGACAGATGAAGAAACCCGCACCGCTGCCGAGTCGGCCTGTTTAAGGCGATTATCTCTGAACAGATTTCCCTTCCCCTCTCCCTTTCTCTCCTCAGCTTTAGGCGGTTTCTCCTAACGGCGGCCATGAGTTGGCGAGAGGTTACGAGAAACACGAAGAGGCACAATGCTGATGATTAAGGATCAGCTGATTAGGCACAGGCTGTATAATCTTAAATAAAAAAAAGGATATGAAATCAGTTGCTCTACAGCCGTGGAAGTGATTTTCCTTACAATGGGGGCTACCTTCTGCTAATCAGCTTTGTGCCAGGGAAAAGCCGCTGCGCACGTTTGGCCCCTTGTACCGCCATGATAATGTGAGCGAGTGGAAGCCCATCCTCAGTTATCTGCTTCCTCAACACTTTCTACAGTTTTGTTTTCTTTTTCTTTTTTTTTTTTTTCAAACTTGGTTCTGCAGTGGAGGAAACTCGGGCCGCTTTAATTTGTCCGAGGGGGTAATTTGACTGCGGGGAGAACTGGGGAGGATTGATCGAGTCAAATCAAGACTATTGACTCCCCCTGTGCCAAAACGCATTTATTCACCCCCGCTGCTGACTCCTGCCTTCCGTTTCCAGGCAGCAGACACTGACTGACAGCATGATGGCGGCAGCGGCAGGCGGCGGCGAGGAGCTCAAGTCAATGCGGACCTGAGAGCAGCTCCTGTTTGTCTTCAGTGAGCCCAAATCTAAGGCTGATGGTTAATGATGGTGGAAGTTTTAAAGGGGTCATCTGAAAAATTGTGTTTTTGTAGGTTTCAGCATTCTGAAATGCGTCTGTTGGTCACATGATTATGAAAAAACATCAAACACACAGCCTTTATATGATTTTTTTTCTCTCCAAGAAGCAGCTTTAACTCTTCTGGGTTTACTACGGAACAACATAAACATGTTGTCTGTCATGTAGATGGGCGGGTATTCAGAGGGTAGCTTCAGAGCTAACAGTGCGAAGAGAGAGAGTTAGCTTATCAAATGCGTTTTATATTGTTATTTTCTTTAGATTTTAGTCACCATAAAAATAGAAAACTGTGCTTCAACATTGGATCATGAACGTTGGATGGGGTAGGGGATTTATGTCACAGGGAGCCACCAGTGGTATCTACGCTAGGCTAACTCTGTCAGCTTATCTGTTGCTGTGATTACAGGGCCATCCTGGGCAAAAATCTAACAAAATAAGGCAAAATAATACCTGGAAGCCACATACAGAATCGAGTGTGGGCTAATGAAGCAGCTGGTTAAGACTGATGTCTGCTGTGGTGAGTGGAAGATAAAGAGAGTAGTCATCAAAACCATGGTGCTACTGATGCATGGTATTGTAAGGACATAGAGACAAACCTGCTCCCATCATCATTAAAATGGAGATAAAAATGATAGAGCAAACAGTTTGTATAGGTATAATGTGTAAATTCAACATCATAGGCGATGATTTCATTTCACTGTTGGGGGAACAATAAACAGTATTTTATCAGGAGCAGGGCCATGCAGAGACCATTTGAGGGGCAGGGGCTCAACTGTCAAAAAGGGGCACTTGTGTTTATATATCTACATATTATTCCATCTAGCTACATTGCTCCACATTGTGTGTGTTTATATATGTACATATTTATTCCACCTAGCTGCAATGCTCCGTACTGTGGGTGTTTATATATCTACATATTTATTCCATCTAGCTACAATGCTCCGCACTGCGTGTTTATATATTCATATATTTATTCCATCCAGCTACAATGCTCTGTACTATGTGTCTGGTGTGTGTATATATATATTTTATAGTAATATGTACATATGTATATTAGCTGCTCTTGCTTGCTTGCTTTTTTTCTTGCCTTCTGATTGTTGCTCTGAGTGTTGCTATCCCTGTGCTGTTGCAATCCTGGAATTTCCCCATTGTGGGACTAATAAAGGCTTATCTTATCTTATCTTATCTTATCTTGTAACAAGATTTGTTAACAATAAGTAATAAGTAATTCAGTTCAAAAAGTGAAACTCGTATATAGATTCTTTTCACACAGTGATATAATTTAAACATTTATTTTTTTATGTTGATGATTATGGCTTACAAGTAATGAAAATCCAAAATAAATTTTCTAAAAAAATTGAATATTACATAAGATGATTTTAAAAAAAAGTATTTTGAATAGAAATGTTGGCTTACTGGAAAGTATGTCCATGTACACATTCAGTACTTGGTCAGTACTCCTTTTGTGTGAATTACTGCATCAGTGTGGCATGGGCGTGGAGGCAATCAGCCTATGGTACTGCTGAGATGTTATGGGAGCTTAGGCTGCTTCCCAAATAAGGTGCCAAGTCCTGGCATGTGGAAATCAAGGTCCCAGAGTCGACTCCAAGTTGCTTGAGGCCAAATATGAAGTTTCCACAGTCAGTGATGATTTGGGGAGGCATGTCATCTGCTGGTATTGGTCCACTGTTTTTTATCAAGTCCAATGTCAGTGCAGCCGTCTACCAGGAAATTTTAGAGCACTTCATTCTTCCCTCTGCTGACAAGCTTTATGGAGATGCTGATTTCATTTTCTAGCAGGACTTGGCACCTGCAGACACTGTCAAAAGTACCAAAACTGTTACGACCTGAGCATCGATCTCGTCCGCGCTCGGGCCATGTATCATCTCTGCCGGCCTTGATAGCTGTGGATTACATTCTGGCTCCACCGGGCTCTTATTGTGACAGCGCTCTGTGGGGTTTCTGGCTGTCATGGTCGATCAGCTGTTTGGCATCACTGCTCGTTAGCGACTGGCTTTATTAGCGGGCGCTGGCAGCAGTGGGCTGCTGGAGTATCGTCGAACAAACCTCATCAGACCTTTGTGAGACATTCTGTCGAACTTCCCTGGTGTTTTATCGTCATGTTCAGGTTCGTGTGTTTATTCTCGTCTTTGTTCATGTTTTAGATTGTAAGTGGCTGGGATTAGCCTTACGATCCCATGCTCTATGTTTAGTGTATTTTGCCACAGTGTCTCATAGTTTTGTGTTCATGTCTCGTTAATAAAACACCTTTGCAAAACTCACTGGAGACTTTTGGCGTCTTATGGTGGCCCGCGAGGGTCACCGCATGACAGTATACTCCAGACAAGGACGTCTAAACGGAGACGCCACACCAAGATGCCTTTCACCGTGAGTTTTTGCTGTAGGGAGGAGTTTTTCTCCGTTAGTTGGACTTGGTAGAGAGATGCCCGCCCGCGAGTATGGTTTTTGCCCGGAGTGGCTGGAGGAGATTGACGGCTATCTTGCGGAAGCCGCCTGTCTCATGCCCACCGAAGTGGCCGATTACCACTTATGCCTCGCCCAGCGGGCCCTGCGCAGTTACCACCTTACCTCTACTCTGGAAGGAAGTAAGAGGTTATCATGGATTGTGGCACAGCGCGAATTGATGGCAAAAGCGCTCCAGGAAACCCCTCCACCTCCCACGAGGACAGCGTCCCTGGCGAGAGTGGAGATCCATAGGCTGGAGGGAAAACCCGGCAGGAGACCGGCGGATCGGAATCCAGCTCCTGTGGCCCGTCCAGTCCCAGCGCCATGTGTTCCTGGGTCCCTCGCCACACCGTTGGCCAGTAGGCCTCATCGCCATGCTTCTACCAAGCCCTAACGAGAATCCCATCCGGATCCAGCTCCGATTCATCGGAGGAACCCAGCCTCCCAGATGGCCGCATCTCTCACGTCATGACAGGAGGGAACCCCCGCAGTCGCCGCCCTCGGGTCATCTGTTCTAGCTGCGCTGTCAGCTCCTCATGCCCATATCGCCCCGGCTGTCATGTCCTCCTCTTCAACGTCATCCCCTGTGGCTGGGAGTGCTGTGAATCGTGTTTTGGCAAGGCCAGTCAGCAATCCTTCCCGAGCAGCTCCTCCTCGTCGCCCCGAGGGGCCCGCCGTTACCTCCCGGAGGGATAGAAGGAGAACTCCACCCACTGCAGCAGGCACCATCTTCTCCCCAGGAGGCAGGCAAGTGCAAGTTCATTCATTCCACCATAATTATGATCTGCCTTGTCTGACTTCTGGGGGCGGAGTTTGGGGTTTGCAGCCCCCGAGCTCCCACCACCTGCTGTAACTGTAATTCCTAAACCCGCTGCCTCTCTGCCTTCTTCTGCCAAGTGGTCCGCGACACCAGTTCTACGTCGCCAGAGGAGGAGGAGAGGGCCTGCGGTGTTGGAAAGCCTGGATCCGGCCCTGCAGCCATGTCGTGGACGGAGGAGAAGAGTGGACTGCGGCCCGGAACCTGTGCCGACGATGAAGCGTCCCCGGGTCTCCTCTCCAGAGCAGTATGAGCCAGTGGGTCGAGGGTCCCCTGCCTCCATGCCATATGGGTCATCAGCATGGACATCAGTGCGAGAAGAACCTCGGGCTGCGGAAACCATCTCACCAGCTGCGGAGCCCAACGCAGCTGAGTTGGAGCCTGAGCATGAACTTCTTCGCCCTGAGCCTGGATCGACGGAGTCCTGGACGACAACAGAACCCGAGTGCAGGCAATTGCTCCCTCTTGTGTCTCTGTCCCCTGTTTTGGAGCATTTTTTCCTGCCTCTCGGGGAAGCGAGTGAGGGGCAGCCGCCTGCTGCGCCCGAGCTCGTCTCGCTGGGTTCTGTTGCTGCCGGTAATACTGATCCGGGTTCTTCTGTGTGTTCTGAGCTTCCTTGCAGTGTCACCGGCGCGGAGCCAGTCGGGGTGGCTGAGTTGAAGGTTCCAGGTTTGGGGGTGGAGGTTGTCAGCGGAGCTGCACCGACCCAGTCGGGGTCCTTTGTGGAGGCTGCTGTGGCCTAATCGGGGTCTGACGTGGGTGCGTCCGAGACCCAATCGGGGTCCATCGCAGGAGCTGCTTTGGCCCAATTGGGGTCCGACGTGGGTGCACCCGAGGCCCAATCGGGGTCCACCGCAGGTGCTGTTCTGGCCCAATTGGGGTTTGACGTGGGTGCAGGCGGGACCCAATCGGGGTCCAGCGGAGGTGCAGCGCCGGTGTGGTCCGAGGACAGTGGAAGAGCGGCAGTCCTTTCGCCACCTGGCTCGGTATGGGCTCATTTTGGTCTTCTGTCCCCTCTACAGATTCATCGCCCCTGCGCATCTTCACTGGGGGCTGTGGGGGTCCTGCTACACTCGCCCCGGCTCTCCCAAGTTTTGTCCTTGCCAGGGAAGCCGCCGCAGGTCGTTTTCCCCTGGTACTGGTGGCTGAGGGATGCGGGTCAGCTGCCTGAAGAACGGTTTTGCCGGTTCGGCGCCTCAGGTCGGCCACCCGACACGTTGCGTGTATTGCTGGGCGACCTGGTTTGGCCACCTGAGGAACTGTTTCGCCAGTTCGGTGCCTCGGGTCGGCCACCCGACATGTTGTGTGTTTTTCTGGGCGACCTGGTTTGGCCACCAGAGGAGTGGACTTTTTGGGCCTGGGACTATGATAAGCCACCCGGTCATGTTCCGCCTCCCATGACCACCCGCCGGATGTTGGACGTGGGGAGACCGCCTGAACTGTTCCTGTGGCGCTTGGTCTCCGCTGCTTGGCATGAACTGTCGGGGTGGGGTGGGGGGGTAGAGGTCATTTCTTTGTGGTAGTCTAATCCAATATTTGTTCTGTTTTTGTTTGTTTTTTGTTTTGTTTTTTTGCTATCCTGTGTTTTGTTTCTTGTAATTGTTATTTGTGTATTTTGGGAATTTGTGATTTATGTTCTGCAGTTGTCTCATGTGTCCTGTGTGTATTTGATTTGGGTATATGGTATTTTTTTTGTTTTTATCATCGTGCTTTGTATAGTTGTTTTTTTTTTTTTTTGTTTTGTTTTTTTTTTGCCCTAGTGAGTGTTATGTCTTCTGTTTTCCTGTCTGTGCTACGGTTTCATGTTTTTTTTTGAGTGTTTTTTTTTCTCTCTTTGATGGTCTGTACTGATTCTCAGCTTGTGTCTCTCTCCCGCTGGGCCTGCCCCCATCTGCCCACCCTGGAGGGGGTGGGGGGGGGTGGCATGGATGACTATGGGCGTTCTGGAGCCCGCCCTCGGAGGGAGAGTACTGTTATGATCCGAGCGTCGATCTCGTCCGTGCTCGGGCCATGTATCATCTCTGCCGTCCTTGACAGCTGTGGATTACATTCTGGCTCCACCGGGCTCTTATTGTGACAGCACTCGGTGGGGTTTCCGGCTGTCAAGGTCCATCAGCTGTTCGGCATCACTGCTCTTTAGCGACCGGCTTTATTAGCGGGCGCTGGCAGCAGTGGGCTGCTGGAGTATCGTTGAACAAACCTCGTCAGACCTTTGTGAGACATTCTGTCGAACTTCCCTGGTGTTTTATCATCATGTTCAGGTTCGTGTGTTTATTCTTGTCTTTGTTCATGTTTTAGATCGTAAGTGGCTGGGGTTAGCCTTACGATCCCATGCTCTATGTTTAGTGTATTTTTGCCACAGTGTCTCATAGTTTTGTGTTCATGTCTCGTTAATAAAACACCTTTGCAAAACTCACTGGAGACTTTTGGCGTCTTATGGTGGCCCATGAGGGTCACCACATGACAAAAACCTGGTATAATGACCATGGTATCACTGCGCTTGATTGGCCAACAAACTCTCCTGGCCTAAACCCCATAGAAAATCTATGGAGTATTGTGGGCAGCAGTGGCTCAGGAGGTAGAATTGGTTGGCTCATACCCGCAGGGTTGGTGGTTCAAATCCTGCTTTCCCCAGACATCCTGCCGTTGTGTCCATGCGCAAGACACTTTACCCACTTTGCCTCCAGTGTCCATGACACTGGGCATGAACATGTATAAACGTGTGATAGTGGTCGGAGAGGCCATTGGTGGGGATTCTGTCAGTCTGCCCCAGGGCAGCTGTGGCAACAGTCATAGCTTACCTCTGTCTGTGGAGTGAATGAATAATGTATCCATTATAAAGTGTCTATGAAAAGTGCTATATAAATCTGATGCATCATGAAGATGAGAAACACTAGACCCAACAATGCAGACGAACTGAAGGCCGCTATCCAAGCAACCTTGGCCTCTATAACACCTCAGCAGTAACATAGGCTGATCGCCTCCATGCCACACCGCACTGATGCAGTTATTCATGTAAAAGGAGCCCCGACCAAGTGTTGAGTACATGGACAGACTTTCCAGTTAGTCAACATTTCTATCAAAATCACTCTTTAAAAATTGATATTGTGTAATATTTAATTTTTTTTTGAGAAACTGAATTTCGGGTTTTCATTAGCTGTAAATCCTAACCATCAAAATTAAAAGAAATAAGCACTTGAAATATATCACTTTTTGTGTAATGAATCTATACAGTATATGAGTTTCACATTTTGAATTGAATTACTGAAATACAGTAAATAAACTTTTTGATGATATTCTAATTTATTGAGATGCACCTGTATACCCCAAAGGTCTCCCAAGTCGGCAGACGGAGCCACTGTTTACAGCAGGAGACGATACAGCAGGGAAGAGCTAGCTAGCACTCAACCGCCACCCGGTGCTAACGGAGAAACTCGACATACTGGGGAACTGAAGCGAAAACGACGCAGTTGCTGGGCTGGAGTTTAGGCGGCGTGCAAGAAATATAAGACAGAATAATAAAGAGCGATGGCAAGAACCAAGCAGACCGCCCGTAAATCTACTGGAGGAAAAGCCCCCCAGGAAGCAGCTGGCCACCAAGGCTGCTCGAAAAAGCGCTCCGGCCACCGGCGGAGTGAAGAAGCCTCACCGTTACAGTCCCGGTACCGTGGCTCTGAGAGAGATCCGTTGCTACCAGAAATCCACGGAGCTGCTCATCCGTAAGCTGCCCTTCCAGCGCCTGGTGAGGGAGATTGCTCAGGACTTCAAGACTGACCTGCGCTTCCAGAGCTCTGCCGTCATGGCTCTGCAGGAGGCCAGCGAGGCCTACCTGGTGGGTCTCTTCGAGGACACCAACCTGTGCGCCATCCACGCCATCATGCCCAAAGACATCGAGCTGGCCCGTCGCATCCGCGGAGAGAGAGCTTAGACTTTCTGCTGCACATCCACCAACCACAATGCTCCGCACTGTGTGTCTATATATATATATATATATATACAGTATATATATATATATATATATATATATATATATATATATATATATATATTAATATGTACATATGTATACTAGCTGCTCTTGTTTTTTCTTGCCTTCTGATTGTTGCTCTGAGTGTTGCTATCCCTGTGCTGTTGCAATCCTGGAATTTCCCCATTGTGGGACTAATAAAGGCTTATCTTATCTTATACTTTATGTATATCTTAATATGAATTACTGCAACCCTTATACAAACAAAATGTAATGTGCTGTAATCTTACACAAGGTATCCACACTACCAAGACCATGGAGTCTTAAATCACACTATATTTCACAATAGTAATTATCTAAAAATGCAACAGGGAATTCTGCATCATCATATTACAGTATATCACTGTTACGGCCCCAGCCCTTCTTGGAGTGGTTCCTCTTGGTGTTTTTTTTTCTGTGTTGTAGGTGGAGCTGCCATATATAAGCCACATCTGCCCACTTGTAAGAAGAGTTTGTGTTCCCATTGGAGGCCGCTTGTCATGGCGGCTGCTGGGCCGTCATCATCATCCTCAGCTGCGCTCACACCGGCAGGTGATAATCAACGGGCTTTAAAAGCCAGAACCTCAGACTGCTCTGCACGGAGTCGTCTGTCGCCTTTGCATAGCAATGCGTCGAGGATACGACCTCAAGCCAGAGCCAAAGCCAAGTCATCAAGCCAAGCCACGTCAAGTAAGAAACCTTTTCACTCATCCTCTCCTAGCCTTCTCCCCTGTGCACAGGTGGACCTCCCTGGCGGCGGACTTACCTCCCCTGCTGACGGGACGCCAGCTCCTCCACCTCGGAGTGCCTCCTCACCACCTCAGCGTCGAGCACCACGAGCACCACGCCGCACGGGCACTCGGAGCCAGCAGGATTCTCTCTGTGGCGCCTGCAAGTAAGCATCACAAGCTTCAGCTTCCTATTCTGGTGGACAGTAGTAATCTCCTGTGCTTGTGTGTTCCAGGGTTGCCAGGTCGCCGCAGGAAACGCTCAGCTCCAGTGACCAGACAGCCACGCACTCATTCACTCACTCACTCACCCAACACTCACTATCTTAATCAATAAATAATTGTCTACTATCTACTCGTGTCAGCGTCTGTCTCCTGGGTCCCTAATCAAGTCACCGCTTGTCTTCTGCGTGTCTACACTCTGCTTACTGCCCGCTGTCTGTTGTTTGGTCGGGGCTGCGCTGGCGGCTCCTGTTTGTGTTATTTGTGGCCTGTAGGCTTTCTGGTTTGGGATTGGCTGCTGGCCGTGTTTGCAGCCATGACAGAGATGTACTGTTGCTGGGTTGGCCAGTGACTGGTTTGTTCTGTTGTTTGAGTCATGCGTCCAACACTCATGCACCACAGATTTTTTTACAGACACATTTTTTTTAAACAATAAACTTGTGTTTAAATTGGCACCTCCGTGTGGTCTCCCTTTTTTGTCCAAGCCTTGAACGGGGCTTTTGACACAACAAAGTGAAATCTAGTATGTATGTCTAGTTTGTGTGTGTGTGTGTGTCACATGCAACTCAGGATGTGTGTGTGTGTGTGTGTGTGTGTGTGTGTGTGTGTGTGTGTGTGTGTGTGTACATACACACACACAGCCTCACACACACACACACACACACACACGTGTCACATGCAACTGAAGATCATCCTTGAACTGTCGTTAAACTCTCCCTAATAATAACTTTCTGTTGACCATGTACAGAAAAATTTCTATGACAACATTAAAAAATTTTGAAGTTTTGAATGCAAAAGAAGCAATAGACTTATACAATGGTCCCCTCCGGCATACAACTAGGAAAACACCGGTCGCTATTGAGGGTGAGAATATGTATGGGTACATAATCATACCATGTAGGATAACTAAGTAGACGGTTGTGCTGTTTCATCCCCTCTAGCAACAATGCTCTGCACTGTGTGAGTTTAAATATCTACATATTTATTCCATCTAGCTACAATGCTCCGCACTGTGTGTTTATATATCTGCATATTATTCCATCTAGCTACAGTGCTCCGCACTGTGTGTGTTTATATATTTACATATTTATTCCATCTAGCTGCAATACTCCATACTGGATGTGTTTATATACTCATATATTTATTCCATCCAGCTACAATGCTCTGCACTGTGTGTGTGTGTGTCTCTCTCTCTCTCTCTCTCTCTCTCTCTCTCTCTCTCTCTCTCTCTCTCTCTCGTGCGCATGCGTGAGCGTTTGTGGGAGCAGGGGTGTGGAGTGGTGTCGAGTGAGTACTTTAAATTTTGTTTTTTCTAACTTTTCTCTATCGTGTGTGTTTGAGGTGTGTGTGTTTAATATAGTGGTTTGAGTGTGTGTGTGTGCTGGGGTGTGAGTGTTGGTGTGAGTGTGTCGGGGAACGGTAGCTTCTGCTGCCTGTTTTTCCCGGCCGGCCATCATGCCTGTGATTGATGGTGGTGTGGAGTTTGAGCGCTTGGCCCGGCGTCATGGCGTGAGAATCCTCCCGACAGTTCCCTGTTCTGTGGAGGAGGCCAGCCTCGCTGTAGGACAGGTGGTTGGGCATGACGGTATAAAATCAGCATCGAGGATGAACAGCGCAATTGTGATCTTTCTGGATTCGACTGAAAAAGCTGATCAGGTGGTGGCACAGGGAGTGGTCATAAATGACACTTTTACTCCCGTTTTACTGCTGGCGAACCCGTCTAGGAGGATCACCATCTCAAACGCTCCTCCTTTCGTTAAAAATGATCAGCTGATAAGAGAGTTGTCCCGTTTTGGCCAGGTTGTTTCCCCTATCAGAATGGTCTCTCTGGGTAGTAAATCACCCCTGCTGAAGCATGTTGTATGTCACAGGAGGCAGTGTTTCATGGTGTTGAAAGACAGCTCTGCTGAACTGAACACGTCTTTTAACTTCAGGATTGACGGCTTTAGCTACTTGGTGTTTGCAACATCTGAAACCATGAGGTGTTTTGCGTGTGGTGCAGAAGGCCATCTCATTAGGTCATGTCCTGAAAAGGCGAACACAAAGAGCACTGGCGGTAAGAAAGGTGACGCCGCTGTTTCTGGTGGTCCGGAGGGTAGCGCTACATGTGGTGCGGCGGATGCCGCTGCGGCACCCGCTTCTGCTGGGGCGGTCGCGGCCGCAGTCCGCTTCTGCTTCTGTGGGGGCGTCCGCGTCCGCATCCGCGTCCGCATCCGCGTCCGCGTCCGCTTGTGCTGGGGCGGCCGCGGCCGCCTCTGCTGGGGTGGCCGCGGCGGGCGCGGTAGTTGCCCCCCCAAACAGTGATGGTGGGGAATTTCTGTCTGGTGGCAGCTCTGATCATTGTGACGAGCCTGTCACCCGGAGTAAAGAGGTGGAGGGCGAAATGAGTGCAGTTAAACGAAGGAACGTGGATGAACAGACTTTGCAGGCGGGGGAGGAGCGGTTTGAGGCTGTAGCGGACACACAGAGCAAACACTGCATGACAAATGTTGCAGTTCACGAAGAAATGCAGGAATGTAGTTTTGTTGAAGAGGATCCTTTTAAAGCTGCACAAAAAAGAAAAAGTGCTGAAAACTTGCAGAGCTTTGCTAAATCTAGTAGGGTTGGGGATTTAGAATTACTGGATGAGAGCGCTTCTGACGAAAGTGGAGCTGAGTCTGAACTGATGCAGACGCAGGAGGGGCAAAGCTCCTATTGTTTTGCCAAGATTAGGAAGTTTCTCCAGGTGACTAAGGGGAGCAGAGCTGTGAAAGTGGAAAATTACTTTCCAGATCTGGAGTTATTAGTGGCATCAGCTTGCAAATTTATGAAACTGAATGATGGGAATGAGACTTTCACTGATCAGGAAATTTATCGTTTAAAGAAACTGGTTGTTAAACTGAAATCGCAAATTACTAACAGTCATGTTGACTCTTAGTTTGTTTCTTCCCTTTTATGCTATGTGTGTGTTTTTTTACTGTACCCTATTTTTATCCTTTTTAATGCCCCACCTTAGAATTGGCACTCTCAATATTAATGGGGCCAGGGATGATGTAAAAAGGGCCTCTTTATACAAGCTTTTTAATTTAAAGAAACTTGACGTGCTGATGCTCCAGGAGAATCACAGCACTGTAGACATTGAGAGCCATTGGAGAAAAGAGTGGGATGGCTGCATTTTTTTTTAGCCACAAATCCAATAGCAGTGGGGGGATGGCTGTACTTTTCTCTAGGGGTTGTGTGCCTGTCTCTTATGAGGTAGAAGAGGTGGTGAAAGGTCATTTCCTCTTATTAAAGGTACAGTTTGAAAACGTGAACTTGGTTTTTATAAACGTGTATGTGCCAACACAGAGAGCAGAGAGGATCAGGGTCTTTGACGTGCTATCGGATACGGTTAGGTCCTGTAATCCAAATAGTTTTTTATTTCTGGGGGGTGATTTTAACTGTACATTAAACCACAGACTAGACAGGAACCATCAGGAGCCTCACCCTGCTTCTGCCAATAGGCTGAGGGAACTGGTGAAAACACATGAAATGGCCGATGTGTGGAGATCACATCATGGGGACCAGAGGCAGTACACCTGGAGCCATGTCAAAGATAACCTTTTATCTATGGCTAGGTTAGACCGTTTTTATGGTTTTAAACATCAAATGAGTGTTTTTAAAAATAGTTGTATCTGTCCTGTTGGTTTCACTGATCACTGCCTGCTGTTTTGTTCTGTGTTTATTGAAAATGTAAAGTGTAAGAGTGCTTTTTGGCATTTTAACAATACACTTTTAAATGATGTGTTTTTTAAAGAGGTTTTTCATGATGTGTGGAAGTCACACAGGGAACAAAAACCCTCTTTTAGTTCTCTCCAAATGTGGTGGGATTTTGGTAAGGCACGGATAAAACAACTCTGCCAACAGTACACTCAAAATGTCACTCGTAGCTTGACCCAATCCTTGAAAGTTCTGGAGACTGAGGTGGTAGAGCTAGAGGAGTTGCTCAGTTCTACAGGAAAACGAGAGCACTTAGAGGCTCTCAAGTCAAAAAGGTCAGCCTTGGCTAGCCTGCTAGGGGTCACCGCACAGGGTGCTCTGGTCCGCTCACGCTACATGGATGTAGCTTTGATGGACTCGCCCTCCCAGTACTTTTTTGGACTGGAGGGGAAAAATGGACAGAGAAAACTTATTCACTCCTTGTTGGACGATGACGGGAGAACAATCTCCACAGCAGCAGAGATCAGGAAATATGCTGCTAGCTTTTACAGTGAATTGTTTAGAGCAGAGTGGAGGGAGGACACGTCACTGGGCCAGGTTTTCCTTAATGGTCTTCCAGTGCTCTCAGAGGACCTTGTTGCCGGCTTGGATGCTCCACTGTCTCTGTCTGAGCTGCATGCGGCACTAATGAGCCTCCAGAATGGAAAATCACCAGGCATAGATGGTCTCTCTGTGGACTTTTTTAAGGAATTCTGGCCCCTGCTTGGTCCAGACCTGCTGGAGGTTCTCCAAGATAGCTTGGAAAGGGGGACCCTACCCACGACCTGCAGGAGGGCCATCATCACACTGTTGCCGAAAAAGGGGGACCTCCAGAGCCTAAAGAACTGGAGGCCAGTCTCTCTGCTCTGCACAGACTACAAGATTCTCTCAAAAGCTCTGGCCCGAAGACTGAGAAAGGTGATGAGCGAGCTCATTCATGTAGACCAGACTTACTGTGTGCCTGGCAGGCTGATTAGTGACAACGTCACTTTAATTCGGGATATTTTGGAGGTCTCTGGTTCATTGGCGGTAGAAACTGGTTTGATTTCAATTGACCAGGAAAAGGCATTTGATCGGGTTGAACACCAATGTTTATGGACAGTTTTAACAGCTTTTGGGTTCAGCCCAGGCTTCATAGCCAGGATACGGGTCTTGTACAGTGACATTGAGAGTGTGCTGAAGATAAATGGGGGCCTGTCTGCCCCTTTAAAAGTCCAGAGGGGGGTTCGGCAGGGCTGCCCTCTCTCAGGGATGCTGTACTCCCTCGCCATAGAGCCTTTGCTTCACTGCCTGAGAAGGGATCTATCAGGAGTTACTTTTCCTGGCTGCGACACCACGTTCAAGCTGTCGGCCTATGCAGATGATGTAGTCATTCTGCTAAACAAGCAGAGTGACACTGACGTTCTGGTTAGGAGTGTCAATCTTTTTGGCCAACTTTCCTCTGCAAAGATAAACTGGGGAAAAAGCGAGGCTCTGATGGTGGGGGAGAAACTAGAAAATCAGCTTACGCTGCCGGGTGGGTTGATTTGGAAAAAAGGAGGTTTTAAGTATCTTGGTGTCTTTATTGGAAATCAGCAGTTTGAGCAAAAAAATTGGGATGGGGTCATAGAGAAGATTAACGGGAGACTAAACAAGTGGAAGTGGCTAATGTCAAGAATATCTTTTAGAGGAAGAGTGCTCATTTTAAATAATCTTGTTTCCTCATCCCTGTGGCACCGCCTCATGTGCATGGACCCCCCTGCTGGTTTGTTGTCCAAAATTCAGTCTGTTTTGGTGGACTTTTTTTGGGGGGGTGGACTCCACTGGGTTCCTCAAGCCCTGTTATTTCTTCCCAAAGAGGAGGGGGGGCAAGGAGTGATTCATTTAGCTAGTAGAGGTGCTGCTTTTAGACTGACTTTCATACAGAGACTGCTGACGGGCCCCCAGGACCTGGTATGGAGGCCTTTGGCCTGTGTTATTTTACAGAGAGTCCTTGGGCTTGGGCTAGACCTCCCTGTGTTTTTAATGGATTTTAAGAACTCTAATGCACTGTCTTTACCCAGTTTTTACCGCAGTCTCTTTTCAGTGTGGACTCTTTTTAAAAAACAAAGAGGGCCATGCGATTCCCTCTACTGGTTGTTGAGGGAGCCGCTGGTTTTTGGTGGTCGCCTTGGTGTCCTGCCGGGAGTTGGAAGGACCTTCCTTGATAGGCTGTGTTCCAGGAACATTCTCACTCTGAAGCAAGTGGTGGAACTGGCTGGTCCTGGCCTCAACAACGCCTCAGCTTTAGCAGCTCATCTTGGTGTCAGGTCGAATCGTTTCATCGATGGTCTTCTTGCACACTGGAAACAGGAGCTTCATGGACTTGAGCACTCCCTACTCTTGGACTTTAGCAATGGCACGCTGCAGCCAGAAAGCACTGACCCCTTTCCCTCTCTCACGCTCTATATGGACTTTGACGTCGCTCCTTGCTCCTTACTGGCATTCTGTGCTCCCACTGGTGTGGACTTTGGAGGAGCCAGTGGTAAGGCACTCTACAGACTGGTGGTGATGGCACTCAACAAGGACCGATTGAACACCTGTGTGGACACTCCTTGGAGAGCCTATTTTAAACTAGGAAAAGGGCATCGGCCTGCCTGGAGGGCTCTTTACAAAGCCCCTCTCCCTAAGAGGCATGGAGACTTACAGTGGAGGGTCCTGCATGGTATTATAGCTGTCAATGCTTTTGTTTCTGTGATTAACAGCAGTGTCAGTGATCAGTGTGTTTTTTGTTCCTCTAGGGAGACTGTTTTTCATTGTTTTATTGAATGTCAGCGCCTGAGTGGCCTCTTTGAACTTCTCACAAAACTTTTTCATATTTTTAAGGAAGTTTTCTCTAAGCAGGTTTTCATTTGTGGTTTTATGTACAATCGTCGTTTTAAGCAGAAGTGTCAACTACTGAACTTTGTTTTAGGGCAGGCAAAGTTGGCTATCTATGTAAGCCGGAGAAGAAAACTTGAAAATGTTGAGAATGATGTTGATGCCAAAATTTTATTTGTGAGGCTACTTAAAGCCAGAATCAGGTGGACTTTCAGTTTTTTATGGGGAATGGGGATGTGGAAGGTTTCAGGACCCTCTGGTCCCTGGAGAATGTCCTCTGTTCAGTTCATGATGGACAGCTTTTTTTGGGGCGTTTTTTGGGGGATTAATTTTCTGTGTAACATAGCATGATATAGAAATTGTATTGACTGATGGACAAGTGTGTTTATTAAAGATCTTTTAAAAATCAAAATCTCTCTCTCTCTCTCTCTCTCTCTCTCTCTCTCTCTCTCTCTCTCTCTCGTGCGCATGCGTGGGCGTTTGTGGGAGCAGGGGTGTGGAGTGGTGTCGAGTGAGTACTTTAAACTTTGTATTTTCTAACTTTTTCTCTATCTTGTGTGTTTGAGGTGTGTGTGTTTAATATAGTGGGTTGAGTGTGGGTGTGCTGGGGTGTGAGTGTTGGAGTGAGTGTGTCGGGGATCGGTAGCTTCTGCTGCCGGTTTTTCCCGGCCGGCATCATGCCGGTGATTGATGGTGGTGTGGAGTTTGAGCGCTTAACCCGGCGTCATGGCGTGAGAATCCTCCCGACAGTTCCCTGTTCTGTGGAGGAGGCCAGCCTCGCTGTAGGACAGGTGGTTGGGCATGGCAGCATAAAATCAGCATCGAGGATGAACAGCGCAATTGTGATCTTTCTGGATTCGACTGAAAAAGCTGATCAGGTGGTGGCACAGGGAGTGGTCATAGGTGACACTTTTACTCCCGTTTTACCGCTGGCGAACCCGTCTAGGAGGATCACCATCTCAAACGCTCCTCCTTTTGTTAAAAATGATCAGCTGATTAGAGAGTTGTCCCGTTTTGGCCAGGTTGTGTCCCCTATCAGAATGGTCTCTCTGGGTAGAAAATCACCCCTGCTGAAGCATGTTGTATGTCACAGGAGGCAGTGTTTCATGGTGTTGAAAGACAGCTCTGCTGAACTGAACGCGTCTTTTAATTTCAGGATTGACGGCTTTAGCTACTTGGTGTTTGCAACATCTGAAACCATGAAGTGTTTTGCGTGTGGCGCAGAAGGCCATCTTATTAGGTCATGTCCTGAAAAGGCGAACACAAAGAGCACTGGCGGTAAGAAAGGTGACGCCGCTGTTTCTGGTGGTCCGGAGGGTAGCGCTACATGTGGTGCGGCGGATGCCGCTGCGGCGCCCGCTTCTGCTGGGGCGGTCGCGGCCGCGATTCTACTTCTGCGGGGGTGTCCGCGTCCGCGTCCGCGTCCGCGTGTGCTGGGGCGGCCGCGGCCGCCTCTGCTGGGGTAGCCGCAGCGGGCGCGGTAGTTGCCCCCCCAAACATTGATGGTGGGAAATTTCTGTCTGGCGGCAGCTCTGATCATTGTGACGAGCCTGTCACTCGGAGTAAAGAGGCGGAGGGTGTAAGTAAGAGTGCAGTTAAACGAAGGAACGTGGGTGAGTAGACTTTGCAGGCGGGGGAGGAGCGGTTTGAGGCTGTAGCGGACACACAGAGCAAACACTGCATGACGAACGTTGCAGGTCACGAAGAAATGCAGGAATGTAGTTTTGTTGAAGAGGATCCTTTTAAAGCTGCACAAAAAAGAAAAAGTGCTGAAAACTTGCAGAGCTCTGCTAAATCTAGTAGGGTTGGGAAGTTAGATTTACTGGATGAGAGCGTCTCTCACGAAAGTGGAGCTGAGTCTGAAATGATGCAGACGCAGGAGGAGCAAAGCTCCTATTGTTTTACCAAAATTAGGCAATTTCTCCAGGTGACCAAGGGGAGCAGAGCTGTGAAAGTGGAAAATTACTTTCCAGATCTGGAGTTATTTGTGGCATCAGCTCGCAAGCTGATGAAACTGAATGATGGGAATGAGACTTTTACTGATCAGGAAATATTTCGTTTAAAGAAACTGGTTGTCAAACTGAAATCACAAATTACTAACAGTCATGTTGACTCTTAGTTTGTTTCTTCCCTTTTATGCTATGTGTGTGTTTTTTTACTGTACCTTATTTTTATCCTTTTTAATGCCCCACCTTAGAATTGGCACTCTTAATATAAACGGGGCCAGGGATGATGTAAAAAGGGCCTCTTTATACAAGCTTTTTAATTTAAAGACACTTGACGTGCTGATGGTCCAGGAGACTCACAGCACTGTAGACGTTGAGTGCCAGTGGAGAAAAGAGTGGGATGGCTGCATTTTTTTTAGCCACAAATCCAATAATAGTGGAGGGGTGGCTGTACTTTTCTCTCGGGGTTGTGTGCCTGTCTCTTATGAGGTAGAAGAGGTGGTGAAAGGACATGTACTCTTGCTAAAGGTACAGTTTGAAAATGTAAACTTGTTTTTTATAAACGTGTATGTGCCAACCCAGAGAGCAGAAAGGATCAGGGTCTTTAATATGCTATCAGATACGGTTAGATCCTGTAATCCAAATAGTTTTTTATTTCTGGGGGGTGATTTTAACTGTACATTAAACCACAGACTGGACAGGAACCATCAGGAACCTCACCCTGCTTCTGCCAATAGGCTGAGGGAACTAGTGAAGGCACATGAAATGGCCGATGTGTGGAGATCACATCATGGGGACCAGAGGCAGTACACCTGGAGCCATGCTAAAGATAACCTCTTATCTATGGCTAGGTTAGACCGTTTCTATGGTTTTAAACATCAAATGAGTGTTTTTAAAAATAGTTGTATCTGTCCTGTTGGTTTCACTAATCACTGCCTGCTGATTTGTTCTGTTTTCATTGAAAATGTAAAGTGTAAGAGTGCTTTTTGGCATTTTAATAATACACTTTTAAATGATGTGTTTTTTAAGGGAGTTTTTCATGATGTATGGAAGTCACACAGGGAACAAAAATCTTCTTTTAGTTCTCTCCAAATGTGGTGGGATTTTGGTAAGGCACAGATAAAACAATTCTGCCAACAGTACACTCAAAATGTCACTCGTAGCTTGACCCAATCCTTGAAAGTTCTGGAGACTGAGGTGGTAGAGCTAGAGGAGTTACTCAGTTCTACCGGAAAACAGGAGCACTTAGAGGCTCTCAAGTCAAAAAGGTCAGCCTTGGCTAGCTTGCTAGGGGTCACCGCACAGGGTGCTCTGGTCCGCTCACGCTACATGGATGTAGCTCTGATGGACTCGCCCTCCCAGTACTTTTTTGGACTGGAGGGGAAAAATGGACAGAGAAAACTTATTCACTCCTTGTTGGACGATGATGGGAGAACAATCTCCACAGCAGCAGAGATCAGGAAACACGCTGCTAGCTTTTACAGTGAATTGTTTAGAGCAGAGTGGAGGGAGGACACGTCACTGGGCCAGGTTTTCCTTGATGCTCTTCCAGTGCTCTCAGAGGACCTTGTTGCCGGCTTGGATGCTCCACTGTCTCTGTCTGAGCTGCATACGGCGCTAATGAGCCTCCAGAATGGAAAATCACCAGGCATAGATGGTCTCTCTGTGGACTTTTTTAAGGAATTCTGGCCCCTGCTTGGTCCAGACCTGCTGGAGGTTCTCCAAGATAGCTTGGAAAGGGGGACCCTACCCACGACCTGCAGGAGGGCCATCATCACACTGTTGCCGAAAAAGGGGGACCTCCAGAGCCTAAAGAACTGGAGGCCAGTCTCTCTGCTCTGCACAGACTATAAGATTCTCTCAAAAGCTCTGGCCCGAAGACTGAGAAAGGTGATGAGCGAGCTCATTCATGTAGACCAGACTTACTGTGTGTCTGGCAGGCTGATTAGTGACAACGTCACTTTAATTCGGGATATTTTGGAGGTCTCTGGTTCATTGGCGGTAGAAACTGGTTTGATTTCAATTGACCAGGAAAAGGCGTTTGATCGGGTTGAACACCAATATTTATGGACAGTTTTAACAGCTTTTGGGTTCAGCCCAGGCTTCATAGCCAGGATACGGGTCTTGTACAGTGACATTGAGAGTGTGCTGAAGATAAATGGGGGCCTGTCTGCCCCTTTAAAAGTCCAGAGGGGGGTTCGGCAGGGCTGCCCTCTCTCAGGGATGCTGTACTCCCTCGCCATAGAGCCTTTGCTTCACTGCCTGAGAAGGGATCTATCAGGAGTTACTTTTCCTGGCTGTGACACCACGTTCAAGCTGTCGGCCTATGCAGATGATGTAGTCATTCTGCTAAATAAGCAGAGTGACACTGACATTCTGGTTAGGAGTGTCAATCTTTTTGGCCAATTTTCCTCTGCAAAAATAAACTGGGGAAAAAGCGAGGCTCTGATGGTGGGGGAGAAACTAGAAAATCAGCTTACGCTGCCTGGTGGGTTGATTTGGAAAAAAGGAGGTTTTAAGTATCTTGGTGTCTTTATTGGAAATCAGCAGTTTGAGCAAAACAATTGGGATGGGGTCATAGAGAAAATTAACGGGAGACTAAACAAGTGGAAGTGGCTAATGCCAAGAATATCTTTTAGAGGAAGAGTGCTCATTTTAAATAATCTTGTTTCCTCATCCCTGTGGCACCGCCTCATGTGCATGGACCCCCCTGCTGGTTTGTTGTCCAAAATTCAGTCTGTTTTGGTGGACTTTTTTGGGGGGGGTGGACTCCACTGGGTTCCTCAAGCCCTATTTTTTCTTCCCAAAGAGGGGGGGGGCAAGGAGTGATTCATTTAGCTAGTAGAGGTGCTGCTTTTAGACTGACTTTCATACAGAGACTGCTGACGGGCCCCCAGGACCTGGTATGGAGGCCTTTGGCCTGTGTTATTTTACAGAGAGTCCTTGGGCTTGGGCTAGACCTCCCTGTGTTTTTAATGGATTTTAAGAACTCTAATGCACTGTCTTTACCCAGTTTTTACCGCAGTCTCTTTTCAGTGTGGACTCTTTTTAAAAAACAAAGAGGGCCATGCGATTCCCTCCACTGGTTGTTGAGGGAGCCGCTGGTTTTTGGTGGTCGCCTTGGTGTCCTGCCGGGAGTTGGAAGGACCTTCCTTGATAGGCTGTGTTCCAGGAACATTCTCACTCTGAAGCAAGTGGTGGAACTGGCTGGTCCTGGCCTCAACAACGCCTCAGCTTTAGCAGCTCATCTTGGTGTCAGGTCGAATCGTTTCATCGATGGTCTTCTTGCACACTGGAAACAGGAGCTTCATGGACTTGAGCACTCCCTACTCTTGGACTTTAGCAATGGCACGCTGCAGCCGGAAAGCACGGACCCCTTTCCCTCTCTCACGCTCTATATGGACTTTGACGTCGCTCCTTGCTCCTTACTGGCATTCTGTGCTCCCACTGGTGTGGACTTTGGAGGAGCCAGTGGTAAGGCACTCTACAGACTGGTGGTGATGGCACTCAACAAGGACAGATTGAACACCTGTGTGGACACTCCTTGGAGAGCCTATTTTAAACTAGGAAAAGGGCATTGGCCTGCCTGGAGGGCTCTTTACAAAGCCCCTCTCCCTAAGAGGCATGGAGACTTACAGTGGAGGGTCCTGCATGGTATTATAGCAGTCAATGCTTTTGTTTCTGTGATTAACAGCAGTGTCAGTGATCAGTGTTTTTTGTTCCTCTAGGGAGACTGTTTTTCATTGTTTTATTGAATGTCAGCGCCTGAGTGGCCTCTTTGAACTTCTCACAGAACTTTTTCATATTTTTAAGGAAGTTTTCTCTAAGCAAGTTTTCATTTGTGGTTTTATGTACAATCGTCGTTTTAAGCAGAAGTGTCAACTACTGAACTTTGTTTTAGGGCAGGCAAAGTTGGCTATCTATGTAAGCCGGAGAAGAAAACTTGAGAATGTTGAGAATGATGTTGATGCCAAAATTTTATTTGTGAGGCTACTTAAAGCCAGAATCAGGCTGGACTTTCAGTTTTTTATGGGGAATGGGGATGTGGAAGGTTTCAGGACCCTCTGGTCCCTGGAGAATGTCCTCTGTTCAGTTCATGATGGACAGCTTTTTTTTGGGCGTTTTTTGGGGGATTAATTTTCTGTGTAATATAGCATGACATAGAAATTGTATTGATTGATGGACAAATGTGTTTATTAAAGATCTTTTAAAAATCAATCTCTCTCTCTCTCTCTCTCTCTCTCTCTCTCTCTCTCTCTCTCTATATATATATATATATATATATATATATATATATATATATATATATACTGTATATTTATTTATATTTATATGTACATATGTATACTTGCTGCTCTTGTTTCTTTTTTTTCTCTTGCCTTCTGATTGTTGCTCTGAGTGTTGCTATCCCTGTGCTGTTGCAATCCTGGAATTTCCCCATTGTGGGACTAATAAAGGCTTATCTTAAATGTCTGACAACTCCTAAATGTTGGTTGTTATGCATCTTCTCTCTTACAAAATAAATTCCGACAGACCCAAAGATATTCAACATTTTGCACAGTAATCACAAGCGCCAAGGCTGGCATCACAGAGTGGACAAAATAAGTATTGAAAACGTCAACATTTTTCTCATTAAACATATTTCTGATCGAGGCATTGACCTGAGATTTTAACCAGATATCAGTGTCAACCCAAGGAATCCAAACATACAAAGAAATAAAGGCAACTGTGTTCACAAAACAAGTTATTTTTAATAAAGTGGAATGACAAAGGGAATAAGTATTGCACGCATTTGATGAAATTCATTTAATATTTAGTAGAAAAGCCTTTGTTGGTAATAGCAGCTTCCAGACTCCTCCTGTATGGAGAAACTCGGTGCAGGTATTGCTCAGGGGTAATTTTAGCCCATTCTTCCACACAAACTGTCTTCAAATCTTGAAGGTTCTGTGGGTGTCTTCTATGAATTCTGATCTTCAGTTTATTCCATAGATTTTCTATTGGATTTAGGTCAGGTGACCGATTCTAGGAGCTTTATCTTCCTTCTCTGGAGCCAGCTGAGAGTTTCCTTGGCTTTTTTTTTTGAGATCATTGTCTTGCTGAAATGTCCATCCTCGTTTCGTCTTCAGCATCTTGGCAGATAGAAACAGACTGTTTTGATGGATACTTGTGCATTTGCCCATTTATATTTCCTTCAATTATATGAAGTCTGCCTGTACCATGTGCTGAAAAACACCCCCACACAATGGTGCTCCCACCTCCAAACTTCACTGTTGGTATGGTGTTTTTGGGCTGATGTGCAGTGCCATTTCTCCTCCAAACATGCTGCGTGTTGTGATATTCAAAAAGTTAAATTTTCATCTCATCTGACCGGACTATATTCTCTCAGTATTTTACTGGCTAGCACAAATGTTGTGCAACAATCTTTAAATGAGATTCAACATGTTTTTTCTTCAGCAATGGAGTCTTGCGAAGTGAGTGGACATAGAGCCCATGTTGGTTGAGTGCATTACTTATTGTTTTCTTTGAAACAGCAGTACCTGCTAACTCCAGTTTCTTTCTGGAGCTCTCCACGAGTGGTCTTTGGCTCTAGGATAACTCTTCTGATAATTCTTTTGACTCGTCTGTCAGAAATCTCGCAAGGAGCTCCTGGTCGTGGTTGGTTTATGGTAAAATGATGTTCTTTCCACTTTCGAATGATGGCTCCAACAGTGATCACTGGAACATTCAGTAGTTTAGGAATGCACCTGTAACCAATGCCAGCATTATGTTTTGCAACAACAAGGTTGTGAAGGTCTAGAGAGAGCTCTTTGCTTCTACCTATCATGAGTTCATTATGGTGTGTTTGATATTCACAGACCTGTTTAAAGGCTATCAGTCAGGACTTAACCAGCTGAAATTAGTTTGTACTGATGGGGGATGGCATGGCGTTCAAAATTCTGATGTATTTCAGCTGGTTTCTTGGCTTTCTATGCCTTTTTGCGCCTCTTTTTCTTTGTGTTCAATACTTATTTCCTGTGTCATTCCACTTTATTAAATATAACTTGTTTTGTGAACACAGCTGCCTTGATTTCTTTGTATGGATGGATTACTTGGGTTGTTACCAATATCTGGTGAAAATCTCAGGTCAATGGCTCCATCAGAAATATGTTAAACTGATGATGTTAAACTGATCTTGTTCTTCTATTAAGACAAAGAAAAGGAGATGTTTCATACCTTTTGACATGTGTCCACTGTTACCTGCAGTCTTCTTCAGAAAGTGTCATTTGACGCCTGTGACATGTCACATCAGCTGTTCTATCCTTTCCATAGGCTGACTCACCTGACATATTTGACAGATCTGCCTGGTTCGTCACTCCCCCTGCTGTGCAATGGTCTCTGGAGGAGAGATTCCAATGTGTGTGAGAGCATGAAGGCTCTGTCATCTCGGTTCATGGTGTTGTGGGCTTGCTTCCTGATTTCAATTGCTTCTTTGATCCAGCATTTATGTTTGTTGTCCTCTCATCCAGTTATTTTTGTATTGTTCCAGTCCAGATGTCGTTGTTTATCTTGCACTGGTCTGATATTGCTGATTTGAGATTTTCCTCATCTGCATTTTCTTTCTGTCTTCTTGTGAGTAACCCTGCTGTTTGTTTTTCACATTCTTTTTGGTGTCCCATGTTGTAAACACCCTCCCTGTTCCACCAATGCATGTTTTTCCACAAGATTTGCATAGTATTTCATATATTACGCTGCATGTTTTGTTTGGTTGTATTTTGACTTGACCTGTCCTTACCACTGATAATACCTCTTATCTGCCAAGAATGTGCCGCTAGTCCAGCAAAAGCTAGCGGTACTCAAATACTTTGCAAGCAGTTTCATGAAATGGTCAGTCAGAAAGCAACTCATACCGGCTTGGATGTCGCCCGGGTTAACAAGGTCAGGAGTTCCTGGCAGCAGAAGGCAAAGGACAGAGCTGCAAGGGGGAATCTGATCAGACCTAAATGAAACAGTCATTGTTGCCCCCGACAGACTGCTATGATTATGATGATGATGATTTTGTCCTTGGGGTGAACCAAAAGCTGCTACAGTTTTGTGTGGGGTTTTATTGCTGTGTTCAAAGTTTTTTCACGATTCTTTGTATGGATTCAGTTATTCCCCGGATGTATGGCAGGGTCACTATGTTTTTGTTGTTTTCTGGTTTGGGTGTGTTTTTTTTTTCTTTTTGTTCTTGGTCTTTGTTTTGGACTTGACATTTTCCTTTTTTATTGCCCATGTTGGGTATTGGCAGTCCATGAATGCATGTCGTATGTGTTGTTCTTCCTTCTGTCTGTCCTCCTTGTCTGTGATGATGATGGTCGATTCATATAATGTCTTCACAACTGACAGTTTCTGTGCTGTGGAATGTTCAGATGTCCAGAGGAGGTATTGGTCTGTGCATGTTTGTTTCCTGTATACTGTGATTTTGATGCTGTCATCATCCTTATGGTGAATTTTTATGTGTAGAAAGTTAATGGTCCTGTTTGTTTCTTCATCATGTGTGAATTTGATTATCCCAGTGCTGTCTATGGTATTCAGGTGGTCTGTAAGTTCTTGAGTGTGTCCATGTTTTATTTTTTCCAGGATGTCATCCACATATCTTCTCCAGAACATGGGTCTGCATGATGTTGAGGCTGGGTTGATGGCTTTGATATCCAGGTCTTCTATGAAAAAACTACTCGTTATTGCAGAAAGTGGGTTTCCCATTGTGAATCCTTCTTTTTGTCTGTATTGTTTATGATTTGGCAGTAGGTGGATTTGACAACAAACTGTTAAGAGTTTTGATATGTCACTAACTGTGAGGTTTGTGCATTTTTTTGAGTGTTTTATCTTTCTAGAGGCGTTCCTCTACAATGTGTAGCATGGCATCAACGGGGTTTTGTAAATAATGGAACCATATCATGGGAAATGAATATCTTGTTTGTTTCCACTTTCAGGTTGTTGAGTTCATAAACTAGTTCTTTGGAACTTTTCCAGTGATGTTCTATTAGTCCAAAGATGGGTTTGATAATTTTTTTAAGTGCTGTTGATAAATTATAGGTGACTGAACTGATACTGTATACTATGGGGCATAGTGGAGTGTCTTTCTTGTGTATTTTTGGTGTGCCATAAATCCGGGAGGTGATACTTACAGTGGGTGTCAAATGGTCATATGCACTTTGAGTTATTTTATTGGTTTCCAGCAGGGGTCTGAGAAGGGTCTTCAGTGTTCTCTTCTTTTCTCCCGTGGGTGTTATGTTTCAGGACCCAAGAGACAGACACAGACACGGGCAGATACAAAATAGTTATTCTTTATTGTGAAGTGTAAGTGAGTGTAGTGCAAGTGTGAGTGCTGATATCGTGGCCTGGTCACCGGAGCTGAGCAATACAAAGGACGACCTGGCAACCCTAGAACACACAAGCAGAAACCGTTAAGGCTGTTCAGCACAAAAGGACAAGTGCAGGTGTGCAGCTTACTTTAGGTTGTCTCCGACTGTATCTAGCCGTTCTCCGATGTCCACGTGCTGTGGTGACTCTGGTGCTTGAAGCTGTGACGGTGATAACTCCACTAACTGTGGAGGAGTTCGTGGTGAGAGCAAAGACTGCACTGACAGCTGTGACGTTGACTGTTCCCGTAGCCGTGACAGTGATAATGTCCGTAACTGTGGAGACAATGATTCCTGTGACTGAGGGAGTGACAATACCTGCAGCTGCAGTGGAGGAAGTTCCTGGATCAGTGAAGGCCAGGAGGAGCTCCGGAAGGGAAAGGGTAATTCTCCGTCCGTTGGAGATACCGGTCCGCCGCCTGGGAGGTCCACCTGTGCACAGGGGTAAAGATTAGGCGTAGACAGGCAAATAGCCTTCTTACGTGGTAGGTCTTGTCGTGGTGGTCTTGGCTTGACTATGAGACGAGGCTCTGACGCCGTAGACCAGGAGGAGCTCCGGGAGCGTACCTGTCCGCCGCATGGGAAGTCCCCCTGGGCACAAGAGTAAAGGTTAGGCGTGGAGAAGCAGATAGTCTTCTTACGAGGTAGATCTGGTCGTGGCGTTCTTGACGTGGCTGTGGAACGAAGCTCTGGCTCATACTCTGACGAGGTAGACAGACGACTCCGTGCCGAGCTGTCCATGACGCTGGCTTTTAAGAGCTGCTGATTAACACCTGTTAATCTGTGCGCGACTGGAGCTGATGAGCTGGATGACGGCCCGGCGGCCGCCATGACAGTACTCCCCCCTCTAGCAGTGCCTCCAGGCACCTGCCCAATCTTACCTGGATTCGCCCGATGGAAATCACGGATCAGCTGCTTATCCAAGATCAACGCTGGGCGAATCAAAGAACGATCCTCCGGTCCAAACCCCTCCCAGTCCACCAAATACTGAAGACCACGGCCCCGCCTGCGCACGTCCAGGATGGCAGTCACGCCCCAGGCTTGATGGCCATCGATCATCCTCGGGGGGGCAGGCGCTGCAGGGGCCGGGCACAGAGGGTCCATAACGTACGGTTTAACCTGGGAGACATGAAACTTAGGGCAGATGCGCATGGAAGGGGGGAGAGACAAGCGCACAGACACAGGGTTGACAATACGTGAGATGGAGTAGGGGCCAATAAAGCGCTTAGTGAGTTTACGCTTTTCGGCCGGTACACCAATATTCCGGGTGGATAACCAAACCTTCTGACCCCCCTTGTAGTCCGGGGCAGGTCTCCTGTGACGGTTGGCCACCTGGATGTTGCGTTCAGTGGTCCTCAAAAGGGCTCGGCGGGCGATGGACCAAACTCGCCGGCAGCGCCTAATCTGGGCCTGGACAGACGGAACCGCTACCTCCTTCTCCTCCTCCGGGAACAATGGTGGATCAAATCCAAACATAGCCTTGAAAGGGGAGACGCCCGTAGCCGTAGAGATCGTAGTATTATGGGCGTACTCAATCCAGGGAAGATGTTTACTCCAAGAGGAGGAACAGGAGGAGATAACACAGCGCAGTGCGGCCTCGAGCTCCTGGTTAGCCCGTTCGCACTGACCATTGCTTTGAGGGTGGTACCCAGAAGAAAGGCTGGCCGTGGCTCCCAACGCTGCGCAGAACGCATTCCATACCTGAGAGGCAAACTGTGGTCCTCGATCTGACACTATGTCAGCGGGGATACCATGGAGGCGAACCACATGCTGAACAAGGAGGTCCGCCGTTTCCTGAGCCGAAGGCAAGCCCCGAAGAGGCACAAAATGGGCCGCCTTCGAAAAACGGTCCACAATAGTCAAGACAGTGGTGAAAGTATCAGAAAGGGGCAAACCAGTCACAAAATCCATGGCCACATGGGACCAGGGGCGGGAAGGGACGGGCAGGGGGTGCAACAGACCCGACGGGGGAGAAGATGTCGTTTTCCCAGTGGCGCACTGAGCGCAAGCCCGAATGTAGTTCACCACGTCCTTCCGTAGCCCTGGCCACCAGAAGGTTCTCTGGAGAAGGTCCACAGTCCGGCCAACTCCCGGATGACAAGCCAACTTGGAGGCGTGACCTCATTCAATCACCTGGCCCCGAATAGAGCGTGGAACAAACAAGTGGCCTGCCCCCCCCCCCCCCCCCCCCGCAGGCCAGACCCGCCCCCCCCCCCGGGTCTGGTTCCATCTTCAACGCTTTCCGGACCTTGGTACAGATACCCCAGGAAAGCGCGCCCACAACACAGGAGGGTGGTAGGATGGGTGCGTCCTGATCCTCGGAAGATGGTGCGTCAAACTGTCGTGAGAGGGCATCCGGCTTACCGTTCTTGCTTCCTGGCCGATAGGTGATGGAGAAGTTGAAGCGGCCGAAGAAGAGAGACCAACGAGCCTGACGTGCGTTCAGCCGCTTCGCTGTCCTGAGGTACTCCAGGTTGCGGTGGTCAGTCCATACTACGAACGGCTGAGCAGCCCCCTCAAGCCAATGTCTCCACTCCTCCAAGGCGAGCTTCACTGCCAACAGCTCCCTGTCCCCGATGCTGTAGTTCCTCTCTGCTGGTGACAAGCGACGGGAGAAATATGCACATGGCCGAATCTTGCCGTCCTCAGGAGAACGCTGGGAGAGAACCGCTCCCACCCCCGAGTCAGAGGCATCCACCTCCACCAAGCACTGAAGATTCGGGTCCACCTGCGAGAGAACACGGGCTGAAGCAAACTCATCCTTAAATTTCTTAAACGCCTTGGCTGCTTCCTCACTCCAGCAAAACGGGGTCTTAGGGGAGGTGAGCGCAGTCAAAGGGTGAGCCAGGTTCCCAAAATTGGGCACAAAACGGCGATAAAAATTAGCAAAGCCCAGGAACCCCTGGAGCTGTTTCCTAGAGGACGGAGTGGGCCAATCCACTACCGCCTTAACCTTAGCTGGGTCGGGAAGCACCTGGTTCCGGGCGATGATGAACCCAAGGAAAGAGGTCTGGTTTGTGTGGAATTCACACTTCTCTGCTTTGACAAAAAGTTGATTCTCCAGGAGGCGCTGTAACACTCTGCGCACGTGCACCTGGTGCTCTTCCAGAGTGTGGGAGAGGATCAATATATCATCTAGATATACAAACACAAAGGAGTTAAGGAAATCCCGCAGCACGTCATTTATTAGCCGCTGGAAGACGGCCAGAGCGTTGGTCAACCCAAACGGAATTACCAAATATTCAAAGTGGCCGCTTGGGGTCCTGAACGCCGTCTTCCACTCATCCCCCTCTCTGATGCGCACCAGGTGATAGTCATTGTGGAGATCAAGCTTAGTAAACCAGTTCGCCCCCTGGAGGGAGTCAAAGGCGGTATTCATCAAAGGCAAGGTGTATTTATCTTTTATAGTGATTTCATTAAGCCCCCTGAAGTCGATGCAAGGGCGTAATGACCCGTCCTTCTTTCCAACAAAGAAAAAGCCGGCCCCCACGGCCGAGGACGACGGGCGGATGATCCCTGAGGCCAGGGATTCTTTAATATAGGTATCCATGGCCTCGCGCTCCGGGGCTGACAGGCTGTACAGGCGGCTCGCAGGAAGAGGGGCCCCAGCCTTCAGATTTATAGCGCAGTCGTACGGCCGATGAGGGGGTAAAGACAACGCCCGTGACTTGCTGAACACTAGTCCCAAATCATGGTAAACTTCTGGTACCTTGGACAGCTCCTGAGTTGACGTCGAGGGGGGTGGCACCTTGACAGAGGTAGCGCATGCCGCCGATTAGAGGCAGGCGCTTAAGCAGAAGGTACTCCACGCTGTAATACTCCCTCCTTGCCAATCAATGGTGGGATTATGCAGGTGGAGCCAAGGGAAACCCAGGATGACAGGCGAAGAAGAGACAGGCAAGACTAAAAACCTAATCTCCTCTGTGATTCCCTGAGACTATCACAGACACTGGGGCCGTCTGATAGGCTATGGTGGTCAGTGACGTCTTAGACAATGTAATCAGCCTGACAAGTGGATCCAGGGGCTGACAGCTGAGGCCCATCTGGGTTACCAGGTCCTTGGAAACAAAGTTTTGCTCAGCTCCTGAATCCACTAAGGCTAGCGTAGAATGTTCTGCGTGTTTGTGGATAAGTCTAATGGGTATTTTGAAACTCGTGAGGGGTCTTTTTGGGTCCGTGTCCGTGAATCCCCCTACTGCAATCCACGGACCCTCCCTTTTAACCGACTTGGGCACTCAAAAACTCCATGTGACTCCTTTCCATAATAAAAACAAAGGCCTAAATTTCTGCGGCGCTGTCTCTCGGCCGCTGATACTTTAGATTGTCCTATTAACATGGGTTCCTGATCTGAAAGCTCCCCTGATGCCGGTAGAGCGAGCGGGGAAATGGTGGTGGAACGAGGGCGGGGTTTTACAGGACGGGCGGTAGACCGCCGTTCTGCCGCTCGTTTCCTTAATCTACTGTCTATGCTTATGGCAAGGGCAATTAGCTCTCTCAAACTATCAGGTTTGTCCCGTGCCGCTAACTCGTCCTTTAACTCCGTGTTGAGACTGCGGAGGAAAATACCGCATAGTGCCGGTTCCCCCCACCCAATCTCAGCGGCAAGGACCCGGAAGTCTACTGCATAGTCAGCAGCTGATCTTGCACCCTGCTGCAGGCTCAACAGCCGTTCGGTTAGTACCGCACCCCTATCCGAATGATCAAATACGGACATAAACTCCGCCAAAAACTCCTGGTAAGTTAAAGTGGGAAAACCTGGGCTCGCCATTACAGTATAGGCCTAATCTAAGGCTCTACCTCCCAGTAGGTTAATGATATATCCTATCCTGTTTGAATCAATGGCGAAGTCCCCTGGGACTCGGAGAAAAACTGACTCACATTGGAGAATAAATCCCCGAGCCTCTCCGAGTTTGCCACTAAAACGAGCTGGAGTGGGAACAGGGGTGAGGCGAGATACGAACGTGGTGTTAGCTTGAGTAGGTGCTAAACCTGCAGGGGTTGTGGCTCTAGCGACCGGGGGAAAAGCCTGTTGTCCCTCCAGGCGATCCAGTGGGCCGTTAATTTGTGTCAGCTGATTAAGAATAACTATTTGCTGATGTACGAGCATGTCTACCTGGGCGCTAAGGGTGTTAAGTCCGCGCGGCTGTGTGCTGTCCATTGGGTCACGTGACGGAGTCGTACTGTTATGTTTCAGGACCCAAGAGACAGACACAGACACGGGCAGATACAAAATAGTTATTCTTTATTGTGAAGTGTAAGTGAGTGTAGTGCAAGTGTGAGTGCTGATATCGTGGCCTGGTCACCGGAGCTGAGCGATACAGAGGACGACCTGGCAACCCTAGAACACACAAGCAGAAACCGTTAAGGCTGTTCAGCACAAAAGGACAAGTGCAGGTGTGCAGCTTACTTTAGGTTGTCTCCGACTGTATCTAGCCGTTCTCCGATGTCCGCGTGCTGTGGTGACTCTGGTGCTTGAAGCTGTGACAGTGATAACTCCACTAACCGTGGAGGAGTTCGTGGTGAGAGCAAAGACTGCACTGACAGCTGTGACGTTGACTGTTCCCGTAGCCGTGACAGTGATAATGTCCGTAACTGTGGAGACAATGATTCCTGTGACTGAGGGAGTGACAGTACCTGCAGCTGCAGTGGAGGAAGTTCCTGGATCAGTGAAGGCCAGGAGGAGCTCCGGAAGGGAAAGGGTAATTCTCCGTCCGTTGGAGATACCAGTCCGCCACCTGGGAGGTCCACCTGTGCACAGGGGTAAAGATTAGGCGTAGACAGGCAAATAGCCTTCTTACGTGGTAGGTCTTGTCGTGGTGGTCTTGGCTTGACTATGAGACGAGGCTCTGACTCCGTAGACCAGGAGGAGCTCCGGGAGCGTACCGGTCCGCCGCCTGAGAAGTCCACCTGGGCACAAGAGTAAAGGTTAGGCGTAGAGAAGCAAATAGTCTTCTTACATGGTAGATCTGGTCGTGGCGTTCTTGACGTGGCTGTGGAACGAAGCTCTGGCTCATACTCTGACGAGGTAGACAGACGACTCCGTGCCGAGCTGTCCATGACGCTGGCTTTTAAGAGCTGCTGATTAACACCTTTTAATCTGTGCGCGGCTGGAGCTGATGAGCTGGATGACGGCCTGTCGGCCGCCATGACAGTGGGACTTTTTTGAGGATTTCTTATGTATCTATATGTCAACATGTTTTCCATCTGTGTTTCATATGTTTCTCATATGTTTCCTTGTCCATGATAACTGTGATCCTGCTTTTATCCGCTGGTAATATGATTGTGTTGTGGTGACCCACCACACTCTACATGGACATTCATTCCTCACACTCAGCATGTCTGGAGGAAGCAGAGAACCATTCACATAAGGACAGAGAGCCCCTGGGGGACAACCAGAACAATGGACTGTTGTTTATACAGTTTATATAGTTTTATAGAAGGCTCCTGGTTCGAATCCCCAGGTTGGCAGGGGTTGGAACCTTTCTGTGTGGAGTTTGCATGTTCTCCTTGTGCTGCATGGGTTTACTCCGGGGGCTCCGGTTTCCTCCCACAATCCAAAGTCATGCATGTTAGGTTAATTGGCTGTTTTAAATTGTCCCTAGATATCTGTTTCCTATAGGCCCTTAGAATAAAGGGTTAGTACTAGTGAAAGCGCTTTGACTGGTCTTTGTGACTAGAAAAGCGCTATATAAGTGCAGGTTAGTTAGTAGTTAGTTAATATACATCCCCGGATTAGGGGGAGAACGTCCAGGTGCCAGTTGGTCATACTAATCATGTGTATTGACTGATATGCTAATGTGCCATGCATTTTCTCTTCCTGATCACTGTATAAAAGAGCTTGTGTGAAATGTCTCAAGAGCACAGTAGTGCTCAGCACTACAAGTGTGTCTTATTATGATGGAGGAAAAAAAAAACTTTGCAACCTTCCAGCTCGTCGCATCTCGCCTGATCTTATTCCTCCACACTGGTGACCCGACGTGTCATGGTGTTCCCCTCGCCTAACCATTCCCTCCACACTGGTGACCTGACGAGAGAGAATGACCATCTGCTCCCTCTCACCGTGCTGTGGACTCCAGAGGACCAGTGAACGCCTGCAACCTCTTCATCCACACCCATGAGGTGGGAGCACTGGGACTGACACGCACCATGAACGGCGACATGAGCGAACCGAAGGAAGCAGCCTGAACGGGGAAGAACATCGGCGCCGACAGCATTGATTTCCACCAAGCTCCCCGAACCTGACTAACCTCATGACAGTGGACGTTCCACGCACAGAAGCCCCGCACGCACACCGCAGGATTACGAGGACAGTGCAACTACCAGCTTGTGGTCACTTCGCCACGTGCGCACCACGCACAGGGACAAACCGTCTCCACAGACTGATACAGCGTCCTCCGGTGCTGCACATGCCGGAGAAACACGGCCGATCGCCACCCTCAGAACCTTCAGGACTGCTTATGCACCTGAAGCAGAAGTGCAGCCTGCACACAGGACTTTGTATGGGTTTCTCAGCCAAGGCGCACAACAGGAGTCTAGTCGATTGCTGTCCCCGAGGGCTTTAGGGCTGCTTCCATACCTAAAAGCCAAACCGCCAAGTCCCTCACACAGCTGCAGTTGTTGCACTGCCGCTATGCATCCTCGGGGAATTTGGCCATTTGCTTTCCCCATATCCTTGCTGGACCGAACCGCGAGAGGAGTCCCTCACCATCGCTGATCCTCACGCAATTTTTGCGCAGCCCAGACACCTTTGACGTCCAGGGCCGGCACTCACTTACTCCTACCCCACTCCCCCTCCTCCTCCACAGCGCTCTTCCCGCACCTCACTCCCTAAAGCTGGCCGATCGCCATCTTGTTCCATTACGCACGACGCGCACCGGCCCCGTGCATCCACGATCCACAGCCGTTCAACGTGTTGGAACTCGGAGCGGAGCACCCTTTCCTTTCCACCCCTCCCCAATCCCCCCCACGGATTGACATGCCTTCCAACACTCCTCTACAGCAGGACAGTTCTACCAGAGCTGGAGCCTAAACGACCGGGGGGGGGGGGGGGGTCACAGCCCCTGCTGAGTGTTCTGGGGGGAGCCCTGTGGTGACCCACCACACTCTACATGGACATTCATTCCTCACACTCAGCAGAGAATCACATATGGACAGAAAGCCCCTGGGGAACAACCAGAACAATGGACTGTTGTTTATACATCCCCGGATTAGGGGGAGGATGTCCGTGCGCCAGTTGGTCATGCTAATCATGTGTATTGACTGATATGCTAATGTGCCATGCATTCTCTCTTCCTGATCACTGTATAAAAGAGCTTGTGTAAAATGTCTCAAGAGCACAGTAGTGCTCAGAGCTACAAGTGTGTCTCATTATGATGGAGGAAAATAAAACTTTGCAACCTTCCAGCTCGTCGCATCTCGCCTGATCTTTTTCCTCCACAGTGTCATCTTTTCTGGCCATCCCGATTGTCTGTGATATCAGACAATGGTCAAGTTGGTCACGGCAGATCTGTCAGGTCAGTCACACCTACGGAAAGCATAAAACAGCTGATGTGACATCACGGACATCAGAATGCTGCAGGTGACAGTCAAAAAATGTCAAAAGGTATGAAACATCTCCTTACTTTGTCTTAATAGAAGCACAAAATCAGTTTATCATCAAGAAGAGAAAATTAACTTGTTTGAGATATAAGAAACATTGCAATTTCCTACCCCCAAATATTTGTTTTGCATGTATCCTTAGCATTTGTACTTAAAATGCATTTTATTCAGTTCTGCAACATGATATTCAAAGGTTTATGATGATATTGCGGGGTGAGGGGGGCACTTATGTCTTTGTTCCAGGTTGGAGACGACATGTCCCCCATGGTCCACATCTTTGTTAAGTCCAATTCAAGTTTTAAAGTCTTTGAAATGAACCAAGTGTGATGTAAACAGTGAAACTATTAAACCTCAGCTGGTAGTTTTCAACTGTAATAAACTTCCGCAGCATGCATCTGTTCTGTTTAAATGTTACCACTGCTGCTGAGTGGAGCAGCAACAACAGCAGTGGGAGGAAACGCTGGCTTCCTTCACTGTTCCACCCTGTAAATGTTCAGTTTAAACAGCACAGAAGCATCCACGAGAACACCGGCTCTGAGGTTCAGAGTGTTTGCATCAACAATCATCGGGTTTGGAACAAATATGGGCTTTTTGCTAATTTATATTTTTGTGTTGATCCACCCCTAACATTCATACAAAAATGCAAATCCTGCACTACAGTCAGTTTTATCTCTAAATGCATTTTGCTTTCAAAATCATACACAGGCTTTGGGAGCAGGGCGACTGTTTTATTGCACAGCTTTTACTGTTTTGTGGCATGCCTTGCACTTCAGTGCTGCTTTTACTTTCAAGAGTTTAGTGTCTATTTTAGTTTTTATTCCTGTCATTTGGTAACATTGGTGGAAGATGATGTATCTCTTTGAACTAGATAGAGGATTGTATTAGTTCATTTCTTTGTTGTTATGTCCTGCATTGTATTTAACTATTGCATTGCTGTTGCCTTTTAAAATGTATCCAATTTTAATCTAATAACCATAATAAGTAGTAAGTAGTTATATTTACTCAAATAGTTGTACTTAAGTATATGGGTAGAATAAAAGTAGCAATATTTACAAGAAAAATAATTTGATTTTAAAAAGTTGCAACTTTACAAAAAAGTAACAAATTTATGGGAAAAAAGATTCTAGTTTATGAGAAAAAAACTACCAAATTTCTGAAAGATAATGCTACTTTAAAAAAAAAAGTAGCAAATTTATGGAAAACAGATGCTACTTTATGAGAAAAAAAATAAACAAATTTATGAGAAAAAAGTAGTAAATTCAAAAGAAAGTCGTAATTTCATTAAAAGTTGCAACTTTAAAGCAAAAAAGTAGCAAGTTCATGATAAAAAAGTTGCAGATTTAAAAGAAAAAGTTGCAAATTTATGAGGAAAAAAAATACAAATTTCTGACAAAAAAGAAGCAAATTTATGGAAAGAAGATGCTACTTTCTGAGAAAAAGTAAAAAAAAAAAGTATGGGGAAAAAGATTTAGATTTTAGATTTAGTATACTTTATTGATCCCCAGAGGGGAAATTGAGGGTCATCCACCACCTGGATGGATGAAGCAGCCATGATACGGCACTATCCCTTAACCATTCACACACACATTCACACCTAGGGACACTTTAGAGTCTCCAATTAACCTAACCTGCATGTTTTTGGCATGTGGGAGGAAACCGGAGAAATCCTGGAGTAAACCCATGCAAACACGGGGAGAACATGCAAACTCCACACAGATCACTGTTGGTTGGGGGCTGGGATCGAACCCACGATCCCCCGGCCAAGGGTAAACTGTGCTGCCGCAGTGCTAACCACTGTGTCACCGTTCAGCCCCCGATGCTACTTTATGAGAAAAAAGTTGCAAATTTGTGAGATAAAAGTGGCAAATTTAAAAGAAAAAGTCCCAATTTGATTAAAAAGTTGGAACTTTACAACAAATATGCAAGTAATTCAGAAGAAAAAAATTACAAATTTAAAAGAAAAAGCAGCAAATTTTTGAAAAAGGTGCAAATTTATATAAAATTACAAAATTAGAAGAAAAAAGTTGCAAATTTATGTGGAAAAAAGTTGCAGATTTAAAATAAAGAAGTAAATTTTCAAGAAATGTTTCAAATTTACAAGCTTTTTTTTGCATTTAGCATTGGTGCTTCAAAGAAGGCTGAAATGCCACATGTATAACTAGAAAGCACTCAGAGAGCGCATACCTCCACCAAGGCTCCTTCTCTCTCTCATGGATCACCTCCAAAATGTAAGGGGTTTAGGTGTAGGCCTAGAGCCACTTCTGAAAACTGCATCAAAGTCTGTCCAGTAGTTTTGGAGTTATGCATTCTCAGATCATCACCAAAATGTAATGGATTCCTCTCTAGCCCAAGAACCACATCTGGTGAAAATTTTATCCAAATCCATCCAATAGTTTCTCGAGTAATCCTGCTGCATAAAATAAAAACAAAGCCCTTGATGGAGGCATGCACTCCCATATCACCAAAATCTAGTCACCTGTTCCCTGTGCTATTACACACCTTTCTTGAAAATTTTATCAAAATCCATTGACTTTTTGAGTTATGTTGCTAACAGACAAACCAACGCCACTGAAACATTACCTCATCCCGTGGTGGAAGTAATAATTCATATCTCTATAGGTCACGTGGTAATTTGCAGCTCTGAACTCCATAGAGTTTCTCTTCTACAGGTGCTAAGGTGGAGTAAGATGTGATAATGGAGCCAGTTGAATGCGAAGCGGTCATGAGGTTCCTGCACTCGAGAGGCCGTATGCCACAGGAGACGTTTGATAAGAGTCTTATTGGGAAGCTTCCCCATTGTATGATGTAGTCAAGCACTGGCATCAACAGTCCAAGTGTGGTTGCACATCAGTGGAAACAGCACCCATCCCCAGATGACTACAGTGCGTCATCGATGAAGACACCCATCTGGCAAGTGGAGGCCTTCATTTTGGAGGATCGCCACATTACCATTCACCAACTAGTCCGAGATGTCAAGATCAGTGTGGGGTCTGTGGAAAAAAAATCTTCCATGACCATCTGCACTTATGGAAGTTGTCTGCATGATGGATTCACACCTTTCGAAAAGCAGGAACAAATCACATGCTCCTGGTTCTTTTGGCCGTGTGTCAAGAAAACCAGGAGAACTTCTTCTTCAGACTAATCACACAGGATGAAACATGGGTCCATCACTATGATCGTGAGACTAAAGCCCAGTCGAAGCAATGAAAGAATCATGATAGATAGATACTTGGCGACTTCCGGTGCCACACGAGTAGGCTGCCTTTTTGAGATTGAGATTGAGATTGAGATTCAACTTTATTGTCATTACACATGTATGAATACAAGGTAACGAAACGTGACTTAGCATTTGGGCACGCTCTGCAGAGCGCATCCAAGGCCGGGGCAGCCGCTAGGCGCCAGTCATAAAGAAGAAAGGAAAAAAAAGAAAAAGAAAATGGATATGACACAGTAGGCGAGAGAAAAAAAAAACATGTTTTATCAGAATGACGCTCGGCAAGTGAGCGAAATTTTGATTGCAGGCAAAAAAAACCCTCAATGCACATTTAGCAGACATTTAGCAGGAGATCACACACAAAAGTTGAGAGGCAGTGTATTGTATGCATGTACTGTTGTATGCATTGTGTAGTGTAAATGTAACAGTTGTTAGTGAGCAGCAGAGGGCGCCTCCTGGCAGTGGATAGATGTTATAATCATGTGACTTATAAACAAGTCCAGAGTCCAGAGTCTATCTCTCTTGCTCTCTCTCTTGCTTGCAGAAGGCACATGGGCATTGTCCTTGAGGGTCCAATCCGCTGACGACCACAACTGATTGTTGATTGTTTAGGTAGACATAAGAGCCGGTCCTTCCGCTTATCTCAATCAGGAGGAATGTAAACACAGAGCAAACAAGGTCAAATCAAATCAAATCAGCACAGTGCACTCAGAGAATAGAATTTGTCCTCACCCGTGTAATTCTGTGCTTCCATTATATGTGCAGGCTTAAACTGTTTTTCCATGGAGAGCACAGGGCTTCAGATGTATTCCTTCACTGAATCACTGTCATTCAGTTCACCGTTTGCCACTACTCGTGCCCTCCCCAACTGGTCGAATTTGATGAAGGAGCTTGCCGGGTCCGCTTTGATCAGCTCTCTCACCTTCCTTCAATTTCTGATGCATCAGGGAACTCCACAGCCAAAAATAGAAGTCCTGAGATCATAACCAATAATGTTTCCACAGACGCATGAATTCCAATGTCCATGAGTCTCCTCGTAGGTTCCAATTCTTGGGCTCCCCCTTGGCCCAATTCTTGTTGAAAAATAGTGACAATAGCACATTTAAGCCGCTTCCAAATCCATAATTTCCGTTTAGATTAAGATTCAGCAGAAGAAGGGCGACTAAACACAGACAAAAACGCAACATTGCAAAAGCTGGGAATAGATCAGGAAGGCAGGAGAGGAGGGAAGAAAAACTTTTTGCAACAGTGGATCAATTTCTGCCTATTTCTATTTACTATCTGGCTCTCTTGCCAGTCTTTCTGATCCAGCGTCACCTTTATTCCATCCAAACACGTAGATCGCCCAAATGTCTCCTGAGCCAGCGGACGGAGCCACTGTTTCTTGCAGGAGACAGTACAACAGAGACCAGCTGTTAGCACTTAACCAGCCCACGATGCTAACGCAAAAACTCGACAAACTGGGAGAAATAAGACGGAAACGGCGGGGGTGTCGAGCTGGAGTAAGACGGCGGGCGAGGAATATAAGGTACAGACCCGTCCTCCCATCCGTTATTATGGGGAATGTTCGATCACTACTCAGTAAGACTGATGAGCTAGCGGTTATCTCCCGCAACGAGAGCGTGTACAGAGAGAGTAGCCTGTTGTTGTTCAGCGAGATGTGGCTAACAGAACTAGCAACAGATGCTAACATCGAACTGGAGGGTTTCCATGCATTACGGGCAGACCGGACACCAGACAGTGGGAAGACAAGGGGCGGAGGAGTGATAATGTATGTCAATAACAACTGGTGCAGACTGGGACATATCACGGTTGAGGAACAGCACTGTAGCAAAGACATTGAGTTGCTAGCTGTTAGCATGCGGCCTACATACCTCCCGAGGGAATACTCACACGTGATCTGCATTGTTATTTATGCAAATCCGACGGCGAACGCTGGGACAGCACGTGACGTCATCCACTCAGTAACTGGCAGGCTGCGGACAGAACACCCAGATGCTCTCTTCCTCATCTCAGGTGATTTCAACCATGTTTCACTGTCTCCCATTCTACCCACGCTCACCCAGTATGTCACATGCCACACTAGAGACAATAAAACACTGGACTTATTTTATGCAAATACTAAGGAGGTGTACACCTCATCACCACCCCACCCCCCACTCGGGAGATCGGATAACAACTTGGTTCATCTTCTGCCAGTGTACAAACCCTTAGTACACAGACAACCTCCGGTCATGCGCACGGTGAAGTTATGGTCTGAGGAGGCAATGGACGCGCTAAAGGACTGTTTTGAAATCACTGCCTGGGAGCAGCTCTGCGATCCACATGGTGAGGACATTGATGGCCTCACTCACACCATCACAGACTACATCGGCTTCTGTGTGGAGAACACTGTCCCCACCAAGACAATACGGTGTTGCTCGAACAACAAACCCTGGATCAACCCTGAGATAAAAACACTTCTGAGAGAGAAGAAGAGGATCTTCAGGTCGGGGAACAGGAAGCTGCTGAAGTCCATACAGAGGGAGCTGAGGAGGAAGATCAGAGAAGGCAAGGACAGCTTCAGGAAGAAGATGGAGGACAAACTGCAACAGAGTGACATCGGTGGGGTCTGGAGAAACCTTAAAACCATTTCTGGGCTCGAGAATACCTCCCCCCAGGCCACGGGGGGCAGGGAGTGGCCAAACAATCTGAACCTGTTTTTAATAGGTTTGACCAATCGCACCCCCCCCCCCCCCCCCGAGTGCACAACAACCACTGCTGCCTCTAAAGTCATCGAGACCTGTTGTCCACACCCCACTCCACCAAACCCCCCCCCCCCCACTCCTAGCACACAGCCCCCCAACCTGACCCTGACTAAGACCCAGGTGAGGACGGAGCTGAGGAAGATCAAGGTGAGGAAGGCGTCGGGACCGGACGGCATCAGCGCAAAGCTCCTCAAGTCCTGTGCAGACCAGCTGTGTGGGATTGTGGAGCACATCTTCAACCTGAGCCTGAAGCTGGGGAGGGTACCACAGTTGTGGAAAACATCTTGTGCGGTACCTGTACCAAAGACTTCCCATCCCAAAGATCTGAACAGCTACAGACCAGTGGCCCTGACGCCTCACCTGATGAAGACCCTGGAGAGACTGCTCCTTGCTCATCTCCACCCCCTGGTGGGACCAGCGATGGATCCACTCCAGTTCGCCTACCAGCATGGCATTGGGGTGGAGGCTGCAGTGATCTTCCTCCTTCACCGTTCTCTGTCCCACCTGGAGAAGCCCAGGAATGCAGTGAGGATCATGTTCTTTGACTTCTCCAGTGCTTTCAACACCATTCAACCGATGATCTTGAAGGACAAGCTGCTTTGCGCAGGGGTGGACCAGCACCTGTCATCATGGATCCTGGACTACCTCACTAACCGGCCACAGTTTGTGAGAACCCGAGATTGTGTGTCTGACACAATCATCGGTAGCACGGGGGCCCCCCAGGGAACGGTTTTGGCTCCCTTCCTGTTCACCCTTTATACTGCGGACTTCTCACACAACACAACACACTGCCATCTACAGAAGTTCTCTGATGACTCTGCGATCGTCGGCCTCATCTCCAACGGAGATGAAGCTGAGTACAGAGGACTTATCCAGGACTTCATGGACTGGTGCCATCGGAACTGCCTCCAGATCAACGAGAGAAAAACTAAGGAGCTGGTGGTGGACTGCTGCTGACAAGGACAACCCCTCACAGCACCAGTAAACATACAGGGAACAGACATTGAGATGGTGACATCCTACAAGTACCTGGGTGTTCATCTGAACAATAAACTAGACTGGTCACACAATACCGACGCACTCTACAAGAAGGGACAGCGCAGGCTGTTCCTACTGAGGAGGCTCAGGTCTTTTCGTGTACAAGGGGCGCTGCTGAAGACATTCTACAACACGGTGGTGGCATCAGCCATCACTTTTGGAGCAGTCTGCTGGGGCAGTGGCATTACAGCAGCCGATAGGAAGAGACTGAACAAACTGATCAAGAAAGCTAGATCTGTCCTGGGGCAATGCCTTGACCCAGTGGAGGAGATAGGAGAGAGAAGGATGGTGGCTAAACTGTCATTTCTGCTGGAGTCCGAGTCCCACCCTATGCAGGACATATTGAACACACTGAGGAGCTCATTTAGCAGTAGACTATATCATCCTAGGTGCGCAACCGAGAGGTTTCGCGGGTCCTTCCTACCTACGGCTGTCAGACTGTATAACCTAAGCAGGGCTGCTCGCAGAGATAGCAAAAAAACATGACGACCTAGTAGTATTGAATGCAAAAGACGCAACAGACTTACACAAATGGTCGCCTCCAGTATACAACTAGGACAATTTTTTTTCCCGGTTCTGGTTCCGCCGGACCGGCGGCGCCACACGAGTTGGCTGCCTTTTGCAACTGCCTTTTTTTTATCTTCCTTCTTCTTTCTACACCTTTCACTCTCTATATATATCACGGACAGACAGATCGCCCCAAAGGTCTCCCGAGTAGGCGGACGGAGCCTCTGTTTACAGCAGGAGACGATACAGCAGGGAAGAGCTAGCTAGCACTCAACCGCCACCCGGTGCTAACGGAGAAACTCGACATACCGGGGAACTGTAGCGAAAACGATGCGGGTGCCGGGCTGGAGTTTAGGCGGCGTGCAAGAAATATAAGACAGAATAATAAAGAGCGATGGCAAGAACCAAGCAGACCGCCCATAAATCTACTGGAGGAAAAAGCCCACCAGGAAGCAGCTAGCCACCAAGGCTGCTCGGAAAAAGCGCTCCGGCCACCGGCGGAGTGAAGAAGCCTCACCGTTACAGGCCCGGTACCGTGGCTCTGAGAGAGATCCGTCGCTACCAGAAATCCACGGAGCTGCTCATCCGTAAGCTGCCCTTCCAGCGCCTGGTGAGGGAGATCGCTCAGGACTTCAAGACCGAACTGCGCTTCCTGAGCTCCGCCGTCATGGCTCTGCAGGAGGCCAGAGAGGCCTACCTGGTGGGTCTCTTCGTGGACACCAACCTGTGCGCCATCCACGCCAAGAGGGTCACCATCATGCCCAAAGACATCCAGCTGACCCGCCGCATCCGTGGAGAGAGAGCTTAGACTTTCTGCTGCACATTCACCAACCACAATGCTCCGCACTGTGTGTGTATATATATATATATATATATATATATATATATATATATATATATATATATATATATATATATATATATATATATATATATATATATATATACTGTATATATAGATTGTATATTGATTGTATATTGATATATATTGATTTATATTGATATATATTGTATATTGATATATATTGATTGTTGCTCTGAGTGTTGCTATCCCTGTGCTGTTGCAATCCTGGAATTTCCCCACTGTGGGACTAATAAAGGCTTATCTTATCTTATCTTATCAATATCAGTTGCTACGGAGGGTGACAATATGTATGGGTACATATTCATACTATGTAGGATAACTAAGTAGATGGTTATGCTGTTTATCCCATCTTGCTACAATGCTCCGCACTTTGTATATATATTTATATAATTATGTGTATGTATGTATATCCACTGCTCTTATTTATATTTTTCGTATCTTCTTAATTATTGCTCTGAGTGTTGCGATCCCTGTGCTGTTGCAATCCTGGAATTTCCCCATTGTGGGACTAATAAAGGCTTATCTTATCTTATCGATGGATGGATGGATGGATGGATGGATGGATTGATTGATTGATTGATTGATTGATTGATCCCAAACTGGGAAATTACAGTGTAACAGCAGCATGACAGTAGACAACCAAACAACAGAAACATGCATGACAAACAAAGAGATTACCCATGGAAAGTATAACTAACACTACTATAAAAACCTATATGCATCATAGCTGAATATATGGTGACCCGTATAAACACATGAATCATACCCCCTGTACAATGCAGGACTATCAGGAACAGAGTGTCACAAACTGAGCCCGTGTTATCCTGTAGGCTTGGTTCTGACCGTTCTCTGTGGCTCAGGCATTGGGTTTATTATGTTTTGTTATCTTTTGAGTTCTTGCTGTTTATATGTCTGTGTTCCTTTTCTTTTCCATGCCTGTAGCAACCACTCTGGCCGGCGGTTATTGGGCAGCCGTTTTGACCCACTTTCAGGTGGGCACTGTAACATTTGCCGGTCTGACCACGCCCCCTCTCTCTTTGACAGTCAGTTGTTTCACCCCACTAATTATCTTTCCCGCGCCTCGCCCAGATGTGTCCAATTTGTGACGCCAGCAGTGTTTGTACTTAGGCGGCTCTTGCCAGTCAAACACTGCTGGACCATTGCACGCGATCACACGGTTGCTAATCGTCATGTGACAGCCAAAGTCTGCAAGGAATTGTGTGTGCTCACTGGGGTATTGGGCTTCTAGGACCTTCCTGCTTTGTGAGTAAACTGGTTGCGTTTCTCTGTGCATTTGTGCCATTACGCTTGTCTGGTCGCATTTCCCCGTGCGGTACAACTGCTACGCTTAGGCTGTTGCCCAGTTCTGTTCTCCTTAAACAGTTGAGCCTCCTAGAAGACTTCCAGTGCTCCCAAGCATTTGTTATTTGTGTTATTTTTCTGTGGCCACAGTACACAGTGGTCTGCCTGCTGTTCGCTTGCTGGGTCAGCCATTTTGTGTACACCGTCACCTTTTTGTTAGTCTTTATGTTTGGAACTGTCAGTTTTTGTGTTAATAAATGTGGTGAATTCCTGCGAGTGAATCCATTCTTCCTTCGCCTCTTCCGTGCACTGCGTTAAAGCGCACGAGGAGGGTTATGACACAGAGTGAAATGTGAGGTACCAGTTAGACTGTAAGGTGCCGTATGGCAGCATAGTTATGACCAGAATACAACATCACAGTGAGTTATTGTACAGTGAAATGGCATGCGGCAGCATGGAGTATTGATTGATTTCATGGCAAAGGGTACTACACTAACCGGGACTTATTACACTTCACTGGTGGATAAATTGCACAAGGTCATCAAAACTGAAAGGCATGTTATGCTGACCAAAGGTATCTGCCCCCGATTCACAACTTGCATGTTGCCCAGACGTAAGCACGGTCCTGCAGCTATGACATCCTTCTTCACCCCCCTGACTCTCCTGGCCTTGCACCATCTGACTTCCACCTCTTTCCAACCAGGGCAAGCACCTCCAAGAAGTTGAAACCCTGATTTCCGAGGTCAAGTTATGGCTTCTGACGCAACCTGCAGACTTCTACAGATAAGGTCTCCACTGTTGCATATAGCGATGGGAGAAGTGTATGACCCTTGGTGGTTCCTATGTAGAGAAAGACTAATAACTGTGCCAAGTTTGGCTCCTCTCAGTCCATGGGAAATGAATCAGGGGAACAGCCTTCATAATGAACTTTTTAACAAAACTTTACTTTTGTAAGTAACTTTATTGCAAAACAGTTCTTACCCTTTTGTACCCTGTTTTTGAAGGCACACCTGTACTTTTACTCAAGTACATTTAGTCATATGTTTGAGAAACTTTTGATTTCACTGATTTGAAATGAGTGAGTCAAATTTTTCTTCTGATCAAGTTTGAGATCAGTACATTTCTGTTCTTCTTTAGAACCTTTTTTTTCAGAATTCCTCATAACTTGACAGTGTTTCACCTCAATTTAAGCATTCATTGTATATTATTTCTGACTTTTTTGTCTTTTATTTGTAGCTTTGTTGTTGTTTGTTTGCTCTTTGTGTAAAAACAACAACAACAGCAACAAAAACAGTGGGCTGCAAACCCCTGAAATAGTGTGTTCCAGTGAATGTAGATGTTAGAATGTTCCTTGTTAGCAGCTGCCAGTGACCTGATGATGTCATAAATCTGAAATGTGATTCAGTTTTGCGCTTTTTTTTTCTTTTTTCTTTTTTTGGCCGCGGTTCTTCAGCAAGGACGGAACAGGAACTCGTCTTTCTGCTCATTAGGACACAGAACGGGGCCTCTGGGTAATGAAGGGCCCCGTGGACTTGTGGGTAATTGGCCAGCAGGTGAACTCTGGCTTGTGTGAAAGTTCTGGTGGGTGAGTTTGGGCCTCCAGGGAGAAGAAGGTATGCTAGAAAGTTTTTGAAAAGCAGTGATGCCAAACTGCCAAGAGAAAGACAGCAGCTCCATACCTGTGTGTTCTTTTATTTAAAATTTGCATGTTTTCTTCTGCTAAATTTCCATCTCTTTTCTAGTTAATCTTGACTTTTTTCCTCATAAATTTGCATCTTTTCATGAGTTTTCTCATACATATCCTTATATTATATATCCTTTTTTTGAAAGGTGAGATGTACAATTCATATTTCCCAATTTTGACCTGTGATTTAGAGCATTAACGAGTTCATACTACATGACTTAATGGCAACGGATCACACATTGTTTCCCTGGTCCACCCAGTCTCCTAAACAGTTTGCAAATGAAAAGCCTTGCAAATTACCAAGAAAAAAGAAAATTTCTGAGGAAAAAGTGACAAATGTACATCAAAAAACATGAAAATTTAAATTAAAAAAATTACAAAATATATTGGAATGAAACCTGCAAATTTACAAGGAAAAAGCCATAAATTCATGAAAAAAATACATTGGAAAAATGTGCAAATTTATATTAAAAAACAACTTAGAAATCTTAGGAAAAACTCAATTTAAATGTATAAAACCTGCAAATTTATGTAAATAGAAATTTGTACAAAAATATATCATAAATTTCCATGGCAGGAGTTGTAAATTTGCAAGAAAAAAACTTCAGTCACAAATGTACATTAACAAACTGCAAATTTATGACAAAAGTATCAATATTATGTGGAAAAATACAAATTCATAATAGAAGAATATCAAGAAAAAACAAGAAAAAATTAAGAATATCTCGTACATTTCTAAAAAAAAAAAACTTGCAGCTTTACACAAAAAATGAGAAACTTGAAAATTCATGAGAAAAGTCAAATTTACATGAATAAAATGTGCAAATTTATGAAGAAATAACAAATATGAGGAAAAAATGTGAATTTATAAGAAAACAATCACAAGAAGAAAAAAGAAAAAGCAAAAGTAGTAAATTTATTATTTGTGTCATGATCTGCCTTCCGGGCAGATGAGGGTGCAAAAGAAGGACTCAAGAGGTCAGGCAGGGTCAGGTGTGAACGGTGATTTATTAACAGAACTTAACTCAAAGAAACACAAAGCAGCACACAGGCTGAGAGCTAAACTATCTAAACCGAGCGTAGCATAAATTAAACCAAAGTTTGTCAAAGATAACACAAGCATGACATGGCATGGCAAAACTCATGTGGCATAGATACATAGAATTAGGCATGGGAACGACACACAAGAATGATGCAATCACCTCTTCAAGAACACAGCACAGAGACACACATATATGGGAAACTCATAATTGGGAAACAGAAAAGCTGGGAGGGTAATCAGGGCAGCAGGTGAACTCACAGGATGGGAGGGGCTGCACCTACACACACTCAGACAGGGAGACACAGACAGACCATGGACATGCTATCAATCAATCAATCAATCAATCAATCAATCAATCAATCAATCAATCAATCAATCAAACTTTATTTGTATAGCACTTTTAAAACATGAGATGCTGCACAAAGTGTTTTACATAGATAAAAACAATAGACACATTTAATTACATATTTTACATGACACAGCCCCACCCCTTCCAACCCTCCATTAAACATACCTACAAACGCAACACACACAGGCACATACATCACCCCCTACTTCTCTTACACACATATAAAATAAAGGAGACATTGCTCGGCACCGAGGCACAACGTGAAGGAACAACCATCCTAAGGAAACAATGGAGCTAAAACACATAAATACAAAATAAAATTAAGAACACAAAAAGCAAAGGGAACTAAAGACCCATACTTAGAAACTGAGTAAGAACACATCAAAATAAGAAAATCTAAAAGCAAATAGAGGTAAGAAGAATGTAAAAACAATGGAACATAAATGACTACTTCAATAATAGTTAAACAGTTTATTAAAAGCCAAAATTTAAAAAGGTACATAAAGAACTAAGAACACATAAAAACAGGAACTAAAAAAAAACATACTTTAAAAAAAACAAAAACAACCTGAACTAAATATATCAATAAGAAGATGAGAAACTCTAAGAACAAATGGTGCCAAAAAGAACATAAAACAATGGAGCATAAATGACTACTTCAGTAATAGTTAAACAGGTTTATTAAAAGCCAAATTAAAAAGGTGGGTCTTGAGCCTGTTCTTAAAAAACATCTATAGGCCCTGAGGCTCTCTGGCAGGCTGTTCCACAGACGAGGACCATAATAGTGAAAGGAAGTTTCACCAAAGGTGTTGGTCTTGACTTTGGGACCCATTAAAAGGCCAGTACCAGTGGACCTCAGGGTTTGAGAGGGCTCATAAGATAAGAGCAGCTCAGGTAGATAAGAAGGCCAAAGACCACTGAGGCATTTAAAAACTACTAAGAGAACCTTAAAATTGATCCTAAAATGCATGGTTAGCCAATGCAGCAATTCTAAAACTGGTGTAATTGTCATTCAACTGTACAACCAATCATGTACAGTAGAACGAGATTGTGTTTTACCTATCTACTGTGTTAATCACACACCCCAAGTGTAGAATCAGAGGGCCGCTGCCATGCAAGGCGCCACCACAAATTTCCCTCCTCTATTCCATTATTGCAGAGCACCAAGCTGGACGGCAGGAAGTTGCACTTTTATATGGTCTTTGGCATGACGCGGCCGGGATTTGAACCCCTGCCTCCCAGGTGTGGGGCGGATGCTCTACCAACTGAGCCACTCGTGCTGCTGAATTTTGGAGCAGTTGGAGATGTGATATTCTTTTTTGAGGAAGACCAGAGAGCAGGGCATTACAATAGTCTGTACAACTAGTAATGAAAACATGCATCAAGACCTCCGTGCTGGCAAGAGAGAGAAAAGGGCGGACTCTGGCTATATTCCTAAGATGGTAAAATCCGATTTTTGTTACATTTTTAATGTGTGAAATAAAATTAAAGTCAGAATCTAAAAGAACACCCAGGTTCATGACACAATGTGTAGGTTTTAGACCTAGCAATTTTGGTGGAAGTTCCTCTCTCTTGTCTTCAGGACCAATGATTAAAACTTCTGTTTTGCCCTGGTTGAGCTGTAGGAAGTTCTCTGCCATCCATGACTTTATATCTAAAATACAGTTCAAAAGGGCATTAATTGGTTATGGTTCATCAAGAGACGTGGCAATGTACAGTTTAATATTATCAGTATAGCTATGAAAAATGATGCCATATCTCCTGATAACATCCCCAAGTGGTAACATATAAAGATTAAAAAGTATTAGCCCTAAAATTGAACCTTGGGGTACCCCACACTTGATTTCATGGATTGCCGAAGAACATGTATCCATACTTACAAAATAGAGGTGATCTGTGAGATAAGAATGAAACCATTTGAGAACAGTACCTGAGAGGCCCACCAGGTGTTTGAGTCTGCGTAATAAAATGTGGTGATCTACTGTATCAAAGGCAGCGCTGAGATCCAGCAGCACCAGGACTGACAGTCTGTGGGAGTACATGTTACACCTGATATTATTAACAGTTTTTAAAAGGGCTGTCTCTGTATTGTGGTTTGTCCTATAACCAGACTGAAATTTCTCAAGAATGTTGTGGTCCATAAGAAAATTGTTTAACTGGATAAAAACAATTTTTTTCTAAAACTTTACTTAAAAACGGTAAGTTGGATACAGGTTGATAGTTACTGAGAATATCAGGATCTAAATTGCACTTCTTCAAAAGGGGCTTCACCACAGCCGTTTTAAAGGCAGCGGGGAAAACACCAGTCCAATGTTTAAAATCTCATGTTCAAAGAATCCATAAAATGTTTTAAAAAGTGATGTGGGAATCGGATCTAAAAGGCACGAGGTCAAGTTTACCTGGGAGAAAACTCTACCAAGCATCTTAGAATCAACCAGGACAAAACATTCCAGCATTTCCTCAGCTAAAGGTGAGTCCAAGATTCCATTAAAAGCAGCCTTCTGGTCAGATACAATGTTGGATCTAATAGAATTAACCTTGCACCTGAAGTGGTCTGCAAAACTCTCACACAGAGAGTCTGATGGCAGGTTTGTGTTTTTACTAAAATCTGGGTTGATTAACTGATCAATAGTTGCAAAAAGGACTTTAGGGTTATTGTTTTAGGTTGAGATTATGTTGGAAAAATACTCTGTTCTCGATATCTTGACTGCATTATTGTATATTTTTAATTTATTCTGTAGTACTTGGTAATTGATAGTTAATTTGTTTTTCCTCCATTTCCTCTCAGCCATCCTGCACTCTCTTTTCAGTTTTTGGATTTGGTTATTTCTCCATGGAGGTTTTGGTTTATTCTTAACTGTCCTTGTGATTATTGGGGCAGCTCTATAATAGTTGATCTTAATTTACTGTTAAAATTATCAACAATAAAATCATATGATGCCGATGAAATAACTAGGGGAGTATTGCATAAGAGTTTGATAAAATCAGCAGCCACCTCAAGTGTCAGATGGCACTTCCTCACAGTTCGCACCAAGGTCTCCCGTTGCATAAAACCAGTGATGTTAAAAAACACACAGTAATGGTCAGATACAGCCAAGTCAACAACAGAGGACACACTCGTGGGTAGGCCATGGCTAATGACAAGATCCAGAGTGCGTCCCCTGTTGTGAGTCGGCTGCATGACATGAGTAAAATTCATGGACGTGAGCAGGTCATTAAAATCTTCTGACATATGGCCACCCTGCTTATCAATGTGTAGATTACAATCACCAGAAATGAGAATCAAATTATATGAGGAGTGGATTATTGATAAAATCTCAGAGAACTCATTAATAAAAACAGGGCAGTATTTGGGTGGTCTGTAAACTGTGACGCATAAAATTGCGGGGCTGCTAAAGACAAAGTCCTGGTGCTCAAATGTGGCATATTGATCAAGTAAAATTTGCTTTACTGCAAGTGAGGAAGAAACATTTGATGCAGTACCCCCACCCTTCCTGTCCTTTCTTATAGAAAAAAATGAACTAAAATTTGGTGGGGAGGCCTCAGTGAGAACCGCTGGTGCATCCGTGCCAAGCCACGTCTCCATTAACAATTGACAGTTAATCTTATTATCTAAAATCAGGTCATTGATGATAAAAGTCTTGTTAGCGAGTGACCATATATTTAAATGAGCCATATTTAGAGTAGGTGATAAGTTATTTATAGGTGGGTAATTTGTTTTCTGTAGATTATTGTTTGGAGAATGATCCACAGAACGTAGGCAGCATGGGCGTGAGTTCTTGTGAACTGTATGTTTTATGGATGGAGGTCGGTCCGTGATCAATGTCCTAATGGGGAAAATGGGTAGTGAATGAATTTCCAGACCAGATGGTGGAGACTGACAAAAATGGGACTCATGCTGGATAGTCTTACTGAGGGGTCAGAGATGTGAGTGGATCCAGAGGGGAGGGGTCGTGGGATATAAACAGTCAATTGCGTGTTGTGGTTTGAATGACATGCACCAGGTTTGCTGCTAAAAGCCAGCTACCTGATGCATTTAAATGTATAATGTCAGATTTATAGAGATTGTGGCAGCCCCGAAACAAGTTAAAATTGTCAATAAAATTAATGTTGCTGCTGCAGGAGGACTTGAGCCAAGTTGAGAGGGCAAGAATACAGCTAAAACGGTCTGATCCACAGCACAGTGTGGGAATGGGGCCAGAAATAAAAACAGACTTTCTGCTGTTTGATAAAACATTAAAAAGTTTGCAGAAGTCATTTTTAGTGATTTCAGACTGTCTGCGGGTGGTGTCGTTAGTCCCTACATGAATAATAATCCGTGTGATGCAGGGCACCATATAAAAATATAATCAAAAACAAAAGGACAAACATACAACAGACATAAGGAGTTGTTAAGAACTCCTTATACAAAGATATGGAGTGATGATAATCAAGTCAGTGGCGGTAATGCACCTGTAAGCTGGTTGCCAGCCGCCAATCAAATCTAAAAGAAGAAGAAGAAATCAGGCGACAGAGAAATACATGATAACAATAAACAGGGACTAAATCATTATCAAACTATCACTCTATAAATTCAAGAAATCTCTGTCTTCTTCTTCGTTTAGATTTGATTGGCAGTTGGCAACCAGCTTACAGGTGCATAACCGCCACATACTTCACTCTATATCATCACTCTTCTTCTTCCTCTTCCTCCAGACCTGACTGGCAGCTGGCAAACCAGCCCACAGGTGAACTACTGTCACATACTCTATATATGTCTGTCTGTCTATCTGTCCTCATATCATCACTCTAGCCCACAGGTGTCAAACTCATTCCATGGAGGGCCAAGACCCTGCAGGTTTTACCTCCACCCAGTGTCTTCAACAGGTGATTTCTCTGAATTTTGTCTTACTGATTGCTGATCAGTGAAAACACCTGCTGAAGAGACTGGGTGGAAGTAAAACCTGCAGGGTCTTGGCCCTCCATGGAATGAGTTTGACACCCCTGCTCTAGCCTATCACTTTTCTTCTTCTTTTGAATTTGATTGGCGGCTGGCAACCAGCTCGCAGGTGCACCACCGCCACTGACTTGACCATCAACACTCCACAAAAAAAAAAAAAAAAAAAAAATCTGTCCCCATGCAAGGAACATCTGTGTGTCTGTCTGTGTGTTGTCTTGTTCTTCTTTTTTAGATTTGATTGCCGATATAGAGTGATGATATTCAAGCCAGTGGCGGTAGTGCACCTGTGGGCTGGTTGTCAACTGCTAATCAGGTCTGGAGGAAGAGGAAGAAGAAGAGTGATGATATAGAGTGAAGAAGAAGACACTTTTAGTTTTAGAATAGTTATGTTGGTGGCAGGTGCCACGGCCAAGATATATAGAGTGAAGTACGTGGTGGTAACCCACCTGTAAGCTGGTTGCCAACCGCCAATCAAATCTAAAAGAGGAAGATTTGATTGGCGGTTGGCAACCAGCTTACAGGTGCATTACCACCATGTCTGTCTGTCACGATCATAGGACTCGCTAAAAGATTGTAGGACCGTCTATGACGTTCCTATGATCTCTACATGATTGCCTATGATGTTCCTATGTGTCTACATGATGTCTATATAATCACTCACGATCATAGGACTCGCTATGACATCATCAAAGATCAAAGGCAGGCATCACTCATCACTTTCGATATATAATTCAAGAAATCTCTGTCACGATGTGACAGATGTGTGTGTGGTTTTTTTTTTTCTTCCTCTCACTTTCTGATCTGGCGACACCTTACACTCCTTGCTCACCTCTGCCCCCTGGTGGGACCAGCGATGGATCCACTCCAGTTCACCTACCAGCATGGCATTGGGGTGGAGGATGCAGTGATCTTCCTCCTTCACCATTTTCTGTCCCACCTGGAGAAGCCCAGGAATGCGGTGAGGATCATGTTCTTTGACTTCTCCAGTGCTTTCAACACCATCCAACTGATGATCCTGAAGGACAAACTGCTTTGCGCAGGGGTGGACCAGCACCTGTCATCATGGATCCTGGACTACCTCACAAACCGGCCTCAGTTTGTGAGAACCCGGGACTGTGTGTCCGACATGATCATCGGTAGCACGGGGGCCCCCCAGGGAACGGTTTTGGCTCCCTTCCTGTTCACCCTTTATACTGTGGACTTCTCACACAACACAACACACTGCCATCTACAGAAGTTCTCTGACGACTCTGCGATCGTTGGCCTCATCTCCAATGGACCGCTGCTGTTCTCAGGGCCTCTGCCTCAGCCCTGAAATTAGTGGAGTACTTTCCAGTCGCAATGGGAATGTGGGTCTCCTTGTCAGTGTACCTGATGTACACGCCACCTCCTCCATTCCTGGTTGCTTCCATGGCAGAGCCATCTGTGTAGATGTGAGTCCACTGCTCTTCAGGGTAGGCAGACCGAATGAACTCCAGGGCCAGCGACTTCCTCTTTTGGGCTGACTGTGTTCCTTTCTTCCCAATGCCCGATATGTCTGTGCGTATGGCTGCGAAGTTCTGTCGGTTCCAGGAGGGAACAGATGCTATGAGTGGTATTGGTGTGGGTATGTGGTCCATCAGTTCTGGGTCTCTCCTTTCAAGTGTCCTGCTCTGGTGGATGAAGCTCAATCTCTTAAGTCTCCCTTTTGTTGGCTTGCTCGGTCTGTCCTTCATGGGATGGTTTTCCAGTCTTTTGAATTTGGCGGCCTGGGTCAGCACCTTGACGCTTCTTCTGTCTTCCAGTGGTGCAAGGCCTGTTCTTGTCTCCAGCGCTTTGATAGGGGTACTACGCATGGCTCCTGTCATCATTCGCATGGCTTGGTTTTGGAATCTGTCCAGCTTCTCAGTGTTGCTTTTGGCAGCTGTTGAGGTTGCTGCCATGCCATACTCCAGAACATCGTCCCCACATAGAGCTTCTTCAGGACACCCTGGTCTGCACCCCAGTCTGTTCCTGACAGTTTCGTCATTAGGGCCATCCTGATCTTTGCTCTTGCCTGGTTCTTGTGCAGCTTGTTCTTCCAAGTCAGTCTGCGATCCATGGTAATCCCGAGGTATGTGGGTGCATATTCAGCCTGGAGCTCATGGGAGTTGATCTGCAGTTTCACCTTCTGGGGTTGGGTGGACAGGGTGAAGACTGTGTATGTAGTCTTCCTCTCATTTAAGCTCACAAGCCATGATTTGGTCCATGCCTCTATCAGCAGAAGAACTTGCTGCAGTCTGTAGTTTGCAGTTGTGATGCTTTCCTCACTGCACCAGAGGGCTAGGTCATCGGTGTAGATGGCACGTCAGGGAACATCAAGACAAGGCACACAAGCGGGTCGTCATCTTCACTGATGCCCTCTCTGTCTTGGATGCACTTCAGGACCCCCGACGCAAAGAACTGAATGAACTCGCCCTCACTCTGTCTCAACTAGCAACACAGGTGAACGTATCACTCCAGTGGATTCCTCCCCACTGTGGAGTCTATGGAAATGAGACGGTTGACAGACTTGCTAAGGAGGGTGGGCAGCAAGACCAGGAAGACAGGCAGGTCTCTTACAGTGAGGAGAAAACTATTATTAAGGCCCTGTCTCACAAGAAGTGGCAGCAGCAACACCTAAACTTCTGCAAGGATGACAATTACTACAGTCTGAGCAGGGCTGACCAAGTCGTTCTCTTCAGACTCCGAACTGAACATAACAGAATGCATGCTCACATGCACCAGAAACTTAAAGTTGGACAATCGGACAGATGCCCATGTGGTACTGCCCAAATGACCAGCGAACACCTCCTCCAAGACTGCCCAGACCACGCTGCACTCAGACGAGCTACGTGGCCTGACCCCACATCGTTGAACCAAAAGCTGCACGGGGACCTCGGGGACCTCCGCAGGACAGCAGCATTCGTCAGGGCAGCTGGTGTGACCATTTAGCGATCGACAAAGAAGATCTCCAACAGAGATGAATCTGAGTGCAGAGGGCTTATCCAGGACTTTGTGGACTGGTGCCATCGGAACTGCCTCCAGATTAACGCGAGAAAAACTAAGGAGCTGGTGGTGGACTGCCGCAGGCAAGGACAACCCCTCACAGCACCAGTAAATATACAGGGAACAGACATCGAGACGGTGACATCCTACAAGTACCTGGGTGTTCATCTGAACAATAAACTAGACTGGTCACACAATACCGACGCACTCTACAAGAAGGGACAGCACAGGCTGTTCCTACTGAGGAGACTCAGGTCTTTTGGTGTACAAGGGGCACTGCTGAAGTCATTCTATGACACGGTGGTGGCATCAGCCATCACTTTTGGAGTGGTCTGCTGGGGCAGTGGCATTACAGCAGCCGGTAGGAAGAGACTGAACAAACTGATCAAGAAAGCTAGCTCTGTCCTGGGGCAGCGCCTTGACCCAGTGGAGGACATGGGAGAGAGGAGGATGGTGGCTAAACTGTCATCTCTCCTGGAGTCCGAGTTCCACCCTATGCAGGACATACTGAATGCACTGAGGAGCTCATTTAGCAGCAGACTACATCATCCTAGGTGCACAACCGAGAGGTTTCACAGGTCCTTCCTACCTACGGCTGTCAGACTGTACAACCTAAGCAGGGATGCTCGCAGAGATAGCAAAAAGACGTGACAACCTAATAGTATTGAATGCAAAAGACGCAATAGACTTACACAATGGTCCCCTCTGGTTTACAACTAGGAAAATATCGGTCGCTATGGAGGGTGAGAATATGTATGGGTACATAATCATACCATGTAGGATAACTAAGTAGACAGTTGTGCTGTTTCATTCCATCTATTCAATTCAATTCAATTCAATTCAATTCAATTCAACTTTATTTATATAGCGCCATTTCACAACAACAGTCATCTCATAGCACTATCAACTGTAGGGGGGAACCCCCACAGTTGCAGAAAGACCCCAGCAATCAGGCGATCCCCTGTGAGCAAGCACTTGGCAACGGTGGAGAGGAAAAACTCCCTTTTAACAGGAAGAAACCTCCAGCAGAACCAGGCTCAGGGAGGGGCAGTCATCTGCTGCGACTGGCTGGGGGGTGAGGGGATAGAGAAGAAGAAAAGAACAGACATGTAGAGAGCAAACAGCACGATGGGGACTCAATCTATGGGAGAGAACAAACAAATGTTAATGACCAGCAAAAAAAATATTTCATAGAGAGTGAGGAAAGGAGTGAAGCCCAGTGCATTACTGGAGGTCCCCCGGCTGACTAAACCTATTAGCAGCATAACTAAGGGAGGGTTCAGAAACACATGATCCCTCCCTAATTGTAGGCTATATCAAAAAGGTAGGTTTTAGCCCTATTCTTAAAAACAGAGATCGAGTCTGACTCCCGAATCCAGATTGGCAGCTGATTCCACAGGAGAGGAGCTTGATAACTGAAGGCTCTGCCTCCCATTGTACTTTTGGAGATTCTAGGTATTACAAGTAATCCTGCATTTTGGGAGCGTAGTGCTCTGTTAGGATAATACGGTAGTATCAGATCTTTTAAATAAAAAGGAGCCTGATTGTTTAGAGCTTTGTAAGTAAGAAGAAGGATTTTAAACTTAATTCTAAACTCTATGGGAAGCCAATGAAGGGAGGCCAGAACCGGAGAGATATGATCTCTCTTTCTAGAACCTGTTAAAACTCTTGCTGCAGCATTTTGGATCAGCTGAAGACTTTTTAAAGATGTTTTAGGACAGCCTGATAATAAAGATTTACAATAATCTAATCTCGAGCTAACAAAAGCATGGATCAGCTTCTCAGCATCACTCTGAGACAAGATGCTCCTAATCTTGGCAATATTACGCAAATGATAGAAGGCAGTCTTAGAAACAAATTTAATATGTGAATTGAAGGACAAATCCTGATCAAAAATAACTCCAAGGTTCCTCACAGAGCTATTAAGAGAAAGAGTAACTGCATCCAAACTGAAAGTTTGATTTGGAAAGGAATTTCTAAGGTTTTTTGGACCAACAAGAATGACTTCAGTCTTATCTGAATTTAATAGCAGGAAATTACAAGTCATCCAAGCTTTGATTTCCTTAAGACAGGCTTCTAACTTGGCTAATTGATTACTATCATCTGGCTTCATTGACAGGTATAATTGTGTGTCATCTGCATAACAATAAAAATGTATACAGTGCTTTCTAATAATGTTGCCTAATGGAAGCATATATAAACTAAAAAGAGTAGGGCCTAGCACAGATCCCTGTGGATCTAGCTACAATGCTCCGCACTGTGTGTGTTTATATATTTATATATTTATTTCATCTAGCAACAATGCTCCACACAGTGTGTTTATATATTTACATATATATTCCGTCTAGCTACAATGCTCCGCACTGTGTGTTTACATATCTACATATTTATTCCATCTAGCTACAATGCTCCGCACTGTGTGTGTTTATATATTTACATATTCATTCCATCTAGCTATAATATTCCGCACTGTGTGTTTATATACTCATATATCTAGTCCATCTAGCTACAATGCTCCGCACTGTGTCTATATATATATATATATATATACTGTATATACTGTATATATATATATATATATATATATATATATATATATATATATATATATATATATATATATATATACACACTGTATATACTGTATATACTGTATATATATATATATATATATATATATATATATATATATATATATATATATATATATATATATATATATATATATACACACACACTGTATATACTGTATATACTGTATATATATATATATATATATATATATATATATATATATATATATATATATATATATATATATATATATATATATATTTATATATACATATGTATACTCACTGCTCTTGTTTTTCTCTTGCCTTCTGATTGTTGCTCTGAGTGTTGCTATCCCTGTGCTGTTGCAATCCTGGAATTTCCCCATTGTGGGACTAATAAAGGCTTATCTTATCTTATCTTATGTCACAATCATAGGACTCCCTAAAAGATCATAGGACTCGCTATGACATCATCAAAGATTGGGCTGCACGGTGGCGCAGTGGTTAGCACTGCGGCAGCACAGTTTACCCTTGGCCGGGAGATTGTGGGGATCGTGGGATTGTGGGTTCAATCCCAGCCCCCGACCAACAGTGATCTGTGTGGAGTTTGCATGTTCTCCCCGTGTATGCGTGGATTTACCCCGGGATTTCTCCGGTTTCCTCCCCCATGCCAAAAACATGCAGGTTAGGTTAACTGGAGACTCTAAAGTGGCCCTAGGTGCGAATGTGTGTGTGATTGGTTAAGGGATAGCGCCGTATCACGGCTGCTTCATCCATCCAGGTGGTGGATGACCCTCAATTTCCCCTCTGGGGATCAATAAAGTATACTAAATCTAAAATCTAAAAAAAAAAAAAGATCATAGGACTTGCTATGACATCATCAAAGATCAAAGGCAGACATTATTATTTGAAGTTGTTAAAATAATTACAAATTTTACAAGAAAAAACTTGCAAACTTACATGGTAAAAATTTGCAAATTTTTAAAAGAAATGTAAAATATATTAGTAAAAATTCACAATTTCACATGTAGAAAACCTGCAAATTTTTCAGAAAAAAAACTTTAAGAAAATGTAGCACCAATATGCATACCAGGCATTGTAAATTTACAAGAAAAAATCATGAAAACTTACAAGAAAAACCTTCCAAGTCATAAATGTACATGAATAAAATTTGTATATTTATGACAAAGTAGCAATATTATGTGGAAAAGCTACAAAGTCATTGGAGAAAAATATCACAAATTACATGGCAAAATTGGTAAATTTACAAGTTCATGAGAAAATCTTGCATATTTGTAAAAAAAAGGTGAGAAACATAAATTCATGAGAAGTCACAAATTTACATGAATAAAACATGCAAATAATGAGGAAGTAGCAAGTATGAGGAAAAAAAAAACATTTACAAAAAAATATGACAAATTTTCATCACAAAAGCTTCACATTTACCAAAAAGTTTAACTTCAAATGAAAAGAAATGCAAATTTGCAAGAAAAAAGTAGTAAATTTATGAGAAAAGTGCCATAATAAGTGCCATAATAATGCCATAATAAGTGCCATAATAATAATTACCCTCGGCCGGGGGATCGCGGGGATCATGAGATCGTGGGTTTGATCCCAGCCCCCGACCAACAGTGAGCTGTGTGGAGTTTGCATGTTCTCCCCGTGTTGCGCAGGTTTACTCCGGGATTTCTCCGGTTTCCTCCCGCATACCAAAAACATGTAGGTTTAGGGCGCTCGCGCACGCAGCGACCAGCAGCCAGTGGCTTGTCACCAGACTGCAAACCAAGTCTACCTACGGGTACAAATAAGTAACAAAAAAAAAAAAAATAATAATAATTTGCCAAATGCAAGAGAATATATCACAAATTTACATGACAGATGTTATAGACTTAGAAGAAATATCATCCATCCATCCATCCATCCATCCATCCATCTTCTACCGCTTATCTTGGAGGTCCGGGTCGCGGAAGCAGCAGTTCAAGCAGAGAAGCCCAGACTTCCCTGTCCCCAGCCACCTTCTCCAGCTCTTCAGAGAGGATACCAAGGCGTTTCCAGACCAGATGGGAGACATAGTCTCTCCAGCGAGTCCTGGGTCTGCCGCAGGTGTTGTGTATATTTTCGATTCTTATTTGTGTGGTATGGGTGGCGGCTCCATCTTCCAGTTCCTCCACCACCCGGGGCTATAAGAGGGCAGTGAGCAAGAGGGGCGGTCTCTTTGCCACATCTTCTGCCTAACGGTTGTGCCTTGCTGTAAAGAGCCTCTTTAATAAACTTGTGTTCAGTTTGACACCTGGCCTGGTCCTTGGCTCCATATTCATACACAACATTTGGCAACAAGGATAAAAGTGGATTACAACAAGACATGGAAGCATGTGGGTTTGAATTTTGGCCAGCTTTGGAGCTCCCCGGTGTACAACCAGTCCCATGGCCAGGGTGGTGTGGCATTTTCTGGACGTGCAGCGTGGCACTGGACCTTTGGAAGCTGGGAAAGTGGAAGACGTGATTCGTTGACGTGCAATTTTGCAGTGAAGGAACAGTGTGTTCTAAGCACACTGGGTGACTGTGATAGTTTTGATGAAGGGGTTGAGCTAATAGTGTGGTATTTTCACGCCCTGGAAAACATCATGGTTGGCACGATTCGGTATTGACAGTGCCGCCAATGGGTAGGCGGGTCTATTCAGTGGTTTGTGACAGACTTGGAGCTATTGGTGAGTGGGTGCCTGTTTGGACTATTGGAGAAAGGGGTGATTTGCGACCAGTTGACAGATTATAACAACGGCACTACGATCGGGTCGAAGCTGCTTACATTTTTGGGCAAATTGGTGCTGCCCACTACCATCGAGTTAGCTCAACAGCTGGAAGCTGCGGAAGAACTGTCATGGGAGCTGAGTGAGAGTTTGTCATACCAACATCTGGGATCACCATCGATTACATATGCAGTGGACCCGGTCAGCGTGGGAAGCATGGAGGAACACGCCAGCGCTGTGAATGTGAGGTCCGCCCCGGGAAAGCCCAAAGGTGAGGGCTGTGGGTCCATGAAGCATTGTTTCAAGGCTAAGAGTTGTTCGGCAAGAGCGGAGCGGTGCAGCATGTGTGGCTACTTGTTTCATGTCACCAGGGCATGCTACAGATCTTAGTTAGGAGGTCCGTGGCACAAAGTGGACTCTCGCACCCTCACAGTTATTCATGCTGTGTCTCCGAGCACCAGTGGTCACGCAGACTGTATGATGGAGTTGGACGGGATGGAAGTGTTGTTGTGGATTGATGCAGGAGCAGTGGGCTCTGTGCAAGATTGGATGACTGTGAGATGTTTTTCCCCACACGTCAGAATTGAGAAGGACCCGGCACTGCTTTGTGGTTGTAGAGGAGGACGGCTGGCCACGGTGAAAATGTTGGAATTGACGGCTTGCCACAAATCGGCCGAGATGTGGAACCGTGCAGTCCTGAGTGTGGTAGATGATGCAGTGTGGGATGAGGAACTGCCTGGCACCCTGGAGAGTGAGCAAGACAAATACATCCAGGGCCATCACAGGAGCGTTCCTGTGCCAGAGCCCAAGTAGCCCTACATGAGGGGACTGGGCTGCTGGCACGCCTGTGATGGTGGGTTGCACCGAGTGGCTGGCTCCATCTGTTCCTGGATTTCAGCTGGAAGGTACCAGTGAACAGGTGGTCACAATGGTGATGGCGGCGGCGAAGGTAAAAGAGGTCAGGCAGGACCGATTGGCACTGAGGGAGGAAGTGCCGAGCAGAGACACTGCAAGCCGAAAAGAACCCCTCTGGGTGCTGTGGATTAGATTCAGGCTTGGGGGGTGGTGAAATCATGGCAGGTGGAGGAGACTGTGAGTGGTGAGACTGGATGAGTGAGACATCCGAGGGTGAAAAAGAGGAGATGCACTAGTGCCGAGGTGACCTGCTGTGGCCCGAGGGGCGGTCCACTTCCAGGGGTGGATTAATGAAAGGACAGTACAGGGGGCCACAGGGTCATCTCCCCATGCTGTGTGTATATAGTTTTATAGTTTTGTTGTTTATTGTATACATTCCTGGGGATTTTTTTGTGCATTTTCTTTAATTTAGGAACACAGCAGTTATTTTCTTTAGTTGGACTGTTTCTTTTGGTATAGACAGCAGAATAATCCGTCTTGCTGTGTGCCAGTGGGACGGCAGTCCACCTGTCCTACCCTAGTTTTTAGTTGTTTTGTGTGACTGTGATAGGCCCGTTTTAGGAACCTCAGTTTAGTTTTCTTAGTGTGTGATTCAGGTTCTAAATTGCGGAGGGTCTCAACTGTGTGTGCGTGTTTTGGACTTTTTTGAAGGGGGGTGGGTGTTGTGTATAGTTTCGACTCTTATTTATGTGGTATGGGTGGTGGCTCCATCTTCCAGTTCTGCCACCACCTGGGGTTATAAGAGGGCAGTGAGCAAGAGGGGTGGTCTCTTGGCCACCTCTTCTGCCTAACAGTAGTGCCATGGTGTAAAGAGCCTCTTTAATAAACCTGTGTTCAGTCCGACACATGGCCTCGTCCTTGGCTCCATATTCATACATAACACTGGTGTCTTGATATTTTTTGTCTCCTCTGGGAGGAGACAAGGAATATCAAATTTTTATAAAAAAAAATGCAAATTCATGAGAAACGGAATAAAAATTATGTTAATGCAAATCCAAATTTATCACAAATAAGGGAAACTTATGATCAAAAACTGTTGAATATTCTGACTTATGTTGCACCTAAAAGTATACTTCTAAAGTGGATTTCAAACAAACCACAAACACTCTCTGAATGGCATAAAGTGCTGTTCGACCTCTTGCCAATGGAATATTTAACATATTGGTCTGAGGAATTTTTTTTTTATTTTTTTTTATCAGATACTAGTGCATACCCATGCATGCCAGTAGAAACCCGTACATGCCTGTAGAGGGGGTGCATTGGAACAGAATTCTTGCCATTCACAGGACAGTTGGTATAGCAACACAGCACTAAGTGGCAATCACATGTGATGGCTTTTGTATGGAGCAAAACATAAAAATCACACAAAATATGCCCTGCCACGATGAAGCAGGGTGTCCTCCTGTCTCAGACGAGTGCGATGTACTGCTGGAACCTCAGGTGCTTGTTCTTCTTCTTCTCTCGGCTACTGGTGGATAGCAAACAACTGAAAGGTGCATACCACCACCTACTGTACAAGAGTGTGTAATATTATGTCATCTGAGCCCGACCCCTAAGTTCTATGACTTAATCCTGTGTTATTTAAAAAAGAGAAAAGATCCCTTTTCGTGATTCTTATTGCATCTCCATCTCTATCTGTTCCCAGAATCCCAGTTAAATCCCATTCCCTACCGGCCTCTTGAACTTCATTTTCCATTATCTGTCTTTCATTTAAGTATTTGTGATGGTGTAATAAGATGTGCTTGACATTTTCTTTTACTCTACATTCTCTACATTTGTCACTTTCGCTTTTCCCCATGGTGAATAAAGTGCCATTTAAACGTGTGTGATCCAGTCTGAGTCTTGCCATAATGATGTCTTCCCTCCTTTTGGTTGTTATGAAATTCTTTATTGCAATAGATTTTTGTATTCTGTAATACGATCTACCTTTATGATCTTCATCCCATCTTTTTTGCCATAGCTCAGCTGCTTTTTTCTTGATTACTGCTTTCCCTTCACCTTTTCCAAGAGACAATGGTATAGTTATCTCTTTTCCAAGAGCAATGTTTGCTAATTTGTCTGCACAGTCATTCCCTTTCAACCCTTCATGTGCAGGAACCCAACAAAACTGAACTTTTCCACCACCCCTGTGTACCCTAAATAAACTGTGATATACGTAGCTCAATCACAAAGTCTTCCCTTGTAGATTTTAGTGTCTGTATGGTTTTTAACACTGCAAGTGAATCCATGCACACCATCACCCAGCCCAATCTGACCTCCTCCACCCACTGCAAAGCAATAATTATTACCACCATCTCTGCTGTAAACGCGGATGTAATGTTGGAGAGTCTTTTTGCGGTGGTCACTTTAAACTCTGGAATGGAAACTCCAACTCCGACAAAGCCCTCTTTGTTCTCTGAACCGTCAGTAAAGAGCTGTAAGAAGTTATAGTAATTGTTCCTGAGGTAAATGCTTGTTTTAACACCAACTTCACTCATATGCCAATCCTTTTTCCTCATTAGCAGACTAGCGTCTACTTCTATTCCCAGAAACAGTCAAAGAGGGAACATTACTCACTGAACTGGTGTTAGCTATATCAAGAGTGTGCAGCCCATACATTCTGATCCTTCTTTCAGTTGTCCACCCAAACCCATGTCCCTGGAAATTAGAGTGTTCCCAGCAGTCTCGCAGTGTTGTTTTTGAAATATTTGCATCATCACTTCCTTTCAGCTTGACCCAGTATGATAATGCAAGTTGATCTCTTCTCAAATCCATTGGCATTTCTCCTGCTTCTATTAAAACTGCATTGTTTGGTGTTGCTTTGACTGCTCCAATGCACAGACAAAGTGCTCTATGCTCTGCTTATTTTTTCCAGAGTCGTCTTTGCCACTGCTCCATAAATTATGCATCCGTAGTCTATTGTCGATCGCATTATTCATTCATTCATCCATTTTCTTCCATATTCTGTTAAACAATTTCAGCACCAGCTGCATTGATTGCATAGGCAACTGCCGGAACATAGCATAGCTTAACTGATCATATCCTGGAGCTGTGTATCCACTATCTTGCAAAGCTCTCTTAAGCTCTGACATTGTGAGCTTGAGGTCTAACACAGTCATGTCCTCTTTCACTTCATTTATTAAGTTTGCATTTTCTCTGAGTTTGTGCTGCCTTTGCTGTCTACGACTCTCACCAAGATGGTCTCCTCTATGCACTGCTGCAAATGTTCTACCTAGGACTTCTGCCTTTTCTTTGTCTGATACAGCCACCTTTATCAAATCCACTAAAGCTGGAATTTTAACTGATACCCTTTCCCCACTAATTTTTTAAACATACCCCAGACATCACCTAGTTCTGTTTTCCTACCAAGGGTGGAACAAAATTCTCTCCATGTTGACCTTTTCCTGTTTTTAATAATCCTTCGAGCAACTACACTTTTCTTTTTGTACTCTATTAAGTTTTCACTAGTCATATTCTTCCTCAGCTCTCTGAATGCCTTGTTTCGCTCTTTTACTGCAATACTACATTTGTCATTCCATCAGGGTACAACCTTCTTCCTACCCTGTGTTGTTTTCTTAGGTATACTTGCTATTGCAGCATTCAGAATATGATTGGTTACATGACTTGAACACTCTTCTATGCCACCTTCTAATGGTACCAAGTGACACGAATGGACACAGTATTGCCTAAATTTTCCCCAATCTGCCTTGTCAAAACATCATCTTGTAAAACATCTTCCCTCTTGTATGCATACTTCAGTTTTAATGACTGTAAGTATTGGGAAGTGATCACGTCCCATAGTTGTCCTGTTCATTACCGTCCATTCATAGGTGCTCACTAAAGAATCAGATACCAGAGTCAGGTCAATACATGATAATGTGCCCCTATGCACATCCACCTTGGTACCTTCACCACTGTTTAGACAAATTAACAATCTTTCATCTAACATCTCTTCCACAACATTTCCATTGTTATCTGTATGTGTGCTTCCCCACAAGCTATTATGGGCATTCAAGTCTCCACACCATACCTCTTTCATATGCCCTTCCCCTCCCATAATACTGAAAATATTTGATATTAACTTCCTACATGGGTTGTGATAATTAATCAGCTTAATATTTCCTTGTCCATTTGGCCTGCATGTTTCAATAATATTACACTCTATATCCTCAGGGGAGGAAATCACCCTATATGCCAGGCCATCTTTAATGGAAGTAGCACATCCTCCTCCATTTACAGTGTTAATTCTATCCTGTCTGATTGAATTGTATCCTGAAATAATAAAATCTAAGTGAAGTTGAAGCCATGTTTTTTTTTTTTTTTTTTTTTTTCCGGTTCCGGTTCTGCTGGACCGGCGGCGCCACACGAGTTGGCTGCCGTTTGCAACTGCCCTTTTCTTATCTTCCTTTTTCTTTCTACACCTTTCACTTTATATATATATCACGGACACACAGATCGCCCCAAGGGTGTCCCGAGTCGGCGGACGGAGCCACTGTTGCAGCGGGGGACGATACAGCAGGGAAGAGCTAGCTAGATGGCTAGCTAGCTCCAACCGCCACCCGGTGCTAACGGAGAAGCTCGACATGCCGAGGAACTGTGGCGAAAACGACGCGGGTGCCGGGCTGGAGTTTAGGCGGCGTGCAAGAAATATAAGACAGAATAATAAAGAGCGATGGCAAGAACCAAGCAGACCGCCCGTAAATCTACTGGAGGAAAAAGCCCCCCAGGAAGCAGCTAGCCACCAAGGCTGCTCGAAAAAGCGCTCCGGCCACCGGTGGAGTGAAGAAGCCTCACCGTTACAGGCCCGGTACCGTGGCTCTGAGAGAGATCCGTCGCTACCAGAAATCCACGGAGCTGCTCATCCGTAGGCTGCCCTTCCAACGCCTGGTGAGGGAGATCGCTCAGGACTTCAAGACCGACCTGCGCTTCCAGAGCTCCGCCGTCATGGCTCTGCAGGAGGCCAGCGAGGCCTACCTGGTGGGTCTCTTGTGCGCCATCCATGCCAAGAGGGTCACCACCATCATGCCCAAAGACATCCAGCTGGCCCGCCGCACCCGCGGAGGGAGAGAGAGCTTAGACTTTCTGCTGCACATTCACCAACCACAATGCTCCGCACTGTGTGCCTCTATCTATCTATCTATCTATCTATCTATCTATCTATCTATCTATCTATCTATCTATCTATCTATCTATATAGTAATATGTACATATGTGTACTAGCTGTTCTTGTTTTTTTCTTGCCTTCTGATTGTTGCTCTGAGTGTTGCTATCCCTGTGCTTTTGCAATCCTGGAATTTCCCCATTGTGGGACTAATAAAGGCTTATCTTATCTTATCTTATGTCTCCTGTACACACACTACCTGTGGAACAACTTCTATTTCGTAAAGATACTTCTTGAGTTCTTGTCTGTTTGCTATAAGACTCCTCGCATTCCACTGTAGTATGTGTAATACTATAATTAAGGTCTTGTTTCAGCATGTGCTGTCTCCCCAGTTTCAGCTTTCAATAAAGCATGAATCTGGTCAGCTGTGATATATTTCACATCTAGGAAGCTTCCTGCTGCTTCTACCAATGGTTTTGATCCTTTCACTTTTCTTCTTTAGCTGTGCAGCAACATTCATGATGTGGCTGATAAAAGCTATAAAGTTTGTCCTCTTGACAATCAATGTGTCATCATCCATTTTGCATTTGTGAACACAAACATTCCTTGTAGCGGCACAATCTTGTGCTTGCGTGGGACCCGTTGATGGCTGGGCTTCCGTTTGAACTGTACTTCTTTGAGGAAGGCCTGCTTTGTTTCTGACTATTCCTGCCTCTCTGTCTTTAGAGCTTCCGCAAACAAGATTTTCTTAGTTATTCTAATTTCCTGGACTTGTCTAGCTTCCCTCTGCACAACACATCCTCAGTATGCAGCACTGTGCTCACCCCCGCAGTTGCAACACTTTGGCATCCTTGTCACATTTACCATATCTGTGCTCCCCTCCACATCTAGCACATCTTAGCTTTCCCTTACATTGCTGAGCAGTGTGACCCATCCTTTGACATTTGTAGCACCTGAGTGGCTTTGGGACGTATTCTCTGACACTGTTATACATGTATCCTATTAGGACTGATTTAGGGAGTGTTTCCTCAAACTGAATCATGACCGACAGTGTGTCCTTCAGTGAACCTTCTCTTTTAGTCTTTAGCCTTTTCACATCCTTCACCTTTCCTCCTTGGATCTCATGTTTCACTTCTTCCATAGACATGCACAAAAGGACACCTGATATAACTCCCCTCAAGTTAGCTGTCGCACCAGGAACATGCACCTTCTTTTGTTCTCCATTTAAACATGTCATTGCCAGTACTTTTTGTTGCTGTTGTTTACTTGTGGCATGAATTAACAGCCACTTGTTATTCAAGTACTTTGCAAACTTAACTCTCCCAATTTCTTTCTCAATTGCTTTTGTTAGCTTAACCAGGTGATAGTGTCCCCCACCCTGACCGAACTCAATGACAACCTTCCAGTCATTCCCTACATCCTCACACTACCATCCATTTTGGCTAGTTCGTGTTTTCTTTACATTGTTACTTCCTCCTGCATCACTCACATCTGACCTGCTCCTTGGTCTTGTTGCCCTCTAGCTGCTCTTTTCTGGCCTCCAGGCCTGGATAGTGTCTAGCCTACCTCATCTTTATCGTATCTGTCAGAGCTAGATGCCATAATGTTACAGACAGCATAGTTTTTGCTATCCGCCTCAAACAAATCAATCCTTCTGACGTGCAGCAGTTGTCTTCAAGACAAATCTTCCTAAAGACAAACTGTCCTATGATCTCTGTGGTCTATGTGACATCATAAAGACACATTTGTCGTCTTATGATGCCTGAGTTCATAGGATGTCCTATGATGTTCAGGCAGAGATCATAGGCCGTCCTATGATGTCCTATGAAGCGTGACACACAGACAGACAGACAGACACACAGAGATTTCTTGCTTTTATAGAGTGATGGTTACCTTTTTTGATTATACTGGCCTTAGACTGAAAAATTCTTGCTTGAAGGTACTTCCTCGATGACAAATAGATGGTTTTGCCTCCTTGTTCATACTTCACTATTTTGTTATTGTGATGATTATGATTATTATATTTTTTTATGAAATCTTACCATATCTATCATGTGAAACTGCGTTTTGCTCCATTTGTATGGGTGTTTTGTTTTTGTTTTTTTTCTTTTGATTGATCGAGGGGTGGGTTATATATAAAATCTGAATTTTTACCTCCGCCAGGCCGCAGGCCACAGGAGGTAATGTTTTTGCCGGCGTTTGTTTGTCTGTCTGTCTGTCTGTTGGTTAGCAAGATAACTCAAAAAGTTTTGGACGGATTTGGATGAAACTTTCAGGCGTTGTTGGAAATGGTACAAGGAAGAACTGATTAAATTTTGGGGATGATCCGGATCACCGTCTGGATCCAGGAATTTTTTTAAAGGATTCTTTAACATTGTGAGATAGGGCCATTTTCAACATGTCTGCAGGCGCAATGGAGGGCGCTGGTCGTCGTGTCTGACGAACACGAACTCCGCATTCTTCAAAGTTTTAGGCACAAAAGCAATCGGAAAACAGTGGTGGGCCGGGCCCGGCAGCGTGCCTGTGTTTCCGCTACGCTGCAAAAGCTGAGATGGGCAGCTGACCCGCACGGGATTATTTGGCAGAAATTCCCCGGGCAGCCATAGGGGCTGGGCAAAAACGAGCTCGCTGCCGGGGAAGCTTCCAAATCCTCTTTTGGCATGGAGTGCAACCTCAATAAAACCCATGCCAACCTGTCTACCCAATTTGCATCCGTCAGTGAACCCCTGAGTGCTGCTTTCAGTGATCTATGAAAACGCTGGCATAACCCATTGGCCTGTGGGTTGTATGCGGTTGTGCGATGAATCGCAACGCCCACAGCCTGGGAGTTTGGAGATGGAGGAGATGGACACAACAGCAACACTTGAGTTTATTACCTCCGCCAAGGAGGTAATGCTTTTACTGGCATTTGTCTGTTTGTCTGTCTGTTTCACCAGAGGTGGTTCTTGCCCTAGAGAGGAACCCATTACATTTTGGGGATGATCTGGGAATGCATACCTCAGCCAAGGCTCTTCTCACAGTGTGTCAGCCACAAAACTCCAAAACTAATGGACAGACTTGGATGCAATTTTCACCACAAGTGGCGATAGGCCTACACACAAGCCCATTACATTTGGGAGGTGATCCATGAGAAACGGAAGGAGCCTTGGCGGAGGTATGTGCTCTATGAGTGCTTTTCTAGTTATGTCTGTAATTATTTTGTGCTTATTTGTTAATAAAATACTATTGAAAAAAAATCTAAATTTATAAGTGAAAACTATCTCATTTATACAGCAATATTTAAAAAGTTACAAGAAAAAACTAAATTCATGAGAAAATCTGGCTAATTTACAAAAAAAAAAAAAAAATCACAAATTCACAAGACAAAAGTTACATGTGCCGAAAGAGTTGAAATTCCCAAGAAGAAAAATAACATACAAATTTGCACAAACAACTTGCACAAAAGTCCTGGTAATTTATGAGAATAAAGTTGTAAAGTTATGAGAAAAAAATGTGAACATTAACAAAGAAAAAGGTGTGAATTTACAAGAAAATTTCACCAAAATTTACAAAGAAAAAAAGCTGAAAATTAACAAAAAAAACCCATAAATTTACAAGAAGAAAGCTGCAATTTCATGAAAAAAAGCTTGCAAATATTCACAAAAATCTAAAAACCAAAAAGAAATATTATTTATTTTTCATGTGGTGGTGGAACATGGAAATCACAGCAGAGGCCTGAACGGCGTTCCTCCGGCATGACAACTTCATCACAGCTGCGTCCAACACGCTCCGGTCACCGATTCAGAGCTGTGGCATGCTGGGAGTTTGTTGTGATTTGTCATCCTGCCGCTGTTCGCTCTAATGACCCTGTGACAGCGAGCCCGGCGCCGGGAATCCATCATCCTCTTCTCTGAGGCTCATTGGCTCGCTGCCCCGTCCAGGACAAACTCGCCCACTGCCGGCGCCGCCACTGCTGCCAACAGCAAATAAACGTGACAGCAGGTTTACAAGAGGCGGGTCAGCCGGGAGGAGAAAGACATGAGACGCTTTAATGTCGCTGTGGCTGACTCAGCTGGTGGATCATGTGGCCAGAAGTCAAAGTATTCATTATAAAGAGTACAAAAGTACTAGGAAAGCATGTACGTCTATACATACACGTACTGCATATGTCTACATCGCTATATAGCCTATATATATGTAAATAAAATGGCATGCCATTCAGAAAAGTATTATAAAGTATATATAATGCGGCAAGAAAACACATATGAAACATTTGGAATGACTCCAAATGATGACTGATGTTTTTTGCAATCATTTGTTATATGTAATTTGATCAGCATCTAAGTTCCAAGTATAGACAAACACAATTTGCTTAATCCAGGGGTCTGCAACCTATGGCTCCAGACCCACATGTGACTCTGGAGCCCATTATCACTGGTTCCCCCGTGGGTTTGACACAAACGGTGGAAACAACCTAACACATATATATGTGTTGGTAAGAACAAACCAATCTACCATTCAGTAGTTTAGAGACTTTAAAATTTTATGATTTAGTTGATTATAAAATTATACAAATAATGTATAAAGCATATTATAGTTTGCTTCGTTGCTGTATTCAGAATCTGTTTGAATTCAGAAAAAGTTGGTATGAACTTAGGGATACAGGTTTATTAAAAAAAAACAAAATTGAGAGTAAATATACAAACCAGATGTACAGTGGTGTGAAAAAGTGTTTGCCCCTTCCTGATTTTTCATTTTTTTGGATGTTTGTCACACTTAAATGTTTCAGATCATCAAACAAATTTAAATATTAGACAAAGATAACACAAGTAAAACAGAAAATGCAGTTTTTAAAAGAAGATGTTTAAAAGGTAAAAAAAAAAAAAAAAAAAAAAATCTACATGGCCCTGTGTGAAAAAAAGTGATTCCACCCCATTAAAACATAAATTAACTGTGGTTTATCACATCTTTGGAAAGTTGAGTTGAATTTCTCTAGCCACACCCAGGCCTGATTACTGCCACACCTGTTCTCAATCAAGAAATCACTTAAATAGGACCTGCCTGACAAAGTGAAGTAGACCAAAAGATCCTCAAAAGCTAGACATCATGATGTGATCCAAACAAATTCAGGAACAAATGAGAAACAAAGTAACTGAGATCTATCATTCTGGAAAAGGTAAAAAGCCATTTGTAAAGAATTTGGGACTCCAGCGAACCACAGTGAGAGCCATTATCCACAAATGACGAAAACATGAAACAGTCGTAAACCTTCCCAGAAGTGGCCGGCCGACCAGAATTACCCCAAGAGTGCAGCAACAACTCATCCAAGAGGTCACAAAAGACCCCACAACAACAGTCAAAGAACTGCAGGCCTCACTCGTCTTGTTTTAGGTCAGTGTTCATGACTCTACCATAAGAAAGAGACTGGGCAAAACTGGCCTGCATGGCAGAGTTCCAAGACAAAAGCCACTGCTGAGCAAAAAGAATATAAAGGCTCATCTCAGTTTTGCCAGAAAATATCTTGATGATCCCCAAGTCTTTTGGGAAAATGCTCTGCGGATTGATGAGACAAAAGTTGGAAGTTTTTGGAAGGTGTGTGCCTCATTATGTGGTCCAGTGACACAGTGATTAGCACTGTGGCAGCACAGCAACTCACCCTTGGCCATGGGATCCCGGGTTTGATCCCACCCCCTGACCAACGGTGATCTGTGTGGAGTTTGCATGTTCTCCCCGTGTCTGCGTTTGTTTACGCTGGGATTTCTCCGGTTTCCTCCCACAGGCCAAAAACATGCAGGTTAGGTTAATTGGAGACTCTAAAGTGGCTCTAGGTGTGAATGTGTAGGTGAATGATGAATGGATAGTGCCATACCGTGGCTGCTTCATCCATCCAGGTGGATGCCCTGAATTTCCCCTCTGGGGATCAATAAAACACACACACACACACACACACACACACACACACACACAAAAAAAAAAGATACATCCAGAGTAAAAGTAACACAGCATTTCAGAAAAGGAACATCATACCAACAGTAAAATATAGTGGTGGTAGTGTAATGGTCTGGGGCTGTTTTGTTGCTTCGGGGCCTGGAAGACTTGCTGTGGTATATAGAACCATGAATTCTGCTGTCTACCAAAAAATCCTGAAGGAAAATGTCCGGCCATCTGTTTGTGACCTCGGGCTGAAGCACACTTGGGTTCTGCAGCAGAACAATGATTCAAAACACACCAGCAAGTCCACCTCTGAATGGCTTAAGAAAAACAAAATGAAGACTTTGGAGTGACTTAGTCAAAGTCCTGACATGAATCCGATTTAGATGCTGTGGCATGACCTTATAAAGGTGGTCTGTGCTCGAAAACCCTCCAACGTGGCTGAGTTACAACAATTCAGCAAAGATGAGCGGGCCAAAATTCCTCCACAGCGCTGTAAAAGACTCATTTCCAGTTGTTGCAAATGCTTGATTGCAGTTGTTGCTGCTAAAGGTGGCCCAACCAATTATTAGGTTTAGGGAGCAATCACTTTTTCACACAGGGCCATGTAGGTTTGGATTTTTAAAAATAATAAACACCTTCATTTAAAAATTGCATTTTGTGTTTACTTGTTATCTTTGTCAAATATTTAAATTTGTATGATGATCTGAAACATTTAAGTGTGACAAACATGCAAAAAAATGAGAGATCAGAAAGGGGGCAAACACTTTTTCACACCACTGTATATCTGTGAATGGAGTAAATTTGTAGAATAATAGTGAGAATTAATTAAGGATGTGTAGTTCAAGTTAAGGATGTGTAGTTCAAGTTTCTTATTTAAAAATAAGTTTAAAAGTATTATAGTAATGAAATATATGATGCAATGTGAGTCCTTTGTTTGATAAAGGGCTTGGAAAATTAAGTTTTTGTTTTTGTTCTGTTTCTGTATATTCAGTTTTACTGCAGGTTAAATAAAATAAGCTATTGCTTAAACCTAACACCTTTTTTGGTCAATTTTTTGTGTACAATGTTATATGTGCAGTGTGTCTATGCTGATTCTTGTGACCGAAATAAACTAAAAATGAATGGAAAAAAAGTTGACAAAAACATCACAAAAATCTTACATATCTATTGTGAAAAGCTCCAGATTTACTATAAAAAATTGCAAATTTATGATTTAAAAAACAACAAATTTTCAAAGGAAACTCTGCAAAGTTGCAAGCAAAATGTTACAATTTATAAGGAAATTTGAAAATGTATGTAGAGAAAAGTCTCAAACTCATGATAAAATTTTACTAGAAATACTTCAGATTCATATGAAAAACATCACAAATTTTCAGGAAAAAAACTTTCAAACCAAAAAAATCACAAATTTATCATAGAAAAAAGATACAAATTTACAGTAAAAAGCTGCAAATTAATGAAAACAAAGTTTAAAATGTTACTTGCAAAAGACACACATTGGCACAGAAAAAGTTTAAAATGCACAACAGAAGAAAAGCGCAAATTTGCTCACTTCTACAACAGACAAATATTTGATTTAGAAAAAAAAAGTCTACAAAAGGAATTTCAATTCAGTTCAATTCAACTTTATTTATAGAGCACCATTTCACAACAGTCATCTTATAGCACTTTCAACTGTAGGGGAAAACCTCACAATTTCAGAATTTGCAGTATAACAGAAAGACATCTTACTTTGGCAAGTATTAGTTGTAGCAAACATATGACCAAAAATGCAAGAAAATTTGATAAATCTGAAGATTAAAACAATGCATTTATAAGAAAAATCTGAACTCTGGATCTAACTTGAGAAAAAAAGTTGCAGATTTAAAAGTAAAAGCTGATTTCTAAGAAAATAGTGTCATATATAAAAGCTCCAGACATATTTTTCTGGGACAAAATTAGCTTTAAATGGCTCTTTTCACGGGTGATGCTGCAGAACACTGTCTTAACCTGATACCACACAAACAATTATAATAGTTCATGTCTATTGTGGACACATGCATTAAGCATTCACAGTGCTGGTGGAAGAAGTAAGTGAACCCTTGGATTTAATAAGTGGTCAAACCTCCTTTGGCAGCAATAACCTCCAATAAACACTTTGGGTAGTGGCTGATCAGACCCGCACAACGTTCAGGAGAAATTTTGGACCATTCTTCCCCAGCCACAATGTCCATGGGGACTCCAACAAAGGTTAAATGTGGGCTCTTTTATGGGTCCCATGTGGGTTTGTCATTATGGACTTTACCTGTTTACCTATTTTCAACTTATTTGCTCATAAATTTGCTACTTTATTGTAAATTTGTGACTTTTTCCACCAATTTAATCAATTTTTCTCAAAAATTTGAAACATTATAAATTTGCAACTTATTTTTTAATGTAAATTGATGTTTTTCTCATGAATTTGTGATTTTTTTCTTCTAAATTTGCTACTTTTTGTCATAAATTTGCTAATTTTTCTTGTAAAACAGACTTTTTCTTGCAAATTCACTAACTTTTTCTTGTAATTTTGTTACTAGCTCATAAATTTGTCACTTTTTACAGTGATCTTGCAACTTCTTCCTCATAAATTTACTTTTTTCCTTGTAAATTTATTTTCTTGTAAGTTTGTAAGTTTTTCTCATATCTTTGCAACATTTTTCTTGTAAATTTGGAACTTTTTCTCATAAAGTTTCACTTTTTTCTCATAAATTTGCTTTGACCTTTTCTTTTGTATATATAGTATGTCAGTTTTTTTTTCAAATGAATTTTCACAATTTCTCATAAATTTGTGACTTTTTTGCATAATTTTGCCTGTGGCAAGAGTGTTATTAAAGCCTGCTCAGCCATATTAAACCCATGTGGGGCCAGATGGGTTTAAAGCAGGTAAACAGATGACCTGCTTACCTATACCACAGGAAAAGTCCAGTGGGCAAACATAGATGGGGTCAACATAAAACCTGAGGACAAACCCACATGGGACCGATAAGACAGCCCAGCTCAAGCCTACAATGGGGCCCACATGGGCATGCTGGCTGGGTCTTTACCAAACTTTTTGAGTTTGCTATTCACAAGAAGCATCTGCTGATGTGAACCATATGTTGCATAAAATAGTGAGAACTAGAGTAACAGCTAAAGGCTTGAAGGAATCATTAGAACTGGTTAACATCTCTGTTCATGAGTCTGCCATATGCAAATCATTGAATAGGACATCCGAGATTGGGCATGGCAGCTGCGTCCCACCTGCCAGTCGATAGAGAGGACTGGTGTGTAACCATAAGGGCCATAGCAGCATGTTTCAGTGCTATCTGGCGAAGAAGAAGTCGCCCTTCAAGAAGGCAGAGTCTGCCACTGATGAGAAATAAGGGGACATGTTATATAGCTCATTGTCATGGTCCGAGCACTGATCCCGTACGCACTCGAGCCATACATCATCTCCACCAGGCTTGACAACAGTGGTTACCTTCTGGCTCCCCGAGCTCTTATTGTGACAGCGCTAGGGGGAGCTTCCTGCTGTCAAAGCCCAACAGCTGTGCTGCATTTATGGTCATCAGCAGCCCGGCATTTAAGCGGATGCTGAGAACAGTACAATGCAGCAGTCTCGTCAATAATCTCGTGGATAATCATGGATATTCTTTGCCAGACGTTGAGAGAGCAGTTCTCGTCTCAGACATCACCTATTCCCTGTTCCTGGTCTAGTTTGTAAGTAGGTGTGTGTAGCCTTACGATTCCCAGTGTCTTGTGTAGTGTGTGTTAGCCCTCAGCGGCTCATTACTTTGTGTGTTCTTGTGTTGTGAATAAACATTATGCAAACCTCATTGGCGACTTTTGGCGTCTTATGGTGGCTTGCGAGGGCCACCGCGTGACACTCATAACATTAAAGAAAAATGCTCAGACTGGCTCATTCAGCAGTGAAGGTTTTAGACTCTTGGAATTACACCCTGAAAGACATAGATAGATAGATAGATAGATAGATAGATAGATAGATAGATAGATAGATAGATAGATAGATACTTTATTTCGAACAAAAAAGTATAACAAAAACAAAACAAATGACAAATGCAATAAAGTTACAGTATACAGTGTTCGAAAGGGAGAAGGAAGAAGTGAACACTTATTAATTCCATCTCCTCTTTTCCATAAATACACCCATGTGAATTATATACAAATTACCACATTTAAGACCCCAAGTAAACAATTAACTGTATTTTGTACATATCAACATTAACACCCATCCATCTTAGCATACATTGATGTCCATACATCAAAACCAGCCTCAAACAACACAGATATACACAGTGCTGTCCCACCCACCATTCCATAGTGTCTCAGAGTGAGCATAGTGAATCGTACATATAAATACTACTCTTCTAACATATATCCTTTCAGCAAATAATGTTTGTACCTCTTTTTGAATTGATTTCTTCTTCTTCTTTCTTCTTCATCTCTTCTTCCGGCTTTCAGAGAGAGCAGACGCATTTCTTCTCCTCTCCCTTCTCCTCCTCCTCCCTTGACTGATTCCAGCTTGCTGTGTCCTGTCTGTGTGTCGCTCTTCTTCTGCTGCATCTCACCCCAAACGGAAAATTACGGAATTGAGCTGGGCTTTAATTGCAATTGAGACCACTTTAAAAGAAGATCGGGCCAGGGGGAGCCCAAGTGGGGAGACTCATGGGACAATTGGAAACTCATGTGTCTGTGTGATTTGATTGAAGATGCGGAAGACATCTATCTGTTTGGCTTATGATCACAGGATTTCTACTGTTTGGCTCTGGAGTTTCCTGGTGTATTGGAAATTAAAGAAGTTGGAAGAGCTGGTCAAAATGCGGACCCGGCGAAGCTCCTTCAACAATTCGACCAGCTGGGGAGTGCACTGATAGCAGCAAATGGTGAACTGATTGGCGAACTGAATCAGAAGGTGGGAAACATCTTGGAGTCGCTGGGTGCTCTCCAGGGAATGATTTTAAAGCCTGTGAAAGTGTGATGCACAGAATCGCATGAGAGAGGAAATTTTTATGCTCTAAGTGAACTGTGCTCATCAGGCCTTGATTCGGCGTCCTTGGAAGACTCATTCCTCCAGGAGAAGAGACAAACCAGAAGGGAGTTTTGGCTTCTCTTAACCCAAACAACTGCTGTTGTACATCAATCTGAACTCTCCAAGGACAGCGTTATCATGTGACTAACATGGAATTTTACCATCTGGCATGAAGAGAGATGAACTCTGTGGACATGTTTATCTATGTTTAGAATACATGGACATAACATCCAGCCGTTGCCTAGGAGATGATTTTTGTTGTGCACCAGTGACTGATACATTCACACTGCACTCACACTGATATCATATGACTGATATACACACACTGGTCTCTCTCTTTTTCTTTGTTAATGTGTGGATAACTTGTCTGCTAAGTGTGCATTGAGGGTTTTTTTTCTATGTGATCATAATCTTGTTCACTCGAGCGCTATTCTGATAACTATGTTTTTTTCTCTCTGCCCAATGTGTCATCCCCTTCCCCTCTCCCTCTTTACCCCCACTGTATTAGGCACCTTGTCGGCTGCCGCGTCATTAGTGAGCGCTTAATATAAGCGCACCTAATGTCAAGTCAAATTCCTCGTATGTGTAAACATGCTTGGCAATAAAGTTCATTCTGATTCTGATTCTGACTCTGATTTCTGTTTGTACATAGTTTCAGTTCCGGCTCCAGACTGTTCCACAAATCCACCCCACAGACAGATATGCACATACTTTTCTTGGTTGTTCGTATCTTGGGTTTTGTAAAGTTTAAGTCTCCTCTCAAATTATGATCATTGTCTCTTTTTTTAAAATATTTTTTGTATATTATTTGGGAGTTGATTATTAATTGCCCTGTACATTACTTATGCTGTCTTAAATTTAACTAAATCCATGAACTTTATGACATGTGACTTTAAAAACAACGAATTGGTATGGTCTCTATATCCTACATTATTTATTATCCTTATAGCTCTTTTTTGTAATGTGCATATTGACTGTAGGTTGGTCTTGTAGGTGTTTCCCCAGACTTCTACACAGTAGTTAAGATAAGGTAGAAACAGTGAATTGTACAGTAAGACCAATGATTTATAGCCCAAGATGTGTCTTGTCTTCCCCAGTATGCCTATGCATTTTGCCAACTTGGCCCGGATGTGACTGATGTGAGGTTTCCAGCAGATTTTATTGTCTAGCGTCACCCCCAGAAACTTATTTTCCTGTACTGTTTCTATTCAGGTATCATCTATCGTCACCATTATTTCATGATTTATTTTATAATTTCCAAACAACATAATCTTTGGGTTTTTTTAGATTTAGAGATAACTTATTTTTGTTGAACCACTGCGTTAACTTTTTCATTTCAGTTGTGACCACCTCTAAAACCTGCTGCAAATTCTCACCAGTGCAAAGGATATTTGTGTCATCCGCAAACAAAATAAATTTCAGAATTTTTGATACTTGGCATATGTCATTTATATACAAAATAAAGAGTTTGGGTCCCAAAACTGACCCCTGGGGCACACCACAAGTGATGTCCATGAAGGGTGATTTGTGCTCACCAATTTGTACAAATTGTTGTCTGTTACTTAAATAACTTTCCACCCAACTCAGTCCGGCCCCTCTTATCGCATACCTTTCCAGTTTCCTTAGTAGTATTCTGTGGTCAGTGGTGTCAAAAGCTTTCTTTAAATCTATAAATACTCCTACAGCAAACTTTTTTTTATCTATACAACTAGTAATTTCTTCTATAAGTTCGAACAGTGCCAAAGATGTAGATTTATCTGCTCTAAAACCATACTGACTGTCTGTAAGGAGGTTGTGTTTTTCACTGAAATCATCCAGTCTCTTAGTGAAGATTTTTTCAAGTATTTTGGAGAATTGTGAGAGTAAAGAGACTGGCCTGTAATTTGTGAAACAATGACTGCTCCTGTTTTGTATAGAGGTATTACTTTTGCTATTTTCATTTTGTTTGGAAATTTACCAGTTTGAAATGACAGGTTACAGATGTGGGTGAGTGGCTTAACAATTCCTTCAATTACCTTTTTCACTATTGTCATGTCAATTTTATTCCAGTCCGTTGATTTTTTGTTCTTAAATTTACTCACAGTCTCGATAATTTCCTTTTCAGTAACTGCACCCAAAAAGATTGTGTTTGGATTTCTATCTTCTATTTCATTTACAGAACCACTGTTGTTTGTTTCTGTTGTCACTATTGATTTTGCTAATTCAGGACCAACGTTTACAAAAAAATTATTGAAACCACTGACCACATCCTCCATATTATTTATCAAATTGCCATTTTCAATAAAATATTCTGGATAATTAGCATTCTTAGGTCGATTACTAATAATCCCATTGAGTACTTGCCATATTCCTCTTAAGTTATTTTTATTATCCTCTAATATTCTGTTGTAATATTCTTTCTTACAGGTCCTCATTATATTAATAAGCTTATTTTTATATCTTTTATATTTGATCTCAGCCTCCACTGTTCTGCACTTAATGAATTGTCTGGACCAACAGGGTTAAGGCTGGAGAACGTAAGTTTACAAACCGGTTCACCCCCGCTTATTTGCGATGTATCCACCGGGCGACCTCGCCCAGTGGTGCCGGCCACGTGACGCCGTCGTGTTTTTGATGCGGTGCACTCCCTGGCACACCCGGGAGTACGCACTTCGGTGAAAATGGTAGCAGAGAAGTTTGTTTGGCCGAGCCTGCGCAAGCCCGTGAAGGAGTGGGCTAGAGCCTGCATGTCCTGCCAGCGGGCCAAAGTTCACAGACACACAAAATCCCCTTTAGAGCCTTTCCATGTCCCGGCTAAGAGGTTTGATCATGTGCACGTAGATCTAGTGGGACCCCTGCCGCCCTCGCAGGGGTTCACACATCTCCTGACAATGGTGGACCGGACCACGCGTTGGCCGGAAGTGGTCCCATTGCAGTCTACCACAGCAGCAGAGGTAACTCGCGTTTTTTTAACAGCCTGGGTAGCGCGGTTCGGAGTCCCGTCGGACATTACGTCCGATAGGGGTCCGCAGTTCGTTTCCAGAGCTATGGTCAGCCATGGCCAGCGGCTTAGGGGCAACAGCTCATCGCACCACCGCTTATCACCCACAGGCCAACGGTTTATGAGAGCGTTTTCACAGGTCATTGAAGGCAGCCCTCAGAGCGTCGCTCACGGATACAAATTGGGTAAACAAACTACCATGGGTTTTATTGGGGTTGCGTTCAGCACCCAAGGAGGATTTAGATGCCTCACCTGCTGAATTAGTGTTTACTCAACCTCTCAGGCTGCCAGGAGAGTTCCTGCCAGCCCATGCAGCACCCGAGCGCCCCCCGGTGTGGGGACCTCTAAGTGGCACGGGGGCAGAAATGCTCCCGGGCCCCGCTCATCACACGTTTCCGCGGGTTTTTGTTCCCAAGGCTTTGCAAAACGCAGAGTTTGTTTTTGTCAGGCACGACGCCCAGCGTCACAGTCTCCGCCCACCTTATGATGGTCCGTTCCGAGTGCTGGAAACCGGGGAGAAATATTTTGTACTGGACTTGGGGGGCAGGAAAAAGACAATCAGTGTTGACAGATTAAAGCCTGCTTTTGTGTTACGTGACGAACCTATACGGCCGGCGGGGGCGCCTCGACGCGGCAGGCCTCCCAAGGGACAGCCCCTAGTTCCCCAGCAGGGGGCAAATAACCCTTCTCCCCCTCATTCCACAGGCGCACCGCAGGATGGCACAACACAGGCTGCGAAGCCTGCATTCAGCAGATTCGGGAGGAAATTGAAGCCTAAGCAACGGGCAGAGTGATGTGTATTTGGATCAACCCGTGTAAATTGTGCTGTAGATCCTGCAAAGGGGGGGGTGTAAGGGTGTAATGTGTATGACTGCCCATTATGGACATGAGGGCGGTGTGTGTGTGTCCTTTCTTGACATAGTGTGTATGACTGTCCATTATTGACTTAAGGTTGGTGTATGTCCGTTCTTGGGCGTTTCAGGGGGAGTGATGTGGCATAACGTTATGTAGCTCACATATTCCTTGGCAGAGACTCAGACATGAAGGAACTTTGAGCTCACAGTGTGTATTGACATCACGCCCCAGATGAACATTGAGTCTGGACCCCCTGCGGACTAGAGGAGAAGTGAGAAGATCTGAGAGTGAACCTGAAGAGACTGCCTGACTCCTAAGGTCAGACAGAGAAGCCGAGAGGACAATGGGAGGATTAGTTATGAATGGAATTCTGTGTTTGATGTGAATGTGATTTGTGTCTGTTGTAACAGTATAAAGGTATGTGGTTTATCTCAGCTCGCCCTCTTCATTCCCTAGCTGAGAGAGGAGCTGTAGGATTTGATATGGAATAAACCAATACTGAAAAATCATTCAGTCTCTTCATTTCGAGTTTCCTACAATATAATGTATTCTTCTTTTTACATGCATTTATTAACCCCTTGGTGACCCAAGGGATATTTTTCTTTTGTTGTCTGTCACTGTATTGTTTTATAGGATAGTTTTTATTGTACAATGATTGAAATATTTGTAAAAAATTACCATATGCTTTATTTATATCATTTTCATCATAAACTATCTTCCAATCTTGTATTAATAATCCCTTTGTCAGTAAATACATAGATTCTTTGGTTCTTATTCTTTTATATTTAATATTTTTGGTATACTTTTTCTTCCTATAATCACATTGATAGACAACAAAAATCGGCAGGGGGTCACTGATATCATTCAATAAAAGCCCACTCCTGATATTATTTTCCATAATGTTTGTGAATATGTTATCTATTAGTGCGGCACTGTGTGACGTGACTCTGCTAGGTCCGGTAATTGTTGGATGTAAGCCCATACTGTACATTGTGTTGATAAATTCTTCTGTCAAACTATGTTGTTTTGAATTCATCAGATCTATATTGAAATCCCCACAGATGAACATAACTTTATGAGTTAGTTTTGCATACATTTTTTTCCATCCAGTCCTTAAATAAGTCAATGTTTGATCCAGGTTTTCTATATACACAGCTCACTACTACTGTATATTCTTCACATTGTCCAGACAGATTTCAATTGTAATACATTCAAATAAATCATCTACAGTTACTGACAGATTTTCAACAACCTTGTATTTCAAGCTCTTGTCAACATAAATTGCAACTCCTCCCCCTTTTTTTCACTTTTCTATTTATATAATTTAATTCATAGCCATTCATGGTAAAATCCACTCCTTTCGCTTCACTGAGCCACGTCCCTGATAGTGCCACAATATTGAATGGCTCTTTAAACTGATGTAAATAATCTTTAATGTTATTAAAGTTGGCATAGAGACTTCTGCTGTTGAAGTGGATCATAGAAATATTGAAATCAGATGTGACCATTGTGTTAAACTGTTCATCCGTGTAGTAACTACAGTCATTATTGATGGAGCTAAGTAATTATTATCAGGGTCTATGTTATATTCTACGTCCTGTGGGTTGTGATCTGTATATTCAAAAACTTTCAGTTCCTGTTGTTCCTGTTTGTTGATCTTTTGTTTCATGTTGTTAAATGTCTTGTAGCAGATGAGTATACCCCTTCAGTGTCCTACAATTGTCTGTTGTTGCTGTGACTCCAGTTCATAACATTCATTGATATTTGTCCAGTTCCATAATATTACGGATGTTAATGACCTTGGCTTCTTCAGGTAATCCATTTAATTTGATGTATATTTTACAGTTTGATGTCTAGGTGTTTTGAATCTTTTTCTGCTTTCTCAGGTATCTTGCTTTTCTGGCTATTTCTGCATTTTCTTTTGTGAGGTGCTCGTTAATGTAAATGTTCGTTCCTTTCAGTTTCCTACCTTGTTTTAAGAGCACAGTCTTGTGTTTTCTGTTGACAAACCTCATGATCACAGCCGGTTTGTCGCCGTTTTTCCTGTGCAGAAGGTGGCAGGTCTCAATGGTGTTACAGTCCAGCTGGATTCCTTTGGACTGCATGAAGGCCGCCACTTGTTGCTCCATGGATTCATCTTCCAGCTCGTCGAGCCTCCCTCCGCTGTCCGCGGCCACCGCTCCCGCATACGATCGTGGTTTAACGTGGAGCCCCGTGATGATCACGTCGTTCACCCGGGTGTTCTGCTCCAGTTCCGACACTCTGCTCTCCAGATACGCCAGCCTGTTGTCCTTCTCGGCATTCTGGATCCGCAGCGCTTTCACCACCTCAACCAGGTCCAGAATGTTTTTTTGCTGCAGTTTAACAGCAGAAATCTCTTCAGCCAAGAAGTCCAGCACTCTTTTAATGTTGTCCACCTCCTCAGTCTGCTGAACTTTCTTGGGACCCATGATCCCGGCCGATGTACGTTGATTGTGATCGTAGGAAAAAACAAAACAAAACATGTGGGAGAAATCCCTTTGTTCTCCCGGAGTGTGAGGAGACTGATTGCTTCACCAGCCACTACAATATTAAGTTATGACACTGGCAATTTCTCTTTTTTTCGCACGAGCAGGTTCACTCTCCAGCGGTAGTTACAAAGCAACAGCTCAAAACGCCAGCTCTAAACTGAGTTTTAAAGCAAGAATGAACTGGGAGCCTTTACCTGTACATCCTCACCTTACATGCCACAACCGGAAGTGTGGCATGTTTGATCACTTCAGCTGTGATCAAACATTTCTGGTCTCGTGCTGAGAAGGAACAAAATGTAAAAAAGACATTTAAACCAAAAACAAAACATCAAAGGCAACGAGGTCAGAAGATGGATGTAAAATTGATCAAATAAAAGCCAAATGGGTTCATTAAAAGTCAGAAAATCACTCAATTAAAGGACACTCTCCACTGGCTGCTCATGATAAAGAGTGTGTCTAAAATACTGTATGCAATGTTTGACGAGCACAACTGGAGAAATAATAAAGGTGATATTTTCCATCTCGTCACCGCCACCTCTCTTAACAACTTCATTAATTGAATAAGAACCTCAATAAAAAGAAGTTCATCACTATTGCCACCCACTTGAAATAAGGATCTGTACTTATATAGCACTTTTTGTAGTCACAAAGACACGTCAAAGCACTTAACTAGTAAATACACTAACCCTCTATTCTAAGGGCCGATCAGAGACAGATACCTAGGGACAATTTAAAATCATCAATGAACCTAACATATATGTCTTTGGATTGTGGGAAGAAACCGGAGTGAACTCACACAGCACAGGGAAAACATGCAAACTCCACACAGAAAGTCTCCCACTGTCATAAAACACCCGTTTCACAGGCAAAACAAGGACACCAAGCGCTCTCTGTGGGTTTGCACTTTTATTAATATAAAGACAGATAAGACGCTAACATACAAATACTAAATTATAAGGTGCATGTCACTAACAAACAAGTACACAATAATAAACACTGGAGGAGAGTGGGGCTCGACATCCAGGGGGACATGAATCCTGAAACGACGAGCCAGGGGCAGAATCCAGCCAGAGCTCTCCTGAAGGCTGTGGGGGCTCACGGCTGGAAATAAGGAAAACACATACAGTACCTGGACGGAGCACTCCTATTCTCCTCAACAGCGGGACCCAAACACATTTGGGACGATAGCCCTGCTCCTGAGGATGGGTCCACTTGGAAGGGTGGATGGGTCCAAGTGTTTTTTTGTTTGTTTTTTTTTACTTCCGGCGCCACACAAGTAGGCTGCCTTTCTGCAACAGCGGATCAATGTCTTCCTATTTCTATTTACTATCTCGCTTCTCTTGCTAATCTTTCTGATCCGGCGACACCTTATACATCGGACGGACACACGGATCACCCAAATGTCTCCTGAGCCGGCAGACAGAGCCACTGTTTTTAGCAGGATACGTTACAGCAGAGACCAGCTGCTAGCACTTAACCGGACCAAGATGCTAGCGCAAGACTTCGACATACCGGGTGAAATAAGACTTAAACGACGTGGATGCCATGCTGGAGCAAGACAGCAGGTGAAAAACATAAGGTACAGACCCGTCCTTCCATCTGTTATTATGGGGAACGTTCGATCGCTACTCAATAAGACCGACGAGCTAGCGGCCATCTCCCGCTACGAGAGCGTCTTCAGAGAGAGTAGCATGATGCTGTTTACTGAGACGTGGCTAACAGAACTAGCAACATATGCTAACATCGAACTGGAGGGTTTCCACGCAATACGGGCAGACCAGACACCAGACAGTGGGAAGGCAAGGGGTGGAGGAGTGATAATGTATGTCAATAACAGCTGGTGCAGACCGGGACATATCACGGTTAAACAACATCACTGCAGCAAAGACATTGAGTTGCTAGCTGTTAACATGCAGCCTACCTATCTCCCGAGGGAATACTCACACGTGATCTGCATTGTTATTTATGCAAATCCGACGGCGAACGCGGGGACAGCGCGTGACGTCATTCACTCAGTAACTGGCAGGCTGCTGACAGAACACCCAGATGCTCTTCTCCTCATCTCCGGTGATTTCAACCATATATCACTGTCCCCCATTCTGCCCACATTCACCCAGTATGTCACATGCCACACTAGAGACAATAAAACACTGGACTTATTCTATGCTAACACTAAGGAGGCGTACACCTCATCACCATTCCCCCCACTTGGGAGATCGGATCACAACTTGGTTCATCTCCTGCTGGGGTACAAACCCCTAGTACACAGACAACCTCCGGTCATGCACACGGTGAAGATATGGTCGGAGGAGGGAATGGACGCTTTAAAGGACTGTCTTGAAACCACTGCCTGGGAGCAGCTCTGCGATCCACATGGTGAGGACATCGATGGCCTCACTCACACCATCACGGACTACATCAACTTCTGTGTGGACAACACCGTACCCACCAAGACAATACGGTGTTGTTCGAACAACAAACCCTGGATCAACCCTGAGATAAAAACACTTCTGAGAGAGAAGAGGATCTTCAGGTCGGGGAACAGGGAGATGCTGAAGTCTGTACAGAGGGAGCTGAGGAGGAAGATCAGAGAAGGCAAGGACAGCTTCACGAAGAAGATGGAGGACAAGCTGCAACAGAGCGACATCGGCGGGGTCTGGAGAAACCTTAAAACCATCTCTGGGCTCCAGAATACCTCCTCCCAGGCCACGGGGGGCAGGGAGTGGGCTAACAATCTGAACCTGTTTTCTAATAGGTTTGACCAACAGCCCCCCCCCCCCCCCGACTGCACTCCAACCATTGCTGCCTCTAAAGTCATCAAGACCTGCTGTCCACACCCCACTCCACCAACACCACCCCCCCCCCACTCTCAGCACACAGCCCCCCAACCTGACCCTCACTAAGACCCAGGTGAGGACGGAGCTGAGGAAGATCAAGGCAAGGAAGGCCTCGGGACCGGACGGCATCAGCGCAAAGCTCCTCAAGTCCTGTGCAGACCAGCTGTGTGGGATTGTGGAGTACATCTTCACCCTGAGCCTGAAGCTGGGGAGGGCACCACAGTTGTGGAAAACATCTTGTGTTGTACCTGTACTAAAAACTTCCCACCCCAAAGATCTGAACAGCTACAGACCAGTGGCCCTGACGTCTCACCTGATGAAGACCCTGGAGAGACTGCTCCTTGCTCACCTCCGCGCCCTGGTGGGACCAGCGATGGATCCACTCCAGTTCACCTACCAGCATGGCATTGGGGTGGAGGATGCAGTGATCTTCCTCCTTCACCGTTCTCTGTCCCACCTGGAGAAGCCCAGGAATGCGGTAAGGATCATGTTCTTTGATTTCTCCAGTGCTTTCAACATCATCCAACCGATGAGCCTGAGGACAAGCTGCTGTGCACAGGGGTGGACCAGCACCTGTCATCATGGATCCTGGACTACCTCACTATCCGGCCACAGTTTGTGAGAACCCAGGATTGTGTGTCGGACATGATCATCGGCAGCACGGGGGCCCCCCAGGGAATGGTTTTGGCTCACTTCCTGTTCACCCTTTATACTGCGGACTTCTCACACAGCAAAATAACACTGCCATCTACAGAAGCTCTCTGACGATTCTGCGATCATCGGCCTCATCTCCAACGGAGATGAAGCTGAGTACAGAGGACTTATCCAGGACTCCGTGGACTGGTGCCATTGGAACTGCCTCCAGATCAACGTGAGGGAAACTAAGGAGCTGGTGGTGGACTGCCACAGGCAAGGACAACCCCTCACAGCACCAGTAAACATCCAGGGAACAGTCATTGAGATGGTGACATCCTACAAGTACCTGGGTGTTCATCTGAACAATAAACTAGACTGGTCACACAATACTGACGCACTCTACAAGAAGGGACAGCGCAGGCTGTTCCTACTGAGGAGGCTCAGGTCTTTTGGTGTACAAGGGGTGCTCTTGAAGACATTCTACGACACGGTGGTGGCATCAGCCATCACTTTTGGAGTGGTCTGCTAGGGCAACGGCATTACAGCAGCCGATAGGAAGAGACTGAACAAGCTAATCAAGAAAGCTAGGTCTGTCCTGGGGCAGTGCCTTGACCCAGTGGACGAGATTGGAAAGAGAAGGATGGTGGCTAAACTGTCATCTCTGCTGGAGTCCGAGTCCCACCCTATGCAGGACATACCGAAAGCACTGAGAAGCTCATTTAGCAGTAGACTACATCATCCTAGATGCGTGACCGAGAGGTTTCGCAGGTCCTTCCTACCTATGGCTGTCAGACTGTATAACCTAAGCAGGGCTGCTCGCAGAGATAGCAAAAAAAATGTGACGTCCTAATAGTACTGAATGCAAAAGATGCAACAGACTTACACAAATGGTCCCCTGCAGTATACAACTAGGACAATATCAGTCGCTATGGAGGGTGACAATATATATGGGTTCATATTCATGCCATGTAGGGTAACTAAATAGACGGTTATGCTGTTTAGTCCATCTAGCTACAATGCTTCGCACTGTGTGTATATATATATATATATATATATATATATATATATATATATATATATATATACGGTATATATGTGTGTGTGTGTGTGTGTGTGTGTGTGTGTGTGTGTGTGTGTGTGTGTGTGTGTACATATGTATATTCACTGCTCTTATTTTCTTATCTTCTAAATAATTGCTCTGAGTGTTGCTATCCCTGTGCTGTTGCAATCCTGGTATTTCCCCATTGTGGGACTAATAAAGGCTTATCTTATCTTATCTTATCTTAAGACGGACACAAACCCCAGAGGTCTGCCGTGCCCTTATATGCAGTAAATAATTAGTGACAGGTGTGGATGCATGAGTGGAGAAAATAACACAATGAATAACAGGTGTGCAGCTCCGACCAGTATGACAGCTGGAAGCTGTACAGCACTGTCAAATTAAAATAGCCAGAACCATAACGATACAAACAAAACAGAACCCCAAAATATACATAATAATACTAAAGATACAAAAAGACAAAAAAATTAAACAGGAACATAACACAGCAGAAAGAAAAACACTAAACTAGACAGGAAACTGGGCATGGCACCCATGAGTGCCCCAGGATCATGACAGAGCCCCCTCCTCAATGGGTGGAGAGCAGACACCCCAGGGTAACATCACAAAAAAATACACCCCCCTCACACACACATACATGGAAGACCCCCCCCCTCCCAACAAGAAAAACTAGCCACCCAAGGGGGAAGGTGGGGGGACCCAGGCACGGAGGGACCAAGACCAAACAAAAAAACAAAACAAAAAAAAAAAAAAACACAAAAAGAAGACATTCATGACCCACAACCTGAACACTATGGTGGCCCAGACTCTACGGACCTTGGATGGAAACTAAGGCAGTTTGGGTGGCCTACCCAAGTCCCCAAACCACCAGAACATATGGTTGAATGCATCCGGTGGCTGTCCAGATTACCATAACTGCCTGACCGGATGGCAAAACCCATCAGGTGGCCTCCAAGAGTACATGAGCCACTGGTCCGCCGAGGACACACGTAACCCCAGGCGGTGGCAGCTGGACCCCATGCTCCCAGCTACTCACCTGGTCACCAACATGGGGGTGGCGCAACAAGCGCTGCAGTGGACTGGCCCCCAACAATAACTGCTGGCCAATAGTGGAGCCCGGCAAAGGTGGTGGTCGACCAGCTAGGAGGCCGGACAAAGGGGGATGCTGTGACGTGGGGACCTCTGGCGAGGACGGGGAGTCCCTGATGATCTCGGGTTGAGGCGCAGCACCCGTGGCAGCTCCGGTCTGGGGCGTAGTACCCACGGCGGCCCTGGACCGCGAGTGCACAAGACCAAGGAGGCGGTCAAACAGCAGGGCTCCAGGCTGAGGCGCTGCACCCACATTGGCCCCGGACTGAGGTGTGACAGCACTCGCGGAGGACCCAGACTGGGGAATAGAAGCACCCATGGAGACCTCGACCACAGGGGGAACAGCACCCATGGAGACCTCAACCACAGGGAGAACAGCACCCACGGAGACCTCGACCAGAGGGGGAGCAGTACCCACGGAGACCTCAAATGGAGGGGAGCAGCACCCATGGAGATCTCGGGAGAAGGCTCACACACACAAAACACAGACACCAGGTCAGAGTCACCGGCAGCAGTGGAGTCCAGTGAGGAGTGCTCAGGCGCAGCGGACAGCTGCACCAGACCCTCGCCACCAAGAGCCAGGCAAGATTTCTCTAAGATAGATAGCGTGAAAACAAAACAAAAAAGAGAACTTGCCTGAGCTCGAGCTCCACCGCCATCCAAGACTCCAGAGAGCCAGGCTGGGGCGTCTCGGCCTTTTCCGTCTGGGTATCTGTATGTGGAACAGCCACCTCAGGGGAAGGAAAGGGGAAAAACACCAGAGAGAAATCACCGGCAGCAGTGGATCGCAGTGAGGAGAGCTCAGGAGCAGAACACATCTGCAACCGATTCTCCTCACCCAGATCAAGACAAGAATTCTCAATATCTGTAGTTGTTAAAACAGAACTGTGCACTTGCCTGGACTCGAGCTCCACCGCCCTCCAGGACTTCGATAACTCTGCTGCGATGACCCCTGCAGCAGGCATGATGGTTAGTGACGGGATGGCTGCTGCTGGAGGCGACCTCACCGACGACGCCAGCTCCCGTGCCGCTGTATCCAGGGGTTACCCAACTGTTGGCTCAGGATTCAGAGCATGGGTAGAGCTTCCCTCCCGTCCTGGATGTGGCCTCAGGGCTAGAGCAGGAACTCCCAGAGCAGCTGGTTTCTCCGCCATCTGGTGGCTCCTTCCCAGGGGTGACAGACTCTCGGAGGCCAAAAAGAAACACAAGGGAGAGGGAGGCAAGGGTGAGACAACAGCAGCAGGTGGTGAGGACTCAGCTAGACTTGGCTGCTGTAGCTGAGCCTCGTCACCGGGAATAAGGCAAGGTATATCATTATGAAAGAAAAAAGGAATGACAACTCACCTGCCTTTTTTCCTGGCACCCGATGGTTCCTGCTGCTGTGGTGGGATCAGATGAGGCTCCTCTGCCCATCACTGATGTTGCCTGGCAAGGAGGCGGAGGCTCGGGTCTCTGGTGACGGAGGCAGGATGCCAGAGCTCGGGGCTGGGGAGAAGCCGATGGGGCTGAGGTCCGGGAACGCCCTCTCACTGGCAAAGACCTCGTTTCATGGACGGAGCTCCTTCCATAATACTCCTGCTGTAAATCCTCCAACTGAAAAACCCTCGCCCTTCCTTTGGCCTGCAGCACGAGCCGAGGGTGACGCTGTACCGCTGCCTTTGCCAGGCTTAAGTTCAAAAGACCATCTGTTGGGGTGGGAGATAAGTGAGCAGTGGCAATATATCCATCTATTTCCCGGAGCACAGCGCAGAGCTCCCACCTCAAGCCTCATGAAAACTGTCTTTTGCCTGCTGAGATGGCAGCAGGCGTATGATGGCAAAAAGGGAAAAAAATGTAATTACAAGAAAAAGAAAAAAAAATTGCAGAACCCACAGACGCTGGTGTCATGGTGGACGTGTCCTTCAGTCACGAAACGCCTGTTTCACGGGCGAAACAAGGACACCAAGCACTCTCTGTGGATTTACACTTTTATTAACATAAAGACAGATGAGACGCTAACATACAAATAATAAATTATAAGGTTAATTATAAGCATTATAAGGTGCATAATAAACAAGTACACAATAATAAACACTGGAGGAGAGTGGGGCTTGACGTCCAGGGGGACATGAAGCCGGGAACACCGAGCCAGGGGTGGAATCCAGCCAGAGCTCTCCCGAAGGCTGCAGGGGCTCATGGCTGGAAATAAGAGAAACACATACCTGGATGGAGTACTCCTACTCTTCTCAACAACAGCAGTACCCAAACACACTTGGGACGATAGCCCTGCTCCTGAGGACAGGTCCACGTGGAAGAAGGACACGACAACCCCCAGAGGTTTGCCGTGCCCTTATATGTGTGTGTATATATATATATTTTATCGTAATACGTACATATGTATATTAGCTGCTCTTGCTTGCTTGTTTTGTTTTTTTTTTTTTTTTTTCCTTGCCTTCTGATTGTTGCTCTGAGTGTTGCTATCCCTGTGCTGTTGCAATCCTGGAATTTCCCCGTTGTGGGACTAATAAAGGCTTATCTTATCTTATCTTATCTTATGCAGTACATAATTAGTGAAAGGTGTGGATGCATGAGTGGAGAAAATAACAAAATAAACTAGACAGGAAAGTGGGCATGGTGACCACCTGTGCCCCAGGATCATGACACCCACCCCTGCCAGTCTGGAACCTTCAAGCTGTGAGACAACACTGCTAACCACTGCATCGCTGTGCTGTCATCCAAGAGTCATTACATTGCAGGTCAATTAAGCGAAATTAAACGATTTTCCTTGACATATGGCAACCTCTCATGGCACACTCGTGGAACATTGCTGATCAAGGGGAACTCAAGATTACACATTTAAAGCTCTGTGAAAAAGTATTTGGCCCCTTCCTGATGTCTTATATTTTTGCATATTTGTCACACTTAAAATGTTTCAGATCATCAAATTAATTTTAATATTAGACAAAGACAACTCGAGTAAATACAAAATGCAATTTTAAAATGATTTTTTTTCATTTATTAAGGTGAAAAATTCTATCCAAAAGTACCTGGCCCTATGTGAAAAAGAAATTGCCCACTACACCTAGTAACTGGTTTTGCCACCATCGGAGGAAACAACTGCAATCAAGTGTTTGCGATAACTGCTGATGAGTCTTTTCCATCACTGAATTCCATCAGAATCCATGGTTCCGTCCATTACAGTGAGTCATTCAGATCCTGAAGCAGCAAAGAGCCCCAGAACATCACACTACCACCACGGCATTTGACTTGGGATGATGTTCTTTTTATGAAATGTTCTGTTTGTTTTTCTCCAGATGTAATGGGACACATGCTTTCCAGAAAGTTCAGCTTTTGTCTCGTCAGTCCACAGAATATTTCGGAAATCATCAAAATGCTTTTTTTTTGCAAATGTGAGATGAGCCTTTGTGTTCTTTTTGGTAAGCAGTAGTTTTGGCCTTGGAACTCTCTCATGGATGCCATTTTTTCCCCAGTCTCTTTCTTATTGTTCTATCATGGACCAGTGTCAAAACTGAGGTAAGTGAAGTCTGCAGTTCTTTAGAAGTTCTTCTGGGTTTTTGTTTCTCATCTGTTCTTGAATTTCTTTAGATCACGGCAATGATGTGTTGTTTTTTGAGATCTTGTAGCCTGCTTCACTTTGTCAGACAGATTCTATTTAAGCGATTTTTGGATTCATCAGGTCTGACAGTCATCAGGCCTGGGTGTGGCTTGTAAAATTAAACTCAGCTTTCCAAAAAACGTGGTTAATCACAGTTAATTCATAAAATGATCTATTTCAAGCCTTTTCTGTTTTAAATTTAGGTGATTATGACTTTGAATTAAATTACTAAATCATGATATTCTATTATTTTTGAGATGCAATACTATATATCCCTGTAAAGCATAAACAAAATGAAAACAACAAAGGAGCAACAGACAAGGGCGTCTGTTCCTTAAACACTAAACTTCACAGTATTGTGCATAATTGCTACATTACCTGGAAAATACAGAACATACATGCACACGTTCCCATCGTTGCATCAATGAGGTCGTTAGCTGTAAACATTAGTTATTTATAATTAAAAATGCCTCGTGTTTAGCCATGCATGTGATTAAAGAAGCAGTCTGACCTTTGGGAAATCTGCTTCCATACATGTAAGATGAATGCAGCCCTGCAGAAGCTAGTTAGCTTAGCATTATCTCATGTGTGCATGTAGGAAAGTTGTATTGGTGTCTTTTGTGTTGCTACGTGGATAAATTAAAGCAGGTGTGGGTGACATATGCTTGTGTCGATATCAAAAACTGGGGAGCATATATTTCCCTGTAGCATATAACAAGGTGGATGGAGGGATTCACAAATTTAGCAAAAGGTATAGATGTATAAATGTATATTAGGTACAAATTTGCAAGAACAGAAGCACAAACATATGATAAAAGTTGCTAAATTAAAAACTGGTGGTTTTATGTAGTTACGAAGTTAAAGGTTGAGCATCCTGCTGATGTACTAAAGAGATTTTATGAAAGTGTTTTAAAGTGTTGGTGAGAGCTAGCAGAATGAAGCTAATTAATAATGTGCTCTTTTGTTAGCTTCATTCACTCCATTTCATCACACCATCATTTCTTGTGGACCTCCCACCAGCAGTTCTTTGCAGAAATGACAGGAGAAATGGGGTGAGGGTCACTTAGTGCACAAAAGGTTTCAGAATCAAAATTCCTTTCAAAAATATATTGACATGCAGTACATCTCTTAATTTGTTATGGATAGGTTGGGAAATGGCTTAGCATGTGGGGCCTGGATAGCTTAGTTGATAGAGCATCAGATTTTTTTAATCTGAGGGTCCAGGGTTAAAGTCCTTGTCTCAACATTTGGAATTTCAAAGTAATTAATTGAATAAGCAACAGACCAGTAACTGAGAACATTAGATACTTTAAATCAGCACTTGTCAAATCCCATAATGGACTCCCAAGACATCTGAGGTCCATTTTCAGCCAGTCACATAAGTAATTGTTTAGTAACTGGCTGTAATCAGTACTCATTGTGAAGTCACTTGAGAAAATCACCTGTTTCACACCTCGGTAGTACACAATGTGACACCAGTGCTTCAGAGTCCTCTGCATCTTTGAATATGTTAACCGTGATTGCCATCTTGTGGCCATTAAGTCAATACTCCAACTTGCTCCATCTTTTCATGGCCTTGTTCTATGTAAGTCCACCTAACAGTTTTTATATGTTTGAAAAATAAGGTTTTGGTCTATTCTTACCCTTATTTTGTCAGTGATAATGCGGCAAGTGAGCTGACATTAAGGGCTTGGGTAGCTCAGTTGGTAAAGAATCAGATTTAATCTTAGGGTCCAGGGTTCAAGTCCCTGTTAAGGCATTTGTAGTTTCACAATAAATAAGTTATGAGTTACCAGGTCAGTAATGGCCATTAAGGTGTTGTAAAACTCAATTGAAAAAAAAGAGATTTCTTAAAGTAACTGCCATGGAAGTCAAGGGCGTTGCAGCACAACTGTTCGGTCAGTCACTGAAGTGGGTGTTTCAATGATCAGAACTCATTACAAGGTCAACTGAGATAACCCCCTGATCAAGGCTGTTTGGCAGGAAAACATGTATGTTCTTTGCCCTTGATGACATCTCTGCTTTAAACTTCCTCTGTGTCTTTGAATAGTAAAGATGGCAGCACACACAGATGCTGCAGTTCGGAGCTCCTCCAGTGCTGTTTTTGTTTGTTTAAGCCAACACTAGCCACAGCTTCATGGTGATGGAACACAATGTGAGATGCATGCTAAAGGCAATAAATCCCAAGAAAGCAGCAGGACCTGACGGTGTCACTGGTAGGATACTGAAAAACTGCGTGGACCAGCTCACTGGGATTTTTACAAAAATTTTCAACCTTTCCTTAGCCAAGCCCACTGTTCCACCCTGCCTGAAGTCCTCAGTCATTATCCTTGTCACAAAAAAAGACCACCATCACCAGCCTAAATGACTTCTGGCTAGTGGCTCTCACTCCAGTTATTATGAAGTATTTTGAAAAATTGGTCAGGAGCCAGATAACTCAAGGATTTTGATCCACATTCAACCCTTATCAATTCACATACATGAACAACAGATCAAAAGAGGATGCCATAGCCACAACCCTGCCCCATCTGAAACAGAAGAACTGTTTTGCCACGCTCCTTGTCATTGATTTCAGTTCTGCATTTAACACAATCATCCCCAACGTTGTGGTAAATAAATTAAATGACCTCAGCCTCTCACACTCCGTCTGCCTCTGGATAAAAGACTTTCTCAGCAACTGCACACAGAGAGTTAAAGTAGGGCCACACCTTTCCCCAGCACCGAGCCTCAACACCGGCTCCCCACAGGGATGTGTGCTGAGTCCTCTCCTTTATACTCTATATACTCATGATTGCATCTTCACCCACCCAAGAAAATCCATCCTGAAATTCGCAGACGACACGGCAGTGGTGGGGCTCATCACAGGGGAAGATGAGACTGTATACAGGGTTGAGGTGGAAAAATTAACATCATGGTGCAGAAATAACAATGATGGCGGGCTGGTTACCAGCCACCAATCAGATCTAAAAGAAGAAGAAGAAGAAGAAGATATATAGAGTGATGATGTCATATCCGGCTCTAGGGAGCCGGGCAATCAGAGCCAGGGGCAAGCCAGTGAGTCGTGATATTTTATTCAGGGTAAGGGATAAGGGATGAGGAGAGCACAGATACTCATGCAGAGGTACACTCACAGGTTGCACAGCGCAGAGGTAAGCAGCTCGTACCGGACGTGGGGGTAGCAAGACGTACATCCTCACAGCGGGATACAAACACAGGAATGCTGCAAGGGGAGTTGAGGCTGACACCAGACGAAGGGGCTTCAGCCTAGCAGTGCTTATGTCGCAGCCCCGAGTCATCGAGGCTGCTCCTATTTATCCTCATTGGCAGCGCCCCAGCTGATGAAGACTAATTGGCCCCAGCCGTCCATAATGCTGCCAGCTGGGGCCAGCTGAGACGCCGCTCAATGGGAGGCAGGGATGAGGGAAAACATGGGCTCAGTGCCGAGACGGCATCTCAACCCATGGTGACAGAGCCCCTCCCTCAAGGTCGGGCTCCTGAACGACCAGGAACATCCCAGCCCCCCCCCCCCCCCCCCACCTAGGGTGGGAGGAAGGGAGGCGGACCGGAGGGGAAGAAGCCAAGGGAAGGACAACACCAATGGGGCAATGTAGGGTAGCGGGAAAGAAAAACCCAAATACAATACTGACAAAACTGAATAATTAACCCAGGTACAGATGGGGAGAAGAACTGGGTCAACACGCCGGTTACATACTACCCAGAGAGTACCAACCATGCGTGACCCAGAGCAAGAAAAAAAAAAGAACCACCAAAAAGGTACAGGGCAAAAAATGCTGAGTATGGTCAAATAAAGGGAAAACACAATACACAGCACCAATATAAGTACATACACACAGTCACCAAGAAAAGTGACTGGAACAAATGGACAATTACAGAGCATGGTGTTACGGAAAACAAGGCACATGACTCTATAATGAACCAACAGGGCATAAAAAAGAAATACTGAGTGCAGGCAAAGAAAAACCCACACACATGAATATATAAATACCCACAGTCACCTAAAGAAATGAAAGTGACTGGAATGAATGGGCAACTGCAGAGTATGGTCTGAAAGGGAACAAAACATAACTCTACAATGCAAAAACGAGACTAAAAACATGGTACAAAAAATAAAATGCTGGGTACGAGGGAAGGAAAACGCACAGCACTATAAATACACATCCACCAACAGGACAGACATTACACCCAAGTGACCTTAATAACGATAAAAGAAAAAGTGACACCCGAGGTGTATGGCAGGCAGAGTCCAAAAATAGCCGAGATGGCTCCGGAGATCTCCCCGCCCATTGTCCAGCTGGCGAATCAGGGGAAGAAGTGTTCGGACGGCGAACTCTGGACCCAGATCCCAGGAATCCAGTCCACCGGCAGCCGAACCAGGCTGCCCAGAGGGAAACACAGACCAGTGGGGGGAACCAGATCACCGAACCGAAAGTTTTGCGGGTCGGGTCGTCGACCCGCATCACTCAACCACCAGGACCGTTGAGACGGACGAAGGGTCAGAGCGGATCCCGGTGGAAGAGGCTCAGGGGAGAGCCGATGACGAGGGCGGCGGGCCTCAGGGAAACGGCCACCTCCTCACCGGACCTGGACAACACTGGGGCAGCACCCACGTCGGACCCCGATCGGGCCTCAGGCGAACCCACGTTGGACCCCGATTGGGTCTCGGGCGAACCCACGTTGGACACTGCACCAGAACCGACCTCCAACGTTGAACCCGGACCCTCCAGCACCACGAGGAACAGCAACTCCTCGCCGGTGACCCTGGAAGAAGGCTCAGAAGAGAAAACAGAACCGGGATCAGGATCACCGGCAGCGCCAGAGCCCGGCGAGACGAGCTCAGACGCAGCGGGCGGCTGCACCCTGCTCGTCTCCCCTGGAGATAGGCTGAAGTGCTCAAAGATAAAAAGAGAAAAGAAAGGAGAGCACTCGCCTGATCTCGGGTTCTGACGCCGTCCAGGACTGCGAAGATCCAGGATCCGTCGTCAGGAGGTCGTTGTCAGGCTCCCATCTAGCCGCGTCGGGCCCCGCAGCCAGCACGATGGTCAGCGCAGCTTGAGATCCCTCCAGCTCAGGTAACCCCGCCGACGACCCACTCGGCGTGAAGCCAGAAGAATCTCGTCCCGCTGGACCGAACCGCTCCTCCGTGGAGACCCAGGGACGCTCAGTCGTCAGCGTAGACTCCACGCAGCAGTCAGTCCCCCTCCTCCGTCCGCAATGTAGCTGCGGAACCACAGGCCCTCTCCATATCCCACCACGTTGACCCGGAGCCGGGGACCGCTCGGCGGAGAGAGACACAGAGGATGCGGGATTAGGAATACAGGTTACAGCAGGTGGGGAGAGTTCAGGGAGCTGCGAACCCTGAACTTCTCCTCCAGGGATGTGACAGAGCAAATCATTAAGCAGGTGTGAAAAAACAATGACTTGCCTGCCCCCTGGAGGTTGAGTATCGCCTGCTGTAGTGGAATCTGCTTCTTCCTCTCCCCGCCCGGCGATAACGGAGGACCCCCCGGGAATTCGTCTGAGGGTCGCTCGCGTTGTCTCCAGCAGAGAGCTCACCAGGCCGGGATTCCAGGCACACACAGCGGTCAGGAAGCGCGTCGAGGAGGAGGGGGAAACAGCCGGGGTGAGCCAGCCCGAATGTCCAGGAATGACAGCGGGGGAACGAGGCTCAGGGGACGAGGCTGTAGAATCTCCACACTGATGAGGCGAAGGGATGACAGCTGCGTGGGAGGAACGGTCCTGACGATGACCCAGAACTGGATCCGGACGAGGTTCGTGCAGAGGTGACTCGGCGATGTGATGACGACTACTCCCAGGGAACGAAGCGAGGGGGAGACCCAGGATTCGCCGCTCCAGATCGGAGATCGAGACGAGGGAGGCGTCGAGCACGGGAAAGCTTCGTAGCCCTGAAGTCCTCACCATCAATCTCACTGCCGCCGCCACATGCCTGAAGGTGGTGACAGGAAACACAGTAGAGCTCGCGACAGCCACTCGACCCCGGACATAACTGCTGTCAGCTGCGGCTCCTTGAAGGGAATCCCGAGTGACGTGACGCAGGTCGGGGGAAGTCCTCTGGTTGGCGCGAACTCCCGGACTGGAATAGCGGCAGGAACGGAACTCCGAAGCGGGGAAAGACGTCGCCCACTTCGACTCCCTGCCGGGATTTCCATCCACCCCGTGGAGCTTCTCTTGCTGTGTACCTGCAGCGTCTATCCTGGCACTGTCCTCCAGATGGTACAGAGAGTGAGGGTGACAGTCCAGGAGTTCCTCAGCACGGCCCGGATGCCAGCGTCTCGCGTTGGAGGCGTCGTGCAGGGTGAAGAACGTCCCGTCGACAGCCTCCGAGATGGACCTCAGCTCGTCGCCCTGGCGCCGGAAGTGACTCCTGGGAAACGGCATGCTAGCAGCGCTGACACCCCGACAGAAAGGTACGTTTCCACAGCGACCCACGGCCGCCGGCAACTCTTCTGGCTGCGACATACTGTCATATCCGGCTCTAGGGAGCCGGGCAATCAGAGCCAGGGGCAAGCCAGTGAGTCGTGATATTTTATTCAGGGTAAGGGATAAGGGATGAGGAGAGCACAGATACTCATGCAGAGGTACACTCACAGGTTGCACAGCGCAGAGGTAAGCAGCTCGTACCGGACGTGGGGGTAGCAAGACGTACATCCTCACAGCGGGATACAAACACCGGAATGCTGCAAGGGGAGTTGAGGCTGACACCAGACGAAGGGGCTTCAGCCTAGCAGTGCTTATGTCGCAGCCCCGAGTCATCGAGGCTGCTCCTATTTATCCTCATTGGCAGCGCCCCAGCTGATGAAGACTAATTGGCCCCAGCCGTCCATAATGCTGCCAGCTGGGGCCAGCTGAGACGCCGCTCAATGGGAGGCAGGGATGAGGGAAAACATGGGCTCAGTGCCGAGACGGCATCTCAACCCATGGTGACAGATGATACATCACAGTTGAGCGATTTCTTGAATTATAGAGTGACGTCTGATTTTCTTGAATTATATATCATCATCATCATCATCATCATAGCAGTCTGTCGGGGCGACAATGATTGTTTCATTTAGGTCTGATCAGATTCCTCCATGCAGCTCTGTCCTTCGCCCTCCGCTGCCAGGAACTCCTGACCTTGTTAACCTGGGTGACGTGCTAGCCGGTATGAGTTGCTTTCTGACTGACTATTTCATGAAACTCCTTGCAAAGTATTTGAGTACCACTAGCTTTTGCTGGACTAGCGGCACATTCTTGGCAGATAGAGGTATTATCAGTGGCAAGGACAGGCCAAGACAAACTCACTCCAGTATCTGTTGCAGTGACTGGACAGATGATAGGTTTGTTTATCTCTGCTCTTTATGTAGTGCATGTCATGATGCACCGACTGGCCCCAGTAGGTTATTTATCCAAAGCGTCTTCCACATTTCCATGACAACCCCACGTTGTAAACTAGCACCAGAAGTTGCGCCCATAATTCACGCAAGGCATTATGGGGGCTAGGAATATAAGTGGATAACAGCTTTCCTTTCTAATGCTTTTATCTGCGCGGTGACGGAATGGTTACCACTGCGGCAGCAAAACAACTCACCCTTTGCCGGGGGATCCTGGGTTAGATCCCAGCTCCTGACCAACAGTGATCTGTGTGGAGTTTGCATGTTCTCGCCGTGTCTGCGTGGGTTTACTTCGGGATTTATCTGGTTTCCTCCCACAGGCCAAAAACATGCAAGTTAGGTTAATTGGCATCAAACTGAGGATTCTAAATTGTCCTTCAGTATGAATGTGAGAGTGAATGAATGGCTGCCTGTTTCTCTGTTTTGGCCCTGCGATGGACTGGCGATCTGTCCAGGGTTTACCCTGCCTGCCTCTCGCTCACAGATGCTGGGATAGGCTCCAGCCCCCCACCCCCCACCCCCCACCCCCACCATGACTCAAAAAGGATTAAGTGGAAGATGATGGATGGATAGATGGATGGATGGATGGATGGATGGCATTTTAAATAATATTGTAAGAGATAATTCACAATGAAATATTAATATAAAGTGCATCACTTTGCAAAAAATAAGTGTTGTCACAAAATTTTAATGTTTTTAGATTTTCATGATCAAAATAATAATGTAACAATTCCGGCATTCCAATATTACTGTACAGTCATGACCAAAAAGTTGTGTATTTACAGAAACTTCCCCTGCTTTGTGATGAGTTTAATTTTTAAGATAATCAAATTATTTCATATGCTAAATGATAAATGCAGGCACAGGAGAGAGCAAAAGCAAAAATCATAAATCAAATCTGAATGTCACAGAAGAAAAACTCAGAAAGAAAAATAGAAGAAAGTACAAAAAAGTTATAAATTTTTGGGGAAAAAACAAATATGTTTAAAGTTATAATTTGGGGGAAAGTTGAGAAAGGTTGTATAGTTACATTTCACAGGGTTACAAAAATATTTTTTTGGTAAGTTGTCTGTGTTTTTTCAACTGATTTAAAACAATTTTGTACCACTGAATCCGAAAATGACATCCGTTTCTCTCGACCAGGTCAGGTTTTTATGCAAAGTTGATTTTTAAAAAAATCTGATCTTCTGATTAAATCGATTACATATTTGTAACATTTATCAGTCGATTTTTGTTAATATTTCTCGTCTGAAATAGATTTTTGAGAGATTTTTTTTCTAGCACAATTTATTGATTAAATGTTACAAACTTCAATTACTGTAAATTGAATTTTAGACATTGATCAAGGTAAGTACATGTAAATTGAATGTTACGTCATAATTGTTCAAAATTTTGAGCTTCAACTTCAGTTTATTCAAGCCTCTAGAATGCTCAGCGACAGGGATGTCTCTCTTCAGAGTCCAACATTAATCAGCCATCATAACAATTTATGACATCATGTCATAAACTGGTGCATGCAAACTCTTCAGAGTTTGAGAAATTTCAAGAAATAAAAAAGAATTTTGCATCATATAAAGTGTCCATCAGTCGTGACAAGAGGGTCCAGGACCGTTCCTCTGGGCTGTAGCCCTCTCAGTCCACCAAATGCTGCAGACCACGGCCCCAACGGCGAACATCCAATATACGCCATACAGTGTAGGCCAGGTGGCCATCAATGATCTGAGGAGGGGGAGGTGACTTCGGGGGGATGGGTGGGGGTCAGAGAGGACTGGCCGAGAGGGGCTTGATGTGGGTGATGTGGAAAGTAGGGTTCACCCATAGGGTTGGGGGCAGCTTCAGCTAAAGCAACACGTCCTTGATCACCCAGGAGATGGTGTACAGCCCAAGGAAGTGGGGGGACAGCTTCTTTGATTTAAGAGGGATCTGACTCACCGTCAGCCAGACCTGCTGTCGAGCGACATACTTAGGGGCCAGAACTCGCTTCCTATCAACAGCGGCCAGGGTGTGTTCCGTGGTGCGGGCCGGGGCAGCCCAAGTTGACCTCCAGATGTGTCGGCAGCAACAAGCATGGGCCCCTACGGATGGAACCAAGACCTCCCTCTCAGCCATGGGTAGGAGAGGCGGCGTGTACCCCAACGATGCCTCAAACAGGGTGAGTCCGGTTGCTGATGTTACTGCAGAGTTCATGGAGTACTCCACCTTGGTCAGATGTGTGCTCCAGGTTGATGGGTTATCGGCTGCTACACACTGCAAGGCAACCTCCAAGGACTGATTGGCGCTCTCCGCCTGCCCATTGCTCTGAGGATGATTTCCAGAAGAGAGACTCACAGTGGTTCCCAGGGTCCGGCAAAAGGCCCTCCAGACCTGGGATGTGAATTGTGGACCCCGGTCAGACACAATGTCTGTAGGGATGCCGTGGACCTGGATCGCGTGCTCGGTGAAGAGGACCGCCATCTCCAAGTCCAAAGCTTCAGGAGGGGCCACCAGATGCACCGTGATAGAATAAAATTTAGCTCAAGTAGGTTCATTTTCCATCCATCCATCTTCTTCCGCTTAATCCTTTTCGGGTCGCGGGAGGGCAGGAGCCTATCCCAGCATCTTTGGGTAAGAGGCAGAATGGGCTAAAATTCCTTCAAGCTGATGTGCAGGACTGATCAACAGTTACTGGAAATTTTTAGTTGCAATTATTGCTGCAAAAGGGGTCATAACAGATATTGAAATCAAAGGTTCACTGACTTTTGCCACTAGCAGTTGTGTGGTACTGGATCATTTTCCTCAATGAATAAATGAAAAAATAATTTTTTGTCTCCTGTGTGGAGTTTGCATGTTCTCCCCGTGTCTGTGTGGGTTTACTCCGGGTACTCCGGTTTCCTCCCTTCTTTTAATTATTTACCTTTGGTTCTTATTAAAGACAAAAATAGAAAGGATATGTCTTTACCTTCTTAACATGTTTTGACTGTGCACTGCAGCCTTCGTCAGAAGAGTCAGCTGATTGCTGCTAGGTGACATTTATCATCTGACCTTCATAGGCAGGGCCAGCTCAGCAGACCTGTCAGATCCACCGAGCTGGCCCCTACGAAAGTCAGCTCATAAATGTCACCTGGCAGCAATCAGCTGACTCTTCTGACGAAGGCTGCAGTGCACAGTTGAAACATGTTAAGAAGGTAAAGACATCTCCTTTCTATTTTTGTCTTTAATAAGAACAAAAGGTAAATAATTAAAAGAAGACAAAATGAACCTACTTGAGCTATTACATGGAAGTTATGGAAAAAATTGCATTAAAGACTTCCGCTGGCTGGAGAAATTGGAAAAAACATGGGCACGCTTCAGAAACCACCTGAGATTTAACCTCCGTTGCAGAGATGAGGATGTCACACCACCAAGCCTCAACATAAGAAATCCAATTCCAACCAAAAATGCAGAGGAAATTATCAATAAAGCACGGAAAGACCTGATCAAAGAACGTATAAGAATGACTGCAAATAAAGTGAACAGAATCAATAACCAGATCAAGGAGGAAATAGTTCATTTTCAAGAAACACTACCCGACTGATCAGGAAACGCAAGAGCAGATAAAAGCACAATTAAAACACACACATGAACAAGAATTCATTATAACGAAAAACCGCCAATTAAAAAAACTAAAAAAAAAACGTAAAGAAAGGAAAAACGGACAAAGACAAACACACACGGAAATGAACTCTAAGTGGGTTAAAAACTTGTCAAAACGCACACTCACGGACACGAAGAAAACAGTGCTGAGCAGAGGACTGAATTTTGCCGTCACACCAGCCAGAATACCCCACGAAGAATACATCCTCGCAACAGAACTTGCATGTGAGAAAATACAGGACCAAGGGGGAAAAGCATCACTCAGGAACGGAGTTGCAGGAATCCTCAAAACGGCCAAACTACCACAAAGAAGCGTTTCAAAAGAAGAAGAAAAAGCATTAACCTCACTCAAGACAGATAAAACAACCACAATCCTCCCATCAGATAAAAACAGAACGACAGTAATATTGGACACGGAAGCATATGAAAAACAGATAGAAACCATGTTGGCAGATGAAAGCACATATGGAATCATTAAAACAAATCCCACAGAAGAAAAGAAAAAAAAATGCTTAAAGCCCTTCTCAAACCCCTATTAGAAAGTAAAAAAAATCACAAAGGTCGCATATGATCACCTGATTCCCACAGCCAGCATCACCCCCCGATCTATGGAACCCCAAAAATACATAAAAAGGATATCCCACCGTGGCCAATAATAGACAGTATTGGATCAGTCACGTACAACTTATCAAAAGCCCTGGTTGAAATCATCAAACCCCTCTTTGGACTATCAGATTTCCACTGCAAAATACTCAAAAGAGCTGGCACAAGAACTCAAAAATATGAAAATAGAATCAGACGAGATCCTCATTTCACATGATGTAATTTCATTATTCACAAAGACACCTGTTGATGTCACACTACATATAGTGCAAGAACGCCTCAGTAATGACAGTACCAAAGAAGCACCAATCTCACAGTTCATGACATATCCGAACTATTACAATTTGTTGAAAAATTCACCTATTTTCAATACAGAGAAAAAATCTACAAACAAAAAGAAGGATTTGCAATGGGAGACCCACTATCAGCCATTACGAGCACCTTTTTCATGGAGGATCTGGAAAACAAAGCCATCAACACAGCACCTACACAATGCAAAACCACCCTTTGGAAGAGATACATGGATGACATTCTGGAGAAAATAAGGAAAGGACACACACAAGAACTCACTGACCATCTGAACAGTACGGACAGCACTGGGAATATAAAATTCACACACGAAAGAGGAGTAAAATGGCACCATGGCTTTTCTGGACTCGGCGCCACTCGAGTAGGCTGCCTTTTGCAACAGCGGCTCGATTCCGAGTCTTTTTCCCTTCCTCTCTCTTTTGATCCGTCTTTTTTTTTCACCCCACTTATATCACGGACACACAGATCGTCCTAAATGTCTCCTGAGCCGGTGGACGGAGCCACTGTTTATAGCAGGATACGATACAGCAGAGAACAGCTGCTAGCATTCAACCGCCACCCGGTCCCATTGGAAAAACTCGACATACCGAGAGAACTGAGGCGAAAACGCCGCGGCTGCCGGGCTGGAGTAAGGCGGAGGACAAAAAATATAAGGTACAGACTCTCCCTTCCATCTGTTGTCATGGGAAATGTACGGTCGATACTGGGAAAGTTAGATGAGCTAGCGGCTATCTCCCGTTATGATAGCACATACCGGGAGTGCTCTCTCCTTTTGTTTACTGAGACGTGGCTAACTGAACTAGCAGCAGATGCTAACATTGAGCTGGAGGGTTTTCACATGATACGAGCTGACCGAACACCAGACAGTGGCAAGGCTAGGGGCGGTGGAGTGATAATGTATGTTAACAACAACTGGTGCAGTCCGGGACATATCACTGTTAAACAACGACACTGCAGCAAAGACATTGAGTTGCTAGCTGTTAGCATGAGGCCTACATATCTCCCGAGAGAACACTCACACGTGATCTGCATTGTTGTTTATGCAAATCCGACGGCGAACGCTGGGACAGCACGTGACGTCATCCATTCAGTAACCAGCAGGCTGCAGACAGAACACCCAGATGCTCTTCTCCTCATCTCAGGCGATTTCAACCATGTTTCACTGTCTCCCATTCTACCCACGTTCACCCAGTATGTCACATGCCACACTAGAGACAATAAAACACTGGATTTATTCTACGCAAACACTAAGGAGGCGTACACCTCATCACAACTCCCCCCACTCGGGAGATCGGATCACAACTTGGTTCATCTCCGGCCGGTGTACAAACCCCTAGTGCACAGACAACCTCCGGCCATGCACACTGTGGAGTTATGGTCTGAGGAGACAATGGACACCCTAAAGGGCTGTTTTGAAGCCACCGCCTGGAAGCAGCTCTGCGATCCACATGGTGAGGACATCGATGGCCTCATTCACACCTTCACGGGCTACCTCAGCTTCTGTGTGGACAAATCCGTTCCCACCAAGACCATACGGCGTCACTCAAACAACAAACCCTGGATCAACCCTGAGATAAAAACACTTCTGAGAGAGAAGAAGAGGATCTTCAGGTCAGGGAACAGGGAGATGCTGAAGTCCGTACAGAGGGAGCTGAGGAGAAAGATCAGAGAAGGCAAGGACAGCTTCAGGAAGAAGATGGAGGACAAGCTGCAACAGAGCGACATCAGCGGGGTCTGGAGAAACCTCAAAACCATCTCGGGGCTCCAGAATACCTCCCCCCAGGCCACAGGGGGCAGGGAGTGGGCGAACAACCTGAATCTGTTTTTCAATAGATTTGACCAACCGCCCTCCCCCCTGACTGCACAACAACCACTGCTGCCTCTAAAGAAATCAAGTCCTGCTGCCCACTCCCCACTCCACCAACACCCCCCCACTCCCAACACACAGCCCCCCATCCTGACCCTGACCAGGACCCAGGTTAGGACGGAGCTGAGGAAGATCAAGGCGAGGAAGGCGCCGGGACCAGACGGCATCAGCGCAAAGCTCCTCAAGTCCTGTGCAGACCAGCTGTGTGGGATTGTGACGTATATCTTCAACATGAGCCTGAAACTGGGGAGGGTACCACAGCTGTGGAAAACATCTTGTGTGGTACCTGTACCAAAAACTTCCCACCCCAAAGACCTGAACAGCTACAGACCGGTGGCCTTGACGTCCCACTTGATGAAGACCCTGGAGAGACTGCTCCTTGCTCACCTCCGCCCCCTGGTGGAACCAGCGATGGATCCACTCCAGTTCGCCTACCAGCATGGCATTGGGGTGGAGGATGCGGTGATCTTCCTCCTTCACCGTTCTCTGTCCCACCTGGAGAAGCCCGGGAATATGGTGAGGATCATGTTCTTTGACTTCTCCAGTGCTTTCAACACCATCCAACCGATGATCCTGAAGGACAAGCTGCTGCGCGCAGGGGTGGACCAGCACCTGTCATCATGGATCCTGGACTACCTCACGAACCGGCCTCAGTTTGTGAGAACCCGGGACTGTGTGTCCGACACGATCATCAGTAGCACGGGGGCCCCCCAGGGAACGGTGCTGGCTCCCTTCCTGTTCACTCTTTATACTGCGGACTTCTCACACAACACAACACACTGCCATCTACAGAAGTTCTCTGATGACTCTGCGATCGTTGGCCTCATCTCCAATGGAGATGAAGCTGAGTACAGAGGGCTTATCCAGGACTTCGTGGACTGGTGCCATCGGAACTGCCTCCAGATCAACGCGAGGAAAACTAAGGAGCTGGTGGTGGACTGCCGCAGGCATGGGCAGCCCCTCACAGTACCAGTAAATATACAGGGAACAGACATCGAGATGGTGACATCCTATAAGTACCTGGGTATTCATCTGAACAATAAACTAGACTGGTCACACAATACTGATGCACTCTACAAGAAGGGACAGCGCAGGCTGTTCCTGCTGAGGAGACTCAGGTCTTTTGGTGTACAAGGGGCGCTGCTGAAGTCATTCTATGACACGGTGGTGGCATCAGCCATCACTTTTGGAGTGGTCTGCTGGGGCAGTGGCATTACTGCAGCCGATAGGAAGAGACTGAACAAACTGATTAAGAAAGCTAGCTCTGTCCTGGGGCAGCGCCTTGATCCGATGGAGGAGATAGGAGAGAGAAGGACGGTGGCTAAACTGTCATCTCTGCTGGAGTCCGAGTTCCACCCTATGCAGGACATACTGAATGCACTGAGGAGCTCATTTAGCAGCAGACTACATCATCCCAGGTGCACAACTGAGAGGTTTCGTAGGTCCTTCCTACCAACGGCTGTCAGACTGTACAACCTAAGCAGGGCTGCTCGCAGAGATAGCAAAAAGACGTAACAAACTAATAGTTTTTTGAATGCAAAAGATGCAATAGACTTACACAATGGTCCCCTCCGGCATACAACTAGGAACATACCGGTCGCTATGGAGGGTGAGAATATGTATGGGCACATAATCATACCATGTAGGATAACTAAGTAGACGGTTATGCTGTTTCATTCCATCTAGCAACAATGCTCTGCACTGTGTGTGTTTATATATTTACATATTTATTCCATCTAGCTACAATGCTCAGCACTGGGTGTGTTTATATATTTATATATCTACATATTATTCCATCTAGCTACATTGCTCCGCACTGTGTGTGTTTATATACTTGCATATTTATTCCACCTAGCTGCAATGCTCCGTACTGTGGGTGTTTATATATTTACATATTTATTCCATCTAGCTACAATGCTCTGCACTGTGTGTTCATATATTCATATATTTATTCCATCCAGCTACAATGCTCTGCACTGTGTGTCTGTGTGTGTGTGTATATATATATATTTTATAGTAATACGTACATATGTATATTAGCTGCTCTTGCTTGCTTGTTTTTTTCTTGCCTTCTGATTGTTGCTCTGAGTGTTGCTATCCCTGTGCTGTTGCAATCCTGGAATTTCCCCGTTGTGGGACTAATAAAGGCTTATCTTATCTTATCTTATCTTAAAATCCACCACAACGATGACGGCAGCATAAAAATCACAGTCTACAGGAAACCAACCCACGCAGATCAATACCTACTATGGACATCAGAACACCCCACAGCACACAAACTATCAGTTGTCAGGACGTTATATGAACGGGCCACCATCATCACAGACCAAGAAGACAGACAGGAGGAGGGAAACCACATAAAACATCCACTTATACACTGCCAATATCCAGTATGGGCTATAAACAAAGGGAAACAGCAAGTCAAAAACAAAGAAAATAAACAGGAAATAAGACACAGAACAAAAGCCGAAATCAAAAACAAGGACACCATAACTATACCATACATCCGAGGGATCACAGAACCAATTCAAAGGATCATGAAAAAATACAAAATAAACAGCAGTAAAACCACACACACACACACACACACAAAAAAAAAAATAAAATTGTTATTAGTACACCCAACGGACAGAATAGAACAAGACAAAAAATGCAATGTAATATATGAAATATCATGTAGATCATGCAACAAAACCTACATTGGAGAAACTAGAAGATCATTCACCACAAGAAAAAAAGAACACCAGAAGGAATGTGAAAAGGAAACATAAGGATGACTCACAAGATCACAAAAAGAAAAGGCAGAACAAGAAACATTAAATTCAGCAATATCACATCACTGCAAAAGAAATAATCACACCATGGACTGGGACAATGCAAAAATTATTGGATCAGAGAGCAACAGACACAAATGCTGGATCAAGGAGGCCATAGAAATCAGGAAGCGGGGGAAAGACACCATGAACCGAGATGAGGGGGCCTTTATGCTTTCCCACATCTGGGATCACATTCTCCAGAGACCATCTGATGGCGGAAGGCGGGGCCGGCTTGATGGATCTGACAGGTCTGCTGAGCTGGTCCCGCCTATGAAAGTCAGCTGATAAATGTCACCTGGCAGCAATCAGCTGACTCTTCTGATGAAGGCTGCAGTGCAGTTGAAACATGTTAAGGAGGTAAAGACATCTCCTTTCTATTTTTGTCTTTAATAAGAACAAAAGGTAAATGAATAAAATTTAATTGAATGAGACTGAGTCAAAAATTCAATAGGCAGATTTTGAGTTATGAGCCATTTATTTCCTCTGGCCAGGAGAAAAAGGTACATTCAACCGTCCACAGAGTCACTCATGCACTTTTTCTGATCATACATTCCGAGCCTGGTATTTTTATAGCTCTAAGTATAGCTCTAAGGATAGATAAACAAATAGGGAGACCTCCTTGTGGCATCTCCTGGAGACAGGCTAAGTGTCTATAAATCTAGTCTTCATAAACTGGATTACATCCCTCGGTCACAGAAACTTAGCAGAGCAGGTCAATAAAACAAAGTGACTATCAGTGTAGCCTAGGTCATCCCTTACATCTCTGCTGACCTCCCCTCACATGGATGCACATCCAATCACACGCACATCCACCCAGACTCTGGGACATTAAAGTCACATAGAGAATAATGGCTCATGCAATACACCAAAAATATATCAGCCATAAAATATGAAAGAATAATATAGAGAAACAGGATTTTTTTTTCTTTCATCCCCCCCCCCCCCCGAAGCTTTAAAAAAAGCATCAGAGATGAAACATTATGGCCTTTAAAACTTCAATGGGCAGCTTACTAAGTTCTGGTGTGTTTTATGCAAGAAGCATTTTATTGCAAAAGATCCTAAATCGATTTTTAATGAGGAAAGTCGGCCATGGACCCTGCTGCCACTCCTGAGTGCCACTTGAATGTTTCATTTCCTGGGGAGCATGGAACAATAAAGCCTTTTGTTGATTAAAAGAAATCAATAATCAAACAAAATCATAATAAAGAAAAGTCAGTAATGAGAATCAATTGCAAAATGATATGTGTGATGTGTGTATGTAAGTATCTATTTGTTGTTATGTGTTAGTAGATTAGCAGCAATTTAATACTTTAGTGTATAGATGTATAATGGTAAGTGTAAAAACTAGCAAAATCACAATAAAGAGCAATAAAATGATTATTTGATAAAAGATAATATGAATTTACTGTGTGTGTGTGTGTGTGTGTGTGTGTGTGTGTGTGTGTGTGTGTATTGATGTGATGAGGATATATGTGTGTTAGCAGCTTAAATCTATGAATGTTAGTGTCTTTATGAGTAAAAGTGTAATTAAACAATCAGGAAAAAAATCATCATAGCAATAAAACTGCATAGTGAGTAAATAGTGATTAACAATGTTATAATTACAAATATACTGTGATAAAAACAAAGTGAAATGAAAAACCCCTAAACAATAATGAAAAGCAATATCTCAGAACTTCAAATATGCTTTTGTAAATAGTACATTAGTACATTTCAAATTCACATCATGAACATACATCTCCTGTCTGTTTTCTGAATGTCAGTCATACTTTTACTCATGAAAAGACACTTTAAGTTGGTGTTGTTTCCCCACCATCCCCAGCTGTGTCCTCATGATGCATCACCAAGTTCACACGAACAAGTCTCATCATCATATTGCGGATGCAGGGAATAGCACATGAAAAAATCAAAACTATCACCACAAACACCACCACCAGGTTTATAACCAGACTCCTCCAGGAGGAAAACAACCAATTCATCCAATGCTGTGTATCAGTAACATAATCCTTAGCCCCAGCAGCTTGTAAAGTGGTAATGTTGTGTATAGCTGAAGCAATAACATGTCCATCAGCATCATTCGCAAGAATAAAAGTACAACAGTATTGACCCACAATAGTGCACACGCCCCCACGGGTGGCAGTCAACTGATCAAGTACCATTCTATTTTGTGTCACCATAAGTCTCATGGCTGTCATCTCTTCCCTTTCACCTCTCCAAGCAGCTAAGGAAAAAAATCACAAAAGACTGTAGTCTGTAATTAAGAGTTTCAACCCACAAAGTGTTCTTTGTCACTCCCACCCAGGGGAACAATGACTGAAGAACCTTTTGTCCTGTGGTCTATATCTTGAACTGCTCTGGCACATCTGTACCCCAGATAGAATCATGTGGTGCAAAAGTAGCATCCTGAGGTAAGTAAGCATCTCTTTTCAAACTGCCCGCCTGCTGACATAATGAGGGCATGATCAGTCACAAGGACAGGGGGACAAACTCCTGCCCAACCCATAGGCAAATGGGAATATGCCCTATGACCACACAGCCACCAACCGTCTGTCACCATATGTGTGCCGTACATGTGAAAATTGCAAGATAGCAGCGCTGCAGAGCTCTTGCAGGGTGACAGGTCCATAATGACAGCAATAAATTTGTGGGCACCATCTGCCCACTTTGTTGGTCAGGGTGTTGGCAGTACAGGGGGAAAATACACTGTACATCGCTGCACACCAAGAAAGGGGTAAGTTGCCCAGAGGGTTATTGCCACTTCCCTTCAAACAGAAGAAGTTCTCTGATGAAACTAACCTCGCCCTTACAGAGTAATGGGGGTAATTGCTTCCCTGATCAGTGGATTGATGAAAGTTCTTACAAGTGCAATTCAAAATAATCTTTCTTGTGTAATCTCTGTACATGGTCTTCTCTAAGAAGCTTGTGATGGCTCCATTGCTCTAGCCGTAACAGAAGTCTGCCCAGTTGATAGTGGCACCAAGGAACAAACATAACAGTTACAGCATTTAGCTGACCTAGCTGTGCAGCTAGCATATCTCCACCAGATATTGGCAGCATAATCATGGTCCTGATGCCCTTGAATTTCCAGCCAGTCATGTTGGGTGTGTGTAATATATCTAGCCCTATGGTGTATGGGTTGTGGTGCAGCAAAAGAAACCAAAGCAAAAATGTTACCTCAAGGGTGATGATGCTAAGGAAACAACAACAACCACACCCTTTGATTATTGACCATCTTTCTCCTGCTTCTTGTTTCTCTATGATAAACAAACACTTGTTTCGCTATCTTAAGCCATTGCTGGACACTGGGAATGCCGTCAGCCGACACTTGTATAGAGAAACAGTTAAACAGTCAACTTGCTGAAGGTCTTTAATGAGATAAAGTTTGTAGTGTATATTAAACAGTCTCTGGCTGTGAGTTCTGAGTGGGGTAAAGTTTGCAATGTGTTAAATGCACCCAAGAGTCCAGTCTTTCAACTTTCATGGCTGCTGGCATTGACAAGACAACTCTATGTGGTTCTTGCAAGGGTGAATCAGTCCAATTCTTCTTTTTGATGACCTTGATAAGGATGAGGTCTCCTGGCTTGGCCAAGATTGGTGCAGCTTCCTTGTGAACCCTCCTGGGAAGAGTAGCAGCAATAACATTTCTGTTAGTCAGCATCCTTCTCATGTAATCGGCTAAACACACCTCATCATCACTTGAGTTGAATGGTCTTAAAAGGTGGGAGCAAGTATGGTTTGCCATACATGATTTAAAATGGAGACAACCCCCCTTTGGTGGGAATTATCCTCATTTAGAACAAAACTAATGGGATGCAATATATCCAATTTTGCCCTGTTTCTGTCACTGTTTTTCTAAGCCTTTCTTTAATCGTTCTGTTTGTGCATTCCACCAATCCTGCAGATTGTGGATGATAGGCTGAATGATTTTTTAAATTAATGTTGAGTGCTGTGCCTAAGTGAGATATGATTTGATTTACAAAGTGTGTACCATTATCTGAGTAAATTTTCTCAGGTATTCCAAACCTAGGTACAATTTCAGCCAGCAATTTCTTTGCAACTGTGATTGTATTTGGATGGGTACAGGAAAAAGCCTCTGTTCATTTGGAAAACATATCACAAATGACCAAACAGTATTTCTTGCCTTCACACTTATTTAACTGAAAGAAGTCCATGCAAATGTTCTGAAATGGATAAGTGGAGGCTGGAAAAGTGCCTCTTTCAGGTCTGACATTTCCTTGTGCATTGTTCTTTGTACAAATCAGACATTTTTTTACAGAATTGAGTGACAAACTGGCTAAACCCATAGGCAGTAAAGGTTTTGTTTAATGTAGAAACCATCCCCCCCTTTGCTACATGTGAGATGCCATGCAGCAGAGACTTGATGGAACAGTTTGTGGGGCAGAATGGCCTTGTCTTTGTTACATTCATAGATCTTTGAGGTGTTATCAAAAGTGGCTCTTTTTTATCCACTTGTAGATTTCAGATTGTGGTGCTGCTTCATGTGCCTCAATGAGAATGTCATGTGATAACTCCTCTGTCAGTGTCAAAATGGAATCAGATTTGTTTTGTGTTGATTTTAAGCCTTGTGCAACAGCTTTTGCTGCTTGATCTGCAAAGTGATTGCCTTGAGAAACTGGATCAGTGCCTGCTGCACATGTGCATATGGCCAGTTGTGAGGGAAGTTTGACACTTTCGAGCAGCTCCAAAATAAGATGTTTTTGCTGAATTCGCTTTCCTGTTGATGTGATCTTGCTTCTGTCTTTTCCACTGCTATAGAGTGATGATAAATGGAGGCTTTAGCGTAGCTTTCTAGCAGCTATAAAGTGATAATTGTAGAGTGATATCTGAAGCTAGAGTAGGTGGCGGTAATGCACCTGTAAGCTGGTTGCCAACCGCCAATCAAATCTAAAAAAAGAAGAAGCTATAGAGCAGGGGTGTCAAACTCATTCCATGGAGGGCCAAGACCCTGCAGGTTTTACCTCCACCCAGTGTCTTCAACAGGAGATTTCACTTAATTTCCCCTCACTGATTGCTGATCAATGAAAACACCTGCTGAAGACACTGGGTGGAGGTAAAACCTGCAGGGTCTTGGCCCTCCATGGAATGAGTTTGACACCCCTGCTATAGAGTGATGATTTAGAGTTTAGTATGTGGCGGTAATGCACCTTTAAGCTTGTTGCCATGCGCCAATCATATCTAAAAGAAGAAGAAGAGTGATGTACGTGGCGGTAATGCACCTGTAAGCTGGTTACCAACTGCCAATCAAATCTAAAAGAAGAAGAAGAAGAAGAGGAAGGTAATGCACCTGTAAGGTGGTTGTTAACTGCCAATCAAATCTGAAAGAAGAAGAAGAAACAAAGATGTTATTTGTACTAGGACACTCAGTTTGTCAACAATAATGTGACTAGCTGTCAAAGCCTGCATAGCTCAGTTGGGAGAGCATCAGACTTTTAATCTGAGTGTCCAGGGTTTAGGTCTCTGTTCAGGCATTTGGAGTTTCAAAGTAATTACATAAAGAACTAACAACTCATTTAATTGGGAACATCAGATACTTTAGATAAGCACTTTTCAAATCACATAATGGACTTTAAAGGTGTCTGTCCAGGTGTTTGTCGTTTCACACTAATTAAGTGATGCACAAGGCCAATAACTCTCTATTAGGGACATCAGATGGTTAACCCCATATATTAAACTCAACTACCTCTACTCCTTGTATGGGGGTGCTGAAAAGTTCATAGTGGTCAAATTTGACCAAGTGTGATTTATTTTTTAACAGCAGGGATCCAAGCATTGCAACACCGATGGAAGAAGTGTGTGGACTGAAGGGGAGACTATGTAGAAAAATAAATCACATTTGCCCAAATTTGAACTATGAACTTTTCAGCTTATGGACTTTTCACCCCCCTCCCCCCCTACATCTTTTCATTGGCTAACTTCTATGGAATTCCAACCTGCAAGTCTGAAATAATTGGGAAGTAGGGTTGTGGTCGACAGCACAAAATGTGTTACAAGTGCATGCTTTCTTAAAAATTTAATACAACTAGTGCATACCTGTGCATGTCCGTACATACCTGTGCATGCCCATAGAAACCAAGTACAAGCAAAAATTTCTGCATGCCTGTAGAAAGGAGGTGTAAGCAAGGGTGTAAGCAAGCACATCAGCACTCGTTCACTGATGTCTGCCTTTGATCTTTGATGGTGTCATAACAAGTCTTATGAGCTTTGACGATGTCATAGCGAGTCCTATGATCATGAGTGATGACTGCCTTTGATCTTTGATGATGTCATATTGAGTCCTGTGATCTTTGATGATGGCGTAGTGAGTCCTATGATACTTGCATTTGATATTTGATGTCATACTGAGTCCTATGATCTTTGATGATGTCATAGCGAGTCCTATGATCGTGAGTGATGCCTGCCTTTGACCTGAGATGTCCTATGATCATGACTGATGCCTGCCTTTGATTACACACAGACACACACACAGATTTTCTTGAATCACTCTATACAGTGGTGTCTATATGACATAGAGACATCATGTAGACATCATAGGCACATCATAGGTGATCCAATGATCTTTTCATGAGTCCTATGGCCGTGACAGAGTCACATTATCACATTGTGGTCAGAGAAAGTGTGTTAGACCTAACTTTGGTTTCAAATGCGATTGCAGGAATCACATCTTGGGAGGTGTTTAGTTGGTCAGCTAATGGGACTGATCATTACCCGATTAGAGTTAAATTTGGTCTAGAAGCAGGAGAAGAAGGGATGCAGTCTGGCACAATATGGAAACTGGATAAGGCAGATTGGGATAAATTTAAATATCTGTGTAAGTTTGAATGTGTGCACCTAAATAGTGAGGACATTATTGATGGGGAGAAATTTAGGAAGAGTGTCAGTGTGATTATAATAAGAGTCTGAAAATCAAGCAAAACCAAAAAGTACAGGTTATAGACAATGAAAGAATCTTCCTTTGTGGGGTGATTATTGTAATAAAGCTATTAAAAACAGATACAGGGAATTCAGACAAGTGAAAAAGCATCATACTTTGGAAGCACCAATTGAGTACAAACGGTGTCAGGCAATCGTCAGGAAAACAATTAAAACAGCTAAGCATTTATTTTGGAGACAGTGTTGTAATACAATAGGAAGAGAAACACAGCTATCAGATATTTGGGGAATGATTAAGAAAATGAGTGGTATTAGAAGAGAGTAAAAAATACCAGTGTTAGACAGTAATGGGGAAATAGCTGTTACTAATTTAGACAAAGCAGAACTTTTGGCACAAACTTTAGTGAAGATTCATAGTTCAGAGAACCTACCAAACACAATTAGACAAAGCAGGGAAAGCACTTTATCGAAACACCCACACGCAAACATAAGGAAGAATACTTCAAGGGACATGATAGATTTGCCATTCACTCTGTCATAATTGAAAAGGGCTATTCTGAAATCAAAGCAGTCTTAACCAGGGAAGGATGGCATATGTTATAGGATATTGTCGCACATGTAGGACAGTGCACTTCAAACAATATTAAAGCTGTTTAATAAAGTTTGGGAAACGGAGAAGATTCCAAGGGCATGGAAACAATCAGTTATAGTTCCAGTCTTAAAGCCAGGGAAAGAATCATCAGATCCCAATAATTACAGGCCGATAGCGCTTGCCTCACAGTTAGGGAAAACAATGGAACAAATGGTGACTAAAAGGCTGAATTACATTTTGGAAGGGAGGTAATGTCTTTCTAATTTTCAAAGTGGGATCCGAAAAGGGAGAAATACTATGGATTCCATTATGCACCTAGAATCTGAAATTAGGAAAGCCCAGGTAAATAGGGAAAATGTGATAGCTGTCTTTTTTGATGTAGAAAAGCGTATGACATGCTGTGGAAGTAATGGTTGCTGATTAAATTAAATCAATTTGCTATTGAAGGTAATCTATACAATTGGGTATTAGATTTCCTGTATGACTGAAAGATTGAGGTAAGAGTTGATAAAGAGTACTCCAAAATATACCAAGTTTAAAATGGTACCCCCCCCCCCCCCCCAGGAAACGTGTGTAGCTCTGTTTTGTTTAATATTATGATTAATGATATTTTCAAAGGAATCGGTAGTGGAATAATGAAGGCCTTGTATGCAGATGATGGGGCTTTATGAATAAGGGGATGTAATCTTGTGTACATTCAAAGGAAAATGCAGGCAGCAATACATCAGGTTGAACAATGGGCAAACCAGTGGGCTTTTAAATTATCTGTCTCAAAGACACAAATAATTTGCTTCTCTAAAAGTCACAAAGAAATTTCTTTAAATCTTTATGGCCAAAAGTTAGAACAAGAAAAGGAGTTTGGAATTTAGGTGTGCTATTTGATGAAAAACTAACTTGGAAGAAGCATATTGAAAAAATAAATAAATAAATAAAGGAAACTAAGAAAATAAATAATATTTTGAGATGTCTGGAAGGATGGGAATGGGGGACCACTAGGGCCTCTCTGTTGAGGGTATATTGAGGACTAATGAGAGCTACACTAGACTATGGATGTGTTGCGTTCATGTCGGCTGCTGATTGTCACCCGGACCAACTGGACATAGAGCAGAAAAATGCTCTTGGGATATGTTGTGGTGCATTTAAAACTTCTCCAGTATCAGCGATCCAAGTAGAGACGGGGAAATGCCCTTAAGATTAAGAAGAACCAAATTAATGCTGGCATACTGGATCATCTTGAAGGGGCATAAGAGGTCACATCCTGCAAAAGCTATTCCTGATGATTGCTGGGAACACAGTGAGTCCAACAGTGGTAGCTTTGGATGGATAAGTGATGCCATTGCTGAGCAGGCAGGATTAAAATACATAGATTTTAGCCCAATGGTCCAGTGGTCTGTTATCCCTCCATGGCATTTTAAGATGCCACTGATAGATTTTGAAAAACAACAACTGAGGAGGCAATGTAAGCAATCAGCAACAGATTAAATAGTGCATAAATATATTGAACAGAACTTCAGAAACATGCAGATAGCATTTACCTATGGTTCCAAAGATCCTACAACTGGTCGTAGTGGAGCTGCTGTATATGTACATTCCTCAGTATTAAATATCTATCAAAAAAAGAACCAGTAATCACTTATCACTATACACAGTTGAACTAGTTGCCATTATATTAGCTTTACAGTGGTTGGATATGGGAAACAGCCACACCTCAGACACAGTCCAAGGACGGATAATTTTTTCACACTAAAGGGGCTGTTCAGAACTCCTTATACAAAGATAAAGAGTGATGATAATCCAAGTCAGTAGCCGTAATGCACCTGTAAGCTGGTTGCCATCTGCCAATCAAATCTGAAAGAAAAAGAAGAAGAGATAAATTATAGGAATAATGCAATCATTGCTTCAGATAGTTGGGCAGCTCTCAAGAGTGTTCAGTCCCAGCAGTCATGTAGGCAGGACCTAATTGTAGAAATCCACTCCTTAATTTACAACCTCTACAGTAAAGGTAAGTAAATAAACTTTCTTTGGGTTCCAGCCAACGTTGGGATACAGGGCAATGGGGATGTTGATTGATTAGCAAAACAATCATTAAAATTTGAAGCAATAAATCTGGAAATCTCACTCAGTAAGGCAGAAGGCAAATCAATAATTAAAAATTACTAGTGCATACCTGTGCATGCCCTTAGAAACTCGTGCATGCCAATATAGGGGATACATTGGAACACAAGTCTTGCCAATTACAGGACAGTTGGTATAGCAACACTGCACTAAGTGGCAATCACATGTGATGGCTTTTGTATGCAGCAAAAATTAAAAATCACAGAAAATATGCCCTGCCATCTGGGGCTGTTTGCCCCTGCTTGTTACTTCTTCTCCTGTCTGTCACTGTTCTGTGTTATGTTGCTTACCTGTGTCTATATACAGTATACGTATATATGTCTTGTAGGGAGTCATGTGCTCTGTCTATGTGCCATCATATAGACATCAAATGGTGGGTCTTCTTCTTCGTTCAGACCACTGAAGGGTCTCCTCCTGTCTCAGATGGCTGTGTTGTTCACAGTCATGCCTGTGGCGTACTGGTGGAACCTGAGGTGTTTCATGTTCACGGCATCCTTTCTGACGTGCAGCAGTTCTCATTCTATTGCTCTCCCCCTGGTGGGTCTTCTTCTTCTTTGTTCAGACCACTGGTTGAGGGATAGGTGAATTGTAATTCTAGTTCATGGGCACGATCCTGAAAAAGTGGCTTTCGACCCTGTTCAGGAAGGCCCGTGCATGCCCGTAGAAACCAGGAAACCGGAGCACCGGGAGAAAATCAGCACTTTGCTTGGCATTTTACACATTTGTAATGTAGACTGGCATTCGTCAAGGTTACACATTTGCCGTCATGTAGGCATGGCAAATTGTCCTATGGTGCCTGAGTTCATAGGACGTGCTATGATGATGAGGCAGAGATCATCAGCTGTCAAATGATGTCCTTGAAACGTGCTTTAAAGTATGTCATACCCTATGCTGGTGAAGGGTGTCCTCATTTCTCAGACGGGTGCGATGTACTGCTGGAACCTGTCATATCTGGCTCTAGGGAGCCGGGCAATCAGAGCCAGGGGCAAGCCAGTGAGTCGTGATATTTTATTCAGGGAAAAGGGGAAGGGATGAGGAGAGCACAGATACTCATGCAGACGTACACTCACAGGTTGCACAGCGCAGAGGTAAGCAGCTCGTACCGGACGTGGGGGTAACAAGACGTACATACTCACAGCGGGATACAAACACAGGAATACTGCAAGAGGAGTATAAGCTGACACCAGACGAAGGGGCTTCAGCTTAGCAATGTGTTTATGTCGCAGCCCCGAGTCATTGAGGCTGCTCCTATTTATCCTCATTGGCAGCGCCCCAGCTGATGAAGACTAATTGGCCCCAGCCGTCCATAATGCTGCCAGCTGGGGGCCAGCTGAGACGCTGCTCAATGGGAAGCAGGGATGAGGGAAAACATGGGCTGAGTGCCGAGACGGCATCTCAACCCATGGTGACAGAGCCCCTCCCTCAAGGTCGGGCTCCTGAACGACCAGGAACATCCCAGCCCCCCCCCCCCCCCACCTAGGGTGGGAGGCGGACCGGAGGGGAAGAAGCCAAGGGAAGGACAACACCAATGGGGCAATGTAGGGTAGCGGGAAAGAAAAACCCAAATACAATACTGACAAAACAGAATAATTAACCCAGGTACAGATGGGGAGAAGAACTGGGTCAGCACGCCGGTTACATAATACCCAGAGAGTACCAACCATGCGTGACCCAGAGCAAGGAAAAAAGAACCACCAAAAAGGTACAGGGCAAAAAATGCTGAGTACGGTTAAATAAAGGGGAACCTATACACAGCGCTAATTTAAGTACATACACACAGTCACCAAGAAAAGTGAGGGTGACTGGAACAAATGACAATTATAGAGCATGGTGTTACGGAAAACAAGGCACATGACTCTATAATGAACCAACAGGACAAAAAAGAAATACTGAGTGCAGGCAAAGAAAAACCCACACACACGAATATATAAATACCCAGTCACCTAAAGAAATGAAAGTGACTGGAATAAATGGATAACTGCAGAGCATGGTGTTACGGAAAACAAAACATAACTCTACAATACAAAAAACGAGGCTAAAAACATGGCACAAAAAGTAAAATGCTGAGCATGAGCGATGGAAAACACAACACTATAAAAACGAATCCACCAACAGGACAAAACATTACACCCGAGTGACCTTAATAACAAAAGAAAAAGTGACACCCGAGGTGAATGGCAGGCAGAGTCCAAAAATGGCCGAGATGGCTCCGGAGATCTCCCCGCCCATTGTCCAGCTGGCGAATCAGGGAAAGAGAAGTGTTCGGACGGCGAACTCTGGACCCAGATCCCAGGAATCCAGTCCACCGGCAGCCGAACCAGGCTGCCCAGAGGGAAACAGACCAGTGGGGGGAACCAGATCACCGAACCGAAAGTTCTGTGGGTCGGGTCGTCGACCCGCATCACTCAACCACCAGGACCGTTGAGACGGGCGAAGGACCAGAGCGGATCCCGGTGGAAGAGGCTCAGGGGAGAGCCGATGACGAGGGCGGCGGGCGTCAGGCCGCAGGAAAACGGCCACCACCTCACCGGACCTGGACAATACTGGGGCAGCACCCACGTCGGACCCCGATCGGGCCTCAGGCGAACCCACGTTGGACCCCGACTGGGTCTCGGGCGAACCCACGTTGAATACTGCACCAGAACCGACCTCCAACGTTGAACCCGGACCCTCCAGCACCACGAGGAACAGCAACTCCTTGCCGGTGACCCTGGAAGAAGGCTCAGAAGAGAAAACAGAACCGGGATCAGGATCACCGGCAGCGCCAGAACCCGGCGAGACGAGTTCAGATGCAGCGGACGGCTGCACCCGGCTCGTCTCCCCTGGAGATAGGCTGAAGTGCTCGGGGATAAAAAGAGAGAAAAGAAAGGAGAGCACTCGCCTGATCTCGGGTTCTGACGCCGTCCAGGACTGCGAAGATCCAGGATCCGTCGTCAGGAGGTCGTTGTCAGGCTCCCATCTAGCCGCGTCGGGCCCCGCAGCCAGCACGATGGTCAGCGCAGCTTGAGATCCCTCCAGCTCAGGTAACCCCGCCGACGATCCACTCGGCGTGAAGCCAGAAGAATCTCGTCCCGCCGGACCGAACCGCTCCTCCGTGGAGACCCGGGGACGCTCAGTCGTCGGCGTAGACTCCACGCAGCAGTCAGCCCCCCTCCTCTGTCCGCAATGTAGCTGCGGAACCACAGGCCCTCTCCATATCCCACCACGTTGACCCGGAGCCGGGGACCGCTCGGCGGAGAGAGACACAGAGGATGCGGGATTAGGCATACAGGTTACAGCAGGTGGGGAGAGTTCAGGGAGCTGCGAACCCTGAACTTCTCCTCCAGGGATGTGACAGAGCAAATCATTAAGCAGGTGTGAAAAAACAATGACTTGCCTGCCCCCTGGAGGTTGAGTATCGCCTGCTGTAGTGGAATCTGCTTCTTCCTCTCCCCGCCCGGCGATAACGGAGGACCCCCCGGGAATTCGTCTGAGGGTCGCTCGCGTTGTCTCCAGCAGAGAGCTCACCAGGCCGGGATTCCAGGCACACACAGCGGTCAGGAAGCGCGTCGAGGAGGAGGGGGAAACAGCCGGGGTGAGCCAGCCCGAATGTCCAGGAATGACAGCGGGGGAACGAGGCTCAGGGGACAAGGCTGTAGAGTCTCCACACTGACGAGGCGAAGGGATGACAGCTGCGTGGGAAGAACGGTCCTGACGATGACCCAGAACTGGATCCGGACGAGGTTCGTGCAGAGGTGACTCGGCGATGTGATGACGACTACTCCCAGGGGACGAAGCGAGGGGGAAACCCAGGATTCGCCGCTCCAGATCGGAGATCGAGACGAGGAAGGCGTCGAGCACGGGAAAGCTTCGTAGCCCTGAAGTCCTCACCATCAATCTCACTGCCGCCGCCACATGCCTGAAGGTGGTGACAGGAAACACAGTAGAGCTCGCGACAGCCACTCGACCCCGGACATAACTGCTGTCAGCTGCGGCTCCTTGAAGGGAATCCCGAGTGACGTGGCGCAGGTCGGGGGAAGTCCTCTGGTTGGCGCGAACTCCCGGACTGGAATAGCAGCAGGAACGGGACTCCGAAGCGGGGAAAGACGTCGCCCACTTCGACTCCCTGCCGGGATTTCCATCCACCCCGTGGAGCTTCTCTCGCTGTGTACCTGCAGCGTCTATCCTGGCACTGTCCTCCAGATGGTACAGAGAGTGAGGGTGACAGTCCAGGAGTTCCTCAGCACGGCCCGGATGCCAGCATCTCGCGTTGGAGGCGTCGTGCAGGGTGAAGAACGTCCCGTCGACAGCCTCCGAGATGGACCTCAGCTCGTCGCCCTGGCGCCGGAAGTGACTCCTGGGAAACGGCATGCTAGCAGCGCTGACACCCGGACAGAAAGGTACATTTCCACAGCGACTCACGGCCGCCGGCAACTCTTCTGGCTGCGACATACTGTCATATCCGGCTCTAGGGAGCCGGGCAATCAGAGCCAGGGACAAGCCAGTGAGTCGTGATATTTTATTCAGGGAAAAGGGGAAGGGATGAGGAGAGCACAGATACTCATGCAGACGTACACTCACAGGTTGCACAGCGCAGAGGTAAGCAGCTCGTACTGGACGTGGGGGTAACAAGACGTACATACTCACAGCGGGATACAAACACAGGAATGCTGCAAGAGGAGTATAAGCTGACACCAGACGAAGGGGCTTCAGCTTAGCAATATGTTTATGTCGCAGCCCCGAGTCATTGAGGCTGCTCCTATTTATCCTCATTGGCAGCGCCCCAGCTGATGAAGACTAATTGGCCCCAGCCGTCCATAATGCTGCCAGCTGGGGGCCAGCTGAGACGCTGCTCAATGGGAAGCAGGGATGAGGGAAAACATGGGCTGAGTGCCGAGACGGCATCTCAACCCATGGTGACAGAACCTCAGGTGTTTCATCTTCATGGCATCTTTTCTGACGTGCAGCAGTTGTCCTCATTCTATTGTTCTCAGTCTGGTTCTTCTTCTTCTTCTTCTTCTTCTTCTTCTTCTTCTTCTTCTTCTTCTTCTTCTTCTTCTTCTTCTTTTTCTTTTTCTTCTTCTTCTTCTTCTTCTTCTTCTTCTTCTTCTTCTTCTTCTTCTTCTTCTTCTTCGTTGAGACCACTTGTTGAGGGATAGGAGTGTTGTAATTCCAGCTCATGGACAGGATCATGAAAATAGATCTGAGCAAAAAGAGGCTTTCGGGCATGGACTCACTGCATATGACATCATAAAGACATGAAGGCAGCCTTGATGTATGACATCATAAAGACATGTTGCCTGATGTCTGTCACTGTACATGACATCAGTTCAAAGACACATGGTCTATATGACATCATAAAGACACATTTGTCTATGGGTCCTATGGTGCCTGAGATCATAGGACATCCTATGATATTCAGGCAGAGATCATAGGCCGTCCTATGATGTCCTATGAAGCGTGACAGACACACAGACAGAGATTTGCTTTTATAGAGTGATATGCACTGGCATTCCACCGTGTCAGTGCGGCTGAATTGATGTTCAAGACTGGTTTCTTCTGGTATTTTTCTCCTGATCATAATGCTGATCATCTCCCTGTTTCATCCTGAGTACAGCTTGCTCAGGAGTTCCTCAGTCTGTAAGTGCATCTTGTTTTGCATTTTTGTGTGTACGACACTATTTTTGGACACTTTATGTTCTTTTGTTAATAAACTGCACAAAACATTATTCAGCACCTGGGTTTGTTCTCTCTGCCCCAAAGGGGCAAACATAATAGAATTCAGCTGCCAGAAATAGAACCAGCTGCGGTGCTTGTGTGCTTTCTTGACCTTTTTGTGTTTTTTCCACCAACCTGTTTTCTGGAGCACATTATGTCCCGAGCTTGTCGACCCTGCTGAAATGGAGGAGGCTTTCAAAGCCCGGGGGCCCAAGAAGAAATGTGAGTGTTTGGATTGAGCAATGAGTATTGTGGAGGCCAACCCCGGCCTTTGGAATTACCCACGATACGCAAAGGTGCTCTCCATGGTTTGCGCTCTCCAGCAAGCATTTCCTGACCTATGAGGGGGGCGTTTCCCGCTGAGCTGAAGCGGAGCTCTTCATGGCAGCTGTCCTCCTCTCCTCCCGTCATCTCAAGTTCCAGCTCCGTGAAAACAGCATTGTCCTGCTCCTAATAACCGGAGGAAAGCACCTGTTCCCTCACCAGCATCCTCTCCTTCACTAAGGCAGGATATTGCCATTGCAGCCTCTCATTTTGACACTCTCTCTCCTGCTATTCCGCCAGCCAATCTCCCTGCTGCACTCTCTTCTACCTCCTCCTTGGTGAGTCCTCATGCTGTGCTGGAACTGGTTGCCTTTCCCTCAATCAATCAGAAGATTAACAATCCTGGAATAAACAGGAGTATTGTAAGTAATCATAAAGCTTACTCAGAAAGGAGCATCATTTTGTGAGTGGAACCCAGTTAAGCTCACAAATGCAATTAATAAGTTACTTTGAAAATTTTAAATGCAAGAATTCTTCATAGTGGTTCATTACTAGATACATGTAAAGATAGTGTTCAACAAGGAAAAACAATCAGAGTCAATAAGATGGAGGGGGAAAATGTGCAGTGTTCAGTATTGGAAGGAAATAAGGCAATGAGAAGAGTGATATTGGGCATTTCAATTGCTGTCTCAACTGATGAAATAATGAACAAAAAACTGGAGCAAAATTGACAGAGGTACAAAGACTGAAAACTAATAGAAATGGCGAAAAATGTGATAGTCTGTCGGTAATGTTAAAATTTGATGAAACCAGACTGTCACGTAAGGTGTATTAAGATAAGCCTTTATTAGTCCCACAATGGGGAAATTCCAGGATTGCAACAGCACAGGGATAGCAACACTGAGAGCAACAATCAGAAGGCAAGAAAAAACAAGAACAGCTAGTAAACATATGTACATATTACTATATATATATATATATATATATACAGTATATTGACACACTGTGCGGAACATTGTGGTTGGTGGATGTGCAGCAGAAAGTCTAAGCTCTCTCTCCGCGGATGCGGCGGGCCAGCTGGAAGTCTTTGGGCATGATGGTGACCCTCTTAGCGAAGAAGAGACCCACCAGGTAGGCCTCGCTGGCCTCCTGCAGAGCCATGACGGCGAAGCTCAGGAAGCGCAGGTCGGTCTTGAAGTCCTGAGCGATCTCCCTCACCAGGCGCTGGATGGGCAGCTTACGGATGAGCAGGTCCGTGGATTTCTGGTAGCGACGGATCGCTCTCAGAGCCACAGTACCGGGCCTGTAACGGTGAGGCTTCTTCACTCCGCCGGTGGCCGGAGTGCTTTTCCGAGCAGCCTTGGTGGCTAGCTGCTTCCTAGGGGGCTTTTCCTCCAGTAGATTTTACGGGCGGTCTGCTTGGTTCTTGCCATCGCTCTTTATTATTCTATCTTATATTTCTTGCACGCCGCCTAAACTCCAGCCCGGCACCAGCGTCGTTTTCGCTACAGTTCCCGGTATGTCGAGTTTCTCCGTTAGCACCGGGTGGTGGTTGAGTGCTAGCTAGCACTAGCTCTTCCTGCTGTAACGTCTCCTGCTGTAAACAGTGGCTCCGTCCGCCGACTCGGGAGACCTTTGGGGCGATCTGTGTGTCCGTGATATATATATAGAGTGAAAGGTGTAGAAAGAAGAAGGAAGATTAAAAAAAAGGCTGTTGCAACGGGCAGCCAACTCGTGTGGCGCCGCCGGTCCGGCGGAACCGGAACCGGAAAAAAAAAATATTGGCTACATGAGCTATGAAGCCAGACTTTACGTTCCTCCTCCACTCAGATGTTTCAGATGTCAAAAGTTTGGTCATGTAGCAGCGATATGCAAAGGTAGACAGCGATGTGCCAGTTGCTCCGGTGAACATGAATATGGCAAGTGTGAAAGAGGAGCAAAATTAAAGTGCTGTAACTGCAATGGTGACCATAGCTCTGCATATTGAGGTTGTGAAGCCAGCAAAAGAGCAGCAGAAATTCAGCAGATAAAAGTCTTCCAGGGATTAACATATGCAGAAGCTGCGAGAAAGGCGCCAGCTAAAAAAGTGGGAATGGACTCGAACAGGGATAGTGTGCAGACTTGCAGTGCATGCAGTAGAATTAAGGAAGATACTCTGGTTTTGAAGGAAAATAATTTTGTCTTATTTGTGGTTAGGTGTGATAAACTGCACTGTGCAGACTTCCAAGAAAACAGAAAAACTCAAAATCATTGTGAAAGTAGAAGAAAAACATCATGTCATTAAGGGGCTACATTGGGAAGCGGTTCAGGACTTGGTAAGTAGGGGATCATTAAGTTCACAGACATCATGGGCTAGTGGATCATCCGCCAATCTTCTTCTTCTCCTTCTCCTCCTTCTTCTTGCCATCTGGCTGACAAGGAAAAATCGGACTACTAACACTGGCAATGTGGATCCTGTGTTTGTTTTCAAGGCCTTGTTAAAAGTCAGACTCCAGGTGGAGTACTCTTACTATAAAATGGTGGACAATTTGGAGGTATTCACCAATAGATGGGACTGTAGGGAATATTTTGTGTTCTGTGGGAGAGGGGGATGAGTTATGTTTGCACTTTTGAAATGTGAGACACTTGGTGGAATGATATTGGTAATCTTCTTCTTCTTCTTCTTCTTCTTCTTCTTCTTACTACAGACCCGTCCGAGATGCGCCGCCATGCAGTGGATTACTACGGGGCCCTGTTTGCTGCGGGGACGTGTTGCAAAGAATCTCAAAATCAGCTCTTCGAGGCCCTTCCGGTGCTCGGCCAGGACGACAGGGCCGCTCTGGACTGTGCCCTGACGTTGGATGAGTTGACTGTGGCTGTGAATCAGCTGGCACTGGGACGCGCGCCTGGACTGTATGGCCTTTCTTCAGAATTTTTTAAGCATTTTTGGAATGTGGTTGGACCAGACTTCTACAACGTTCTGACGGCCTGTTACAGGGAAGGAACGCTACCTGTCTCATGTCGCCGTGCAGTGCTGTCTCTGTTGCCAAAGCAAGGGGACTTGGCCCTGCTGAAAAACTGGAGGCCTGTGGCTCTTCTTTGCACGGACTACAAGGTGCTTTCCAGGGCCCTGGCAAACATACTGAACACTGTCTTGGGTTTGATTGTGGATAGGGATCAAACATATTGTATTCCTCACCGAAACATTATGGACAATGTTTTCCTCATACGTGACGTTCTCCAGCTCAGTAAATGTCATGACTTACAGTTTGGAATTGTGTCTTTGGACCAGGAAAAGGCCTTTGATAGGGTTGACCATTCCTATTTGTTTTCTACCCTGAGGGGGTTTGGTTTTGGAAATATGTTTTTGAGGTGGGTCAATCTGCTATACACTGGAGCTGAGTGTTTGGTGAAGGTGGGGGCGGGACTGAATCGGCCAATCCCTGTACACCGGGGAATACGCCAGGGGTGTCCACTCTCGGGTCAGCTGTCCAGCTTGGCTATTGAGCCTTTGCTGTGCAGGTTACGCGCTCGGCTGGGTGGTCTGGTTCTGCCTGGGCCATCAAGCTGTGGCCGTCCGATTGTTTTGTCTGCTTATGGGGATGACGTTGAAGTTTTCATCACCACCAACGGGGATGTGCAGCGTCTGGTGGACACTTTGACAGTTTATGAAAGGGCATCTTCTGCACGGGTTAATTGGGCCAAGAGTGAGGGTCTATTGGTGGGTCACTGGTCCCTTCAAGCCATCCCTCGCCTGCCCGGCGGCCTTCAGTGGGGGACGGCCGGTCTCAAAGTGTTGGGGGTTTTTTTGGGTACGGAGGCCTTTGAACGAAAGAACTGGGAGGGTGTTAAGGACAAGGTGTGTGCTCGCATTTCTAAATGGAAATGGTTGCTACCAAAGCTGTCATATAGGGGCAGGGTTCTGGTCGCGAATAATCTGGTTGCCTCGGCTCTCTGGCATAGGCTGATGGCTTTGACACTGCAAAGGAGCCTCGTGGAGGACATTCAGAAGACAATCTTGGACTTCTTTTGGTCTGGTCTTCACTGGGTCCACGCGCCAGTTCTCTACCTGCCTTTGGCCGAGGGGGGACAGGGCCTGGTGGACATACATTCCAAGATTGCCAGCTTCAGACTTCGAACTGCACAACGACTCCTTTACGGATGCGGACCCTGCTGGGTGGACACTGCTAAGCTGCTTTTGAGGAGAGTTGGTCGCTTGGGCTATGATAAGTAGCTCTTCCTCGTGACACCTGGGGAGGTGGACCTTACTGGACTATCTGCTTTTTACACGTCCGTTTTGCATGCGTGGCGAGTCTTCAGCGTGGGCCGCTTCCGTGACGAGGAGCCGGGCATGTGGCTGTTCGAAGAACCACTGTTTTTCAATCGATTCATCGCAGCAGAGGTGCTGCAGTCTGCCAGTCTGCGGAGTTGTTTGCGGGAGGCACGCTGTACCAAGCTGGGTCATCTTATGACGATGTCGACCACATCGATGGAGACACTGAGGCGGAGTGCAAAAATTACATCTGTCAGACTGCTGCAAAGTGTCACCATGGGTTGAGATGCCGTCTCGGCACTCAGCCCATGTTTTCCCTCATCCCTGCTTCCCATTGAGCAGCGTCTCAGCTGGCCCCCAGCTGGCAGCATTATGGACGGCTGGGGCCAATTAGTCTTCATCAGCTGGGGCGCTGCCAATGAGGATAAATAGGAGCAGCCTCGATGACTCGGGGCTGCGACATAAACACATTGCTAAGCTGAAGCCCCTTCGTCTGGTGTCAGCTGCTACTCCTCTTGCAGCATTCCTGTGTTTGTATCCCGCTGTGAGTATGTACGTCTTGTTACCCCCACGTCCGGTACGAGCTGCTTACCTCTGCGCTGTGCAACCTGTGAGTGTACCTCTGCATGAGTATCTGTGCTCTCCTCATCCCTTCCCCTTTACCCTGAATAAAACATCACGACTCACTGGCTTGTCCCTGGCTCTGATTGCCCGGCTCCCTAGAGCCGGATATGACAGTATGTCGCAGCCAGAAGAGTTGCCGGCGGCCGTGAGTCGCTGTGGAAATGTACCTTTCTGTCCGGGTGTCAGCGCTGCTAGCATGCCGTTTCCCAGGAGTCACTTCCGGCGCCAGGGCGACGAGCTGAGGTCCATCTCGGAGGCTGTCGACGGGACACTCTTCACCCTGCACGACGCCTCCAACGCGAGACGCTGGCATCCGGGCCGTGCTGAGGAACTCCTGGACTGTCACCCTCACTCTCTGTACCATCTGGAGGACAGTGCCAGGATAGACGCTGCAGGTACACAGCGAGAGAAGCTCCACGGGGTGGATGGAAATCCCGGCAGGGAGTCGAAGTGGGCGACGTCTTTCCCCGCTTCGGAGTCCCGTTCCTGCCGCTATTCCAGTCCGGGAGTTCGCGCCAACCAGAGGACTTCCCCCGACCTGCGCCACGTCACTCGGGATTCCCTTCAAGGAGCCGCAGCTGACAGCAGTTATGTCCGGGGTCGAGTGGCTGTCGCGAGCTCCACTGTGTTTCCTGTCACCACCTTCAGGCATGTGGCGGCGGCAGTGAGATTGATGGTGAGGACTTCAGGGCTATGAAGCTTTCCCGTGCTCAACGCCTTCCTCGTCTCGATCTCCGATCTGGAGCGGCGAATCCTGGGTTTCCCCCTCGCTTCGTCCCCTGGGAGTAGCCGTCATCACATTGCCGAGTCACCTCTGCACGAACCCCGTCCGGATCCAGTTCTGGGCCATCGTCAGGACAGTTCCTCCCACGCAGCTGTCACCTTTTCGCCTCGTCAGTGTGGAGATTCTACAGCCTCGTCCCCTGAGCCTCATTTCCCCGCTGTCATTCCTGGACATTCGGGCTGGCTCACCCCGGCTGTTTTCCCCTCCTCCTCGACGCGCTTCCTGACTGCTGTGTGTGCCTGGAATTCCGGCCTGGTGAGCTCTCTGCTGGAGACAACGCGAGCGATCCTCAGACGAACTCCCGGGGGGTCCTCCGTTATCGCCGGGCGGGGAGAGGAAGAAGCAGAATCCACTACAGCAGGCGGTACTCAACCTCCAGGGGGCAGGCAAGTCATTGTTTTTTCACACCTGCTTAGTGATTTGCTCTGTCACATCCCTGGAGGAGAAGTTCAGGGTTCGCAGCTCCCTGAACTCCCTCCACCTGCTGTAACCTGTATTCCTAATCCCGCATCCTCTGTGTCTCTCTCCGCCGAGCGGTCCCCGGCTCCGGGTCAACGTGGTGGGATATGGAGAGGGCCTGTGGTTCCGCAGCTACATTGCGGACGGAGGAGGGGGACTGACTGCTGCGTGGAGTCTACGCCGATGATTGAGCGTCCCCGGGTCTACACGGAGGAGCGGTTCGGTCCAGCGGGACGAGATTCTTCTGGCTTCACGCCGAGTGGATCGTCGGCGGGGTCACCGGAGCCGGAGAAATCTCAAGCTGCACTGACCATCGTGCTGGCTGCGGGGCCTGACACGGCTAGATGGGAGCCTGACAACGACCTGACGACGGATCCTGGATCTTCGCAGTCCTGGACGGCGTCAGAACCCGAGATCAGGCGAGTGCTCTCCTTTCTTTTCTCTCTTTTTATCCCCGAGCACTTCAGCCTATCTCCAGGGGAGACGAGCTGGGTGCAGCCGCCCGCTGCGTCTGAGCTCGTCTCGCCGGGTTCTGGCGCTGCCGGTGATCCTGATCCCGGTTCTGTTTTCTCTTCTGAGCCTTCTTCCAGGGTCACCGGCGAGGAGTTGCTGTTCCTCGTGGTGCTGGAGGGTCCGGGTTCAACGTTGGAGGTCGGTTCTGGCGCAGTGTCCAACGTGGGTTCGCCCGAGACCCAATCGGGGTCCAACGTGGGTTCGCCTGAGGCCAGATCGGGGTCCGACGTGGGTGCTGCCCCAGTATTGTCCAGGTCCGGTGAGGAGGTGGCCGTTTCCCTGCGGCCTGACGCCCGCCGCCCTCGTCATCGGCTCTCCCCTGAGCCTCTTCCACCGGGATCCGCTCTGATCCTTCGCCCGTCTCAACGGTCCTGGTGGTTGAGTGATGCGGGTCGACGACCCGACCCACAGAACTTTCGGTTCGGTGATCTGGTTCCCCCCACTGGTCTGTGTTTCCCTCTGGGCAGCCTGGTTCGGCTGCCGGTGGACTGGATTCCTGGGATCTGGGTCCAGAGTTCGCCGTCCGAACACTTCTCTTCCCCTGATTCGCCAGCTGGACAATGGGCGGGGAGATCTCCGGAGCCATCTCGGCCATTTTTGGACTCTGCCTGCCATTTACCTCGGGTGTCACTTTTTCTTTTGTTATTAAGGTCACTCGGGTGTAATGTTTTGTCCTGTTGGTGGATTCGTTTTTATAGTGCTGTGTTTTCCATCGCTCATGCTCAGCATTTTACTTTTTGTGCCATGTTTTTAGCCTCGTTTTTTGTATTGTAGAGTTATGTTTTGTTTTCCGTAACACCATGCTCTGCAGTTATCCATTTATTCCAGTCACTTTCATTTCTTTAGGTGACTGGGTATTTATATATTCGTGTGTGTGGGTTTTTCTTTGCCCGCACTCAGTATTTCTTTTATGTCCTGTTTGTTCATTATAGAGTCATGTGCCTTGTTTTCCGTAACACCATGCTCTGTAATTGTCTATTTGTTCCAGTCACCCTCACTTTTCTTGGTGACTGTGTGTATGTACTTAAATTAGCGCTGTGTATAGGTTCCCCTTTATTTAACCGTACTCAGCATTTTTTGCCCTGTACCTTTTTGGTGGTTCTTTTTTCCTTGCTCTGGGTCACGCATGGTTGGTACTCTCTGGATAGTATGTAACCGGCGTGCTGACCCAGTTCTTCTCCCCATCTGTACCTGGGTTAATTATTCTGTTTTGTCAGTATTGTATTTGGGTTTTTCTTTCCCGCTACCCTACATTGCCCCATTGGTGTTGTCCTTCCCTTGGCTTCTTCCCCTCTGGTCCGCCTCCCTTCCTCCCACCCTAGGTGGGGGGGGGGGGCTGGGATGTTCCTGGTCGTTCAGGAGCCCGACCTTGAGGGAGGGGCTCTGTCACCATGGGTTGAGATGCCGTCTCGGCACTCAGCCCATGTTTTCCCTCATCCCTGCTTCCCATTGAGCAGCGTCTCAGCTGGCCCCCAGCTGGCAGCATTATGGACGGCTGGGGCCAATTAGTCTTCATCAGCTGGGGCGCTGCCAATGAGGATAAATAGGAGCAGCCTCAATGACTCGGGGCTGCGACATAAACACATTGCTAAGCTGAAGCCCCTTCGTCTGGTGTCAGCTGCTACTCCTCTTGCAGCATTCCTGTGTTTGTATCCCGCTGTGAGTATGTACGTCTTGTTACCCCCACGTCCGGTACGAGCTGCTTACCTCTGCGCTGTGCAACCTGTGAGTGTACCTCTGCATGAGTATCTGTGCTCTCCTCATCCCTTCCCCTTTACCCTGAATAAAACATCACGACTCACTGGCTTGTCCCTGGCTCTGATTGCCCGGCTCCCTAGAGCCGGATATGACACAAAGGGTGGTGGAGGACGTGTGCGCCGCACTGCCGCAGCCGCTTCGGGCGTTTGCGACGAACCGCACTCTTTCCAATCAATGGGATGACGACACTGCATCCACCTTTCCTGCAATTTCCATAACTCCGGATGTGGGGGAGTGGCAGGGAGGAGAGGATCACCTACTGACCTTCAGGATTCCTCGCCTGGGCAAGTTCCAGTTTGTCGGGACAAGGGCGGTGTATCACATCTGTGTGACGGTTCTGAATCTGCACTCTCTGAAGGATGTCACGGAGTCAAGGTTGGCGGGTTGTTTGGGGCCAGGGGTCTCCCCAAAAGGCAGCTGGCGGTGCATGTACAAGCAACCTATTGAGAAACGCACAGCAGATCTCCAGTGGAGGATTGTGCATGGGGCAATAGCCACAAATAAATACAGGGCATACCTTGATCCGACTGTGGGGGGGGAATGTTTGTTTTGTTCCCAAGTTGAGACCCTCGACCATTTGTTTGTCCATTGTTTTCGTTTATCTGGACTTTTTGACATTTTGCGCGGGTGGTTTCGGGCTTTGGGTGAACGATTCTCTTTTGGTCTGTTCATTTACGGTCCGAAGTACAAAGTGGCAAGGAAGGCTTCCCACACTTTGATGAACTTCCTATCTGGGACTGCTAAGCTTGCCATCTGGCTGACGAGGAAAAATCGGGCAAGCAATGCTGGCAATGTGGATCCTGTGTCCACTTTCAAGGTCTTGTTGACAGTCAGACTCCGGGTAGAGTTCTCTTACTATCAAATGGTAGACAATCTGGAGGCGTTCATCAATAGATGGGCTGTAGAGAATGTTTTGTCTTCAGTGGGTCAGGGGGATGAGTTATGTTTGCACTTTTGAGATGTGACACACTTGGACAACTGATATTGGTCTTTCTGCAATTTTGAAATGTGCAATAAAGCCTTTTTTAAATGTCTTCTTCTTCTTCTTCTTCTTCTTCTTCTTCTTCTTCTTCTTCTTCTTCTTCTTCTTCTTCTTCTTCTTCTTCTTCTTCTTCTACGTCGGCGAAGGAGGAGGACGGAAATAGGGAACTCCGTGGTCTATTGGACTTTTTTTTTTCGTTTTTCCATCACTGCCCGCATAATAAACTCTTGATTTTTGGGGAGGAGGATTGCGACCTTCGAAATGTCACCTCCATCTATCCGCCAGGGGGTGCGGATCGTTCCCCCGGGCGACACTGTTACTGTGAAGGGGGTCCTTATGGCTGCAGGTGCCCAGGTGGGCCCTGCTGCAATCCGCTATGCGTCCAGGATGAATAGCGCTGTAGTTGTGTTTCTGGCTACTGAGGAGGATGTCCACGCTCTGGTTGCGAGCGGTATTGTAATCGGGGACATGTCTGTCCAGGTGTCCCCCTTATCAGTTCCATCGACGCTTATCACCGTCTCGGGTGTTCCACCTTTCATTACTGATGAGCAGTTGGCGGCGGAGCTCCGCAGATTCGGGAAGTTTGCGGGCCCGTTTAGACACGTCAGTTTGGGAATCAGGGAAGCCGACTTTAAACATGTGAAATCACTCAGGCAACAGGTGTTCATGTTTCTAGACTCGCCCAGTCAAACTCTGGAAGTATCCTTCCGGGTTTAACACGGGGATGGCTACTATATGGTGTATGCGAGCTCGGGACAGATGAAGTGTTCTGAATGTGGCGACGTGGGCCATAAACGTTTCGCCTGCCCACACAGGCGCCCGGCAGGGGGCTGTGGTGGAGCCGCGGCTGGGGCGGCCGGTGCACCTTCCGCTCGCGACGCTGCTGCGGACGGCGTTGCCAGCGAGGCCTCCGCACCCGCCGCAGCTGCGGATGACGTTGCGGGGCCTTCCGCCGCTCCTGCTCCTAGAGCCTGTCGCTGTGGCTGTGGACAGTCAGCCTGTGGCGCCTGCAGCTCGGCCTGCAGCTGGGGGCGTGACTGGTGATGGCGCACAAGCAGTCAATGACGTTGACTCAGCATTGCGCTGTGTGACATCAGCGGCTGTGCTTCCGCAGCCTGCTGCAACTTCAGAGCAGCAGGCGAAACAATGCCGGTCGGCTGATATAGGTGCCGCCCCGGAACACGTGACTGATGAAGGATCAGCTGCACCAGCTGACGTGCCAGCTGAATCTAACAGTCAGCAGAGTTGTGCTGACGAGGGAATGGAGTGTGAAACTGACGCTGTGTCTGCTAAAAATGAGTCTATTGGGGCAACTGGCGATGCCACTGTGCATTTGTATTCACTAGACGAAATAAATGCTTTCCTGGATGGAACCTATGATAATAGGGCCGTGGACGTCGCAGATTACTTCAGTGACACTGACAAATTCATTTGGTCTGTTAATGTACTGAGGAAGCACATTGGTGTTGACCTCCTGGATGAAAGAAAATGCTTCCGCCTGAAGAAGCACCTTGCAGCCCTGCGTAAATCAGCAGGGGGACAAAAGGCCAAGCGTGCAAAGATGGAATGATTTCCATGGCAAAGCACGGTGCTCCTCACAACTATCGCCATGATGCAGAAAATACAATTAGGGACCTTAAACATCAATGGTGGGAGGGGTAATCATAAGAGGGGATTCATTAGTGACATGTTCAAACGGAAAGGTATCAACATTTTGTTTTTGCAGGAAACTCATACCACTTCGGCAGATGAAGTCGACTGGGGCTTGTGGTGGAAAGGCCCATTTTCACTCAGTCACGGCACCAATCTAAGCGCAGGAGTGGCCATTTTGTTTGGGGAATCAGCAAATGCACAAATTTTATCGGTGGTGGAGATTGTGAGGGGCAGGCTGCTTCTTGTTAGGGCACAAATAGGGGATTCCGTGTTTTGCCTGGTTAATGTTTACGTGCCAAACTAAGGCGCAGAAAGGGTTGGCTTTTTCAATATACTGACTACTGAATTGAAGCGCTATCACCAAGAACAACTTGTTGTTGCTGGTGATTTCAACTGTACCTTGGACTTCACTGTAGATCTTACTAATGCAGAACCTCATCTGCAGTCTTCTAGAATCTTGGAAAATTTCACTGTGCAGTTCGACTTAGTGGACACGTGGAGGTCTAAAAATGCAAATGCGAGACGGTAAACCTGGGTCAGGGTCACTGACGGTGTTGTCAGTGCTGCTAGATTAGACAGGATATATGTTTCTAGAACTTGTAGCCCCGGCCTCCTTCACAGTAACATAAGTCCCTTCGGCTTCACGGATCATCACCTGGCTACTGCGGTGTTACTGAACTCACCAGGGAAACGGGCAAAATCATATTGACACTTCAATAACAAGCTCCTACAGGACAATGCCTTTTGTCAGTATTTTGTGTGCTTCTGAGAACACTGGAGGACCACAAAGGCTTGTTTTGGTTCCCTCGAACAGTGGTGGGACATTGGCAAAGTGCAAATTCGCCTTTTTTGTCAACGGTACGCTGCGAACTCAACTGCCATCATCAACGCCAAGGTCAGTGAACTTGAGGACGCTGTCAAGAGGCTGGAGGCCAGGTTGATTACGGGTCGGGATTCTACCGCGGGTCCTTTGCTGCAGGAGAAGAGATCGGCCCTGCGCACATTCATGCAGGGCAGAGTGGAGGGGGCGCTAGTGAGGTCGCGCTTCACTCGCCTGCAGGACATGGATGCACCAACGTCCTTCTTCTTCAATTTGGAGAAGTCTACTGCGAAAAAGAAGTTGATGGCTTGCTTGACACTCCCAGATGACTGACTACGAACCAATCCGAGATGCAGCGCCATGCAGTGGATTACTACGGGGCCCTGTTTGCTGCGGGAACGTGTTGCAAAGAATCTCAAACTCAGCTCTTCGAGGCCCTTCTGGTGCTCGGCACGGACGACAGGGCCGCTCTGGACTGTGCCCTGACTTTGGATGAGTTGACTGTGGCTGTGAATCAGATGGTGCTGGGATGCGCGCCTGGACTTGATGGCCTTTCTTCAGAATTTTTTAAGCATTTTTGGAATATTATTGGATCAGACTTCTATGACATTCTGACTGCCTGTTACAGGAAGGGAACGTTACCTGTCTCCTGCCGCCGTGCAGTGCTGTCTCTGTTGCCAAAGCAGGGGGACTTGGCCCTGCTGAAAAACTGGAGGCCCGTGGCTCTTCTTTGCACGGACTACAAGGTGCTTTCCAAGGCCCTGGCGAACAGACTGAACACTGTCTTGGGTTTGATCGTGGATAAGGATCAAACATATTGTATTCCTGACCGGAACATTATGGACAATGTTTTCCTCATACGTGACGTTCTCCAGCTCAGTAAATGTCATGACTTACAGTTCGGGATTGTGTCTTTGGACCAGGAAAAGGCCTTTGATAGGGTTGACCATTCCTATTTGTTTTCTACCCTGAGGGGGTTTGGTTTTGGAAATATGTTTTTGAGGTGGGTCAGTCTGCTATATACTGGAGCTGAGTGTTTGGTGAAGGTGGGGGCAGGCCTGAGTCGGCCAATCCCTGTACACCGGGGAATACGCCAGGGGTGTCCACTCTCGGGTCAGCTGTACAGCTTAGCTATTGAGCCTTTGCTGTGCAGGTTGCGCGCTCGGCTGGGTGGTCTGGTTCTGCCTGGGCCATCAAGCTGTTGCCACCCGATCGTCTTGTCTGCTTATGCGGATGACGTCAACGTTTTCATCACCTCCCACGAGGATGTGCAACGTCTGGTGGACACTTTGACAGTTTATGAAAGGGCATCTTCTGCACGGGTTAATTGGGCCAAGAGTGAGGGTCTATTGGTGGGCCACTGGTCACGTCAAGGCGTCCCTCACCTACCCGGTGGTCTTCAGTGGGGGACGGCCAGTCTCAAAGTGTTGGGGGTTTTTACGGGTACGGAGGGTTTTGAACGAAAGAACTGGGAGGGTGTTAAGAACAAGGTGTGTGCTCGCTTTTCTAAATGGAAATGGTTGCTACCACAGCTGTCATATAGGGGCAGGGTTCTGATCGCGAATAATCTGGTTGCCTTGGCTCTCTGGCATAGGCTGGTGGCTTTGACACTGCCCAGGAGCCTCGTGGAGGAGATTCAGAAGATCATCGTGGACTTCTTTTGGTCTGGTCGCCACTGGCTCCGTGCGCCTGTTCTCTACCTGCCTGTGGCCGAGGGGGGACAGGGCCTGGTTGACATACATTCCAAGATCGCCAGCTTCAGGCTTCGAACTGCACAACGCCTCCTTTACGGATGCGGACCCTGCTGGATGGACACTGCTAAACTGCTCTTGAGGAGAGTTGGTTGTTTGGGCTATGATAAGCAGCTCTTCCTCGTGACATCTGGGGAGGTGGACCTTACTGGACTATCTGCTTTTTACACATCTGTTTTGCATGCGTGGCGAGTCTTCACCGTGGCCCGCTTCCGTGACGAGACGCCGGGCATGTGGCTGTTCGAGGAACCACTGTTTTTCAATCGATTCATCGAAGCTGAGGTGCTGCAGTCTGTCAGTCTGCGGAGTTGTTTGCGGGAGGCACGCTGTACCAAGCTGGGTCATCTTATGAGGATGTCGACCACATCGATGGATACACTGAGGCGGAGTGCCAACATTACATCTGTCAGACTGCTGCAAAGGGTGGTGGAGGACGTGTGCGCCGCCCTGCCACAACTGCTTCGAGCATTTGCGACAAACCGCACTCTTTCCAATCAATGGGATGACGACACTGCGTCCACCTTTCCTGCAATTTCCATAACTCCAGCTGTGGGGGAATGGCGGGGAGGAGAGGATCACCTACTGACCTTCAGGATTCCTCGCCTGGGCAAGTTCCAGTTTGTCGGGTCAAGGGCGGTGTATCACATCTGTGTGAAGGTTCTGAATCTGCGCTCTCTAAAGGATGTCACGGAGTCGAGGTGGGCGGCTTGTTTGGGGCCAGAGGTCTCCCCAAAAGGCAGCTGGCTGTGCATGTACAAGCTACCTATTGAGAAACGCACAGCAGATCTCCAGTGGAGGATTGTGCATGGGGCAATAGCTACGAATAAATACAGGGCACACCTTGATCCGACTGTGGGGGGGGGGATGTTTGTTTTGTTCCCAAGTTGAGACCCTCGAGCATTTGTTTGATGAACTTCCTATCTGGTACTGCTGAGCTTGCCATCTGGCTGACGAGGAAACATCGGGCAAGCAACGCTGCCAATGTGGATCCTTTGTCCGCTTTCAAGGTCTTGTTGAAAGTCAGACTCCAGGTGGTGTTCTCTTACTATCAAATGGTGGACAATTTGGAGGCATTCATCAATAGATGGGCTGTAGGGAATGTTTTGTGTTCTGTGGGTCAGGGGGATGAGTTATGTTTGCACTTTTGAGATGTGACACACTTGGACAAGTGATATTGGTGTTTTTAAAAGTCTTCTTCTTCTTCTTCTTCTTCTTCTTCTTCTTCTTCTTCTTCTTCTTCTTCTTCTTCTTCTTCTTCTTCTTCTTCTTCTTCTTCTTCTTCTTCTTCTTCTTCGTCTTCTTCTTCTTCTTCTTCTTCTTCTTCTTCTTCTTCTTCTTCTTCTGCCTCCTGACCAGATACAGTGAAGTACATGGCAGTTGGGCTTTGTAAGAGCTCCTTCTGCAGAGATGTGGAGTGGTGATGGTCGGGTCAGTGTGGGTGCTGCGCCTTTGGGCTGGTGGCCAGCTACTTCTACTTCTACTACTACTAGCTTCTGACCACATAGAGTGAAGTACATGGCAGTGTATTGGCTGGCTGCAAGCCACCAGTCAGGTCTGGGGGGAAGAAGAAAAAGAGGATGACGGTTGTCCAGGGATCCTTGTAAGAGCTCCTTCGACAGAGATGTGGAGTGGTGATGGTCGGGCTAGTGGGGGTGGTGCGCCTTTGGGCTGGTTGCCAGCTGCCAATCAAATCTAAAAAAATATGCAAGAAAGAGCTTCTTGTGCGGGGATGTGGAGTGGTGATAATAAGGTCAGTGGTGGTGATGCACCTGTGGGGTGGTTGCCAGCTGCCAATCTGGTCTAGAAGAGGAAGAAGCAGCTATGAGAAAAATGTCATAAAGCTATGAGGAAAACATCACAAAGCTATGAGGAAATAATCACAAAGCTATGAGGAAAACATCACAAAGCTATGAGGAAAACATCACAAAGCTATGAGGAAAATGTCACAAAGCTTTGAGGAAAGTGTCACAAAGCTATGAGGAAAACATTACAAAGTTATGAGGAAAAACACAGACATATAGAATGTGTGGCGAGGTGGTTGCCAACTGCCAATCAAAAGAAGTAGACTGACAGCTGGTCAATGCTGCCGAGGACACAGTCCAAGGATGGATTTTTTTTTTCACACATAGGGAGTTGTTCAGAACTCCTTATAAGAATTCCTTATATGAAGAATCAAGTCAGTGGCGGCAATGCACCTGTAAGCTGGCCGCCAACCGCCAATCAAATCTACAAGAAGAAGAAGAAGAAGAAGAAGAAGAAGAAGAAGAAGAAAAAGAAGAAGAAAAGCCTTTGACAGAGGAAACACTCGGCCGCACCTCGGAAATAGTCCAAGAATTCCTTATGCAAAGATATAGAGTGATGTAATCAATTCAGTAGCAGACTTGATTATCATCACTCTAAGCTATAGAGTGATGATAATCAAGTCAGTGGTGGGAGAAGAAGAAGAGTGAAGTACAAGGAGACAAATAAGAGTGATGTCTGCAGATAAGAGTTGGGGTTCGATTGGACGCAGCAGTGATGGTAGAAGGACTACAGCTCTTGACCAGATAGAGTGATGATATAGACTGAAGTACGTGGCGGTAATGCACCTGTTAGCAAGTTGCCAACCGTCAATCAAATCTAAAAGAAGAAGTCAGTGGCAGTAATGCACCTGTGGGCTGGTTGCCAACTGCCAATCAAATCTAAAAGAAGAAGAAGAAGATAGAGAGTGATGATAATCAAGTCAGTGGCGGTAATGCACCTGTGAGCTGGTTGGCAACCACTAATCAAATCTAAAAGAAGAAGGAGGTTCGTTCCATCTGTGGCTCCTAGGGCAGTTCCTCCACATTCCACAGAGGGGCCAAAGTTCAATAGAGCCATGGAGAGAGATGACTATCCACACGCAGCAGCACAGAACATCAAGACCCGGGAAAACAGGCAAGTTTCACTTCATTTTATTTTGTTTTCTGACCATATGTCTTGCCTGATTCCTGGTAGGGAGGCTCAGGAAAAGCAGTCTCCTGAGCTCTCCCCACCTTCTGCAGTCACTAACTGCTCACTAGCCCTCTCTGTATCCTATCCTGTGGTCCCCGTGTGGGAACCGACCCCAGGAGGAGCCTGTGGGCCCTGGAGGACCAAGATCCATTGCTAGTGGTAAGGCGTCCCCCAGCTGCCACGCCAGAGGAGCCACCTGCGTGGGGCATGCTACCAGGTGAACTAAGGACTGCAATGACCATCATGCCCGCAGCAGAGTAGGAACATGAGGTGGACCTCCAAGAGGCTGTGCCCGAGGCATCGCCATCGTCTGGATCGACGGAGTCCTGGACAGCGGTCGAGCTCGAGCTCAGGCAAGTGCTCTCTTTTGTCTTCCTTCTCTCAGTGCTAGAGCAATCTTGCTGGCTCTTGTGAGGAGAGCCAGGTGCAGCCGCCAACTGCATCTGAGTTTACCTCGCTGGGCTCCGCCGCTGCCAGCGACCCTGACCATGTTCCTCTTGTTTGCTGTTTCCAAGTCTTCTCTCAGGGTCACTGGGGAAGATCTATTTCAGCCAGAGGCCTCCGTGGATCCAGGTTCACCTCAGTAGGTCATCGTGGGTGTTCCATCCCAGCCCGGGACCTCCGTGGGTACAGCTTCATCTCTGCCCGAGGCCATCACTATCACACACTATCATACCTAGGTGTGATTCGTCCCAGCATGTAGGTGACGGAGAGGGACAGGGTGTAATGGAATCTGCCAAATATCATGTCGACTAAGATGACGCGGGCCACTGCAGCCAACAGTGTCACGACCATCAGGGTGTGACCCTTAGACCAGTTCCCTGTGCAGCAGAAATGTGCCCAAATAGCTTGCAGTGCCCAAAAGTGCAGCTTAACTCTTGCCAACTCATTAACCAAGGCTGATGGAGATGGTGTACTCACTTTGTAGAGGCCCTTGACTTCAGTGGGGCCGGTAATGTTGTCCATTTTGCAGTAGCAGTGCCGTGTCTGATAGCAGAGATGTTGTCGATGAGGAGGGTCTGGGTAAGATCTTTTCAGGTTGCTGTGCCTTGTCCAAATGCAGTCTGCAACTGAGTGGGAAGAAGTTTTAATATACTTCCTCTTTGAGGGAGAAGGGCTGCACCCCTCCTCTTTTTGGCGCCCTCTTTCAATGGAAGATGGTTGAGATAGCTGCTCTGGCGCCACGCTTGATGATCACCAATAAAATTATGCCTGATATTAGCAGGCCCAGGCCAATCAACAGATATGACCGTATCCAGTTGAATAATGACCCCAGCCAGGTATACACAACATGTAGTCCTTCTTCTACAATCTCAGCCATCTCTTTTAGGACTGTAGTTACCGTGCCTTTCATGGTTCTTCCAACCACCTCAAAGAACGTGCATTCATGTTCGGACTTGCCCGAACCACAGTGCAGCCATTGCTCATCTTGAAAGTGAAAAGTATCATTATCAAAGATCTTGATGTGACCCAGCCATGAATATCCTATTACCTCTTTACCTTCACAGAGGCTCTTCCTAAAAGCATAGCCTTCTGCTAAGCATAGCCTTCTTCTTCTGCTTTCATCTTGCCTGCACTACAGTTGTATGTACAGCAATATGACAATAAAGTTTGATTTGATTTGATTTGATTTGATTTGGTCTGCAGCTCCAAGTACAGCACCATGCTGATGATTGCAATTCTGGCTGCATCCAATTACACCTGACTCGTATTCACTGCTTCTTTGTGAGGATGAGTAGCCTTGAAAGGCCCCCTTCCTCGGTGAAGTCCTGCAGGTCTTCAATTGCCCACTTTCTGTGTTTTAACTTGGTGACGTTAAGCTTCTCTTCAAACCACAGAGTATCATTCCAATTGTTTCTCTATTCTTCAAAGCTGAGTTTGGAAGTCTGTTGCTGCATCTCAGTTAAGTTGAGCTGTATCTCATTACTGAGCAGTGCAGAGTAGATTTACCCTCTCTCTGCAGCCCAACAGGTTTGTTCACACCTCTTGGTTATAATAAAATGGACTCTTGTGTGTGTAAGGGCCCATGGTGCATATCCTAACCAGTATAGTACTGAAGCCAGCATTACCATACCAATGGTTATTGCCATAGATTTGAGCAAGGAAATAAGACATTTTTTTTTTCTTACTCATCTTTGTAAGTCCTCCTATTTTGGCTTTCTTCTTAGAAAGTTCAGTTTCTGTATTGCATCCTGGTGATTTCACCCTTTTCCTATCCATGTTGCTGCTTGAAGATTTAATGGCCCATTTTAAGAGATGCCCTTTGTTCAATTGGGTACCTACAAAGATAAGCATGCCACTTTTATTGTGCCAGTGACATCACTACTTCTCCTTCCTGTCACTGTGAAGGGTACCCATCCCTCGGTTGACGTACGCTGTTGCAGTGTTTCAGTTGTGCCAAGTTGTCATGCTATGTAATGAAGATAAAGAAAAGAAAAGAACAAAAGAAAAAAATGTAACTTTATGTGAGTATGCATGTAAAAATGTATTGTGTGTCATAAGATGTGAATGTATGTGTGTGTGCATGGGTGTATATTTTTTAGAGGGTTGTAGTGGATGAATCACCCCTCCTCCTCTGGGATGGAGGCCATTTTTTTTCAATTTGGCCAGAATCCATCCAAGTCAATCTTTACCCTTTAGTGTTATTATCCCATTCAGGCAGGTCGAACACTTCAGTATCTGCTCCCACAGAGTAAATTCTTCTCAACGGCACCGACACCATTGAGACTGTCGGCTTTACTCTGCAAGTATTTTCTGGCCTATTGGCCACTGAGGCCTGATCTACCAAGGTCCCAGGTATTTGCATTTGACCTCCCCTTACCCAATCCTCAGATGTGACCGTGTAGATGGCACTCTTTGCTTGAGCTTTGACTCCCTGCGGGCATCATAGCATCAAGGGCTGTTATCCAAGCATACAAAGCCGTTGAACATACAATTTTTTTTCATTAGGGATGGGTTCAAGGTCCTTCAGGGGGAGGTATGGGTTATCAATGACTTCTTTATTCAGTGCCGCCCAAGTAGTGAGCTGCCATGGACCTTCAAAGTGATTGGTGGCGAGCTTGTTGTTGTTGCATTTCAGATAGACGGTCTAGAATCGATGTGTAGCCTTATTCCTTGGGGTCCCGGTATACTCTGAGAACCTGAGGATATTGAAAGGTGCCCATTGGTGGTCTTTGCAGTGAGGCATAAGGATGGTAAGGCCACCCAAGTTATATTGCTGCATACAGTTTGGTTGGTACTTTCGACAAATCTGTTGGAAGGGCATCCAGAGATGACAGTGCAGGATCCTTTAGGCATCGGACCTACAGGAGCTGAGGAAGAGCATGATGAGGATGGTACCAGAGGAAGGGTTGGTATGGCTAACTCACCAGGGGTGATGTGGATCAACAGCCAACCACCATAAACCCCTTCTAGGTGGGGTGAGAGTATTTGTAAAGGATTTTCCATCTTCCTTACTTGCCAGCCGTATGCCCTCTTTGCCAGCAGGCGTTTTGCTCCCTCCCCCCCCATTGCATCCATACATTGGGAGCAAGGTTTGAGATATTGTCCATCCCATCGACAGGTACAGCCCTGCGGTCCAGTGCTGGTGCCTTCAAGGTTACCCCACTGCATAAGAAACACCACCCAAGGGAGGGTCTCTAATCTCCACTGGCCACAGACGTAAGCATCCAAGACCTTAACTAGCTTCTAGGCCATGGCATGAAATCCAGCGTTACAAACGGAAAGTTTCTTTGTTTTTTTTTTTTTTTTTTTTTTTTTTCATATGCTTGGCATTCGCATGTTACCTCAAGTAAACAGGGTTTCAAACATATTCAGTTTCTGCAGTCATACTTTGGTTTGACTGCAGCGGCAGTGGGTTGGTGTGACTTGATCCACACTCGTTGACCTATCTGAAAAGGCACCTTAGGTTCTAGTGGCTCCTTTTTATCTTCAGGGCTCTGCCCCACTTCCTTGGATGTAAAGGGGCATTGGTTTAGCTCTTTAGATGGGGAGGGCCTACCTGCACTGCCTGTCATTCAGTTGTTGAGTCATTTCCCACAGTTTCGTACTCCATTCCCTGGTGTTTTCATTTTTTCCAATCCCAACTTTTTACCAACCCAATGGTTCTTTCCACCACCCCATTTGCTCGTGGGGTGTATGGAGGGGAGTAGACTCTCTTTACCCCAAACTGTTGACATCACTGATCCACCTGTGCATTGCAAAAGTAAGTGCTGTTGTCTGTTCTCAGTTCTTTTGGCATCCCCCAAGCATTTGCATGTTTCTTCCAACATTGTAACAACACTAATACCTTTTACTTTCTGCATGGACTTATCAATCATGTAGCCGGACATGGAGTCAACCAAGACCAGGATGTATTTTTCACCCTTCTTGCCATTCACTCCCATAGGTCCTGCCACATCCATGCAAACTGAACCCCATGACACAGTGCTCTTTATTGTCAACCCGTCTACCCTCTGTCCTCTTCTTCCTGCATTGTATTTCCCACACACTTCACAGCTTTTGAGGATCTGACAGATGTGATGCATGGGAATCCAGAGCTGCAATTTCACCAACTCTCTTCCTGTAGGGACTGTACCTGCGTGACCCAGTGACTCATGCATTGCATTCACCACTCCCTGCACAGAACCTTCTGGGATTATTCTTTCCTTGGGTGTGACTTCCCAGTTTTCCTAACTTACAAGAATGATTCACCTCATCTGAACGTAACGATCAACTTCAACGTTACCTGGCCATTGAGGACCCTCTTTCTTATGAGCCTTTTGGTGTACCACCTCCAGCTTCATTTTAAATTTTAATCTCTGCAACCTTTTTCCACAGGTCTTGATGAGCCACAGGTTTACCTTTTTTTCCTTCAAACCCATTTTCTTGCCAAATGGTTACATCTTCTTGAAGTGCTTGAGCACAGTAATCACTTGTCTGTGATTAGTGTAGCCCTTTTTATTTTCCTTTTTTCCAACTCCCAACAGTCCTTCCAGGACTGCTGTCATCTCACCTGTTTGTGCTGTAGCAAGTACTTTACCCTTTTTCTTCAACCTCTCTTTTTCTCCTTCTTTAAGGATGAAGCCCCAGTGTACTTTGTCTTTGGGTCCTTTCTTAGACCCATCGGTGTACAATGTCCTTTTCGGTAGATGTTCTTTGTTTTTGTCAGGTTTTGGTGTTTTCTTGCTGACTGGTTTTGCTGGACCTATTTCTAGGTCTGTGGCTTGCAGCATGTCTCCCCATTGCCCCCACCTCACATTAGTGGCTTTTGTACTCTCTACCATGGCTTTTGTTAAGTATCTGTGCACATGACTTTGAGTGATGACCGCGATACCTTGCCCCTGGGCAAACTCTTTCAGGTGACTCTAGCATTTGGCAAAAATAGCCAGATCTTTTTCTTCAAGTGGATATTTCTTTTCCACAGATGACAGTGTGTAACTCCAGAGGCCACTAAGCCACCATAGTCATTTACCACTGTGACAATCACACCATCTTCATCGCAGCTTACCTCTGCTACTAAGCAAGTGGTTAGGCTATGGGGTTCGAAGGTGACTGCATTTTAGATGGCTTTTTTCAATCCTTCCATTTTTTTTTTTTTTTTGATCTGTAGCTTACCAATCCCATTTCTTCTTGTCAGATGGAGGCTTATCTGTCTTCTTGAGTTTAGCATACAGAGGAATGACATACCTTTGGTAGCCAGGAACATGATCTCCGACATACTGTAGTTGCAAAGTCCCAGGATCTTCTGCAGTAAATTTTCTGTTTAGGGAGGTCTAATTTGCTCCAGCTTTCCCCGGTAACAACCTGAAAGTCCCAGCTCTGAAGAGATTTGGAACCTGATAGAAAAAATATATATTTTTCTTGTATTTGTCTTTGTTTGGTCTCAGAGTCTAACTTACAGTTTGTGTAAAAGCATCAAGGCTACAGCTGTACTAATTATTATCTTGTTTTTCTGTGTGGCTCCTGTGGGGCTGGGACAGAGTGACCTGAGAAAAGTTAATCTGTACACCAAGTTTTGACCAGATGTACTGGACCAATCATGATGAACAATTTGCTCCTCCACCTCTCAGCTAACAGAGAGCGTAAAGAACTGAGTGATGTGTGTCTGAGTCAGAATGATGCACAAAAAGGCTCTGAGACTTTTTATTCTGTATTGTTCTCCACTGGCCAGTGTAATTAAATTTGCTTAAACTCTGATCCAGCCTGGTTTTTGACTGATGGTCGTCAAGAATTTTTCAAACATACTTGGCGCCCAAAACACAGGGACCCCATATATCTCCTCTGCTTCCAGGGTTTTTGGACCACAGACAGCAGTGCACGGCTGTGGAAAAGCCCTCCCCTGACCGATGCTGTTTTTGTGAAAGTGGAGCCATGGTCCTAGAAGGTGGGAGCTGGTGAGTGACGGAGTTAACCTGCAGGTGGTTGACAGTGAGTAAATTTAATTGATAAATAGACATGTAAAAAGTTGTAAACCAAGCGCTTGATACCACAAAGTCCAAATTGGTTTGTTCAGACGAGGAAGAGCTTGGTGGTCCCAGTTTGAATCTGCAACGAGAATGTGCATTTCTACTGCGTAAGTGGACCAAATTGACGTGCAGGGTACAAATCAATGTGAGATCTTCTTAACATCATGAGTGAGCACTGACTAAGAAGAATGTCAATGTGAGATCTTCTTTACATCACGAGTGAGCATTGATAAAAGGGTTAACCTTAACCGCTTGCACTCCGGTCAATTTCCCTAAAAACGCCAAAAAATAACATGCCCAAAGTAAATCAAAAGCTGTTCTTCAACCTTTTGCAGCATCTTCATGGGGTTGGTCTCATATAAAAGAAAACACTTTGAATTTTTTGGCAAAAAAACAATCTCTCTATGTGCTCCGGCCACTGAGTTACAGTCAGCTAAACATACTGAACTTGAAGAAAATAAATTTCCCCTGGGTGTTTTTTTGGATACAAATGCTTGCAAATAACACACAGCTTCAGATCCGGGCTGGAAAATGCAACAGAAATGTAGAACCAAGTGTTATCCAGCTCAGGTCCAAATTTTGTAACAATACCACAAAAAATGAATATATTACACAACTTTGTTCTCAGGTAGTTCCCAGGCGTTTTTGAACTGTGCCAAATTGTGCCAAATGGCACAGTTTGGAAAAACGTCTGTAACTTTTGAATGATTCAATATAGAAGCTTCGTCTTGGGCTCTAATGAAAGGTGACACTCAGGGCTGTGTGTGTGTGTGTGTGTGGGGGGGGTTGTTTATCCATTCATTCATGAATGAATGAACGAACAAGCCCCCACACACAAAGAAGCATGCCACGTAAAAAATGTGTGGCTTTTTTTTTTACAAGAAAAAAATAACCTACAGTGCACTAAAAATTATTCTAAAATATTTATAATGTAGAAGATAACAACTCCCCCCCCCACCCCCCCGCTACAGAGGACGGACATCGGCCATTGCTACATGACGGAATAGTCATGTGGCGATGTGTTGACCGCGGCGCAGTCACCGCGGTCACCGCGGCTCCCCCCCCCCCTCGCTACAGAAGAGTAGCGGGGGGTGGGTTCACGGTCCGGACACAGCGCATGGACTTCGGACTTCGTGCGCCGCACAGTTGTAATTTACCGATCGGTCAAAAGTCATTTTTTGATTACAATTTTCAGGGATAAAGAAAAATTTAGCTTATAACACTTACCTGTTCACAGCAGCAGCGTAGCTGGCGAACTTTTCTTCCTCATTGTCAGACGAACGCGGCAGACAACCCTGAACAGGCCGATGTGCAAATGGCAGTCCCTATCACACAGGTCGCACTTGTGGGTGGTCTCCGTGCTGCTGGGTCTATGGCGGTTCTTCCTGCAGGTCCTTTTTTCATCTGCTGCAGCAGTCAGTCTCACCCAGCCTTACACAAAACAGCTTTCGAACTTCTGTGCTTCAATTGGCTTGCTGCATTCGCAGCGTTGGTTGGCGGGTCCTTCTTGCTAGGTTTTCAGTCATTGGTTCTTCAAGGTTACAGAAACCCAATTCAAGGCTCTTATTAGTTGAATGAGAGGTCAATCATATCTGATCTGTTCGCGGCTGTGTCTGTAGTGGAAGAACGGAAATGCAGCTTTTTTTTTCAGTGCGCTCTTGGATGCAGCACCCTCGTGCGTCCTAGAGCACACGAGGGCGCTCTCGTGCACCCTCGTGTGCTCTAGGATGCAGAGACGTGCCCGTCCGCGGTACACCGGAGTGCAAGAGGTTAAAATAAGGGTAAATAGCGCTAATATAATAAGGATAAACTGTAATGTGATAGTAAAAACCAAAATACCTTAAGGCATATTTTAAAACAGGTCTGAAACAAAGTAAAATAATCCTTAACAATATATATATATATATGATAAAATGACCTCAAATTATAATAAAATAAATACATCAAATAAATAACTGCAGTTTTTTTGTATGGTCATTCACGTTCTTGTTCATGTGTGTTTTTAATGTTTTACGGGTTACTTTGTGAGGAAAAAAGAAAAAATGAACATGTTTTCAGAGCGGCAGAAGATGACTGACGATGAGAACTGTGGGTTGCGAGATCTGCTTATTATAAGTGACTTTGATATTGCTTATTAACGTGTGTGTGCTCATTTGAGCTTGCTATTTGACCTTGCTATTGTATGTGTGTGCGTGTGTGAAAGGACTACCTTGTTTCGTGCTGAAGCTGTAATAAGGTTACACTAAACTTGGGATTTGGGTAAGATGAAATATATTGGATATCTCAAGATAATGATGACAGTAATTTCTATTTGTTGTGCAGTTTTCTATAGGATTTTGCTTGCTTTATGATAGTTTTTACTTGTGTTAAGCAATTTAATCCTGCTTTGTTGGGAGATGTTTTTTGTTTTCTTTTTAAATAACATTATCTGTTACCAGAATGTTATTGCTTAATTTAAGTAAAATTATCTGCTGGCAGAGAAGGAAAATTGGATTATTTTTTTTTGATTGCTTGGGTTGGGTCTGAATTGAAACTTGTGATGGGATGGAATATGGGAAAAATTTCAAAGTAAGATTGTGAGCCCTTACAGCAATTCCCATATATATGAGGCAAACATATGGTGATGAAAGTGGCTGGCTGGGGCTATCTGGTCTGAAATGGGTTTTCCAGATCGAGGATCATTTAGTGTCATGCGGTGACCCTCGCAGGCCACCATAAGACGCCAAAAGTCTCCGGTGAGCTTTGCATTAGATGTTTATTTTAACAAGATGAGACATAAAGCTGTGAGCAGCTGAGGGCAAAACACACACTACCGAATACAAGGGATCATAGGGCTAACCCCAGCCACTATGACCTAAACTATGACATGAACACTCATTCCAGAAAGCGAGGGATCATAGGGCTAACCCCAGCCACTACAACCTTAACTATGACATGAACAAGACAGGAACCTGACATGAGTGTGCTGACCCACCAGAAATCTCTCAGGATGTTTCGACGATACTCCAGCATCAACCAACTGTCAGCGCCCGCTAATAAAGCCGGCGACTAACAAGCGGTGATGCAGAACAGCTGATCGATCTTGACAGCCTGAAACCCCACTGAGCGCTGTCACAATAAGAGCCTGGTGGAGCCAGAATGTAGTCCACAGCTGTCAAGGCCGGCAGAGATGATGCATAGCCCGAGCGCGGACGAGATCAGCGCTCAGGTCATGACAGTACCCTTCCTCTGAGGGCGGGCTCCTGACCGCCCATAGACATCCAATCACACCCGCCCACCCCCTCCAGGGTGGGTGGATGGGGCAGGAGAGGATCAAACCACAGATAGAGAACCAGAGCACAGACAGGAGAAAAAAAATGACTCAAAATACATGAAACAGTTACAGGACCAGACTATACTCCAAAATACATGAAATGCCATTACCCAGGCACAAAAAAAAACAAAAAAACAAAACACTCTCAGGTCAAAAAGCAAATGCAGCACAGGACAGAGAGAAGAAAACAAAAACAAAAAACAAAAACAGAACAATTACAGGGCCATACTATACTCCCAAAATACATGAAACACAATTATACTGGCACAAAAACAATGATACCAAATTCTCAGGTCAAAAAGCAAATACGACACAGGACAGAAAAAAAAAAAAAAAAAAACAGAACAATTTCAGGGCTAGACTACCACAAAGGAATGACCTCTACTCCCCCCCCCCCCCCCCGGACAGTTCATGCTGAGCGGCAGAGACCAAGCGCCACAGGAACAGTTCAGGCGGTCTCCCAGCGTCCAACGGGCGATGGGTGGTCCAAGGGGGCGGAACATGACTGGGCGGCTTACCACAGTCCCAGGCCCGGAAAGTCCACTCCTCTGGTGGCCGAACCAGATCACCCAGTGAAACACACAAGAAGTTGGGTGGCCGACCCGAGGCGCCAAACTGGAGAAACAGTTCCTCAGGCGGCCGACCCGCATCTCTCAGCCACCAGTACCTGGGGAAAACAGCCCGCGGCGGCCTTCCTGTGGAGGATAAAACACGTGAGAGCCGGGGCGAGCGAAAAGGGACCCCCATGGCCCCCGGCGATGATGCGCAGGGGCGATGACTCTGTAGAGGGGACAGCAAGCAAGGATGAGCCCGAACTGGGTCAGGCGGCGAAGGGTCTGCAGCTCCTCCACCGTCCGTGGACTACACCAGCGCTGCACCTCTGCTGGACCCCGATTGGGCCTCTGGCACACCCACGTCGGGCCTCGATTGGGCCAAAGCAGCTTCCGTGATGGACCCCGATTGGCTCTCGGGCGCACCCACGTCGGACCCCGATTGGGCCACAGCAACCTCCACAACGGGCCCAGACTGGGTCGGTGCAGCTCCGCTGACGACTTCCACCCCCGAACCTGGAACCTCCAATTCGGCGGCCCCGACTGGCTCCGCGCCGGTGACACTGCAAGGAGGCTCAGAACACAGAGAAAAACTGGGATCAGTGTCACCGGCAGCAACAGAACCTAGCGAGACGAGTTCAGGTGCAGCAGGCGGCTGCCCCTCGCTCGCCTCCCCGAGAGGCAGGCAAAAATGCTCCAACACAGGGGACAGAGACACAAGAGGGAGCACTTGCCTGCACTCGGCTTCTGTTGCCGTCCAGGACTCTGTCGATCCAGGCTCAGGGCGAAGAAGTTTGTGCGCAGGCTCCAACTCAGCTGCGTCGGGCTCCACAGCTGGCAAGATGGATTCTGCAGCCTGAGGTTTCTCTCGCGCTGATGCCCACACCGATGACCTGTATGGCATGGAGGCAGGGGACCCTCGACCCACTGGCTTGGACCGCTCAGGCGAGGAGACCCGGGGACGCTTCATCGTCGGCACAGGTTCCGGGCTGCAGTCCGCTCTTCTCCTCTGTCCATGATGTGGCTGCAGGGCTGGATCCAGGCTTTCCAGCACCGCAGGCCCCCTCCTCACCCCGCGACGTAGACCTGGCTTCGCGGACCGCTCAGCAGAGGGAGACACAGAGGCAGCAGGTTTGGTTATTATAGCTACAGCAGGTGGTAGGAGCTCAGGGGACTGCCAACCCCGAACTCCGCCCCGAGGAGTCAGACAAGGCAGATCACAATTATCATGCAAAGAATGAACTAGCACTTGCCTTTCTCCCGGAGGGAGGATGGTGCCTGCTGTATGGGACGTAGTTCCTCCCTCTCCCCGCTGGATGGCGACAGAGGGCCCCCTGGAAGGACGAGGAGGAGCCGCTCTCGGAGATCCGCTGATGGGCCTCGCTGGCAGCGGGTCCAGCCGGGGATTCTGCTGAGGTTCACCTTGGCCGTGGCGCCGACGTCTTTGATGGCCCCCAGATGGCGCGAACTCCTGGACTGGATCCGGGACAGGAACAGGGTTCCAACGCGGGGAGCGAGGATGCCTCCTCCTCTGCTTCCTGCTTTCTTCCTCCTCCAGCCCATGGAGTATCTCGCGCTGTGTGGCGAGTTCATCTCTCCTCGTCATCACCTCCAGGTGATCGTTGTAGTGGAGAGGAAGGTTGTCGAGAAGAACCTCAGCGCAGTCCAGGTGCCAGCGTATGTCACTGGGAGTGTCATACAGCATAGCGGTGAATAGAGTTCCATCCACGTACTCCAGAGCCTCTGCTAGCTCCTTGCGCAGGCGCCGACCGCGGCCCCTGGATGACGGCATTCTTCCAGCAAATGACACCCAGACAGGGAAGAGCAATAGTCCAATTTACTCAAAAACACACCAGTGAAAAAGCATCTCGGTGTGGCGTCTCCATTTAGACGACCCTGGCTGGAGTATACTGTCATGAGGTGACCCTCGGGGGCCACCATAACACGCCAAAAGTTGCCAGTGAGCTTTGCATTAGATGTTTATTTTAACAAGACAAGATGAGACATAAAGCTGTGAGCCACTGAGGGCAAAACACACACTACCGAATACAAGGGATCGTAGGGCTAACCCCAGCCACTATGACCTAAACTATGACATGAACACACATTCCAGAATACGAGGGATCATAGGGCTAACCCGAGCCACTATGACCTTAACTATGACATGAACAAGACAGGAACCTGACATGAGCGTGCTGACCCACCAGGAATCTCTCAGGATGTTTTGACGATACTCCAGCATCAACCAGCTGTCAGCGGCCACTAATAAAGCCGGCGACTAACAAGCGGTGATGCAGAACAGCTGATCGACCTTGACAGCCGGAAACCCCACCAAGAGCCCGGTGGAGCCAGAATGTAATCCACAGCTTTCAAGGCCGGCAGAGATGATGCATAGCCCGAGCGCAGATGAGATCGGCGCTCAGGTCATGACATTTAGTCTCCATCAATTACATTGTCTGAAAGAAAAGTTAGATGAGAAAAAGCAGAAAATAAGAATGTATGATTGATAAAAAAGAGCTCATTCCATCAAAATAAATTGTGACATTATGAACATGAAAAGTAAATTAGTTTCATAGGACATTGTGTGAGAATGTGTTTGTTTGAAAATGTGTGAGAACTTGTACACGAGAAGGTATAAAAGTGAAAACAAAAGCCTATTTGCTCACTATATAGTTGACAATTATTTCGCCAACAGTATCTCGTTTGAATTAATTAATGGTGTGGGCTATTAAAATACTGATATGACCCCAGGTATTAGATCAAATTTAGAAGGATTTTAAATAAATAAATAAATAAATAGAGGGGAAAAAACTGAAACTAGGGCCCTATGGATGCATTTTTCTTTAAATGAATGTGTTTTCTTCATTTGATTTTATTTTTTCACTTCTTGACATAAATGTTTGGCAGTTTTGAATTTTTAGTAATTATTCTGAGGCTGACATTTCACATCTTATTTCCACTTTTATTGTTTAACCTGTGACTTCATTTAAAGTCCAAGGATGCAGTAATTTATATGGCCCTATGAATCTGAGCAGAAAACATGTTTTATTTGATTTTATTTTGGTTTATTTTGGTTTATTTTAGGTTCATTATGGTTCATTTAGCAAACATGAAACTCCCATCACATTATTCTGCACAAGCAGCTGAATTAGTTGCTCTGAGGCTTGTAAATAAGGCCAGGGAAAAGCACTCACAGTCAATGCTTTTTTTTTGGGGGGGGGGGTTGCACAAGATCACACAGGACATCGCACCTCATCATCTCTCCTTTTGACATTAACTGAACAACTATCACATGGCATGCTCACTAACACCCAGGAAACCCATCACCACAAGCTGCAATTTACCCCTGGATAAAAAAGGGGGGGGGGGCAGCATTTGACAACACAATAGTATCATTTATCAAGGTATATATTATGACCTAATTTACCCTTTTCATTGTACTTAATAATCTTATAATTCTACACATTTTTCAACCAATTTAAAAGAATCACATATTCTATTTGCATTAAGACAGTAACCTCACAGACTGACACCCAAAACAGAGAAACAGGGGCATTTTATTTAAGTCCTAGTTTTAATTTCCATGTGGATGATATATGAACAGAATATACGTCTCTGGAATCTTTTTCTCCTTTGTGTTTTTTTAGGGGTAAACTTAACCATGGCAGACCAGTGCAAACTTTATTGTCTCATTGCTCCCCTCACTCCAGCATCACCCAGTGTCAACACCGACGTCATCACCAAATCCATCCATCAACCAGCAATACAGTATGCACACTTCCTGGATGAGCAGCTCTCTGGCATAATGGACTAAGAACTCTCTTGCTAAGTCACCGGCAGGTGGCTGAAGACAACAAAAGGCCAGTATTGCTTTGATCGTGGCAATTGCCTGTAACCAAGAACTGCTGAGTGACAAACATAACTCCACCTCTGTGTGCTTTGTTTGTGCCAATCCTCTCCAAGAACTGCCGAGTAACATAACCTCACCTCTGTAAGTGGGTCATGAACATTCTCTGCTCTATGTGTGCATGCCGAAGATAACAGCCGAGAGCCAAAGAATGGACAAAATCTTAAATCAGCTGAAAAACACAATTTACAAAAAAATATTTTTGTTATGTTGTGCTGTCCGCTGAATGAATGTGTGTGTCAAGAAGAGTGACCTTAGCACACTTCACTGGGCTGCACAGGAAACTGAATAACTAACCAATGTGCAGATCAATGTGTTACATACTTCATTGATGCACCATTTATTTAAAACTAAAAGAATAAAATCAGTCCTGTCTGCTACTGCTTTAATCAATTTGAAATACTATAATTGTAAGAAAAATAAAAATAAAACTCCATTGGATTTTGCAAGTGAGACTTATATCCTTTTATTTTTCCTTCCTCTCAGGCGGAGTGTAGAAGGAGACTGAGGCAGATGAGAAGGGGTCCAGATTGTCATCGTAGGGACATTGTAAAGATGCTAACAGCTTCATTTCAACAAGAAATAGTTCAAATGTGACTCTTGAATGGAAATATTGTCACAAAGGTGCTGTTGATGACCTTCACAGCTGTAAAAGTTGCAGAAAGATCCACCTGTATCTACAGCGGGGAATCAACCATTGCTAAAAGGTCCGGAATTCAGGACTCATCAGCAGTGCCCACCAACCGCTAATGAACTCTTTTGCTGGTCACCTGGTGAGGTGACTGAAGCAGCTGTCATGCGGTGGCCCTCGAGAGCCACCATAAGACGCCAAAAGTCACCAGTGAGGTTTGCATAGGTGTTTATTAAAGAAGGCAACATAAAACCATGAGCCACGAAGGGCTAAAACGTACAACACTACATACACGAGGCAATAGTGAAGCTCACTTACAATCATGACCAAGAATAGTCACTGACATGGAATTGTTGATGATTATTGATGAGACTGCTGCATCATTCTGCTCCCAGCGCCCACTTAAATACAGGGCTGCTGATGAGCCACAAATACAGCACAGCTGTCAGGCTTTGACAGCAGGAAGCCCCACTGAGCGCTTTCACAATAAGAGCTCTGGGAACCAGAAGGTAAACACTGCTGTCAAACCTGGCGGAGATGATGCATGGCCCGAGCACGGATGAAATCAGCGCACAGACCATGACAGCAGTGGAACAAAGAATGGATAAAATCATGGTTTTGGATGCCATAACTTATCACTTTTCATTTATGATGCCTTTTATGGCATCAAAGGGGGGGAGGATGATAGAAAAATGTCATATCTGTCTTATATTTGTCTTTGTTTGGTCTCAAGAGTCTAACTTACAGTTTGTGTAAAAGAATCAAGGCTACAGCTGCATTAGTTATCATCTTGTTTTCCTGCATGGCTCCTGTGGGACTGGGACAGAGTGACCTGAGAAAAGCAAATCTGTATACCAAGTTTTGACCAGATGTACTGGACCAATCGTGATGAACAATTTGCTCCTCCACCTCTCAGATAACGGAGAGCTTAAAGAACTGAGTGATGTGTGTCTGAGTCAGAGTGACGCGCGAATAGGCTCAGCGACTTTTTCTGTATTGTTCTCCACTGGCCAGTGTAATTAAATTTGCTGAAACTCTGATCCAGCCTTATTTTTGACTGAAGGTCTTCACGAATTTTTCTAACAGAACCCCTGGTAGTCTACTTGGAAATGTGCAAACTGACATTTTTTGAGGTTAAGTTTTAACCATGCTGCTATTAGTCTGTCAATGACTGCAGTTTTCTTAAGTGCTCTTCTTCTGTTTCATCTGTGATGAAAACATCAGTGTAGAATGTGGCCTCCAGGCCTTGTAATACATTCATTACAGCTGCTTGAAAAACATTTGGTGAGTTTTGTAGCCTTGTGGAAGTCTTTGCCAGACATAGGATTGACATTTGTCAGTGAATGCTGTTTTACCCTTTGACTCTTTTGCCAATCTGAATGAGAAAAAAACATTTGCTAAATCAATACAAGACATATTTCCTCACCTGCAGAGTCTTCAGACTGATCAGACTGGTTTTGTTAGCCACCGTTCTTCTGTTGAGTGCCTTGAAGTTTATTACCGGCCTCCAACCGCTTCCTGCTGAATCAGGTTTTCTCACACCTTGAATCAGGCTTTTAGTCAGGGGATTTGCTTCTTTCCTAATTATGCCTAAGGCATGTAGTTCCCTCACTATTTTGTCCATTTCCTCAACAGCTGCTGGATTCAGGGGATATTGTTTGACTGCAGGATAAATTCCTCCTTCAATATTATGTACATATTTTGTTCCCATATCACCACAGTCATTTTTGAAATAGGTCACATTTGCAGAGCGAAGTATACAATTTAATTCCTCTTTGCCATGGGTGGTGGTGGTGGTGGTGGTGGTGGTGGGGGGGGGGGGGGGTTACTCTTCTCAACTTTTTGTTCCCTTACCACAGGCAAATTGACTGGCTTGCACCATTTTTTGTAGGTCAAATTACTCAAGTACAGCAAAAGATTACTCAGATCTATTTGTATCTTTATTAATTGCAGGTGTTGTATCCTCGCTCTCAACCTCCTTTTCCGACCCTCAGGATCCTGTAAGTTCTTCAAGTCTTTGTGTGAAATCAAGTTGTGTGGCCCCTTTACAAAGACAATGTCATTCCACATTCCGTACGACATTCTTGTGGTCCTTCAGTCTGCAAGTATTACTCTCAGGTGCCCTTTTGTTTACAGGGGTTGGCAGGTCATCAACACCTCCGCTCCAGTATCTACCAAGTAGCGGACCCCATTTATGATGGTATAAAACATTTCTTCATCATGGTAGACATCTTTAAAAATGACTTGCCCCCGGGCTTCCATTACTTTTTGCACCCTGAGAGGGCCTTCTGATGCTCCTCTCAGTGGGCCTTTTTCAGTTCTGGGGTTAGTTTTTGATACTCTTCTAGTGGCAAGTAAATACTTTTCTTCTTTATCTCACCTTTAATGTTTGCAGCTGAGGATACTTGTCCTGCCACTGCAGGTCTGGGTCTGGACGATTGGGGTTGTGAAGTTGGGGGAGTTCTTTCATTTGGTTTACTTTTAGGTTTTTTTTCCTGCCCACCTCTCTTCCTTTTGTTTTCAAAATACTTGTTTTCCAAATCCCACTGCGTCACTTGCTTATCTAACTCTGTCTCACTGACAGCAGAAGGTAAGATTTTTTTAAAAGTCACCACTCCTCTCCTACCATCGATGATCTTCCTCAAAATCTGTACCCACCGGCTGCGTGGTGCATCCTTTTTGACCAGATGCCAAACATGGGTGAGTGTGCTCCCTGCATCCATTTGTTGTTTTGTTTTGTTTTGGTTTTTTTGCGACCATGCCATCCTCATCACCATCATCTTCTAGTACCATTCTCAGATAATAAGTTTAAAGCTGGCTCTGAAGGCACTCTGCTGTTTGCCACATGGTTCAACCATATTTTCTTGGCTAATTCATTTTGAGTAGTGCCTTCCACCACCTCTCAAACACTTTTTAGGTAGTCTATAGTTGCTTGGCCTGTTTTAGGTGGCGGTAGCATTGTGTTCAGAACCTTGATGTCTCGATAGGTTCCTTCCCATTGCAGTTGGGATGCGGACCAAACCGCTAAACTTGACTTTTGGGGTTTTCTTCACTTACCTGCCGTGTTTGCCTCTGTGGAGGTTCTTCTTGATGGTCAGCTGAGATTTCCTCCTAAGCTAACACTTCTTTTGCATGTTTATGAGCTGCTTTTTTCATTGTTCTCATCATAACACCATGTGTTATTTCAAAGAAGGCTTTTCTGAATGGTTTGGTTAGTTCTTTAGCTTTGTCTACTTTTACCATAGGATGGCATCACTCTATATATAATTCAAGATGCACAGACAGACATATATAGAGTGTGTGGCGATAATGCACCTGTAAGCTGGTTGCCAAACGCCAATCTTCTTCTTCTTCTTCTTCTTCTTCTTCTTCTTCTTCTTCTTCTTCTTCTTCTTCTTCTTCTTCTTCTTCTTCTTCTTCTTCTTCTTCTTCTTCTTCTTCTTCTTCTTCTTCTTCTTCTTCTTCTTCTTCTTCTTCTTCTTCTTCTTCTTCTTCTTCTTCTTCTTCTTCTTCTTCTTCTTCTTCTTCTTCTTCTTCTTCTTCTTCTTCTTCTTCTTCTTCCTCCTCCTCCTCCTCCTCCTCCTCCTCCTCCTGCTCTTCTTCTTCTTCTTCTTCTTCTTCTTCTTCTTCTTCTTCTTCTTCTTCTTCTTCTTCTTCTTGATTTGATTGGTGGTTGGCAACCAGCTTACAGGTTCATCCCCGCCATGTACTTCACTCTTATTTCATCAATCTATCTGGTCAGGAGCTGTAGTCCTTAATCTAAAAGAAGAAATCTCTGTGTTTGTGTGTGTCACAACCATTGGACTTGCAAAAAGATCATAGGATCCCCTATGATGTTCCTATGATCTCTACATGATGTCTAGACATTATATAGACACTATCATGACCATAGGACTCGCTAAAAGATCATAGGATCGCCTATGATGTTCATATGACCGTTACATGATGTCATATAGACACCATAGCAAAGAACGATTCAAGAAAATTTGTGTGTGTCTGTGTGTGATCAAAGGCAGGAATCACTCGAGATAATACAACATCAAAGATCAAAGGCAGGCATCACTCACAATCATAGGACTCACTATGTCATAGTGAGTCCTATGATTGTGAGTCATAGCAGGCGTCACTCACGCTCACTCATGATCATAGGACATCAAAGATCAAACACAGGAATCACGATCATCGGACTTGCTGTGACATTAAGATTGTAGGACTCGCTATGACATGAAACATCACATGCAGGCATCATAGGACTCGCTATGCTATCAGCCTATGTTTTCTATGTGATGACATCAAAGATCATAGGACTCGCTATGACATCTTCATAGATCAAAGGCAGGCTCAAAGATCATAGCACTGGCTATGACATTATCAAAGATTATAGGACTCCCTATGACATCATCAAAGATCAAAGTTAGGCATTACTGAATGAGTGGTAAGGAGGGATTATTTTTTCACACATAAGGAGTTGTTCAGAACTCTTTATAAGAACTCAGTATAAGAACAAATATAGAGAGTGAGTTATTCGGAACTCCTTGTACAATGATATAGAGTGATGATAATAAAGTCAGTGGAGGTAATGCACCTGTAGGCTGATTGTGAACCGCCAATCAAATCTTAAGAGTGGTGATGTGCTTGCTTACACCTGCTTTCTACAGGCAGGCAGAAATACTTTCTTTTACTTGGTTTCTACGGGCATGCACGGGTATGAACAGGCATGCACTTCTCGTTGTTCACCTCAGTGAGCTGGGATTTCAAATTCCACTTGACCAACTTCTGCCATTTATGCCTTTTGATGATCCTTTGCTCCTATAGGGCCAAAACTGATATCACGGGCCATTGTTTCTGTGCGTTTTTCAATATCCATGCGGAGGGTTTCTTTTCACCCTTAAGGCCGACCCTTAAGTACTGGATAGGTCACAGTGGCTGCTCTTGAGATATTACACTTCACATCATTACACATCACTATCACTGTCAGGGTGGTTTTGCCCACATGGTTCCTGTTCTTCTCCACCTGGGGATGTGGCCTCTTCCTCAGAGTCTGCATAATTTTGTTCCCCCCTACACCCTTGGCATGGCACCTTACAACAGCCCCTGTCTGGGCTCCCCTGAGAGTCATCAGAGTAGATTTCTGGGCTGTGTTCTCTCCACACCCCTACTGGAGCCTGTCGGAAGGGCCTGCCTCTTGAGTTCGGGGGTTCTCCATTCCCCGACCTGACAGGTGGTTTTACCTGAAGTAGGTGGGTTGTGGCTCTTTCATTTGATGTGGAAGGGAGGTTTTGCTGCACCGCCCTCAGGCTGGGCAAGGGGACCAAGCATGATGGGTCATAGTACCCACTGCCTATACCCCCTTCTCATGAATCTTTTGGCAGAGAGAACGCGGCTGAGGGTGTTTCGGTTGACTCGTTGTGCCTCCTTGCCCTGTGACCCCCAGACCTTCACCTAGTTGATCTGGGGTGAGCTGAGTACTTTTGCTGCTGGACATTTTTTTTTTTTTTTTTTTAATGTTTGGAGTAGCACTTGCTTTTAGATGTTGCTCTTCATCTTGTTCTGGTGAAATCATCATGACCAACTCATTTAATGTGTTCAAATTTTCTGCCCAAGTCAGATGATATTCCATGGCTACAGTTACTGTGCTCTCCACCTCACACCAGTGGAGAGGGCCAGCAAGCTCCCCCCTGAGCGCCACCACCACTCTTCTCCGTTCAAGTTGGGAGGCTCAGACAAAGGCAAAGAGAAAGAGAGATCATATCTCTCTGGTTCTTGCCTCCCTTCATTGGCTTCCCATAGAGTTTAGAATTAAGTTTAAAATCTTTCTTCTTACTTACAAAGCTCAAAACAATCAGACCCTTTTTTATTTAAATGATCTGATAGTACCGTATTATCCTAACAGATCACTATGCTCCCAAAATACTGGATTACTTGTAATACCTAGAATCTCCAAAAGTACAATGGGAGGAAGATCCTTCAGGTTCCAAGCTCCTCTCCTGTGGAACCAGCTGCCAATTTGGATTCGGGAGTCAGACTTGATCTGTTTTTAAGAATAGGGTTAAAACCTTCCTTTTTGATATAGCCTACAATTAGGGAGGGATCATGTGTCTCTGAACCCTCCCTTAGTTATACTGCTAATAGGTTTAGACAGCCAGGGGACCTCCAATAATGCACTGGGCTTCACTCCTTTCTTCACTCTCAATGAAATATATATATATATTTTTTTTTCCTGGTCATTAATATCTGTTTGTTCTCCCATAGATTGGAGTCCCCATCGTGCTGTTTGTTCTCTACATGTCTGTTCTTTTCAGCTTCTCTATCCCCTCACCCACCAGCCAGTAGCAGCAGATGACTGCCCCTCCCTAAGCCTGGTTCTGCTGGAGGTTTCTTCCTGTTAAAAGGGAGTTTTTCCTCTCCACCGTTGCCAAGCGCTTGCTCACAGGGGATCGCCTGATTGCTGGGGTTTTTCTGCAACTGTGGGGGTTTCCCCTACAGTTGAAAGTGCTATGAGATGACTGTTGTTGTGAAATGGCGCTATATAAATAAAGTTGAATTGAATTGAAAGGCCTCCGTTAGTCTTGTAGTCATGAGTGCACAATAAGCCTCAACACTTTTGTCTTTTTTGTATTCTACAATTGGGACTAGCAGTATCATGTGGTATGGGAGATAAGCCCCACTTATTATTTCTGTTTTTTCTTCATGTCCTTCATCAAAGCACTTTTTTTTCTGACAATTTTGAGCTCCCTGTGGTAATCAGCACCTGCTCTTACATGGAGCTCCTTTCTGAATGTAGCATTTCTAATCTTCAATTCATGATCAGTGAACACCACCAGGGCATCGGCTGCCATTTTCCAAGGTCTTGCCACCAGGTGATAGGCCCTACCCGACCCCTCTCTCAGGATGAGGTGAGCTTCATTGGACAGGGGTGGGAGATGTGATTGAAGGCTTTCTAAATAAGATATAATTCTTGGAGGGGGATCTTTTCCATAATCCCAGCTCCCCCCCATGTTGGTGACAAGGTCCACAGGTCGACGAGGGTTAGTCATCTTAGGGGCCACAGGTTGAGTAGCCCCATTTAGCCCTAAGGCCTTAGACTTACCTTTTACCACTGTTGCTGGTGTGTGTTTTTTCACAAGAAATGGCACAGGGCTTACCCAACGGGATTGTCTCCGTTGCTGAAGTGACCCCTCGTTGGGATGCCTAGCCAATTCAGGGCTGTGAGGCCTTTGGCTCTGTTTCTTCATGACCAGCCCCCTGAGCTCCTCTAACAATTCTTCTGTGGGTGCAGATGTCCTCTTTTTAGGTGGCGTAAATTGGCTTGGTTGCCCTCCCTGCCAATCTGTGAAGGCACTCGGATGTTCTCCCGTTTCCCCCCCTTTCTTGCTGTTGCTGTGGGGTTAATATTTCTTGAAGTTCTTCTTCGTGAGCAGCTAATAGGTCAATATCTTCTTCTTCTTCTTCTTTTAGATTGCATTGGCGGTTAGCAACCAGCTTACAGGTGCATGACTTGTCATCCTCACTCAATTCACAGTGAGTTGGATTGCTCACGGGGCCCTTTCCCAAACCCATGTGAACTGTGTCTTTGTCGCTGTCGGTACTAGGTTTAACTTAGGGAGGCTGCTGGTGAGATCTACACTTTTCGTCATACTGCCTCAATTCTTCCAGCTGATGAGTGTACTCCCCATTTCTTCTTTCTCCCTGAATATCTTCTTTAATGAGATCTTCCGACACCTGCATCTTTTTTGCCACCATTTTTACTAGGGGGTCAAGAGCATTACTGGAGCTGTGGAGCTTCACCACTTCGTAGCAGTCTTTTTCCAGCTGCTCTAACAACTTACCAACCACTGCAGCCATTCGCCGATGTCCTTTTTCCGAGTAGATGCTAGTGGACATTTCACCACCAGCACTGGCATCCCTCGATAATTTGCAAGCAGGAAATGCTGACCCTTCTTCAACACTTCCCTGCTGAAGTCTTCCCCCGACTCCTCAAGGGTCAAGTTCATCTTTCCTCGGGCATAGTTCTGACTCATTTCAGACAGGAATTTTCTGCTCCAGGTGAATGGATCACCAGTATGCAGCATAACTCCCGCCTTAAAATGGGAGCATGGCATCCGTTTTTTTCACTACAGGTGCTTTTGCACCGTCGGTGACTTCCTCGGAGAGACTTGCTGGCACAGAACCCCCAGAGGTGCTGTCTTGTAAAACCTGTGAATTTATTTGTTCAGGTCCGGGGTTTTCCCCCCACCCTTCTCCTTTGTGTTCTTCCATCTTCTTGTAGGTCATTGACTGTCTTCACTTCAAAGTCTCCCCTTAGCGTATCGGGGCACAGGGATGAGGGGATAGACCTAGGTCACTGCACCCCCACCCAGACCTCGTCAGGCCTGGCTGATATAGCGCTACTAGCCTTGTCAGATCTGTGACAGGGTTGTCAATTCTTGACAGGTTTATCTGTCGTGGTGCTCCCTTGCTGGCTACTGCTGTACCACCAGGACCCAGGCAGGACTCTGCCCACCTGTGGCCCAGATCAGGACCACTTGGACAGCGCAGCAGTCACCCTTTTACTGCTGGTCCCTCCTTAGCTGCTCAGGCTTCTCAAGCCCAAAAGCTTTTGGTGGACTACAGTATTCCTTTGTCGGAGCCCCCCCAGGGACACCACCGAGTGAAAGACCCTTACCTTGTACCCCAAGTTGAGGTCAAGATTACCAGCTGCAGTCTGCAGAAGGGTCTCTTCATAGGGATTTCTGTCATACTGTGTGGCTGGTAATTGACGGATTAACCCAGCTTCACTGTGTTCATCTATAAGGCGGTCTCCTCTTACCTGAACCCTGAGCACTGGCTGAGTGACCTGTCCAGCCAGCAGCCCAGAGTGCACCCTTGTATTAATGACAGCTCTTTTGTGGTCTTTTTGCTCTTCGTAATCTGGGTGGTTTTTAAGATCAGGAACATGATCTTTAGGAGACCTGTTTTAATAATCTTCACAGAATAACCCTTAAAAACTCATAAAACTGCTACACCTCTTTAAAAATACCCTCTTGAAATCAAAAAGATGGACTCTGAATCACTGATCACAGACTACTGTCTTTTAATATGCTGAAGAATTTATTGAGAATTTGCAAAGCAAGGCAAAAAAGGTTGTACTTTTATCAATCAATTAAATCAAAATAAAAATTTAATTAATCAAAAATCACTCCCAAGATAATTGAACTATTTGAATCATAAAAATCACCTGATCAAACTGTGGATAAATGTCTAAAAAACCTGTTAAGAAAAAGGAATATGGTTAAAGTGCTGGAGCAGTCACCAGCTGATGTCTTCACTTTCCCTTTTTTCTCCTCGAGTGTTGATTTTTGTTGCAGAAGAGTTCTATCTTAAAGTTGAAGAGAAAGGATAGTAATTTGGATAATTTTCTTCTCTGCAATCTTCTCCTCTTAAGTTCTTCTGCCATATGGTGTTGAATCTTGAAGTCTGCCCGACTTCCTCTTTTCTGCTACAGACTAGTTCCTTCCTCCTCAGGCTTTTTGGCTACTTTGACTGGTCTTCTTTTAAATTTCATCAGCGGTTGGCAACCAGCTTACAGGTGCATTACTGCCACCTACCGGACTATGTTGTATAACTGCCATGGTGTCATGTCAGCATGGTCTTTTTCAAACTTAATACAAAACACACATATCACATGCACATGTCTCCCTCATAACTTCCAGTATACACGCCATGTGCCACATATCTTAGCAATTCTTACCATCTAGTTTCACTCATATTAGCACTTTTACCTCCTCATTTTTTCTCAACTCAGCATTTTCCATGAAACCAGAGTCAAGGGGCCTCTTCTAGTTCCCCTTTCCTTTTTCCGTTTCTGTCACAACCTGCCCTTTTCCAGTCCACAGAGTCAAAAATACATGCTTTCAGAATCTGAACTCACAGACACCTCTTTGTGCATTTAAAAAGTACACAATGGGTACATACATCAATACAGTGATTATACACTGATTTGCTGAACACATATAATGGTGCATTTTATGGCATATATTTCTAAAACGCTTGCAGTAAGTATTCCATTTTTTACCAAAATCTGTCCTTTGTGTTGTTATGTTTGTATTGCTTCTTATGACCTCCTGGCTGTGCTTCAGATGGCCTCCTGGCTGTCCCCTCTGTGCTTTTTGGGGGGGTCTAACTGAGTATCCCACCTTCTCATATGGATGATAACAGTGAGCCTGTCGGTCACTCATAGGCCTCTTCTGGATGTCTAGGCTATGTCGTGGGTTACCCGAACAGTTCTTATTCTCAGCTTCTTTAAAGGCAGACTGAACTTAAAGAATCTCTTCATTCATATTTCTAATAATGTCATTATTCTCCTCAATGACACTCTTGACCTTAGCTTGTTGAAGCTGAGAGTTCAGTATCAGATTGTGAGCATCCTTTAGTTCACGCTGAAGACTTTTGTTTCTTTCACATTCCCTTTCTCTCAGAACTTCTATTTCCTTGAGAGCTGCTTCCATTCTGTCATTCTGTCTTTGCAAAAAGTTATTATGTTTCTGGATATCATGCAATTGTCCGATTAGCTGTTCAACATCTGCATGGTGTTTGTCCTCGATATATTTTACAAATAGCAGGTTCTCATACTTGGCTTCTCTAAAGGCAGACTGAACTTCAAGAATTTCTTCAATCATTTTTCTAATAATGTCATTATTCTCCTCAATGACACTCTCGACCTTAACTTGTTGTAGCCGAGAATTCTGTAAAAGTTTATTTAGATTTTCAACCTCTGCTTGATGTTTGTCCTCCATAAGCAGTTTCTTTTTCTCGGCTTCATTAAAGGCAGACTTAACTTCAAGAATCTCTTCATTCATATTTCTAATAATCTCATTTTTCTCCTCAATTACACTCTCAAGCTTAGCTTGTTGCAGCTGAGAGTTCTGTATCAGATTGTGAGCATCCTTCAGTTCACACAGAAGACTTTCTTTTCTTTCATACTCCCTCTCTCTTAGAACTTCTGATTCCTTGAGGTCTGCTTCCATTCTGTCACTCTGTCTTCGCAAAAAGTTATTCTGTTTCTGGATATCATGCAATTCTCCACTCAGCCGTTCAACCTCTGCATGATGTTTGTCCTCCATAGATTTTACATGCAGCAGTTTCTCATTTTCAGCTTCTTTAAAGGCAGAATGAACATCATGAATCTCTTCATTCATATTTCTAATAATCTCATTTTTCTCCTCAATTACACTCTCGAGATTAGTTTGTTGTAGCTGAGAGTTCTGCATCAGATTGTGAACATCCTTCAGTTCACACTGAAGACTTTCTTTCCTTTCACATTCCCTCTCTCTCAGAACTTCTGATTCCTTGAGGTCTGCTTCGATTCTGTCATTCTGTCTTCGCAAAAAGTTATTCTGTTTCTGGATATCATGCAATTCTCCACTCAGCCGTTCAACCTCTGCATGATGTTTGTCCTCCATAGATTTTACATGCAGCAGTTTTTTATTCTCAGCTTCTTTAAAGGCAGACTGAACTTCATGAATCTCTTCATTCATATTTCTAATAATCTCACTTTTCTCCTCAATGCCACTCTTGAGCTTTGCATGTTGTAGCTCAGAGATCTGTAACAGTTTACTTAGATTTTCAATCTGATTGTGAGCTTCCATTAGTTCATGCTGAAGACTTTTGTTTCTTTCAAATTCCCTCTCTCTAAGAACTTCTGATTCCTTGAGGTCTGCTTCCATTCTGTCATTCTGTCTTCGCAAAAAGTTAGTCTCTTTCTGGATATGATGCAATTCTCCACTTAGCATTTTAACCTCTGCATGATGTTTGTCCTCCATAAGCAGTTTCTTATTCTCGGCTTCTTTAAAGGCAGACTTAACTTCAAGAATCTCTTCATTCATATTTCTAATAATCTCATTTTTCTCCTCAATGACACTCTCAAGCTTAACTTGTTGTAGCTGAAAGTTTTGTATCAGATTGTGAGCATCGTTTAGTTCACGCTGGAGGCTTTCTTTTCTTTCACATTCCCTCTCTCTCAGAACTTCTGATTTCTTGAGATCTCCTTCCATTTTGTCATTCTGTCTTCGCAAAAACTTATTTTGTTTCTGGATATCATGCAATTGTCCACTCAGCTGTTCAACCACTGCATGGTGTTTGTCTTCCATAGATTTTACATATAACAGGTTCTTATACTTGGCTTCTGTAAAGGCAGACTGAACTTCAAGAATTTCTTCAATCATATTTCTAATAATGTCATTATTCTCCTCAATGACACTCTCGACCTTAGCTTGTTGTAGCCGAGAGTTCTGTAAAAGTTTATTTAGATTTTCAACCTCTGCACGATGTTTGTCCTCCATAAGCAGTTTCTTATTCTTGGCTTCTTTAAAGGCAGACTTAACTTCAAGAATCTCTTCATTCATATTTCTAATAATCTCATTTTTTTCCTCAATTACACTCTCGAGCTTAGCTTGTTGTAGCTGAGAGATCTGTATCATATTGTGAGAATCCTTCAGTTCACGCTGAAGACTTTCTTTTCTTTCACATTCCCTCTCTCTCAGAACTTCTGATTCCTTGAGGTCTTCTTCGATTCTATCATTCTGTCTTCGCAAAAAGTTATTCTGTTTCTGGATATCATGCAATTCTCCACTCAGCCGTTCAACCTCTGCATGGTGTTTCTCCTCCATATATTTTACATGTAGCAGTTTCTTATTTTCAGCTTCTTTAAATGCAGACTGAACTTCGTGAATCTCTTCATTCATTTTTCTAATAATTTCATTTTTCTCCTCAATGACACTCTTGAGCTTTGCTTGTTGTAGCTGAGAGTTCTGTAACAGTTTATTTAGATTTTCAATCTGATTGTGAGCCTCCTTCAGTTCACACTGAAGACTTTTGTTTCTTTCAAATTCCCTCTCTCTCAGAACTTCTGATTCCTTGAGGTCTGCTTGCATTCTGTCATTCTGTCTTCGCAAAAAGTTTGTCTGTTTCTGGATATGATGCAATTCTCCACTCAGCCATTCAACCTCTGCATGATGTTTGACCTCCATAAGAAGCTTCTTATTCTCAGCATCTTTAAAGGCAGACTGAAGTTCACAAATCTTTTCCTTCATATTTCTACTAATCTCATTTTTCTCCTGAATGACACTCTTGAGCTTGGCCATCTCACCAAGTAGATTTTTGTTTGTATATTTTAATCCATCTTCTAAATAGGAGATTCTGTCTTGCAAAGGGCCAATGTCTTCATGATTTTCCTGGTTCACCTGACCCAGGAGCGAAATCTCATTTAATAAAGTCTGTTTTTCCTGAGTTAAGAGTTCCTCTTTTTGTTGTAAACAGTCTACATTTTCCCTCAGCAATTCATTCTCTTCTTTGTCTTTCTGAAGTTGTAGCTGAGAGTTCTGCAACTGCTTTCTCAGATTGTCAGTCTCAAACAATTGTCCAACTTCAAGATTCTCCAAATTTTGTAGTCGAGCCCTGAGTTTCTGGTTGTCATCTAACTCTGATCTAATATTTCCCCATTTAGACTTTAATACAGCAGATTCCAGGTTGGGATCACAATCTCTCTGTCCAAATGTACTCGGATGACCTGAAACGCACAATCTACGAAATTCTGCCATTTCCTCAAAGTCAAGCAAAGAAAAATGTTTCTGAGATATACTCCGATGTGAAGCTTTGGTGATCCTCCTTTGAACTCTTGTTGCAGGCAATCCAAAATATCTTAATTTTTGAAAAAGACACTGTGAGAATCTGGCTTACTGTATTTTGGGATCTCAAAGTAAATTTTACTCACTAATATGTTGTGAAGATGCCTTTTTCACTGCTAAACTTCCTCAATATATTCTTCTTCTCTTAGATTTGATTGGTGGTTCGCAACCAGCTTAGAGGTGCATTACCATCACATACTTCACTCTATATCTGGTCAGGAGCTGTAGTCCTTACCACTACATACTTCACTCAGTTTAAACATCACTCTATCACCTCCAGATATTTCATTTTGATGGTTCCTATGAAGTTTGTACCAAAAAAGCACTTCAAAGGAATTATAGCATAAAGCATTCTTTCTTTAATGATGTCACGTTCTATTTGACATCACTGAATTTGCACAAGTTTATAAACAAAAAATGCTTTTTTTTTTTTTACAGTGTCACCATCTGCCTTGTACCAGAACTGGTGATAGCAGATGCAGGATGTTTTATCCTCTCAATTTTTTTTTTATTGAATATCACTCTACAATTCAAGAAATCTCTGTCTGTCATGATCAAAGGATCTGCAGAGAAATCAGTCTGTCACAATCATAGGATTTGCAAAGATCATAGGACTTGCTATATGACTCATTATGACATCTTTAAAGATCATAGGACTTGCTATGACATCATTAAAGATTAAAGGCAGGCATAATCAGACTCGCTATGACATCATCAAAGACCATAGGACTCGCTATGACATCATCAAAGATATTGGACTTGCTGTGACATTTACAAAGATCATAGAACTTGCTTTGACATATACAACTGATGATATAGTGTCATTTTTTTTTCCACACATAAGTTGATCAGAACACTTTATAAGAACTCCCTATACAAAGATATGCCAAGGATACGGTCCAAGGATGGATATTTTTTTTCATACATAAGGAGCTGTTCAGAACTCCTTATACAAAGATATAGAGTGATGATAATCAAGTCAGTGGTGGTATTGCACCTGTTAGCTTGTTGCCAACTGCCAATCAAGTCTAAAAAAAGAAGATATAGAGTGGATTTTAAAGATGTACATGGACAGCAGAGGTGCAGATCCAGCTTCGGCTTCAGGAGTTGGATGAGAGCTGGTTGCAAGATGAACTTTGGAGTGAACTAGGAGGAATGGAGGTGAGAAGTGGGAGAGAGGATTTTTTGGAGTCTGGTGGAGTCTAAAGGAAGCAAACGTAAACGTAAAGAAAATCAATCAAGAACGTTATCAAGTGCTGATGAGTCACAAGATGAACAATCCCACAATCCCACAGTAAACAAAAGCAGTGTAAAGTAATCATTAAACTTACTCAGGAAGAAGTATCATTTCATGAGTGGAACCCAATTAAGCTCATAATGTCATGATGGCCGCTAGGCCGTCATCATTATCATCATCTCCAGCTGCACTCACTCCAGCAGGTGGCAATCAGCGGGCTTTAAAAGCCCGACCCGCGGACTCCTCGACACGGAGTCGTCTGTCATCCTTACCACGTAATGCGCCGAGATCTCGACCTCAAGTCAAGAAGCGCATGCCAAGCCAAGCCAAGCCAAGTAAGCAATCCCAGCACTCAACCTCTTCTAGTTCTCTCCCCTGTGCACAGGTGGACCTCCCAGGCGGCGGACAATCCTCATCAGCTGACGGGGCGGTATCCCCTCCACCTCAGAGTTCCTCCTCACCCCCGCTACACCGGGCACCACGAGCACTACACCTCACGGGCACGAGGAGCCAGCAAGACTTACACTGTGGGACCTGCAAGTAAGCATCACCAGCACAAAGCCTCTAACGCTAATGAGCAGCAGTAATCATTTGTGCTTGTATGTTCCAGGGTTGCCAGGTTGCCACAAGACGTGCTCAGCTCCAGTGACCAGACGACCACACACTCATCCATTCACACACAACATTCCCACTTTATTAATAAAAGATAACTGTCTGTTATCAGCTCGTGTCAGCGTCTGTCTCCTGGGTCACTAACCATGTCAGTACGACTCCATCAAGATGACCCAGCAGACAGCGCGCTGTCGCGCCGCTTAAACACTCTCAGCGCCCGAGTTAATATGATTTCCCACCAACAGACGGTAATTTTAAACCAATTAACACAAGTTAACAGCCGGCTGGACCGCCTGGAAGGACATCAGGCGTTCCCCCCCGGCCAGCGGGGCGTCTTCCGCCTCCGCAGCTGCGGCTACTAGTCAGACTAACCCACCATCTGCACATCACCTCACGCCCGTGCCAACCCCTGCCCGAACGGCTGCTAAGTCTCCAGTAGGGCAGCAGGTCTGCCGCCGATTATTCCGTTGACTTCCGGGTATTAGCTGCTGAAGCTGGGTGGGGGGAACCAGCGCTCTGTGGAATCTTCCTCCGCAGTCTTAGCCCTGAGTTGAAGGATGAGCTAGCGGAACGGGACAAACCAGACAGGTTAGGGGAGTTAATCTCTCTCACCATCAGCTTAGATAGTAGGCTAAGGGAGCGAGCGGCTGAACGGCGAACAGCTTCCCGTTCAAGTAAACCTCACCCTCGCTCAGTTAGGTCCTCCCTCCTCGCTCTACCCTCGTCAGAGGAACTTCCGGAGCAGGAGGACATGATTGTTGGGCAATCGGGAATTACAGCGGCTGAAAGACAGCGCCGCAGGGAGCAGGGGTTGTGTTTCTACTGTGGTAACGGGTCACATGGGGTGGCTGAATGCCCAAACCGGTTAAAAGGGGGAGGTCTGCGGATCACAGTAGGGGGATTTGCGGACAAAGATCAGGAAAGACCCCTCACCAGTTGTCACATCCCCATTAGGCTACTCCACAAGCACAAGGAACACACCACACACGCCTTAGTTGACTCTGGAGCTGAGCAGAATTTCATCTCCAGAGACCTGGCAACCCTGATGGGCCTCAGCTGTCAGCCCTTACACCCCCCTGTCAATCTTGCCACCCTGTCCAAGGCGTCGTTGACATCAGTGTCCTACCAGATGGCCCCTGTGTCCATAATAGTCTCTGGGAATCACCGTGAGGAAATACGGTTCTTAATTCTGCCCATCTCCTCTTCACCCGTCATCCTGGGGTATCCTTGGCTTCGGCTACACAACCCCACTTTTGACTGGCAGGGTGGGAGAATCACAGCGTGGAGCTCATTCTGCCTGAGTGCCTGCCTCCAGTCGGCGGTGTGTGCCCCCTCAGTTCCGATGCTTCCACCCTCGACGCCTCCCCCGGACCTGTCCAAGGTACCCGACATCTATCACGACCTAGGTCCGGTTTTCAGCAAGTCACGGGCGCTGTCCCCCCCCCCCCCATCGTCCGTATGACTGCGCAATTAACCTCAAGGCTGGGGCCCCTCTCCCGGCGAGCCGCCTATACAGCCTGTCAGCCCTGGAGCGCGAGGCTATGGATACATATTTTAAGGAGTCTCTGGCATCCGGAATCATTCGTCCTTCATCCTCGGCCGTGGGTGCAGGGTTTTTCTTCGTGGGGAAGAAGGACGGCTCGCTGCGTCCCTGCATCGACTTCCGGGGCCTCAATGAGATTACAGTCAAGGACAAATACACACTTCCTTTGATGAACACTGCCTTCGACTCTCTCCAGGGGGCGTCCTGGTTCACCAAATTGGATCTGCAGAACGCCTACCACCTGGTGCGTATTCGAGTGGGCGATGAGTAGAAGACAGATTTCCGGACCCCAAGCGGCCACTTCGAATATCTGGTGATGCTGTCTGGGTTAACCAATGCTCCGGCGGTGTTCCAGCGCCTAATCAACGACGTCCTCCGGGACTTCCTCAACTCCTTCGTCTTCGTGTACCTCGATGATATTCTCATCTTCTCGTGCACGTTGGAGGAGCACCAGGTGCATGTGCGGCGGGTTCTGCAGCGCCTCCTGGAGAACCAGCTGTTCGTCAAGGCGGAGAAATGTGAATTCCACACGGACCGGACCTCCTTCCTCGGGTTTATCATCACTCGAAATCAGGTGCTTCCTGACCCGGATAAGGTCAAGGCGGTGACGGACTGGCCCACACCCACGTCTAGGAAGCAGCTGCAGGGGTTCCTGGGGTTCGTCAATTTTTACCGGCGGTTCGTGCCTAACTTTGGGAACATCGCCCGACCCCTGACAGCGCTCACATCCCCGAAGGTTCCCTTTCGCTGGAGTGAGGAGGCTGTCATGGCGTTCGGGAGACTGAAGGAGGAGTTTGCTTCGGCCCGTGTGTTGACCCAGTTGGACCCAGAGCTGCAGTATCTGGTGGAGGTGGACGCCTCGGATTCAGGGGTTGGGGCCGTACTCTCTCAGCGCTCACCGACGGATGGTAAGATCCGGCCCTGCGCATACTTCTCCCATCGCCTGACGCCCGCTGAAAGAAACTACAGCATTGGAAACAGGGAGCTGCTGGCCATGAAACTCGCCCTGGAGGAATGGAGGCACTGGCTGGAGGGGGCTGCCCAGCCGTTTGTCGTTTGGACTGACCATCGCAACCTTGAGTATCTCAGGACGGCCAAGCGGTTGAACGCATGTCAGGCCCGCTGGTCTCTTTTCTTTGGCCGGTTTAATTTCACCATCACATACCGGCTGGGAAGCAAGAATGGTAAGCCTGACGCCCTCTCGAGGCAGTTTGACGTGCCATCCTCTGATGAGCAGGAGGAGACTATCCTGCCGTCCTCCTGTGTGGTGGGTGCGTTGTCCTGGGGAATCTGCAACAAGGTCAGAAGAGCGCAGGAGGTGGAGCCTGATCCGGGTGGGGGGCCCCCGGGTCGTCTGTTCGTTCCTTGTTCTGTCAGAGGCCAGGTAATTGAGTGAGGCCACGCATCTAAACTGGTATGTCATCCAGGTGTGGGTCAAACCACTGACCTCCTCCAGAGGACCTTTTGGTGCCCAGGGCTGAGGAAGGACGTTAACAACTATGTCCGGGCCTGCGCTCATTGCGCTACTGGGAAGACGTCATCATCAGCTCCGGCGGGCCTTCTGAACCCTCTGCCCGTTCCTTCCTGCCCCTGGTCCCATGTTGCCATGGACTTCGTGACCGGTTTGCCCCCCTCTGGTCATTTTACAACTGTGTTGATGATAGTGGACTGCTTTTCTAAAGCTGCCCACTTTGTGCCTCTCCGGGGATTGCCATCGGCGCGGGAGACGGCGGACCTTCTCGTCCTTCATGTGGTTCGCCTTCACGGGATCCCCGCTGACATTGTTTCAGATCGAGGACCACAGTTTGTTTCTCAAGTCTGGAAGGCGTTCTGCACGGTGCTGGGGGCCACAGCCAGTCTCTCCTCGGGATACCACCCGCAGAACAACAGCCAGTGCGAGAGGGCCAATCAGGAGCTGGAGGTCACGCTGTGCTGTGTCATCTCCTCCTGCTCCTCTTCTTGGAGCACGTACCTGCCGTGGATCGAGTACGCCCACAACACCACGGTGTCATCTGCCACGGGGATGTCCCCTTTTAAGGCATCATTGGGGTTCAATCCACCGTTGTTCCCTGAGGAGGAGAAGGAGGTAGCGGTTCCATCAGTGCAGGTTCACGCCAGGCGCTGTCGGTGGATTTTGTCCATCACCTGCAGAGTCCTCCTGAGAACCACTGAACGTAACATCCAAGTGGCCAACCGTCACAGGAGACCCGCCCCGGACTATAAGGTGGGTCAAAAGGTCTGGTTGTCCACAAAAAACATCAGTGTGCCGGCCGAGAAGCGCAAGCTGACCAAGCGCTTCATCGGCCCTTTTGTCATTTCCCGCATTGTCAACCCTGTGTCTGTGCGTCTTGCTCTCCCCTCTCACATGCACATCTGTCCCACCTTTAACGTCTCCCAGGTCAAGCCCTACATCGCCGACCCACTGTGCCCGCCCCCCGCGGCTCCTGCCCCTCCGAGGATGATCGATGGCCATCCGGCCTGGGGGGTGACGGCAATCCTGGATGTCCGCAGGAGGGGTCGGGGCCTTCAGTATTTGGTAGACTGGGAGGGGTTTGGTCCTGAGCATCGCTCCTGGATTCGCCCTGCGTTGATCCTTGACAAGCAATTGATCCGTGATTTCCATCGGGCGCATCCAGGTAGGATTGGGCAGGTGCCTGGAGGCACCTCTAGAGGGGGGAGTACTGTCATGATGGCCGCTAGGCCGTCATCATTATCATCATCTCCAGCTGCGCTCACTCCAGCAGGTGGCAATCAGCGGGATTTAAAAGCCCGACCCGCTGACTCCTCGACAAGGAGTCGTCTGTCATCCTTACCACATAATGCGCCAAGATCGCGACCTCAAGTCAAGAAGCGCACGCCAAGCCAAGCCAAGCCAAGTAAGCAATCCCAGCACTCAACCTCTTCTAGTTCTCTCCCCTGTGCACAGGTGGACCTCCCAGGCGGCGGACAATCCTCATCAGCTGACGGGGCGGTATCCCCTCCACCTCAGAGTTCCTCCTCACCCCCGCTACACCGGGCACCACGAGCACTACACCTCACGGGCACGAGGAGCCAGCAAGACTTACACTGTGGGACCTGCAAGTAAGCATCACCAGCACAAAGCCTCTAACGCTAATGAGCAGCAGTAATCATTTGTGCTTGTATGTTCCAGGGTTGCCAGGTTGCCACAAGACGTGCTCAGCTCCAGTGACCAGACGACCACACACTCATCCATTCACACACAACATTCCCACTTTATTAATAAAAGATAACTGTCTGTTATCAGCTCGTGTCAGCGTCCGTCTCCTGGGTCACTAATCATGTCAGTACGACTCCATCAAGATGACCCAGCAGACAGCGCGCTGTCATGCCGCTTAAACACTCTCAGCACCCGAGTTAATATGATTTCCCACCAACAGACGGTAATTTTAAACCAATTAACACAAGTTAACAGCCGGCTGGACCGCCTGGAAGGACATCAGGCGTTCCCCCCGGCCAGCGGGGCGTCTTCCGCCTCCGCAGATGCGGCTACTAGTCAGACTAACCCACCATCTGCACATCACCTCACGCCCGTGCCAACCCCTGCCCGTTTTAATGGAAAACTCGGGGAGGCACGAGGGTTTTTGTTGCAGTGCGAGTCAGTGTTTCTCCGCATCCCGGGGGACTTTGCCAGGGATTTAAACAAAATTGGATATATTATCAACCTGCTGGGGGGTAGAGCTTTAGATTGGGTTTACACCATCATGGCCAAACCAAGCTATCCACTTTTGACTTACCAGCAGTTCATGGCAGAGTTCATGCAAGTGTTTGATCGTGTAGACCAGGGTGCGGTGCTAACCGAACGGCTGCTAAGTCTCCAGCAGGGCAGCAGGTCTGCCGCCGATTATTCCGTTGACTTCCGGGTATTAGCTGCTGAAGCTGGGTGGGGGGAACCAGCGCTCTGTGGAATCTTCCTCCGCAGTCTTAGCCCTGAGTTGAAGGATGAGCTAGCGGAACGGGACAAACCAGACAGGTTAGGGGAGTTAATCTCTCTCACCATCAGCTTAGATAGTAGGCTAAGGGAGCGAGCGGCTGAACGGCGAACAGCTTCCCGTTCAAGTAAACCTCACCCTCGCTCAGTTAGGTCCTCCCTCCTCGCTCTACCCTCGTCAGAGGAACTTCCGGAGCAGGAGGACATGATTGTTGGGCAATCGGAAATTACAGCGGCTGAAAGACAGCGCCGCAGGGAGCAGGGGTTGTGTTTCTACTGTGGTAACGGGTCACATGGGGTGGCTGAATGCCCAAACCGGTTAAAAGGGGGAGGTCTGCGGATCACAGTAGGGGGATTTGCGGACAAAGATCAGGAAAGACCCCTCACCAGTTGTCACATCCCCATTAGGCTACTCCACAAGCACAAGGAACACACCACACACGCCTTAGTTGACTCTGGAGCTGAGCAGAATTTCATCTCCAGAGACCTGGCAACCCTGATGGGCCTCAGCTGTCAGCCCTTACACCCCCCTGTCAATCTTGTCACCCTGTCCAAGGCGTCGTTGACATCAGTGTCCTACCAGATGGCCCCTGTGTCCATAATAGTCTCTGGGAATCACCGTGAGGAAATACGGTTCTTAATTCTGCCCATCTCCTCTTCACCCGTCATCCTGGGGTATCCTTGGCTTCGGCTACACAACCCCACTTTTGACTGGCAGGGTGGGAGAATCACAGCGTGGAGCTCGTTCTGCCTGAGTAAAAGATAATTGTCTGTTATCAACTTGTGTCAGCGTCTGTCTCCTGGGTCACTAACCATGAAGAATGTAGTGGTTTGTTACTAGTTATATGTAAAGATAGTGTTCAACTAGGAAAAGCAATCAGAGTCAATAAGATGGAGGGGAAAAATGTGCAGTGTTCAGTATTGGAAGGAAATAAGGCAATGAGAGGTGTGGTATCGAGCATTTCAAAGGCTGTCTCAAATGATGAAATAATGGAGAGCTTAAATGGAGCAAAAGTGACAGAGGTACAGAGATTGAAAACTAATAGAAATTGTGAAAAATGTGATAGTAATGTTAAAATTTGATGAAACAAGACTGCTAAGTTAAGGTGTACAGTATATTGACTACATGAGCTATGAAGTCAGATTTTACGTTCCTCCTCCACTCGGATGTTTCAAATGCTAGTAGCCCCAGCTAAGGTGTTGTTGTTGTTGTTGTTGTTGTGTAAAGAAGCACACTTGAAAGGCCATGTCTCAAAAACAAAAATCTCTGCTTTAACTGAAGCACATTGGTGGCATCCACATTTGGCCGAGGTTGCAGAGGTAGTTGTTTCTGAATGTGAAGCATGCCAGAAGTTCAATCCCAAACGCACGTTAAAGGCTTCTATGGGAGCTTTTCCAGCCCCTGAAGGGCCATGGAAAGACAGTGTGATTGACTTTACAAACATGGGCCCAGAAAACAGATGCAAAGGCTACAGATGTCTACTGGTGTGTGTGGACACATTTTCAAGATGGGTTGAGGCTAAAGCATGTAAGACAGAAGGATGAGGAAGTGATTAGATGGTGGAATGAGGAAGTGATTAAATGGCTGACTGAGGAAATGATTCTTAGGCATGGGTTTCCAAGAGTGATCAGACAATGGCAGACATTTTGCAAATAAACATTTGAAGGCAATTGAGTGTGTCTTCGGCTTTAGGCATACGTTTGGTTCAGTGGTGCATCCATCCTCCCAAGGGCTGGTTGAACGAGCAAATGGTACACTGAAAAGAATACTAGCCAAACAATGCATGGGGCAGGCATGACAAAGGTTGATGCACTTTCATTAGTGCTGATGGCACTACATCTACCCCTAACAGACATTCTGTCTGACTCCTCATGAGCTGCTAACAGGGAGAAAGACGCCAGGACCATTTGTTGATTCACCTTTGACTCCTAGAAATAGTCAAGCTGTAGAACTGGCACAGTACATCAACAATCTAAAAAAAATATCCGAAGCTCTCTCAACAGGTTTAGGACATTCTCAACGAGGAGACACTGCTCCATTGGAACCTGGTAACTGGATGTGTCAAAAAGTAGTGAGACCACATTGGGATTCACCCAAGTGGCAAGGACCTTTTAAAGTGATTAAAGCTACATCACATGCAGTACAAGTGTGGAAGAGAGGAAAGCTCAGTAATTGGATTTATGTGACTCATTGTGGTAGAGCTGTTGAGCCAAATTGACCTCTACTGCAGACTGTTGCTGACATAGTCATTGCAGATAGCAGTGATGTCACCTATACTGTTTAACTGAGACCAGGTGGCAGTATTACATATGCTATACAGGCTTTAGAAGGCCTGAGAACAGAGTTTGGTCAAAATACTGGTTATGAGGAAGATGCTCTTACTGCATGGCTGCAGTCTATCTTTGGACTTTGGGCAGTAGTAGTACTCTCAGTAATTCTGACCATAAAAATCTCGCAAGCAGTGATTCTCATAGTGGGCTGCGGCTGTATCCCATGTCTGAGAATGCTGCTGGAAAAGATGTATAGTTACGACCCTGTCCTAAAGAGCCAACCCAAACGATGATGGCTCAAGTCAACTCATAAGTGGAGTCGAAGTTTCTCCTCCATGACAATGACCATTGTGAGTCTGGGAATGACAGTGAAGAGGAGAGGCTATTGTTTGAAATGTATATATTATGTCTTTCTGCTATCCACTGTTCTGTCCACTGCACACACATCCAACACCACACTCATGCATATGAATCTACATGAAACTTCTGGCCCCTTATTTATTGTGCTTTTTTACAGGTATCATCAAAATATTGTGCTATTTGCAATCATGTAGTCAGAATAGATGTGAAGGTTTAAAGCTCTGTTGTACGGCAGGTCTTGAGGCCCGGATACAGCATACATGGACAGCAATATCTTCTGACTTGAAATGTTTTGCATTGCTCATTTATCATTTATCCATTTTGCTGTGTCTTAATTCATTGATAAAAAGCTATGTTAAAGATCGCCAGGCAGAGGGGCCGGCATGAAATTTTTTGCCTTTAAATATGCATCAATGAATAAAAGAAATGCATAAATATGATTGCTTCATGATATATATCTGCCAACAGGTTTTTCGCTCGTGCCATAATCAATGAATTGAGCATAGCCAGGGTCTGTGAGATAATGTGCCTGCTTTAAGGTTTCTAGGCGCAGCCAGGGAATGGAGGGTGTCATGCTTGGTGACCACAGGATCTCATCTCTGTTGTTTGCAGATGATGTTGTCCTGTTGGCTTCATCCAGCAATGACCTACAGCTCTTGCTGGGACGGTTTGCCGCTGAGTGTGAAGCGGCTGGGATGAGAATCAGCACCTCCAAGTCCGAGTCCATGGTCCTCAGCCGGAAAAAGGTGGATTGTCCTCTCCGGGTTGGGGACAGACTCCTGCCCCAAGTGGAGGAGTTTAAGTATCTTGGGGTCTTGTTCACGAGTGAGGGGAAAATGGAGCGAGAGATCAACAGACGGATTGGAGCAGCATCTGCAGTGATGCGGACGTTGTACCGGTCTGTTGTGGTGAAGAGGGAGCTTAGTTCTAAGGCAAAGCTGTCGATTTACCAGTCAATCTACTTTCCTACTCTCACTTATGGTCACGAGCTTTGGGTAATGACCGAAAGAACGAGATCGCGGATACAAGCGGCTGAAATGAGCTTTCTCCATAGGATTGCTGGACTCACCCTCAGAGATAGGGTGAGGAGCTCAGTCATCCGGGAGAGGCTCAGAGTAGAACCGCTGCTCCTCCACATTGAAAGTAGTCAGTTGAGGTGGTATGGGCATCTGATTAGGATGCCTCCTGGACGCCTCCCACTTGAGGTGTTTCAGGCACGTCCCACTGGGAGGAGACCCCGGGGCAGACCCAGGACTCGATGGAAAGACTATGTCTCCCAGCTGGTCTGGGAATGCCTTGGTATCCCCTCTGAAGAGCTGGAGCAGGTGGCTGGGGAGAGGGAAGTCTGGGCTTCTCTGCTTGAACTGCTGCCTCTGTGACCCGGACCTCCGGAAAAGCGGTAAAAGATGGATGGATGGATGGATGGAAGTGTGAAATTGCATCTCTCTTGTCATGAATCTGGGTTTTGTTGATCCAAACCCAGTTCTGACTTATTGTTATTTCTTGCCCTATTTCCCGTTAGGTGCGTCAGGGAGCTAGCTGTTTGGGTCCTTCGCTCCCTGACAGCTCGGGTACGCCCCCTCCTCCTGTCAAGTGCCATCAGCTGTGCTTCTTTACGGTTGTTCACACACACATACACACACACACATGCACACATTCCATTCATTCCCATTCACATGCTCATACTCGCTCTCTCACACGCCAGATTCAATTATATTCAGCCCACACTTCCTCACACCGGCAATAATTTTCCTCCTTGGCATCAGGATTATTTATTCGCTGCGTTTGTGGAAAGAGATTGACGGAGCATTCACCTCCATACGCGGCAGCTAGTTCTTCACATTTGGGTTCTCACTACCAACATGCACGTTAGGTTAATTGGCATCAAACTGGGGATTCTAAATTGTCCTTAGGTATGTCTGTGAGAGTGAATGGTTGTCTGTCTCTCTGTGTTGGCCCTGCGACGGACTGGTGATCTGTCCAGGGTGTACCCTGCCTCTCTCCCAAAAGATGCTGGGATAGGCTCCAGTCCCCCCATGACCCGAAAAGGATTAAGCAAAAGAAGATGAATGAATGAATGAATAATCCCTTGGTGTTACGGCTGATTCTGCTTTTCTTCCTCATCCTCCAGACTGCATGGACAGCCCGGATCACTCCAGTCCCGTAAGTTTAATGTTTGCCTTTCTCCTTGTGCCGACAGCTACCCTGCAGCACTAGGCAATCCCCCTTCCCCCCCAGGGCTGTAGAGCATTCAGATGGCGTTCCTGCATGTTTGGGGGCCTCTTTCCATCATTTCTCTTCACTGTATTTTTGTGGTCGACTGGACTTGTTTTCTTTGTGGAAGTTTGTTAATAAATGACACGTTCTACTCTCGCTATTAGGGTTTTTCATTCCCTCCCTCTTGCGCCACGTAATGGCAAACGGGGGATAATGACACCTCTTGTGATTCTTAAATCTCTGATGCATTTAAAATGGTTTTGTGCCAACTCACCAATTCTTGAACACATTTTTACAAATAGAAAAGATATTTTTACACCTGCCTTTGATCTTTGATGTCCCATGATCTTGAGAGATGCCTGCCTTTGATCACACACAGATTTTCATGAATCACTCTTTACTGTGGTGTCTATATGATGTCATATAGACATCATGTAAACATAGGCACATCATAGGCGATCCTATGATCTTTTAATGAGTCCTATGGTCATGACAGACACACAGACACACAGAGAATTCTTCTTTTAGATTTGATTGGCTGTTGGCAACAAGCTTACAGGTGCATTGCCACCTACTCTATATCATCACTATATCTGGTCAGGAGCTGTAGTCCCTCTATCATCATTGCTGTGTCCAATCAAACCTCATCTCTATCTTCAGACATCACTCTTCTTCGTCTCCTCGTACTTTATATCATCACTTCACTCTATATCATCACTCTACACATCTCGGCCATGGCAACTTGAATTATATATATCACTCTACTAGTGCATACCCGTGCATGCCTGTGCATACCTGTGCATCATTCAGTGCATCACTGAGCCTATGATGTGCCTATGAATAGACACCGTGCATATAGCAAGACTATACATATAGCATCTCTTGCATCTCAGCTTCTCTGTGCATTGCATGGAATTCGCTGTCCCTGGCCAGCCGACTATTCCACATCTCCTCAGTCTCAGCTTCTCTGTGCCTTGCCTGGCGTGCAATGCCGCTTGCTTGGCAGACATTTCGGGCTTCAACTGACTCAGCAGCACATGCATGGTGCACTGCCTCATGTTTCCTGTCTCTCTGTGCATCCCTTGTCTGTTGTACCCTATGCTGCTGAAGGGTCTCCTCCTGTCACAGATGGCTGTGTTGTTCACAGTCATGCCTGCGACGTGCTGATCAAACCTGTTGTGCATCTTCACGGCGTCTTTTCTCACACGCAGCAGTTCTAACTCTATTGCTGTCATGCGCTGGCCCTCACGAGCCAGCATAAGACGCACACAGAGTCACCAGTGAGTCTTTCAGTGAGTTTATTTACGGTGAAAAAGGTGTTAACACAAGCTGCTGAGATAATGACAGGAGTCTTCACAGAACAGGAGGCATAGGGCTATACAGCACACTATAGGTCCAGAGCAGGAGACGGTCACACACAGACAGGCTTGGTAATAATTACACACAGGCTGCTAAGGCAGGGACTTACAGAACAATTCATGCCGGGAGGAATAAGGCTAATACAGCTCACTTACTGGTACCGGGGAATGACGGTCAAGTCCAAAGCAGCCGAGGTGTGAAAACAGTCCAGGCATCCGCAACGTGACGGTGGGTGAACAGGTAAGTGATCAGGTTAGTAACCAGTTAAGCGACCAGGTTGGCGACCAGACACTGCTGCGTCCTACCGACGCCAGTGCTGGGCTTAAATTGACAAAGCACTAATGACGATGATGACACTCAGCTGACCGACCGTTGATAGGCGGAAGCCCCACCGAGCATTTTCACAATAAGAGCCTGGAGAGGCCAGAATACCGCCCGCAGCTGTCAAGGCCGGCAGCGAGACATAGCTTAGCCCGAGTGCGATCAGAACCGACGCTCGGGTCATAACAATTGCTCTCCATCTCGTGGGTCTTGTTTTGCATTCAACAAAAAGTCTTCATTCAGACCACTGGTTGAGGGATGGGTGCGTCAAAATTCCAGTTCATGGGCAGGATCACAAAAATAGATCTGAGCAGAGTAGCTTTCGACCCTGTTAAGGAAGAGGAGAATTCATGTAATGATAAACTTTACCTTGTATGCGTACGCCTGGGTTGAAGTCAGGCATAGGGATCTCCTTAATGTCATTACTTGCCATTGCAGATGCATTGTTGTATTGTTTGGCTTGTTTAACAGGTTTTTTTTCTTCTTCTTTTAGGTTTGATTGGTTATTGGCAACAAGCTTACAGGTGCATTACCGCCACTGACTTGATGATCACTCTATCTATAAATTCAAGAAATCTATGTGTGTCTGTGTCGTGATCATAGGATATCATAGGATGGCCTATGATGTCTACATGGTGTCCTATGATGATCCTATGATCTCAGGCATCATATGACTCGCAATGCCGTCATAAAGATATGATGTCTATATGTCACCTGGCTATGATCTCAGGCATCAGAGGACTCATGATGCTGTCATATAGTAGACATCATAGAGACAAATAGACAGGTGTCTTTGACTATGTGATAAATGGCAGGCATCACTCACAATCATAGCACTTGCTATGACCTATGATAATCCTATGACCTCAGGCATTCAGAGGGCAGCCTATGATCTCTGCATGATGTCCTACGATGATCCTATGAACTCAGGCATCGTAAGACTCGTGATGCCATCATATCACTTTATAAAAGCAAGAAATCTGTGTGTGTGTCTGTGTGTCTGTCACACTTCATAGGACATCATAGGATGGCCTATGATCTCTGCCTGAATATCATAGGATGTCCTATGAACTCAGGCATCATAGGACACATAGACAAATGTGTGCCAGACCATGTGTCTTTGAACTCAGGCATCATAGGACACATAGACAAATGTGTCTTTATGATGTCATATAGACCATGTTTCTTTGAACTCAGACCATGTGTCTTTGAACGCAGGAATCATAGGACACAGACAAATGTGTCTGTCGTATAGACCATGTGTCTTTGAACTCAGGCATCATAGGACACATAGACAAATGTGTCTTTTTGATGTCATATAGACCATGAACTCAGGCATCATAGGACGACTCAAGACGCCTATATGACGGCAAATAGACAAATGTGTGATTATGATGTCATATACATTAAGCCCACGGAACATAGCCTGCCATCATGTCTTTATGATGTCATATACAGTGACAGACGTCAGGCAACATGTCTTTATGATGTCATGTACATCAAGGTTGCCTTCATGTCTTTATGATGTCATATACAGTGGGTCCATGCCAGAAAGCCTCTTTTTGCTCAGATCTGTTTTCATGATCCTGTCCATGAACTGGAATTCTGACGCACCTATCCCTCAACCAGTGGTCTCAACGAAGAAGAAGAAGAAGAAGAAGAAGAAGAAGAAGAAGAAGAAGAAGAAGAAGAAGAAGAAGAAGAAGAAGAAGAAGAAGAAGAAGAAGAAGAAGAAGAAGAAGAAGAAGAAGAAGAAGAAGAAGAAGAAGAAGAAGAAGAAGAAGAAGAAGAAGAAGAAGAAGAAGAAGAAGAAGAAGAAGAAGAAGAACGAAAACTGCTGCATGTCAGAAAAGATGTCATGAAGATGAAACACCTGAGGTTCCAACTGCCACCCGTCTGAGACAGGAGGACACCCTTAACCAGCATAGGGTATGACAGACTTTAAAGCATGTTTCTAGGACATCATAGGATGGCCTATGATCTCTGCCTCATCATCATAGTGCATCCTATGAACTCAGGCATCATAGGACGACTCGCCATGCCTATATGACGGCAAATGTGTAATCTTGATAAATGCCAGTCTACACTACAAATGTGTGAAATGCCAAGCAAAGCGCTAACTTTCTCCAAGTGCTCCGGTTTCTTGGTTTCTACTGGCATGCACAGGCCTTCCTGAACAGGGTCAAAAGCCACTTTTTTCAGGATTGTGCCCATGAACTGAAATTATGACGCACCAATCCCTCAACCAGTGGTCTGAACAAAGAAGAAGACCCACCAGAGGGAGAGCAATAGAATGAGGAGAACTGCTGCACATCAGAAAGGATGCTGTGAACATGAAACACAGGTTCCACCAGTACGCCGCAGGCATGACTGTGAACAACACAGCCATCTGAGACAGGAGGAGACCCTCCATTGGTCTGAACGAAGAAGAAGACCCACTTGATGATGTCTATATAACAGCACATAGACAGAGCACAGGACTCCCTACAAGACATATACTGTATACTGTATATTATACATATACTGTATATGCTTACACAGGTAAGCAACATAGCACAGAATAGTGACAGACAGGAGAAGAAGCAACAAGCAGGGGCAAACAGCCCCAGATGGCAGGGCATATTTTGTGTGATTTTTATGTTTTGCTGCATATAAAAGCCATCACATGTGATTGCCACTTAGTGCTGTGTTGCTATACCAGCTGTCCTATAACTGGCAAAAATTCTGTTCCAATGCATCCCCTCTACGGGCATGCACTGGTTTCGGCGGGCATGCACGGATAGTATCTATAAATTCAAGAAATCTCATTGAAATGTCAGTTTGTGTGTGTGTAATGATCAAAGGACATCATAGGATGGCCTACGATGTTTTTATGATGTTCCTAGGATGTCAGCAACATAACACATCATGCTTGCCTTGATGTCTTTATGATGTCATATAGTGATGCCGGCCTATGATGTTCCAATGCTGTTCGTATGAGGTCTGCATCATCGCGCATCAGGCCTGCCTTGATGTCTTTATGATGTCATATACAGTGTTAAGCAAAAACATCACTTTCTGAGCAATGTTGTTTTTAACGAGGTGCTGACACAGTAAAAATGTGCAACCTTGAAGAATTGCAGTCTACACTATATAAATCAGCACAATGCCAAGCAAAGCACTGATTTTATCCGGTTGCTCCGGTTTCTTGCTTTTGATGACCATGCACGGGTCTTGCAGAACAGGTTCCAAAGTCACTTTTTGCTCAGATCAATTTTCATGATCCTTTCCATGAACTGGAATTATGACACACCTATCCCTCAACCAGTGGTCTGAACGAAGAAGAACAAGAAGAACAAGACCCACCAGATGGACAGCAATACAGTGAGTAGATCTGCTGCATGTCACAAAAGATGTTGTGAAGATAAAACACCTCAGGTTCCAGCAGTACGCCACAGCCATGACTGTGAACAACACAACCGTCTGAGACAGGAGGACACCCTTCATCACCGGGCATGCAGAAATAATTCCTTAGACTTAGTTTCTACGGGCATGGATGGGTATGCATGGGTATGTACTAGTGTTAGAATAATTTTCAGCTTAAATTATTCAAAGTCAAATAATCAGGCGGAAGGATGAATTTATGTACATTTATTAAGGAGTCACCCCAATGGCCACTTTGGGGGAGGAATTACAAAGCATGGCATTCAGACACACTTAGGATCCCTAAAGGATCCATCCATTCTTCTAAGTCTGACATACCCTACCGTTCAAAAGTTTGGGGTCACTTAGAAATGTCCTTATTTTTGAAAGAAAAGCACTTTTTTTTCAATGAAGATAACTTTAAACTAATCAGAAATACACTCTATACATTGCTAATGTGGTAAATGACTATTCTAGCTGCAAATGTTTGGTTTTTGGTGCAATATCTAGATAGGTGTATAGAGGCCCATTTCCAGCAGCTATCACTCCAGTGTTCTAATGGTACAATGTGTTTGCTCATTGCGTCAGAAGGCTAATGGATGATTAGAAAACCCTTGTGCAATCATGTTAGGTCTGCAATGCTGTAATTGCTGCAAATGGAGGATTCTTTGACGAAAGCAAAGTTTGAAGGAAAAAATTATTATTTCAAATACAAATCATTATTTCTAACCTTGTCAATGTGTTGACTATATTTTCTATTCATTTTACAACTCATGGTGGTAAATAAGTGTGACTTTTCATGGAAAACACAAAATAATTGTCTGGGTGACCGCAAACTTTTGAACGGTAGTGTATATAGGTAGGAGAAAGGAGAGGGAGGATGAGGATAAGGGAAGGGACAGAACGGGACAGAACGGGACAGTCCTGATAATCAAAGCTTATCCAGGCAGACATCACAGACTCTCTGGAGACAAGAATGTAAATCTAACAGAACGTTCATAAAACACTAATCTATGTAAGCTGAGGAGTTCCTGTGCATTCCTGTGACCCAAAACAGGACATGTCAGAGAGATTATAAAAGTGGCTTAGATCACTCCTTATACATGTAATGACCCTGTACTGATCTCCAGTCTGAACTCTCTGAAATTGCTCACAGAAACATGCTATATGTTATAGCATAACTTATCCTATATGGAATGCACATATAAACATTAAACATGGCAAATGAAAGGGATGATACTTCTCAAATATAATAATGCATTATTATCAATAATAATACAGATAATATGGAATTTTTCTATCAACTAGTATCTTTGAATAAGGAGTTCTTATAATTGAAAAAAACTACTGCATGCCTGTGCATGCCTATGCATACTCGTGCATGGCCGTAGAAACCAAGTATAAGCATGTATTTCAGCCTGCCCGTAGAAAGCAGGTGTAAGCAAGGCATGCCTGCGATGTACTGTGCGAACCTCAGGTGGTTCATCTTCACTGCATCTTTTCTGAAGTGCAACACAATCATGCCTGGGAGGTGCTGCTCAAACCTCAGCTGTTTCATCTTCATGGGATCTTTCCTGGTGTGCAGCAGTTCGTAGGAACATCATAGGCTGTCTTATGATGTCCTATGTTCACATGATGTCCCTATGTCAGACCGTCATAGCGAGTCCTATGAACATGAGTGATGATATCAGGTAACATAGGACTCGCAATGCCATCATAGAGACAATAGGACTGGCTACCTATGATGTAGTGAAGAAATCTCTCTCTGTGTGTGTGTCTTTGCGTCATGATCATGGCACATCATAGGACAGCCTATGATGTCTGCATGATGTCCAATGATGATCCTATGATATCAGGCAACAAAGGACTGGCAATGCTGTCATATAGACAATAGGACTGGCTACCTATGATCTAAGCAGGATGTCCTATGATTCCTGCCTTGATGTCATTCAAAGCATGGGACTCGCGACCTATGATGTTCTATGATGATCCCGTGATATCAGGCAACATAGGACTGGCGATGCCGTCATATAGACAATAGGACTGGCTACCTATGATGGAGGCATGATGTCCTATGATGCCTGCCTTGTGTCTTTATGATATCATATAGACCCTATAATGTCCTACGATGTCTGCGCATCATAGGGCATCATGCCTACAGCATTGGTAGCAAGTCCTATATTCTATATGACGGTATCACTCGGATGATGAGTGTCTCTTCTTTGGTGAGTGATGGTCTATATGACATCATAAAGACATCAAGGCAAGCATCATGACTGATGGTCTATATGATATCATTTAGACATCAAGGTAGGCATGGTTCACATAGGAACATCATAGGACATCATGGTCTATGTGACTTAATATAGACATCAAGACAGGCATCACTGTATATGACATCATAAAGACAGCAAGGCAGGCATGATAAGATAAGATAAGATAAGATAAGCCTTTATTAGTCCCACAACGGGGAAATTCCAGGATTGCAACAGCACAGGGATAGCAACACTCAGAGCAACAATCAGAAGGCAAGAAAAAAAACAAGCAAGCAGGAGCAGCTAATATACATATGTACATATTACTATAAAATATATATATACACACACACACAGACACACAGTGCAGAGCATTGTAGCTGGATGGAATAAATATGTAAATATATAAACACCCACAGTACGGAGCATTGCAGCTAGGTGGAATAAATATGCAAGTATATAAACACACACAGTGCGGAGCAATGTAGCTAGATGGAATAATATGTAGATATATAAAAACACAGTGCGGAGCATTGTAGCTAGATGGAATAAATATATAGATATATAAATATAAACACACCCAGTGCTGAGCATTGTAGCTAGATGGAATAAATATGTAAATATATAAACACACACAGTGCAGAGCATTGTTGCTAGGTGGGATGAAACAGCATAACCGTCTATTTAGTTATCCTACATGGTATGATTATGTGCCCATACATATTCTCACCCTCCATAGCGACCGGTATGTTCCTAGTTGTATGCCGGAGAGGACCATAGTGTAAGTCTATTGCATCTTTTGCATTCAAAAAACTATTAGTTTGTTACGTCTTTTTGCTATCTCTGCGAGCAGCCCTGCTTAGGTTGTACAGTCTGACAGCCGTTGGTAGGAAGGACCTACGAAACCTCTCGGTTGTGCACCTGGGATGATGTAGTCTGCTGCTAAATGAGCTCCTCAGTGCATCCAGTATGTCCTGCATAGGGTGGAACTCGGACTCCAGCAGAGATGACAGTTTAGCCACCGTCCTTCTCTCTCCTATCTCCTCCATCGGATCAAGGCGCTGCCCCAGGACAGAGCTAGCTTTCTTAATCAGTTTGTTCAGTCTCTTCCTATCGGCTGCAGTAATGCCACTGCCCCAGCAGACCACTCCAAAAGTGATGGCTGATGCCACCACCGTGTCGTAGAATGACTTCAGCAGCGCCCCTTGTACACCAAAAGACCTGAGTCTCCTCAGCAGGAACAGCCTGCGCTGTCCCTTCTTGTAGAGTGCGTCAGTATTGTGTGACCAGTCTAGTTTATTGTTCAGATGAATACCCAGGTACTTATAGGATGTCACCATCTCGATGTCTGTTCCCTGTATATTTACTGGTGCTGTGAGGGGCTGCCCATGCCTGCGGCAGTCCACCACCAGCTCCTTAGTTTTCCTCGCGTTGATCTGGAGGCAGTTCCGATGGCACCAGTCCACAAAGTCCTGGATAAGCCCTCTGTACTCAGCTTCATCTCCGTTGGAGATGAGACCAACGATCGCAGAGTCATCAGAGAACTTCTGTAGATGGCAATGTGTTGTGTTGTGTGAGAAGTCCGCAGTATAAAGAGTGAACAGGAAGGGAGCCAGCACCGTTCCCTGGGGGGCCCCCGTGCTACTGATGATCGTGTCGGAAACACAGTCCCGGGTTCTCACAAACTGAGGCCGGTTCGTGAGGTAGTCCAGGATCCATGATGACAGGTGCTGGTCCACCCCTGCGCGCAGCAGCTTGTCCTTCAGGATCATCGGTTGGATGGTGTTGAAAGCACTGGAGAAGTCAAAGAACATGATCCTCACCATATTCCCGGGCTTCTCCAGGTGGGACAGAGAACGGTGAAGGAGGAAGATCACCGCATCCTCCACCCCAATGCCATGCTGGTAGGCGAACTGGAGTGGATCCATCGCTGGTTCCACCAGGGGGCGGAGATGAGCAAGGAGCAGTCTCTCCAGGGTCTTCATCAAGTGGGACGTCAAGGCCACCGGTCTGTAGCTGTTCAGGTCTTTGGGGTGGGAAGTTTTTGGTACAGGTACCACACAAGATGTTTTCCACAGCTGTGGTACCCTCCCCAGTTTCAGGCTCATGTTGAAGATATACGTCACAATCCCACACAGCTGGTCTGCACAGGACTTGAGGAGCTTTGCGCTGATGCCGTCCGGTCCCGACGCCTTCCTCGCCTTGATCTTCCTCAGCTCCGTCCTCACCTGGGTCTTGGTCAGGGTCAGGATGGGGGGCTGTGTGTTGGGAGTGGGGGGGGGGGTGTCGGTGGAGTGGGGAGTGGGCAGCAGGACTTGATTTCTTAGAGGCAGCAGTGGTTGTTGTGCAGACAGGGGGGAGGGCGGTTGGTCAAATCTATTGAAAAACAGATTCAGGTTGTTGGCCCACTCCCTGCCCCCCGTGGCCTGGGGGGAGGTATTCTGGAGCCCCGAGATGGTTTTGAGGTTTCTCCAGACCCCGCTGATGTCGCTCTGTTGCAGCTTGTCCTCCATCTTCTTCCTGAAGCTGTCCTTGCCTTCTCTGATCTTTCTCCTCAGCTCCCTCTGTACGGACTTCAGCATCTCCCTGTTCCCCGACCTGAAGATCCTCTTCTTCTCTCTCAGAAGTGTTTTTATCTCAGGGTTGATCCAGGGTTTGTTGTTTGAGTGACGCCGTATGGTCTTGGTGGGAACGGATTTGTCCACACAGAAGCTGAGGTAGCCCGTGAAGGTGTGAATGAGGCCATCGATGTCCTCACCATGTGGATCGCAGAGCTGCTTCCAGGCAGTGGCTTCAAAACAGTCCTTTAGAGTGTCCATTGTCTCCTCAGACCATAACTCCACAGTGTGCATGGCCGGAGGTTGTCTGTGCACTAGGGGTTTGTACACCGGTCGGAGATGAACCAAGTTGTGATCCGATCTCCCAAGTGGGGGGAGTTGTGATGAGGTGTACGCCTCCTTAGTGTTTGCGTAGAACAAATCCAGTGTTTTATTGTCTCTAGTGTGGCATGTGACATACTGGGTGAAAGTGGGCAGAATGGGAGACAGTGAAACGTGGTTGAAATCGCCTGAGATGAGGAGAAGAGCATCTGGGTGTTCTGTCTGCAGCCTGCTGGTTACTGAATGGATGACGTCACGCGTTGTCCCAGCGTTCGCCGTCGGATTTGCATAAACAACAATGCAGATCACGTGTGAGTGTTCTCTCGGGAGATATGTAGGCCTCATGCTAACAGCTAGCAACTCAATGTCTTTGCTGCAGTGTCGTTGTTTAACAGTGATATGTCCCGGTCTGCACCAGTTGTTGTTAACATACATTATCACTCCACCGCCCCTAGTTTTGCCACTCTCTGGTGTTCGGTCAGCTCGTATCATGTGAAAACCCTCCAGCTCAATGTTAGCATCTGCTGCTAGTTCAGTTAGCCACGTCTCAGTAAACAAAAGGAGAGAGCACTCCCGGTAAGTGCTATCATAACGGGAGATAGCCGCTAGCTCATCTAACTTTCCCAGTATCGACCGTACATTTCCCATGACAACAGATGGAAGGGAGGGTCTGTACCTTATATTTTTTGTCCTCCGCCTTACTCCAGCCCGGCAGCCGCGGCGTTTTCGCCTCAGTTCTCTCGGTATGTCAAGTTTTTCCAATGGGACCGGGTGGCGGTTGAATGCTAGCAGCTCTTCTCTGCTGTATCGTATCCTGCTATAAACAGTGGCTCCGTCCACCGGCTCAGGAGACATTTGGGACGATCTGTGTGTCCGTGATATAAGTGGGGTGAAAAAAAAAAGTGATCAAAAGAGAGAGGACCTATGATACAGACATCATAGGAACATCATACCCGTGCATACCTGTCCATGCCCGTAGAAACCAAGTACAAGCAAGTATTTCTGTATGCCCGTTGCTGAAGGGTCTCCTCCTGTCTCAGATGGCTGTGTTGTTCACTGTCATGCCTGCGGCGTACTGCTCGAACCTGAGGTGTTTCATCTTCAGGGCAGCTTTTCTGACGTGCAGCAGTTCTCCTCACTCTATTGCTCTCCATCTGGTGGGTCTTCTTCTTCTTTGTTCAGACCACTGGTGAGGGATAGGTGCATCGTAATTGCAGTTCATGGATAGGATCATGAAAATAGAGCTGAGCAAAAAGTGGCTTTCGACCCTGTTCAGGAAGACCCATGCATGCCCATAGAAACCAAGAAACCGGGGCACCCGGATAAAATCAGTGCTTTGCTTGGAATTTTACACATTTGTAGCATCATCTCACTTTGGCTCAGCAATAATTATTCTCCTGCTTAAAGACATTTTTGTTTCATCCAGGAATAACGCAAAGAAATGGATTTTCTTCCCCCAGGCCACAGCTGAAATCTTCTTTTGTTAAAACCAGCCTAAGGAATTTCCCCCAATGTCCGGCTTCACTTTTATTGCCCCCATAAAACCTACACAGATCAACGACTCAGCTAATTTCCTTAAACTGTGGACATGCTGGATTTAAACAGTAAACAACTTTAAAGTACATTATTACAAACTTAATTCTAAACCTTCATTCTTTTCAGAACTATGAAAATGCAGATGGACTCTGATGTTTTTGATGTGGAAAATATGTGTGAAATGCATTAATCTGATTTTATATATATATATATGCATGCCAATGTTTAGATGAATGTTTACTCCTGCATGTTGATTTAGAAGCACTGCTTATAATTTATACTAATCACTAAAGTTATCTTAGTTTAATACATAAAGGCAAATATTAACTTCCAGTATGTATCAGTTTTGCCTCTAAAACCATGTGACTCCCACAGCCAATCTCTGCACGACAACTCTTCACTCCAAAGGACTCCGAACAATAGACTGTTCATTGGACTAAAAGTTCATCGAGCCCGCCCACGAAGGACGCTCATTGGCTGAGATTCCGGTCAGGCCGGAATCCCGCGAAACTCAACAGAGCTTATAAAAAGGAGAGAGACTCTTTTTCCAGCCTCTTTCTGCTCCGGACGCGCTTTTCGCCTCTCTCTCTTTTCGGCTGCTCCCATTGCCTACACCCAGCAAGGGAGAACAAAGGACCACATGGCGTTTTTTCGAACACAGAGCAGATAACTTGTAATTCATGTAACTGTGTATTTTCTTCTTCTCTTAAATGCCTAGGAATTCCTTTTTCTTTGAGCTCAATTCTTAATCGGAGTCAAACTCCAATTCTTAATTTATCACTTTTTGTTAAACTTTCTGTAAAACCGCTGTTTGTTTAATTTTAAGGTAAACTTTAATCTTGACTTTATTTTTATAATATTTTTCTTGACCAAGCACCTCCCAAAACTATTTTTATCTAAAGTCCCAAAGTTTCTTTTCTAATTTGAAATCGGATTAGATATCTCTTATTTATTACCGAAGACCTCTTGAAGAAAGACGCAGCTCCCACATAACGTGCAGCTGTAGGATCAACACACAGCTGTCCCACATCACTCTGAAGAGACGTCGGCACCATCTGGCTAAGACCCGTTTCAACTGTGGGTCATACAGCCCAGAATCCAGCCTCCTTCGACCGCTTGAATCTAAAGGTCGAGCTGTGAACCCTTGAAGTATCTGCTGGCAGATATTTCCCTCACATCCACAAAGTCTTGGGCTGAAAAAGGACGACAGAACTGCCATCACTGAGGATCACGTGAGCTGAAAAAACTTTAATTCATCTGCTGAATTAAACTTGAGGTTCGGTACTAATTTATATATCTAATCAGATGCAAATTAAGAAGCCCTTAACATAACTCTCCTTTTCATTAAAATTCCGTTTTTATTTTCTTAAGATTAATTTAGGACTTTCTCATAATTAGCAAACTTTCTCCATAAATTTGCGTTGTTTTTGATAATCTGTTAACTCAAACTGATAGAAATTCATTTCTCAGTTTAACCCTGGTTCCGAAAATATTGACATTGTTAATCTATCATTTACAAGATTGATTTTATGATTAATGAAATTATTTCGATGTCTATTAATCATTTCGTTTAATAAATATTTAAAAATGAGAAGTTGTTGGGAATTTATTTCATTCTGAGTCTGTTTCAAGCCCAGGTATCGAATTCACGGAAAATTTTTGAGACTGATTATTGATTAATTTATTGAGTGATCAAACAGGTATAAAGTGAAATTAAAGATCAAATTGCTTCTTAAAGATAGAAGCTGGTGCCCCTTATGAGTGTTATTAACTTTTCTGATGTATATGAAATGAGATTTGAGCTCAGATTCCAATACATCAATATAAATTAAATAATTCATACCTGATCATATTTATTATTTATTAATATCCATTTTTACGTTACACATTTGTAGTGTAGACTGCCATTCTTCAAGGTTGCACATTTTTCCTGTGTCATCACCTCTTTAAAAACATTACTCAGAAAGCAATGCTTTTGCTTAGTTTCTTCATCTTGAGCAAGAATACGATAAGAAGACTGCTTGATCTGCCAACTGTGCTTGTGGCAAAGTAGAATTGGCCATGGCTGAAGAAATCTGTTGTGCAGAAAACAGCAACGCGCTATAAAGACTGGCCCTGTGACTTATTCACAGTCATGGCAAAGCATGGTCTTACTGGAAACTGTTTACTTCGCAAGGTGAATGGAAACCTGTTGTGAGATGGTGTGAGTGTGATTCATGGAATCAGGAGAGTGCGTCCAGCATTGACACCAATCACAGATGTAAACTGTTTATTTGGCAAGGTAAATGGAAACATGTCAGATGGTGTTAAGTGTGATTCATGGAATCAGGAGAGTGCGTCCAGCATTGACACCAATCACAGATGTTGCAACCAACAGGTGAACGATGGTCTATATGACATCATAAAGGCATCAAGGCAGGCATAGAACATCATGGTCTATATGACTTCATATAGACATCAAGACAGGCATCACTGTATATGACATCATAAAGACATCAAGGCAGAGGAACATCATAGGTTGTCCTATGATGCAGAAATCATAGGAACAACATAGGCACATCATAGGCCATCCAATGATGTCCAATGATCATGACAGACAGTCACACAGATTTCTGAATTTATAGAGTGATTATCCGACCTCGGACTGTGTCCTGAACTGGGATCCTCTCGTTGCCTGTTTAACAAAGTTTTGATGCATCACTGAGCCTATAATGTGCCTATGATGTCTACCATAGCCATAGACACTGTGACACACAGATTTTCTTGAATCACTCTGTACTAGGGTGTCTATATGACATTATTTAGACATCATGTAGACATCATAGGAACACCCTAGGTGACTCTATATGATGGTGTTTCTATGACATATAGACATCATGTAGACATCATAGGAACATCATAGGCAATCCTGTGATCTTTTAGCGAGTCCTATTGTCCTGACACAAAGACAGACACACAGACATACAGACACATAGACACACAGAGAGTCATCACTCTATATCTTCATCATCATCATCATAGTTTGTGTGTGTGTGTGTGTGTGTGTGTGTGTGTGTGTGTGTGTGACTCACAATCATAGGAGTCACTCGCTAAAAGATCATAGGACCGCCTATGATGTTCCTATGATGTCTACATGACGTCTATGTGAAATCTGTGTGTGTGTGTTACAACCATAGCTATGACATCATCAAAGATCATAGGACTCTCTATGACATCATCAAAGATCAAATGCAGGCATAATAGGACTCGCTATGTCATCATCAAAGATCAAAGGCGATCTTTGATGATGGCATCAAAGCGAGTCCTACGATCCAAAGATCGTAGGACTTGCTATGACACCATCAAAGATCAAAGGCATCAAAGATTAAAGATCAAAGGCAGGCATCACTGAACGAGTGCTGACATGGAGTTTTAGAGCAGTTAGTGGCAGTAGAAAGTGATCATATAGAGTGAAGTATGTGGCGGTAATGCACCTGTAGGCTGGTTGCCAACCACCAATCAAATCTAAAAGAAGAAGAGTGCTGACATGCTTGCTTACACCATTGCTTACAACTGCTTCCTACGGGCATGAAGAAATACATGCTTATTCTTGTTTTCTACGGGAAAGCACGGATATGCACGGGTATGCACAGGTATGCACTCGTCATATATAATTACAGCTCCTGACCAGATAGGTGGGAGCTCCTTGAGCAGGGATGTGGAGTGAAGATAATCAAGTCAGTGGTGGTAATACACCTGTAAGCTGGTTGCCAACCACCAATCAAATCTAAAAAGAAGAAGAAGAATTCAAACCTGTGTGTGTGTGTCTGTGTGTCTGTCTGTCACGACCACAGGACTCGCTAAAAGATCAAAGGATCGCCTATGACGTTAGAATGATGTCTACATGATGTCTATATGACTTCACATAGACTATAGGACTGATGTTCATATGATGTCTACATGATGTCTATACCATAGTATAGAGTCACCTATTGTGTTCCTATGTAGACATCACAGGAACATCATAGGCGATCCTATGATCTTTTAGCAAGTGTAACGGTTGTGACACATAGACAGACACAGACACGCAGACAGAGATTTCATGAATTATATATAGAGTGATGATAGAGTGATATAATCACTCTATGCCTCTCACCCAAAGATGCTGGGATAGGCTCCAGCCACCCTCCCCCCCCGCCGTAACCTGAAAAGGATTAAGCGGAAGGAGATGGATTGATTGACAGATATGTAATTCAAGAAATGTGTGTGTGTCTGTCTGTGTGTGTGTTTGTGTGTGTGTCACGATCATAGGATTTGCTAAAAGATCATAGGACTCATCAAAGCTGTATGACATCATCAAAGATCAAAAGACTCACTATTGCTATGACATCATCAGCGATTGCAGGGCTCACTGTCACAATAGGACTTGCTAAAAGATCTTAGGACTCGCTATGGCATCATCAAAGATCAAAGGCAGGCATCACTCACAATCATAGGACTCGCTATGACATCACCAAAGATCATAGGACTCGCAACTGATGATCATCGCTATGACATCACCAAAGATCAAAGAACTCACTATTGCTATGACATCATCAAAGATCATAGGACTTGCTATGTCACGATCATAGGACTCACTAAAAGATAATGACTCGCTATGACATCATCAAAGATCAAAGGCAGGAATAACTCATGAACATAGGACTCGCTATGACATCATCAGAGATCATAGGCAGGAATCATTGAATGAGTCATGATGTGCTTGCTTACTCCTGCTTTTTACGGGCATGCAGAAATACTTGCTTATACTTGGGTTTCTCCAGGCATGCACAAGTATGGACAGGCATGCACAGGTATGCTCTAGTTCAAGAAATCTTTGTGTGTGTGTGTGTGTGTGTGTGTGTGTGTGTGTGTGTGTGTGTGTGTGTGTGTGTGTGTGTGTGTCATAGGACTGTGTGTGTCTGTCACGATCATAGGACTCGCTAAAAGATCATAAAAATCACTGTGACATCAGCAAAGATCAAAGTCAGGCATCACACACGATCATAGGACTCGCTATGACATCATTAAAGATCAAAGCCAGGCATCACTCACGATCATAGGACTCGCTATTACCTCATCAAAGACCATAGGACTCGCTATAAAATCATCAAAGATCAAAGGCAGGCATCACTGAACAAGTGGTGATGTCAAAGACCAAAGGCAGACATCATTCCTATGACATCATCAAAGATCAAAGCCAGGCATCACTGAACGAGTGGTGACGTCAAAGAACAAAGGCAGGTTTCACCATGGTTACTGTTGCAATGGTAACCATGTAAAAGATCAATGGCAGGCATGCAGAATAAATACTTGCCTATACTTGGTTTCTACGGGCATGCACGGGTACCATGTCAAAGATCAAAGGCAGACAGCACCATGGTTACTGTAGCCATGGTAACAGTAACTTTCTACGGGCATGAAGAAATTCTTGATTATACTTGGTTTCTATGAGCATGCACGGATATGCACAGGCATGCACAGGTATGCACTAGTATATTTCGTCGGCCTCCGTCGGTCTATGATGACCATGGAAGAGAATCCTAAACGTCTGCTCTGCTGGAACAGCACCGCCTGTGGCTGAACAGGCCGATGCGCGAATGACAGTCCCTGTCACACAGGTCCCACTTGTGGGTGGTCTCCGTGCTGCTGGGTCTGTGGCGGTTCTTCCTGCGGGTCCTTTTTTCATCTGCTGCAGCAGTCAGTCTCTCTTCACCCGCCTTGAGCTGTCTGGTCAGGGTGCCTCTCCATTTGGAGCGGTCCGTTGCAAGGTCCTCCCAGCGCTCTGTGTTGATATCCAGGGCCTTCATGTCTCTCTTGCAGACGTCTCTAAAGCGCAGCTGTGGGCGGCCAACGTCTCTCCTGCCAGTTGCCAGTTCTCCATAGAGGACGTCTTTGGGGATTCTGCCATCCTCCATACGGTGAACGTGGCCTAGCCAGCGGAGCCTGCGCTGCCTGAGTAGAGTGAACATGGAGGGAAGGCCGGCGCGGGACAGAACTTCTGTGTTGGGCACTTTGTCCTGCCAGGATATGTCCAGGATGTGGCGAATGCAGCGCAAGTGGAAGGAGTTCAGTCTCTTTTCCTGCCGGGCGTATGTTGTCCACGTCTCACTCCCATAGAGCAGTGTGCTGATGATGCAGGCGTTGTACACTGCCATCTTCGTCTTGACAGAGAGTTTGGGATTCTCCCACACTCGTGTGGTGAGGCGAGCGAGTGTGAAGGCTGATTTTCCAATCCTCTTGTTGATCTCTGTATCAAGGGAGAGGTTGTTGCTGATCGTGGACCCCAGGTACGTGAACTGATTCACGACCTCCAGCTTGTAGTCATCAATGGTGATGGTTGGTGGTGCTTCCGTGCCTTGCGCCAAGACGTTAGTCTTCTTCAGGCTGATGGTAAGCCCAAAGTCCTTGCATGCCTGGGAGAAGCGGTCCATCAGGGTCTGAAGCTCCTGCTGTGTGTGGGTTGCGACTGCAGCGTCGTCTGCGAACAGCATGTCTCTGATTAGAGCCTCGCGTACTTTGGTTCTGGCTTTCAGGCGGGCGAGGTTGAAAAGCCTGCCGTCAGATCTTGTGTGCAGGTAGATTCCCTCTGTTGCTGTGCTGAAGGCATGCCTCAGGAGCATAGCAAAGAAAATCCCAAAGAGGGTTGGCGCAAGTACACAGCCCTGTTTCACTCCGCTGCGTATGTTGAATGGCTCTGAGACGTTGCCATCGTGCTACACTATCCCCTGCATGTTGGTGTGAAATGATTCGATGAGGCTTTGCAACTTTGGTGGGCATCCTATCTTTGGCAGGATCTTGAAAAGGCCCTCTCTGCTGACCAGATCGAACGCTTTGGTGAGGTCGATGAAGGCGACGTACAGAGGCATGTTCTGTTCTCTGCATTTCTCCTGGAGTTGGCGGATGGAGAATATCATGTCTACCGTCGATCGCTCAGCGTGGAAGCCACACTGAGACTCGGGGTAGACACGTTCGGCAAGCTTCTGTAGACGAACGAGAACAACTCGTGCGTAGACTTTGCCAACAACGCTGAGGAGGGAAATGCCCCTGTAGTTGTTGCAGTCGCTTCTCTCCCCTTTGTTTTCGTAGAGGGTGATGATCTTGGCGTCCCTCATGTCCTGTGGTACGGCACCTTCTTTCCAGCACTGGCAGAGGACGTCATGCAATGGCAGCAGTAGGGCGCTCTTGCAGTGCTTGATCAGGTCAGGGGGTATGCCGTCGTTGCCGGGTGCCTTGCCAGCGGCCAAGCTATCAATGGCCTTACTGAGTTCGTCGATGGTTGGCTCGGCGTCAAGTTCGTCCATGGATGGCAGGCAGTCGATGGCATCAAGGGCTGACGGTGTCACGGTGTTCTGTCTAGAGTAGAGGTCGGAGTAGTGTTCCACCCATCTCTCCATCTGCTTGTTCTTCTCTATGATCATCTCCCCAGTGGAAGATTTGAGGGGGGCCGTCTTGCTCTGAGCCGGACCAAGTGCTTTCTTGATGCCATCGTACATACCACGGATGTTCCCTGTTATGGCAGCGGTTTGAATGTCTTGGCTGAGCTGAGTCCAGTACTCGTTGGCACAGCGCCGAGCAGTCTGCTGAACTTTGCTTCTCGCAGCCCTGAGAATCTGGAGATTCTTCTCGTTTGGGTACTTCTTGTACTCAGCAAGTGCTGAGCGCTTGGCTTCAATGACGGGGGTCATCTCGGTCAACTTGGCATCAAACCAGTCCTGTGACTTCAAGGTCTTCCTCCCAAAGGTAGCCAAGGCTGTGCGGTAGATGGTGTTTCGCAGCTCTTCCCACTTCTGCTTTGCAGATTCTCCTCCTTGTGGTACACCAAGTTCCTTCTCAAAGGTGGAGGCAAACTGCTCAACAAGTTCTGGTTGGGCCATCTTGCTGGTGTCAATCCGTGCCTTTCCAGGTTGTCTAGCACGATGGAATTTCTTCAGCTGCAGCTTGACCTTGCAACACACCAATGAATGGTCCGTGTCGCAATCTGCACTCTGGAACGAACGGGTGATTAGCACGTTCTTCAGTGAGGTGCGCCTGGTCAGGATCAAGTCTAGCTGGTGCCAGTGCTTTGAGCGCGGATGTTGCCAGGAAACCTTGTGTTGGGGCTTGGTCTTGAAGAACGAGTTTGTGATGCACAGATCGTGATATGTGCAGAACTCGAGCAGCCGCTGTCCGTTGTCGTTCATTCTGCCCACGCCAAAAGGTCCAAGACAGGAGGGCCAGGAGTTGTGGTCAGCACCCACTCTGGCATTGAAGTCTTCAAGGAGAATGAGTTGTTCAGAGTTGGGGATGATCCTGACAGTTGTTGCGAGATTCTCGTAGAACTCGTCTTTTGCCTCTAGTGTGGCTGTCTGTGTTGGGGCATACACACTGATGAGGGTGACTGGGCCTTCAGTGGTGTTCAGGCGGAGGGTGAGGAGTCGTGCAGAGCCAGTGCTGCCCGGTTCCACCATCTTCAGCAAAGTGTTCTTCACTGCGAAGCCCACTCCGTGTTCCCTGTGTTCGTCACTGCCCTTTCCCTGCCAGTAGAACGTGTAGTCCTTCTCTCTCAGTGTGCCTGCAACAGCTAACCGTGTTTCCTGGAGAGTGGCGATATCCACTCCCAGTCTCTTCAGCTCATTATTGATGATGGCAGTCTTCCTGGTGTCGTTGATGTCCTTGAGGTTAGCAGCGAGTCCTGTCATCATAGTGCGGACGTTCCAAGTTCCCAGTTTTAGAGTTGGTCTCTTTTGTTTTATTGTCTTGCCTGGTGCGAAGGTTCTCAGCCTGCTGTTTGGATTTTCTCCTTATCCCCATGCACCCAATGAGGAAAGCAAGCTGCGGCGGGACAACACCTTATTGGCTGGGGGCTGCCCAGCTTGAGGCGGGCGGTAGCTGTCCAGTGAGATCTGATGATCCCTCCCACCGTCGGGAACAACCCCTGGCGCCACGCTCTACGCCAATTGAGCAGTGGCTTATAACCGGTAACTGTCATTCCCCGTGTTTTGTCTACGCCAAAGGCGAAGCTGGAGTGTCCTCTCCAGTGATCCGGTGTTCTACCTTCCAGCGTTGGGCATTGGTAGGATTCAAGCCTGGGCAGGAAGATATGGAGGACAAGATGTTGCCCATGCAGCATGTCCCCCCTCTCCACGTCACTGATGAATCCAAAGGAACAGCAGGGCTGCTACAGTTTGGCATCAGCGCCATTGCAGGAGCTGCCAGAACGATGTTGAGCACAACATAGAACTGCCTTAGGGGCTCCGACTCCGGATTTTTCCTCAGGGTTGACTCCCGAAGCCTTTCCCGTGACCGGGTATGCCGCAAGGCAGCAGAGGTTTGAAATCAAGGTTTACCTTCCCCTAGATGGGCTACCTTCCCAGGTTGACGAGCCACCATCTACCCGAAGCATCTGGTTTTAAGGTGCCAGAGATCCGCCCTCGCCCCTTCTCCTATTAGTAAAAGCAGTTCCGCCGGGCTTAGAGACTAAACCACACGGGCAGGCTAGGAGTTGGACTTAGTTGTCAGAGGCTTTTCGAGACGCACGCCATAAGGAGCATTTTATGAGCACTGGGAGCTTAACCCCAGTGCCGCTCCTGGCTATGACAACCTTGGAACACTAGTATATACACATGATTAAAAAGAAATCTGTTAAACCTTGGTATATCTTTAAAAATTAGCAAAGCAACAAAGTATTAAATGTTAAATATTAATGAAATAATTTACTGAAGAAACGTGCTAATGTTTAACACATAATTAAATACAGGGCACTGAGAGAGCACATACCTCCGCCAAGGCTATCTCCCTCCATTTGTCTTCCTCTCCATCCCTTTGTCCATCAATATCGCCATCCATCTGTACATTGCGAGATACGGCCTTGGTGGAGGGATGCACTCACGGATCACCTCCAACATGTAATGAGTTCATCTTTAGGCCAAGGCCCACCTCTGGTGAAAATGTCATCCAAATCCATCAGTGAGTTTATATAATAACAATAATGCATCAGATATATGTTGCACTTTATCATAGACACTCAAAGACGCTTTACAAATAGATGCATTATTTATTCACTCCAGACAGACAATGGTAGTGGCAAGCTACTACTGTACCCACAGCTGCCCTGGGGAAGGCTGACGGAAACATGGCTGCCAATCTGGCCAACGGCCTATCCGTCCACCACTGAATGTTTATACACAGTGTTATGGACACTGGAGGCAAGGTGAGTAAAGTCTCTTGCCCAGGGACACAACGGCAGGATATCTGGGGAGAATGGGATTTGAACCACCAACCATCCGGTTATTGGACGACCTGCTCTACCTCCTGAGCCACTGAAGCCCAGGATTGTGTGATCCTGCTAACAGACAGAGAAACACCAGTGAAAACAACTAGAAAACAACTAGAAAAGCAATCAGAGAACGCAGACCTCTGCCAAGCAGTTCATTTCCCCCAAATGACATTGTTAGAAATGCAGAAGTTTTCTAAATGCAATATTTCTGTATCTGATATTGATGAAAAATACAGATTCAAGTTTCCTTATATAAGATTTATTGAAATAACAAACAAATAGCATTAGGTAGCTTAGCTACAGAAATTCTGGTGGACCAGCAAAAGTAAAATTTAACCAAGTTGATATTGATTTTTCCTGAAAATTCCTGAATGCAGATGGTGATCCAGATCACCACAAAAATGTAATCATCTGTTCCCCCATTCCATTAGACACCTTTCCTGAAAATTTCATCAAAATCCATTCATAAATTTTGAAGTAAAGTTGCTGACAGACACAGACAAAGTCATGCTGGTGTCATGGCAAAAGTGATCAGCTGTAATAAATGCCCCTCTAGGGCAGGAAAGACAGGCATAAATGCTGAACTGCATTTGTGACATTTATTAAAGTAAAACAACAGAAGTTAAAAAAAACTGTGCAAACATACAAAAATGCAAATTAAGAAAGACTTACAATTGGCGTTCCAGAGCACATCGCTCTGCAAATGTGGAATAAAGCGGAGGAACATATGTGGAGACATTCAATAGTGCAGCAATAAGACAATGAACAGACAGTCCTTAAATACATGCGGATAACAACCTGAATGATAACAGGTGTGGGTACCCCTGAGCGGGAAAAGAGGAAACCATAATCATGATTGGGATAAGCTTGTAATGATGAGAGGTGAGGGGGGAGAAGCTGGACTGAAAGCTAGACAGGAGGCGCCACACAAAGCACAAACCCGGAAATAACACCTGACAGATGTCAGCCCATCACTCTATCACTCTTCATCACGCTTCACTCAATAAATTCAAGAAATGCCTGTGTGTCTGTCACGATCATAGGACATCATAGGATGGCCTAAGATGTCTGCAGGCTGTCCTATGATGATCCTATGATCTCAGGGTACAGAGGACTTGCGATGATGTCATATAGATGATGCCGTCATATAGGCAATAAAGACTGGCTACCTGTGATGTAGTGTCCTATGATGCCAGCCTGGATGTTTTTATGATGTCATATAGACCATCAGGCTAGCTGTGATTTAGTGCCCTATAATGCCAGCCTGGATGTCTTTAGGATGTCATATAGACCATCACTCACGATGCCTGCCTACCTATGATGTAGTGTCCTATGATGTCTGCCACAGGAGGAGACCCTTCACCAGTATAGCGTACATCAGACAAGGGATGCACAGACAGACAGGAAACGTGTGGCAGTGCGCCATGCACGTGCTGAGTCACTTGAAGCCCGAAATGCCGGCAAAGCGAGCAACACTGCACGCCACCCAAGGCACAGACAAGCTGTGACCCAGGAGATGCACAATAGTTGGCTGGCTGCCAACGCTGCACACTGGGCAAGGCACAGAGAAGCTGAGACTGAATACGACACACTACTTTAAACCACACCCATTTGAAGCAGGGCATCGGGAAATCTCTCTCAGGAAGGCAGAAGGCACTCTATAAATTCAAGAAATCTTTGTCAGTGATTCCTGCAGCATGACTGTGAACAACAAAGCCATCTCACACAGGAGGAGACCCTTCAGCAATGGACATGCAGAAATACTTGCTTAGACATTTTTTTTTTTTCTAGGGGCATGAATGAGTATGCACGGGTATGTACTAGTAGAATAAATACAAACAGAACCAAATACAGACTAGATAATAATCCCAAATGAAGCGAGACATGGCCGGTACAAACTGCAACATAAAGAGAGAAATAGGAAGCAGTGTGAAAACTCAAAAAAGCATAAAAATACAACAAATAAATATACAGTTACAGAGAAGGAGCCATGAGACTGGGTCCAGAAGAACCTCCAGAAACCAGCTCATGACAGAGCCCCCCCTCTCAAGGTGTGCACCCAGACACCCCAGGGTAACACCAAAAAGAAAAAGAAAAAGCCTGCACCCCCCAGAAGGAAGATAACAATAACCCACCCAGGGTGGGTGGTGGGGGAAACAGGCTAGGAGGGCAAGAAACAAACAAAAAAAAAATGTGCTCAGGACCCACACCTGGGAAAAACTAGACCCTTAGTCAAAGTCAAAAGTCAAAGTGCCTTTATTGTCATTCCATTGCTAATAAACAATGAAACAAAATTGAGATACTGCTCCCTAAAAACAAACTATCACACTCACAGTTAACCCATGCATTTAACATCCTCGTAATTACAACAATAAATAGTGCTTGAAACAATATTACCAAAAAGTTGATTACAATATGTACATAACAATAATAAAACATACTGAGCAATAAATATATAAGACCAGCTTATACACACAGGGTTATTGCCACAAAATAACCTAAAATAACCTAATATCAGCAGTCTGTATGTGTTACATAAGTCCGTTCAAAATACGTACTGCTGCTGGGAAAAAAATATGATTAAACCTGGTAGTCCGGGTTTTATGGGATCTGTACCGCTTTCCTGAGGGGAGCAAGTGAAAGAAATCATGGCCTGGATGAATGCAGTCTTTAATGATGGCAGTAGCTCTGTTGAGGTACCGAGACCTGGAAATCTCTTCCAGAGAAGGGAGAGGACAGCCAATGATTTTTTACGCAGTCTTGATCACTCTCTGGAAGGCTTTGCGGTCTGCGGCTGAACAGCCCTCATACCAAACCGTGATGCCATATGACAAAATGCTCTCAATAGCAGAGCAATAAAATAAAACCAGCAATTGTGCATTCAGGCCATTCTTCTTGAGGAGACTCAGAAAGTGTAGACATTGTTGAGCCTTTTTTTTTATCGTAGCTATGGTGTTAACTGCCCAGGTAAGGTTGTGAGAAATATGAACACCCAGAAACTTAAAAGCCTCCACCCTCTCCACACACTCCTTGCCTATATATATAGAGGAGGGGGCTCACTGCTATGCTTCCTAAAATCAGTAATGAGTTCTTTTGTTTTTTGGGTTTTTTTTGTATTCAGTAGCAGATTATTATCTGAGCACCATCTCACCAGTTTCTGGACCTCATCTCTGTATGCGGACTCATCTCCTCCTGATATGAGCCCCACTACTGTTGTGTCATCTGCAAACTTCACTATAATGTTTGGGGGATGAACAGGTATGCAGTCATATGTGTACAATGAATACAAAGTGGGGCTCAACACACAGCCCTGTGGCGAGCCTGTGTTAAGCATAACTGTAGAGGAGGAATGGGGTCCGAGTCTAACAGTCTGTGTTCGGTTTGTTAGGAAGTCCTTAATCCAGCTGCAAGTGTGAGTAGGCAGACCAAGCTGAAGCAATTTCGTGATGAGAATGTTGGGAATAATTGTATTAAATGCCGAGCTATAGTCCACAAACAACATTCTTACATAGCTCCCCTTGTCTTCGAAATGGCTGAATGCCGAGTGGAGAGCTAAAGCAATAGCATCTTCGGTGGATCTGCTCCGCCTGTAGGCAAACTGGTACTGATCAAAGTCTGGGGGGAGACTAGACATTTTCTCAAAGCACTTCATAATAATGGGTGTTAATGCTACTGGTTGATAGTCATTCAGACTGCTAATAATATGTTTTTTAGGCACAGGAATAATGACTGCAGATTTTAAACACTGTGGAACAACTGCTGCCTTGAGAGACAAATTAAAAATGTCAGTCAAAACAGAGCATACAGTAGCTGATCTGCACATGCTCTGAGCACCTTTTCTGGCACTCCATCGGGACCAGTAGCCTTTCTCGGGTGAACTACTCTCAGTCTCTGTCTCACCTCATGATCCTGCAGGGTAAGCACATCAGAGCTGGCATTTAATAACGTCAGTGAGTCCGGGCAAGGTGTATTTGCCTCAAACCGTGCGAAAAAGCAGTTCAATTCTTCTGCCAGTGAGGCGCTGATGTCACTGGAAATGATGCTGCTGCCCTTATAGTTTGTGATATGGTGAAAGCGTTGCCATACTCATCTTGAATCATTATCAGAAAAATGGTCCTCAACTTTCTTCTTATAGGCCTGTTTAGCCTCCTTAATGCCTTTCTTCAGATTAGCCTGGGCGGTGCTATACAGATCTGTATCCCCTGACTTGAAGGCTGTATCACGAGCTCTGAAGAGTGCTGTGATGATGGAGTGTCACCACTGTTATGATTTATTGTATTGTGTGATCATGTTATATTTGTAATGTGGTAAATGTTAGTATGATTATTTGTTAAAGTACACACAGTATTTTGGGATCTGTCTTTGTTTAATTTTGAATGCCCTTGGGAGATAATTGTTATGGTTAAGTATTTTGGTAAAATAATTGATAAATGATTTGTTTCACATACCTTTGCCAACATGCTTCCTGTGGGTGTCCGGGCAAAAGACTCTTTGGGGGTTGAATGCCCTTTTATAGGACACCAGCAGGAAGGAAGCATGTATGGTAAGTTAAAGGGGTGGTTTAACATTTGTAAATAAAGGTTGGAACTATTTATTGAATTATTTATATTGTTATTTAATATATGTTATTTATATTTACATTGTATATAGTTGGGGGAATTATTTATGTATTTTTAGATATTAGTGGGTATGTGTTAAGAATGGAAATGTTCATTGTTTTACCTGGGATTATGGTAGGGGCTAATCAGCCCTAATTACCTAGAATACTATATAACAGGTGTGGTTAATGATAAGGAGTGGCATTCTTATTATCCTTGGTATGCTTCTTGGTTGGCAAATTGTGCATTGTTGAAGAAGAATCGTGTCAGATGTTTTTCCTTGGACTATTTACGTGTAAGTTAATAAAATAAAAATTGTCTAATTGAAAATTGAAATCTCGCATGGCCTCGCATTGCCACTACATTGTCACATTTGGTGGCAGTGGTGGTCCGTTACCAGGACGTCGTAGGGTTTGGTGGATGGAAGGACTCATGGCGAGAAGGAAAGCGAGGCAGGAGGAGCAGTCTGACCTGGACGCAGGTATGGCGGCTGAGGACCCGGGAGTCAGCAGACTGGGCGAGCTCGAGGAGCTAACGTGCCTGGTGAAATCTTTGATGCATTCGCTGACTCTCAGAGATCGCCGGATAGAGGAGGAGGCCGCTCTTCAGGAGCAAAAGTGGCAGACTGTGGAGAATCACATTAATCGGATGGAGTCGCAGGTTGTGGATCTGAGAGAGGAGTATGGGAGCCGGGCTGAGCGTAGTGGTGACGACGGCGCTTCGGGGGAGGACCCCAGGGTGACGGCCAGTCAGGTCAGCTCACAGGAGGATGATTTGCCGCTGCAGGTGCAGCCAAGGAGGCCACGAACGCACCATGGGCCCAGGCTGAATCCTCTCTCTCCCGAAGATGACATCGAGCACTACCTGACAACGTTCGAGAGGATCGCTACAGTCTGCCACTGGCATGAAGAAGAGTGGGCAATTCATCTGGCTCCTCTACTTACAGGTAAAGTGCGGAGCACATATGTACTGATGGATGTTGCTGACACGGATAATTATGGGAAAGTCAAAGAAGCTATTTTAAATAAATTTAAAATTACATCTGACACATATAGGAGGAGGTTTCGGTCCCTGGACATTCATCAGGACGAAACCCCTCATGAACTTTATGTACGCTTAAAGGACCTGTTATATAAATGGATTAATCCAGAGACCCTAACTTTAAAAGACATTATGGAACAATTAATTTTGGAACAGTTTTTGGGCATGGTGAACCCGGAACTGGGAGTCTGGATACAAGAGCGGGACCCAAAGACTGCAGAGGACGCTACTCGTCTGTTGGAGGTTTTTCTGTCAGCCAGGTCTGGGAGCAGGAGACCTACTTTTGGCCGTGACAGACCTTTCACCACAAGGAGTGAGTTTAATGAGGGTGAAAGGGGTGGTCTAGCTTGAAATAGGTTGTATTCCAGGCCCAGTCAGATCACAAACAGCAGATATGATAATAGCAAAAAGTCACGAGTTGTTGCAAATAAAGATATACGCTTTTATCAGTGTAATAAAATTGGTCACACCCAGTATTCATGTCCTGCCACAAAGAATCAGAAACCGTCACTATTATGTTCAGTTCCTAGACCCACTTGTTCAGCCCCAGTGCACAGTGGAGTGTATAAAACAAAGGTGTTGCTTAATGGTCAGTGTGAAGAGGCCCTGTTAGATTCAGGCTGTTTTCAAACAGTTGTGCTACCCAGTTTGGTCCCTAGGGATTTGTGGAATGAGTCAGAAATAAATATCAGTTGTGTCCATGGGGATAAGAAACTGTACCCGACCGCTGAGGTTTATTTAACAGTAAGGGGTCAAACTTATCTCCTTTCTGTAGCTCTTGTGCCTGATTTGCCTTACCCTGTTATTCTTGGCAATGATGTTCCAACTTTGTTGGACATCATACAACAGGTTAGAGAGGAACAAACTGAGAGACAGGCAGGTGGCGCTGTTGAGTAGACAGTAAACACACCTGTGGTGAAAAATTGTAATATGGTGACAAACAGGGCACAGAGAGCACAGAGGGCTGCCAATGTTCTTCAGGAGTTACCATTTTATGATTCTGAGATAGAGGCAGGCCCTATTAAGCAACCTAAATCCAAGGCTCAGAGGAGAAGAGATAAGGTGTTAGCTTCTGTAAAGAACTTGGGTGAAGAAACACTACAATTAAGCCAGTCAGTAGAGTTTGACATCCCTCCTGACATAGCTACATTGCAGAAAGCTGACCCAGCACTTAGGCCATGGTTTGGTAAAGTCTCGGAGATTGAGGGTGTGAAACAGGGTAGAACTGATTGTTTGGCTGAGGCCTTGTATGTCATTAAAAAGGGCATTTTGTACCAGCAACAAGGTGAAGTTATGGCCATAGCTTTGCCACAGGACCTCACACCAAAAATTATGGAACTGGGACATGTTATCCCTTGGGCAGGTCATCTAGCATTTCAAAAAACTCTGCAGAGAATTGCTAGAAGGTTTGTGTGGCTGGGAATGTATACCCAGATAAAGGAGTTCTGTACAATGTGCTCAATATGTCAGATTACATCATCTAGGGGAGTAGCATGTGCCCAACTACACCCACTACCCATTATTGGAACACCATTCGACAGAATACGGATGGATATAGTTGGCCCCCTAGAGAGAAGTTCTGCTGGTAATAAATACATTCTGGTAATTTGTGACTATGCTACTTGGTACCCAGAAGCCTTTCCCCTGAAATCTATTAAGGCTAGGCAGGTTGCTAACTGCCTTATCCAGTTGTTTTCAAGGGTAGGCATACCTAGAGAAATTCTGACAGATTGTGGAACAAATTTCTTGTCAAAATTGTTGCAGCAGGTATATAAACTGTTGGGTATTAAGGGTATTAAGACCACCCCATATCATCCTTAGACTGATGGACTAGTGGAACGATTTAATCAGACTCTAAAAAACATGCTGAGGAAATTTGTTTCTGAAACGGGCTCAGATTGGGACCAGTGGGTACCATATTTATTGTTTGCTTATCGGAAGGTGCCTCAGGCTTCAACAGGGTTCTCACCTTTTGAACTACTGTATGGTCATCAGGTGAGGGGCCCACTGGACTTATTAAAGGAGCACTGGGAGATTCCACCGAGTGATCAGGACAATGTGGTCTCTTATGTTATTAAGATGAGAGAGAAACTGGATCGAATTACTGCTTTGGCTCAGGAGCACATGAGGACGGCGCAGGCCAAACAAAAAAACTTGGTATGACAAGAAGGCCAGAAAAAGGGTTTTTCACCCAGGACAACAGGTTTTGTTATTGCTGCCTTTGTGTGACAGTAAGCTGTTAGCTCGATGGCAGGGACCATATGAAATTTCTAAGAAACTAAGCTCAGTGACATATGAACTATATATGCCTGACAGGAAGGTGAAATATCAGACCTTCCACATTAACTTGTTGAAAGAGTTTCAGCAGCCTGGTCATCACCAGCAGCAACCCGTTCTTCAGGAGACACATCAGCTCTTGATTTGTGCGACGGAAGTGGATGAGGAGAGAGAACAGTCCTTTCCCACAGATGTGTTAGAGCCTTATTTGTTTCAAGTGTCTCATTTGCAGGTGGATCAGCAGAGAGAATTAGAGGCACTATTGGATCCAGAATTGTTTCAGGAGAGACCTGGTTTCACCACGTTGGTGCATCATAAAGTTTATTTGAAAGAGAAAGCTGTTCCACGTAGAAAATCTTATAGGATCCCGGAGCGATTGGTCCCAAAAATGAAGCAAGAAATTGACTTGATGTTGCAGCTGGGAGTGATCGAGGAGTCAGTCAGTGAGTGGTGTAGCCCGATTGTGCTGGTCCCTAAAAAGGATGGCTTATTAAGATTTTGTATTGACTTTAGATACCTTAATTCAGTATCTAAGTTTGAGTCATACCCCATGCCCCGGATTGACGAACTGTTAGAGAAAGTGGGCAGGGCTAGGTTTATTTCTACTCTGGACCTATGCAAGGGGTATTGGCAGGTGGCATTGGCACCGGAAACAAAGGAACTTACAGCCTTTAAAACACCTTATGGCAGTTTTCAGTTTAGGGTCATGCGATTTGGCCTTAAGGGGGCACCGGCAAATTTTCAGCGGCTGATGGACCAAGTGTTAAGGAGAGTATCAAATTTTGCGGCTCCCTATCTGGATGACGTGGTCATCTATAGTCAGACCTGGGAAGAACATGTGGTACACCTTAGGCAGGTCCTTCAGTTGAGTAAAAGGGCAGGACTGACAATCAATCCACGCAAATGTGCGTTCGGACAGCAGCAGGTGGAGTACCTGGGACATGTGGTTGGTCAGGGGGTTATTAGACCACGAGTAGGTAAAGAGGATGCTATCCGGACCTACCCTGTGCCCACCACTAAAAAGAAGGTACGATCGTTTATGGGAATGGTAGGATGGTACAGCAAGTTCATCCCCCACTTTGCTGAAAGAGCCGCAGTTTTGACTGACCTCACTAAGGCTTCAGCACCAAATAAGGTAAAATGGACAGAGGAGTGTGACAGAGCGTTTGAGGATCTGAAGAGGGCTATTTCTGGGGAGAAGGTTCTCTACAGTCCAGACTTTGCTCGCCAGTTCATTTTACAGACAGATGATTCAGGGGTTGGCATTGGAGCAGTACTTCTCCAGGAGGAGAAGGGAGAGAGATACCCAGTACTGTTCTTGAGCCGTAAGTTGTTGGACCGGGAGACAAGATACTCTACGGTAGAAAAGGAATGTCTTGCCATGAAATGGGCAATAGGGTCTCTTAAGTACTGTTTATTGGGGCATCATTTTTTGTTAGAGACAGATCATCGGGCCCTACAGTGGTTGGACAGAATGAAGGATGTAAACAGTCATGTCACAGGGTGGTATGTGTCCCTCCAACCTTATAATTTTACTGTTCGGTATGTGGCAGGGAAAACCAACCTTGTAGCTGATAGCCTCTCAAGAGTACATGACTCATAGAGTACTGTACTCTCAGGAAAGGGGGGAGGAAATGTGACGATGGAGTGTCACCACTGTTATGATTTATTGTATTGTGTGATCATGTTATATTTGTAATGTGGTAAATGTTAGTATGATTATTTGTTAAAATACACACAGCATTTTGGGATCTGTCTTTGTTTAATTTTGAATGCCCTTGGGAGATAATTGTTATGGTTAAGTATTTTGGTAAAATAATTGATAAATGATTTGTTTCACATACCTTTGCCAACATGCTTCCTGTGGGTGTCCGGGCAAAATACTCTTTGGGGGTTGAATGCCCTTTTATAGGACACCAGCAGGAAGGAAGCATGTATGGTAAGTTAGAGGGGTGGTTTAACATTTGTAAATAAGGGTTGGAACTATTTATTGAATTATTTATATTGTTATTTATTATACGTTATTTAAATTTACATTGTATGTAGTTGGGGGAATTATTTATGTATTTTTAGATATTAGTGGGTATGTGTTAAGAATGGAAATGTTCATTGTTTTACCTGAGATTATGGTAGGGGCTAATCAGCCCTAATTACCTAGAATACTATATAACAGGTGTGGTTAATGATAAGGAGTGGCATTCTTATTATCCTTGGTATGCTTCTTGGTTGGCGAATTGTGCATTGTTGAAGAAGAATCGTGTCAGATGTTTTTCCTTGGACTATTTACGTGTAAGATAATAAAATAAAAATTGTCTAATTGAAAATTGAAATCTCGCATGGCCTCGCATCGCCGCTACATTGTCACAAGCGCCTGGACTTCTTTTGTCATCCAAGGCTTCTGGTTAGGAAAAACCCTGATGCGTTTTTCCACAGTCACCTGGTTGATACAGTAGGTGATGTAGCATAATACAGTCTGTGTGTACATTTCCAGATCCTCATTCTTGAATAAATCCCATAGAGTGTTTGAAAAACAGTCCTGCAGCTGAGAAAGAGCTCCCTCAGGCCATGTTGTGATGTTCTTTATAGTAGGTCTAGCAGTTCTCCTGAGGAGGGTGTATGCTGGGATGACAAGCAATGATAGATGGTCTGACAGGCCAAGATGTGGACACGGCACAGCTCTGTAGGCATTCTTCAGGTTCGAATAAACCCGATCAAGACAGTTCTTTCCCCTAGTGGCACATTTCACATACTGTGTGAAATTAGGCAGCACAGTTTTCAAGCATGCTTGATTAAAATCACCAGCTATGATGTGAACACCCTTGGGATAGGCCTGCTGCTGTTTATTTATTACACTATACAAATGACTAAGGGCCGCTTTACTATTTGCATCAGCTCTCACAGAAGATAAAAAGGCCGACATAAAACTGACCTTGTCTCTAGGTCAGGGGAACAGTAAGTGTTAATAATATGACTGTGGTTAGTCCAAGTGTTGTGAAGAAAAATGCATAGACCACCCCCTCTATGTTTCCCCAGATTCCGCTGTTCGGTCCATACGGTGAAGTGTGCGCCCTGGTAGCTGCACTGCAGCATCGGTGATCAGCGGGTGGAGCCAGCTTTCCATTAACAACAGCACACAGCAGTCTCTTACAGTTTTACTAGTTGCCAGCTGTATCTCTAGATCATCCACCTTGTGGACGACAATGCTTCTGGCGTTGGAGAGAAAAATGCTGGTTAGCGGAGGTCTATGCGGCTGCCTCTTTAGCCTTGCTAGCAGGCCCGACCGGCATCCCCGCTTTTGCTTTCGCTCCCTCCTCTGTCTGCGTCGCTTCCCAGGACCAACAACAATCCATGGTGATCCTGCTGGTCTACAGATAGCCTCCAGTATGTTTTTTTGTATTCTCAAAAACTGCTGTAACAGCAGACTTTTGTTGAAGTCCAATATTTATCAGCTCAGTACGACTGTACACAAATACACCTTCACGCGGTCCAATATGCAAAAACAGCATACATACAAACAAAAATAGGGAGCAAAGAGCCGCCGCGCAGATGTGCGCCACCATCTTAAGATTATTATCAATTTGGTATTAGGCCCCCTAGGTCACAGAATTACACAGTTCGGGTGGCTGGCCGAAGTCCCAGGATAGTAGGATGGCAAGGTTGTATGAGTTGGGTGGCCCGCCGAAGAGTATGGACCACCCGACCCAGCAACTCCTTCTTTTAGGTGGCCGGCAAGAGTTCTGACGCCACCAGAACTGGAGCAGTGACCCAGGAGGTGGCAAACCCACGGGAAGGCCCAAAGACGGAAAGCAGGGAACCACCACAGCGTCTGGTGGAGGAGGAAGATGGGGGACCATGACGGTGTCCAGCTGAGGAGAAAGGGGGATCATGGCATCCTCGGACTGGCCAGTAGCACCCTCAGTGGTCCCAGGTTGAGATATAGTGGGACCCGCGGTGGCTCCGGGCTGGAGCTCTGCAGCACCCACGGTGGCTCCAGGCTGGAGCTCTGCAGCACCCGCGGTGGCTCCAGGCTGGAGCTGAGCTGCACCCTCGGTGGCTCAAGGCAGGAGTGGGCTGCACGGTGGCGCAGTGGTTAGCACTGCGGCAGCACAGTTTACCCTTGGCCGGGGGATCGTGGGGATCGTGGGTTCGATCCCAGCCCCCGACCAACAGTGATCTGTGTGGAGTTTGCATGTTCTCCCCGTGTATGCGTGGGTTTACCCCGGGATTTCTCCGTTTTCCTCCCACATACCAAAAACATGCAGGTTAGGTTAATTGGAGACTCTAAAGTTGCCCTTGGTGTGAATGTGTGTGTGAATGGTTAAAAGGGATGGTGCCGTATTGTGGCTGCTTCATCCATCCAGGTGGTGGATGACCCTTCATTTCTGTAAAGCGTCTTTGAGTGTCTATGATAAAGCGCTATATAAATCTAATGCATTGATTGATTGATTGGAGCTGCACCCACGGTGGACCCAAATTGTCCCATGGCTGCACCCACGGTGGCCCCTGGGCTGGAGCATAATGCCCACGGTGGACCAACACTGGGATGCAGTACCCAAGTAGGCCTCAGGCTGGGACGCAGCACCCACGAAGACCTGAACAAACGGGGTTGGAACCCAGACGATAGCCCCGGGCAGAGGAGGAGTTGCACCCACGGTGGACCTAGCCTGGGCCAAAGCTGCACCCATGGGGGTCCCAGGCTGGGACAGGTCACCCTCGACAACCTCCAATGTGAGGGAAACTGGACTCAAAGCGACCTCAGGCGGTGAGCCTTGACCCATGAAGACATCTCATGGTACTGGAACATCTCCGGTGACCCTGGGAGGAAGCTCAGACAAAACAGTCTGAAGCAGGGTCAGGGTCACTGGCAGCGGTGGAGCCCGGCAAGGTGAGCTCAGGCGCAGCAGGCGGCTGCGCCGGGCTCTCCTCACCGAGAGCCAGGGAAGATCTCTCCAAAAATGAGACAAGAAAAACAAAGGAGAGCACTTGCCTGAGCTCGAGCTCCACTGCTGTCCAGGGCTCACTTGACTGCAGACCCTGAACCTCAGCACCGGGAATCAGACAAGGCATCTCATCATAAATTGACATAGAATGAAATGCCTGTCATCCCGGTGTGTGATGTTATCTGCAACCGGAGACGGACAGTCATCCCTCTCCATGTCTATGGTGAGCTTGGGCCGATCTGAAGATTGTGGAGGAGCCGCCCCTTTAATCACAGAGGTGGACAGAGCCGGGGAGGATGCGTTGAGCCTCCCAGCAGTGGGTGAAGTTGCCGGGAGGAAGCGAGAGGCAGCAGCTGGGCAGCAGAGAGAAACTGGGGAATCAGCTGAAGAAAAGAGACGCTTAGAGCACACTGCTGCGGGAGTCTTCTGCTCCGACGAAGGAGGGGTTGCTGGCGAGGAGGAGATGGAATTCTTCCAGCGGTCCGGAGCTAGACGACATCATCTTTGTGGAGTTATTGGTGTGCATGCTGGAGCTGGAGAAGCAGAAGTGGAAGCAGGCACACTGGAGGCGAGGCAAGGCGTCTTCCATGGAGCGTGCTTCCATGTGAGGGGCTGGGTTAGCTGGAGGCAGCCCCCACGTCTGCCTGGGGAATGATTGCTGAAGTGTGGTGACCATGGACAGCAGTCCCGCATATTGCGGATATCTCCAGAGGCCAGGGTGTGCCTCCAGAATCCCTACAGCTCCATCCAAACTCTCTCAGGTTATCTTGGGACTGTGGGTAAAGTCTGCTGCCCATTCCTCTTCAAGGCTCGGAGACCCTTGACAGTCTTCCTTTGTCTAATGGGTGAGCCCGACAAGCTGGGGACATGACGAGCTCCAAAGCAGGTGAGTGAACAAAAAAAGCACCAAAAAGGAAAAAAAAAAATGTACAAACGCAACAGCTGGGTCTTACTCTGGCTGCACTATTCTGCCATAAATAAAGGAAAGACATAACCAACAGCTGAATTATGTTTGTGACATTTAATTAAGAAAAGAACAGAAGTCCAAAAAACTGCAAAACATATAAAAATGCAAATGAAAAAAGACTTTTGGCAATTGGCGTTCCAGAGCCGCCATCACTCTGCAAACGTGGAATAAAGCGGAGGAACATACGTCGACACATTCAATAGTGCAGCAGTAAGACAATGAACAGACAGTCCTTAAATACATGTGGATAACAACGTGAATGATCACAGGTGTGGGTACCCCTGAGCGGGAAAAAAGGAAACCATAATAGTGATTGGGATCAGCTGGTATTGATGAGAGATGAGGGGAGAGCAGCTGGACTGATAGCTAGACAGGAGACGCCACACAAAGCACAAACCTGGAAATAACGCCTGACAGCTGTCAGCCTATAGAATTAATACAAACAGAACCAAATACAGACTAGATAATAATCCCAAATGAAGTGAAACATGTCCAGTACAAACTGAAACATAAACAGAGGAAGAGGAAGCAGTATGACAACTCAAAAAGGCATAAAAAATACAACAAACAAATACACAATTACAGAGATGAAGCATCAAGACTGGGTCCAGCAGAACCTCCAGAACCTAGCTCTTGACATCAGCTGCCAAAAATTGATCACCAGGTGCCATATTGTAGTTATGGGGTTAAATGAGTGGTGAAATATACTGTATATTTCAACAGGTAAACAGTACTGAGCTAGGTATAAGATATATTTAACAGTTATGATGCATTTTGAACTGGAAACAAACTTGATGTAAGATTAAAATCAATTAAAATAATGCAGTCACACCATTACATGGAAAGACACATTGATTTACTCGATATATACATCTACATACTGTATAAATACATAATCTATGTATCTTGTTGCCAGCCGCCAGTCAAATCTGGAAAAAGAGGAAGAAGAAGAATAAGATCTCCCTATACAAAGATATCGAGTGATGATGGTCAGGTCAGTGGTGGTAATGCACCTGTAGGCTGGTTGCCAACCGCCAATCAAATCTAAAAGAAGAAGAAGAACTACGGCCAAGATATATAGAGATGATATAGAGTGAAGTATGTGGCGGTAATGCACCTGAAAGCTGGTTGCCAACCACCAAAAAAATCTAGAAGAAGAAGACAGACACACAGACACAAAGAGATTTTTTGAATTATATGTACTAGCACATACCCGTGCATACCCGTCCATGCCCATAGAAACCAAGTATAAGAAAATATTTCCACATGCCCTTTTCTGAAGGGTCTCGTCCTGTCTGAGACGACTGTGTTGTTCACAGTCATGCCTGCGGCGTGCTGCTCAAACCTGAGGTGTTTCATCTTCACGGTGTCTTTTCTGATGTGCAGCAGTTCTCCTCACTCTATTGCTCTCCATCTGTTGGGTCTTCTTGTTCTTCTTCGTTGAGTCGACTGGTTGAGGGATAGGTGTGTTGTAATTCTAGTTCATGGACAGGATCGTGCAAATAGATCTGAGTAAAAAGTGGCTTTCAACCTTTTTCAGGAAGACCCGTGCATGCCCGTCAAAACCCAGAAACCGAAGAACCCGGAGAAAATCAATGCTTTGCTTGGCATTTTACACATTTGTAGTGTAGACTGCCATTCTTCATGGGTACTGCTTTGAATGGTTGTGGTTTAAAGTAGGGTACCCTGTTCTTAATCAGGTGACAGACTGACACACTGACAGAGACTTCTTGAATTTAGAGTGCATTCTGCCTTACTGAGATTTCCCAATTTACTGCTTTGAATGAATGAATGAATCGTTATTTCGGATAGAATAGATTAAACAAAGATTAAAAAGAAATGAACAGAATAATATAACAAAGGGAAAAAAATCCAACAAAGTCAAATTAAACAATAACTCCTCGGATTATACTATTCAACATAAGTTATCCAAAATGGGTGATGGCTGAAGCCGCAGCTCATATTGCCCACCCATGTTCCATCTAAGAATTCAAAAATAAAATAAAATAAAAGTAATTACAAATCAGAACAAAGCCAAGACAAAATGTGACAAAAACTAAACAACAGCACAACACAAACTGGAAATGATAATCCTTATGTGATTTTACATATCGTTTTGTACGTTTGGAGTATTTCTTCCTTTAGTTTTTGTTTAAATTGTCCAAGCGTTGTACATGATTTTAGTTTAGGTCCCAAAGTGTTCCACAGTCTTGACTCCTTGCACTGAGACACAGTGTTGCTTGGTGGTAGTTCTCACTGAAGATTTTTGAAATATACATGTTCCTCTGAAATGATATTGTTTCTCCCTTATTTGGAAAAACTTTGGGATATTTGCGGGCAGTGATAGGTTCTTCGCTTTAAACATTATTACTGTAGTTTTAATATCAACCAGACCTTTCAATTTGAGAGCTTTTAATTTAAGAAAAAGTGGATTTGTTGATTCCCTGTAAGCAGCTTTGTTTATTATTCTAATAGCTGTCTTCTGAAGCATAAAGATTGGATATATGTTTGTTTTATATGTATTTCCCCATTCGTCAGTACAATATGTCATGTATGGGAGTATTAATGAATGCTACAAAGTATGTAGTGTGGGTTGATTCAGCAAATATATCACTCTGTGTAGTATTGCGATTGATTTGGATATTTTACCTTTAATATAATTAATATGTGACTTCCAACACAATTTATAATCAATTATTACTCCAAGGAATTTAATTTTGGATACCCTTTCAATCTCTACACAATTTACACTCAGTTTAGATACTGAGTTGTTGTGATGGTTGTTAAAAATTATAAATTTTGTCATACTTAAATTGAGTGTTAATTTGTTTGAGCTTTCCTAATTCCTTTCCGAGTATATTCAAAAGTTGTTCCAAATTGCTTCCACTGCATAATAAATTAGTGTCATCTGCAAACAGTATTAAATCCATTTTTTCCAAAACTTTACATATATAATTTATATACATATTAAATAACAATGGCCCCAAAACAGAACCCTGTGGGACTTCGCAAGTAACCTTCAGTAACTGTGAGTTATTGCTACCAACACATACATACTGATATCTGTTCTTTAAGTAACTACATTACAAAGACAGTGCTACCACCCAATACCATAATTTTGTAGTTTCTTTAACAATAATTTATGATCCACTGTATCAAATGCTTTTTTTTTTAAGATCCAGGAATACCCCCAGCTGAATGCTCTTTATTTTCTACAGCAGTTGATATTTTTTCTATAAATTCCATTAGAGCAAAGGCAGTTGTCCTCTTGTATATGAACCCATATTGTTGCTCACACAATAAATTATTCTTCATTATAAAGTTGTCATTTCTCTCACACAATATTTTTTGAGTATCTTAGAAAATTGCGGCAATAGTGAAATAGGCTTATAGTTTGAAAATTCCCCTCTGTCATCCGTCTTGTATATTGGAATTACTTTGGTTATTTTCATTGCATTGGGAAATATACCTGTTTGGAGAGACAGGTTACAGATATACGTCAGTGGCTTCACTTGTCATGATCCGTGCGTTGACTTTGTCCATGCTCGGGTTGTCCGGTGGTTTCCCGTTCTCTGGCGTACCATATGGCCATCAGGGCTTTTATTCTGATAGCGTCACAGCGGGGCTTCCAGCTGTCAAAGCCGGGTCACGTTGTGACAGCTGTTTAGCATTTCTCCTAAGTACACGCTCCACTGATTGGGTTGTCTTGGGGATTTAAGGAAGCAGCTGAGGCTTAATCCTCGCTCGCATGCGACCTCGTCGAACATTCCTCCGTCTAACCTCCATCATTGGATTCAGGAGTTTCTCAGTAAGTGTTCCCTCATAATCTGCTTTCCTCACAGTCTGTGATTTAAAAACTGAGTGTGTGTTCATGCTTTAGCCCCACGTGGCTCATTATTTTGTATTGTTGTCTTTCGTTAATAAACTATGCAAACTCATTGGCTGGCTTTCGGCATCTCATTGATGGCTCGTGAGAGCCATCGCTGACAGTAGGTTGCAGCCAGAAGGAGACGCCGGTCACCGTGAGTTTGTGTTGGGCTTGTTGTTTTTCCCCATTTTTCAGTGCACCAGAGTGTTGGAGTGGTGGTGCCGGGAGAGGGCTACTCTTTAGACTTGGGTTAAAGACTGATCGTATTCCTGATCAATCTAGATGGCCTGCTCTCCAACGCTCGCCGCGGCTTCACCCCCGATGACACACGCTGGTACTTGGACCTCGCAGAGACAGCTATTTCCCACAATCCTCACCACGCCAACCACACCGAGGTAAGGAAGAGGATGGTGGAGATTACAGATCTCCGGGAGAGGACCAGTGGACCAGAGGGGAACTCCGGCAGGAAACCGAGGGTGAAGCATACCTGTTCCTCGCCTCGGGATCCAGTTCCTGTCGCCCATCCAGCCCAAGAGTTCACGTCACCAAAGGGTCGTCCCCAGTGGAGGATAACGTCAACGGGGATTCCCTCAGAGGAGACACAGTGGTCAGCTGTGACCCTTCAGGACCATGTGGCTGTGGCTCGCTCCGCTTCCCATCCATTGGAGATCATAAGGCATGTGACGGCGGCAGTTAGGCTGGTGGAGCTCACCCCAGAGTTCCATAATCATCCCAAATATGCCGAATTGCTGGCTTCTGTCTCCGTGCAGCAGCGGCGGTTCCCTGACCTGACCTTCGCCTTGCCCTCTGCCGGTAGATGTCGTCACAATGCCCGGATCAAGCCTCAGCGAGAATCCCGTCCAGATCCACCACCAGTTTGCCGGAAGGACTCTATCTCCCAGCCAGCTGATGCTCCTGCATCATGACGGAAGGGAATAACTGCAGCCATCACCTCCAGGGCATCTGTTCCTGCTGTCCCGTCAGCTCTTCGTCTCCGGTCTGCCTCGGCTGCTCCTCCCCCCTCCTCGACGCTCTCCCCAGCTGCAGTGAGCTCCACGAGCCCTGCTGCCCCTGTGCCCATGGTCGATCCTGTGCAAGCGGCTCCTCCTCGTCTTCCTGGGGGGTCCTCCGTCACCATCCTGAGGGAAAAGGGAAGATCAAAGCCCGCTACAACAGGCACCATCAGCCTTCTGGAGGAAAGGCAAGTGTAATTTTATTCTTCTCCTCACCATTATGATTTGCCTTGTCTGACTCCTGGGGGTGGAGTTCGGGGTTCGCAGTCTCCCGAGCTTCCTCCACCTGCTGTAGCCTCTAACTATGAACCTGCTGCCTCTGTGTCTCCTTTCCCTGAGCGTTCTCTGCGGTCAGGCCCACACCACCGGACGAGGAAGGAGCCTGCAGCCCTTGAGAGTTTGGGTCCAGCCCCGCAGCCACGTCATGGGCAGAGGAGGAGGGCGGATTGCTTCTTGGAGCCTGCACCGACAGCTAAGTGCCCCCGGGTCTCCATGGAGGAGCGGTTCGACCCAGCAGGTCAAAGATCTCCTGCCACCACGCCATGCGGGTCTTCGGTGTGGACATCAGCATTGGGGGGTCCTCAGACTGCGGAACCGATCATGCCAGCTGTGGGGCCCACTGTAGCCGAGTGGGAGCAAGGGAATATCCTTCTTCCTACTGAACCCAGATCGTCAAAGTCCTGGATGGCGACAGAACTCAAGATCAGGCAAGTGCTCTATTTTGTCTTTCTCCTATCAATTCTGAATCATTTTTGCCTGTCTCTCGGGGAGATGAGCCAGGTGCAGCCGTCCCTTGCATTCGAGCTTGTCTGTCTGGGCTCTGTCGCTGCTGGTGATCCTGATCCCGGTTCTCTTTCTTCTCCCGAACCTTCTCCCAGGGTCACCGGTGTGGAGTCAATTCCGGTTTCCATTCCGGAGGTTCCGGGTTTGGGTTGGGAGGTCATCTCTGGCGCTGCCCCGGTCCAGTCGGGGTCCGTCGTGGGTGCAGCCGCGACCCAATCGGGGTCCGTCATGGGTGCAGCGCGGTCTTGTTTGGGATCCGACTGGAGGGCAGTGCTGGTTCTAGTGGAGTTCGGAGGAGGTGCTGCAGAGCTTTTGCTGATCAATGCCGGACTGACCCCTCATCCTTTCCCCATTCCTTTTTTCCTTCCATCGGGGGCCGCTGGGATGCCCCGTTATTGGCTTGGCTCTCCCTCGCTATCCATCTCAACAAGGAAGCCGTCTCCAAGTTCTCCCCTGCGATCCTGGTGGCTGAGTGATGCGGGTCGGCCGCCTGGAAGACTGCTTCGCCCATTTGGCGTTCTGGGTCGGCCACCCGACCAGCTTGACTCTCTGTTCGGCGATCTGGTCCGGGCGCCAGAGGGACTGTTTTTCCTGGCCTGGGACTGGGGTAAGCTGCCCAAACTTTCCCTTTTTTCCCCGCCAGCGAGCTGGACGCAGGAAGACCCCGGGCTCTATTGTTTTTTGTGTTGTTGTGCTCCGCCTGCTGTCATCCCTGTTTTTTTGTTTTTTGTTTTTTTTTCTGCCTGCTCTTCGGTAATATTAAGGATGCGCTGGTGTGTTGTAATCGTATTTGTCGCTGCTCTGTAGCATGATTTTTTTTTCCTCCTTCCTGGTATTATGGGGTATGCTGTGTTTGTTTTTGTTTTTTTTGTCTGTACTTGAGTTCCTGTATTCCCTGTGGGTTGTGCGGATGTTTTTTCCTGTGATCTTATTGGATTTATCAGGGTGTTCTGTTTGTAGCCTGTTTTCTTCTTTCTGTTTTTCTGCTGGTTGGTTCTCGCCCTCCGAGCCTGTTCCCCCCCACCCCCACCCTGTTGACCTTCTGGGTGCGGGGGGGGGGGGGTGCTCAATGTTACACAGTGTCTGGAATCCGTCTCGGGAACAGGGGCTACTGTCATGGTCCGTGCGCTGACTTTGTCCGTGCTTGGGTTGTCCGGTGGTTTCCCGTTCTCTGGCGTACCATATGGCCATCAGGGCTTTTATTCTGACAGCGTCACGGCGGGGCTTCCGGCTGTCAAAGCCAGGTCACGTTGTGACAGCTGTTCAGCATTTCTCCTAAGTACAATCTCCACTGATTTGGTTGTCTTGGGGATTTAAGGAAGCAGCTGAGGCTTACTCCTCGCTGTGATCTCGTCAGACGTTCACTCGTTGAACATTCGTCAAACTTCCCTTCATCAATCTTCCATCACAGTAAGTGTTTTCCCTGAGACTCTGTATCCTGTTATAGCCTTAGTTGTGTTTTTGCCCGTCGTGGCTCATTGTTTTGTTATCTGTCTTTCATTAATAAATTATGCAAACTCATCGGCGGCCTACAGTGTCTCATTAGCAGTCCACGCGGACCACACCAAGACATCACTAAGCATTCAATCATAGTTTTGACTAAAAGCATGTCAATACCATCACAATCTGTAGATGTTTTACTTTTAAACGATTTAACAATTTCAATGACCTCTTTCTCATCTGTGTTCTTTATGAAGATGGTGTCTTTTATAGTAATGTTTTTGCTTATTGTGTCACCTGTAGGTGCCAAAATGGGTACTTCTTGTGCCAAATTAGGACCAATGTTAACAAAAAATTTATTAAATTCATTTGCAGGTGAGACTCCTTTCACACTCTGAGTCCTTTTTTTTTTTTAAAGATTGATTGGGTAGCTTGTATTTCTGTTTTTATTTCCAAGAATATTGTTTAAGTATTGCCCATGCATTTTTAGTGTTATCTCTGTTTTTCTCCAGTTCTTTACTGTAATTGCCTCTTTTACTACATCTCATTAAATATATTAACTTATTTTTGTATATTTTATACCACTGCTCTGCTTCTTTTGTCCTTTTCTTTAGAAAAACTTTATGAAGTGATTTTTTTTTCGTTTTACATGCCTTTTGTAATCCCTTGGTTAACCATAGGTTGTCGACAAATTTCTGTTTAAGCTTTTTCTTAACTAAAGGACAATTTTTTTTTTCATAAAGACCGGTTACAGTGTTCATGAATGTATCGTAGGCTTCATTTACATCTGATACATAGACTTTTGTCCAGTCTTGCTTCAGCAGGTCTTCTTTAAAAGAACTGATTGCATTTTGTGATTTGTATCTGAAAGATTTTAAAGTTGTTTTTTTTTGCTTTTTTTTTCTGTATTGGCCCCCGTGTGGCCATGGATAAGTAAGTGCAAAGACTGGCAGATGGTCACATGTTATTTATCAATAATCCACTTTCTATTTTCTTATCAATAATATTAACAAACAGGTTGTCAATAAGTGTAGCAGTGTGGACTGTGATTCTACTGGGATGTGTTATTGTAGGATATAGACTCATACTGTACATAGAAATTCATAAACTCTGTAATTACATTTTGTTGAAATGGATTTAGTAAATCAATATTGAAGTCTCCACAGATTAGAACCATTTTCTTATTAGTTATATCATTGTACAGCTCGACTAACTTATCTCTGAATGTCTCAGCGTGAGCTCCCGGCATTCTATATATACAGTATATGACTTAAAATTCAATTTTTTGTTTTATCTTGGTCAATCTCAACAGTAACACATTCCAGAATCCCTGGTAGTGCAAAGGACATTTCATTTACAAGTTTACACCTATACAGTTCATCAATATACAGTGCAACACCACCACCCTTTTTTTGAGATCTGTTAATATGAAACATCTGCTATCCCTCTATTGCCATCAAAGAAGCCTGCTCTTCATTGAGTCAAGTTTCAGAGACTGCGGTAGTTGTAAATTTTCTATCTAGCTGTTTTAAATAGTCCTGAATCTGTGGAAAGTTTTTGTAAAGACTTCTGTCTTTAAAGTGTATTATTGATAGTTTTCCATCTACTTGCACTTGACTTTTTAATTGCTTTTCAGTGTAATATTCACAGTGATTATTAATACTATTAAAGAAGTGGTTGTCACGATCAATATCATTGTCTATCTCTTATAGTGTGTGTTCAGCATAATGAAATATTTTCAGAGTGTGAATTTCCTCTCTCTCTCTGTCAAATGACTTCCTCCAGTTGGGGATAATTGATGTCTACTAAAGTCAGTCATGAGGTTTTTTTTTTTGTTGTTTTTTTTTAAGTACATTATCATGTTATGTCACAAAAGGACTGATCTTGCCATGTGTGTGGTTATGGATTATCGTAGTCTCTTAATTTCTTAATCAATGTTCATCTATATTTATTTAAGTCAGTGAGATCTCTAATTATTATGGCCTTTTCTTCTTCAGGTGTTCCATTTAGTTTAATCCAGACTCTACAGTTTATTGTCCATGTTGCCTGTACCTTGTTTTGTCTTTTCAACATCCGTGCTTGCCGTGCTATTTCAGCATTAGTCTTTGTTAAATGTTCATTTAAGTAAACTTCTGTTCCCCGCAGCTTTCTGGCCTGCCTCAGTATTTCATTTTTTACCTTTCTGTTCACAACTGATTTCTGGGTAGAGTATGGCAGGCTGAAATTGCATTTACATCAACCTTTATGTTTCTGCTTTCAATGAACTGAAGCACCTGGTTTTCAAAGGAGACTGATTCACTTGGGGGGGGGGGCTCCTCACCTTTCATTCCTGCTGTAGCATGAGCATATGATTGATATTTAATGTTTAGTCCACTAATGAGTAAATCATCCATATGGGTATATTGTTCAAGATCCTCGATGCGTCACTCCAAGTCTGCAATTTTTTTGTCTCTTTCCTTGATTGTTAATTTCAGCTCTCGGACTTCCTCCATTAGTCCTAATAATTTGGACTGCTGACTGGCCACTTTGGTAAGTTCTTCTGACATGAAGTTCAGAGAATTTTTTAATCTCTTCCATTTCCTCTTTCTTTGGTGGCATTTTTTTACTGACCTGATGATAGCAGGATTATTTCTGCTGGTGTTGCCGGTATCTGGTCCAGCTGACATCAGATCCAGCTGGGGCCTCAGCTAGCCCATCCGTTGCTAGCCCCGCCAGTTACTGCCGCTGTAGTTGAGCTCCGATCCAGCTGGGGCCTTGGTTAGGTCCTCCGCTCCTCCACTGTTCTCCGCCTCCTACCGCTGCTGTAGATGAGCTCCGATCCGGCTCCTGTCTAGCTGGGGCCTCAGTTAGTTCCTCCGCTGAGCCCCGTCACCCACTACCACTGTAGCTGAGCTCTGATCCAGCTCCTATCCAGCTGGGGCCTCAGTTAGCTCCTCCGGCCAGCCCCGCCGCTTACCGCCACTGCACTTGAGCTCCGATTCGGCTGGGGCCTCAGTTAGCTCCTCCGCTGAGCTCGGCCGCCTACTGCCACTGTAGTTGAGCTCCGATCCGGCTCCTATCTAGCTGGGGCATCGGTCCCTGCTGGTTCACTTCTTCCTGTCTGGATACACAGCTATGAGGTGAGAGCGACTTCACACCTCAGGAAGACTCATATCACTTTGAATGGGTGTGGTTTAAAGTAGTGTGTTCTATTCGGTCTTAGCTTCTCTGTGTCTTGCCTGGTGTGCAGCATTGGTGACCAGCCAACTATTTCAAATCTCCTGGGTCTCAGCTTGTCTGTGCCATGCCTGGCATGCAGTGTTGCTGACTTTGAGAGCATTTCGGGCTTCAAGTGACTCAGCACGTGCATTGCGCACTGCCACACATTTCCTGTCTATCTGTGCATCCCTTTTCTGTCATACCCTATGCTGGTGAAGGGTCTCCTTCTGTGGCAGGAATCATAGGACACTCCATTATAGGTAGGCAGGCATCATGAGTGAAGGTCTATATGACATCATAAAGACATCAAGGCCGGCATCAGAGGACACTACATCATAGGTAGCCAATCCTATTGTCTATATGATGGCATTTCCTGTGATGGTCTATATGACATCAAAAAGAGATCCAGGGAGGCATCATAGGACACTATATCATATGTAGCCAGTCCAATTGTCTATATGACGGCATCACCTATATGACGCCATTGCGAGTCCTATGTAGCCTGAGATCATAGGATCATCATAGGACATGAGGCAGTGATGTCCGATGATCGTGACTGACACAGATTTCTTAAATTTATAGTGATGATTCAATTCAATTCTATTCAACTTTATTTATATAGCGCCATTTCACAACAACTGTCATCTCATAGCCCTTTCAACCGTAGGGGAAACCCCCACAGTTGCAGAAAGACCCCAGCAATCAGACGATCCCCTGTGAGCAAGTGCTTGGCAATGGTGGAGAGGAAAAACTCCCTTTTAACAGGAAGAAACCTCCAGCAGAACCAGGCTTAGGGAGGGGCAGTCATCTGCTGCAACTGGCTGGGGGGTGAGGGGATAGAGAAGATGAAAAGAACAGACATGTAGAGAGCAAACAGCATGATGGGGACTCAGTCTATGGGAGAGAACAAATAGATGTTAACCCCTTGCACTCTGGTCAATTTCCCTAAAAACGCCAAAAAATAATGTGCCCAAATTAAATCCAAAGCTGTTCTTCAACCCTTTGCAGCATCTTCATGGGGTTGGTCTCATTTAAAAGAAAACACTTTGAATTTTTTGGCAAAATAGTCATAATCTCTCTAAGTGCTCCGGCCACTGAGTTACAGTCATCTAAACATAGTGAACTTGAAGAAAATAAATTTGGCCTGGATGTTTTTTTGGATACAAATGCTTGCAAATAACACACAGCTTCAGATCCGGGCTGGGAAATGCAACAGAAATGTAGAACCAAGTGTAATCCAGCTGAGGTCCAAATTTTGTAACAATACCACAAAAAATGAATATATTACACAGCTTTATACTCAGGTAGTTCCCAGGCGTTTTGGAACTGTGCCAAATTGTGCCAAATGGCACAGTTTGGAAAAATGTCTGTAACTTTTGGAATGCTTCAATGTAGAAGCTTCATTTTGGGCTCTAATGAAAGGTCACACTCAGGGCTGTGTCTGTGTGTGTGTGTGGGGAGGGGGGGTTGCCCCCCCCTCGCTACAGAGGATGGATATCGGCCATCGCTACATGACGGATTAGCCTCATATGGCGATGTGGGACAGCAGCTCAGTCACCGCGGCCTCCCCCCCCCCCCGCTACAGAAGAATAGCGGGGGGGCGGCATTCATGGTCTGGACGTGATGAACGAACCGTGTACCGCGGTGCACGAACTTCAGATTTTGTGCGCCGCACAGTTGTAATTTACCGATCGGTCAAAAGTCATTTTGGATTACAATTTTCAGGGATAGAGAATAATTTAGGTTATAACACCTTACCTCTTCACATCAGTGTCCTGGCGAACTTCTCTTCCTCACTGTCAGACGAACGTGACGCTGGTCCGCTCGTGGTTCTGGTCTTGCGACCCGATCAAAACATAATTCCATTATTGCGGTTTTGTGCTTCCATGATTGCGGTTTTTGGCGAACAATTTTTCAAAACAAATAACGGTAGTAATTAAAAAAAGACTGGCGAACGCATGTGTGTCACTCAGCCTTCGTCGTCAGCCTCCTTCGGTCTATGATGACCATGGAAGAAATCATAACGTCTACTCTGCTGGAACAAAAACAAAATAAGCACCGCCTGTGGCCGAACATGCCGATGCGCGAATGGCACTCCCTGTCACACAGGTTGCATTTGTGGGTGGTCTCCGTGCTGCTGGGTCTGTGGGGTTCTTCCTGCGGGTCCTTTTTTGATCTGCTGCAGCAGCCTCTCTTCACCCAGCCTTAAAAAAAAAACAGCTCGCGAACTTCTCTGCTTCAATTGGCTCACTGCATTCACAGCCTTGGTAGGCGGGTCCTTCTTGCTAGGTTTTCAGTCATTGATTCTTCAAGGTTTCAGAAACCCAATTCAAGGCTCTTATTAGTCAAATGAGAGGTCAATCAGATGAACTAATCTGTTCCCGGCTGTGTCTGCAGCTTTTATTTTCAGTGCGCGCTTGGACGCCATCACCATCTACATCATCAGCATCTCCATCATGCGTCCTAGAGCGCACGAGGGTGCACGAGAGCACCCTCGTGCACTCTAGGACGCAGAGACTTGCCCGCCCGCGGTACAACGGAGTGCAAGAAAAAAAGACCAGCAAAAAAAAAAATAAAAAAAAAAAATCATTGAGAGTGAAGAAAGGAGTGAGGCCCAGTGCAATTATTGGAGGTCCCCCGGCTGACTAAACCTATTAGCAGCATAACTAAGGGAGGGTTCAGAAACACATGATCCCTCCCTAATTGAAGGCTATGTCAAAAAGGAAGGTTTTAACCCTATTCTTAAAAACAGAGACCGAGTCTGACTTCCGAATCCAGATTGGCAGCTGGTTCCACAGGAGAGGAGCTTGATAACTGAAGACTCTCTCTCCCATTGTACTTTTGGAGATTCTAGGTATTACAAATAATCCTGCATTTTGGGAGCATAGTGCTCTGTTAAGATAATACGGTAGTATAAGATCTCTTACATAAAAAGGGGCCTGATTGTTTAGAGCTTTGTAAGTAAGAAGAAGGATTTTAAACTTAATTCTAAACTCTATGGGAAGCCAATCAAGGGAGGCCAGAACTGGAGAGATTTGATCTCTCTTTCTAGTACCTGTTAAAACTCTTGCTGCAGCATTTTGGATCAGCTGAAGACTTTTTAAAGATGTTTTAGAACAACCTGATAATAAAGAATTACAATAATCTAATCTAGAGCTAACAAAAGTGTGGCTCAGTTTCTCAGCATCACTCTTAAGACAAGATGTTCCTAATCTTGGCAATATTACCCAAATGATAGAAGGCAGTCTTATAAGCAAATTTAATATGTGAACTGAAAGACAGATCTTGATCAAAAATAATTCCAAGGTTCCTCACAGAGCTATTAAGAGAAAGAGTAACCGCATCCAAACTGAAAGTTTGATTTGGAAAGGTATTTCTAAGGTTTTTTGGACCAACAAGAATGATTTCAGTCTTATCTGAATTTAATAGCATAAAATTACAAGTCATCCAAGCTTTGATGTCCTTAAGACAGGCTTCTAACTGGGCTAATTGATTGCTATCATCTGGCTTCATTGACAGGTATAATTGTGTGTCATCTGCATAACAATGAAAATGTATATAGTGCTTTCTAATAATGCTGCCTAAGGGAAGCATATATAAACTAAAAAGAGTAGGGCCCAGCACAGATCCCTGTGGAACTCCATGACTGAGCTTTGAGTTGAAAGAAAACTCATTACTGACATGAACAAACTGGAACCTATCAGACAAATAAGATCTAAACCACTGCAATGAAGTTCCATTAAGTCCAACATAGTGTTCTAATCAATCAAGTAGAATATTATGATCGATAATATCAAAAGCTGCACTAAGGTCTAAAAGGACAAGTACAGAAACAAGTTCATTATCAGATGCGATGAGGAGGTCCCTAGTGACCTTCGCAAAGGCTGTTTCAGTACTATGATGGATTCTAAACCCAGAATGAAACTCTTCAAGTAAACAATTTCCCTGTAGGTGGTCAAATAATTGCGTAGTAACAACTCTTTCTAAGATTTTTGAAATGAAAGGGAAAATAGAGATTGGTCTATAGTTAGCTAAAGCTCCTGGATCCAGCATTGGCTTTTTGAGTAAGGGTTTAATTACAGCCGTTTTAAAAGCCTGCAGTACATGGCCTAAAGTTAATGAAGAATTGATTATATGAAGAATAAAGCTACCAAAAAGTGGGAAGACTTCTTTAAATAACCTGGAAGGCACGGGGTCTAAAAGACAAGTTGAAGGCTTGGATGAGGAAACTATTTTGTCTAACTCTAAAAGGTCAATTGGAGTAAACTCATCAAGACAGATATCAGTTGAAGGAGTTGTAGTAGTTATTGTATTTAAGTTAACGGTGGGAAGAATCTGATTGATTTTATCTCTGATGGATGAAATTTTATTATTGAAAAAGTTCATAAAGTCCTGACTAGTAAGCTCTAAGGGAATGCTCAGATTGACAGAGTCCTGACTCTGTCAACCTGGCTACAGTGCTGAAAAGAAACCTGGGATTATTCTGGTTCTCTTCTATTAATGCAGAATAATAACTTGTTCTAGCTTTTCTCAGAGATTCTTATATATATATATATATATATATATATATATATATATATATATATATATATATATATACGTAGTAGTAGTAGTAGATTAGTTTATTTGACAGGGACAGTGCAATAAACATAGACAATTAATCAAAGACAATCAATCTGATGTGTTGCACATAGAGTGTATAGCTATTAGCTAATTTGCAACTCTTGTCCCTGGATGGGCTTTAGAAAAAAGAATCAAGATAAAAATATACACAATAACCACATACATCAATGCAGAAAAATTATAAATACACAATTATAAATATTATAAATATTATAAATACACAAATATAACAGCCTGACTCACCTTTAACATAAATATTATAAATACACAAATATAACAGCCTGACTCACATTTAACACATATAACATAACTCACATTTGCCTATTTCAGGCCTTCCTCCCTCCGTCACTCACTATAAACAAACACATTTATTCCTTCCCTTCATTCACTCTCACTTTGCAGACAAATAATTCATACATGAGTACATTCTTGTTTATTTTTCAGCCAGTTTTTAACATTTTTAGTGAATGTTTTAAAGTCCGTTATTATTTTAATTTCATTTGGCATTGTGTTCCAGATGTGACTGCCCTTTATAGAGAAAGCTGTTTGTCCAAATGTGGTTCTGCGGTGGAATATTTTACAGTTATTGTTAACAGAACTCCTGGTGGCTCTGCTGCTGTCCTGTCTTTGGACGAAACCAGCAAGTGGCTCGGGTGCTGATTTATGGAAACATTTGAACGTTAATTTCAGAAGACAGAGGTCAATGAAGCTCTCAAAACTCAATAGGTTGTATTTTTTTAAAACATTACAGTGATGCCACCTAATGGGCTTTTTGTCCAAGATTTTTAGGGTTTGATTATATAATGAACCTATATGTCTTATTGTGGAAGGGGCTGCTTGAGCCCAGACTGTCAAACAGTATGATATATGAGAAAAAACCATAGAATGCATATACAGTGCAGCTGCTTCGTAAGGTATGTAATATCTAATTAATTTAAAGCAGTTCAGATTTTTTTTTACTGTTTTTGAAATTTTCTTTATATGAAGATTAAATTTGAGTTGAGGATCTAGTACAATGCCAAGGTATTTGAATTCTGTAGCTAAACTGATGTCATGATCATGTATATTAACTTTAAAATGTTGCAGGTTACATTTTTTGATTGAAAAGCACATTGAGACTGTTTTCTGAAGGTTCAGCAATAGATGGTTCTTGAGGAGCCACTCTTGGACATCAACCATACTTGTAGACAGTACATCTGCAGCCTGTGCTGGAGTCTTGGCAGCTGTGTAAATAACTGCATCATCTGCATAAAGTTGGCATGTTGCAGCTGAGCAGTGTAACGGCAAGTCATTAATAAAAATGCTGAAAAGTAAAGGACCAAGAATGGACCCTTGTGGGATACCCATGCGGTTGTTTAAAAATGAGGATTTATCCTGGTGAACTTTTACACACTGTTCTCTATTCTGGAGATAAGATGCAAACCATTCTAATGTATTTGGGGAGAAGTTAAAAGATACCATTTTGGATAAAAGCAAACTGTGGTTTACAGTATCGAAAGCCTTTTTGAGATCTAGAAAAACAGCTCCTACCACATTACCCCTGTCCAAGGACTGTTTGACGTTTTCAATAAGGCAACAATTTGCTGTTTCTGTTGAGTATCCTGGTCTAAAACCAAATTGATGTGGATGAAGAAGTTGACTGTCTTGTAAGTAGTCTATCAGCTGTGTAGCTACAACTTTTTCAAGAACCTTAGATAGGACTGGTAAGATAGAGATTGGGCGGTAATTGCATATATCGTCTTTACTGCCTGATTTATGAACTGGTATGACGACAGCTTTTTTCCAGCCAGATGGAAATGTACTAGACCTAATGGAGAGATTAATGAGATGAGTCAGTGGTTTGATTAATATTTTGCTGTGCATTTTGAGAAAGGAGGTGCTCATATTGTAGATATCACTAGTTTTTGAGTTTGACAGTGTTTTAACAATACCAGCAATTAACTTCTCATTTACCTCATCGATGTGAAAAGTATCTGTTGGGAGTATGGAATTTGTGTTGTTGAGCACATTTGGCAGCACAAAAATTTTTGTTAAGTCTTCCACAGAGCCCACAAAGTGTGAATTAAATTCATTTGCCAAAGTAGCCTTGTCACTGACGGTCTTGCCATTGATTCTAAGTTCCTTTACCCCCTTCTGATCGTTTTTTTTATTAGTTAAGTTATTTAAATGCCTCCATAGGGAACTGTTGTTACCCTTTGCATGATCTATCAGTTTATTGTAATAAGATATTTTTGATTTTCGCAGCTCATGTACCACTTTATTTCTTAAACTTTTGTACACAAGGTGATCATTTTGTAGTTTGGAGGTTAGTGATGTTTTCAGTGCATAGTCTCGCCTCTTCATAAGTTTTCTTATTTCATTATTTAACCATGGTAGGCTAATCTTCTGTTGTCTACTTTTAATTTGCTTTGAAAATTTTTCTATAGACTTTGTGATTGTTGCAGTTATAAAATTACAACAATCATCTACTTCACATGTTGCCATGAGCTGCTCCCAATTTTGATTCTCTAAGTAATGTTCAAACTCCTCATTTTTTGATTTGGGGATAATAAAATTTGATTTGTCAATATCGACTCCCCCAAAATACTGTAGTCGCTTTTTAGTAAGTTTCCTGACAGCAAGAACCATGTTATGATCTGAGAGACCAGTTACAAGATTATAGGTTCTGGTTATTCGTTCTGGTTTATTAGTAAATACCATGTCAATAAGTGTTCTGGATTGTTTGGTTATCCTGGTGGGTCCTTTGATGATTTGCTGGTAATTAAATTTAGTCATGAGGCTTTTCAGTTTTTGTTTGTCTTTTTTATCAGACCAGTTGATATTAAAGTCACCATGAATTATTGTTTCTCTGTTCTTCTCAAGTTGTTTAACCAGATCACTTAATTCATTATAAAAGGAAGAGTTGTGTGACGGTGGGTTGTACACTACTGCAATGTTGAAATTCATTACCGGAGAGAGACATACATTAACAGCTAAACATTCAAGTGAAGTATTCAAATCAACCAGTTGACATTTATATTTCTCTTTGATGTAAATTAAAACACCTCCTCCCCTCCCTACCTGCCTGTCTTTTCTAAAACACTGGTAGCCCACAATATCGATCATATTAGTGTCTATGTTACTGTGTAGCCAGCTATATATATATACTACGTATATATATATAGCTACGTATATATATATATATAGCTATATACGTATATACTGTATATATATATAAATTAAAAGATTTCTCCAAGCTAAATAGATTTCATCTAAATTAGTGGAGCGCCATTTTCTTTCTATTTGACGAGTCTTCTGTTTTAAGCTACGGGTTTCTGTGTTGAACCAAGGAGTTAGAAATCTCTGATTAGATTTTTTCTTTTTTAAGGGGGCCACCAAGTCTAGAGCCTGATGCAGAGAAGCTGTAACACTATCTACCATGCTATCAATTACAGAAGGAGCAAGCTGTCTATAGCTTATTTCCGTTGTGTTGACACATGGCATAGAGGAAACAATCTGCATAAATTTGGTAACAACATCATCTGAGAGGCATCTACTGTAGTAAAATTTTTCTTTAGGAGCCAAATAGTCAGAAATAGTAAAATCAAAGGTTTACAGACAATGGTCTGACAGTACAGGGTTATGAGGAGACACTACCAGATTTTCTGTTTCTATGCCATATGTCAGAACAAGGTCCAACGTGTGGTAGAGATAATGAGTAGAATTTCCTTCTTTCTGAGAAAACCCAATCAAGTCTAATATTGAATTAAATGCCACATTAAGGCAATCACTATCTACATCTACATGTATATTATAGTCCCCTATTATAATTATTCTATCTGATTTCAGCACTAAATCAGCTAAGAATTCAGCAAATTTGGATAAAAATTCTGAGTAGGTTGATGGAGGACGATAAACTATGGCAAATAAAATTGGGTTTTAACCTAAAATTGCTAAAGTGCCCAATTCTGAGGACCAGGCCCTCAAAGGAATTATAACATGTTTTTTGCTTTAAATTAACTAATAGTTTGGAATGGTAAATTGTTGCTACTCCTCCTCCACGACCAGAACTTCTGGGATTTTGACAGTTTAAATAACCAGACGGAGTTGATTCATTTAAACCAACATAATCCTCTTGCCCTAATCAAGTCTCTGTAAGGGATATTAAATCAGTCTGATGATCAATTAACAGATCATAGACTAGCAGAGACTTGGGAGTTAGAGACCTAATATTTAATAAACCACATTTGATTTTTAAATTATGAAGAGGAAGAGAGGCCAAATCATTCAATTTAGAGGCCTCATGTTTAATTTGAGTTTTACCACCTTTTTGTTTAATCCCTTTGGGATGCTTATACATTATATTTTTATTTACTTTGGAGGGAGCAGACAATGATTCTCTAGGGGGCTAAGTTGAGGGTTGGCGGATGAAAAGGAGCTGCAGAGATGCGTGTAAGACTGTGCTCTGCTTCCTGGTCCCAAGTCTGAGTTGTCAAGATTTTGGAAATTTGGATAAAAAAGATGCCAGAGTGCTAGATAAATGAGACACACCACCCAAAGTGGGATGGACACCATCCCGTCTAATAAAACCAGGTTTTCCCCAAAATGAGCTCCAATTGTCAATGTAGCCCACGTTGTTTGCAGGACACCACACAGACAGCAAGCGGTTGAAGGATGACAAGCGGCTAAACATGTCATCACTGGTCAGATTGAGGAGGGGCCCAGAGAATACTACTGAGGCAGACATTGTTTTTGCAAAGTCACACACCGATTCTACATTAAGTTTTGTGACTTCCAACTTCCGGAGATGGATGTCATTAATGCCAGCGTGAATAACAATTGTGGAGTATTTACAGTTACTTTTAGCCAGCATTTTCAAATGTGACTCGATGTCGCCTGCTCTGGCACCAGGAATGCAATTGACCATGGCCGCTGGAGTCTCTAGGTTCACGTTTCTGACTACAGAGTCCCCAATGATCAGAATTTTTTCCTCAGTGGGTGTGTCGCTGAGCGGGGAAAAACAATTAGAAATGTGAACACGTTGGTGGTTCACCGGGGCTTTGCAGCTAGGCTTCCTTCTCACATCACCCACCCAGTCTCCTCGCTGCTGAGGAGGACCGGAGGACTGCTAACAGGTTGCCCTAAGCTAGGGAGCTCTGCTGCAGTTAGGGGACATTGGTCAAGAGTAACTGGCGCAGACGGTGTTTCAGTGCAGTGGAGCCGGGATTCCAAATCAGACAACCTCACCTCGAGTGCCTCAAAAAGACAACATTTATTATATTTACCGTTATCACTAAAAGAGGCAGAGGTGTAGCTAAACATCTGACAGTGAGAGCACACCAGAGGAGGAGAGGAAGGAGAGCAATTAGCCATAGCTAGTGGCTAACCCGAAGCTAACAAAAACACTGATAAAAGGTGAACAGAAGGCTGAAGAGGGTGATTAGATGGCACTGAGTGCACACACAAGTGGAAGAGGCTTGATAAACAGAAATGAGAACTAACGGTAGATTGATATAAGTGGTTAAAATACAATTAAAAGCAAAATCCTCAGGAGAATGAGGAGAGCAAACCACACGGACAGACAGCAACACAAGAAGTGACGATACGTTACCACAAATGACGTTACCCAGCTTCCTAACAGCTGATGATGCTAGAGTGATGACTAGTGCATACCTGTGCATGCCTGTGCATGCCCATGCATGCCCGTAGAATCCACGTGTAAGAAAGTGTTTCTGCATGCATGTAGAAAGCAGGTGTAAGCAAGGGTGTAAGCAAGCACATCAGCACTAGTTCAGTGATGCCTGACTTTGATCTTTGATTGTGTCATTGCGAGTTCTACGATCTTTGATGATGTCATAGCGACTCCTATGATGACTGCATTTGATCTTTGATGACATCATTGTGAGTCCTATGATCTTTGCTGATGTCATCATGAGTCCTATGATCATGAGTGATGCCTGTGTTTGATATTTGATGATATCATAGCGAATCCTATGATTGTGAGTGATGCCTGCCTTTAATCTTTGATGTCCTATGATCGTGAGAGGGCATGAGTGATTCCTGACTTTGATCACTGATGATGTCATAACGAGTCCTATGATCATGAGAGATGCAGTCCAAGGATGTATATTTTTTTTTTTTCACAAAAGGAGATTTTATACATTAGAACATCATAGGACATTTCACACATTAGGAGTCGTTATACATAGGAACATCATAGGACATCATGTAGAGATCATAGAAACATCATAGGCAGTCCTTTGATCTTTGGTCATGACACACTGACATACACAAACGGAGACCTCCTTAAGCACTGGTGGCCGTCGGATGCAAAAGAGGACAGCTTCTGAAAGTCTGGAAGAAGTGGATATAATTGAAATAGGAGGAATGGAGATGAGAAGAGGAGAAGAGGAAGTTTGGGGTATGGTGGAGTCTAAAAGATGCAAATGTAGACATCAAGAAAAAAAAATTTTTTTAAAAAACCTAACCTTGATCCATCTGTTTTTAAAAACTTCAGGCCAATTTCTAAGCTTCCTTTTATTCTAAGCTTTTAGAAAAAAGTTGTTGCCAAGCAGCTCACTGACTTTCTGATTGAACATAATATTTTTGACAAATTTCAATCAGGCTTTCGTCAGAAACACTCGACAGAGACCGCTCTTCTGAGGGTGTCAAATGATATTTTAATATCATCAGATTCTGGCAAATGCTCTGTTTTAGTGTTATTAGATCTTACTGCAGCATTTGATACTATTGATCATTTTATTTTGTTACAAAGGCTCAGAGATTGGGTAGGTATTTCTGGAAAAGCTCTGGATTGGTTTTTCTCCTACCTTTCTGGTAGGAGCTTTTCCGTGGCTGTTGGCTCTTATTCATCTGACTCTTCTCCTTTAACCTGTGGGGTGCCTCAGGGTTCTATTCTGGGTCCACTTTTATTTGCCCTATATATGCTGCCACTTGGTTCTATTATCAGCAGATTTAAAGGTGTGTCTTATCACTGCTACGCTGATGATTTACAGCTACTTTTCTCTTTTAAGCCTGACCATGTTGACAATTTAAAAATTATTCATGATTGTCTGTCTGCAATCAAGGACTGGATGTGTAGTAACTTTTTGCAACTTAATGCTGATAAAACTGAAGTCCTTATTTAGCACCTGATAATCTAATTCCTAAGTTGGTTAAATAACATTGGTTAATTAAGCTCTAACGTACGGTCTAATCTAAAAAATCTTGGTATCATTTTTGATCAATCAATGAGTTTTGATCAGCATGTCAAATCTCTGACCCGGAGTTGTTTTTTCCACCTTAGGAATATATCCAAAATTAGGTCATTGGTTTCCTACACTCAGTTAGAAATCATTATTCATGCCTTTGTTTCTTCACATTTGGACTATTGTAATGCTCTTTTTACATGTCTTAGTAAATCCTCTTTACACCTCCTACAGTTAGTCCAGAATGCTGCTGCAAGATTACTAACTAGGTCCAGTAGATTCTGTCATATCACTCCTGTTTTGGCCTCCTTGCATTGGCTTCCTGTAAATTATAGAATTGATTTTAAACTTCTTGTTCTTACTTACAAAGCCATTCATGAAGAGGCACCTTTTTATATTAGTGACCTGCTCTCTCTACACCAGCCCAGCAGGTCTCTCAGGTCTTCTCATCAGAATCTATTGGCAGTTCCTAGTACTAGGCTCAAAACCAAAGGTGATAGAGCCTTTGCTGCTGTTGCTCCCAGACTGTGGAACTCCTTGCCTTTTGAACTTAGATCTGCACCTTCCATTGGTGTTTTTAAGAAGCAACTAAAGACCTACCTTTTTAGCCTGGCTTTTTAACTGTGCCAATTGTATTTTTATGTGCTTTTATTGTCTACTTTGTTTTACTGTTTTATGTGCCTGTGTTTTTATTTTGTTTTTTTACCATGTTAAGTACTTTGTGACTCTGTCTGTGAAAGGTGCTCTATAAATAAACTTATTATTATTATTATCAAGACGCTCAGTCAAGACCGTTATCAAGTGCTAAGGAATCGGAGGATGAACGGTCCCGGAATGAATGGAAGGAGTGTAAAATAATCATTAAACTTACTCAGGAAGGGGCATCATTTCATGAGTGGAACCCAATTAAGCTCACAAATGCAATGAATGGGTTACTTGGAGAAGTTTTAAATGCAAGGGTTTTTCATGGTGGTTCGTTGCTGGTTGCATGTACAGAGAAATGTTAAACAAGGAAAAGATACCAGAGTCACTAAGATGGAGGTGAAAATGTGCAGTGTTCAGTATTGGAAAGAAATATGGCAATGAGAGGAGTGATATCGGGCATTTCAATGGCTGTCTCAACTGATGAAATAATGAGGAACTTAACTGGAGCAAAAGTGATGAAGGTACAGAGAGTAAAACATTTACTGATTCACAGGATATTTAGTGAATACTTGTTGTGAATAGCAAAAATATATTCAAATTGTGGAAGCTTTAGGTGTAATTTAAAGGTTTTTCTGCTATTCTTCATTCTTTGTTTTTCAACAAGAAAGGGAAAGCATTCACATTTTTTATTAGCTTTCACTAGGAATTAGATTTGCCAAATTAACAAAGAATCACAACATCGCCATTACCTTTCAATTTAATAAATCCTTGGTGACATATGCAATATGTAATAAATTAATAAAAAACTATAATTCACTTGTGTTTCTTAACATTACGCGTTATAATAAACAGTGGGATAAACAACTGGGATAAACATTTAAGGGACACAAAATAATGATGATAACTGGAACGTTAGTAAAATCAGTTTATGAGGTGATAAAATTTGCACTCCTGTTGATGTAAATACTGGCGTAAGAACGGGGAAGCTGTGAGGTTTCCCCAAATTTTTCTTTGCAGGATGGCACCGAGGTTTGATCTTTGTGGGAGATGGGAGGAGGCCAGACAGTGGGTGTGGGTGATGGGCTCATTGGCTTGAAGGTGGGCAACAGTGACCACAGTGGAAAGGACCTCTCAGTTGATAAGCATTTTTTGAAGCTAAGTAGAACAAATGACATTGCAAATGACATAAAGCGTAACAATTTAAATGAATGTGACTTTAAAAATGTAGTGTTCATATGTCTTCACACTGTAGGATACATTTGATGCCACTCATCACATAATGGTGTGACAATATCACATTTCAGAAATGTGACAGTAATAAGGAATGTGTTTTCCCAGTGCTCAGTCATGGCCGAGCTGGGCCTCAGGACTACAGTCCACCCCATAATTTACCAAGGAATATACAAAATGAGGCATTCCTTGTATAAAATTAAGCCAAATTCTAATTAGGCAATATGTCCACCTTTCCATTCACTGAAGGAATGTGGTACAACCTTTTACAAGGATTCATTTACACAAATTCAACCTGTCTGTGTCCAATTGGACAGACAGATGTGATCTAAGTGACTAACTCAGAATGATCACTTTAAATGCTAAATCACATCAAATCTGCATATACAGCTATATTATTTTTTAGACTAAGTCAAGAGACGACACACATCGAAGAAGCTATGTCTATTGAAACCTCATTTTGAAGGAGCTATACTACTCACAAATTTTCATCTAAATTAACTGTGTGTAACACATAAAAGTGGTAACACGCTTCCTTCATTGCAAATGACATAAAGCATAACAATTTAAATGAATCTGACTTTAAAAATGTAGTGTTCATATGTCTTTACACTGTAACCTGCAACATTTTAAAGTTAATATACATGATCAAGACATTGGTTTAGTTACAGAATTCAAATACCTTGGCATTGTACTAGATCCTCAATTCAAATTTAATCTTCATATAAAGAAAATTTCTAAAACAGTAAAAAAAAATCTGAACTGCTTTAAATTAATTAGATATTACATACCATACCAAGCAGCTGTACTGTATATGTATTCTATGTTTTTTTCTCATATATCATACTGTTTGACAGTCTGGGCTCAAGCAGCTCCTTCCGCAATAAAACATATAGATTCATTATATAATCAAACTCTAAAAATCTTGGATAAAAAGCCCATTAGGTGGCATCACTGTTATATTTTAAAATAATACAATCTATTGAGTTTTGAGAGTTTCATTGACCTCTGTTTTCTGAAATTAATTTTCAAATGTTTCCATAAATCAGCGCCAGAGCCACTTGCTGGTTTCATCCAAAGACAGGACAGCAGCAGAGCCACCAGGAGTTCTGTTAACAATAACTGTAAAATATCCCACCGCAGAACCACATTTGGACAAACAGCTTTCTCTCTAAAGGGCAGTCATATCTGGAACACAATGCCAAATGAAATTAAAATAATAATGGACTTTAAAACATTTACTACAAAGGTTAAAAACTGGCTGAAAAATAAACAAGAATGTACCCATGTATGAAATGATTGTCTGCAGGGTGAGAGTGAATGAAGGGAAGGAATGAATGTGTATGTTTATAGTGAGTGACGAAGGGAGGGAGACCAGAAATAGGCAAATATGAACCAGGTTTTTATATTGTGTATTTATAATCTTGTTTGCATTGATGTATGTGGTTATTGTTTATTCTGTTTTCATTTTTTTCTTTTCCTTATCCTTCTTTCTTTTTACCTGTTTCTTCTTTCTAAAGCCCATCCAGGGACAAGAGTTGCAAATTAGCTAATAGCTATACACTCTTTGTGCAACACATTAGACTGATTGTCATTTGATTAATTGTCTATGTTTATTGCACTGTCCCTGTCAAATAAACAAATAAAATAAATAAAAAAGTAAAAGACACTACCTATCAAGCAGATACCCTGTAACTTTGCTGCATGTGCATCTCCGTTCATCAAAAGGGGGGTACCAAAGAAATTAATAATCAAAAAATAATTAGCAATCCTCAGAAAAAAAAATATATAATACATCAAAATTATCAATAGATGATCAATAATGAAGAGAAAAAATATAAATGAAACCACTTGGTAATGAAATCACAACATTCAATAGGAGAAGTTAAAAAGTTACATCAATAAATTTCCAGATATTTAAGAAAATATCTGCAGATTATTGTAAAGGAAATATCATGTTTATGAGAAACAAGGTGAACTGATAAGGAAGAAAACTATGCAAATTTATGGGAAAAGTTCCAAATGTCTAAGAAAAGTACAACTTGTGCTGAATTTATGTTTACTGTGGGACTTAATTTAGAATCTAATACAAAGACAATACAGATTCTTACTCAATCAAGAGAACAATGCTTTAGGGAGCTCAAAGCAAAATAATTTGATCCTCCCTGCATAAACTTAGTTTTGTTTTGTTTTTTGTTTGTTTTTTTTCAAAACCTTTGCATGGATCTCATTGAACTAAATTAGAGTGAAGGTAAAAATGTTTAGAAATTATTTACACACTTACTGAATATACAAAGGCTTTCCCCTACACTAATTTAAATATTGCTATGGTGACACTGAAACCCTCAACTGAAACAATATCAAGATTTAAAATAGCTGAAAAGATTTACTTAGATAATGGAAATGGATTACACTTTGTATACTGAGCAACATTAAAAACGCATATTGTTTTTGACTATTATTTTTAATTTCATTTTAACAACAAGTGGACATATAAATTGTGCAATAAGATTCAGTAGGCTAAAAATGACTAGTGTCCATGGATTCAATGCATGGCAGACAGTTTGTACACAAGTTTCTGAGCATTGTTCAAGGAGTCCCCTTTGTTCAGTAACGAGTGTGTCCACCTCCTGCACTGTGAACTGCTTCACATCGTCTGGGCATCGAGGAAATCAATCTGTTGATTTGGTTTTGTGGAATAGCCTGCCATTCCTCCTTCAGGGCAGCAAAAAGCGCAGCTTTGGTCAACGGAGGTGGGTGTCTGTCTCAGCCTGCGATCCAGAACATCCCACAGATGTTCAATAGGGTTGAGGTCTGGCGAGTCTGATGGCTCCCACCATCTCCGCCACTCGTTGTTGCTGCATTCCCGCTTGAAGCATGCCTATGGCTTGGTCACGTAATGCTTGCGTAAGGCACGGCATCATTACTGCGTACAAGGAAGGCGTTTTGGAACCCGCATTTTTATAGGCACACTTGTTATTGAACACTCCGGTATTCAAAACTCACGTCTCTGTGAGCTTTTATGCAGAACCGACGAGATCTCCGTTATCACTCAAACGCAAACCGGCGGAGTTCGATAATGTTTTGACGCGTGTGGTGTACAACTTGTCAACATTTTAGGCTCAACAACAGTTACAGGTGTTTCAGAACAAAAACTTATTAAATTTAAAATAAATACGCTGTCATAAACTTTATGCGTTTTTAAAGTTGGTCAGTATAAATCAACTCATGTCACATTTAAGTGCAGTTCCTAAATTATTAGTACCAAACATTTGTCTAGGAAACTAATTAGCTTACCATCAACAATCTACAAGATTAGTATAATATACAAATAAGAAAAATAGGGAAATTGTGAATGACAAACCCTATTATTGAAGCCATTTAACTTAGGTGATGAGGAAGGGTTTCTGGGTGATTATATGCAAAGAATGACAACTGGCAGCGATGTCATCCATACTGCCCTTCCCAGGAGGGACCATGTGATGAAGGAACCATGGGAGGTGCACCCATCCCTTGAGCAAACCAGGGGATCTGGTCATCAAAGAAAACTGGACCAAAACTCCCTGGCAAGGAAAGCACAAAGGTTATCCTGCTGACCTAAACAGCCGCGGAAAGTGAAGGACGTGGCACTTGGGTGCATCTAATGTTTTACACCACCTGCAACCCTCAGCAAGAGACTGTTATATACTGTATGTATATATATATACAGTATATATATATATATATATATATATATATATATATACACTACCGTTCAAAAGTTTGGGGTCACTTAGAAATTTCCTTATTTTTGAAAGAAAAGCACTTTTTTCAATGAAGACAACTTTAAACTAATCAGAAATACACTCTATACATTGCTAATGTGGTAAATGACTATTCTAGCTGCAAATGTCTGGTTTTTGGTGCAATATCTACATAGGTGTATAGAGGCCCATTTCCAGCAACTATCACTCCAGTGTTCTAATGGTACAATGTGTTTGCTCATTGCGTCAGAAGGCTAATGGACGATTAGAAAACCCTTGTGCAATCATGTTAGGTCTGCAATGCTGTAATTGCTGCAAATGGAGGATTCTTTGACGAAAGCAAAGTTTGAAGGAAAAAATTATTATTTCAAATACAAATCATTATTTCTAACCTTGTCAATGTCTTGACTATATTTTCTATTCATTTTACAACTCATGGTAGTAAATAAAAGTGTGACTTTTCATAGAAAACACAAAATTGTCTGAGGTGACCCCAAACTTTTGAACGGTAGTGTTGTAGGAGTCAAGAATTGACAAGACTGGGTGTCTTTCCAGTATCTTCTTTAATTGTCTCACATCCTACGTCCTCTCTCTCAGTCAGAGTAAAAAGAGACAGAACGCAGTCACTCACATCCATTTATACACACCTCCAATACTACATCACATACAAAGTCACACACTTCAGTTACATTCTCCCATTTGCATTATAAAACTCCAGAGTCCTTCTGTTCTCCTGTCTGACCCCAGATGGTCAGACGCGAGGGATCCTCTCCTTTCTCTCGAGCCGTAGGTGGTCCAGACGTATTGTCCTCTTGAGGTGTGATGTCAATACGCATTGCCAGCCTAAAGTCTCTCTAGGCTGAATTCAAGCATGCATCCATGTGAGTCACATACATTTACAATTATGGACGCCACATCACTCCCCCTCCCACGCGAAAGACTGGACATACACCTACAGCATCATCCCCCCCCACAGATTCTTACAGCACAATCCAACAGTCTGATCAAAACCCACATCACTCTACCTGTCGTCTAGGTTTCAATCTTCTCCCGAATCTGCTGTACACAGGTCTCACAGCCTGTGCCGGGCCGTCCTGCTGTGAATCTGTGGAATGAGGGGGAGAAGGGTTATTTGCCCCTTGCGGGGGGTCCCCCCCCCGGGAGGCCTGCCGCGTTGAGGCACGCCCACCGGCCGTACAGACTCGTTATGCAACACAAAAGCAGGTTTTGATCTATCAATACTGATCGTCTCCCTCCTGCCCCCCAAATCTAGCACAAAATATTTCTCCCCGGTCTCCAGCACTCGAAATGGACCGTCGTAAGGTGGGCGGAGGCTGTGACGCTGAGCATCATGTCTGACAAAAACAAACTCTGCTTTTTGTAAAGCTTTGGGCACAAACACCCGCGGAAAAGTGTGATGAGCGGGGCCCGGGAGCATTTCCGCTCCCGTGTTACTCAGAGGTCCCCGGACCGGGGGGGGGCCCTGGTGCCATATGGTCTGGCAAGAACTCGCCGGGCAGCCTGAGAGGTTGCGCTAAAACCAACTCTGCTGGTGAGGCATCTAGGTCCTCTTTGAGTGCCGAACGCAACCCTAATAAAACCCACGGTAGTTTGTTTACCCAATCTGTGTCCGTTAGCGACGCTCTGAGGGCTGCCTTCAAAGACCTGTGAAAACGCTCGCATAAACCGTTGGCCTGGGGATGATAAGCGGTAGTGCAGTGTACTGCCGCTCCTAAGCCGCTGGCCACTGCTGACCACAGTTCCGACGCAAATTGAGGTCCCCTATTGGACGTAATATCTGACGGAACCCCAAAACGCGCTACCCAGGCTGTTAAAAAGGCGCGAGCCACCTCTGCCACTGTGGTCGATGTTAACGGGACCACTTCCGGCCAACGTGTGGTCCGGTCCACCATCGTCAAGAGATGTGTGAACCCTTGAGATGGCGGTAGGGGCCCCACGAGGTCCACGTGCATATGATCGAATCTCCTAGCCGGAATGTGAAACGGTTCTAAGGGTGCTTTGGTGTGCCTGTGGATTTTGGCCCGCTGGCAAGCCATGCAGGCTTTAGCCCACTCCTTCACGTGCTTGCGCAGGCTCGGCCAAACAAACTTCTCTGCTACCATTTTCACCGAAGCACGTACTCCCGGGTGCGCTAGGGAGTGCACGACGTCAAAAACGCGACAGCGCCACGTGGCCGGTACCACCGGTCGCGGTCGCCCGGTGGAGACATCGCACATTAGAGGGGGTGAAACAGCTTGTAAAGTTTTTTGCTCCAGCCTTAACCCTGTTGGTCCAGACAGGAGCGCGCGCACGTCCGCATCTTCGCTCTGCTCCGCCGCCATGGCTGCATAATCTATTCCCACATGGACCGGAGCCGCATGCGCGTCCGCGCTGTTACCGCGCTCTGGGTAAGCGGCCGCGCACCCCTGCTCCGCGTGGACGGGTGCTATTACCGCGCGTGACAGACAGTCTGCCACTACATTGAGTTTACCGGTCACATGCTGAATATCGGCCAGCTGTCTCTGCTGCCGCCCTGACCACAGTTCTGAAGTTTTGGACATCGCAAAAGTGAGCGGTTTGTGGTCGACAAACGCGGTGAAATGCCGCCCTTCCAGCCAGAACTGGAAATGGCGAATGGCTAAGTGGAGCGCCAGGAGTTCCCTGTCAAATGCGCTGTATTTCCGCTCGGGCTCACGCAAGGACCTGCTGAAAAAAGCGAGAGGTTGCCAAACTCCGGCGACCTGCTGCTCTACCACGGCCCCTATCGCTACCTCTGACGCGTCTGTGGTTAGCGCTATGCGAGCTGCCGGGTCTGGGTGCGCCAGCAGTGCTGCGTCCACGAGTGCTTTTTTTACCGCTGTGAACGCGCGCTCCCGCTCCGGGGACCATTTGATCACATTGGCAGGCTTCTGTTTTTTAAGCGCGGTGTATAGCGGTTGCATGAGTTGCGCTGCGCGGGGTATGAAACGGTTATAAAAATTCACCATCCCCAAAAATTCCTGCAACGCTTTCACTGTCTGTGGCTGGGGAAACTCAGCCACCGTGCGCACTTTTGCCGGCAGAGGAACTGCTCCCTCTGGTGAGACACGGTGCCCCAGAAAATCAATTTGCGCTGCGCCAAACTGGCACTTGGCCGGGTTGATTATCAACCCCTGTGTTTCCAACTTTTGAAAAACTGTAGTGAGGTGTTTTTCGTGTCCCTCCTCTGAGGCGCTGGCTACTAAAATATCGTCCAAGTAGACAAAAACAAACGGAAGGTCGCGCAGCACTGCGTCCATCATCCGTTGAAAGGTTTGCGCGGCGCCTTTAAGGCCAAAAGGCATGCGTAAAAACTCAAAAAGTCCCAACGGGGTTATTACTGCTGTTTTGGGAATATCCTCTAGTCGAACTGGGACCTGATGATAACCGCGGACCAGGTCTATTTTAGAAAAAATGCGCGTTTTTGCCAGGTGCACTGAAAAATCCCGGATATGTGGAATCGGGTAGCGATCCTGAGCTGTGGCATTGTTTAACCTGCGATAATCACCGCAAGGTCTCCACGAGCCGTCAGCCTTAGGCACCATATGCAGGGGGGAAGCCAAAGCGGACTTCGAGCGGCGAATTATGCCCAACCTTTCCAGGTTGGCGAACTCCTCCTGTGCCACGGAGAGCTTAGCTGCATCCAAGCGCCGAGCTTTAGCAAAAACTGGTGGGCCACTCGTGGTTATGAAGTGCTCCACCCTGTGTTTCGCCACCTTAGCTGAAAAAGTGGGAACTGTGAGTGCTGGAAACTGGTGTAGGAGAGTGTGAAACTTACCACCTGCTGCGGCGACGTTGGTCTGTACTGGCGGCGGGCACACCCGAGCTGCACAAGGGATAGAACAGAAAGAGAGTGCATTTACTAGGCGTTTGTTGGCCAGATCAACTAACAAACCGTGTGAACACAGAAAATCAGCACCTAACATATTGAAGCTCACTGCCACTACGATGAAGTTCCACTCGTAAGCGCGGCCGTGGAAGGACAGAGACAAGGTTCTCTCTCCGTAAGTCTTGATGCTGGAGCCGTTGGCCGCTGTTGCTCCATCTCCGCGGGGTCCAGCTAGCCGATCTGCATAAGTTGCTGTGATGAAGCTCCTCTGGGCTCCGGTGTCCACGAGGAATTGCTGCCCGGAGCCCGCGTCTGTCAGATAAAGCAGCTTGTTCCGTTCGCCGAGAGTGGAAGCTGCTAATGACTCCCAGCCCTGTTGTTTCCCCGCTTTTTGAAACTGCACGGCGGGATACATCTGAGCGCCTTCTCGGCGAAGCGTCGGTGGTAATAGCTGAGGCTGTCATCTCCCCTGGCTCGGGATCTCGCCACCGCCGTCGTCGCTGGGGTGGGTTCTGCTTCCCCTGGCTCCACACTGCCCCCAGCCGCCGCGCCGAGGTCTACCGCTGCCACGGAGGTCTCTTGCTTGTCGCAGGCGTTGAGGAGCCGCTCCGCCACCTGGGCCAGCTCGCAGAAGTCCTGCTGGTTCACACATCATCTGCTGGACAGGGGACCTCTCGTGTGCGCTGGGAGGGTCCTCAGGAAAATGTGCTTGAAGAGGAACGCGTCGTTGTCCGTCCCGATCATGTGTAGCATGTCCTCCATGAGGACAGTCGGCCTGCGTCCACCTCTGTCACGCAGGTCCAGCAGCTGCCTGGCCCTTGCCTCGGGCGATGGCACGAAGCTCCTGATGAGGGTGGCTTTCAGCGCGTCGTATTTGCCAGCAGCGGGCGGCTGCTGCACCAGGCTCCGCACACACCGAGCTGTGCGGCTGTCGAGTCTCGCGATGACATTATGAAACTTAATGTCGTCCGCTGATACTCCCCCGAGTAGGAAGCGCGACTCCACGTACTGGAACCATGAGTGTGGGTCATCGTGCCAAAACTCGGGGAGCTTAATCAGGCTTGTGCCCCTGCGGGCAATTCCCGGTGAATCAAGGTCTGAGCGGCTGTCTCCCGGTTCTTCCATGTCGACACGAAGCTGTCTTCCAGCCTCAGCGTGCTCAGATTCATGTATAGGTCACCAGTGTAGGAGTCAAGAATTGACAAGACTGGGTGTCTTTCCAGTATTTTCTTTAATTTTCTCCATCCTACGTCCTCTCTCTCAGTCAGAGTAAAAAGAGACAGAACACAGTCACTCACATCCATTTATACACACCTCCAATACTACATCACATACAAAGTCACACACTTCAGTTATATTCTCCCATTTGCATTATAAAACTCCAGAGTCCTTCTGTTCTCCTGTCTGACCCCAGATGGTCAGACACGAGGGATCCTCTCCTTTCTCTCGAGCCGTAGGTGGTCCAGACGTATTGTCCTCTTGAGGTGTGATGTCGATACACATTGCCAGCCTAAAGTCTCTCTAGGCTGAATTCAAGCATGCATCCATGTGAGTGACATACATTTACAATTATGGACGCCACAGTGTGTATATATATATACGTATATATATATATATATATATATATATATATATATATATATATATATATATATACTACCGTTCAAAAGTTTGGGGTCACTTAGAAATTTCCTTATTTTTGAAAGAAAAGCACTGTTTTTTTCAATGAAGATAACTTTAAACTAATCAGAAACACACTCTAATATCTAATATACATTGCTAATGTGGTAAATGACTATTCTAGCTGCAAATGTCTGGTTTTTGGTGCAATATCTACATAGGTGTATAGAGGCCCATTTCCAGCAACTATCACTCCAGTGTTCTAATGGTACAATGTGTTTGCTCATTGCGTCAGAAGGCTAATGGATGATTAGAAAACCCTTGTGCAATCATGTTAGCACAGCTGAAAACAGTTTAGCTGGTTAGAGAAGCTATAAAACTGACCTTCCTTTGAGCAGGTTGAGTATCTGGAAAAAATTATTATTTCAAATACAAATCATTATTTCTAACCTTGTCAATGTCTTGACTATATTTTCTATTCATTTTACAACTCATGGTGGTAAATAAGTGTGACTTTTCATGGAAAACACAAAATAATTGTCTGGGTGACCCCAAACTTTTGAACGGTAGTGTATATATATATAGTTGTGGGTGACCCCCACAACAGACTGGGACAAGCAGAGCGCTCAGCTGGAGCAATTAGCAGAACAATGAGATGTGTGTATTGAGATCAATAGGCAACTTCTCTTTGTCTAGCTCTTTCCTGCCAGTATCTGGTTGATATGTGTGACTCAAATGCAGGTGTTCATGCTTCCTGTTCTGTATTGTGATGCAAATGTGCCTTTCATGTATTGTCTGTAGTGGGGTATTTAAATGGCATATCACTCTGTAACTCCCTCTCTCTCTCTGACCACTGCTTCTGACTACACGCATTCTGTGTCTCCTGACGAGAGCCTCCAGGCCTGCTCCGGCGCACCTTCACGGCACTGGAGTGGGTGTTGTGATGGCGGTATGATTAATAAACTCCCTCAAAAACTCTCAGTTCGCTCCTTATTATTTCATGCCCCCACATTCGTGACCCCGAGAAAGCACACGCTTTGTGCAACGCAACCTTCTGGTCTGGACAGCCACATTGGTGACCCGACAAATTCAAGAACACGCTGGCAGCTCCCGGCAGTGACTCTCCGACGACAAGCGAACGCAGCAGCCTGGCGCAAATGATCTTCCCTCCCTTCTGCTACAGGGAGACCTCGACGCAGAGCCACCACCAGGTGAACTCTCCGGAGATCATCCACGACTGGGAATGCTGCAGAAAGCGTCATGGTGCGACCCTCGCCTGAGATCGGGACATCCACGCTGGACCGGCCGAGGGACACAGAACGTTTTCTCCCTCTCACCACTCCTCCTCCCTCTCACCGCTCCAACGCATCTACACGAGCCCGAGGGACAAAGATCGTCTACTCCCTCTCACCGCTCCAGCACATCTGAACAAGCCCGAGAGACAAAGATCGTCTACTCCCTCTCACTGCTCCTACGCATCTACGAGAGCCCGAGGGACAAAGATCGTCTACTCCCTCTCACCACTCCAACACATCTGCATGAGCCCGAGGGACAAAGATCGTCTACTCCCTCTCACCGCTCCAACGCACCATGGTGATCTACAGCAACAGCTTCAACAGGGATGACCATCGGCGCCGACAGCGCTGATCTCCAGCAAGCTCCCTGACCCTGACTCGCCTCTACAGCGGACCTGCCATGCACCGAACCTCGCACGGACACCGGGGGCTTACAAGGACAGCGCACCACGCACGGGACAATAACGGCTCCACAGACCGCCACCGTCCTTCGCCGCTGCACACAGAACCTTCAGGGCTGCTCACACACCTGAAGCACGCACGCAGCTCGCTCACAGGATTTTGTATGGATCTCAGTCACGGTGCACAAAGGGAATTCAGCAGTCAGCTGTCCTCGAGGGCTTTAGGGCTGCGTGCGCGCACCTAAAGCCAACACGCCAAGTCCCTCACATAGATGCAGCTCCTTTTTTCTCACAGCCGCTAAGCAGCCTTGCAGCTCTTGTTTTTCTTCATAGCTGCGAGAGGAGTCAGAGACAAATTTTTCTTCGCACAGCCGCTGTGGACCTCAGCCACGTTCAATGGGACAGCCCCTCAACATCGCGGATCCACAGGCAATTTTTGCGAGGCCCAGACAACTTCGGCCGGCACTTGCTACCCCACCCCCCTCCCTCCACCTCCTCGGCACAGAGCCTTCCCCGCAGCTCGCTTCCAAAGCCGGACTATCGAGGCCTCAGCTCCCCGCTGAGCCCTCTGGGGGGGGAGTACTGTGGGTGACCCCCACAACAGACTGGGACAAGCAGAGCGCTCAGCTGGAGCAATTAGCAGAACAATGAGATGTGTGTATTGAGATCAATAGGCAGCTTCTTTGTCTAGTTCTTTCCTGCCAGTATCCGGTTGATATGTGTGACTCAAATGCAGGTGTTCATGCTTCCTGTTCTGTATTGTGATGCAAATGTGCCTTTCATGTATTGTCTGTAGTGGGGTATTTAAACGGCATATCACTCTGTAACTCTCTCTCTCTCTGACCACTGCTTCTGACACACACATTCCATGTCTCCTGACGAGAGCCTCCGGGCCCTCTCCGGTGCACCTGCATGGCGCTGGAGCGGGTGTTGTGATGGTGGTATGATTAATAAACTACCTCAAAAAACTCTCAGTTCGCTGATTATTATTCCATGGCGCCACATAGTATACTTATTTGGGAAAAAAGAAAACAACAAATGATTGTTTAACTGTTTTTCTATGCAAGTGGCAGCTGATGACTTGGCATCCAGTAACAACCTCTGCTAATAGAGAAGCAGGCTGTTTGTTTATCATGCATTACAAGGGGAAACAAAAAATACAAGGGAAAGAAAAGTGTGGTTAGTGTTGTGACCTTATCATCCTCATCATCCTCTAGTAATACTTAATATTGGTTATTGAGTTGTTCCAATGCTTATGCAGTGTAGAGAATTGTTATGTTTGCTCCTTAATAACACTAACAGGTAGGCAAAATACCTTTATTGATAAAATAATGCCGCTACTACAGGCTGTTTTGTTTTTTTAAGAAAGGCTATATACAGAAATAACAGCAAACTTCATTTTGAATCACACCTGACACAACACATCACTCCACTGATTAGAAACATGATGACACTCCTTACTCTGTGAATGCAAGGTTAATTTCATCGGGGAACTCCTCTTTTTGAAGTGGGGATGTCCCCTTTCCAACAGCTTAACGCTCTCTGAGTATGCAATGGCTTACAGTGCGTCTCTCCCCTGTACTACTACCCTGCTTGACGAACGAAGCAAGCAAGTGTTATACCAAGGATCTACATTGTCAAAGGTCATTGAGTCATTGGGTGTATTCACATTTGGCTGGACACTGGGCAGATCTGTGTACCCCGTTCTGGCAACTGACCGTGTCCTCATCATGTTGCAAGGGCAGGTGGGCAGAGTGAAGAGGGATGCTTTTCTACCACAGTGCCATTTATGAAGCATGAATCCAATCTCAGGTGAAAAGTACAGGAGTGAGGTTTTTGTTCATTGATCCTTTGAGTGAGCGTGGAAACAAAACACCTTAGGGATTAAAACACTTAATTGTAGACTACAATTATTTACAAAATTATAACAAAGGATAGAATGGTCCTTGATCGACTAATTACCACCCGTAGGGGTATGTGCCCTACTATAGGAGATTATTGTTCTACTTCTATCCATGAAAATGATGCAAATGGTCAAATTAATACCTCAGATGCTCATAGAAGTTAGTGTTTCTCTTAATGGAGAAGTCTCATCATAAACTTGGTAATGATTTTTATAACTTCAGATTTTTCTTGTGTGAGTCCTTAATATGATGATGAGGATGGTGAGAGGGGCGATCCTGGCCTGAGGATGTTTTTGAAGGTTGCAATATGATTTAACCCCTTGCACTCCGGTCAATTTCCCTAAAAACACAAAAAAATAATGTGCCCAAAGTAAATCGAAAGCTGTTCTTCAACCCTTTGCAGCATCTTCATGGGGTTGGTCTCATTTAAAAGAAAACACTTGGAATTTTTTGGCAAAAAAAACAATCTCTCTACGTGCTCCGGCCACTGAGTTACAGTCAGCTAAACATACTGAACTTGAAGAAAATAAATTTGGCCTGGGTGTTTTTTTGGATACAAATACTTGCAAATAACACACAGCTGTCCGATCCGGCTGGAAAATGCAACAGAAATGTAGAACCAAGTGTTATCAAGCTGAGATCCAAATTTGGTAACAATACCACAAAAAATGAATATATTACACAGCTTTTTTCTCAGGTTGTTCCCAGGCGTTTTTGAACTGTGCCAAACTGTGCCAAACTGTGCCATTTGGCACAGTTTGGCACAGTTTGGTAAAACGTCTAGAACTTTTGAATGCTTCAACATAGAAGCTTCACCTTGGGCTCTAATGAAAGGTGACACTCAGGGCTATCTTGTTAGCTATCCAGAAACACTGTCAGTAGTAATGACACAGAGAAAATGAAGTTTCAATTCTAAACACGCTTTACTGAACAAAAATGTCAATATACAAAACATACTATTTACAAACAACAAATTCAATTCAACTCAACTTTATTTATATAGCGCCATTTCACAACAACAGTCATCTCATAGCACTATCAACTGTAGGGGGAACCCCCACAGTTGCAGAAAGACCCCAGCAATCAGGCGATCCCCTGTGAGCAAGCACTTGGCAATGGGATATTTTACAAGTTGACAGCAATACCCTCTCAATCAAATACAATTTTCTAATCCTACTCATCATCATACTGATTCCTAGAAAATGTGTCAAGATTTTGCTGAGGCGGTCATGCATATCCGTGCCTCTCTTCTGCTCATTGGCCTCTTCTGCTGCTGGGCTGCTGAGGTGAAGGGCCCAGCTGATCAGGAGAAACTTTGTCCTGGTCATTACACTCTTGGGGAAAGGAAGGCTGTACAGGTGTTCCCCTCGCCAGTAATCACTGAAGGATTTGCACTTGACTATACCCATGTAAAAAATCAGGCCAAAAAATGAGAGCAGGTCGGAGCGTGTGAGGTCAATCCAGGGGCTGGTGGGTGGGTTGTAGTGTGCAGAGCCATGTAGGTTGGTGTTCTCAACAATGTGGTCTAGCACAGATGGAGTGAAAAATAACTCAAACAACTGAATGGGGGTGTATGAAGCTGTTGTAATTAGCTGAGGTCCAGGTGGATTTTTGGGACGAAAAATGGGCTGTGGTGGAATGATGTCAGGGGTGTTGGAATCATGCCACCTCTCCTCAGCTGATGAAGGGCCGGCCGATGTCCCAGGCTGAGGGCTGCCATCACCACTCTCGCCTCCTCTTCCTCTCCTGCTACCTCCTCTTCCTCTTCCTCTTCGTCTCCCTCTCCCTCTCCTTCCTCTTCCTCTCCTTTCTCTTCCTCTCCCCAGTGGTGTCCCTCTTTTTGGGGTAGGGGTTTCCTCTTCTGACGAGCTTGCCTGCAGCTCCCTTCTTCTGCACTTGCTGGCAGAGTGCTCGTCTGGCACCCACTCCTCACCAGAGTCTTCATCTGAAGTCTGTCTATTATGTGAAAATAAAGTCATTTACAAAGTTCAATTTTTATTTTTCACCATTTTCCTATTTTCCCAGAGTTCACATACACAGCACAGTTCCTGTTTTGTTTTGTTTTGTTTTGTTTTGTTTTACAAGAAAAAATAGCCTCAAGTGCAATAAAAATTATACTAAAACATTATTACATTTCTAGAGGGTAACAAACAAGCCGCTGGGAAGAGACCCCAGGGCAGACCCAGGACTCGGTGGACAGACTATGTCTCCCAGCTGGTCTGGGAACGCCTTGGTATCCTCTCTGCAGAGCTGGAGCAGGTGGCTGGGGAGAGGGAAGTCTGGGCTTCTCTGCTTGAACTGCTGCCTCCGCGACCCAGACCTCCGGAAAAGTGGTAGAAGATGGATGGATGGATGGATAACACACAAAAACATGCCATGTAAAAAATGTGTGGCCTTTTTTACAAGAAAAAATAGCCTACAGTGCAATAAAATTTATTCTAAAATATCTATCTGCAATGCAGAGGATAACACCCCCCCCCCCCGCACCACTACAGAGGAACTCTGCACACCAAAAAACTTGTGGCCATGACGCACCGTTGGAATTACCGATCGGTCAAAAGTGATTTTTATTACTCTTTTCATTGAGAAAGAATAATTTAGCTTATAACACTTACCTGTCCCCAACAGCAGTAAGTTCCTCATTGTCAGACGAACATGAAGCTGGTCCGGTTGTAACGGACTCGTGCTTCTGGTCACCCGACCCGGTCCAAACATCTCCGCTTCCACGCTTGCAGTTTTGGCGAACCATTTTTCCAAACAAGACTGACTGATGCTACCGTTCCGCACAGGTCTCAATGTCAGTCACCCAGTGGCTTAGGAAAAAGAGATTTTATGCAGGGAGACGCACGTCAGCTGTCAAACTTCTCTGCTTCAATTGGCTCGCATTCGCAGCCGTTGGTAGGCAGGCCCTGCTTGCTAGGTTTTCAGTCATTGGTTCTTCAAGGTTTCAGAAACCCAATTCAAGGTTCTTATTAGTCGAATGAGAGGTCAATCAGATGAACTAATCTGCTTGCGGCTGTGTCTGAAGCTTTTATTTTCAGTGCGCGCTTGGACGCCATCAAAATCTACATCACCATCTACATCACCATCTACATCACCATCATCAGCATCTCCATCATGCGTCCGAGAGCGCACGAGGGTGCTCTCGTGCGCCCTCATGCGCCCTCGTGCGCTCTAGGACGCAGAGACTTGCCCGCCCGCGGTACAATGGAGTGCAAGAGGTTAAGGTTATTTTTTAAGGCTGTTTCATATTTTTTTTTCTATGTTCTTATTTGACGCAGTCTAAAATTAATTTTAATGACTGCACATGTTCAGTCTTAATGACATATTCTATACACATTTTTAACTTGCAAAGACACATAACAGCATGTAAATTCTTACACATATCCTTTTATTAATTCATTCACTTTATTTTACTTTTGTTATTTTTCTTTGAATCCTGATGTTTATTAAGCATCAAGGGGGGATATGATAGAAAAATTCCATATTATCTACATTGTTATTGATATTAATAATGTATTATTATATTTGAGAAGTATCATTGCGTATATACAGTATATATATATATAGTAGCATCATCTAACTTTGGCTCAGAAATGATTATTCTTCTGCTTAAAGACATTTTGTTTCACCCAGGAGTAAGACAGTCAAGAACTGATTTTCTTCCCCAGGCCACAGCTGAAATCCCATTCCTTTGTTAAAACCAGCCTAAGGAATTCCACCTATTTTTGGCTTTGGTTTTATTGCCCCCATAAACATGCAACAGACCTGGCCACACAGATCCACAACTCAGTTAATTTCCTTAAACTCTGGGACATGCTGGATTTAACCAGTGAACTTTAAAGTACATTATTACAAACTCAATTCTAAACCTTCTCTTCTTTTCAGGACTATGAAAAGCAAATGGACTCTGATGTTTTTAATGTGGAAAATCAATAATATGTGTGAAATGCATTAATCTGTGATTTTATATATATGCATGTTAAAAATGTTTAAATGAATGTTTATTCCTGCATGTTGATTTAGAAACACTGCTTATAAGATACAATAAGGTTAGTTTAGTTATACATAAGTGTGTAAAAGCATATTCCAATGTATTTAAAATTGTGTGTATTCATGTGGACCGATATCCCATTTCACCCAGTCTTCACGGAGCCCCAGCTTCTTCATCCTATTGGTCCCTCGCAGACTGTTTGTTCATTGGACTAAAAGTTCATCAAGCCCGCCTACGAAGGATGCTCATTGGCTGAGATTCCGGTCAACCCGGAAGCCTGCGAAAGTTCAACAGAACTTATAAAAGGAGCAAAACCCCCTGCTACTGCCCTTTTCAGCTCACTCTTTTGTCTTTTGGATTCACCTCTTTCGGCCCATTCTTTCGTCTCTTCTTTTGTTCCGTTCGCTCTCCATTGTCTACACACAGCAAGAAAGAACTTTGGGAAGAACAAAGACTTCTACCACGTGTCGCTTTTCTGAACACAGAGCAGATAACTCGTAATTTGTTTATGTAACTTTGTATTTTAATGTATTTTAATGTTTTTTTCTTTTTCTGTTAAATGCCTAGGAATTCCTATTTATTTGAGCTCAATTCTTAATCAGAGTTAAACTCCAATTTTTATTTATCACTTTTTCTTTGTAAAACTTTCTGTAAAACCACCGTTTGTTTAATTTTAATGTAAACTTTAATCTTGACTTTATTTTTATGATATTTTTCCTGACCAATCACACACCAGAAGCTATTATTTTATCTAAAGTCCGAAAGTCTTTTTCTAATTTGAGATCGGATTAGATATCTTTAATTAATTATTATCGAAGGCCTCTGAGAAGACGCAGCTCCCCACATCACACGCTGAAGAAATGTCATCACCATCTGGCTCCGATCCAAGTTACAACTGTGGGTCATTCAGCCAAAATCCAGCCACTTCGACCGCTTGACTTTAAAGGTCGAACTGTGGACCCTGAAATATCTGCGGGCAGATATTTCAGGATATCTGAGGGCAGATATTTCCCCTAACATCCACGAAATCTTGGGCTGAGGACGACAAAGCACATTGACTAGATCATCGAGGAATCACGTGAGCTGCAACTTTAATTCATCTGCTGAATTAAACGTCTGAGGTTCGGTAATAATTTGTATATCTAATCAGATGCAAATTAAGAAGCCATTAACATAACACTTCTTTTCATTAAAATTCCGTTTTTATTTTCTTAAGATTAATCCAGGACTTTTCATATAATTAGTAAACTTTCTCTATAAATTTGCATTGTTTCCATAATCTGTTAACTCAAACTGATAGAAATTCATTTCTCAGTTTAACCCTGGTTCCGAAAATATTGGCATTGTTAATCTATCATTTACAAGATTGATTTTATGATTAATGAAATTACTGCAATGTCTGTTAATCATTTCGTTTAATAAATATGTGAAAGTGAGAGAAGTTGTTGCTAATTTATTTCATTCTGAGTCTGTTTCAAGCACATGTATCGAATTCATGGAAAATTTTTGAGTATTAATTAATTTATTGAGTGATTAAACAGGCATAAAGTGAAATTAAAATTAAAATTGCTTCTTCAAGATAGAAGCTGGTGCTCCTATGAGTGTTATTAACTTTTCTGGTGTATATGAAATGAGATTCGATCTCAGATTCCAATACATCAATATAAATTAAATAATTTATACCTGATCATATTTATTAATTTTATATATTTTCTCCAACATTTTATGGTGCTCCGCGTGAGAGCCTGGTTGAACTTGACTCACTCAGAATGAAAGAAATTAATACATAAGCTGTGTGTGATTTTGGTCCACTTATAACTTACAAAGGTGGTTCATTTGTCTGCAGCCAGTCTATTGTCTTTGTCTCTGTGTCACAAGGGGGAGGGGGTGAATTCGCCCACCTGATTACTTCTGCATGTGCATGAGCTGACCAAGAGAACTGGGAATTGAAGAGACCCCACTCCACTATAGTCAGTTTTTTTTTTTTTTTTTTTTTGTTCAATGCATGCCTAAGAAGCATGATTACATGCTGAATAATTAAAATAGGCCTGGGAACAAAATAGTGAAGAAATCCTATTTGTTTTCCCCATTATTTCAAAACCCCACAGGTGAAGCAAACCCTTGGGGGATTTAATTGAATTAACCATTGTATAAACTTGTTGAATAAAGTTTAGGGAGACCAAAAGTTTTCCCGCCTTTGGAAAGGAAGTTCCCTGTAGCCGCCATGTTGAGTAGAAATCCTGGACTCCTTGAATGATGTCATTGGGTTTCCTCTTCCGGAAGTGCAGACGAAAACTGCCTCCATCTTGTGGTGAAACATAGGGACTGCAATTTTTATTTAAACTTCTAATCTTTAAAGACGATTTATAACCAAATTAAGTCTTCAAAGTAACTTCAAAGCAATTCATATTATTCGGAATAAACTAAATTTAACACTAATCCAAACTTTTATGACAAGAACAAAAGGAAAAGGACCTGTTGGCTTCTGAAAGTTTTTCTCAGTGGTGAGACCCCACTCACTGCATAGATACCTATAGCAGGAACATTTACAAACACCCCTATTGTATTTAATTACTTATATAACCACATATTATAATCTTTTAAGCTAAAAGCAAACATATTTACACACTTTTAAGCAAAAAGTTGCAAACTTTGAAGCTAGTTGTGTGCTTATTTTGCTGTTTTTAAATGTGATATGGTGTGATTCCCTTCCCACAGAAACCCAGTTTTAGCTTAAGGATTCTAATGCTGATGTTTACTCAAGAGTAACATTAAAGTAGAATTAATCCTGTGCATTTGAACAAATTTACAGACTTACTGAATATTTATAATTTTTCCTCTTTCTCAAACTTGGGAAACCACACCAAGCAATTAACGCTTAAGAGAAGCTCTAGGTGTTATTTAAACTCAATGTGTCATTTTTGGGTTCATGTTTTCTCCACAGGAAAAGAAAAACATTTAACCAACCTGCATAATTTTCAAATTTTTCCCAGGATTTAAAATAAAAGTCAAAAAGGTGCAAACATTGATTATTCTGTAAATAAGAAATTTATAGAAAACAATCAAGACAGATCACTATTGGCTTCACTCCTAAGAAATCCTTGGACACCAAATATTCAAACAATTCACTTGTTTCTAATTTGTAAATATTTTAAACATTTAATGCTTCAAATGAAAATAGGCTTTAACAAATAAAACCAAAGGAAAGCCTTAACTTTAAAATAAAGTGGAAACTTATAATCTTAAATCTTTAAAGCATTTAACCTCTTCTGTCTTTGTATTTCATTTGTAAATAAAATCCTCACTTTCAAAGTGACATTCTGCAAAATTCCAAAGCTAGTTATTGATGACAAATTCCAATACGAGACTTTGAAAATCAAAGGAAAGAAGTCAATCCACACAATTGAAGTTCCTGTTTTGTTTTGTGAAACAAATTCAATCCAATTTCAATTCAACTTTATTTATCAACATACAGTTTCAACAAACGAATTAATTGAAGCATCTCTACATTTCTAAATAATTTCAAAATTATATTTCCCATCTTGCAAGCCTACAAGTTGAAACAAATTCTAAAAGGAACTTTCAACTATCATGGTTGTAACATAAAAATCTCAAGGTTAAACCTTGTCGAACAAATTTAAGAATAATCAACAAGTTGATTTTTTTTTTAAAGCTAAATAACAACAACGGTCAAACATGATGAGTCAACAGACAACCGACCAATTTACCAAACTGGATGACCAGTGACGTTTCTTCATCACACGCTGAAGAAACGTCGTCACCATCTGGCTCTGATCCAGGTTACAACTGTGAGTCATTCAGCCAAAATCCAGCCACTTTGACCGCTTGACTTTAAAGGTCGAACTGTGGACCCTGAAATATCTGCGGGCAGATATTTCCCCTAGCATCCATGAAATCTTGGGCTGAGGACGATGAAAGCACGTTGACCAGATCATCGAGGAATCACGTGAGCTGCAACTTTAATTCATCTGATGAATTAAATGTCTGAGGTTTGGTAATAATTTGTATATCTAATCAGATGCAAATTAAGAAGCCATTAACATAAATCTTCTTTCCATTAAAATTATGTTTTTATTTTCTTAAGATTAATCCAGGACTTTTCATATAATTAGTAAACTTTCTCCATAAATTTGCATTGTTTCCATAATCTGTTAACTCAAACTGATAGAAATTCATTTCTCAGTTTAACCCTGGTTCCAAAAATATTGGCATTGCTAATCTATCATATACAAGATTGATTTTTTGATTAATGAAATTACTGCAATGTCTGTTAATCATTTTGTTTAATAAATATATGAAAATGAGATAAGTTGTTGCTAATTTATTTCATTCTGAGTCTGTTTCAAGTACAGGTATCGAATTCATGGAAAATTTTTGAGACTGAGTATTTATTAATTTATTGAGTGATTAAACAGGTATAAAGTGAAATTAAAATTAAAATTGCTGCTTCAAGATAGAAGCTGGTGTCCCTACGAGTGTTATTAACTTTTCTGGTGTATATGAAATGAGATTCGATCTCAGATTCCAATACATCAATATAAATTAAATAATTTATACCTGATCATATTTAATAATTGTATATATTTTCTCCTACTATATATATACTGTATATATATATATATATATATATATATATATATATATATATATATATATATATATATATATATACAGTATATACAGTATATATATAGTGATCCCTCACTTATCGCGGTTAATGGGTTCCAGAACCGACCGCGAAAAGTGAAAAACCGCGAAATAGCGTCACCCCTAATGACGTCATCCATAAATAATACGTACGTTCATTCGCTCACTCTCTCTCTCTCATATGATACGTGTGTGTGTGTGTGTACGTGTACATACATACGTAGATGTAAATAAAGTGTACATAAATATGTTTTTAGAACTCTTTTATTCTTATAACAAGATACGTAACTCAAGATGAAAATGATTTACTGCACAAGCTAATGAGAGCTTCACTGCTCCTCAGGTGACGCCTCATCATCAGGTGCTGGAGGCGCAGGATCGTTGAGGGCAGCTGCAGGAGGCGGCGTAGTGGCTCGACGGGAAGACTATTTCGCACAAAATGGCACAAGAGAACAGCAAAAAGTTCCATGCGGCGAGACTAAAAGTAACACGAGCGATAAAGAGCAATGAATGCGGTCTTCCTTCCTTCATGGGCGCTCAGCAGGGAGAGGAGGTGGGTGAAACGTCTCGGCCAATCAGCTTGCGAGATTTCCGAGCCGAGCCAACACGAGAACAGTGAACAGAGAGGTGGATTTTTTGAGCTGTGCGGCTCTCCGTGTTGATACCTGATGGTCTAATGTAGTCTCCCTGCCTTCTGCTAGCGCCCGCCCATTATTTCTCAATTTTGAATTTTTGATGAATATTTTTGAAAAATCCGCGATGCACTGAGGGCGTGAAAGGTGAAGCGCGAAGTAGCGAGGGATCACTGTATATATATAGCGCCATGCAACAGGTGACGAGCCTGTTCCAGGAGCCACTGGCCCAGGGGACATATGAAGTGCTCAAGCAGATGCTACTCCAGCGCTATACCCTGTCTGACAGTGAGAGGGCAGACAGACTCCTAACACTTTCAGAGTTAGATGACAGATCAGCCGTGGAATTCAAGGAGAGCATGTTGATGCTGAGGGGGAAAAATGACAAATCTTTCCTGTTCATATATATATATATATATATATATATATATATATATATATATATATATATATATATATATATATATATCAGACTTTGAAGAATGGATCCTTTAAAGATTCTACGTCCCCCAAAGTGGCCATTGGGGTGACTCCTTATATTTTTGTAATAAATGTACATAAATCAAACTTTCCGCCTGATTTTTGACTTTGAATAATTTAACCTCAAAATTATTCTCACAATGAATAAGTCACAGGGCCAGTCTTTACAGAACTTTCGTGTTTTCTGCACAACAGATTTCTGCAGCCATGGCCAATTCTATGTTGCCATGAGCAGAGTTGCCAGATCAAGGAGTCTTTAGATTCTTGCTCAAGATGAAGAAAGTAAGCAAAAGCATCACTTTCTCAGCAATGTTGTTTTTAAAGAGGTGCTGACACAGTAAAAATGTGTAACCTTGAAGAATGCCAGTCTACACTACAAATGTGTAAAATGCCATGGAAAGTGCTGATTTTCTCCGGGTGTTCCGGTTTCTTGGTTTCTACAGGCATGCACGGGCCTTCCTGAACAGGGTCAAAAGCCACTTTTTGCTCAGATCTATTTTCGGGATCCTGCCCATGAACTAGAATTACGACACACCTATTCTTCAACCAGTGGTCTGAATGAAGAAGAAGACCCACCAGATGGATAGCAATAGAATGAGGAGAACTGCTGCATGTCAGAAAAGATGCCATGAAGATGAAACACCTGAGGTTCCAGCAGTACATTGCACCCGTCTGAGACAGGAGGACACCCTTCACCAGCATATGGTACAACAGACTTTAAAGCACGTTTCTAGAACATCATAGGATGGCTTATGATCTCTGCCTCATCGTCTCCAGTTTCTTGGTTTCTACTGGCATGCACGGGCCTTCCTGAACAGGGTCGAAAGCCACCCTTCACCAGCATAGGGTACGACAGACTTTAAAGCACGTTTATAGGACATCATAGGATGGCCTATGATCTCTGCCTCATCGTCATAGCACGTCCTATGAACTCAGGCATCATAGGACGACTCGCCATGCCTACATGATGGCAAATGTGCAACCTTGACGAATGCCAGTCTACACTACAAATGTGTAAAATGCCAAGCAAAGCGCTGATTTTCTCCGGGTGCTCTGGTTTCTTGGTTTCTACGGGCATGCATGGGCCTTCTTGAACAGGGCCAAAAGCCACTTTTTCAGGACCGTGCCCATGAACTGGAATTACAACACACCTATCTCTCAACCAGTGGTCTGAACGAAGAAGAAGACGACCCACCAGATGGAGAGCAATAGAATGAGGAGAACTGCTGCATGTCAGAAAAGATGCCATGAACATGAAACACCTCAGGTTCCACCAGTACGCTGCAGGCATGACTGTGAACAATACAGCCGTCTGAGACAGGAGGAGACCCTTCAGTAACAGGCATGCAGAAATACTTGCTTATACTTGGTTTCTACGGGCATGGACAGGTATAAGATAAGATAAGATAAGATAAGATAAGCCTTTATTAGTCCCACAACGGGGAAATTCCAGGATTGCAACAGCACAGGGATAGCAACACTCAGAGCAACAATCAGAAGGCAAGAAAAAAACAAGCAAGCAAGAGCAGCTAATATACATATGTACATGTTACTATAAAATATATATATACACACACACACACACACACACACACAGTGCAGAGCATTGTAGCTGGATGGAATAAATATATGAATATATGAACACACAGTGCAGAGCATTGTAGCTAGATGGAATAAATATGTAAATACATAAACACCCACAGTACGGAGCATTGCAGCTAGGTGGAATAAATATGCAAGTATATAAACACACACAGTGCGGAGCAATGTAGCTAGATGGAATAATATGTAGATATATAAAAACACAGTGCGGAGCATTGTAGCTAGATGGAATAAATATATAGATATACTGTATAAATATAAACACACCCAGTGCTGAGCATTGTAGCTAGATGGAATAAATATGTAAATACTGTATATAAACACACACAGTGCAGAGCATTGTTGCTAGATGGGATGAAACAGCATAACCATCTACTTAGTTATCCTACATGGTATGCACGGGTATCTACTAGTATAGACAAAAGGATGATGCCGTCATATACACAATAGGACACAGCACTTTAAAGCACACCTATTCTAAGCAGTAAATCTGGAAATCTTACAAAATATCACTCTATAAATTCAAGAAATCTATGTCGGTTTCTGTTCAAATCTGGAAATCTTACTCATCACCCAATTAACAATAGCACATACTACTTTAAATTACACCCTTTCAAAGCAGTATATCATGTCTGTAACAGTCACAGCACATCATAGGACAGCCTATAATGTCTGCATGATGTCCTATGATGACCCTATGATATCAGGCAACAAATGACTCGAGGATTTGATGATATCTGCCAAGACTTGCAATGCTGTCATATACACAATAGGACTGGCTACCTATGATGTAGGCATGAGGTCCTATGATGCCTGCCTTGATGTCTTTATGATGTCATATAGACCATCACTCACAATGCCTGCCTTCATGTCTTTATGATGTCATATGCACCATCACTCACCAAAGAAGAGATACTCATCACCTGATTAAAAATAGGATACACTAATTTAAACAAGGATCAAATGAAGGCACCATAGGACTTGCTATGCCATCATCAAAGATCATAGGACATAGGACATCTTCCAAGATCAAACGCAGGCATGACTCATGATCATGACTCCCTATGACAACATCACCGATCATAGCACTCACTATGACACCATCAAAAATCAAAGGCAGGCATCAATGAATGAGTGCTGACATGCTCCCTTACACCCTTGCTTACACCTGCTTTCTACGGGCATGCACAGGTATGCACAGCCATGCACAGATATGCACGGGTATGTACTAGTATCTATAAATTTAAGAAATCTCTATGTGTCTTTCTGTCACGATCATAGGACATCATAGGACGACCTTTGATGTCTGTCTGATGTCCTATGATGATCCTACGATCTCAGACATCATAGGACTTGTGATGCTGTCATAAAGATATGCTGTCTATATGACGTCATATAGACATAGCACATCATAGGACACCCTATGATGTCTGCATGTTGCCCAATGATGATCCAATATTATCAGGCAACATCGGGATAAATGACTACACTCTCTTTTACAGTGGATGGTGGTATGTCCCTTTCAGTTGTATGCTATCTGCAGTAACCGAGAGAAGAAGAAGAAGAAGAAGAAGAAGAAGAAGAAGAAGAAGAAGAAGAAGAAGAAGAAGAAGAAGAAGAAGAAGAAGAAGAAGAAGAAGAAGAAGAAGAAGAAGAAGACTTTTGACTTTTAAAAAAAGGCTTTATTGTACAATTCAAAAATGCAAGAACACCAATATCACGGCCCCAAGTGTGTCACATCTCAAAAGTGCAAACATAACTCATCCCCCTGACCCACAGAACACAAAACGTTCCCTACAGTCCATCTATTGGTGAATGCCTCCAAATTGTCCACCATTTGGTAGTAAGAGAACTCCACCTGGAGTCTGACTTTCAACAAGGCCTTGAAAGCAGACACAGGATCCACATTGCCAGCGTTGGTAGTCCGATTTTTTCTTGTCAGCCAGATGGCAAGTTTAGCAGTACCAGATAGGAAGTTCATCAAAGTGTGGGCAGACTTCCTTGCCACTTTATACATTGGACCATAAATGAACAAACCAAAAGAGAAACATTCACCCAAAGCCTGAAACCACTCACGCAAAAGATCAAAAAGGCCAGATAAACGAAAACATTGAACAAACAAATGCTCCAGAGTCTCAACTTGGGAACAAAACAAACCCCCCCCCCCCCCCCACAGTTGGATCAAGGCGTGCTCTGTATTTATTTGTAGCTATTGCCCCATGCACAATCCTCCACTGGAGATCTGCTGTCCGTTTCTCAATAGGGAGCTTGTATATGCACCGCCAGCTGCCTTTCGGGGAGACCTCTGGCCCAAAAAAACCCGCCCACCTCGACTCGGTCTCGTCCATTAGAGAGCGCAGATTAAGAACCTTCACACAGATGTGATACACCGTCCTCGTCCCGACAAACTGGAACTTGCCCAGGCGAGGAATTCTGAAGGTCAGCAGGTGATCCTCTCCTCCCTGCCACTCCCCCACAGCTGGACTTATGGAAATGGCAGGAAAGTTGGACACAATGTGATCATCCCATTGATTGGAAAGAGTGCGGTTTGTCGCAAACGCTCAAAGTGGTTGTGGCAGGGCAGCGCACACTTCCCCCACCACCCTTTGCAGCAGTCTGACAGATGTAATGTTGGCACTCCGCCTCAGCGTTTCCATCAATGTGGTCAATATCTTCATAAGATGACCAAGCTTGGTACAGCGTGCCTCTCGCAAACAAGTCCGCAGACTGACTGACTGCAGCACCTTAGCGCCGATGAATCGATTGAAAAACAGTGGTTCCTCGAACAGCCACATGCCCGGTGTCTCGTCATGGAAGCGGGCTATGGTGAAGACTCGCCATGCATGCAAGACGGACGTGTAAAAAGCAGAAAGTCCAGTAAGGTCCACCTCCCCAGATGTCACGAGGAAGAGCTGCTTATCATAGCCCAAGCGACCAACTCTCCTCAGGAGCAGTTTAGCAGTGTCCATCCAGCAGGGTCCGTATCCGTAAAGGAGGCGTTGTGCAGTTCGAAGCCTGAAGCAGGCGATCTTGGAGTGTATGTCCACCAGACCCTGTCCCCCCTCGGCCACAGGCAGGTAGAGAACAGGCGCACGGACCCAGTGGCGACCATACCAAAAGAAGTCCACGATGATCTTCTGAATCTCCTCCACGAGGCTCCTGGGCGGTGTCAAAGCCACCAGCCTATGCCAAAGAGCCGAGGCGACCAGATTATTGGTGACCAGAACCCTGCCCCAATATGACAGCTGTGGTAGCAACCATTTCCATTTTGAAAAGCAAGCACACACCTTGTCCTTAACACCCTCCCAGTTCTTTCGTTCAAATGCCTCCGAACCCAGAAAAACCTCCAACATTTTGAGACCGGCCGTCCCCCACTGAAGACCGCCAGGTAGCTGAGGGATGTCTTGACGCAACCACTGGCCCACCAATAGACCCTCACTCTTGGCCCAATTCACCCGGGCAGAAGAAGAAGAAGAAGAAGAAGAAGAAGAAGAAGAAGAAGAAGAAGAAGAAGAAGAAGAACAAGAAGAAGAAGAAGAAGAAGAACAAGAAGAAGAAGAACAAGAACAAGAACAAGAACAAGAACAAGAAGAAGGGCATCATGGGGTGTCATGTGTTTACTCCTCCTGGGTTAACTGGATTATTTCTGCTGCCGTGGATCACCTATTTCTCTTCTTCTTGTCCTTTTCCCTGCTGATTCATGCAGATCTGCAGGATTTAACACCACCAAACACCACCATTTAGTTCCTTCAGACAGCTGTCATTTAAAAATGGCCAGCACACACCAATTTATCACATCCTTTTTCATGTAAATTAGAAACATTCTGTTGTAAATGTGATGATTTTTCTCATAAATTTGCAGGATTTTCCTGCAGTTACAGCCATTTTACTCAGAAATGTCCAGCTTCTTATCTGAAAATTTACAGCCTTTTTTATTCATAATTTTGCATCTTTTTCCTCATGAATTTAGAACTTTTCTTACGCTTGAATTTGCAGTTTAAAAACAAAAAAGCCAACTTAAATTTGCAGAATTTTACTCAACTCTTCTATTTGCAGCATTTTAGGTCATAAACAGTTAGTAATGTACACTTTTTTTTGTCTTTTTGCTAAACTTGCAGCTTTTTTTAACCATAAAATTCCACTTTTTTGGTCAGAAATTGGCACATTTTACCTGAGACTTACATCTTTTCTTTTTTTGTTGTTGTTGTCAGGTTAGGCATTGGCTTGCTTGCTACGGATAACAATGAAAACCGGTACTACCTGTCTCATGGGTCGGGCCGTTGGTGACTCAACCAGCATCCCCACCCTTCCGAGGGCATGGAGGGTGAAACTGGGCATCCTGGCAGAACAGAAAAACAATATCTGCCACAGGTCTGTGGTTGACCACTCCCAGTTACACGGGGTGAGGGGTGTGGGGGACTGTGCCAGTCAGTGCATCGTGACATGCACTACACAAAGAGCAGAGATAAACAAACCTATCATCTGGTCAGTCACTGCAACAGATAATGGAGTCAGTTTGTCTTGGCTTGTCCTTACCACTGATAATACCTTTATCTGCCAAGAATGTGCTGCTAGTCCAGCAAAAGCTAGTGGTACTCAAATACTTTGCAAGCAGATTCACGAAATGGTCAGTCAGAAAGCAACTCATACCAGCTCGGACGTTGCCCGGGCTAACAAGGTCTGCGCTGATCTGTTCACGCTCCGACAGGCAGTGAAAAGTAAGCTAGGAGCAGGAGGACAAAAGAAGAGGAAAACAGCAGCTTTGTGTGTAGCAGAATGGAATGTATGCACTCTGTTGGACAGAACAACATCACAGCACCCAGAAAGACAGACCGCGCTTGTGGCCCTGGAAATGAACAGGTACAATGAACAAGTACAATGTAGACATAGCTGCACTTAGTGAAACAAGATTGCCTGGATATGACAGCTTGGAAGACCATGGGTACATCTTCTTTTGGAGTGGGAAATCAACTCAAGAAAGGAGAGAAGCAGAAGTGGGCTTTGCAGTTAGAAAGGAGAGAGTTCCAATGCTTGATGAGGAACCGGTGCCAATCAATGACAGGATAATGACTATGAGACTCCCGCTACAGAGGAAGATGTATGCCACACTCATCAAAGTATATGCCCCAACAATGACCAACACAGAGGAGGTGAAGGAAGAGTTCTACAGTGATTTATGTGAGACTCTCAGGCATGTACCGACTGATGAAAGGCTGATACTCATTGGAGATTTTAATGCCAGAGTTGGTTTGGACACTGAGAAATGGAAAGGAGTGTTAGGCAGTCATGGAGTAGGCAAGTGTAATGCTAATGGAGAACTTCTACTTGCACTATGTTCAGACTACAACCTTGTTATCACAAGGTTGATCTATTTAAGCACAAGGACACACACAAGAAGACGTGGATGCACCCAAGATCCAAGCACTGGCACTTGTTAGACTACATCATAGTAAGGCAGAGAGACATAAGGGATGTTTTGGACACCAGAGCAATGAGAGGTGTGGACTGTTGTACTGATCATGTTATGCTGAGATCTAGATTAAGGATTTGCAAATGAAAACAGCACTGCAGGGCGGGTATGAAGCCATCACGGAAGCTAAAGACTAGTGCACTGAAAGGCCAAAAGAAGCAGGGAGAACTTTCACATGAAATGGATGAAAACTTGAAAGACTGGGACAGCAACCACTCAAAGAATGACATAGAAGAGAAATGGGCAACACTAAAGGATACGGTGTATTAGACCGCGAGTGATGTATTAGGCCACCCTGAAAGGAAACATCAAGATTGGTTTTGATGAGCATGATGAACATCTGAAGAAAGTACTAGAAGCAAGGAATACAGCTAGGCAGGAAAACCTACAGTGTAACACAAGGTCAAAGAAGAAATATTCAAAGGCTCAGAGTGAACTACAGAAGTACACCAGAGAGATGAAGTCCAACTGGTGGGATGAAAAAGCGGAGGAACCTCAAACTGCAGGAGACAGGAAGGACATGAAAACATTCTTCACAAGTCTGAGAGAAATCTATGGCCTTAAATCAAGAGGATTGATCCAACTAAAGACTATGGATGGTGAAACGGTTTTGCAAGAGAAAGACTAGATCCTGGACAGATTTGCAGACCACTTTGACCAACTACTAAACAACCCTGGTGATCTCACTGAAGAGGCTAAAGGAGCTCTAGTGCAGGGACCAGCTGTATCAAGTCTGGATGAACCACCAAATCTTGATGAACTAATGGCAGCTATCAGGACAACACAGGATGGTAAAGCTCCAGGAAGGGATGGAATTCCAGCAAAAGTATGGAAAAATTTGATGGTGTTCAGCTGACTAACTGCCTGCACAAGCTCATCCAAGAGATATGGGATGCCCAGAAAGTACCTCAAGACTGGAAGGACGCAAGTATTGTGCCTTTGTTCAAGAAAGGTGACAGGAAAGATTGTGGAAATTACCGAGGTATATCACTGCTAGCCACTGTTGGTAAGATTCTCTCACGTGTACTACTGAACAGACTCAATGAACACATGTCGCAGAATGTACTACCGGAAACCCAGTGCGGCTTTAGACATGGAAGAAGCACAATGGAGATGATTTTCTGCTTGAAACAGGTTCAAGAAAAGTGTATCGAACAGAGCATGCCGCTTTATGTAGTCTTCATAGACTTCAGTAAAGCCTTCGATACTGTTTCATGACAAGGACTTTGGCAGGTCCTCAAGAAATATGGCTTTACAGAGGAGTTTGTCAGCCTGATCGAGGCACTCTATACAGGTATGCAAGCAAACGTGGCAATGAGTGATTCAGTATCTAAAGACTTTTCAGTAAGCAACAGGGTGAAACAAGGGTGTGTGCTGGCGCCTACACTCTTCTCGCTATATCTGGCAGCCATGCTTGAGGTGGCCTTCAAAGACACTTCAGAAGGAGTATACATTCAAACAAGGAAAGAAGCAGACTTGTTCAATGTGGCACAGTTTAAAGCCAAGAGTAAGACATCGTTAAAGGTAATAAGAGAAATGCTCTTTGCCGACGACAGTGCTCTATTTGCACACAGTGCAGAAGATATGCAATCTTTAGTGGAGAAATTTGCAAGAGCAGCTAGTCAATTCAGCCTCCAAATCAACATCAAGAAGACAGAGTGTCTTTATCAACCACCAAAGTTCCAGTTTTCAACATCACTACCAGAAGAGATCAGCATTGGTACAGAGCCACTAGTCAAGTACAAGATTTTCAAGTATCTAGGGAGTACTGTTTCAGAGAATGCTAGGCTGGAGGTTGAACTATCTCTCAGAGTGGGAAGAGCAAGCACTGTGTTTGGAAACTTGAGGGAGAGACTGTGGAACAATCAATATGTGTCTATCCATGTGAAATGCAAAGTGTACAGAGTGACAGTACTGGCTACTCTATTGCACGGTACTGAAACTTGGACTGTCTACAGAGTGCAGGTAAAGAAACTCCACGCATACATGATAAGACACCTTGCAGCCATAATGAACATCTCATGGAAAGACAAGATAACCAACACAGAAGTGTTGAAACAAGCTGGTCTACCATCAATGGAGGACATGCTAATACAGACAAACCTGAGATGGCTCGGACATGTTGAGAGGATGGACCACCAGCGTCTCCCTCGGCAGTTACTCTACTCACAGTTATGTGGGGGCAAACGCAATCAGGGTAGACCAAGGCTCAGATTTAAAGACTCTGTGAAAAGAAACTTGAAGAAGCTGGATAAAAACAGGAGTTCCTGGCAGCGGAAGGCTAAGGACAGAGCTGTGTGGAGGAATCTGATCAGACCTAAATGAAATAGTCATTGTCGCCCACGACAGACTGCGATGATGATGATGATGATGATGATGATGATGATGATGATGATGATGATGATGATGATGATGATGATGATGATGATGCACGGCCATGCACGGATCGTCTTTTAGATTTGATTGGCAGTTGGCAACCAGCTTACAGGTGCATTAAAACCATGTACTTCACTCTACATCATAACTCTATCTGGTGAGGAGCTGTAGTCCTTACCACCACGTACTTCACTTAGTAAACATCACTCTATGTACCAAAAAGTCAGAATTCTTCTTGGTTGGCAATCTCTTCTTTGTCTTTTTTACTCTATATCTTTGTATAAGGAGTTCATATAAGGAGTTCTGAACAATCTCCTCCTCCTCCTTCTTCTTCTTCTTCTTCTTCTTACTTGGCCCTGATGAAAAACTGGAGGCCTGTGGCTCTTCTTTGCACGGACTACAAGGTGCTTTCTAAAGCCCTGGCAAACAGACTGAACACTGTCTTGGGTTTGATCGTAGATAAGGATCAAACATATTGTAATCCTGACCGAAACATTATGGACAATGTTTTCCTCATACGTGACATTCTCCAGCTCAGTAAATGTCATGACTTACAGTTCGGGATTGTGTCTTTGGACAAAGAAAAGGCTTTTGATAGGGTTGACCATTCCTATTTGTTTTCCACCCTGAGGGGGTTTGGTTTTGGCAATATGTTTTTGAGGTGGGTCAATCTGCTATATATTGGAGCTGAGTGTTTGGTAAAGATGGGGGCAGGCCTGAGTCGGCCAATCCCTGTACGCCGGGGAATACGCCAGGGGTGTCCACTCTAGGGTCAGCTGTACAGCTTGGCTATTAAGCCTTTGCTGTGCAGATTGCACGCTCGGCTGGGTGGTCTGGTTCTGCCGGGGCCATCAAGCTGTTGCCGCCCGATCGTCTTGTCTGCTTATGCAGATGACGTCAACATTTTCATCACCTCCCACGAGGATGTGCAGCGTCTGGTGGACACTTTGTCAGTTTATGAAAGGGCAACTTCTGCACGGGTGAATTGGGCCAAGAGTGAGGGTCTATTGGTGGACCACTGGTCGCGTCAAGGCGTCCCTCGCCTACCCGGCGGTCTTCAGTGGGGGACGGCCGGTCTCAAAGTGTTGGGGGTTTTTCTGGGTTTGGAGCCTTTTGAACGCAAGAACTGGGAGGGTGTTAAGGACAAGGTGTGTGCTCGCTTTTCTAAATGGAAATGATTGCTACCGCAGCTGTCATATAGGGGCAGGGTTCTGGTCGCAAATAATCTGGTCACCTCGGCTCTTTGGCATAGGCTGGTGGCTTTGACACTGCCCAGGAGCCTCGTGGAGGAGATTCAGAAGATCATCGTGGACTTCTTTTGGTCTGGTCGCCACTGGGTCCGTGCGCCTGTTCTCTACCTGCCTGTGGCCGAGGGGGGACAGGGCCTGGTGGACATGCATTCCAAGATCGCCTGCTTCAGGCTTCGAACTGCACAATGCCTCCTTTACGGATGCGGACCCTGCTGGATGGACACTGCTAAATTGCTCCTGAGGAGAGTTGGTCGCTTGGGCTATGATAAGCAGCTCTTCCTCGTGACATCTGGGGAGGTGGACCTTACTGGACTATCTGCTTTTTACACGTCCGTCTTGCACGCATGGAGAGACTTCACCGTGGCCCACTTCCATGACGAGACACCGGGAATGTGGCTGTTCGAGGAACCACTGTTTTTCAATCGATTCATCGACGCTGAGGTGCTGCAGTCTGTCAGCCTGCAGACTTGTTTGCGGGAGGCACGCTGTACCAAGCTTGGTCATCTTATAAAGATGTCGACCACATCGATGGATATGCTGAGGCGGAGTGCCAACATTACATCTGTCAGACTGCTGCAAAGGGTGGTGGGGGACGTGTGCGCCGCCCTGCCACAACGGCTTTGAGCGTTTGTGACAAACTGCACTCTTTCCAGTCAATGGGATGACTACGCTATGTCCACCTTTCCTGCAATTTCCGTAACTCCAGCTGTGGGGGAGTGGCAGGAAGGAGAGGATCACCTGCTGACCTTCAGAATTCCTCGCCTGGGCAAGTTCCAGTTTGTCGGGACAAGGACGGTGTATCACATCTGTGTGAAGGTTGTGAATCTGCGCTCTCTGATGGATGTCACAGAGTCGAGGTGGACGGGTTTTTTGGGGCCACAGGTCTCCCCGAAAGGCAGCTGGTGGTGCATGTACAAGCTACCTATTGAGAAACAGACAGCAGATCTCCAGTGGAGGATTGTGCATGGGGCAATAGCTACAAATAAATACAGAGCACGCCTTGATCCGACTGTGGGGGGGGGGGGGGGTTGTTTTGTTCCCAAGTTGAGACCCTGGAGCATTTGTTTGTCCAATGTTTTCGTTTATCTGGACTTTTTGATATTTTGCGCGAGTAGTTTCAGGCTTTGGGTGAACATTTCTCTTTTGGTCTGTTCATTTATGGTCCAAAGTATAAAGTGGCAAGGAAGGCTGCCCATACTTTGATGAACTTCCTATCTGGTACTGCTAAACTTGCCATCTGGCTGACGAGGAAAAATTGGGCTAGCAACGCTGGCAATGTGGATCCGGTGTGTGCTTTCAAGGTCTTGTTGAAAGTCAGACTCCAGGTGGAGTTTGCTTACTATCAAATGGTGGGCAATTTGGAGGCATTCATCAATAGATGGACTGTAGGGAACGTTTTGTGTTCTGTGGGTCAGGGGGATGAGTTATGTTTGCACTTTTGAAATGTGACGCACTTGGGCCAGTGATATTGGTCTTTTTGCATTTTTGGAATGTACAATAAAGCCTTTTTTTAAAAGTCTTCTTCTTCTTCTTCTTCTTCTTCTTCTTCTTCTTCTTCTTCTTCTTCTTCTTCTTCTTCTTCTTTGTGAGAGGAGTGCGAGTGGAAGAGAGAAAAAACTGAGCGTTTGTACTATATTTCCTATCTTTTCTGTTCTTTTTTCCACAACTGGTCGTTAATAATAGTTTGGGTTTGTTAATCTAGTGGTGTTTGTCTGGTTTAGTTTTTTGTGTTTGGGTTTTTTTTTGTCTGCCAAGCTCTGTGGCGCTGGCCAGCGTCTCAGATGCGATGGCTTTCTCCAGGCTGACGCGGAGGCACAACATCAAAACTGGTGTCAGCTCGCTGCACAGCATGGAGGAGGTTGCTCTTGCTGTTGAGGAGATTATTGGGCATGACGCCGTAAAATCCACGGCCCGCATGAACGGGGCTGTTGTGTTGTTTGTGAAACAGGTGCACCAGGTTAATACTTTGATTGAGAGCGGAATCACAGTAAATGGGACGTTCGAATCAATCATGCCGTTGTCAGAGCCGGCAAAAAAAATAACATTCTCGAACATTCCCCCATTTATTAGTGATGACCTTCTTGTTAAAGAGCTGTCAAAGTTTGCAAAAGTGGTGTCACCTATGAGGAAAATTCTGTTGGGCTGTAAGTTACAGGCAGATTTATTTGATCCCCAACTATAAGGTGGCGGAATTTAATTGTGTGTTTCGGGTGCGGGTGCATGGATTTGATTATGTTCTTTTTGCAACATCTGCCACGTTAAAATGTTTTGGGTGTGTTGAAGAGGGGCATTTAGTGAAGGCCAGTCCTAACCGTGCCGGACCCACCCCGAGGGACGTGGCCAGGATAACCACTGGTTGTGGGGGGGCCGCTCACGCTGAGCAGAAGGTGGCTACTACCGCCAACCAGCCCACATGAGGACCGGGGCTGGCCGCCATCGAGCAGGCTCTGTGCAGGCTGAGGATGCCAGCATTACAGCTGAGGATCTGCCGGAGGAGATTCAGAGTCTGGATGAGAACAGCACTTTGGTGAGTGATGAAAGGGAAAAGGGTGTGGATGAAGCAGGTGAAGGGATTGGAGAAACAGGTGAAATGGAAAAAAAAGTGTGTGAGGTGGCAGACAGTGGTGTGGGTGAGGAGAAAGATGATTTGAGTGATGAGAGAAAAAAGGGTATGGGTGAAGTAGGTGAGGTGGAGCGTAAAGTGTGTGAGGTGGTGGATGGTATTGTGGGTGAGAAAAAAGGTGATTTGAGTGATGAAACAGTTGGGGCAGGTGGGGTCACAGGTGAGCTGGACAAAGGTGGTGCTTTGAATGGTGAAATGAGAGATGTGGGTGAGGGAAATAAAATAAGTGGAGAGCTGTGTGGAGAAGCTGAGGTGGCAGGTGAATTGTGTATGACTGGTGGAGGAACGAGTGAACATTGTGGGGCAGGTGAAGCATCAGGTCTGTGTGAGGATGGTGCTACAGCTGATGTGGAGGATATGGAGGCGTGTGAATCTGGACAGGTTTCCCTTAAGCTCTGTAGAAGCAGCGCTCCACCTGTGTCTTCAGGTGGTAAAGCTGATCGGCTGATGGTCAGACAGAATGCTGTGAATAGTGGGGCTCTGTCTGATAACAGTGACAGTGAGACCTGTTTATCTGATAGCAGTGTGTTTTCACACAACATTACACGGCTGCCTGTTCGTCAGGGTGACATTATTTATCCTGCAAAAATGTTTAAATTGTTTTTACAGCAGACCAATGGCGTGAAGGGGGTGGATATACAGCAATATTTTCCTGATAAGCAGGCTTTTTATAACGCTGCCAGGCAGCTCATAAAAAGCAAAGCTGAAACAGACCTCAGAGATCAGGAAATTTATAGACTGAGAAAACATGAATGAAGTAAGAAAGCAAATTTGCTTTTAATGATGATGAAGAATATAATTTTTTCTCTTTTCCTTTGTTTCTTTGTCATGAACTGAGCCCGTGTTTCCTGTGGGCTCGGTTCTGATCGTTCCTGGTGGCTCAGGCAGTGGGTTTATTATGTGGTGTTATGCTTTGTTTTCTCGTCGTCTTCTTGTCTGTGTATTGTCTCTGTTTATGCCTGTAGCTGCCGCTCTGGCCTGTCCAGCCACGCCCCCTCTTTACCTGAAAATCAGCTGTTCGCCCCGATAATTATCTTTCTTGCGCCTCGCCCAGGTGTTCTCAATTGTTTGGCCAGCGGTGTTTGTACTTAAGCGGCTCCTTGCTACACAAACACCGCTGAACCATTTTACGCGTTAGATGGTTGTTCTCCGCTGTCTAACCATCACATCTCCCTAAGGACTATTTCCGTGTGTGCTCGCTGGGAGACTGGGATTACTTGGACTGCCCCTACACTGGGAGTAAACTCTCTGTGTTTCTGTGCGTAGCTGTGCTGCTATGCTTTCTGTAGCGTTTCCCCCTGTGCGGCACCACTACTACACTTTGGCTGTCACCCAGTTGTATCCCTCCGTGTTTGTTGGGCATCCTGGAAGACTTTCAGTTTAACTCGAGCTTTCTTGTCTTTTGTGTATTCACTCTTGTGTTAACAAATGTGTGTTTGGTGAAACTCACCACTTAAATCCATTTGTCCTTTTTTCCTCCTCCGTGCTCTGTGGAAAAGTGCAAGGGGAGCTTATGACAGAATGCTCCAGCCTCCTAAAAGGATTTAGCGGGTTACACCCACACATACCACTTTTTCATCTCTTGGACTGTCTCGTTTTCACTCACCTGCTTTCTGGGCACAATATGGCCGAGCTGCTGGAGAGGGAGCTGCGCTCGCTTTGTTTGCTGGAGGACATACTTTGGCGGATGCTGGATCCCTGTTTACCGAGACAGCTCGATGGGCTCGGGATGCGGCAGTGAGAGTGATGAATCAGGATAGCCCGTGGGACCATCCAGAGACGACCAAGATTCTCTGGGATATTTTCTCTGTGCCATGTGAGGGGTCAGGTGAGGAGCTTCCAGCACTTGAGCTTCCCCGTGGCTACACCACCTTCGTTTCCTGATTTTCCGGAGTTCATCAGCCTTGATTACTTACAGCCGGGTGGTGTGCTCAGAATCCCGGACTATCTGGTGCTCCAACCACCCGCGATGAGTAGGAAGCCTCGCCGGAGGAAGCCCCCCCTTGTCTTTGGCGGTATTCATCGCTCCAGTTGCCGAGAGGTCCTCCGAGATTGTCCCAGCTACGCCCACCTCCGTGTCATCGGAGCCGGCAGCTCCACAATCCTTTGAAGGAGTCAGTGACACGGAGAAGGGTGATTGTGAGCTGTCTGCAGCTGTCAACATTGGGAGCCGGGATGACAGGCAAGTGTTTTTTCATTCCACTCAATCTAATTACAAACCTTGTCTGTCTCCCGAGGGAGAGGCCCAGTTTCAACAGTCCGCTGGGTCTTCTCCTCCAGCTGCAGCTATTAATTCACTTTTTATCCTCTCCGTGTCTCCTCCTATTCTCCCTGAGGGCTTGTTGGTCCAAGGTCAGGGCCATCAGACGGTGGAGGAGCCAGTGGCCTCAGATGATCTTTTCCTGGAGCCAGCATGGAGAGGTTCCCCTGCAGCCACACCGGAGCAATCCCCAGCGTTGGAGCCGCTGCAGGAGGAGCATAGGACTGATACCACCATCTTGCCTGCTGTGGAGGCTGTTACAGCAGAGTGAGAGCCTGAGCCGAACTTCCTGGAGGCTGGGCCCGAGTCTCCATCGTTGGGATCGACGTCAGAGCTGGTCCATATAAAGAGGTGGCGCGTGCGCCGTAAGAAGTCCCAAGCTTCACCTGTGAAAGCTCAGCTTCCTTCTTCGGAATCGTGGCCTGCCCCGTCTGCTGGGGAGAAGGAGAATCCTGCTGTGGAGCTGCTGGTTGCTCCCAAGGTGTCGCCTGCACCCGTCTCCTCCACAACTTTTATCTCCGCCAATGTGGGGGCTGCAGTTTCTCTCCCGAATTCCTCTACCCCTGTGCCTGTTTTGGAGGTTTCTCCTCTGCAAGTAGAGGAGCTCTGGGCCGCCGTGGAGATGGAGGAGGAGAGAAGTGTTTATGACACCGCTGGAGACATCGAACACCAGGAGAACAGGCAAGTTCCTTTTCATTCTATTTCTTTTCTTGATGAACAATTTTGTCTGTTCCTTGGTCAAGAGACTCAGGGCCTGCAGTCCCCTGAGTTCTCCCCACCAGCGGCATGTGACGACGCCTCACCTGTCCTCTCCGTGTTCTCTTTGTGTGCTTCGGTGAATTTGCCGGTTTCCAAACTGAGTTGCCAGGCAGAAGAGGAGTTTGTCCCAGGGTCGGCGGAGAGACAGCCCCCAGCCACCATGCTGGATTGGCGACCAGCGTGGGGAACATCACCTGGGGGCCTGGAGACTGTGGCCACCATCACGCCTGCTGCGGGGACCACTGCAGTAGAGTCATCCCCTGGACCAGACCCCCAGCCGACGGGATCCGGACCATCATCATCAACAGTGTCAGAGTCCTGGATGGCAGTACAGCTTGAACACAGGTAAGTAATCTCTCCTGTAGTTCAGTTGCCTTTGATTGAGAGATTTTTTCTGGCTTTTAGGGAGGAGAGTCGGGTGCGGCTCTCGGCCAAACCTGAGCTCCCCTCACCGGGCTCTGCCGCTGCCGGCGACCCTCACTTTTCCTTCTCTCCCATGCCTGTCGAGCCCCTCACTAGGGTTGACGGGGAGGAGCTGCCATCACCAGGGTTGCCTACTGACGACGACGGGACAGTGGCGGCCCCAGAGGCGGTCGACGGGGGCACAGCACTGGGCGCAGCGACGGAGGCTACACACCCCAAATGGCCGGAGTCCTGGACGGCGGTGGAGCCCAAGTTCAGGCAAGTGTGCTCCATTATATCAATTCCTCAAATGTCAATGTCACACTGCCTGACTCATGGCGAGGAGGGCCCGGGGCAGCTCGTAGTAGCCCTTGGACCTGCATCACCGGGCTCTGCCACTGCCGGCAACACTGACCCGGTCTCTTTTTCTCTCCCTCCGGGGTTGGAACCCCCTTCCATGGTAGCCCGAGAACAGCTGACCTCGCCAGAGGTTGCCGAGGATCAAGATCCAGCACCAGGTGGCATTAGGAGCACCACCTCTCTCACTGGGGAGGCCACCACAGGAGCAATGAGGCCCCCGATGGGGGTCACCGCTGGTGCAACGGTGCTCCATCCGGAGCCCATCGCAGGTGCAGCCACATCCCAGACCGGGTCCATCGTGGGTGCAGCTGAGCCTCAGCAGGAGGTCACTGCAGGTGCAGCTGAACCTCAGCCGGAGGTCACCGTGGGTGCAGCCAGGCTACTGCTGGAGTCCATCGTGGGTGCAGCGGAGCCGGCCCGGTCGGGGTCCACTGCAGGTGCAGCTGGGTCTCAAGCCGGGATCCCCGAAGGCACTACGGATTGCCATAAGGACGCCATGGTTCCCTTTTCCTCCCAGTCCTACGCCATGGGGGTTCCCTCCCTTCGGTCCGGTCACCCACTAGCGAGCTTCCCGGTAGGCAGGCTGGCTCCTACCTCTCTCCTTTGGCCCTGGTGGATTAACAACGCTGGCCGACCACCTGAGGGACTGAGTCCCTGGGCCAGATGGCCCGTGACCCACCATACTGGGTTCGCTGAACTGCCTGTTGGGTCTGGGACTCAGGGCGGCCACCTGAGCCTCCACGTCTTTGGACTTGGGGGGGTTAATTGTGGACCCTGGGCGGGTTATTGTGTTCCCTCCTTTCCTGTTGCCCCTACCTCCCACCCGGGTTCGTGTGTTATTGTTGTGCCTGTTGGGGTTGGTGGTGGTGGGGGGGGGGTTCCTTTCCTTATGATGTTACCGTGGGTGTCTGGTATCCACTCCTAGAAGGAGGGGCTCTGTCATGAACTGAGCCCGTGTTTGCTGTGGGCTCAGTTCTGATCATTCCTGGTGGCTCAGGCAGTGGGTTTATTATGTGGTGTTATGCTTTGTTTTCTCGTCGTCTTCTTGTCTGTGTATTGTCTCTGTTTATGCCTGTAGCTGCCACTCTGGCCTGTCTAGCCACGCCCCCTCTTTACCTGAAAATCAGCTGTTCGCCCCGTAATTATCTTTCCCGCACCTCACCCAGGTGTTCTCAATTGTTTTGCCAGCAGTGTTTGTACTTAAGCGGCTCCTTGCTACACAAACACCGCTGAACCATTTTATACAGTACATTAGATGTTTTTTCTCGGCCGTCTAGCCATCACGTCTCCCTAAGGACAATTTCCCTGTGGGCTCATTGGGAGACTGGGATTACTCGGACTGCCCCTACACTGGGAGTAAACGCTCTGCGTTTCTGTGCGTAGTTGTGCTGCTACACTTTCTGTAGCGTTTCCCCCTGTGCGGCAACGCTTTGGCTGTCACCTAGTTGTATCCCTCCGTGTTTGTTGGGCATCCCGGAGGACTCTCAGTTTAACCCGAACTGTGTTGTCTTTTGTGTATCCACTCTTGTTTTAATAAATGTGTGTTTGGTGTAACTCAGCACTTAAATCCATCTGTCCTTTTTTTCCTCCTTCGTGCACTGTGGAAAGGCGCACGGGGAGCTTATGACATTCTTAATTGTTTTTTACTCTGGTTTTAATGCTCCTTTACTTATGGATTTTTTTAAGGTTGGGAGTTTAAATGTAAATGGTGCCAGTGAACCAAAGAAAAGGGCACTGGTTTTTGAAGCAGCAAAAATGAAGCACATTGATGTGTTGTTTTTACAGGAAATGCATAGTGACCCAAGTATAGAGGCGGACTGTGTCATAACTCTGGCTCTCACGAGCAGGGAAAGGAGATACGAGGGCGACCAGTGAGTTAGCGTAGTTTATTAACAAAGCACACACTACAATAAATAACGAACAGAAAAGTAAAGAGCCACGTGGGGCTAAAACACACACAGAACTAAGGGTAACATACCACCCAGGGAGAAAGGCTAGAGAGGCGGCGAGGGAAAAATACACGCCGAGTCGCAACACTTACTTTGGGTGAAGCGCCGAGGAAACGGCGGACTGAAGCTAGTCGTAGGAGCTAACAGTCGTGGGAAACACAAGGAACGTCTTCCCATAGCGAGGTCGCAGCGACGAGTAACTCTCGGCTGCTCGCTTAAATGGGGGAGATGATTGGGAATAGGAGACAGCTGTCCCAGCGCAGCTGAACTAGACAGCTGGCAATCAGCTGGGCGCTGTCAAAGAGCGGGCCATGGAAGACCCGGCACGGACTACCCCGGAGCAGGAGCGAAACTGGACAACCTGAACGCAGAGAAAAGATAGCGTTCAGGTCGTGACAGTACTCCTCCCACGAGCCGCGCCTCCTGGAGCGGCCTAAACCCCCCCCCCCCCCCCGAGAGAAGACCAGGGAGGGCGGTGGGGGCCAGATCTGGGAGAAAGGGAGGGACCAGAAAAAGGAGGCAGGGAAGAAAAAAAAAACCTAGATACAGTATAGGGTCAGATACCATAATAATTCTAACCCCCCCCAAAAAAAACCATCACCCCCTCCCCTGCAGAGGCCAGACGGTCTGTGCAGGCGACCACAGGAGGTGGGGAGAAACGACAAGAACCAAAATGCAGAAACATAGCGACACAATCATGGAAAAAGTTCACAATAACTTAGGGTGAGGACAATAAAAAAAAACAAAAAACTCATGTCCCGAAGGCCAAAAACTACAAAACTCTGAACATATGGTTTAAATAGACTTACACAAGTAAACCCCGACCAAAACAGAATATACAAAGGATGCAGACCGGGCATAAGATCCAAAAATAGAGCCTGGAACTGCAAATTGGCATGAAGATAAAAATACAAAAGGAACAACTCCTCAAACACGTATTAGCACAAAAGTGTCACTAAACAGTCTGGAGGAGGATATAAATACAGAAAAACAAGACTACTCGGAATGAGGCCAGGCAATGTGAAGCAAATGCTACTTAAGGGAGAAAGTAGAATAGGATCATACTGGGATTATAAAACAAAGAAAATAGTCCAAGGAAATTTTAACTGGGATAACCCCACAATAAGGACTCTAGGGCAGAGAGTTCTTTGATGTCCTGAAAAGTATTAAATTAGGGAGGACAATCAAATGCAAGGCAACAAACAGTCAGTCAATTCTTCCAGGACGTCAGCAGGTGGAGCGGGGCAGGCGATGACAGCTTGTCCGGCGGGCGGCCCAAACTCCACCAGGCCAGGAACCACAACACCAGTTTGGGTGGCCTACCCGAGTCCCAGGCTAGGAGACACAGTTTCTCCGGAGGCCGACCCAGATCACCGAACCAGCCAGATGGCTTCCCAGGCGGTCGTCCCGTGACCTCAGACCACGGAGAGCTGAGGGAGAAGAAGTCTTGGTGCAGATTCCTCCCTGAGGGAAAAGGCAGGAGGAAACTGACCCAGGTGAGAAAAACCCCCACAGTAGTAGGGGGAGAAGAGATGGAGGCCAGGGGCAAAGTTAGCCTGCCATCTAATGGCAACAAGGGCAGGGGGAAACTGGCCCGGGTGAGAGGAACCCCAACAGCGGCAGGAGGAGAAATGATGGAGGCAAGGGACGAAGTCAGCCTGACGTCAGGCGAACACAATCCTCCAGCTCCCACACTAACCGTTACCCGGACCGGCGCAGCACCCCCGGTGGACCCCGATCGGGCCAGCGAAACACTCCCGGTGGACTCCAGCTGGACCGGCGAAACACTCCCGGTGGACTCCAGCTGGACCAGCGAAACACTCCCGGTGGACTCCAGCTGGACCGAGACAGCACTCCCAGTGGACTCCAGCTGGACCGAGACAGCACTCCCGGTGGACTCCAGCTAGACCGAGACAGCACTCCCGGTGGCCCTGGGGAGAGGCTCAGAGGGACAAAAGGAACCGGGATCAGGATCACCGGCAGCGGCAGAGCCCGGCGGAACAGGCTCGAGCGCAGCAGACGGCTGCACCCGGCCCGCCCCCCCGAGAGACAGGCAATAATGCTCCAGAATAGAGAAGAGAAAAACAAAATAGAGCACTTGCCTGATCTCGGGTTCTACCGCCATCCAGGACTTCGATGCTCCGGGCTCAGCGTGCAGGACTCCGTCCTCCGGCTCCAACTCGACTGCGAATGGCTCCGCAGCCGGCATGATGGTTTCCACAGTCAAACGACCTCCAAATGCCGAAGACCGCGTCGACAGCCCACCTGGCGTGGAGGCAGGAGATCTGGACTCTGCTGGGCCGAACCATTCCTCCGTGGAGACCCGGGGACGCTTAATCGTCGGCGCTGGCTCCAACAGGCAGTTCGACCTTCTCCTCTGCCCATAACGTGGCTGCGGGGCTGGGGCAAAACCCTCCAGGGCCGCAGGCCGCCTCCTCCTCGCGCAGCGGTGTACACCTGGCACCGGGGCACACTCAAGGGGAAGAGACACAGAGGACGCAGGTTCATATTCAGTTTTTGCAGCGGGAGGAGAGAGCTCAGGGGACTGTGAACCCTGAACTCCTCCCCCAGGAATCAAACAAGGCAATTCACTCATAATGGGAGGAGAATGAAAGGACACTTGCCTGATTCCCGGAGGGCCGGTGGAACCCGCTACAAGGGACTCGAGTCTCTCTTCTCCCAACCGGATAGAAGTGGGGAACCCCCCGGACAGATGAGGCGGTGCTACCCGCACCGGATCGGGACCTGGAACACCTGGAGATGAATTTGCGCTTCTCCCAGCGGCCGGAGTGAATGACGAAGAGGGGGGTGAAACAGCTGAGGAGAGCTGGGGGCCCAAAGCTGACGGGACAGCGGGGAGAGTGGGCCCAGGAGCGGGAGCAGCTGATTCACTTCTTCGGCGAGACACGGGAGCAACAGCAGGCTGGGAGGCGGAATTCGTGTGGTTTCCTGGAGCGGGATCCGGACGGGACTCTCGCTGAGATGAGTGGGGAATTTGGGAGCGACGTCTTCTGAACGTGAGGTCGGGAAAACGCCGCTCCTGTGCGATGAGCGAAGCCAACAGGTCAGCGTATTCCGGATAATCGTTCAGCTCCGGGTTCTTCTCGACCAGCCTGACCGCCGCAATCACGTTCTTCATGGCTACGGGGGGAACGGCGGCGGAAGAAGCGGCTGCCACTCGATCCGCAATGCGCATCGCTGTCATTCTCATCTTCTCCGGGGGAAACCCGGTTGACGTCACTCTATCCTGGGGATCACCCCTGGGTGAGGCAAACTCCTGGACTGGATCGGCGGCAGGAGCGGGATTCCGAAGCGAGGAGCGAAGGCGTCCTGTCCTCGGCTTCCTGCCGGAGTTCTCCTCCAGCCTACGGAGCCTCTCCCAGGCCACAGAGATGTCTGCCCTCCTCGCCTTAACCTCGGGGAGAAGGAAGTAGCGAGAAAAGCAGTTAAGCATACCCTCGGCGAGCTCCAGGCGCCAGCGTATCTCGCTGGGGGCATCGTAGAGGTCCGTGGTGAACAACGTTCCGTCCACAAGGTCCAGAGTCTCCGAGAGATCATGGCCTGAGTGCCGCATGAGTCTCTTGGAAGGAGACATGACACTGGCTCGCCCGTACCCAGAGGAAGAGAAAAAAGGCGTCGAGTCCTTACAGCCAACTCACGGTCGCGGCCGTCTCACTATGGCTGCGACCTACTGTCATAACTCTGGCTCTCACGAGCCAGGAAAGGAGATACGAGGGCGACCAGTGAGTTAGCGTAGTTTATTAACAAAGCACACACTACAATAAATAACGAACAGAAAAGTAAAGAGCCACGTGGGGCTAAAACACACACAGAACTAAGGGTAACATACCACCCAGGGAGAAAGGCTAGAGAGGCGGCGAGGGAAAAATACACGCCGAGTCGCAACACTTACTTTGGGTGAAGCGCCGAGGAAACGGCGGACTGAAGCTAGTCGTAGGAGCTAACAGTCGTGGGAAACACAAGGAACGTCTTCCCATAGCGAGGTCGCAGCGACGAGTAACTCTCGGCTGCTCGCTTAAATGGGGGAGATGATTGGGAATAGGAGACAGCTATCCCAGCGCAGCTGAACTAGACAGCTGGCAATCAGCTGGGCGCTGTCAAAGAGCGGGCCATGGAAGACCCGGCACGGACTACCCCGGAGCAGGAGCGAAACTGGACAACCTGAACGCAGAGAAAAGATAGCGTTCAGGTCGTGACAGACTGGAATCGAAAGTGGAACGGGGAACTGATTTTAAGTCACTACACCACAGCCAGTGGAGGAGTGGGCTTTTTATTCTTCAGGAAGTTTGCTCCAACTTCTATGGAGGTTGAGCATTTTATCAAAGGCAGATGTCTTTTAGCCTAAGCCCGTTTTGAACATTTTACTGTGCTTTTTATCAACATTATGCTCCAACCAATGGTTCTGAGAGGAAGAGCTTTTTTTTACAAAACATTAATGATAAATTAAACAGTTGAAGCTCAGAGGATTTTTTATTATTGGGTGGGGATTTTAATTGTACTGAAAATGAGTTTTTAGATCTAAACCGCACAGAGCCGTATCCAGGTTCCCAAAAGGTTCTGAGACAGCTGGTCTATTCTCAGGGCCTGGTGGATGTGTGGAGAAGGATGCACACTGACTGCCGACAGTACACATGGTCTCACCTCAAAGAGGATAGGATGTCTTTTGCCCGACTGGATCGATTGTATTGTTTTTAGCACTACTGTAATGTTTTTAAGTCCTGTAAAATTTTACCAGTTGGTTTTACTGATCATGCTCTTGTTGTTTGTCAGGTTTTTGTAAAGAATTTTGCCCCCAAGAGTGCATATTGGCATTTTAACTCAGTTTTAACATTTGATAAAGGTTTCAAAGAGGCTTTAAGATTTTTCTGGACTGCTTTTAGACAAAAGAAAAAAAAAAGATTTTACATGTCTTAGGCAATGGTGGTGCCGTGGTAAGACTGAAATTAAACTATTGTGTCAGCAGTATACACGCAATGTTACACATGACACCTGTAGATCTATCAGTGGCCTGGCGACAGATATTGTGGAGTTAGAGACCTCTCGTGAGTCCACAGGAAATCGAGGATGTGTTGAAGTCCTCAAATCAAAAAAAAAGGACCTTAGCCCAGCTGTTGGACATTAGAGTACAAGGCACCCTAGTCCAGTCCCGAATTCAAAACATCACTGAGATGGATGCTCCCTCTAGCTTCTTCTTCAGTCTAGAGAAGAAGCATGGACCAAAAAAGGTAATCCACTCCCTGGTCTCCACCACAGGGCAGGAAGTGATCAAGCCTGAACAAATCAGAAAGCAAGCCACTGAGTTCTCTTCCTCTCTGTACACCAGTGGCTACAGGGAGGACAATGGCCTAATGGAGGGGTTCTGCCGTGAACTACCTCAGGTCTCTGAGGAGGCAAACTCACAGTTAGACCGGCCTCTTCAGTTACCCGAATTGCCTGCTGCCCTTCAGCGCATGAAAGGGAGGAAGGCTCTGGAAATAGATGGCCTCACTGTAGAGTTTTTTAAAGCTTTCTGGGGCATTTTAGCACCTGACATTACAGAGGTGTTTAACGAAAGTTTGTGTTCAGGCTGTCTGCCGACGTCCTGCCGCAGGGCTGTGGTCACCCTCCCGCCAAAAAAGGAGATTTACAGGACATAAAAAACTGGCGGCCCGTATCCCTCCTCTGCACAGATTACAAGATTTTGTCCAAGGCTTTGGCTAACAGGTTGAGAGAAGCTATGGAACAGGTCATCCATCGGGACCAGACATACTTTGTACCAGGCAGGTCCATGGTAGACAATGTCTACCTATTTTGAGATGTTTTGGAAGTCTCCACTCATTGGGTATAATCACTGGTCTGATTTCTCTAGATCAGAAAAAGGCGTTTGACTGCGTTGAGCATGACTTCCTCTGTAAGGTGATAGAGAGGTGTGGGTTCAGCGCTGGTTTCATAGCCAAGATCAAGGTGTTATATGCTGGTGTTGAGAGTGTATTGAAAATCAATAGCAGTTTGTGTGCTCCATTCAAAGTGCATAGAGGCATCTTGCAGGGCTGTGCTTTGTCTGGCATACTCTACGCACTCTCCCTAGAACCCCTCCTCCATAAAATACGCACAAGCATTGATGGCCTTGCCTTACCTGGTTTTAATAGAAAGATTTTTTTAGCCGCAAATGCGGATCATGTCATTGTTTTTGTCAAAAATTAGATTGACGTTAATGTTTTAATTGATTTAACTGGTGCCTTCAGCCTTTTATCAGCAGCAAGGGTGAATTGGAGGAAAAGTGAAGCCCTTGCTGTCTGTGATTGGCTTGGTGGCCAATCGGTTCTGCCACAGGACATGGCATGGAAAAAAGATGGCATAAAATACCTGGGGGTTTTCTTGGAAATGATGTCATGGTCTGAAGGAACTGGAAGAATGTTGATGAAAAAATTGAAGGCAAAATGAATAAGTGGAGATGGCTGCTCCCTCAGATGTCCTACAGAGGGAGGGTGCTTGTGCTAAATAACCTTGTTGCCTCCCTGCTTTGGCACCAAATAACCTGCCTAGATCCCCCATCAGGTTTACTGTCCCAGATCCAGACAAAAATTGTAAACCTTTTTGGGGAATTTTGCACTGGGTGCCACAGGGGGCGCTGTTTTTACCCAGAGAGGAGAGGGACAGGGCCTCATACACCTAACCAGCAGAACTGCCACCTTTAGGTTACAGTTTGTGCAGAGGTTTCTGATGGGGCCAGCAGATCTTATGTGGAGAGAAGTGGCCAGCTGCATCTTCAGGCGTGTGTGTAATCTGGGACTGGATTATGCTCTGTTTTTAATTAATTCAAAATGTTTAAATTTAAGTGGGTTGCCTCCGTTTAATCGAAGTGTTTTTAAGTCTGGGAACCTTTTTAAGCTAAAAAATGCAAAAACTCTGACTCTCTTTTTTGGCTCTTGAGGGAGGCGTTGATTCATGGAGCAAGGTAGGACATCTGCACTGAGACCACTCCTGAGCTGATGGCAGCTCTCCTGAGAACAAAGACTGTGACTCTGCTACATCTGATGAATGCAGCAGGACCAGAGTTAACGGACTCCCTGGCTGTGGCTACCTTTCTGAGTATCCGGTCTGCCAGGGTGGTTCAGAGGGTCCTGGAGCTTTGGAGGCAGAGGCTTGATGGGAGGGAAAGACGGCTTCTGGTGGACCATAGCAGAGGAGTAACTGAACCCAACCACAATGACCCTTTTCCAGCAATCTCCATGAGCCCTGGTCTTGGTGACCTAACTGGAAATTTGTAAAGAACACACAACCCTGTTAGATATAGAAACGGCTGGTACTAGTAAGATGGCGGCTGGGTTGGACTTGGGTTAGACCGGGGTGGCTAACTACCAGTTCCGGTGGTGACGCCACTCGGGGTATAAAGGAGGTGGGCGGAAGAGGCTCTGCCTTTTTCGTCGTGGGAGCCACCTGGCATGCAGGTGAGTGCAGTAAGCCTTTTGTGTATAGTTGGCATCCTGTATTAAAGCCCTGTTAACCGAATCATTGTTATCTCATTTTTCCTTATAATTATGGACACAACAAACCCCAAACAGCTGACCTTACACAATGCTGACAAAAAAACGCTGTACATCAATTATGTTAAGGTCATCAATAGAGCAGGACTGCACAGCAGACCCTCCACTGTGTGGTCTGAGAAGTTGAGTGGGGAAGGAGTGAGTCCACAGTGGAGAGTTTTTTACAAACCCCCATAGGCCTTGAGCAGCTCCCTCAAAATGTGGCTAGAAAATGATTTTCGTGGCACCCAACTGGGAACTATGGGATCTTTGATGATTTCTATGTAAATAAAAACCTGCTGAATCCAAAAATCGATGTTCCCACTGTCAAAGGTGTGGATAGCTATGTCAAATTTGCATAAATCCAAGATGGCTGCCATGACTAACCAAGGGAATGAATGGCCTAACATTTCAACCAGTCTACCTAGAAACACGTTTGAGGCCTCTTTTTTGGATAATGTTGAGCCGAGGAATCGATTTCTGAGGTCGACTGTGTGATTGAGGGTCAAAGAACAACGCTAATTTGCATAAATCCAAGATGGCTGCCATGGATGGACTAACTTTTTAGCCATTCTACCTAGAATCACGTTGGAGACGTCCTTTTTGGCTAATGTTAACCCGAGGAATCAATTTCCGAGGTCATTAGTGTGACTGAGGGTCAAAGAACCCCCCTAATTTGCATTTCCAAGGTTCCAAGGTTGTCATAGCCAGGAGCGGCACTGGGGTTAAGCTCCCAGTGCTCATAAAATGCTCCTTATGGCGTGCGTCTCGAAAAGCCTCTGACAACTAAGTCCAACTCCTAGCCTGCCCGTGTGGTTTAGTCTCTAAGCCCGGCGGAAATGCTTTTACTAATAGGAGAAGGGGCGAGGGCAGATCTCTGGCTCCTTAAAACCAGATGCTGCAGGTAGATGGTGGCTCGTCAACCTGGGAAGGTAGCCCATCTAGGGGAAGGTAAACCCTGATTTCAAACCTCCGCTGCCTTGCGGCATACCCGGTCACGGGAAAGGCTTCGGGAGTCAACCCTGAGGAAAAATACGGAGTCGGAGTCCCTAAGGCAGTTCTCTGTTGTGCTCAACATCGTTCTGGCAGCTCCTGCGATGGCGCTGGTGCCAAACTGTAGCAGCCCTGCTGTTCCTTTGGATTCATCAGTGACGTGGAGAGGGGGGACATGCTGCATGGGCAACATCTTATCCTCCATATCTTCCTGCCCAGGCTTGAATCCTACCAACGCCCAACGCTGGAAGATAGAACACCGGATCACTGGAGAGGACACTCCAGCTTCGCCTTTGGCATTGACAAAACACGGGGAATGACAGTTACCGGTTATAAGCCACCGCTCAATTGGCGTAGAGCTCAGTGCCAGGGGTTATTCCCGACGGTGGGAGGGATCATCGGATCTCACTGGACAGCTACCGCCCGCCTCAAGCTGGGCAGCCCCCAGCCAATAAGGTGATGTCCCGCCACAGCTTGCTTTCCTCATTGGGTGCATGGGGATGAGGAGAAGTCCGAGCAGCAGGCTGAGAACCTTCGCACCAGGCAAGACAATAAAACAAAAGAGACCAACTCTAAAACTGGGAACTTCGAACGTCCGCACTATGATGACAGGACTCGCTGCTAACCTCAAGGACATCAACGACACCAGGAAGACTGCCATCATCAATAATGAGCTGAAGAGGCTGGGAGTGGATATCGCCACTCTCCAGGAAACACGGTTGGCTGTCGCAGGCACACTGAGAAAGAAGGACTACACGTTTTACTGGCAGGGAAAGGGCAGTGACGAACACAGGGAACACGGAGTGGGCTTCGCAGTGAAGAACACCTTGCTGAAGATGGTGGAACCGAGCAGCACTGGCTCTGCACGACTCCTCACCCTCCACCTGAACACCACTCAAGGCCCAGTCACCCTCGTCAGTGTGTATGCCCCAACACTGACAGCCACACCAGAGGCAAAAGACGAGTTCTACAAGAATCTCACAACAACTGTCAGGATCGTCCCCAACTCTGAACAACTCATTCTCCTTGGAGACTTCAATGCCAGAGTGGGTGCTGACCACAACTCCTGGCCCTCCTGTCTTGGACCTTTTGGCGTGGGCAGAATGAATGACAACGGACAGCGGCTGCTCGAGTTCTGCACATATCATGATCTGTGCATCACAAACTCGTTCTTCAAGACCAAGCCCCAACACAAGGTTTCCTGGCATCATCCGCGCTCAAAGCACTGGCACCAGCTGGACTTGATCCTGACCAGGCGCACCTCACTGAAGAACGTGCTAATCACCCGTTCGTTCCAGATTGCAGATTGCGACACAGACCATTCATTGGTGTTTTGCAAGGTCAAGCTGCAGCTGAAGAAATTCCATCGTGCTAGACAACCTTGAAAGGCACAGATTGACACCAGCAAGATGGCTCAACCAGAACTTGTTGAGCAGTTTGCCTCCACCTTTGAGAAGGAACTTGGTGTACCACAAGCAGGAGAATCTGCAAAGCAGAAGTGGGAAGAGCTGCGAAACACCATCCACCGCACAGCCTTGACTACCTTTGGGAGGAAGACCTTGAAGTAACAGGACTGGTTTGACGCCAAGTTGACCGAGATGACCCCCGTCATTGAAGCCAAGCGCTCAGCACTTGCTGAGTACAAGAAGTACCCAAACGAGAAGAATCTCCAGATTCTCAGGGCTGCGAGAAGCAAAGTTCAGCAGACTGCTCGGCGCTGTGCCAACGAGTACTGGACTCAGCTCAGCCAAGACATTCAAACCGCTGTCATAACAGGAAACATCCGTGGTATGTACGATGGCATCAAGAAAGCACTTGGTCCGGCTCAGAGCAAGACGCCCCCCCTCAAATCCTCCACTGGGGAGATGATCACAGAAAAGAACAAGCAGATGGAGAGATGGGTGGAACACTACTCCAACCTCTACTCCAGACAGAACACCGTGATACCGTCAGCCCTTGATGCCATCGACTGCCTGCCATCCATGGACGAACTTGACGCCGAGCCAACCATGGACGAACTCAGCAAGGCCATTGATAGCTTGGCCGCTGGCACGGCACCCGGCAATGACGGCATACCCCCTGACCTGATCAAGCACTGCAAGACCGCCCTACTGCTGCCATTGCATGACGTCCTCTGCCAGTGTTGGAAGGAAGGTGCCGTACCACAGGACATCAGGGATGCCAAGAACATCACCCCCTAGAAAAACAAAGGGGAGAGAAGCAACTGCAACAACTACAGGGGCATCTCCCTCCTCAGCGTTGTTGGCAAAGTCTACGCATGAGTTGTTCTCGTTCGTCTACAGAAGCTTGCCGAACGTGTCTACCCCGAATCTCAGTGTGGCTTCCGCGCTGAGAGATCGACGGTAGACATGATATTCTCCATCCGCCAACTCCAGGAGAAATGCAGAGAACAGAACATGCCCCTGTACGTCGCCTTCATCGACCTCACCAAAGCGTTCGATCTGGTCAGCAGAGAGGGCCTTTTAAAGATCCTGCCAAAGATAGGATGCCCACCAATGTTGCAAAGCCTCATTGAATCGTTTCACACCAACATGCAGGGGATAGTGCAGCACGATGGCAACGTCTCAGAGCCATTCAACATACGCAGCGGAGTGAAACAGGGCTGTGTACTTGCGCCAACCCTCTTTCGGATTTTCTTTGCTATGCTCCTGAGGCATGCCTTCAGCACAGCAACAGAGGGACTCTACCTGCACACAAGATCTGACGGCAGGCTTTTCAACCTCGCCCGCCTGAAAGCCAGAACCAAAGTACGCGAGGCTCTAATCAGAGACATGCTGTTCGCAGACGACGCTGCAGTCGCAACCCACACACAGCAGGAGCTTCAGACCCTGATGGACCGCTTCTCCCAGGCCTGCAAGGACTTTGGGCTTACCATCAGCCTGAAGAAGACTAACGTCTTGGCGCAAGGCACGGAAGCACCACCAACCATCACCATTGACGACTACGAGCTGGAGGTCGTGAATCAGTTCACGTACCTGGGGTCCACGATCAGCAACAACCTCTCCCTTGATACAGAGATCAACAAGAGGATTAGAAAATCAGCCTTCACACTTGCTTGCCTCACCACACGAGTGTGGGAGAATCCCAAACTCTCTGTCAAGACGAAGATGGCAGTGTACAACGCCTGAGTCATCAGCACACTGCTCTATGGGAGTGAGACATGGACAACATACGCCCGGCAGGAAAAGAGACTGAACTCCTTCCACTTGCGCTGCATTCGCCACATCCTGGACATATCCTGGCAGGACAAAGTGCCCAACACAGAAGTTCTGTCCCGCGCCGGCCTTCCCTCCATGTTCACTCTACTCAGGCAGCGCAGGCTCCGCTGGCTAGGCCACGTTCACCGTATGGAGGATGGCAGAATCCCCAAAGACGTCCTCTATGGAGAACTGGCAACTGGCAGGAGAGACGTTGGCCGCCCACAGCTGCGCTTTAGAGACATCTGCAAGAGAGACATGAAGGCCCTGGAGATCAACACTGAGCGCTGGGAGGACCTTTCAACGGACCGCTCCAAATGGAGAGGTACCCTGACCAGACAGCTCAAGGCGGGTGAAGAGAGACTGACTGCTGCAGCAGATGAAAAAAGGACCCGCAGGAAGAACCACCACAGACCCAGCAGCACGGAGACCACCCACAAGTGCGACCTGTGTGACAGGGACTGCCATTCGTGCATCGGCCTGTTCAGCCACAGGCGGTGCTGTTCCAGCAGAGTAGACGTTTAGGATTCTCTTTCATGGTCATCATAGACCGACGGAGGCCGACGACCTCTAATCACGTTTGAGATGTCTTTTTCGGATAATGTTGACCCGAGGAATCGATTTCTGAGGTCAGATATGTGATTGAAGGCTCCACTAATTTTCATAAATCCAAGATGGCTGCCATGAATGGCCTAACTTTTTTATCAGTACAACTAGAATCATGTTTGAGACATCATTTTCCGATAATGTTATGCCCAGGAATCCATTTCTGAGGTCACTTTTGTGATTGAGGCTCAAAGAACTCCACTCATTTGCATAAATCCAAGATGGCCGCCACAGGCATGGATAGTCCAACTTCTTAACCATTCTACCTAGAATCACGTTTGAGACATCTTTTCTGCATAATGTTGACCCGAGGAATCAATTTCTGAGGTCAAATATGTGATTGAGGGTCAAAGAACTCTGCTTATTTGCATAAATCAAAAATGGCCATCATGGATGGATGAACTTTTTTAATCAGTCCACCTAGAATCACGTTTGAGACATCATTTTTGGGTAATGTTATGCCCAGGAATCAATTTCTGAGGTCACTTCTGTGATTGACGGTCAAAGAACTCCACTCATTTAAATAAATCCAAGATGGCCGTCATAGGCATGGATAGCCTAACTTCTTGACCACTCTACCTAGAATCACGTTTGATACATCTTTTCCAAATAACGTTGACCCGAGAAATCAATTCCTGGTCAGTTATGTGATTGAGTGTCAAAGAACTCTGCTAATTTACATAAATCCAACATGTATAGCTGTCATATCCTGATACAACCTGTATTCAACCTCCACCTTATTCATCACCAGAATCATCTCCCTCATTTTCTTCCTCCTCTGCTTCCACAGATCTTTCAGATTCTGTAAGAACACGATTCACGCAATCGATGCAGGCGCATAGATCAGTGCAGCTGAGATCCGATGCCTTGCATGTACATCTGCTGGCCTCGCACCTACTCCGCTTGCATGAACAGTGCACATAGTTCAAGATCTCTTCAGGTGCCGGACCAGTTGCCATCCAGTCTACAGCCAGTTCTTCCTGCAACAAAATCCAGCCATGGCCCACTGGACTGGGGGCAGATATTGTTTGCTGAATGGCACTGCGATGAATGGCTGCTTGATAATTTGACCTCTCCACATGTTTTCGAAGAGCATCCTGGTTGGGTGGTAATGCATCATCGCAGGAGGCATTGATGCAGAACAGACGGTACCGAGCCTCATTCACATCATTTGTATTTTGACCATACAGATCACATACAAACTTTTCGAGTGAAGACTGAAGAGAAGAAGCCAGATCAAAGTCTCTCCTAAGCTGTGTGAATACCTCCTGGTATTCAGTGTTTTTCAGGACAAGGTCCAGTGGACGGCGTTTCCCTTTTCCATGAAAGGCAGTTGTGGAGTCGCATCCTGTAAAGACATGTAACCCTATCAATGACCGACAGACAGTGTCACCAAGTGACTCCCGCACATTTTGTAGAGCAAGAATCCTTCTTCTTTTTTTGGTACCAGTCAGAAAGTAAATGTCTGATCCAATGTCTGCCATCAGAGACAGAAGGATGATGGCCACATCAGTATCCAAACTTTTGACTGCAATGTTCGCATAGGTGTTACTGGCATGACAGCAGTGGAGCGCAATCCTGGTATCAGCTTCCTCATGGTCGCAGGTCAACTCTGGTACTGACATCATTGATGTAGCAGAGATCAGGTGACAGGATTCACCATGTGCCATGTAGAGGTCAATGCCTTCCAGATCTACTGACATATAGAGACCTTGTGCAACCTAGTCACTGCTCAATGTAAACTTGCAAAATGGCAAGCACAGACCGTGTGCCCATATTTATTGAGAGCATAAAGTATACAGGCGACTGCTGCTGCCATGAGTTTAACCTTTCTTGGGTGACACATCACAAACATGGGCTTTCCTTAACAGGCCGTTTTCCATCCGCCTAAGGCTTGATAGTATGGGTGTGACTATGTGCAAACTATATAAATGTATGGCCAAACTTGTTCCTCCCTCACCTACTAGTACACTGCACCCCTTGGGCTTGGGCTGAGAAGTACATCCAACCCTCAGACTCAGAGTTAAGCTCATTGGGATTGCTACCCTTTTCTCATTTGAGCTACTTTGTGGTAGTGGTATATTTTGACTATAATTCAGGCCCAGGGTGGGTTCTGGGGATAGATGCATCATCAGAGTGAGTCGATCTGCATCATCTAGATCTATACTAGGACTATGCTACCTGGCACCCAGAGTCCCTTGGTTATTAGCCTCCACACCCCCAGATCGGCCTACTCGGAGTCTTAGACCAGGACTAGGTCACCCTGTGAGCGGTTGACAAAGGTTTTAGACATCTAGGGTTCCATTTTAGTTCATATTTAGAGTTACAAATGATCGGATTCAAACGACTCCAGGGCACACGCAGTACAACCATAAACAATGGCTGCCACTCACCTTTCTCGAACAAGTCGCGACGTTGTTCTGCTACTTTCTGTTGGGGTCCGTCAAGTACAAGCCATTTTTGGGCACACTCACATACTTTTGCCCACGATGCTTCAGTAAAACGAGTGATACTGCCCGAAAACTTATCGGAAATGTGAATAACACAGGAGAGGCTTTCAGCGCACGCTACCCCTGTGGGTGCTGCCATTTTGTTGTCACATGACCAAAGGGACGACGCTGATTGGTTAAAACGTCCCGGACTGGGCCATGTTTAAGGTAGCCAGACAATTATTACCGACTGACTTCAATCGCATTTTTCATACAGCTATCCACACCTTTGGAAGTGGGAACATCGATATTTTGTCTTACAATAATGTAATCTTAATTTAGAAACACTAAAATTTTAGTTCCCCGTTGGGTGCCACGAAACTGAACAAAAAGTGGCAGCTGCTCACGGCCTACCAATTTAAAAAAAAAGGACAGCAGATCTCCAGTGGAGAATTTTACATGGAGCTACTGCCTCAAATGCTTTTATTTCTGTTCTTAACCCTGCTGTTTCAAACCAGTGCCTTTTCTGCAGTCTCCGAGAGACTGTGTTTCATGTTTTTAGTGAGTGTAACAGGCTTACAGTGCTCTTCACTCTTTTAACAAAAGTTTTTAATTTATTTGGTGAAAAATTTTCTGTGGGTCTTTTTATTTATGGTGCAGGATATAAAAAAATAAGTAAAGAAAAGTGGCAACAGCTGAATTTTATTATTGGTGAAGCCAAGCTGGCAATACATGTTAACAGAAAAAATAAAGTAGAAGGCAAAACAGTTCAAGAATAAGCCTCTGTGTGGCACTGCAACATCCGGTCCAGACTGAGATTGGAGTTCAGCTTTTTTAAGATGACGGGGAACATGGATGGTTTTAGGCAAACATGGTGTCATAGATATGTCCTTTGTCTTGTATGTGAAGATGAATTGTGTGTTGCACATTTTTTAGTTCGCTGATTCATGTGTTCAACATGTTTTAAACATTTTTTATGCACTTTTACTTTACTATTTGTCTTAATGTCCTTGTAAATATGTAAATAAAGTTTTTGTAAAAATCAGAATTCTTCTTCTTCTTCTTCTCCTTCTTCTTCTTCTTCTTACAGTGAGATTTCCATGTCTACATGATTTCTATTTCCTTTGTTCCTGGTATATATGTCTGTCTGTCTGTAAAGAAAAAGAAGAAGAAGAAGAAGAAGACTATCGCCAGTCAAATCTAAAAGAAGAAGAAGAAGGATTTCTTGAATTATATTTAGAGTGAGGGTTGATATAGAGTGAAGTGCGTGACGATGGTCCACCAATCTAAAAGAAGAAGAAGAAGACATTCCAACAAAACGTGCTGAACTGTTTCCGGAGAACCACAATGTGCACAGCTGCCAGTTCTTCTTCTTCTTCTTTTAGATTTGATTGGCGGTTGGCAACCAGCCTACAGGTGCATTATTGCTATGTAGTTCACTCTATATATCATCACTCTATCTGGTCAGGAGCTGTACCTATTCTATGTAGTGTCTGGTTCAAAGTAGAATGTCCTATTCTTAATCTGGTGATGAGTATCTCCTCTTTCCTGTTTCAGCCATCTCCCATTCCAGAGTCCACCTGCTTTTGAATGTCATAAAGATGTCTTCCTGTATCTATTGAGTCCCAATATTCTTGCCACTTTTCACTATATCATTTTTAATTATTGATTTGCCTTCTTCCTTACTGAGTGAGATTTCAAGATTTATTGCTTCAAATTTAAATGATTGTTTTGCTAATATAACCACATCCTCATTACCCTCTATTCCAACGTGGGCTGGAACCCAAAGAAGGTTTATTGACTGACCTTTACTGTAGAGGTTGTAAATTAAGGAGTGGATTTCTACAATTAGGTCCTGCCTGCACGACTGCAGTGACTGAACACTCTTGAGAGCTGCTCAACTATTTGAAGCAATAACTGCATTATTCCTTTAATTTATCTCCAACCACTGTAAAGCTAATATAATGGCAACTATCTCAACAGTGTATCCTGATAAGTGATTAGTGGTTCTTTTATTGATAGATATTTTATACTGAGGAATGTACAGTTAGGCCCAGAAATATTTGGACAGTGACACAATCTTCATGATTTGGGCTCTGCATGCCACCACATTGGATTTGAAATGAAGCAACTACAACAGAATTGAAGTGCAGACTTTAAGGTTTAATTCAAGGGGTTGAACAAAAATATATGATTAAACATGTAGAAATTGTAGCTATTTTTATACAAACGCTCCTCATTTTAGGGGCTCAAAAGTAATTGGACAAATAAACATAACCCTAAGTAAAATGTTACTTTTCAATATTTTGTTGAGAATCCTTTGCAGGCAATGACTGCCTGAAGTCTGGAACCCATGGACATCACCAAACACTGGGTTTCCTCCTTTGTGATGCTTTGCAAGGCCTATACTGTAGCTGTCTTCAGTTGTTGCTTGTTTGTGGGTCTTTCTGCCTTAAGTTTTGTCTTGAGCAAGTGAAATGCATGCTCGATTGGGTTGAGATCTGGTGATTGACTCGGCCATTGCAGAATATTCCACTTCGTTGCTTTAAAACCTCCTGGGTTACTTGTGCAGTATGTTTTAGATCATTGGTGAAGTGCCGTCCAATCAACTTTGCTGCATTTGGCTGAATCTGAGCAGAAATCCCTATACACTTCAGAATTCATCCGGCTGCTTCTGTCTTTTGTCACATCATCAATAAACAAAAGTGACCCAGTGCCATTGGAAACCATGCATGCCCATGCCATCACACTGCCTCCACCATGTTTTACAGAAGATGTAGTGCTTTGGATCATGAGCTGTTCCAATTCTTCTCCAAACTTTCTTCTTCCCATCATTCTGGTACAGGTTGATCTTAGTCTCATCTGTCCAAAGAATGCTGTTCCAGAACTGGGCTGGTTTCTTCAGGTTTTTGTTGGCAAAGTCAATTCTGGCCTTTCTATTTTTGAGGCTGATTCATGGTTTGCACCTTGTGGTGAATCCTTTGTATTTACTCTCATGAAGTCTTCTCTTTATGGTAGACTTAGATACTGATACACCTACTTCCTGGAGAGTGTTCTTCACTTGAGTGGATGTTGTGAAGGGTTGTTCTTCACCATGGAAAGGATTCTGTGATCATCCACCACTGTTGTCTTCCATGGACGTCCAGGCCTTTTTGAGTTCCCAAGCTCACCAGTGCACTCTTTTTTTCTCAGAATGTACCAAACTGTTGATTTGGCCACTCCTAACATTTCTGCTATCTCTCTGATGGATTTCTTCTTTTTTTCAGCCTCAGGATGGTCTGTTTCACCTCCATTGAGAGCTCCTTTGACCGCATGTTGTGTGTTCACAGCAACAGCTTCCAAATGCAAACGCCACACCTGGAATCAACTCCAGACCTTTTAACTGCTTAATTGATGACAGGTTAACGAGGGAAGAGCCCATGCAGCCTTGTTATCTTTTTTTGCAGCCTTCTGAGTCAATTGCCCAATTACTTTTGGTCCCTTGAAAAAGAGGCGGCTTCGAATTAAAGAAACTGTAATTCCTAAACCCTTGCTCCAATTTGGATGTGAATACTCTCAAATGACAGCTGAGAGTCTGCACTTTAAGCCCATATTGATTATATAATTGTATCCTGAATATGTTTTCATAAACAGCTAAAATAACAAAACTTGTGTCACTGTCCAAATATTTTTGGGCCTAACTGTATACCGCAGCTCCACTACGACCAGTTGTAGGATCCTTGGAACCATTTGTAAATGCAATCAGCCTGTTTCTAAAGTTCTGTTCAATATATTTATGCACTATGTAATCTGTTGCTGGTTGCTTATGTTGCCTCCTCAGTTGTTGTATTTCAAAATCTACTGGTGGCTCTTAAACAGCCATGGAGGAATAACAGACCATAGGACCGTTGGGCTAAAATCTATGTATTTTAATTCTGCCTGGTCAGCAGTGGCATCGCTTATCCATCCAAAGCTACCAATGTTGGACTTATTGTGTTCCCAGCAATCATTAGGAATAGCTTTTGTAGGATGTGACCTCTTATGTCCCTTCAAGATGATCCAGTATGCCAGCATTAATTTGGTTCTTTTTAATCTTAAGTGCATTTCACCCATCTCTACTTGGATCGCTGATACTGGAGAAGTTTTAAATGCACCACAACATATCCTAAGAGCATTTTTCTGCTCTATGTCCAGTTAGTTCAGGTGACAATCAGCAGCTGACATGAACGCAACACATCCATAGTCTAGTGTAGCTCTCATTAGTCCTAGATACACCCTCAACAGAGAGGCCCTTGAGGCCTCCCAGTCCCGTTCTTTCAGACATCTCAAAATATTATTTATCTTCTTACATTTTCCTTTAGTTTTTTCAATATGCTTCTTCCAAGTTAGTTTTTCATCAAATAACACACCTAAATACCAAATTACCTTTACTTGCTCTAACTTTTGGCCATAAAGCTACAATGCTCTGCACTGTGTGTCTGTGTGTGTGTGTATATATATATATTTTATAGTAATACGTACATATGTTTATTAGCTGCTCTTGCTTGCTTGTTTTTTTCTTGCCTTCTGATTGTTGCTCTGAGTGTTGCTATCCCTGTGCTGTTGCAATCCTGGAATTTCCCCGTTGTGGGACTAATAAAGGCTTATCTTATCTTATCTTATCTTATCTTAAAGATTTAAAGAATTTCGTTGTGACTTTTAGAGAAGCAAATTATTTGTGTCTTTGAGACTGATAACTTAAAAGCCCACCAGTTTGCCCATTGTTCAACCTGGTCTATTGTTCTTCTTTGAAATTTGATTGGCAGTTGGCAACCAGCCTACAGGTGCATTACTGCCACTGACTTGATTATCATCACTCTATCTTTGTAGTTTATTTATATATCACTCTATAAATTCAAGAATCACTATAAATTCAAGAAATCTGTTGTGTCTGTCTCTGTCATGATCATAGGACATCATAGGACCGTCTAAGATGTCTGCCCGATGTCCTATGATGTTCCTATGATGTCGGCGTTTGTAAGACTGTTTACTTGATGTCTATATGACGTCATATAAATGGAACTCCTTATGACATCAGATAAACCGAAAGGCTGCTGTTCCTATGATCTCAGAAGGACGTCTATATGACATCATACAGAGTGCAGGAATCGCTAAAAGACATACACATAGACACAGGTAAGCAACATAACACAGAACAGTAACAAGAAGGAGAAGAAGTACCAAGCAGGGGCAAACAGAGACGGCAGGGCATGGTTACAGAAAATGGTATGGCTGGGGCTGCACATATAATCACACACTGTTCCTATGATCTCAGGGACCAGAGGGCAGACAAAGACCAAGGCAACAATGATAATGATGATGATGATAATAATATGGGCTGGGACCCATGCCCTGGAGACAAGGAAGATCACTCTATATATCACTCTATATATAATTCAAGAATTCTCTGTCTGTCACGATGTCATGGGGAGACAAGACCAAGGCAATAATAATAATAATAATAATAATAATAATAATAATAATAATAATAATAATGCTGATACACAAACGAAGAGGAAGACCAATAAAGAAATAAATATGCAAGACAGAATCACTGTAAATTCAAGAAATCTCTGTGTCTGTCTTTCTCTGTTTGTGTGTCTGTCTGTCTGTGTGTCACGGTCATAGAACATAATAGTATGGCCTATGATGTCTGGGACTGGTTCCTATGATGATCCTTCACTCTTTAAATTCAAGAAATCTCGGTGTCAGTTTGTGTGTAAATCTGGAAATCTTACTCATCACCTGATTAACAATAGGACACATTACTTCAAACCACACCCATCTGAAGCAGTACATCATATCTGTGTCACGATCATAGCACATCATAGGACGGCCTATGAGGACTGCATGATGTCATATGATGATCCTAACATATAAGGCAACATAGGAGTGGCGATGCCGTCATATTGACAATAGGATTGGCTACCTATGATGTATGAACGATATCATATGATGCCTGCCTTCATGTCTTTATGATGTCATATAGACCGTCACTCACCAAGGAAGAGATACTCATCACCCGATTACCAATAGGACACAGCACTTTAAACCGAATGGGAGTTGCCAGAAACAGGAAAGAAGAGATACTCATCACCCGATTAAGAATACTAATTTAAACCAGGATCAAATGCAGGCATCATAGGACTCGCTATGCCATCATCAAAGGTCATAGGACCTAGGACATCTTCAAAGATCAAACACAGGTATGACTCACGATCATAGGACTCACTATGACACCATCAAAGATCAAAGGCAGGCATCCCTGAATGAGTGCGGATGTGCTTGCTTACACCCTTGCTTGCACCTGCTTTCTACGGGCATGCAGAAATACTTGCTTATACTTGGTTTTGATGAGAATGCATGGGTATGCACGGGCATGCACGGGTATGTACTAGTATACACACAGGGAAAAAATATGTTTTTTTTCATACAGAAAATACATCAATATACAATGAATAAATACACAATAAATAAATAAATAGTAAATTTAATAAATGGAGGTATGACTGAATTAATGATTAATAATTAAGTTAATGGAGGTATGATTTTGTAATTTCATCAATAATTTGACTGAGCATGATTCAAAATAAGGCAGGGAAATGCATAGAATTAATGATGTCTTTGTCTTTAAAACAGCAACAGCACATAGAAACAGACTTGCCGGGTTACAGCTTCTCTTGTCTTTTTTAGACATTTTTTGTAACTTATAGGTGTGAGCTCTGTCCTCCATGGTTGCGCTTTCTCAGGCAAATTGGATTATGGGATACATGACTGCCACAATTTTGCATGAGTCACCTCGCAATGCATCCCCAGTAGAATGTCCAGAGCAAGAACACATCTGGGCATGTGGACCAAACTTGGCTTGATGCGAACTTTCATTTGACGCAGGACTGGGGCTGTGACTGATGACATTTCACAAGTTCACAAGAACACAAGTCCATACAAGAACACATATTGAGAAATGTCCTTTGTCTTGCTTCTACTGACTGTCATTCCTCTTCTCTTCAGTGTGTACCTCCACCTCTCCAGGTTGACTTCCACCTGCTCCCTACTCTCACTGCAGATAACAGTGTCATCTGCAAACATCATGGTCCATGGAGACTCCTGCCTGACATCATCTGTCGGCCTGTCCATCCCCACAGCAAGCAAGAAGGGGCTCAGAGTAGATCTCCGATACAATCCCACCCCTGCATTGAATCCATCTTTCACTCCAGCAACAGACCTCACCACCATCAAAAATACTAACAAACAATCTGACAGTATCTGAACCCTTTACATTTTGTTGAATAGAGGTACAAGTGAGTTAGAAATAATTCTAATATTAGCGAAAACCTGGTGTTCCATAAATATTGGAAATTGTTCTTTTGGTGAGGGCCGGTATTATGTTAACTGTTATGTCCTGGATTCCACCAGAGATACACATCTTTACAGAGCTCCATAAGTTATTGAACTGACATTATTCATTACCCACACACTGGACCTAAGAAAGATTGAATTTGACACACCTGGCTTGAACAGTTGCTCACATTTTGGTGCTTCTGATCAGCTCCTGCGGCCACGCTCACAGAACTCTGTCATTCAGAAGGAATAAAAAGTTCCAAAATGACCCCAAGAAAACAAACAGCCACACGGAGGATGGTAGATGAGCCTCCTGCTCAAGCACGCGAGCGCTGAGATCTTTATCGTGAAGGATTGTGGGAGAGCTGCCGTAAATATGGCGAGGTAATCCCTGAGAACGTGGGAATGATAAATCGGGAGAGAAGTGAGATGGAGGGGCTAACAAAGGGCTGAAATGTGGACAATGATGAGGAGCCGCATCCACATACATATGTGCATCAATATTTATAGCACTAAAGGAACAATTTTATGGCCATGAATGATTAAACTTCCCAAATATGGATGCAGTCGGGCCGTATTATCGAGTCCTTATTCAAACTGATGAATGAGGAATTACACTGGCGGCTGTGTGGATGCTGATGTTTACAAACTGCTGCTTATTCTTGTGGTTGTATCGCACTTCCTGAACCTTGGAGTAAATATTTCATGTTTCAGCAAAGCATGCTGGGTATGGCAAGTGTGGGGGCTTGTTTATGTGCAAATTCATACTAAGTTTCTTCAGTTGGTGCTTGTCTTTTCAAGGACAGGGGCTGCAACCAGCAGTCTGTAGTCAGTTGTGCAATTTTGCCAGTAACCAGTGGTTTCTATTAAGATTTGTTATTTTTTAACAGCGGGGATGGGGCATATTCACCAATTTAATATGAGGTACATTCATATAAATGCAAATTAGCTACCGATTTGCAAGAATAGAGGTGCAAAGGTATGATAAAAGATACCAATTTAAAAATAACCCAGATAAGCATTGCAAATTTATAAGGAAAAATCTGAAAATTCACAGGGAAAAAAATTGGAAGTTTATGAGAAAAAAGTCACAAATCTATGAAAAAAGCTGGAAATTTATGAGAAAAAAGTGGCAAATTTACAAAAGAGTTGCAAATTTATGAGGCAAAAATGTCATGAATTCCCCCTCTGGGCAGAGAAAGACAGACCCATGTGCCAGCTGCAGTTTCGTGGATTTATTACAGAATAAACATAATGTTCCAAAGTGCACAGAAACAAAGTACAAAAACAAACACAGAGCAAAAATTTACAGACTGGGATTATCTCAGGGTTAAAAAAAAAACAAAAAAAAAACCTCACCAAACCAGGATAGGGCTTCTGGAGGCAAAGATAGGAGATATAGTTAAGACTGCCAAAGTAAGAAGGCAGTCTGACAGTCCTTAAATAGTATGGGGAACAAGGAGAACAATGAGTGGCAGGTGCAGGCAGCATGAGCTGGTCGGTGACCTAATTAATCAAAAACTCACAGCTGGGACGACTGAAGAACAGATAGTGAGAAAATAGTATGATGGGGGTGTCTGGAAGGAAAGATAGGGCACTCATGTCGTAGAGAAACCAAATATAACTCCTCACTACAGAGGCTGACAGAAATAATAATGATATTAAGGCAATAAATAACAGAATGATAAACCACCTGAGAAATGTCATAACTCAAAACACAGGAAAACAATACAAGGCTTGGAAAATACAGAGAATATTCAGAAATAAATTAAGAGCCTGAGCTTGGTGAAACACAGCACTCAGTTTCATGACAGAGCCCCACCCCCCACCCCTTAAGGGGTGGACACCAGACACCCCAAGGTAACACCACAAAAGAAAAAGAAAAAAGACCCTCCCCAAAAAAGGTACAATAATGTACCACCCCGGGTGGGAGGAAGGAAGGAACAGGCTAGGAGGGAACAAAAACACACACCCTGCTCAGGACCCGCACCCAAGAAAAACCAGGCCTCTAGGCCAAAGAAATAAACAGTTCGGGTGGTCGGCCGAAGTTCCAAATCTGACCGACGGCAAGGTGGTCAGAGTCGGGTGGCCTACTAGAGAATAAGGACCACCCAACCCTACGGCACAGTCCTTCAGGAGACCGACCAGAGTTCTTTAGCCACCTGGATAGGAGAGGTTGCTAAGAAGGCTGCTCCTCCACGGGGAGGCCCAACAAAAGGAAGGAAAGCTGAGGAGGGGGAAACACGACAGCATCCGGCAGTGAAGGGGGAAACACAACGGCATCTGGCAGAAGAGGAGGAACCACGACGGCATATGGCGAAGGAGGGGGAACCACAAAACCATTGGACTGGCCAGCAGCACCCTCGGTGATCTTGGATTCGGCAAAAAGTTGCACCCGCAGGGGCTCTGGACTGGAGCAGAGCTGCACCCACGGTAGCTCCAGGCTGGAGCAATGCAGCACCGGCAGTGGCTCCGGGCTGGAGCAACGCAGCACCCAAGGTGGGCCCGGACTGGGCCAAGGCTGTAGCCTCAGTGGGTCCAGAATGGGCCAAGGCTACACCCATGGTGGCCCCTGGGCTGGGGTGTAACACCCATGGCGGGCCCACACTGGAGCGCAGCACCCAAGTAGGTCTCAGGCTTGGGCACAGCACCCACGACGATTCCCAACTGGAACACAGCACCCACGGAGACTTGGGCTGAGGAGGAGCTGCATCCATAGAGGTCCCGGGCTGGGACAGAGCACCTGCGAAGACCTCAGCAGCAGGGGAAGCAGCACCCAGGGAGGTCCCTGGCTGGGAGGGAGCACCCGTGATGACCTCAGCAGGGGGAGCTGGACCCACAGTGATCTCAGATGGGGAGCCTGGACCCACGGAGACATCTGGCAGATCAGGAAATACCTCGGCAACCCTGGGGGAAAGCTCAGATAAAACAGGCAGAGAAACAGGGTCAGGGTCACCACTAGAGGTGGAGCCTGACTAGGTGAGCTCAGGCACAGCTGATGCCTGCATCCATCTCTCCTCACCAAAAGCCAGGAAAGATTCCCCCAAAACGAAACCAGAAAAACGAAAGAGATCACTTGCCTGAGCTTGATCTCTACCGCCATCCAGGACTCCGTCGATCCAAGCGATGGTGTCTCGGGCCCAGCTCTCTGGAGATCCAGCTCCAACTCTGCTGCGGCGGCCCCTGCAGCAGGCGTGGTGGTTGATGTAGTCCTTGGATCCCTCAGCGATGTGGCCCACGCAGGTGGCTCGCCCAGCATGATGACAAGAGGTTGGCTCCCTGCTGGCAAAGCATCCTGCTTAACTTTTAATAAGTCCTTACAGACACAACATGTGCCTAAGGTCTGGAAAGATGTTGTGGTTGTCCCTGTTCCAAAATCCAGCTGTCCTAAGATGGTTAATGATTTTAGACCAGTTGCCTTGACTTCAAGTTTTGAAAAACTGGTCAGATTTGAGATCCTAAAGCAGACTGAGCATGCAGTGGATCCTTTGCAATTTGCCTATCGGCCTCACAGAGGAGTGGAGGATGCCACTGTCACTCTGCTTAACATGCTTTTTAAACATCTGGATTTTGATGGGACACACGTCAGGCTTTTGTTTGCAGACTTTTCTTCTGCTTTTGATATAATCCAACCTCATATTTTAGTTGAAAGGTTCATGCAACAATTTGATTTGAGTAATAATCTGGTGGGTTGGATTCTGGATTTTTTAACCAACAGGACACAGAGAGTAAGGGTCAATGATACATTGTCTGACCAAAAGTGTTCTTCTACTGGCTCTCCTCAGGGGTGTGTGCTGTCACCACTACTCTTCATCCTGTACACAAACATGTGTCAGAGCAGACATGACAACAGACACATTATAAAGTATGCTGATGATTCAGTTATTGTCAGTCTCCTTCAGGATGGTGAGAGTGGCCACGGCCCAGTAGTTGATGATTTTGTTCACTGGTGTGAGGATTCCTACCTGCAGCTGAATACGACAAAAACTAAAGATATGATTATTGACTTTAGGAGGAAAACTCCCAGGCATGAAGTCACTGTACCGTACTAAAAGGCCAGACCATCGAATGTGTGCAATCTTACAAATATCTTGGGACAATTATTAATAGTAATCTAAACTTTGAAGAGAACTGTGAAAGGGTGTGCAAAAAGGGTCAGCAACATTTGCATTGTTTATGGAAACTCGCACACTTCCAAACTGACCGAACCATAATGACAATGTTTAATCGGGCTTTTATTGAATCTGTTTTATCCTTTTTTTTAGTGTCATGGTTTGGTCAGATATAGTAAAATGGCGCTGGAGGCAGGGTGGCCGTACCAGCAGCAACTCTCTCGTGTCTTTGTGTTTCTATCTGTTTATACCTGTATATAGAGTGTCTCTTATTAACCAGGGCTCTTTAGGAATACTCGGACTAAGAATGGACCAACTTTTTAGCTATGTTAGCCCGGTCTTTCTCTAGTTTTCTTTTCTTTTCTCTTCCTCAGGCAATGGAGATCAACAGAGGTGGGGGTGGACGCATTGTTTACACACACGAACAGCTGATTGCGCTGAGGAGGCCGGAGCCTGGAGTACTGCGGCCGGCATTGAAGCCCCTCATCCCGGATGAGCTGAAGAGGAGACGCCGCTGGCGAAGGGCTGGCACAAAGGTGAGGAGGAGGAGGAGGAAGCCATAAGCCGGCTGTACCGATGGTCATCACCGGGAACGTGAGATCACTGGGAAATAAAACAGATGAGCTTACAGCGCTGGTCGAGACGCAAAAGGAGTATTGTGAGTGTAGTTTCATGTGTTTTACGGAGACATGGTTACACTCACAGATCCCGGATGAAAACACAGCAATACCTGGCTTCAAGACTATACCGGGGGACAGCGACGTGAAAAGCAGCAGGAAAAACAGAAGAGGAGGAGTGGCACTTCTTGTTAATGAAAGGTGGTGTCATCCTAGACACATTTATGTAAAGGAAAAGTGCTGCAGCCCGGACATTGAACTGCTGGCTGTTAGTATGAGACCTTATTATATGCTGCGAGAAATGAAGTGCGCTTTAATTGTTATCATCTACGTCCCTCCGTCAGCTGACTCAGGGGTGGCCTGTGACGTCATCAGCTCCACTGCCCCCACATTACTGGAAAAGCACCCGGATGCATTCATGGCCATCACAGGTGATTTTAACCATGTCTCAGTGAGAAAAACACTACCAAACTTTCACCAGTTTGTTGACTGCCCCACCAGAGAGAACAAAACACTGGATTTACTGTATGCCAATGTCAGTGATGCATATAGTGCCACAGCTCTACCCCCCGCTGGCAAATCGGATCACTGCATGGTCATGTTAACACCCAAGTATGTCCCCCTTGTGCAAAGGCAGCCTGCTTATACATGGACTGTGAGGAGGTGGACATAGGAGGCTGTTGATGCACTACAGGACTGCTTCGAGACGACAGACTGGAGCGTATTGTGTGAACCACATGGGTGGACATAGACAATATGACTGACTGCATCACAGAATACATTAGATTCTGTGAAGACATGACCATGCCAGCTCAGACTGTACACTGCTTCTCCAACAACAGACCATGGGTCACCAGTGACCTGAAAGCACTTCTGAACCAAAAAAAGAGAGCTTTTAGGGCTGGAGACAAGGAGAAGCTGAGGGGAGTGCAGCATGAGCTGAGAGAGATGCTGAGGAGGTGCAAGGACAATTATAGGAGGAAGTTGGAAGATAAACTCAGGTAAAACAACACTAAAGATGTGTGGGAGGGGATGAAACAGATAACTGGGTGCAAGGGGAGAGTTGGGCAGCCATCTGGGAGCCAGGAGAGAGCTGAGGAACTGAACCTGTTTTTTAATACAAAAAAGAGCTATAACGATAATAAATAATGTAGGATATAGAGACCATACCAATTCGTTGTTTTTAAAGTCACATGTCATAAAGTTCATTGATTTAGTTAAATTTAAGACAGCACAAGTCATGTACAGGGCAATTAATAATCAACTCCCAACTAATATACAAAAAATATTTAAAAAAAGAGACAATGATCATTATTTGAGAGGAGACTTAAACTTTACAAAACCCAAGATACGAACAACCAAGAAAAGTATGTGCATATCTGTCTGTGGGGTGGATTTGTGGAACAGTCTGGAGCCGGAACTGAAACTACGTACAAACAGAAATCAATTCAAAAAGAGGTATAAACATTATTTGCTGAAATGATATATGTTAGAAGGGTAGTATTTATATGTACGATTCACTATGCTCACTCTGGGACACTATGGGACACTATGGAATGGTGGGTGGGACAGCACTGTGTATATCTGTGTTGTTTGAGGCTGGTTTTTATGTATGGACATCAATGTATGTTAGGATGGATGGGTGTTAATGTTGATATGTACAAAATACAGTTAATTGTTTACTTGGGGTCTTAAATGTGGTAATTTGTATATAATTCTCATGGGTGTATTTATGGAAAAGAGGAGATGGAATTAATAAGTGTTCACTTCTTCCTTCTCCCTTTCGAACACTGTATACTGTTACTTTATTGCATTTGTCATTTGTTTTGTTTTTGTTATACTTTTTTGTTCGAAATAAAGTATCTATCTATCTATCTATCTATCTATCTATCTATCTATCTATCTATCTATCTATCTATCTATCTATCTATCTAATAGGTTCAACTCACAGTCTGCCACCCGAGCAACACAACCAGACCCACAAGCACCCCTCCCCACCCACCCTCCTGTGCAGAACCTCTCTCCATCTCCCCCCTCCTCCTCCTCAGGGGGCACCAGGACCCTCCCTCACTACAAGGTCACTACAGATCAGGTGGGGAAACAGCTGGAGAGACTTGGTCATTAGAAGGCTTCGGGCCCTGATGGCATCTCCGCGAGAACCCTGAGGACCTATGCCAACCAACTAGCTCCGGTACTTATTCTACACAAACACTAAGGAGGCGTACACCTCATCACAACTCCCCCCACTCGGGAGATCGGATCACAACTTGGTTCATCTCGGGCCGGTGTACAAACCCCTAGTGCACAGACAACCTCCGGCCATGCGCACAGTAGAGTTATGGTCTGAGGAGACAATGGACACTCTAAAGGACTGCTTTGAAACCACCGCCTGGAAGCAGCTCTGCGATCCACATGCTGAGGACATCGATGGCCTCACTCACACCTTCACAGACTACCTCAGCTTCTGTGTGGACAAATCCGTTCCCACCAAGACCATACAGTGTTGCTCAAACAACAAACCCTGGATCAACCCTGAGATAAAAACACTTCTGAGAGAGAAGAAGAGGATCTTCAGGTCGGGGAACAGGGAGATGTTGAAGTCTGTACAGAGGGAGCTGAGGAGAAAGATCAGAGAAGGCAAGGACAGCTTCAGGAAGAAGATGGAGGACAAGCTGCAACAGAGCGACATCAGCGGGGTCTGGAGAAACCTCAAAACCATCTCTGGGCTCCAGAATACCTCCCCCCAGGCCACGGGGGGCAGGGAGTGGGCCAACAACCTGAATCTGTTTTTCAACAGGTTTGACCAACCGCCCTCCCCCCTGACTGCACAACAACCACTGCTGACTCTAAAGAAATCAAGTCCTGCTGCCCATTCCCCACTCCACCAACACCCCCCCACTCCCAACACACAGACCCCCATCCTGACCCTGACCAGGACCCAGGTGAGGACGGAGCTGAGGAAGATCAAGGCGAGGAAGGCGTTGGGACCGGACGGCATCAGTGCAAAGCTCCTCAAGTCCTGTGCAGACCAGCTGTGTGGGATTGTGACGTACATCTTCAACCTGAGCCTGAAGCTGGGGAGGGTACCACAGCTGTGGAAAACATCTTGTGTGGTACCTGTACCAAAAACTTCCCACCCCAAAGACCTGAACAGCTACAGACCGGTGGCCTTGACGTCCCACTTGATGAAGACCCTGGAGAGACTACTCCTTGCTCACCTCCGCCCCCTGGTGGAACCAGCGATGGATCCACTCCAGTTCGCCTACCAGCATGGCATTGGGGTGGAGGATGCAGTGATCTTCCTCCTTCACCGTTCTCTGTCCCACCTGGAGAAGCCCAGGAATATGGTGAGGATCATGTTCTTTGACTTCTCCAGTGCTTTCAACACCATCCAACCGATGATCCTGAAGGACAAGCTGCTGTGCGCAGGGGTGGACCAGCACCTGTCATCATGGATCCTGGACTACCTCACGAACCGGCCTCAGTTTGTGAGAACCCGGGACTGTGTGTCCGACACGATCATCGGTAGCACGGGGGCCCCCCAGGGAACGGTGCTGGCTCCCTTCCTGTTCACTCTTTATACTGTGGACTTCTCACACAACACAACACACTGCCATCTACAGAAGTTCTCTGATGACTCTGCGATCGTTGGCCTCATCTCCAATGGAGATGAAGCTGAGTACAGAGGGCTTATCCAGGACTTCATGGACTGGTGCCATCGGAACTGCCTCCAGATCAATGCGAGGAAAACTAAGGAGCTGGTGGTGGACTGCCGCAGGCATGGGCAGCCCCTCACAGCACCAGTAAATATACAGGGAACAGACATCGAGATGGTGACATCCTATAAGTACCTGGGTGTTCATCTGAACAATAAACTAGACTGGTCACACAATACTGACGCACTCTACAAGAAGGGACAGCGCAGGCTGTTCCTGCAGAGGAGACTCAGGTCTTTTGGTGTACAAGGGGCGCTGCTGAAGACATTCTATGACACAGTGGTGGCATCAGCCATCACTTTTGGAGTGGTCTGCTGGGGCAGTGGCATTACTGCAGCCGATAGGAAGAGACTGAACAAACTGATCAAGAAAGCTAGCTCTGTCCTGGGGCAGCGCCTTGATTAGGTGGAGGAGATAGGAGAGAGAAGGACGGTGGCTAAACTGTCATCTCTGCTGGAGTCCGAGTTCCACCCTATGCAGGACATACTGAATGCACTGAGGAGCTCATTTAGCAGCAGACTACATCATCCCAGGTGCACAACCGAGAGGTTTCGCAGGTCCTTCCTACCAATGGCTGTCAGACTGTACAACCTAAGCAGGGCTGCTCACAGAGATAGTAAAAAGACGTAACAAACTAATAGTTTTTTTGAATGCAAAAGATGCAATAGACTTACACAATGGGCCCCTCCGGCATACAACTAGGAAAATACCGGTCACTATGGAGGGTGAGAATATGTATGGGCACATAATCATACCATGTAGGATAACTAAGTAGACGGTTGTGCTGTTTCATCCCTTCTAGCAACAATGCTCTGCACTGTGTGTGTTTATATATTTACATATTTATTCCATCTAGCTACAATGCTCCGCACTGGGTGTGTTTATATTTATATATCTATATATTTATTCCATCTAGCTACAATGCTCCGCACTGTGTGTTTATATATCTACATATTATTCCATCTAGCTACATTGCTCCGCACTGTGTGTGTTTATATATTTACATATTTATTCCACCTAGCTGCAATGCTCCGTACTGTGGCTGTTTATATATTTACATATTTATTCCATCCAGCTACAATGCTCTGCACCGTGTGTCTGTGTGTGTGTATATATATATTTTATAGTAATATGTACATATGTATATTAGCTGCTCTTGCTTGCTTGTTTTTTTTTCTTGCCTTCTGATTGTTGCTCTGAGTGTTGCTATCCCTGTGCTGTTGCAATCCTGGAATTTCCCCGTTGTGGGACTAATAAAGGCTTATCTTATCTTATCTTATCTTACTGAAACACCTGTACAACCTGAGCCTGAGTCTGGAGAGAGTACCAGTGCTGTGGAAGACATCCTGCCTGGTTCCTGTCCCCAAGAAGTCATCTCCATCGGATTCGAATGACTACCGACCAGTTGCCCTCACATCTCATGTGATGAAAGTCCTGGAGAGACTGGTCTTAGCCCACCTGAGGCCGCAGGTGAAGACGTGGCTGGACCTTCTGCAGTTTGCATATCAGCCCCATTTAGGAGTTGAAGATGCTGTCATCTACCTGCTGCAACGAGTCCATCTACAACTAGATGGTGGAGGAGATACTGTGAGAATCACTTTTTTTGATTTCTCCAGTGCCTTTAACACCATCCAGCCACTGCTGCTGGGTGAGAAGCTGCGGGTGATGGGGGTTGACAGCTCTGTGATCTCCTGGATTACTGACTACCTGACAGGCAGACCACAGTTTGTCCTGCTGGGCAATGTCTTGTCTGGAGTGGTGGCTAGTGATACGGGAGCTCCAGAGGGGACTGTGCTCTCTCCTTTTCTTTTTACCTTATACACCACTGACTTTCAGTACAACACTGAGTCATGCCACCTGCAGAAATTCTCTGATGGCTCAGCTGTTGTGGGGTGTATAAGAGGAGGAGAGGAGGGGGAGTACAAGGCTCTGGTAGACAGATTTGTGGAGTGGATGGAGCAGAATCACCTGAGGTTGAATGTCAACAAGACCAGAGAGATGGTGATTGACTTCAGGAAGAGGAAGACTCTTTCTCAGCCACTGCAGATTAGGGGGGGGGAGGATGCGGGAGTGGTTGAGGACTACAGATATCTGGGAGTCAGGATCAGCAGCGGGTTGGACTGGAGATCCAACACCGATGCTGCGCACAAGAAACTGATGAGCAGACTCTACTTTCTGAGAAAGCTGAGATCCTTCACCATGCACAGCAGGATGCTGGAGCATTTCTACCAGACTGTTGTCGCCAGCGTCATCTTCTTTGCTGCTGTCTGTTGGGGTAGCAGTATCAGGGCCAGAGATACCAACAGACTTGACAAGATTATCAAGAGGGCTGGCTCTGTAATTGGTCTAAGACCAGAGACCTTTGAGACAGTGGTGGAGAGGAGAACACTAAATAAACTGCGATCCATCATGGACAATCCTGATCACCCCACCCACCCACCCACCACCACCACCACACACTAGATAGACAGCATAGCACTTTCTCCAGTAGACTACTACAGCTTCGTTGTCGAACGGCCAGGTACAGGAAATCTTTCCTGCCACATGCAATTTCACTGTACAATAACTCACTATGATGTTGTATTCTGGTCATAGCTATGCTGCCACACTGCACCTTACAGACTAACTGGTACCTCAAATTTTCACTCTGCTTCTGATAGTCCTTCTTTTTGCAATGGGATGATTCATGTGTTTATATGGGTCATCATATATTAAGCTATGATGAATATACAGTATGTAGGTTATGTGTTTTGTGGACTTGGAGAAGGCATTTGACCGTGTCCCTCGTGGTTTTTTGTGGGGGGTGCTTCGGGAGTATGGGGTATCGGGCTTGTTGTTACGAGCTATTCCGTCTCTGTATGACCATTGTGAGAGTTTGGTTCGTATTGCCAACACTCAGTCGGAGTCATTCCCAGTGAGAGTTGGACTCCACCAGGGCTGCCCTTTGTCACCGATCCACAGGATTTCTAGGCGCAGCCAGGGAATGGAGGGTGTCATGCTTGGTGACCACAGGATCTCATCTCTGTTTTTTGCAGATGATGTTGTCCCGTTGGCTTCATCCAGCAATGACCTACAGCTCTTGCTGGGACGGTTTGCCGCTGAGTGTGAAGCGGCTGGGATGAGAATCAGCACCTCCAAGTCCGAGTCCATGGTCCTCAGCCAGAAAAAGGTGGATTGTCCTCTCCGGGTTGGGGACAGGCTCCTGCCCCAAGTGGAGGAGTTTAAGTATCTTGGGGTCTTGTTCACGAGTGAGGGGAAAATGGAGCGAGAGATCGACAGACGGATTGGAGCAGCATCTGCAGTGATGCGGACGTTGTACCGGTCTGTTGTGGTGAAGAGGGAGCTTAGTTCTAAGGCAAAGCAGTCGATTTACCAGTAAATCTACGTTCCTACTCTCACCTATGGTCACGTGCTTTGGGTAATGACCGAAAGAACAAGATCACGGATACAAGCGGCTGAAATGAGCTTTCTCTGTAGGATTGCTGGACTCACCCTCAGAGATAGGGTGAGGAGCTCAGTCATCCGGGAGAGGCTCAGAGTAGAACCACTGCTCCTCCACATTGAAAGGAGTCAGTTGAGGTGGTATGGGCATCTGATTAGGATGCCTCCTGGACGCCTCCCACTTGAGGTGTTTCAGGCACGTCCCACTGGGAGGAGACCCCAGGACAGACCCAGGACTCGTTGGAGAGACTATGTCTCCCAGCTGGTCTGGGAACGCCTTGGTATCCTCTCTGAAGAGCTGGAGCAGGTGGCTTGGGAGAGGGAAGTCTGGGCTTCTCTGCTTGAACTGCTGCCTCTGCGACCCGGACCTCCGGAAAAGCAGTAGAAGATGGATGGATGGATGGATGGATGGAATATAGGTTTTATAGTTGTGTTAGTTTTACTTTCCATGGGTAATCCCTTTGTCTGCCGTGTGTGTTTCTGTTGTTTGGTTGTCTACTGCCATGCTGCTGTTACACTGTAATTTCCCAGTTTGGGCTCAGTAAAATACATCTATCTATCTGTCTATCTATCTATCTATAAAACTGAAACAGAGGAAATCCTTAGACCAGGTAGTTAGATGGTCCAGTTGTTTGCTTGGTGAGTCACAGCTGAGCCTGACATCCCTGTACACCAGACAGGTACAGAGGATTGCTACCTCCATTTTAAATGATGACTCCCGCCCTTTGCACTGCCACTTTCAGCTTCTTCCCTCCAGACGAAGGTTTGTTGTCACAAAATGTATAACCCAGTGCTACAAAACAGCTTTGTCCCTACTGCTGTCAAAGAGTTGAACAAGATGTAGCAATATATTGCACATAATTTAGTTATCTATTTATCAATTTTTATTTTATATTTATTTATTCTTGTATGTTTTTTTATTTGGGTTTCAAATCTTTTATTGGGTTTTAGACATTTATTGAGTTTTTAATCTCTTTGACTTAGTTTTTAACTTTTTTAATATGACCCTTCTCGCTTATCTCTTTGTTTTTTCTCTTGTCTCTTTGTCTTATGTCCTGATTGGTGGAGCCTTGAGTACTTTTATTGTGTTTATAGTCAGCTTCGTGTGTGCCTGTGTTTGTGTTCACGTTGAATGTAATTGTGGTTTGCAAATATGTGTCTTAAAGGATGTCACCTGACTGCAAAACAAATCTACCTACGGGTACAAATAAAGTAACCTGAACCTGAACTGAAGCCCAGGGACTATCCTTGGGCTGCGCAGGCATCAGTTCAGCACTCTTTCTCCATCCATTAGGTGGCTGCGGGGCTGGATTCAGGTCTTCCAGAGCCTCAGGCTCCTCCATCGTCCGGTGGCTCAGTTCTGGGGCTGGCTGACACTCAGGGGTGACAGGGGGAGACACGGAGAGGGCAGGTGAGAAATTAATAAATTAATAGCTGCAGCAGGTGGTGAGAGGTCAGGGGACTGCATACCCTGAACCTCACTACCGGGAATCAGAAAAGGCATATCACTCTATAAATTCAAGAAATCTCTGTCAGTGTGTCATGATCATAGGCCACCTATGATGTTAAGATAAGATAAGATAAGATAAGCCTTTATTAGTCCCACAACGGGGAAATTCCAGGATTGCAACAGCACAGGGATAGCAACACTCAGAACAACAATCAGAAGGCAAGAAAAAAAAACAAGCAAGCAAGAGCAGCTAATATACATATGTACATATTACTATAAAATATATATATACACACACACAGACACACAGTGCAGAGCATTGTAGCTGGATGGAATAAATATATGAATATATAAACACACAGTGCGGAGCATTGTAGCTAGATGGAATAAATATGTAAATATATAAACACACAGTGCGGAGCCATGTAGCTAGATGGAATAATATGTAGATATATAAACACACAGTGCGGAGCATTGTAGCTAGATGGAATAAATATATAGATATATAAATATAAACACACCCAGTGCGGAGCATTGTAGCTAGATGGAATAAATATGTAAATATATAAACACACACAGTGCAGAGCATTGTTGCTAGATGGGATGAAACAGCATAACCGTCTACTTAGTTATCCTACATGGTATGATTATGTGCCCATACATATTCTCACCCTCCATAGTGACCGGTATTTTCCTAGTTGTATGCCAGAGGGGACCATTGTGTAAGTCTATTGCATCTTTTGCATTCAAAAAACTATTAGTTTGTTACGTCTTTTTGCTATCTCTGCGAGCAGCCCTGCTTAGGTTGTACAGTCTGACAGCCGTTGGTAGGAAGGACCTGCGAAACCTCTCGGTTGTGCACCTGGGATGATGTAGTCTGCTGCTAAATGAGCTCCTCAGTGCATTCAGTATGTCCAGTATGTTCACCTCTGATATATATATATAAACTCTTAACAGTTTATTCAGACACATCACACATTATCAACAGCATGAATGAATTACAATATGAATTATCAAAAGCATGATTAGCAGTGTACAATAGGCTTTTTAACATTGTTTTGGAGTGTGAAAGGATTCATCCCAAATAAACTATTTAAAGCTTTTAGTAGGGAGCCCATTTCTACTATAAAATGATGACGGAAATCAATCTGATGTCTTTGTGTACAGGATCAAACAAACATATGACAGACATATAGCCCACAATCCCAGCATTTGTTTACATTGAATTAGTAGGTGAATTCAATATATATAGTCAAGTTATTAAATACTATTAGAGTGAATCAACATATAAAAAAAATTGCAATGAAGTAACAACTCATCAGTAAACAAGTTTGTGTAACAAATAGCAGATTAATTATATAATGATAGGAGTTGCATTTTTATTTTTTTCTTGAAGATGGAGATGGAAGGTGACATTTTTAGATTCTCATCAAGCTCATTCCAAATCTGCGGTCCTCTGCACACAATACTAAACCTGATGGATTTTAGTCTTCATTTTTTCCCAGTAGTTTGGTTTTTATTTCTGGTGGTATTGGTGTGTATGGGAAGGAAGGGTACAATGAGTTCACATAATTTATAGTTGAGTTTGTGGACAACCCAATAGATTATACAGGCATTCTGGAAGCAATTATGCTCAGCAAGTCCAAGAAGGTTATAACGATGGAAAAGATGACTAGTAGGAGAATTGTATTAAGACCATGATAAGGCACATATGACTTTCTTTTGGAGAATTTCTAGCTTTTTTAGGTGAGTTGGAAATGTGTTACCCCATATGATATTGCAGTAATGTAAGTGAGGCTCAAATAAAGTTTTAAATAGAGTGAGAATGTTATGATCCGAGCGCTGATCTCGTTCGCGCTCGGGTCATACGTCATCTCCTGCAGGCTTGACAGCAGTGATTACCCTCTGGCTCCCCGGGCTCTTATTGTGACAGCGCTCGGAGGAGCTTCCTGCTGTCAAAGCCTGCCAGCTGTGCTGCATTCAGGGCTCATTAGCGGCCGGCATTTAAGCGGACACTGAATGCAGACCAATGCAGCAGTCTCCGTCAAAACTCCTCATTGTCTGACACATCGGGCATCCCCCGGCTCAGACGCTGTCTATTCATCGTCTACAATTGTAAGTTTACCCTGTTGTGATCATGTTTTCATTATAGTGTGTTTTAGCCCATCGAGGCTCATTCCTTTCCATTACTTCGTTACTTTGTGTTATCCTCTGTTCCTTCGTCCTAATAAACATCATTGCAAACTCACCGGTGACTTGTTGACTTCTTATGGTGGCTCGAGAGGGCCACCGTGACAGTAGACTGCTGCCAGGGCACCTAAACGGAGGCGCCACACCGAGATGCCGTTCCCGGTGAATTTTGCATTGGATTTTGCTCTTCCCTGTCTGGGTACTACATGCTGAAAGCATGCTGTCGTGGAGGGGCCACGCTCGGAGTCAGAGCTATGAGCTGGCGGACCCCTGGAATATGTGGATGAAACGCTCATCTCCGCCTCCCTCCTCGACTTTCACAGCGACGTGCGCTGGTACCTGGACTGTGCTGAGGATGTTTTGAATCATCTTCCCTGCTACGCTGACCACCCTGAAGTCAGCGCAAAGAGGGATGACATCACCGCACAACGCGAGATACTCCGTGGGCTTGGGGGAAATCCCAGCAGAAAGCCGAAGCGGAGGCATCCTCGCTCCTCACGTCCGGATCCCATTCCTGTCTCCATTCCAGTCCAGGAGTTCGCACCGCCCAGGGGTGATCCCCGCCGGAGTGTGTCTTCAATCGGGAATCCCCCGGAGAAGCTACAACTTGCAGCTGCTTCCATCCTGGACCGAGTGGTGGCGGCTCGTTCCGCTGGTCACCCCACGCAGATAATTAAGCATGTGACAGCGGCAGTCAGACTGGTGGAGATGAACCCAGCGTTGAGTGACTTTCCCGAGTATGCCGACCTGCTCGCTTCAGTTTACGCACAGGAGTGGTGATTCCCGGACCTCACCTTCGCCTCGCCCCCTGCAAGAAGCCGTCGTCACACCAGCTTTAAACCTCAACACGAACCCCGTCCGGATCCTGTTCCAGGCCGCCAGAGAGACTCAATTCCCCAGTCAGCTGCTTCCTCGGCGTCTCGCCAGGAGGGAATCCCCGTAGCCTCTCCCCCCGGGTCATCTTCTCCTGCTGTCCCGTCAGCACTCCGTGCCCGGTTCGTGTCAGCTGTCGCCCCCTCCCCCTCGATGCCTTCTCCGGCTGCTGTGAGTGCCCAGAGTCCTGTTCCGGCAAGCCCCGTCCCAGATCCATCGCGAGCGGCTCCCCCTCGTCCTCCAAGGGGGCCCTCTGTCACCATCTGGTGAGGAAAGGGAGGCGCAACGTCCACTACAGCAGGTACCATCCTCCCTCTGGGAGACAGGCAAGTACAAGTTCACTCCTCTCCTCATAATTGTGATTTGCCTTGTCTGACTCCTGGGGGTGGAGTTCGGGGCTCGCAGTCCCCTGAGCTCCCACCACCTGCTGTAGCTTCTATTATTAAATCCACTTCCTCTGTGTCTCCCTCCACTGAGTGGTCCTCAACACCAGGCCAACGTCGCCGGATGAGGAGGGGGCCTGCGGTTCTGGAGATCCTGGTTCCAGCCCTGCAGCCACGTCGTGGGCGGAGGAGAAGAGCGGACTGCAGCATGGAGCCTGCGCCGACGACGAAGCGTCCCCGGGTCTCCACAGATGAGCGGTCCAGTCCAGCGGGTCGAGGGTCCTCAGCCACCACGCCGTGTGGGTCGTCGGCGTGGACACCAGTGCTGGAGGGTCCTCAGGCTGCAGACACCATCATTCCAGCTGTGGAGCCCGATGTAGCTGAGTGGGAGCCAGAAGACGATCTCCTTCCGTCTGAGCCCGGATTGTCGGAGTCCTGGACAGCGACAGAACCCGAGTACAGGCAAGTGCTCTACTTTGTTTTTCTCCTTTCTATTCTGCAGCACTTTTGCCTGTCTCTCGGAGAGATGAGCCAGAGGCAGCCATCCACTGCGCCTGAACTCGTCTCGCTGGGCTCTGTTGCTACCGGTGATCCTGATCCCGGTTCCTCTCTCTCTCCTGAGCCTTCTCCCAGGGTCACCGGCGTGGAGCTGATTCCGGTCGCTGTGCCAGAGGTTTCGGGTTCGGGGTTGGAGATTGGTTCTGGTGTGGCACCGACCCAGTCGGGGTCCGACGCGGGTGCAGCCGTGACCCAATCGGGGTCCATCGCAGGTGCAGCCGTGACCCAATTGGGGTCCATCGCAGGTGCAGCACCATCAGAATCCAAGGTCGGTGAGGGAGCTGCGGATCCCCTGCCACCGGACACTGGACTGACTCATCCTCATCCTCATTATCCTCGTACTCAGGATCATCATCACAGCTCATCTCCACCGGGGGCCGTTGGGGTTCCGAATACTCTGCCCGGCTCTCCCTCATCTTCCCCCTCTCCAGGGAGGCGGCCTTCTACTTCCCCCCTACGGTCCTGGTGGCTGTGTGATGCGGGTCGGCCGCCTAGCGAGCTGTTTCACCGGTTCGGCGTTCTGGGTCAGCCACCCGACAAACGTTCCCGCCCTTTCGGCGATCGGGCCCGGCCTCCAGAGGAACTGTATGCCCAGGCATGGGACTGGGGTAGGCCGCCCGAACTGTCTCTTTTCCCCCTGCCTGTGATGTGGATGCTAGATGCAGGGCGTCCCCCCAAACTATCGGCCTTCATGCCACAGTACTAATGATATTGTTGCGTCTCACCCCCTCCTAGCGGGTGTTCGTTGTTCATTTTTCCTCTGTTAAAATTCATTGCCTGTAACAGTTGGTATGTCTTTTTTTTTACTTTTGGGAATATGGCATTTTCTGTTGTTGTGCTCTGTATTGTTTCATTTTCAGTCTGCCTTGACCATGGTTTGTGTATTTGTGATTATCCTGGTCGCTGTTATTTTGCCCTGTGATCGTTTCCTTCACGTTGTACCTTGGTCGTAATTTGTGCATGGGAGTGTTGGGTGTTTTTTTTTTTTTCTCTCTCTCTCTCTGTCTGCCTGCACGCTCCTGTTGTCGTCATGTTTTTTTTTTTTTTTGGTCTTTGCTGGTCTGCTCCCCCTGGCCTGTTCCACCTTCCGCCCACCCTGGGGGGGGGGGGGGGCTTGGGTGTCATTGGGTGTTCAGAGCCCGCCCTCGAGGGGGAGGTACTGTTATGATCCGAGCGCTGATCTCATCGGTGCTTGGGTCATGCGTCATCTCCTGCAGGCTTGACAGCAGTGATTACCCTCTGGCTCCCCAGGCTCTTATTGTGACAGCACTCGGAGGATCTTCCTGCTGTCAAAGCCTGCCAGCTGTGCTGCATTCAAGGCTCATTAGTGGCCGGCATTTAAGCAGACGCTGAATGCAGACCAATGCAGCAGTCTCCGTCAGAACTCCTCATTGTCTTACGCATCGGGCATCCCCTGGCTCAGACGTTGTCTATTCATCGTCTACGATTGTAAGTTTACCCTGTTGTGATCCTGTTTTCATTATCGTGTGTTTTAGCCCATCGAGGCTCATTCCTTTCCATTACTTCCTTACTTTGTGTTATCCTTTGTTCCTTCGTCCTAATAAACATCATTGCAAACTCACCGGTGACTTGTTGGCATCTTATGGTGGCTCGAGAGGGCCACCGTGACAGAGAAGTGCTGAAAGTAGTAGAAAATATCCCACTTTAAAAAAAAACAACAAAAAAAAAACAGATCAGCGTATTTGGCCAGTTTCTTGGTTAGATCGTCAATGTGACATTTGAAATTGAGAAATTTGTCAATAAGGATCCCCAAGAATTTTATAGAGCTAACTCTTGTAATATTCTGTCCATTAAATTTGGGGCAAAGTTCCTTGGTGTCTGGCTTTTTATTGGAACGGAATACAATATAATTAGTTTTATTGATATTAAGTGAAAGTTTGTTACACTGAAGTCAGGTGTCTATTTTCACAAGTTCACTATTTGTTATCTGTTCAAGTTCATTTGGATTCTGGTGAGCAAAAAATAAATTAGTGTCATCAGCAAACAGAACTTTATGTTGTAGAGACAAGGAGTTAGCAATGTCATTTATATACAGAATGAATAGAACTGGTCCTAAAATGGAACCCTGGGGAACCCCATGATCAAGGAATTTATATGATGACTTGTGGTTATTTATATAAACATACTGAAGTCTTCCAGATAGCTAATAAACCAATCTAATGCTAAGCCTCTGATACTGTAATGTTGTAATTTATTAATTAGGATGTCATGGTTAATGGTATCAAATGTTTTAGACAGATCTAAAAAAAAAAAAAAAATGCAAATACCATAGTGGCCTCTTTCAATTGCATCACTGATTTTTTTCAGTTAGGTCAAGTACCGTATTGCCATATAGGTAGTGTGTTTCTTTCTGAAGCCATACTGAGATGGCATAATAATGTTAAGCTTATCAAGGTAACTGGTAAGTCTGTTATAAACTACTCTTTCCAAAACCTTTGAAAGAGCATGCAGAATGGATATTGGATGATAATTAGTCAAATCATTCTTATCACCTGATTTATAAATTGGTATAATTTGTGCAATTTTTGCTATTTGTGGCACTACTCCAGAGATTAAAGACAGACTAATGCAGTAGGTAAGAGGTTCCATATTAAATTAATGATACTTTTCAAAATTTTGATGGAAATTTCATCAGCTCCAGCAGAGTTTGAGTTCTTCATGTCCTTGATGATTTTCTAGACTTCCTCACAATCAGTTGGCTTCAGGAAGAAAGAATCTGGGTAGTTTCCTGATAGATAGTGTTTGAAAGAGGCAGCCTGGGGTTGGTTAATTTTATTAGATAAATTTTCTCCAATGGAAACAAAATAATTATTAAACTTGTCAGCAAGAGTGGCATTACTGGTGCAATTACTGACCACATTATTGTTCAGAAGTGTGGGGGCTTTTTGGTCCCTATTTAGAACCTTATTTAGTACTCTACAGGATTTCTTGGAATCATCCTGTGATGCATTTATAAGTTCTGCATAGTAATTACTCTTACTCTTTCTAATAATATGTGTTAGTTTATTTCTATAATTAGTATATTCATTTTTATTGTGAATATTTGGATTTTTTATGTAGCATTTATTTAATTTATTTTGTACTTAATAGATTTTAGTATGCCCTTAGAAAGCCATGGATGTTGAATAGTACGATTACATGTGGTAGTCTTTACAGGAATTGTCCTCTGGATGGATTCTGTTATTTCCTTCGTCAAGGCGTCAAACGCAGCATCAGCATCACTACAATTGTAGATTCTATTCCATGCCATGACATGCAAGTCCTCACTCAGTTGAAAGGTTTCTTCATTAAATATTTTTACTTTTAGTTTATGTCATGTGATTGAGGACCTAACGGAAAGGTCAAGAAACAGAACAATGGGGAAATGATGAGAAATCTCGGAGAGCATGACTCCAGATACCAGTGTGGAATTGTGAATGTTAGTAATGATATTATCAATAATGGACTTGGTGGAGTGAGTGATTCAAGTATAGGTATTAACGGTAGGGAAGAAGGAAGAGGAGTGTAGCATATTCATAAAGTCATGTTTAGCTGCATCGTCCTTGGAGAGGTCAATGTTGAAGTCTCCAAGGAGGATACAACTTTTATTTTTGTTGTTGATTGAGGATAACATTTCTTCCAGTTTGGTTGTGAAAATATTAAGGTCGATGTCCGGGGGGGTGTGGGGGGGGGGATAAATCACACCTACAATTAAATTTTTCCCATTTTTGACATGTATCTCAACAAAAAGAGAGTCAATTGACAGTCTTCCCTGACAATATCATCATAAACACTGACATCATGTCTACGAGAGATATACGGACAGACACCACCACCAGATCTGCCACATCTGTTCTTCGTGAACAGTTTATAACCATCAAGGTTTAAGATGTCTATGTATGACTTATCGTTCAGCCAAGTTTCACTACAACCAATTACATCAAAGCTGTAGCCTGTACTGGTAAGTAAAGTAACTAGATCATGATGATGTTTATTCAAGCTCCTGATGCTTAAATGCATGAAAGAATAATTGCATTGGTTTTAAAAAGATGTTTATTGATCAGGAATATACTGATCACAGCTTATATTCCTATTATAGTCCATAAATTGTGTCACATCCACTCCTTCTTCATTAGATTCATTGAAGATCATTATGCACGATAGCTGATAAAATTTACTGGGATCACACAGTAACAATACACATTTAGAGACATAGACAGAGACAAACCCTCATCCATACAGAAGACGGTGAGACAAACACACACACCCAGATACACATTGTCAGCACAACAGTCCATTAGTCTGAGAGCACACAGATACTGGCCTCATCGCACCAGGCAGCAGACCTACCCAGTCAAACGAGCAGAATTTAGGCCAATTCCCAAACCAAAATGAAAATACGGATAAGAGGCAGAGATAGAAGGAAGATGGAAAGTGAGTGAAAAGACAGTAAATCATAGACCATATATATGTATATATATATATATATATATATATATATATATATATATATATATATATATATATATATATATATATATATTTATACAGTTAGGCCCAAAAATATTTGGACAGTGACACAAGTTTTGTTATTTTAGCTGTTTACGAAAACATATTCAGGATACAATTATATAATCAATATGGGCTTAAAGTGCAGACTGTCAGCTGTAATTTGAGAGTATTCACATCCAAATTGGAACAAGGGTTTAGGAATTACAGCTCTTTAATACGTAGCCACCTCTTTTTCAAGGGACCAAAAGTAGTTGGACAATTGACTCAGAAGGCTGCAAAAAAAAAAAAAAATAACAAGGCTGCATGGGCTCTTCCCTCGTTAACCTGTCATCAATTAAGCAGTTAAAAGGTCCGGAGTTGATTCCAGGTGTGGCGTTTGCATTTGGAAGCTGTTGCTGTGAACACACAACATGTGGTCAAAGGAGCTCTCAATGGAGGTGAAACGGACCATCCTGAGGCTGAAAAAAAAGAAGAAATCCATCAGAGAGATAGCAGAAATGTTAGGAGTGGCCAAATCAACAGTTTGGTACATTCTGAGAAAAAAAGAGTGCACTGGTGAGCTTGGGAACTCAAAAAGGCCTGGACGTCCATGGAAGACAACAGTGGTGGATGATCACAGAATCCTTTCCATGGTGAAGAACAACCCTTCACAACATCCACTCAAGTGAAGAACACTCTCCAGGAAGTGTATCAGTATCTAAGTCTACCATAAAGAGAAGACTTCATGAGAGTAAATACAAAAGATTCACCACGAGGTGCAAACCATGAATCAGCCTCAAAAATAGAAAGGCCAGAATTGACTTTGCCAAAAAACACCTGAAGAAGCCAGCCCAGTTCTGGAACAGCATTCTTTGGACAGATGAGACTAAGATCAACCTGTACCAGAATGAGGGGAAGAAGAAAGTTTGGAGAAGAATTGGAACAGCTCATGAACCAAAGCACTACATCTTCTGTAAAACATGGTGGAGGCAGTTTGATGGCATGGGCATGCATGGTTTCCAATGGCACTGGGTCACTTGTGTTTACTGATGATGTGACAAAAGACAGAAGCAGCCAGATGAATTCTGAAGTGTATCGGGATATACTTTCTGCTCAGATTCAGCCAAATGCAGCAAAGTTGATTGGACGGCACTTCACCAATGATCCAAAACGTACTGCAAAAGCAATCCAAGAGTTTTTTAAAGCAACGAAGTGGAATATTCTGCAATGGCCGAGTCAATCACCAGATCTCAGCCCAATCGAGCATGCATTTCACTTGCTCAAGACAAAACTTATGGCAGAAAGACCCACAAACAAGCAACAACTGAAGACAGCTACAGTAAAGGCTTGGCAAAGCATCACAAAGGAGGAAACCCAGCGTTTGGTGATGTCCATGGGTTCCAGACTTCAGGCAGTCATTGCCTGCAAAGGATTCTCAACAAAATATTGAAAAGTAACATTTTACTTAGGGTTATGTTTATTTGTCCAATTACTTTTGAGCCCCTGAAATGAGGAGTGTTTGTATAAAAATAGCTACAATTCCTACATGTTTAATCATATAGTTTTGTTCAACCCCTTGAATTAAACCTTAAAGTCTGCACTTCAATTCCGTTGTAGTTGTTTCATTTCAAATCCAATGTGGTGGCATGCAGAGCCCAAATCATGAAGATTGTGTCACTGTCCAAATATTTCTGGGCCTAACTATAAATATATGTGTGTGTGTGTATATATATATATATATATATATATATATATATATATATATATATATATATATATATATATATATATATATATATATATATATATATCAGAGGATCCATTCATTGAAAATTGTCCTTTGGCAGAATTTTTTCAGCAATGACTAAAATTTATGAAAGCTGGCTATCATTTCACAGATTACACCCAGGGTGATCTAATTAAAGTGAATTAAAATGATAGATAACAAATAATGACAGATTTTTTACAAGCCTGTCTGAGTAAATGATAAATAACAAAAGAGTGCAGTGCAGCCTCTGATATAGAGCACTGAGGCTTTTTTCAGGTCTTCCACTCAGATGCAGTTCTTACACTCACTCAGCAGATGGCATTCTTTATTAAATGCTTCAAAACACTCATGAAACAGTTGTCTCACAGTTGTTCATTGCTTCATGAGGCTTTAGTTTCACCATCACTAGCTGCACCCCCATCCCCCCTTCAGATCATCTACTGTCTGTAGATGAAGCCTTGTGCTTGTTGCAGCTCATACTGGAGGTCCCCTAAAATCATGGGAAAATGAAATTCTAGAATTTTAGAGAAATATTAATTTGAGCTTATTACTGCCCATCTTTACTTTTCTACCTTCAGAAAAACAACATTGCTGTGGCAAAAAGACAAAAGTTGTGCTTCAAATTATAGTCGAGAGCCCAGTGGATGGTGTCATAGTCACTACGTCCATGTTTTTTATATACAGTTGCTGTTTTAGGTTAAGACGGATCCCCACACAAAGCTTGGATTATAACCGCCACTCTGGCGCTTTTAATTTGTCATCCTTGACTTCCTGCTTCCTTTTAATCTCCCGGAGGAGCTCAGCTGGATCAGAATCGTCCCTCTTCACATTAACGGGTGCAGCAGACTCTGCCACGCTGATGTGGGCGCTCGCATTCACGCCGAGCCGTATCTGATGAATGACAGCCATCACCGCAGCGATGGGAAGCTGCGTGTTTGATGTCTTATCTGTGCCCCAGACCCGTATATCAGTGAGTCCAATCGGCGCTGACATTTTTTCAGGTGTTATCTACCACCAGCGGCGTTATGTTTGACTAATTGATCCAAAACTTTCCTCCCTTTGAAGCTTCATCTCACTGTCAGCTGACAGGAAGTGCGAATCGGCAGAGGCCTTCACTCTCCGATTCATAATGGGGCACAGAGACAATAACCCAAGACATTTTATTTGCATTTCCTCCTGCGGGGCAAAATTTAAAGGATCAGTGAATCAAATCATTAAAGTAAAAAGCCCTCTCTGTCGAGCGTGAAGGAAGGAGTTAATTACTCTGATCTGAAGCTTTTGGGCAATTTTCAGCCTCCTATAGAAGGTGGGACTGGAGCCCTTCTTCCGCACTGAATCATCTGTGGCTTGTTTGTGCATGGATTAACAGCAGAGGAAAGGCAAATCAAATAAAATTAAGTATTAATATGCAGGCTGCATAATTGACAAACCATTGCTCGGAGTGTTGGAAAAATACTTGCAACAAGATGGAAATGCAAACAGGAAGGAGACAGAAATCATAAGAAACAACAAGGTGGTTTCACAGGGTTTATGATCGGGCCTTATTGCTCTCAGCTCGTGGTTATGAATATGGAGAAACTGACCTGACCACAGGCTGCTGTTGTGACCTGCGGGCAAAACGAAAAAGTTCATCAATGAAGAAGTGGATAATTAATTTATTCATGGACCACCGACTGTATTCTGCACATTTACAGCTCCACAGCTGGACCTAGACCAGCTCTGCATAAGTCACAGAGTGAAATAAGCCTCATTATAAACATTACTGGCAGTTTCCTGTGGGATTCCATTCCATGAAAATATTATTGTACAAAAGTTAGTTCTGACCAAGCAAGTACAAAGTACAGGAGTTAATATAGTCACCAATGGCTGCAATCAGTCGTTACTGGCTCAAGGAAAAGTTATTGGCATTTCCAATTTCCTTATTACAGCAATGCAAAAATGAATTTTCCACAAGGCGTAAAAGAGGTTGGTCTAATCATTCAGAGGTGTGTTTTGGATAATCCAACCCAAACCACTCCAGCCCATCCCTTTAATGCACAGAGGTGCATTTTCTAAAGTGAACTCTGATCATGACGGCTTGTTGAAGATGAGTTTTGTACTGGCCAAAGGGCATGTGCATGAGCGAAAATGCACACAATAGTAATGCTGCTTTGTGATAAGGAAGACATCAATGACAGTTATTGCCCCGTTAGTTATTTGAGAGAGAACAAACGGGGAAGAGATAATGCTGGGCTGAAAAATCAGCTGGATGCTTTAAGACAGTGTCCATGGATTCAACACGTAGACATGAAAGGTTTGACTCTTCAGGAAAAGAGGATGACGCCATCATTGATTCAGAAACTTTTACAAAACAGAAGGATCATTAACGATGGTGCTGAAGTCCCTCCTGACCCTGTGAGGAGTCAGAGGGCTCCCTGTCCTGTTGCTTTCACCAACTGAGGGTTTCCCCTGTCTTGTGTGGGAGTCTGCCGATGTTTGTGACTCTTTGTCCCAGTCCCGCATTGGTGGGAGGGAAGGAAAAGATCCGGTGTGGCATCCCGTCACCAAGCGAGGCCACTCTCAGCAGCCCCTCATTGATGCGTGGCATTTGGGGCACCAATCATAAGTGCAGTGCGGGCGCCCTCACCCCTACTGGGAACATGTGGCCAAAACAGCTGAGGCAGATGTAAATGCACCTCATGTCTCTCCAGAAAGTTACAGTGAAAAGTAAAATTTGGAACAATCCCTGTTCATTCATTCATTCATTCATTCATTCATTCATTCATTCATTCACATAAAAATAAACACATTAATGCCTAATGAATCCATGATGAAAAAGAAAATGTGGATTGAATCAAAATCTTCAGACTGACATGCTTCCGCCAATGTGCAGTATCCACACCAGAATGCACATATGTTACCTCAAAATGCCTCATCTATAGACTGAAATGGTAAGTCTCCAATTAAAATGAGATTGTGGAGGGAATACAAAATATTTAGTGTGTCATCAAATTATAATAATTAAAATAAGTGATTATAACTGTTACAACTTTCTCAATTAAAATAGCTGAAAATCCTAGTGTGTCCTGTTTCCTCGTAAGCTCCTGTCAGTAGAACCTGTGCAATTTCAAAAACTGCTGCTGAAATACCACTAAACAATACACTTCTGATGACAGACTTCCTTTTTCCTGATAAAAGTGCATTGTCATAAAATGCACCATAATACCAATGCACGAGATTGCATGCCGCCACACCTCTTTGAAATAAGCCTCCACCTCCCAGTGTTAGGGTCTGAACTTGGTTGGAGGACAAGTATATATTTGTGCTTATCATTATAGTTAGTCTGTCTTGAATCTTTGAGTTTCACCTTCATCATCATGTCCCCGTTCATGTTCCTTAGAATTTGCTATTTATTTCAACTGCTGGTTATGATTCCCTCCTTAGTCCTGCTTATTAGTTTCATAGTCATGTTTATATTTGCTTGTATTTATTCCTGTCATGATCTCCTGTTGTGGTTTGCTTTTGGTTTGCCTTTATTTTGCCATTATTTTGTGTCCTCAGTTCCCTTTTGACATTGCCCGATTTGTGCCTGTTAATTTGTTATGTCACAAGCCTTTGCTCATGGGCTTTGACAAAGAAAGGAGACCACATGGAGGTGCCAGTTTATACAATAATTTATTTTATTTAAAGATAAAAGATAAAAGAAAGTGTCTGTAGAATCAGTAGTGTGTGTATGTGAATGGGTGCGTGAACAAACAAACGGGAAACAAATCACTGGCCAACCCAGTGATTACACGCCTCTGCCAAGGCTGCAATAAGCTCAGCAGCAAACCCCAAACCAGAAAGCCTTCAGGTTACAGACAAAACCCAGGGAGCCGACAGTGCAAGCCCGACCAAGCGACAGACAACCCAAAACCAAGCAGAAGGCAGAGCACAGACACAGAAGGTGACCGGCCTCCAACGGCAGCAGAACTCTACTGAGAGGCACACAGAGATGGCTTTTAGCCACGTCTTAGCTGGGGTGGTCCGTCGTAGCTCCACCTACAGCACAGGGAAAAGACACACAGAGAGGTCTGATTCCAGAAAGGAGTAGGCCATAACAGCTAAGTGCACATACCTGTTTGTAATTATGTTCCACTTGCTATTTAAGGGATGCAGCCCCTCACCTGGGTGCTATGTCCTCATCATTATTTGGTGTTTATCCACACTTCTGCATGTCTTGCCAGGATCCAAGCCTGTGAGTTTTTGTCTGCACTGCAAAGTTATTTGTTTTATTTAAGCCCTTGTGCTGCATTATTTTCTGTTTGTTTAATAAAGTGTTAAAGACTCGTTACACGTCTGAGTCCAGTTATCTGCCCTGAGGGGCAAACCATGACAGTAGGGTACAGCCAGTCATGGACTCAGCAAGTAAGCTCGGCAGGACGAGGAGGAAGTTGAGTGGCAACGATCGAGAGGTGGTGGTCCTAGTGGAGGATCTGATGGATGCCGCTCGAAACAGCTCTTCTGCGAAGGATGCTTGGGATTGCTGAGGGGAAGTAGCAAACATGATGACAGCTAGACCAAGTTTGCACTCCCATCCTCGGATACAGAGACTGGCGCTCTCTGTTACCAGCTGTCCCCTCTTTGCCAGATGCAGCTTTCCGGCTGCTTGTTCTCTCTCCGCCGGAGCAGAGACAGCTTCTCGCTGCAAGTTGGCGTTCGGGGGCACTGGGTGGAAGGATGATTCAAGGAGACGCTGCTCCTGTCATTGCTCCGCCCCTACACCCACAGCTCCCAACCAAACGATCTCCAGAGCCACCCAGAGGGAGTCATCTGGACCATTTGCGGCAGCAGAGCGGGAATGCAGGCAAGTACCTTTTCATTTTCTAGCACCAATAAATGATAGGTCTTGCCTTGTTCCCTGTGGGAAGGTGCGGCAGTGGCCATCTGCCACTGCTGACCTCTTATCACCCGCCTCTTCCATTCTTTCTGCTGTCTGCTCTATCCATCCATCCTCACCTGCATCTCTCCACTCTGTTTGTTTTTTCAGAGTGTTTGCCAATACTGGGTGAAAACCGAATAGCCTGGGAGGAGTGTGCTGTTCCAGAGGGCCCAATAGCAACAGCTGCCTCCACACCAACGCTGCAAGACGGTGAGGTCTGCCAGATTGGGTTTGCTATGCTGGCGCCCCAGTGTCCGGTTGACAAGGAAGAGCAGGAGGAGCACCAACAGGCTGTTCTTGCCCAGAAGGAGCATATGCTGGACTTCAAACCATGGCTCCTTCCAGAGCATGTGTCCCAGCTGGGTCAGATCCAGCTGGCAACAAATGTTCTTGCTCCAGTACCTGCTCCACGGCACAACCCAGCTCCAGTTCCAGCTCCTTGTTGCTCCCCAGTTCCTGTATTTGCTCCACAGTGCCTTCCTGCTCCAGTATCTGCTCCACGGCACCTCCCAGCACCAGTACCTGCTCCACAGCACCTTCCTGCTCCAGTGCCATTTCAATCTCTAGCTCACCCATAGTCCACCATTCCAGCTTCTGATCCTGAGGTTGTCACCCCGGCATCAGGAGACCAGGAGTTAAGGCAAGCACCTTTTCATTTATGTTCTAACACCATCTTTGAAAAGACTTGTCTTGCTCTTGGTGGGGGGACCCAAGTACACATTCCACCAGCTGATGAGTCCTCCCCACCAGTCTCTGCTGCTAATGACTGTAGTGTTGCCTCACTGACCTCCTGTTTCCCTCCATCGTCTGAGGTGACCGTTTTGAGGATGGGGTCGTAGGAGGACCATGCTCCAGCCATTGTTCCTCAGGTCAGAGGATCTCTAGTCATTGTCTCAGAGGTCAGGAGACCTCCACCCATAGCTTCAGAGGTCAGGAGACCTCCAACCGTAGCTTCAGAGGTCAGGAGGCCTCCAACCGTAGCTTCAGAGGTCGGGAGACCGCCAGTCATAGTTTCAGAGGTCAGGAGACCTCCAGCCATAGTTTCAGAGGTCAGGAGACCCCCAGATGTAGCCTCAGAGGTTGGGAGACCTCCAGACATAGCTTCACAGGTCAGGTGACCCACAGCCATTGCTTCAGGAGTCAGCAGACCCCCAGCAATTGCCTCAGGGGTCAAGAGACCTTCAGCTGTTGCTTCAGAGGTCAGGAGACTTCCAGCCGATGTCTCAGAGGTCAGGAGACCTCCAGCCATTGCTTCAGGGGTCAGGAGACCTCCAGCCGACGTCCCAGAGGTCAGGAGACCTCCACCTTTTGTTCCACCCTGTTCCCCGGTTCAATGGCCAAAAGACAGTGGTAGGCCACAGGCTTGGCCCTGCATTCTGGTCCAAGGACCTATGGACTTGGGTAGGCCCCCTGACTCGCCTGGTTGTTCGGTCCGGTGGTCCATTGACTTGAGTAAAACACTCAACCCATTTTTTTAGTAAAAGTTGGAGCCTCGTTGGCCTTTGTTTGGGCCATGAAATGCGTCCTTGTTTTTGGACTGTGTGGGGGGTAGGACATTGTTTCGGCCCACCTGGCCTGTGGCCCCACCACCCTCCCTGGGAGGATGATGAACTTTTTTGTTGTATGTCCTGGGGTGTCTGGGAGCCACCCCTTGTGTGTGTGGGGGGGGATCTATGTTAGGGTCTGAGCTTGGCTGGAGGACCAGGCTCATGCTTTAAGTTTATTCTTGTGCTTAACATTATCATTATCCTAAGGTGTAATCATTGTGGTTAGTCCGTCTTGAATCTTTGAGTTTCACCTTCATTATCATGTATTTACATTTGTGTGTGTGTGTGTGTGTGTGTGTGTGTGTGTGTGTGTTTTGTATACTTTATTAATCACAGAGGGAAATTAGAGGGCATTTACCTGGATGGATGAAGCAGCCGCAGTGCGGCGCCAATCCCTTCACCATTCACAGCCACACATTCATACCTAGTCTCCAATTAACCTAACTTGCATGTTTTTGGCCTGTGGGAGGAAACTGGAGTACCTGGGATAAGCCCACGCAGACACGGGGAGAACATACAAACTCTACACAGAAGGGTCACTGATGGTCAGGGAGTGGGGTCAAACCCATGATGGTCAGGGGTGGAATCTATCCCGTGACCTTCTTACTGTGCTGCCACAGTGCTAACAACTGTGCCACTGAGCTGCCCCCGTTTATGGTCCTTAGCATTTGCTCTTTATTTCCAGTGTCGTTTATGATTCCCTCCTTAGTCCTGTTTATTAGTTTCATAGCCATGTTTATATTTGCTTGTGGTTATTCCTGCCATGATCTCCTGTTTTGGTTTACCTTTATTTTGACAGTGTCCTCAGTTCCCTTTTGGAATTGCCCAATTTGTTCTTGTTAATTTGCAAAGTGCATGCACCTATTTCTAATTATATTCCATCTGTTATTTAAGGGATGCAGCTCCTCACCTGGGTACTGTGTCCTCATTATCTGGCATTTATCCACACTTCTGCATGTCTTACCAGGATCCAAGCCTGTGAGTTTTTGTCTGCCCTGCCAAGTTATTTGTTTTATTTCAGCCCTTGTGCTGCATCATTTTCTGTTTGTTTAATAAAATGTTGAAGGCTCGTTATGCATCTGAGTCCAGTTATCTGTCCCGAGGGGCAAACCATGACACCCAGCACAAAGCAGGCACACTGTCTACTGGTAATTTAATGGCATGTCTCAAAGTGGAAGAAACAGACAATGCGCTGACAAAAACTAACAAAAACACTGGCATACAATGGAAAATGCAACACAAAAATCCACTTATGACCATTAAAATATGGCCCATAGTCTCTACAGTGTGTCCTGGGTCTGTGCTGTGGTCTCCTCCCAGTGGGACGTGTTTGAAAAACCTCAAGTGGGAGGCATCCTGATCAGATGCCAATACTACCTCAGCTGGATCCTTTTGATGTGGAGGTGCATTGCCCCTCCGAACATGGAAAAAAGAGAGAATGGTCCCCCCATAAACCCATCATGTTACAAAACTGAATAATGTGACCAAGAACCTACCACTTTCAGCTTCTTCCCTCCAGACGGAAGTTTGTTGTCCCAAAATGACAGCATACATTTAAATGCATCAGGTAGCCGGCTTTTAGCAGCAAACCTGATGCATATCATTCAAACCACAACACTCAATTGACTGTTTACATCCCATGACCCCTCCCCTCCAGATCCACTCACATCTCTGACCCCCAGTAAGACTATCCAGCACGAGTCCCCTTTTTGTCAGCCTCCACCATCTGGTCTGGAAATTCATTCACTACTCACTTTCCCCATTAGGACATTGATCACGGACAGACCTCAATCCATAAATCATACAGTTCACAAGAACTCACGCCCATGCTGCCTACATTCTGTGGATCAGTCTCCAAACAATAATCCACAGAAAACAAATTACCCACCTATAAATAACTCACCACCTACTCTAGATATGGCTCTTTTAAATATACAGTCACTCGCTAACAAGACTTTTATCATCAATGACCTGATTTTAGATAATAAGAATGACTGTCTATTGTTAACAGAGACGTGCCTCTCTCCAGCGGTTCTCACTGAGGCTCTCCACCAAATTTTAGTTCAGTTTTTTCCATAAGAAAGGGCAGGAAGGGTGGGGGTACTGCATCAATTTTTTTCTTCCTCACTTGCAGTAAAGCAAATTTTAGCTGATCAATATACTGCATTTGAGGACCACGCTTTTGTCTTTAGCAGCCCCGCAATTTTATGCATCACAGTTTATAGACCACCCAAATACTGTCCTGTTTTTATTAATGAGTTCTCTGAGATTTTATCAGTAATCCACTCCTCATATAATTTTATTCTCATTTATGGTGATTTTAATCTACACATTGATAAGCAGGGCAACCATATGTCAGAAGATTTTAATGACCTGCTCACGTCCATGAATTTTACTCAACACGTCATGCAGCCGACTCACAACAGGGGACACACTCTTGATCTTGTCAACAGCCATGGCCTGCCCACGAGTGTGTCCTCTGTTGTTGACTTGGTTGTATCTGACCATTACTGTGTGTTTTTTAACATCACTGGTTTTATGCAACGGGAGACCTTGGTGCGAATTGTGAGGAAGCGCCATCTGACACCTGAAGTGGCTGCTGATTTTATCAAACTCTTACGCAATACTCCCCTAGTTATTTCATTGACATCATGTGATTTTATTGTTGATAATTTTAACAGTAAATTAAGATCAACCATTGACAGAGTTGCCCCAATAGTCACAAGGACAGTTAGGAATAAACCAAAGCCTCCATGGAGAAATAACCAAATCCAAAAACTGAAAAGAGAGTGCAGGGTGGCTGAGAGGAAATGGAGGAAAAACAAATTAACTATTAATTACCAAGTACTACAGAATAAATTTAAAAAAAAATATACAATAATGAAGTCAATATATTGAGAACAGAGTATTTTTCCAACATAATCTCAACCCATAACAATAACTCTAAAGTCCTTTTTGCAACCATTAATCCACCCAGATTTTAATAAAAACACAAACCTGCCATCAGACTCTCTCTGTGAGAGTTTTGCAGACCACTTCAGGTGCAAGGTTGATTCTATTAGATCCAACATTTTATCTGACCAGAAGACTGCTTTTAATGGAATCTTGGACTCACCTTTAGCTGAGGAAACGCTGGACTGTTTTGCCCTGGTTGATGCTAAGATGCTTGGTAGTTTTCTCCCAGGTAAACTTGACCTCCTGCCTTATAGATCTGATTCCCACATCACTTTTTAAAACATTTTATAGATTTTTCGAACATGAGATTTTAAACATTGTAAACTGCTCTCTTCAGACTGGTCTTTTCCCCGCTGCTTTTAAAATGGCTGTGGTGAAGCCCCTTTTGAAGAACAGTAATTTAGATCCTGATATCCTCAGTAACTATCGACCTGTATCCAATTTACCATTTTTAAGTAAAGTTTTAGAAAAAAAAATGTTTTTATCCAGTTAAACAATTTTCTGGTGGACCACAACATTCTTGAGAAATTTCAGTCTGGTTTTAGGACAAACCACAGTACAGAGACAGCCCTTTTAAAAATTGTTAATGATATCAGGTGCAACATGTACTCCCACAAACTGTCAGTCCTGGTGCTGCTGGATCTCAGTGCTGCCTTTGATACAGTAGATCACCACATTTTATTACGCAAACTCAAACACCTGGTGGGCCTCTCAGTTGCTGTTCTTGAATGGTTTCATTCTTATCTCACAGATCTCCATTTATATTGTAAGTATGGATACAGTACATGTTCTTCGGCAATCCATGAAATCAAGTGTGGGGTACCCCAAGGTTAAATTTTAGGGCTAATACTTTTTAAACTTTATATGTTACCACTTGGGGATGTTATCAGGAGACATGGCATCAATTTTCATAGCTATGCTGATAATACTCAACTGTACATTGCCACATCTCCTGGTGACACAGGAGAACCGTATTTTAGATTTAAAGTCATGGATAGCAGAAAACTTCCTACAGCTCAACCAGGGCAAAACAGAAGTTTTAATCACTGGTCCTGAAGACAAGCGAGAGAAACTTCTACCAAAATTGCTAGGTCTAAAACCTACACATTGTGTCAAGAACCTGGGCGTTCTTTTAGACTCTGACTTTAATTTTATTTCACATATTAAAAATGTAACAAAAAATGGATTTTACCATCTTAGGAACATAGCCAGTGTTTGCCCTTTTCTCTCTCTTGCCAGCACGGAGGTCTTGATGCATGCTTTTACAGTGGTACCTCTACTTACGAACGTCTCTATATACAGAATTTTCAGGTTACGACACGCCTCAATGGAAAAATATTGCCTCTTGTTACGAAAGAAATTTCAGGATACGAAAGGCAAAAATACAGTACGCGCTGCTACTCGCAGCTCCCAGAGTTTACTGAACGTAAACATACTTGTAGCTGCTCTGCCATTGGCTATCGCCTAGCATCTTCCTGGCATCCCATTGGCCACGAAGTGTTCGGACAGTTTTACGTGTGTGTATTAACTTTTATTCACTATGGACCCCAAGAAAGTGATGGAGAAAAGTGGAAAAGAAGAAAAGAAGAAGAGAGTTGTTTTGTCCATACAAACAAAGCAAGAGATAATAGAAAAGTATGAAAAAGGGATGCGTTTGGTTGATCTCGCCAAAGAATATGGCCGTAATACATTTACGATGGGCACGGTATTAAAACAAAAGGAAGCCCTAAAAGCTACGACTCCTTCCAAAAGCCTCTCTGTCATTTCGAAGAGGAGGTCGGCAGTGAACGATGAAAAGAATCACCCAGAAAAAGTGTTCACTAGTCGGGCTATCGCTCACTATGACGATTTTTGTCTTGCACATTTTCGAAGGATTCTTAAAAGCCGACAAAAGCAAACATCCTTGGATCGGTTCTTTACAAAACATCAGGCAAAAACCACTGCTGAGAGAGAACATGAACCAAAGAAGGCAAAAGGTGATGACGCTAGCAGTTAAAAGGTAAATGAACATAATTTTTATTCTTTACTTTATTCTTTGTTTTTTAAATTATGTACAACTCTCATTTTATGTTTATTGTGCAGTAATCTAATTGTAACATGTATTTGTTACATGTTTTGATGCATTTTTATGATTTATAAAAAATTTATGTCCGAATTTTGGGGGGCTTGTAACGGATTAGGGCATTTACATGGAAAACGTGTCTCTACTTACGGAATTTTCAGGCTACGAAACTACTTCCAGAACCAATTAATTTTGTAAGTAGAGGTACCACTGTATTACTAGTTGTATAGACTATTGTAATGTCCTGCTCTCTGGTCTTCCTCAAAAAAGGATATCACATCTCAAATTGCTCCAAAATTTAGCTGCACAAGTGTTGACGAGGACCAAGGGGCGGGTGCATATTACACCAGTTTTAGAATTGCTGCATTGGCTCCCCATACGTTTTAGGATCAATTTTAAGGTTCTCTTAGTAGTTTTTAAATTTCTCAGTGGTCTTGGGCCTTCTTATCTATCTGAGCTGCTCTTATCTTATGAGCCCTCGCAAACCCTGAAGTCCACTGGTACTGACCTTTTAATGGTTCCCAAAGTCAAGACCAAGACCTCTGGTGAAGCTTCCTTTCACTATTATGGTCCTCGTCTGTGGAACAGCCTGCCAGAGAGCCTCAGGGCCGCAGAGTCAATAGATGTTTAAAAGAATAGGCTCAAGACCCACCTTTTTAATTTGGCTTTTAACAAGCCTGTTTAACTATTGTTGAAGTAGTCCTTTATGTTCTGTTGTTTTATGTTCTTTTTGCTGCCATTTGTTCTTAGATTTTCTCATCTTCTTATTGATGTGTTTAGTTCAGGGTTTTTTTTTAGGTATGGTTTTTTTAGTTCCTGTTTTTATGTGTTCTTAGTTCTTTTGGTACCTTTTTAAATTTTGGCTTTTAACAAACTGTTTAACTATTATTGAAGTAGTCATTTATGTTCCATTGTTTTTACATTCTTCTTAGCTCCATTTGCTTTAAGATTTTCTTATTTTGATGTGTTCTTGGCTCAGTTTCTAAGTATGGGTCTTTAGTTCCCTTTGCTCTTTGTGTTCTTAGTTTTATTTTGTATTTATGTGTTTTAGTTCCAGTGTTTCCTCAGGATGGTAGCCCCTTCACGTGGTGCCTCGGTGCCGAGTAATGTCTCCTTTATTTTATATGTGTGTAAGAGAAGTAGGGGGTGATGTATGTGCCTGTGTGTGTTGTGTTTGTGGGTATGTTTATGGGAGGGTTGGAAGGGGTGGGGCTGTGTCATGTAAAATATGTAATTAAATGTGTCTATTGCTTTTGTCTATGTAAAGCACTTTGCACAGCAACTAATGTTTTAAAAGTGCTATACAAATAAAGTTTAATTGATTGATTGAAAATGTAAAACCCAGCATTACAAAAACAGCTTTGTTCCTGCTGCAGTCAAAGAGTTGAACAAGATGTAACAATATATTGCACATAATTTATTTATCTATTTATGAATTTTATTTTATATTTATTTATTTTGTAGGTTTTTTTATTTGTGTTTTAAATCTTGTATTGAGTTTTAGACTTTTATTGAGTTTTTAATCTCTTTGATTTAGCTTTTAACTTTTTTACTATGACCCTTCTCTCTTATCTCTTTTTTTTTTTGTCTTATCTCATGATTGGTGGAGCCTTGAGTACTTTTATCGTGTTTATAGTCAGTCTCATGTGTGCCTGTGTTTGTATTCATGTTGAATGTAATTGTGTTTTGTAAATATGTGTCAAAGGATGTCACCTGACTGCAAAACAAATTTGCCTATGGGTACATATAAAGTAACCTGAACCTGAACCTAAGAATGACGAAGCAGGATTGCAAAATAAATAAATAAATCTAAATGTTCAACTTTTTTCCTTGTAAATATGCAACTTTTTTATCAAAAATTTGGGACTTTCACTGATAAATTTGTAGATTTTTCTCTTGTAAATTTACAATTTTTTGGTCATAAATTTAAAAATAAAAAGTAAAGTAAAGTAAAAATAAATCTGTGATTTAAGTTTTCTCACAAACTTGATTTTTTTATCATAAATCTGTGACTGTTTCTCAAAAATCTCCTTTGTTCTCATAAACTTGTTACTTTTTTCTCAAATTTTTTTGTTTTGTTCCTCAAAACTTTATAACTTTTTCCTCATAAATGTTTATTTTTTTTCTTAAAAATTGCTACTTTTCACTCATAAATTTGTAGATTTTTTCTTGTAAATTTACACATTTTTGTCATAAATTGTTGACTTTTTTCTCAATAATTTATGCTTTTTCCCTCATAAATTTGGGATTTTTTTTTCTTTAAAATTTGTATTTTTTTTTGTAAATTTGCAACTTTTTTTCTGTAAATGGTCATTTTTTTCTCTTAAATCTCCAACCATTTTCTAAGAAAGTTGTCACTTATTCTCAGAAATTTACATTTTTCTCATATATTTGTGACTTTTTCTTTGAATTTGATTTTTTTTTTCAAAAATTATTTTTTTCTCATAAATTTGTATCTTTTTTTGTTAAAAATTGTGACTTTTCTCTCATAAATTTGCAGATTTTTTTTTTTTGTAAATTTAAACATTTTTACCACAAGTTTGTGACTTTTTTCCTCAATTTTTTTTCTCTCATAAATATGTGACTTTTTCCTCAATAATTTTTCCTCAGAAATAAATTTATTTATTTTTTTTTAACCTGTAAATATTCATCTTTTTACTTGGAAATTTTCAACTTTTTATCTTGTAGGTTTGCAGTGCTCAGCTAGATGCTGGTTTTATTCTATGTAATTAAATTGTAACTTTTGACTTTTTAAAAATTTTAAGATTGGCATCTTTTATTATATCTTTGTACTTTTATTCTTGCAGATTTGTAAATACCTAATTTATATTTATAAGATAAGATAAGATAAGATAAGCCTTTATTAGTCCCACAATGGGGAAATTCCAGGATTGCAACAGCACAGGGATAGCAACACTCAGAGCAACAATCACAAGGCAAGAGGAAAAAAAAACAAGAGCAGCAAGTATACATATGTACATATAAATATACAGTATATATATATATATATATATATATATATATATATATATATATATATATATATAGAGAGAGAGAGAGAGAGAGAGAGAGAGAGAGAGAGAGAGAGAGAGAGAGAGAGAGAGAGAGACAGTGCGGAGCATTGTAGCTAGATGGGATAGATATATAAATATATAAACACAGTGCGGAGCATTGTAGCTGGATGGAATAGATATATGAATATATAAACACACAGTGCGGAGCATTGTTATACATTTGCAACCTAAATTGGTGAATTCCCCCATTACCCTTGTTAAAAAAAAAAAAAAAATGTAAATTGCCTACTGACCATAATTTGCCAACAAGATGGACGAGCTGAAATTGGATGTATCCTATCCCCCACTTAGGCAAGCTGTGTGTTAAAAATCAAATACTCTCATGATGTTCCTCCATGCTGTATTGAAAATACCTCATGTCCTCTTATTTAAGACATTTTGAAACAGAAAATGGCTAATAAGTTAGAGCACTTCTCCTTTGCCAAAGATAATCCACCCACCTGACAGGTGTCACATATCAAGACGATGATGAATTACTGAGTGACTGAAAAAAAAAACAAAAAAAAAACAGGTCTATATGGGGAGTAAGAATGAGTGTTTAAGACAATGTATGGCGTGAAGATAAATTTTGACTAAAATAATGAGGGTTCTTCTTACATGCCTCAGCTTCCCTGGAGGCGTTTGTGTCTTTTGTGTGCATATAGGTGTGTATGTGTGTGTGTGCCTATCCTACTTCGCCTCCTCTAATTGCAATTATCATTGGTGGCCCAGCCCATTATCATTTTGACAGTTTACAGAAGTTTCTTCATTAAAGAGCTGAAAGCCTTGGAGTGTGCGAGGTGTCTCGAGCTTCCGACTTTCCTCCTTCCAGATCCTTAATTGCTTACACCTCGGCGGGTCAGAGCGCCGGACCCTTCCCCACCTCCTCCACCTCCCAGCTGCCTCAAACCCATGACTAATCTCCTGCTATTAATGAAGTTCTAAAAAAAAAATGTCTGGTGGGTGATGTATTGTAAAGGAAAAGTGGAAACAAAATGTAAACCATAAAGAAGAAAATAAATTAATATGATGGTCGCTCCTAAATAGCTCCATACCTCCAGAGTTATGTCATCTGGGCGGTCGTAATCGTGGCCTTCCTCTGGCCTGACGGTGGATGTTTAGAAGGTAAACACATTCAGATGCTGCCGCCAGAGAGGGCAGTCATACTTATTTTTGTGTTAGCATACATGCACGCTCGTGTGTGTGCGTGTGCTTGGGGGTCAGCGGCGTGTGCAGAATAATCTGTAAGACATAAATTAATTGTCAGAGCTGTCAGCAGCAGCAGCAGCTCTGGAAGCAGATTTGAAAGATGATTTGAATATCTGCCGTCCTTCCCCTGGTGTCACTTTTGATTTGACAGACCTTAATGGCTGCCGACATCAGAAATTCGCCAGAGCTGGAATTAATGTCGGAATGGAAATCTGCTCCGCTGCTGCTTCCCTTCGTCTTATAAAAAAGGGATCAAGAACTTTTGCCTTGTTAATACTTTCTTTTGTGCCTTTGATATTTTGTTAAGCCTCGGCGTCAGAAAGTGTGAACCAAGAGATGACGGAGAAGAGGGAGTGTGTGTGTTTTGTGGTTTTTCATATTCATGCTTCCCCACCTGTGAACAGCAGCCTCTTCCCCACCTGCCCTCCATTTTTATTCTCGCGTCTCCCGTAATTAAAGCGGCAGCGGCATCAAGGATTCTCACCCAGCAGGGTCCGCTATTTACATTCCAGCTGCTGCTCCCGCATTTCATTTTCTTGTTATTTTTAGGACCAAACTTCACACTTTTTAGATGGAAACACTTCATCCCTTTCTTTTTTTTTAATGCAGCCACAGGCTTCATATGATGAGAATATCCTTCAAAATGCAGACAGGGAATGCACTGATGCTGGGGAGTAAGACAACGGGGGACGAAATGAAACGAAACAAAACAGGGTCCCTGAGGGCCAAATTATGTCAAGCATGCCAAACTGAGGGCCCAAACGTCTTTTTTTTGGTGCCAGTTAAAGTTATTTTATGTCCACATATTGTTTCCGGAACCCCTTGTTTTACGCCTTTGTAAGCTGCGTCTATGCAGCGACTTTCAGCAGCAGCTAGCGGAACATAAGGGCACGTAATTGCACCAGTGATGGGCACACACACACACACACACACACACACACGGCAACGAGCGTGCTCTTCGAGCTTCAGTAATAGCAAGACCAAGTTGGTGGTAGCAGTGTCTGTGTTAGGAATGGAGAGATCGTGAGCGCAGGTGTCGCTGAATGCACATACACAGCGCTGATTCAGTCACACACAGGCAGTGCATCAAAGTTGATAAGCACAGAGAAGCTCATATATTAAACTAGAAAAGCACTCAGAGAGTGCATACCTCCGCCAAGACTCCTCATGGATCACCTCCAAAATGTAGTAGGTTCGTGTGTAGGCCTAGAGCCACTTCTGGTGAAAACTGCATCAAAGTCTGTCCAGTAGTTTTGGAGGATTCTTGCTAACACACTGTGAGAAGATAAGAGCCTTGGCGGAGGTATGAGTTATCGGATCATCACCAAAATGTAATGGGTTCCTCTCTAACCAAAGGACCACCTTTGGTGAAAATTTCATCCAAATCCATCCATTAGTTTCTGTGTAATCCTGCTGCACAAATTAAAACAAGGACCTTGGTGGAGGTATGCACTCTCAGATCATGTCCAAAATCTAATGGGTTCATCCTTAGACTAAGGGCTACCTTTGGTGAAAATTTCATCCAAATCCATCCAGTAGTTTTTGCATAATCCTGCTGAAGAAACAAACCAACACGGATGAAAAGATTACCTCCTTGATGAAGATAATAAAGGTGAAATAAAATTAAAAAGTAACATAATCTTTCAGTCAAAAATACATAGACTTTCAAAAGGTATGAATATCAGACTTCTAATAAAAACTGGAAACAACCCTACTGCTGTCTGACAGTGGCCCTGGCTTTCGTTTTGCATCATGTTTCTATCTAGTTTTTAAGGACAGTTTTAAGGACAGTTAAAAAATCCTGTTTTTAAGGACAGTGCAAGTTGATGAACATTGATATCAACCAATGTAAACTTGCCAGAATGTATCCAGTGGCTAATTTCCATCTGTTGTCCGTGGGTTACAATTGTGCAATGTGAGGTGTGCCGTGGCGTGGCGTGGAGCAGGCGGCAGGCATGATTATCAAAGGCAGAATATGGCTACCCTTTCCAGGTTGTGGTTCTCCAGTCGTCAGCATCAGTCGTAACTGTTTTCTTCCCTCTTCGAGGTGGGGAGTACAGTTTGGTTTCTCTTGCTTTCCAACCTCCGCTGAGCATTTTGTGTTGGTTTGACAGAGCCTTGTCAAAGACCTCACTCCATTCAAGCAGCCCCTTCACCATAAACTGTCTGGCTGATGGCCATTACAACATTTTAGTTCTGTTTATTTTTGTTCCAACAAAATGAAAAAGGTTTTTTTTCTTTCTATTTTAAAATTGAATCTAAGGCTTCAGGGTCTGGACGGAAGACCCTCATGTTCCGGATCTAAGCCCGCTGTTTGAGAAGCCCTGTTAAAGAGTGTACTGTACATGCACTGATTCTAAAATTAGAAGGCCATTCACATGAAACATTGGCAGCAGGAGGGGGTATAGCAACCTTCCCCATGTAAGGTTTTGCCCATGGTCAACCTAATCCTGATAAATAGCCATTAATGTGGTACTATAGTTAAAATTCAAAACATTTGTGTTATAAATTGGCACCTTTGGGGCAGAGAGAATGACCCAGGCGCTGAACTGTTTAGTGATATTTACTAACAAGAACAGAAAATACAAAAACTGTGCAAGGACACAAAAAATGCAAACTTAAAGAAACTTACAGCGGGGAACTCTCCAGGGCAGAGATCGCACTGCAAAAGGGGAGGAGAAATACGTCCAACAGTCCATAGACATCAGACAAAAGACAATTGAGAATTGACAGTAGACAATACTGCCGCCCTGAGAGAATGTGCAGGCAGCCTTAAATAACTGGCAGTAAATGGGCGACAGGTGCATGCCACTGAGTGAGCCGGTGACCTAATTACAATTGCTCACAGCTGAGATGGCAGAGAAGCAGACGGTGAGCATCTGGCGAGGAGTGTCTGAGAAAGAGAAAGGCTCTAGTCACAAAACCAAAAAATATACAAAAACTGACAACATAATAATAATAACAGACATACAAAACAGAAATAAAGTGAGAGTTTGAGCTCTGGGAAACACACACAGAGACATGACAGAGCACCCTCCCTTTAAGGGGTGGATTCCAGACACCCCCTGGTAACACCAAAGAATGCCCCCCCCCCCCAAAAAAAAAGAAAAAAAAAGAAATGGTACAGTAATACACCATTCAGGGTGGGAGGTGGGGAGATCTGGTTTGGGGGGAACTAAAACATAAAGCCCTCTCAGGACCTGCACCAATGCTACATCAAGGCCTTGGGCCCCCCCAGACAGTTTGGGTGGCGGGCTGAAGTCCTAGGCCAGCCGGATGGCCGGAAGGAATGAGTCGGGTTGCCTGCCTGAGAATATGGACCACCTGACCCAGCGGCACTCGGTCTTTCAGGGGTGGCGGCCGGAGTCTTTAAGCCACAAGGACCGGAGGGGTGACCACGGAGGTGGCTCCCTCATGGGGAGACCCAATAAATGGGAAGAAGGCCAGAGGAGGGGAACCACAACAGTGTCAGGTGGCAGACGAGGATGGGGAACTACGACAGTGTCTGGCTGAGGAGGAAGGGGGACCACAACAGCGTCTGGCAGAGGAAGAAGGGGGACAACAACGGTGTCTGGCAGAGGAGGAAGGGGGACCACGACAGCATCTGGCAAAGGAGGAAGGGGGACAACGACGGCGTCTGGCAGAGGAGGAAGGACCTCGATGGCTTCGGTGGTCCTGGGCTGGATGACAGTTGGACCTGCAATGGCTCTGGGCTGGAGCTCTGCAGCACCTGTGGTGGACCCGGGCTGGGCCAATGCTGCACCCTTGGTTGGCCCGGGGTGGGCCAACGCTGCACCCTCAGTAGACCTGGGCTGGGTCAACGCTGCGCCCTCGGTGGACCTGGGCTGGGCCAACGCTGCGCCCTCAGTGGACCTGGGCTGGGTCAACGCTGCACCCTCGGTGGACCCTGGGCTGGGGCATATTGCCCATGACGGGCCCAAGCTGAAGTGCAGCACTCACGTTGGGTTGATGCTGGGGCACAGCACCCACGAGGGTCCCTGGCCGGGACACAGCACCCACAGAAACTCAGATCAAGGAGGGACCTACACGACAGCTTCTGGTAGAGGGGAAGCTTACCCATGGAGGTCCTGGGATGGGACAGGGCTCCCGCAACGACCTCTACAGCAGGAGAAGCTGGGCCCTGGATGACCTCTGGTGGTGAACCTGGACCCACGGAGACCTCTGGCATCACTGGAACATTCCCGGTGACCCTGGTACTCAGATGAGACACACAGACCAGGGGAGTCTCGGTCACCGGCAGCGGCGAAATCCGGCGAGGCAAGCTCAGGTGCAGCGGGTGGCTGCACCTAATTCTCTTCACCAATAGCCAGGCAAGATTGCTCCAAGAAAGATAAGAGAAACACAAAGGGCAGCACTTGCCTGAGCTCAAGCTCCACTGCTGTCCAGGACTCCAATGATCCAGGCGATGATGGTTCGGCCCTCTGGAGGTCCAACTTGGTCTCAACTTCTGCTACAGTGGCCTCCACAGCAGACATGATGGTGGTTGCAGTCCTTTCAACCCCAGGCGGAGTGATCCGCACAGGAGGCTCATCCAGCATGGCGTCTGGGGTCTTGCTCACAGTTGGCGCTGGGCTCTGCGTAGTAAGCTTGAGTTCAGCACCTTCTCTCTGTCCATAGTGTTGCTGCTGGGCTGTAGTCAGGTTCTCCAGCGTCACAGGCTCCTCCATCGTCCGGTGGTACTGATCCGGGACTGGTGGACACTCAGAGGCAAGAGGAGGAGACATGGAGAGGGCACATGAGGATTAATTAAGTACAGCAGGTGGAGAGAGCTCAGGGGACTGCATATCCTGAGCCTCTCTACCTCTCTACTAATTAAGCAAGGCACTTCATCAAAAACTGGAATAGAATGAAATGAAACTTGCCTGGTTTTCCGGGACTCAATGTTTCCTGCTGTAGCGTCGCCAATCTCCGTGGCTACGGTGAACTTGGGCCCTTCACTGGATCGTGGAGGAGCTGCCTCTGTAGATGTGGAGGTGGACAGAGCCAGGAAAGACGCATTGACCCTCCCAGCAGTGGGAGGAATCACCGGGAGGTAGCGGGAGGCAGCAGCTGCGCAGCGGGGAGAAGCTGGGGAATCAGCTGGAGAAAAGAAACACTTAGAGCGCAATGCTGCAGGAGTCTTCCACTCCGACAAAGGAGGGGCTGCTGGCGAGGAGGAGATGGCATTCTCCTTGTGGTCAGTTGCTGGACGACGCTGGCCTCGCAGAGTTAATGGGAGATGTAAGGGGCGCTGGAGGCTGGTGAGGAGTAGAGGCAATGGAGCCCTAGGAGTGCCTCCCCTTCAGCGCGTGCCCAGCCTTCTCAGAGGAATTCTTTGTCCTCCCGCTGTTCTCGCTTTGCAGTGCAGCCACCTGAGAAATCCCTTCTCTCCCCTCCGCGTGTTCCATAAGCCACGGGCTCCAGATACCATAGTGCGTCCTCCAGGGTGGAATAAGTGAGTGCCATGAAGATTAGCCCATCAATCTCCATGAGAGCTCGGCAGCTCTCCCACCCCAGGTGCATCGGGTAACCCCATCCACCTGCTGAATTCATCAAGCTCCAACGAGCAGGTGAGTGAAAGACGAAAAAACACAAAAGGCAAAAAGGGCAAAAATATACTAAACAGCAGCTGGGTCTAACATGGCGGCAACATACTATCATAAATTGGCCCCTTCGGGGCAGAGAGAATGGCACAGGCGCTGAACTGTTTAGTGTTATTTATTGACAAGAACAAAAAATACCAAAAATGTTCACGGACACAAAAAATGCAAACTTAAAGTAACTTACAGCGGGGAACTCTCCAGGGCCGAGACGGGAGGAGAAATAAGTCCAACAGTCCGTAGTCATCAGACGAAAGACAATTGAGAATTGACAGTAGACAATGCTGCCGCCCTGAGAGAATGTGCAGGCAGCCTTAAATAACTGGCAGTAAATGAGCGACAGGTGCATGCCACTGAGTGAGCCGGTGACCTAATTACAACTGCTCACAGCTGAAATGGCAGAGTAGCAGGCGATGAGCAGCTGGTGGGGAGTGTCTGGAGAAAGAGAAAGGCTCTAGTCACAAAACTAAAAAAAATATACAAAAACTGACAACATAATAATAATAACAGACATACAAAACAGAAATAAAGTGAGAGTCTGAGCTCTCATGACAATTTGAGTCTTGGTCCCTTGTCCTATCCTGACAAAAGTCAGACTTGTTGTCATGTTGGTAACAAGAATATTGGCGCTTTCACACCAAACGTGAAGCGGATTTTTTGCGTGGCGCAAATACATGTAAAGTTAATGTGAACATGCACAATTCACGCATTTGCACCCAAGAGAGATGGTAGTGATAGCTAATCAGACTTGGAATAAAATATCAACACTGGAATGTAAACTAGTTTAAAAATGAGACTGGACCGGAGCTCTGCAAAGCCGAAACAAAGTGTTGGGAGGTATCCACCCCTGTACTCCTGCTATGGATATGCTTACAAGGACTAGCAGGCTAGCAGTGTCGACAAACAGCCGTCAACCGGGTGCCTTTTCTCCCAGCTGTGTGCCCCCACTGGATAACACTGTAATCCTAAACATGATGGCCTTTTGGTGATTTCCACAGCAGGCAGACAGCAGCTGCAGAAGGTAAGAAGGAAACCCCGCCTCTCTGCAACTTGTGATGGATGTGAATTCATGCTCATTCGCATGTTTACATTAAGTTAATATGCAATTGCGCCTCGCAAAAAATTTGCACTTTCGCGTTTGGTCTGAATGTTTCTTAAGAGTACACAAACGGAAGTTGTAGCACATGCTGGAAAGCTACAATAACTCCTCCACAGTAGGTAGTTTTTAGGTAGAAATTATCTCGGGAGGGTGGGGGGTTATTGGTTCTGGTTCTAGGATTTTGCCCTGCCAAACAAAAGCAAAAAATAAACCTTTCCAGGCTGATTGTGAACATTGCAACATTGAACATTGGTGTGTGGCTTTTAAGTTTTGTTTTATCTTTTTTTTTTTTTTTTTAATCAATGAAGCCAAGCTACGCAACATGTGCTTGGATGTTTGGAACATGTTGAATGTGGAACATAAGTAGGACAGTGGCTCATCTAAATAACAGCAGACTATGTGAAGAACAGTGAATTATTTGTGGAACGGTGGAACATCTGAAGAACCTTCATTATCCATCTGTCCCCATTTCATTACAGTCATTACTCCTCCAAGGCAATTGCTTGGATGCTCACCAAACTCACACACACTAATACTTGGGCACGTCTAAATTCAGACTGGTCATGAGCTATGAGTACATGTCACTTCAACTTTGAGCAGGCGACAGCAAGAGAGAGAAGTTGTTGGTGTGTTCTTCAGGCTGGAATGAGCTACTCAGTCACTGATTGTCTGGGCTTTTTTAAAATTTCAATTCAACTTTATTTATATAGTGCCATTTCCCAACAACTTTTATTACTTTTAGCAGGCATTATCAAATTTGATTCGATGTTGCCTGCTCTGGCCCCAGGAATGCATTTGACTATGGATGCTGGAGTCTCTAGGTTCACGTTTCTGACTGTAGAGTTGCCAATGATCCGATTTTTTTCCTCAGCGGATGTGTCGCTTAGTGAGGAAAATCAGTTAGAAATGTGAACAGATTGGTGGTGAACCAGGTGTTTGTGACTATGCTTCTTTCTCACCGTCACCCACCCATTCTTTCTTGGCTGCTCAGTAGTGGGTGCCGAGGGACAGCTAGGAGGAGCAAGGCCATGACGGTCTGCCGCGACTAGGGGCAGGTCGTCATTATTTGTCAGTGACGGTGTTTCAATGCAGTGGAGCCAGGAATCCGAAACAAACAACCTCACCTCGAACATCTAAAAAGACAACATTTCCACTAAAAGAGGCAGAGATGTAACTAACCATCTGACACAAAGAACACACCAGAGCAGGAAGGGGAAGGATAGCTAGTTGCCATGGCTAGTGGCTAACTCAAAGCTAACACAAACATCGATGAAAGATGAACAGAAAGTTGAAGAGGGTGATTAAGTCACACTTAGAGTCTTATTAAACAACAGTGAGAGGTGACGGTAGAATAAAAAAAAAAGATTAAAAAGTTATTAAAAGCAATAATCCTAAGGAGAACGAGGAGAGGTAAACTTAGCTAACCACAACGGCAGCCAGCAAAAACAGGAAGTGACGATTTGATGTACCGGGCAGTGTGCAAATTAGACACATGAGAAAAATGTTGCGCATTTCTGTCATAAATTCATAAGAACAATATAACAAAGACCTCTCTTAAATGTTCAAGCAGATGAATTATTATATCTTACATTGGAGGAGTATGGGCATGAGGCGGAGGGAGGTTTCAGAACAGTAATCTGGTTTGGAAGTCACGCCTCGTCCAAACACTCCCGCTGAATTTCCTCCTGTAAATGGGGGGCTAATGGGGGAAAGGCCGGTGTAATTCTCTCTACATTAGCCACTCTGCCTGCCCTAATTGCCCAGCCGAGCCTGAACAATTTCGTTAGACATTGCCCGAGTAATTATGGCTGCTTTGGCTAAAAATAACAGCCTGGAACCAGAGTCTGTTTCTCTTTGTCTTCACATCCTATCATCACCCTCCTCTGACGACAACTACGATCAGCGGCTCCACGCCGCTGGGACGGGCTGAGCTGTAAATAACGCCAACATGGAGGCGATCGGCCGGGCCTGGGGAATCAAACTGGAGGCGTGTCAGTCCTCCAAAGACATGTCTCTGCTGCTGGTGATGAAACTGAAAATCCTGCAGCAGAGGCGCTCTCGTCTACAGAGACCTTTAATTACCTTAACAATCAAAGAACAAGAGACACATCTGACCGTCGTTCATAATTCAAAATAATATGACCGCCACATCCAATAAACCAGCTGGAGCGTGAAATCATGCAGAAGACAGAAACTAAAAAGTCACAAATTCAAAAATAAAGAAGTCAGACGTTTACTAAAAGTAAGTCATCATATTAAAAAAAAATGGTGTAAATTTATAAGAGGAAGTGACAAAGTTGCATGAAAAAGTTGCAAATTTCTGATTAAAAAACATGAATCTAGGAGAAAAAAGGTTATACATTTACAAAATAAAATGGAAATTAAGAAAAATGTTAATGATAAAATACTCAAATTTATAAAAAGTTTACAGATTTATGTGAAAATTTGATATGAAAAAGTTACAACTTTAGCAGAAATATTTCAAATTGGAAGTAAAATTTTTGCAAATATGAGTAGCAGTTTGTATGGTCAGTTGATTAAAATTTTTAATCATGATTAATCACATGACATTCAGAGTTAACTCTTGATTAATCACACATTTTCTATCTGTTACAGTGCAAATGAAAAGCTGAACTTTCCGTTCAAAATGTCCATTTCAGCTTTTTCCCCCCAGGTTGCTGTCACAGCCTGCTGCACTTCCTAATTTTAAAAACTGCAGCTGGGTGGAGGGCCTTAAGTAGGGAAAGCCATCGGGATCAAAAATGGTTGTCCATGTGGGCCTTAACAGCACTTTCTTTTTTCATTTCATTTTTAAAATTTTATTTATTTCCATCTGCCACAAAAGATGAAAAAAAATCCATTAATAAAAGAAAAAAAAAAACAATAATGGTCAAATTAACAGACATAAAGGGTTTAGACTGAAGCTAAAGCTTATATATGTCTAACCCTGTAAATGAGCATAAAGAATCACTACAAAACAAACAAAAGTGCATATTTTCATGTCAAGCTAATTTAATTTGAATATCTTCATAGCCAATCAAAATCAAATATATTCACAGAAAACAAATCAAACATTTTCACAATAATTTAGATAATTTCGTAACCTTTAACTAATGTATTTTTTACCAGTCATTTAAACTTGTTAAATGTAGAAAATTCTAAGAAAAGGTGTTATTTTTCATGCATTATTATTATTATTATTATTATTATTATTATTATTATTATTATTATTATTCTCTTTAACAGCACTAGTAAAAAGTCACAAATCTATGAAAAAAAGTCAAATTTATTAGAAAAGTTGTGAATTCACAAAAAAAATAAGATGTATAAGAAAACTGTCAAATTTAGGAGAAGTCTAAAATGTATTTCAAAAAGTCTCAAATTTACATGAAGAAATTGCAAATAAACAAGAAAATGTAGCAAACCTACGTGTGTGTGGTTTTCGCTGGTATCCTGCCACAGGCCAAAGACATGCAGGTTAGGTTAATTGGCGTTGTCTTTAGGTAGGGATGTGAGAGTTAATGGTTGTCTGTCTCCCTGCGTTGGCCTGCGATGGTGATCTGTCCAGGGTGTACCCTGCCTCTCGCCCAAAGATGCTGGGATAGGCTCCAGCCCCCCCGCGAACCAAAAAGGATTAAGTGGTTGAAGATGGATGGATGGATTAATTAATGCATTTTCCCGAGAGAAGTTGCACAGTTAGTGCTGGCTGTAGCAGTGCATTCTGGGATTTGTAGTAGTCATGGTGTGTGTGCTACAAACCAACGGGCCAGTTATATAGACATGAGATATGTGGCAGGCCAGTCTAAGCCAGTATAGCTGTAACAGCGGATGTGGTCTCGAGTTTGACAGTCAGAGCAGTGGGCCTCAACCTTTTTTTTTTTTTTTTTTTTTTTTTTTTGCCGCACGGGCCCATACAACGTTAAAAAAAAAAAAAAAAAAAAAGATTGTGATGGGGTAGGAGTGATTAAAAAAAACTCACCTTCTCTAAGTGCGATCAGGACCTCCAGTGCTTCCAACATGCTCTGCCCCAGTTTTGGTCCAGTCTTTGCTGCAATTTCCGGTTCAGCCGGTCTTCCTGCACTTGCCACAGGGCCGACTCATGTGGTGTGCCCACAGAGGGGCCGAGGGTTTTCCGCTGTTAGGAAACAACACTCAAACTCTCCCGAAAGCAAGACTAGGCTACCACAGACCAGCCAGCAGAAGGAAGGCCCAAACCAGCCAGCCCAACAGAAGTCCTGAGCACCACCAACATAAGACAGAAGTGGGCCAAGATGGCACAGACACGTGGCACGGGAGAAGAAAGACCATTAAGTAATTTTTCAAAATAAAACGCCCAACTGACTTTGTCAATACAGAGGAACAGAATAAATTATTTAGCTTTTTTTCTACATCTCTCTGCGACTCTGTACAAACTGTCAGGGTTCTGGGTATGGTCTGAGGACCATGATCATGCTTTGTTTTTATTTTTGGCTTTCTCTGTTTTCTCTCCCTTAGCCTAGTTTGTATTTTGGAATCCTGTGTTTATTATTATTCATTATCATAGTTGTTCTTTATTCTGGCCTCAGGTTTGAGTTTAGTTTGGTCTGATTCTCTGTTTTAATTATCATTTTTCATGGTCATGTATTCCTTGGTCTGTGTTTATATTCTGTCTGTCCTCCGTCTGTGGTTGTGTGTGTATCCCCACCCATCCTGTCACCTCTGTTCTGTCGTGGGCAGCAGGAGGGCGCCCCTCCCCTCCGGTCTCACCTTCACAAACTCATCACTGCACCTGAGGCAGAAGACAAACCTGCACCCACCCATCAGCCAGCGTGCATAAGGAGGCTTCCTCCACACAGTCAATGCTGGCTCGTCTGGGTATACTGCCCGTGATCAGGCAAGCTTAAACAAGTCTTAAGCGTTAACACGCCGTGAACATTAATTCTCTCCTCTTTTTCAGGTTGCTGCTACCGTGGAGGTGTGTCACCGGGACTGCACGTGCTCTCCTGCCTGTGCCTCACCACACTGCCTCTCATCAGTCTCCTCCACCCGGTCAGGCACCATCAGCTCATCTTCCCCCCTTACCCTACTGGTTTGTCTATTCCCCACAGGGTCCTGCCACTCCTCTCTGGATTTCTCAAGTGGCAATTTGGCTTGCCCATTTCCCATTACTCTACTCCTCAGCTCACTGCTCTCGTCTTCTCTCCACAGGACCTTTCCTCTGGCGAGTGACTGTTTCTATAGCTGTGTGCTTTGGATTTTGCTATTAATAAAATTGTCAAACGTGCCCCTTTGTGTCATTCCTTCCTGTGTTTGGCATCATGCACGTGAGCTGTCAAAATTTAATTCGCTATGACAGAATGAGCCAGCCAGGATGGTAGCTCAGCCGGTGCCTCACCGCAGGAGCAGTTGGCTATGGATCGCCTAGCGGCAACCGAGCATCAACTCACTGTGCTGACGCAGCAGGTATCTTAACATGATGACGTTGTGGTCCGCAGAGCATCCCTTGGCTGCATCCCCTCAGCCTGCTCCGCGCACTACGTGCGCCATACTACCTCCATTCTCATGCCTTCTCCGTGCACGGGGGAGGTGGGGAAATGTAAGGCATTTCTTCTTCAAGTTCAAATGTACCCGGAGCAGGTTGGGGAGGAGTATCTGGGGGATGTTGCCAGGATCAAGTTTTTCACTCTGTTGCTCAGTGATCAAGCCCTTGAGTGAGCACAGTCCACTCTAGACAACCCTGAGGGGCGTTGTTATACGTTTGACCAATTTGTGGCTGCATTCACTAGCGCGTTTGGTCGGACTGAGACTCAGGGCAATGTGATGAGCTGCCTGATGATGCTCCGCCAGGGTACCCTGTCAGCAGCCAAGTACTCGGTGGAGTTCTGGGTTGTGGCGTCCGATTCAGGGTGGAACAATACTGCGTTACACAGCGCATTCCTTCACGGGTTGAATGACCAACTCCGTGACGACCTGGCGGTCCATCCTGTCCCAGAGATGCTCGATGGCCTCATAGATCAGGCAGTGGGGTTAGACAATCGGTACCTTGAGCGAGCAAAGGAGTGCAGCCCCACCCCTCGCCCACGCGGCAAGCATGTATCCGCTGTGGTTACTGGCACTGGCGGCGTCGGCTCTTCGCCCAAACCGATGGAGCTTTCTCGGCACTTAACCGATGATGAGTGTCGGTGAAGGCGGAGGGCTGGCGCATGCACGTACTGTGGTTTAACTAACCAAAGTCTGGACGAGTGCCGTCAGCGGCCAAAAGCCGCAGCCCGTCAGTAACCATGGGGGGTCTGGTGGGCGGGACCAAATCTACTCCCCCTGGTAATTTTTCTGTTTCAGCCCTCGTACAGTTGCCGGGGGTCGAGAGGAGGGTTATGGCGCTGATTGATTCAAGGTCGGAGGGTAATTTCGTGTCTGCTTCTTTCGTGAATCAGGTGGGTATTCCCACAAGCAAATTGCCCTGTGATCAGAGAATCACAACCATATCTGGCCTTGAGGTCACGGTGGTCACTCAGAACATGGTGCCCATATCCTTCCTTCTTTCCGGGAACCATCGGGAGAAATTATCATTCCTGGTTCTTCCCGTTTCATCATCCCCGGTGGTTCTAGGTTATCCGTGGCTCCAGAGGCATAACCCAACGATTAATTGGGCCAAAAATACCATCTCTGCCTGGTGCCCATTTTGTATGGCCCACTGTATGCGTTCAGCCAAATGCTCCCCATCTCTGTCAGTTCCTCCCTCTCGGGCCAAGCCGCCGGACCTCAGCCTCGTCCCCCGGGCGTACCATGATTTAGGCGAGGTCTTTAGGAGGTCAAGAGCATTGTTGCTGCTGCCTCACTGCTCTTATGACTGCGCTATAGACCTTATTCTGGGGGCGAGGCTGCCGTCCAGCCGGCTGTATAGAATATCTGGCTCAGAGAGGGAGGCGATGGAACAATATATTAAGGAGTCGCTGAACGCCGGCCTTATTCGGCCATCTTCGGCTCCGCTCGGGGCCGAATTCTTCTTCGTTGGAAAGAAGGATGGCTCGTTGCGCGCATGCATCAACTACCGGGAGCTCAACGCAATTACCATTAAGGATAAGTACTCTCTGCCTTTGATCAATTCAGCGTTCGAGCTCCTTCAGCACTCACGGGTTTTTACCAAGTTAGACCTCAGGAACGCATATCATCTGGTCCGCATTCGCGAAGACGGTGAATGGAAGACGGCTTTTAAAACACATCAGGGGCAATTCGAGTACTTAGTGATGCCATTCGGGCTCACTAACGCCCCCTCCATCTTCCAGCGGTTAATAAATGACGTCCTCTGCGATATGCTGTACTAATTTGTGTTTGTCTATCTTGATGATATCCTTATTTTCTCCCGCTCGCCAGAGGAATATGAGATCTACATCAGAGCCGTTTTACAGTGGCTTTTGGACAACCAGCTTTACGTTAAAGCCGAGAAGTGTGAGTTCTCCACAACATCTACCACCTTCTTGGGCTTCATCATGGCTGAGGGGGAGCTGATTGCCAACCCGGCCAAGATAAAAGGCAGTGTTAGACTGGCTGACTCCCCACTCCCGTAGGGAGCTTCAATGATTCCTCGGGTTTGCAAACTTTTACCGCAGGTTCATCAGGAACTATAGTGGGGTTGTATTGCCTCTGACACAGCTAACCTCCATTAAAGTCCCCTTTCGGTGGACTGAGGCAGCTGAACTGGCATTTACAAAATTAAAGTGCAAGTTCACGGAAACACCTATCTTGGCTCAGGTCGACACGCAGCTTCCATTTATCCTCGAGGTGGCTGCCTCTTATTCGGGGGTTGGCGCTATGCTGTCGCAGCACACGACCCCGATCAGAAGCTTCGCCCGTGCGCTTATTTCTCTCGTTGACTTGCGCCAGCCAAGAGGAACTAAGACATAGGGGTCAGAGATCTGCTGGCCATTAAGTTGGCATTAGAGGAATGGAGGCACTGGTTAGAGGGGGCCATTCACCCGACTGTTGTGTGGACTGACCACAAGAACCGTGAGTACTTGCAGTTGGCCCTCCAACTGAACGCCAGGCAGGCTCACTGGCCGTTATTCTTCCAGTGATTTAATTTCACCATCATTTACCGGCCTGGCGCCCGGAATACCAAACCGGACACGTTCTCATGCCAGTTTGATTCCAGGGACGTAGCCCCCCCCACTCCCTCAAACCATCATACCACCTTCATGCGTCCTTGGAGCCCTTACTTGGGATATCGAGCGGAGGGTCCGCCAGGCCCAGTCCCAGGATCCTGTGCCAGTAGGGTGCCCCCGGAACCATCTGTACATCCCAGCCGCCCTCCGCAGTGATGTCATCCAATGGGGTCACACCAGTGGCTTCGCCTGCCACCCTGGAATCTACTGGATCATCGACTTTGTCCGACAGGTGTTCTGGTGGCCCAGGCTGTGGCGGGACATCTGGGAGTATGTCAGAGCCTGGCAGACGTGCGTCCGGGGTAAATCTGATTCCTCCACACTTTATTACATGTATAGTTTATTTCTCTTATCTTATCATGTTTAATGTTGCAGCATTGTACCGAGACAAATTCCTAGTTTGTGTACTACATGAACAATGGCAATAAACCTGATTCTGATTCTGATTCTGATTCTCCCCACCATCTGGACTCCTCCATCTCCTCCAAATCCCTAGTCGGCCGTGGTCCCACATTGCCGTGGACTTTGTGACCAGGTTGCCCTCCTCCCATGGCAAAACAGTGATTCTGACCATCATGGATTGCTTCTCCATGGCGGTACATCTAGTGGCTCTCCCTAAACTCCCATCGGCCTTGGAGACAGCGGTCCTCCTCACCGATCACATCATCCGGGTCTACGGCATCCCTATTGACATTTTGTCTGACCAGGGTCCACAATTTAGGTCCCAGGTCTGGAGAGCCTTTTGCCAGACTCTGGGAACCACTGTGAGTCTCTCATCTGGAAATCACCCTCAGAGCAACGTGCAAGTGGAGCGCGCCAATCAGTCCCTCGAGGCTGCCTTGCGGTTCGTAGCGGCCGATAATTCCTCTTCCTGGAGCACACACTTGACCTGGGTGGAGTATTTCATGAACTCTGCAGTTTCCTCTGCTACCGGACTCAAGCCATTTGAGGCGTTGTTGGGGTACACGCCGCCTCTCCTTCCTATGGCTGAGAGGGAGGTCTCGGTTCCATCTGTAGGGGCCCAAGCTCGGCACTGCCGGCATGTCTGGAGGCCTACTCGGGCCACCCTGGCCTACAACACGGAACGTACCCAGGCCGCTGCTGACAGGAAGTGGATCCCGGCCCCCAAGTACATCGTGGGACAGCAGGTCTAGCTGGCAGCAAGTCAGATTCCTCTAAAGGTGAAGTCAAAGAAACTGTCCCCCTGCTTCTTTGGGCCTTATCCCATCTCCCGGGTGATTAACGACGTGTCGGTCCAGCTTAAGCTGCCCCCGTCCCTACGGGTGAACCCTACTTTTCACATCAGCCACATCAAGCCCCTCTCAGCCAGTCCTTTTTGCCCCCCCCCCCGAAGCCGACTCCTCCTCCCCACATCATCGCCGGCCACCCTGCCTACACGATTCGGCGGATTTTGGATGTTTGCCGCTGGGGCCAGGGTCTACAGCACCTTGTCGACTTGGAGGGCTATAGCCCGGAGGAACAATCCTGGACCCCCTCATCACATATACTGGAAAAGGAGATGCTCCAGGCTTTTCACCATGCTCACCCGGAGAAGCCCTCCAGACCGCCAGGAGGCATTCCTAGAAGAGGGGGCCCTGTCATGAGCAGCGGGAGCTGGTAGTGGAGGAAGGGAGAGGTTCTGCACCCGGGGGTGAGAGCACACGCTCGGTCTGGCTGCGAGCAGATTAGCGACTCCACCCCAGCAAGGCAGCTCATCCTCTTGGGAAGAGCAGCTCTGAGTGCCAGCCGCCATGTCCTCAATCATAGCCACCACCTCCAGCTCATCCCGACTCCACTTTTTTCTCCTCCTTTTATCTGGCCGCTGGGTCCTGGACTGGCGGTGTCCTACTGTTAGAGTTGCCCCTCCAGGGCAGGGAAGAGAAGGACCCAGATGCAAAGCCAATGTGATAAACCATGATTTATTACAAACAGAAAACAATACAGCTCAAGGGCTGGAACCAAAAATTCAGCTAGGCATAAACAATCCTCCAGAATGTCTTCATGGCAGAAGCATGGGTAACACACTGACATAAGACAAGAACACCGGACTAGACATAAACTCACATTGGCATAAATTGACAAGGGGGGCAATCAAGACAACACAGCACAGGTGTGGAGAGCAATCCTGACTGACCGTTGACACATGAGGAGAACATGTCATAGCGAATTAAGTTTTGAAAGCTCACGTGCACAATGCCAAACACAGGAAGGAATGACACAGAGGGGCATGTTTGACAATTTTATTAATAGCAAAATCCATAGCGCACAGCTACAGAAACAGTCACTCGCCAGAGGAAAGGTCCTGTGGAGAGAAGATGAGAGCATTGAGCTGAGGAATAGAATAAGGGGAAATGGGCGAGCCAAATTGCCACTTACTTGAGAAATCCAGAGATGACCGGCAGGACCCAGCGGGCAATAGACGAACCAGTAGGGTAAGGGGGGAAGATGAGCTGACGGTGCCTGACCGGGTGGAGTAGATTAATGAGAGACAGTGTGGTGAGGCAGGAGAGCGCGCGCAGTCCCGGTGACACACCTCCACAGTAGCAGCAACCTGAAAAAGAGGAGAGAATTAAGGTTCACGGCATGTTAACACTTAAGACTTGTTTAAGCTTGCCTGATCACTGGCAGTATACCCAGACGAACCAGCGTTGACTGCGCAGAAGAAGCCTCCTTATGTACGCTGGATGATGAGCGGGTGCAGGTGTGTCTTCTGCCTCAGGCGCAGTGATGAGTTTGTGAAGGTGAGACCAGAGGCCTCACCTTCATGTCATGACTGTGTTGCTTGCAGCTCCTCCTGCTGGTAAGCCGTCCTCGCTGGGTGTGGTCGCTGATAGATCTGGGTCATCTGGGTTTGCTGCTGACCAGCCTGCACAGCCTTGTTCCACTGCTGCTTCGCCTGCAGCTCATCTTGAGAACATCACTCCAGCAGCAGGAGACCAGGAGCTAAGGCAAGTACTCTTTCTGTTACCTTCCACATCTGTTTTAGAAAAGACTTGCCTTACTCCTGATGAGGGGACCTAAGTGCAGTTTTCACCTGCCTCTGGCCCCACCAGTATCTGCTGCTGATGACAATGGTGCCACCTTGCTGACCTCCTGTTTTCCCTTCTCGTCCGAGGTGGCCATTTTGAGGATGCAGCTGCAGGAGGACCATGCTCCACCTCAGCCACCTGCTGTGTTATAGGTAGGAGACCCCTACCCATCGTTGTTCCAGAGGTTGGGAAGCCCCCACCTGTTGATGTTCCAGAGGTCGAGCAGTCCGCTCCACCCTTCATTCCAGAGGTTGGTGGACCTCCACCCATCGTTGAAGAGGTCAAGCAGTCCGTTCCACCTGTCATAGTTCCTGAGGGCAAGCAGTCTACTCCACCCATCGCAGTTCCTGAGGGTGAGCAGTCCGCTCCACCTGTTGCAGTTCCTGATGGTGAGCGGTCTTCCCCACCCATTGTTCCAGTGGCCAAGCAGTCCACTCCTTCTGGGCTGTCTGAGCAGTCCACTTCGCCAGCCATTTCTGAGGCCGAGGGGTCTCTACCTGCTTCTTTGTCGCCGTTGCCCCCTCCAGAACTGAAAGCCCCCTTGTTGCAATTCTTAGACTTGGGAACTCCTTTTTTTGCTGCTCCCCAAGCTCAGTGCCTTTCACCCTCCTTGTGTGGTAGACTGGTGGCCTAGGGACTTTGGTAGGCTGCCAGACCCACCATGGCCTGAGGTCTGGGGACCATTTGACTTGGGTAGGCCTACAGATCCGCCTTGTTCTCCAGTCCGGGGTGCTGTGACAAAGGAAGACCACCCGACCCACCATGTTCCTGTTTTTGGGCCTTGGACTGTGGTTTGCCTGATGTGACTGTGTGTTGTTTAGGACTCTGTGGGAGGGGAGTAAGAATTTTTCCTAAAGTTCTAAATTTACAAAAGAGAGTCACAGATTTAATTAAGGAAAAAAAAGAAAAGAAATTAAACATTTCAGTGAAAAACAGTCACCAATTTTCAGAGGTAAAGTCACAATTTTTATGGAAATGGCTGTAAATTAATGTGGAAGAAGATAATGAAAAACTTCACAAATTTAGTGAAAGAATAATTAAAATTAAAAAAAATTCTACAGATTCATGGAGGAAAAAACATGCAAATTTGAGACTAACTTACAAGAGAAAAAAGGACGTTTCAATTTTATAACACAAATTTACTGTAAAAGGCTGCTGTAAAAGGTAGCAGATTTATAAAACAGACGTGCAACTTTAATTAAACATATTTAATTTGCTACACAACTAACAAATTAACATGAAAATAATGGGGGAAATACACCCCAAAATTTAAAATATTTGAGTTAAAGAATTAAATAATAAATACAATTTTCAAGACAACGTTTCTAAATTTTTTATGAAGCGAAAGTTGCTAAGTTTATGAGGGGAGAAAAGTTCTGATATACATGAAAGAATTTATTTATCTTTTGTTCATATGAAAGACAAAAAATAAAATAGAAAGATGTCTTTACCTTCTTTACATGTTTCAACTGCACTGCAGCCTTCGTCATGAAAGAAGTTCCCAAATTTAGGGGGGATAAACAGTAGCAAACGTCCTTGAAAAATATCACAAATTTATCACAAATTATTGCAAGAAATTCTAAGCAAAAGTCACAGATGTATGGTGAAAGAGCTAAAGATTTACATGACAAGAAATTTAACATTTACTTTCTTAAATTTAATTTCAAATAATAATTTTGGTAACCACGTTTGTTTCACAATAATAACATGAAATTAAAGGAATAATAAAGCAATTGTTTGGGGATTCCATGTTGCCCTCTCCTGAGTTTGGGGGTTCCATGTGGTCACCTTAACCTGGGTTTGAAGTGCCCCGTGGTTATCTCTGCACCCGTCCTGCTCTGGTCTGGGGTCCCATGAACTTGGGTGGGCCCCCTGACCGGCTTTATTCTCCAGTCCGGTGGCCCTGGGACTTTGGAGGACCATCTGAACTGCCTTGCTTTCTGGTCCGGTGACCATGAAACTTTGGCGGACCACCCTACCAGCCTTGCTTTTGGTTTGGGGCCATGGACTTTGGTTATGCCCCATAAACTGTGTTGTCTTATTTCTGACTCTGTATGTGTGTGTGGGGGGGAAGGGTCGGCTTGCCCTGGGAGGATTTTTTTTTCCTTGGCATTTTGGTTTTGGTGTTGCCCTTGGGACATCTGAAAGTCACCCCTTGAGAGGGGGCTACTGTCATAGTTCTGGGTATGGTCTTGGGACCATGCTCATGCTTTGTGTTGTGGTTGTGTGTGTAGCCCCGCCCGTCCTGTCAGCTCTGTCCTCCATGTGTGTCAGCTGTCAGTCATGATTGCTCTCCCCACCTCTGCTGTGTTGCTTTGATTGCCCCCCTCATCTATTTATGCCAGTGTGAGTCTATGTCTAGTGTGGTCTCCTTGTCTTATGTCAGCGTGTTACCCACGCTTCTGCCATGAAAAAATTTTAGAGTCTTGTTTATGCCTAGTTGAGGTTTTGGTTCCAGCCCTCAAGCTGTATTGGTTTCTGTTTATAATAAATCATGGTTTATCACATTCACTTCACATCTGGGAGCTCCTCTTCCTTGCCCTGGAGAAGCAACTCTAACACAAATACCATGTTCGAGAAAATCTGCTTCAACGTCTCCTCCTCCTTCTCTTCCGCAGTGTTCTTTTTCTATCATAAATTAGTAACTGTTTTGTTTGCAATGTGTCAAATGTTTGCACCCTCCCCCCCCCCCGTGTTTTTGCAAAATGTTTACTCTTTTCTTTTAAATGTAGTCATTTCTGGCTATAAAGGTAATGCAAAAAAAAAAAAAACACCACCACCAACAACAACAACAACTGTGGGCCCTCTGAGGCACTAGGGAGAAGGGCCAGCTATAAGTTCCCCTTCAACTTTAGAGACGTGCTCTGATGGATATAAATACTCAATAAAAAAAAAAATCTATATTTTTAAAAATGGTATCTTATATGTCCTTTTTCAACAAATGAAAATGCTTTATTGTCTTAAAGTTTTGTGTCAAAATCTGATAGCTTTTCATCCTCCTACAAATACCAGGATCTGTGAATATACCCCCAATAACCACCATCTTCATCATCATAGCAGTCTGTTGTGGGCGACAATGACTGTTTCATTTAGGACTGATCAGATTCCTCCACGCAGCTCTGTCCTTAGCCTTCTGCTGCCAGGAACTCCTGTCTTTATCCAGCTTCCTCAAGTTTCTTTTTACAGTGTCTTTAAATCTGAGCCTTGGTCTACCCTGATTGCGTTTGCTCTTGCATAGCTGTGAGTAGATTAACTGCCGAGGGAGACGCTGGTGGTCCATCCTCTCAACATGTCCGAGCCATCTCAGGTTCTTCTGTATTAGCATGTCCTCCATTGATTGTAGACCAGCTCGTTTCAACACTTCTATATTAGTTATCTTGTCTTTCCATGAGATGTTCATTATGGCTCGAAGGTGTCTCATCATCTACGTGTGGAGTTTCTTTACCTTCACTCTGTAGACAGTCCAAGTTTCAGCACCACATGGCTAATAGATGACATGATTACTAGACCCAGTAAACAGACAAAGGCTCAAGGATGGATCAGAGAGCTCCGCGCCGATCTGAGGGCAGATTGGGTTAAATAGCCTGGTAGTGATGGAGAACAGGTGCGCGTGCAGCTGCAGATCATAATCAGCTGGAGCGAGCCATCACAGTACTCTCCTCCACCCCACCCCCCCGAGGGGCGTCTCCTGGCGCCCGATCCAGCCTACCTGGGTGCATCCAATGAAAGTCCCTGATCAGTTGATCATCCAGCACGAAGGATGGATGCACGCAGGACCTCCATTCCAGGCCATACCCCTCCCAGTCCACCAGGTACTGAAGGCCACAACCCCGATGGCGGACGTCCAGGATGGCATTGACTCTCCACGCTGGATTGCCATCGATCACCATAGGTGGAGGTGGAGACCTGGGAGGGGGACACAGAGGGCTGGAAAAAAAAGGCTTAATTTGGGAGACCTGAAAGGTAGGACAAATGAGGAGGGGGGGAAACAAGGTGAACAGCCACAGGATTGATTATACGGTCTATGGGGAAGGGACCAATAAACCGTTGAGACAACTTCCTCGACTCAGCTTTGAGGTTAATGTGTTTAGTAGAAAGCCAAACCTGCTGACCCACCTGATAGGAAGGGTCTGGCGTCCTATGGCGAATGGGTGTTGTGGTGTTGTGCTCTGCCGTGCGGCGAAGTGCAGTCCGGGTCGCCATCGACAGCCGACGACAGCACCACAGGTGAGCCCGAATGGAGGATACAGCGATGTCCCTCTCCTCTTCGGGAAACAGTGGGGGGTTGTATCCCAGACAGGCCTCAAATGGGGACATGCCAATAACTGAGGACACGGTGGTGTTGTGGGCATACTCGATCCAGGGGAGATGGGTACTCCAAGATGCTGGGTTCACAGTGGCGACGCACCGCAGCGCAGCCTCCAGCTCCTGATTAGCTCGCTCGCACTGCCTGTTGCTCTGTGGGTGGTAACCAGAAGACAAACTCACCATGGCTCCTAGGGCGCTGCAGAACGATCTCCACACCCGGGACACAAATTGAGGACCCAGATCAGAGACAATGTCCGTGGGGATGCCGTGCAGCCTCACGACATGCTGGACAAGTAGATCGGCCGTTTCCCTAGCCGTAGGCAGCCCTATAGGGGGACAAAGTGGGCGGCTTTAGAAAATCCGTCCACGATTGTGAGGATGACGGTGTAATGGTTAGACGGTGGGGGACTGGTGATGAAGTCAAGGGCGACGTGGGACCAGGGTCTGCCAGGAATAGGAAGAGGGTGGAGCAAACCAGCCGGAGGAGATGAAGATGTCTTACTGGTGGCGCACTGGGGACAGGCGCGGATGTACTCAGCGACATCTTCCCAGAGCGATGTCCACCAGAATGTTCTCTGGAGGAGTTCCACCGTGCGAGCCCTCCCAGGATGACACGAGAGCCTGGAGGAGTGACCCCATTGAACGACCGCATCCCAGACGGAAGAAGAAACGAACAACCTCCCCCCTGGACCCCTGCCTGGATCTGGTTAGGTCTCCTGCACTCTCAAGACCCTCTCCTTGATACCCCACAAGAGGGCGCCCACGACCCAGGATGAGGGGATGATGGGATGCTGTGACACCCCCGAGGAGAACTGCCTGGACAGCGCATCCGGCTTCGTGTTCTTAGCCCTGAGACGGTAGGTGATAGTGAAATTGAATTGTCCAAAAAACAGGGACCAGCGGGCCTGACAGGCATTCAGGCATTTGGCCATCCTCAGGTATTCCAAATTCTTATGGTCCTTCCAGACGATGAATGGCTGGACGGCCCCCTCCAACCAGTGCCACCACTCCTCCAGGGCGAGCTTGACCACCAGGAGCTCTCTGTCACCGATGTGATAGTTATGTTCCACCGAGGACAGGCGGCGGGAGAAGAATGCACAGGGGCGGATCTCACCATTGACCAGAGAGCGCTGGGACAGCACGGCTCCAACCCCTGAGTCAGAGGCGTCCACCTCCACCAGGCATTGAAGGGCGGGATCCACCTGTGTCAAGAAAGGAGAGGATGAGAACTGAGACATCAATGTGGAGAACATCACTTCAGCTTCCGTTGACCAATGAAAAGCCACTTTGGGGGAAATGAGGCGGGTCAAAGGAAGAGCAGTGATGCTGTAGTTTTGGATAAAGCGGCGGTAAAAACTGGCGAACCCCAGGAATTGCTGGAGCTGCTTTCTGGAGGTGGGGGTGGGCCAGTCTACCACCGCTTTTACCTTGCCGGGGTCAGGGATGATCTGATTATGAGAGATGATGAAGCCAAGAAACGATGTTTGGGGGAGTGAAACTCGCACTTCTCGGCCTTTAAATAAAGCTTATTTTCCAGAAGCCGCTGCAAAACCTGTCTCACATGTACCTGATGCTCGTCTAAGGACTGCGAGAAGATCAGGATGTCATCCAGGTATACGAAGACTAACAAGCCCAGGAAATCCCTCAAAATGTCATTAATCAGGCACTAGAAGATGGCAGGGGTATTGGTCAGCCCGAACGGCATCACCAAGTACCCAAAATGCCCCCTAGGGGTCCAAAAAAACAGTCTTCCCCTCATCACCCCCCCCGATCCACACCATATGATAGGCATTACGAAGGTCCAGTTTGGTAAAGCAGGAGGCCCCCTGGAGAGAATCGAACGCCGTGTCCATTGGGGGAGAGTGTACTTGTCCTTGATGGTGATGTTATTCAGGGCATGGAAGTCAATACACGGTCTGAGGGAGCCATCCTTTTTCCCAACAAAACGAAATCCAGCCCCCCTGCTGAAGACGAAGGGCAGATGATGCCGGAGTTAAGCGATTCCTTAATATATGACTCCATTGCCTCCCGCTCCGGTGCTGACAGGCTGTGGAGACAGCTCGACGGCAGCGGGGCTCCAGCCCGAAGATTGATGGCGCAGTCATATGGGCGGTGGGGGGGAAGAGACAGTGCTTGGGACTTACTGAATATGGCCCTCAGGTCGTGATACTCCGGGGGAACCCTGGACAGATCGGGAGGAGGAGTGGAAAGAGAAGACAGGGGCATGGACGGCGAGCAGGCAGAGGACTGCAGACAGGCACTCAAACAGAAGGAGCGCCACGAAACCACGCTCCCAGTGCGCCAGTCGATCGTGGAGTTGTGAAGTCAAAGCCAGGGATAGCCCAGGATGATCAGAGAGGAGGAAACCGGTAGCACAAACAGCCTGAGCTCCTCCCGATGGTTCCCCGAAATGATGATTGACAACGGGGCGGTCTGCTTGGATACCACTGCCATAGGGGCTTTGGACAGGGCAATAAGTTGGAGGGTGGTCCTCAAAGGATGACACGGGCATCTCAATCGGGTTGCCAGTTCCCCCGAGATGAAACTCTGCTCAGCCCCAGAATCAATCAAGGCCTGATTGACAATCTCCCTGTGATTGTGTATGAACCTAATGGGCAGGAGGAATCTTGTGAGGGGATTTAACTGTGGAGAGTCCGTGAGTCCCCCTATTGCAACGCACAGACTCCCTCTTTTGGCCAAATGGGACAGGACACTACCTCATGCTCCTCACTGCCATAGTAGAGACATAACCCTAACTCCCAGCGGCGCTGTTTCTCTGCTAAAGATAACTTGGATGATATTACATACCTTACGAAGCAGCTGCACTGTATATGCATTCTATGGTTTTTTCTCATATATCATACTGTTTGACAGTCTGGGCTCAAGCAGCCCCTTCCACAATAAGACATATAGGTTCATTATATAATCAAACCCTAAAAATCTTGGACAAAAAGCCCATTAGGTGGCATCACTGTAATGTTTTAAAAAAATACAACCTATTGAGTTTTGAGAGCTTCATTGACCTCTGTCTTCTGAAATTAACGTTCAAATGTTTCCATAAATCAGCACCCGAGCCACTTGCTGGTTTCGTCCAAAGACAGGACAGCAGCAGAGCCACCAGGAGTTCTGTTAACAATAACTGTAAAATATTCCACCGCAGAACCACATTTGGACAAACAGCTTTCTCTATAAAGGGCAGTCACATCTGGAACACAATGCCAAATGAAATTAAAATAATAACGGACTTTAAAACATTCACTAAAAATGTTAAAAACTGGCTGAAAAATAAACAAGAATGTACTCATGTATGAATTAATTGTCTGCAAAGTGAGAGTGAATGAAGGGAAGGAATAAATGTGTTTGTTTATAGTGAGTGACGGAGGGAGGAAGGCCTGAAATAGGCAAATGTGAGTTATGTTATATGTGTTAAATGTGAGTCAGGCTGTTATATTTGTGTATTTATAATATTTATAATATTTATAATTGTGTATTTATAATTTTTCTGCATTGATGTATGTGGTTATTGTGTATATTTTTTATTTTTTTTTCCCATCTTTACTTGATTCTTTTTTCTAAAGCCCATCCAGGGACAAGAGTTGCAAATTAGCTAATAGCTATACACTCTATGTGCAACACATCAGATTGATTGTCTTTGATTAATTGTCTATGTTTATTGCACTGTCCCTGTCAAATAAACTAATCTACTACTACAGCCATAGGTTCTGGCACATCCGAGGGGTCTAGGGAAGGCAGGGCCAATAGAGGGGGCTGTAGGGAGCAACAGAACTGGGAACCAGAGCGATCGGAAGTCCTACGCTTGGCTGCCCACTCCCTCAGCCTGTTATCGAGGCTAATAGCTTAGGAGATTAGCTCGGTTAACTTATCTGGCTTTTCTAAGCGAGCCAGCTCATCCCGCAAGCAAGGGCTAAGGCTCTTGACAAAAATGTCGCACAATGAGGCGTCCTCCCATCCAATGTCCGCAGCCACCACCCAGAAATCTATGGCATAGTCCGCTATGGACCTGCTACCCTGCTTTAAATTCAATAGCCGGGTGGTGAGCACACTATCACGGTCTGAATGATCAAACACCCCTTTGAATTCGCTGACAAATTTACTGTAAGTAAGATTAGCATAGCTTGCCCAAGCCATCACAGCAAAAGCCCAGGCTAACGCTCGCCCTTCCAATAGGTTAGCTATGTAGCCGATACGGCTGTGATCTGTGGGGAAATCCCCGGGCACATGCTGGAACACTATCTCACATTGAAGCAAGAAACCCCTAGCCTCCCCTAGCGTACCACTAAAGCAAGTGGGAGTGGGAACAGGTGTTAACCGGGGAGTGAAAGCCTGGCTAGATGGCGAGCTAGCGGGAGCAAAAGTGCTACTTGGGGCCGGTGGAGGAGGCTGTGAACCTGAGAACCTATCCAGCCTACCATTAATTTGAACCAGCTGGGAGAGGATAACCTGTTGCTGGTAAACTAACTGATCCACCTGAGCTTCTAAGTTATTAACTCGGAGACCTAGCGCGCTGTCTTCTGGGTCATTATGGCAGAGCCGTACTGACATGATTACTAGACTCAGTAAACAGACAAAGGCTCAAGGATGGATACAATTATCTTTTATTGTGTAGCGTGTGTGTATGTGTATGTGCGTGAGTGAGTGGGAGTGTGTGAGTGTGTGTGTTCGAGTGTGAATCAGGGATGACGTGGCAGCTGGGGGTGAGTAGAGCGCCGTGCAACCTGGCAACCCTATGGACAGAGCAGAGACAGCAGACGTTAGTAATGCCCCGATGGGAACGTACGAGAATGACAGAGGCTTACTGTTCGCTGGGATGGTGAAGTGCTCAGGTTGGCCCAAAGGCTCCAGCCAGGAGGACAGCGCCCGAAGCCACAGTACAGCTGAGGATGAGGATGGAGCTCAGTCCGCCACTCAGGAGGAAGGATTGCGCTGCCACGGAACTCCGCCTGTGCACAGGGGATGAGCGAGGAAAACGTGAGTAGCAGGATGGCTTACTTGGGTGCAGAAGGTAGCTCCTTCCAGGAGAGTAGGAAGCAAGGGATGACTCTGGTAGAATGACGTGATCTAAAAAAGTCTCAGGAGATGGGCAAAGATGAGAGTAGTCTCGATGAGCCAAGAGGATCAGACAGCTCCGCGCCGATCTGAGGGCAGAGTGGGTTAAATAGCCTGGTAGTGATGGAGAGCAGGTGTGCGCACAGCTGCAGATCATAATCAGCTGGAGCGAGCCATCACAATAGACAGAATAAATCCATGCATTCATCCACCTTCTACCACTTTTCTGGAGGTCCGGGTTGAGGAGGCAGCAGTTCAAGCAGAGAAGCCCAGGCTTCCCTCTCCCCAGCCACCTGCTCCAGCTCTTCAGAGAGGATCCCAAGGCGTTTCCAGACAAACTGGGAGATAGAGTCTCTCCAGCTCATCCTGGGTCTGCCCCAGGGTCTCATCCCAGTGGGACGTGCCCTAAACCCCTCAAGTGGGAGGCATCCTGATCAGATGCCCAAACCACCTCAACTGGCTCCTTTCAATGTGAAGGAGCAGCGGTTCTACTCTGAGCCTTTCCCGGATGACTGAGTTCCTCACCCTATCTCTAAGGTTGAGTTCAGCAATCCTACGAAGAAAGTTCATTTCAGCTGCTTGTATCCGCCATTTCATTCTTTCGGTCATTACCCAAAGTTTGTGACCACAGGTGAGGCTAGGAACGTAGATTGACCGGTAAATCAGCAGCTTTGCCCTAGAGCTAGCTACCTCTTCACCACAACGGGCCAGTACAACGTCTGCATCACTGCAGATGCTGCCCCAATCTGGAATGGAACGAGAGACGGAATAAATCCTGTGATAAAAAGATTTACCAGTGGTAGGACAAGCACGGTGGCCCAGGATAATGACTGAAACTGCATCGGTCTTTAAAAGCAGTTTAATGGTAAAACCCATCTTAATTTGGGTCAAGTTTTCAAAGCAGCTTTCCAAAAATGCAAACTGACCACGGAGGCTAACTTCATTTAGGCCAGAGAATCTCAACATTACAGATGTGCCAGTGCCATGTATAGTTACACCACTAAAAATGTTCCGTCTAAACTTGCCTTTTTTCAGGGGGTGGGGCTGAAGTGAAACTTTAAAGCCAAAAAACAGAGACACGAGACATTTGAGTGATTCTCTCTTGGTATTGTCATATCCGGTTCTAGGGAGCCGGGCAATCAGAGCCAGGGGCAAGCCAGTGATTCGTGATATTTTATTCAGGGTAAAGGGGAAGGGATGAGGAGAGCACAGATACTCATGCAGACGTACACTCACAGGTTGCACAGCGCAGAGGTAAGCAGCTCGTACCGGACGTGGGGGTAACAAGACGTACATACTCACAGCGGGATACAAACACAGGAATGCTGCAAGAGGAGTATAAGCTGACACCAGACGAAGGGGCTTCAGCTTAGCAATGTGTTTATGTCGCAGCCCCGAGTCATCGAGGCTGCTCCTATTTATCCTCATTGGCAGCGCCCCAGCTGATGAAGACTAATTGGCCCCAGCCGTCCATAATGCTGCCAGCTGGGGGCCAGCTGAGACGCTGCTCAATGGGAAGCAGGGATGAGGGAAAACATGGGCTGAGTGCCGAGACGGCATCTCAACCCATGGTGACAGAGCCCCTCCCTCAAGGTCGGGCTCCTGAACGACCAGGAACATCCCAGCCCCCCCCCCCACCTAGGGTGGGAGGAAGGGAGGCGGACCGGAGGGGAAGAAGCCAAGGGAAGAACAACACCAATGGGGCAATGTAGGGTAGCGGGAAAGAAAAACCCAAATACAATACTGACAAAACAGAATAATTAACCCAGGTACAGATGGGGAGAAGAACTGGGTCAGCACGCCGGTTACATACTACCCAGAGAGTACCAACCATGCGTGACCCAGAGCAAGGAAAAGAGAACCACCAAAAAGGTACAGGGCAAAAAATGCTGAGTACGGTTAAATAAAGGGGAACCTATACACAGCGCTAATTTAAGTACATACACACAGTCACCAAGAAAAGTGAGGGTGACTGGAACAAATGACAATTATAGAGCATGGTGTTACGGAAAACAAGGCACATGACTCTATAATGAACCAACAGGACAAAAAAGAAATACTGAGTGCAGGCAAAGAAAAACCCACACGAATATATAAATACCCAGTCACCTAAAGAAATGAGTGACTGGAATAAATGGATAACTGCAGAGCATGGTGTTACGGAAAACAAAACATAACTCTACAATACAAAAAACGAGGCTAAAAACATGGCACAAAAAGTAAAATGCTGAGCATGAGCGATGGAAAACACAGCACTATAAAAACGAATCCACCAACAGGACAAAACATTACACCCGAGTGACCTTAATAACAAAAGAAAAAGTGACACCCGAGGTGAATGGCAGGCAGAGTCCAAAAATGGCCGAGATGGCTCCGGAGATCTCCCCGCCCATTGTCCAGCTGGCGAATCAGGGAAAGAGAAGTGTTCGGACGGCGAACTCTGGACCCAGATCCCAGGAATCCAGTCCACCGGCAGCCGAACCAGGCTGCCCAGAGGGAAACACAGACCAGTGGGGGGAACCAGATCACCGAACCGAAAGTTCTGTGGGTCGGGTCGTCGACCCGCATCACTCAACCACCAGGACCGTTGAGACGGGCGAAGGATCAGAGCGGATCCCGGTGGAAGAGGCTCAGGGGAGAGCCGATGACGAGGGCGGCGGGCGTCAGGCCGCAGGAAAACGGCCACCTCCTCACCGGACCTGGACAATACTGGGGCAGCACCCACGTCGGACCCCGATCGGGCCTCAGGCGAACCCACGTTGGACCCCGACTGGGTCTCGGGCGAACCCACGTTGAATACTGCACCAGAACCGACCTCCAACGTTGAACCCGGACCCTCCAGCACCACGAGGAACAGCAACTCCTTGCCGGTGACCCTGGAAGAAGGCTCAGAAGAGAAAACAGAACCGGGATCAGGATCACCGGCAGCGCCAGAACCCGGCGAGACGAGCTCAGACGCAGCGGACGGCTGCACCCGGCTCGTCTCCCCTGGAGACAGGCTGAAGTGCTCGGGGATAAAAAGAGAGAAAAGAAAGGAGAGCACTCGCCTGATCTCGGGTTCTGACGCCGTCCAGGACTGCGAAGATCCAGGATCCGTCGTCAGGAGGTCGTTGTCAGGCTCCCATCTAGCCGCGTCGGGCCCCGCAGCCAGCACGATGGTCAGCGCAGCTTGAGATCCCTCCAGCTCAGGTAACCCCGCCGACGATCCACTCGGCGTGAAGCCAGAAGAATCTCGTCCCGCCGGACCGAACCGCTCCTCCGTGGAGACCCGGGGACGCTCAGTCGTCGGCGTAGACTCCACGCAGCAGTCAGTCCCCCTCCTCCGTCCGCAATGTAGCTGCGGAACCACAGGCCCTCTCCATATCCCACCACGTTGACCCGGAGCCGGGGACCGCTCGGCGGAGAGAGACACAGAGGATGCGGGATTAGGCATACAGGTTACAGCAGGTGGGGAGAGTTCAGGGAGCTGCGAACCCTGAACTTCTCCTCCAGGGATGTGACAGAGCAAATCATTAAGCAGGTGTGAAAAAACAATGACTTGCCTGCCCCCTGGAGGTTGAGTATCGCCTGCTGTAGTGGAATCTGCTTCTTCCTCTCCCCGCCCGGCGATAACGGAGGACCCCCCGGGAATTCGTCTGAGGGTCGCTCGCGTTGTCTCCAGCAGAGAGCTCACCAGGCCGGGATTCCAGGCACACACAGCGGTCAGGAAGCGCGTCGAGGAGGAGGGGGAAACAGCCGGGGTGAGCCAGCCCGAATGTCCAGGAATGACAGCGGGGGAACGAGGCTCAGGGGACGAGGCTGTAGAATCTCCACACTGACGAGGTGAAGGGATGACAGCTGCGTGGGAGGAACGGTCCTGACGATGACCCAGAACTGGATCCGGACGAGGTTCGTGCAGAGGTGACTCGGCGATGTGATGACGACTACTCCCAGGGGACGAAGCGAGGGGGAAACCCAGGATTCGCCGCTCCAGATCGGAGATCGAGACGAGGAAAGCGTCGAGCACGAGAAAGCTTCGTAGCCCTGAAGTCCTCACCATCAATCTCACTGCCGCCGCCACATGCCTGAAGGTGGTGACAGGAAACACACTAGAGCTCGCGACAGCCACTCGACCCCGGACATAACTGCTGTCAGCTGCGGCTCCTTGAAGGGAATCCCGAGTGACGTGGCGCAGGTCGGGGGAAGTCCTCTGGTTGGCGCGAACTCCCGGACTGGAATAGCGGCAGGAACGGGACTCCGAAGCGGGGAAAGACGTCGCCCACTTCGACTCCCTGCCGGGATTTCCATCCACCCCGTGGAGCTTCTCTCGCTGTGTACCTGCAGCGTCTATCCTGGCACTGTCCTCCAGATGGTACAGAGAGTGAGGGTGACAGTCCAGGAGTTCCTCAGCACGGCCCGGATGCCAGCGTCTCGCGTTGGAGGCGTCGTGCAGGGTGAAGAACGTCCCGTCGACAGCCTCCGAGATGGACCTCAGCTTGTCGCCCTGGCGCCGGAAGTGACTCCTGGGAAACGGCATGCTAGCAGCGCTGACACCCGGACAGAAAGGTACATTTCCACGGCGACTCACGGCCGCCGGTAGCTCTTCTGGCTGCGACATACTGTCATATCCGGTTCTAGGGAGCCGGGCAATCAGAGCCAGGGGCAAGCCAGTGAGTCGTGATATTTTATTCAGGGTAAAGGGGAAGGGATGAGGAGAGCACAGATACTCATGCAGACGTACACTCACAGGTTGCACAGCGCAGAGGTAAGCAGCTCGTACCGGACGTGGGGGTAACAAGACGTACATACTCACAGCGGGATACAAACACAGGAATGCTGCAAGAGGAGTATAAGCTGACACCAGACGAAGGGGCTTCAGCTTAGCAATGTGTTTATGTCGCAGCCCCGAGTCATCGAGGCTGCTCCTATTTATCCTCATTGGCAGCGCCCCAGCTGATGAAGACTAATTGGCCCCAGCCGTCCATAATGCTGCCAGCTGGGGGCCAGCTGAGACGCTGCTCAATGGGAAGCAGGGATGAGGGAAAACATGGGCTGAGTGCCGAGACGGCATCTCAACCCATGGTGACAGGTATGGCTAGTATTAGTGAAAGCGCTTTGAGTGGTCTTTGTGACTAGAAAAGTGCTATATAAGTGCAGGTTAGTTAGTTAGTTAGTTAGTTAGTTAGTTAGTAAGTATGTCTTGTAAGTCATAAAAACACATTATAGACATGTTAATAAGTAAAGACGTCAGTTTTTTGTGGATTGTCACTTAAAAAATAAAGTACTGCATTTTTCTTGTAAAGTTGCAAGATCTTTTTTTGGGGGGGGGTGGGGGGGGGTAAAATTTCTGCTTTTATAAATTTGAGAGTTTTTGCTTATGACTTTTTAGCTTTTTTCCTCATAAATTAGAGACACTGTGAGTTTGATGATTTGTTTTCTTGCTAGTTTGTGATTTTTGAAGGGTAAAAGTCAAACTTTTTGAGTAAGTTCAGAAGATTTTTCTTTATTTTTTTTAAAACAATGCTCTTATTATTATTATTATTATTATTATTATTATTATTATTATTATTATTATTGTCTAAGTGATGTTATGGGCAAAATAACTTCATGTGACTCTAGACCCGCAGGTTGCAGACCACTGTCCCGGACAGATTTACCTCTTCCTCCTCCTCCTCCTCAGCAGCTCTTTCTGCTGGCCTGGCACTTGTGTTTATGTAGTGGTGTGATTGCTGATTTATATTTTGACAGACTGCATCTGTGTATTCTGCTGATGTGAGTTTTTTAGTGTGTGTGCGTGTGTGTTAACTCGGTTTTAAAGCTGCGGTCCTTGAGAGTATTTATGAGCAGGGAAGCAGAGCAGCTCGGTGGCATTTTCCCGTCGCCGGAGCAGAACAACTCTCTCCACTCTGACAGCCTCAGCAGAAAAAAAAACATTGTTTCGCAGAGTTCACTCTGTTTCCTCCACAGCTGTGGGACAAATCCTGTGATGAGAGTGAGGACATCAAGCTATTGAAATAACTGGGACCTTGAGTGTGAAGGCATACTTTAGGAACTGAGAATTAAGAGTTTTTAGTGACTTTTTGTGTAAATTTTAACTTTATTTCTCATAGGTTCAAAAGATTTGTCTTTTTGCCACAAAGTTAAAAGAGTCAGTGCTGATTGGTCAGCTGTTCCACAGGTTCAAGGTTTCAAAGGCACAGTCTCCCTTTAACCTCTTTCACACTGGATGAAGACCACACTACAACCTAAGAAATCAGCAAGAATATGAATGGTCTTTGCAGGGTCTCGGCGAGGTCTTCAAAAGCATACTAGGAACATCTTGAGATCCCCATAGAGCATTGGGAGTTTTGAGCATGCATAAAACTTCTGTAGTGAGGTTGTGGTGGTTAACAGTCATGGTGGGCTCGTACCTGGGTCCTGGGTGGAGCGTAGTGGCAGCAGTGACCCAAAGTTGTGTGGCCCACATGCACTGGCATGGCTTGGATGTCAAGAATTTGGAGCAGGACTGACCATGCTGATAAATGTGGTAATAACTTCATGCTAGAGTTCTATGATCTTCTAGGGAGTAGCTTCATCCTGACATGGTCCGGGGGGGGGGGGGGGGGGGGGGTATGCTCATGTGTGTAAGTGATTAGATCACCATGGGAACATACAGCTGACATTCATTTGAAATCAAAACTATTCAATGAACCATTACATTTTAGATTTTTTGGCAACATTTTAAAGTTTTCAGGTGTTTGCAATTAACAAATGACACAAGAACAGTTTAACTAGCCAAATAAAACTAATATTGCAAGGATTTTATCCAAATTCAACACTAAATCCTACTTTCAATAACTACTGCACTCTCAAAATTATTCAATCCTCTGAATAGAACTCCTCATAAGAGCACACATTTGCAAATAAGGTGTGGTCTCAAGCACATCTGATGCAACCAATCAAGGGCTTCATTAGTTACATCAGGGTGCTTGAGATAGAACACCTCAGATACCTGAACTGCTGATAGTGATGTTTGATTGCATGTTAGAAATATGACTAAATCAAGATAATTGTCCAAAAAGTTCAGAGAAGAGATCATTGCCTTGCGCAAACAAGGAAAAGGATACAAAAAGATAGCAAAGGCACTGAATGTTCATAGAGATACTGCTGGAAGCAGAATTTAAAAGTTTAAAGTTGAAGGAACAGTGGCTACACTACCTGGACATGGCAGAAGGAGGAAGCTATCAATTGCTGCCACGAGACAGGTGGTGAAAAACCCTCGACTGACTGCAGAAGATCTGCAGCAGGCACTGTGGTTTCAATTTCCAAAGTAAGGTGCATACTAAATGCTGACAGACTCCATGCCCAAGCTCCAAGCTGTAGACCATTACTGACCCAAAAGCACAGAAAAGTTGGCTCCAATTTGCTCAAAACTATATAAATAAGCCAATGAGGTTTTGGGATTCTGTTCTGTGGAGCGATGAAACAAAACTGGAACTTTTTGGGCTTGTGGATCACCAGTATGTCTGGAGGAGGATGAATGAAGCATACACTGAAAAGAACACCCTGCCTATAGTGAAGCATGACAGTAGATCAGTAAAGATCTGGGGCTGCTTTTCTACTTCTGGCACTAGAAACCTTCAGCGTGTTGAGGGCACAATGGATTCAATCAAGTATCAGGAAATCCTGGGAGAAAACATCATGCTGTCTGTGATGAAGCTGAAGCTTGGATGTCATTGGACCTTCCAACAAGACAATGATCTTAAGTATACATCAAAGTCCACCAAGGCTTGGTTTCAGAAGAAGTCCTGGAAGATACTAGAATACCCATCACAGTCACCTGACTTGAACCTCATTGGAAATTTCTGGTGGGATTTGAAAAAGGTGGTTGCAGCACACAAACCCAAAAATATTAGTGAAATGGAAGCCTTTGCCCATGAGGAATGGGCAAAGATTCCTCAAGAACGCTGCCAGAAGCTGGTGTCTGGCTATGTACCACATTCGCAGCAGATCATAACAGCAAAAGAGTGCTCTACTAAGCTCTAAAGATGCTTGCCATGAAGGGGTTGAATAATTTTGAGACTGCAGTAGTAATTAAAATGGAATTTTGTGTTGAATTTGAAGAAACCACTTTGTGATGTTAATTGTGTTGAGCTAGTTAAATTGTGCTTGTTTGATTTGTTTATTGCAAACAGCTGCTAGTTTGTACATTTTGCCAATGAACCTAATTTGCAGTGGAGGATTAACAATTTTGATTGCAACTGTATAGAGCATGGTGATGGGTGAAGGAGAGCATCTTGGAGATGTGGAAAATATAGCAGGAAAAAAGTGTTGCAGCCTTCACACTAAAAGGTTTTCCAATTTTCATATGATCAGCCACATTCTAATAGGTCTTGTAGATTGTATGTTATCTTCATCCAATGTGAAGGGGGCCTCAGTTAAAATACATCCATCTGAGCCCTTACGAGAACTGTTGAATTCAAATGAGATTTTTAAGCTTGAGGCTACAAATTTGGCACTACAGTTCTGAGTCCTGAAGGTGGAGGAGCGTAATGGGTACTGGGTGTTTCTCCCAACAACACCATAGAAGTGAAGACCAAAGTTTTTTGAAAGAAACCTGGCCTTAACAGGTAGCCAGTGGGCAGTGGTGGCCTAATGGTTAGGGACTTGGACTGGTGACTGCAGGGTCACTGGTTCAATTCCTGGACTGGCAAGATCAGATCTGGGTGGGACAGATGACATAGCGGTGTTTGTACCACCCTAATTAACCACCACTGTGGTGCCCTTGAGCAAGGCCCTTAACCCCAACTGCTAAAGTGGAGCCACTCAGCGGCCACAGGTCGGTCTGTGGTTGTACTGGTGTGAATGTGAACAGGATGTCCTTGCAAAAGAGATGTTGCCTCTCAGTGGACCTTCCCTGTATAAATAAAGGTTAAATAAAAAGCCATTGAAAAAAACTTTAAAACTAGGGTGATGTAAGGAAATCTCTGTGAATCAGTTAAAAGTTGTGCAAAAATGCTCTGTTTTTGTTGCAGAGTGCTGAAAGCTTTAAATAGTTCAACTTTTGGAACACCACATCACTAGTCAGAGGCACAGCTCTCTAACTAGCCAGTCAGTATTAGGCTAAAAGGATACCATGATCAATATTTTAAAACAAAGGCTTAAAGGGATGTATGGTTTTTGTTTTTGTTTTTTTTTTAATTAGTTTGTTGTGGTATAGTGTAGTTAGTAGTTAGTATATTTTCAGTGTGAAACACCAACTGTAAATGACAGTTAAAGCAGTTGTTAGGATACAGGGTGGGGGCCGGTTTTTAAGAGTGCCTGTGAAGCTCCTTGAAAAACAGGTCGGGAGTGTTTCCAGTGAGGGAAAAAAAAGCTGTCTGTGGACATGCAGCCCTTAAGGAGTTAGAAAGGTTGTGAGAAGTAAAGGTATCATTGGTTAAAGTGGTACTCTAGGCCAGAGATTCACAAAGTGGGGACATTACACCCCGGGGGGTCCCGAGACGCTGGGAATGGGGGGGATTGCAAGATGATTTTCAGAATCCTTAGGTGATTACTCAGGTTACATGTCAATTTAACTGCGCCACAATAAGCATCACAGGTCACACACAGGTCAGTGTGCACCAGTAGATTTCATCTGAACAGCTCAAACCAACACACTGTGGTGACACAAAGGCGAAGACACTCCACATAGTACTTCGGGGTGTTAGGGGTGCTAGCCAGGGGCGCCAGAGCACGGTGATATGTAGTAAATAAAGATGTGCCTTTCGCCCCCGCTGTGCCAGGCTCACACCTGAGGACACAGGTGCGCGAATGTGTTAATCTGTGTTTGCTGATGTGTGTTCACACTTGGTAACAGGTATGTAAATGTGTTTAACCTGAGTGCCAGAGGCAGGGAGAAAATGTATAAAGCAAATTGCTTTGGAACTGGGAGTTAGTCTGTTCTGTGTTGGAGGAGAAATAAACCTCTGTGTCGTTAGCTCGTGTCTCGTCTGCTTTCATCCTCCACAACATTATGCTTTAAGCCCAGGATGTTATTTTTAATAATGAAACGTTGGTTAATACTGACCAAAGACAATGCAGCGAGGCCAGCAGAGATGGCAGAAGAGAAGAGCAGAGATATGCTGCCAGAAAGGACGACGTCTGGTGCGGGGGGAGGAGGAGGAGGAGGAGAGCACCGTAAGTGTAAAGGGCTCCAACAGTCAGACCAGCCTTCCTCCAAGTGTCGCAAGTATCGTGAGGAATATATTCAGTATAGATTCACATGCATCGTTATCAATAAAGTACAACATCCCCAATATGTAGTGTGCACCGAGGTGCTTGCACATGAAAGTTTAGAGCCCATAAAAATGCTCAGTCACTTGAAAACTAAGCAACCATCTCTTGCCGCTAAACCAGCAGATTTTTTCCGCTGAAAGGAGAGAGAATTGCAAGGCCAAAAAAAGTCATAGCTAACCTAACAACATCTACAACCAAAGCTCAAAAGCCATCATATGAGGTGGCATATACAGTTAGGCCCAAAAATATTTGGACAGTGACACAAGTTTTGTTATTTTAGCTGTTTACGAAAACATATTCAGGATACAATTATATAATCAATATGGGCTTAAAGTGCAGACTCTCAGCTGTAATTTGAGAGTATTCACATCCAAATTGGAGCAAGGGTTTAGGAATTACAGCTCTTTAATATGTAGCCACCTCTTTTTCAAGGGACCAAAAGTAATTGGACAATTGACTCAGAAGGCTGCAAAAAAAACCAAAAATAACAAGGCTGCATGGGCTCTTCCCTCGTTAACCTGTCATCAATTAAGCAGTTAAAAGGTCTGGAGTTGATTCCAGGTGTGGCGTTTGCATTTGGAAGCTGTTGCTGTGAACACACAACATGCGGTCAAATGAGCTCTCAATGGAGGTGAAACAGACCATCCTGAGGCTGAAAAAAAAAGAAGAAATCCATCAGAGAGATAGCAGAAATGTTAGGAGTGGCCAAATCAACAGTTTGGTACATTCTGAGAAAAAAAGAGTGCACTGGTGAGCTTGGGAACTCAAAAAGGCCTGGATGTCCACGGAAGACAACGGTGGTAGATGATCACAAAATCCTTTCCATGGTGAAGAACAACCCTTCACAACATCCACTCAAGTGAAGAACACTCTCCAGGAAGTAGGTGTATCAGTATCTAAGTCTACCATAAAGAGAAGACTTCATGAGAGTAAATACAAAGGATTCACCACAAGGTGCAAACCATGAATCAGCCTGAAAAATAGAAAGGCCAGAATTGACTTTGCCAAAAAACACCTGAAGAAGCCAGCCCAGTTCTGGAACAGCATTCTTTGGACAGATGAGACTAAGATCAACCTGTACCAGAATGATGGGAAGAAGAAAGTTTGGAGAAGAATTGGAACAGCTCATGATCCAAAGCACTACATCTTCTGTAAAACATGGTGGAGGCAGTGTGATGGCATGGGCATGCATGGCTTCCAATGGCACTGGGTCACTTGTGTTTTTTGATGAAGTGACAAAAGACAGAAGCAGCCGGATGAATTCTGAAGTGTATAGGGATATACTTTCTGCTCAGATTCAGCCAAATGAGGCAAAGTTGATTGGACAGCGCTTCACCAATGATCCAAAACATACTGCAAAAGCAACCCAGGAGTTTTTTAAAGCAACGAAGTGGAATATTCTGCAATGGCCAAGTCAATCACCAGATCTCAACCCAATCGAGCATGCATTTCACTTGCTCAAGACAAAACTTAAGGCAGAAAGACCCACAAACAAGCAACAACTGAAGACAGCTGCAGTAAAGGCCTGGCAAAGCATCACAAAGGAGGAAACCCAGCGTTTGGTGATGTCCATGGGTTCCAGACTTCAGGCAGTCATTGCCTGCAAAGGATTCTCAACAAAATATTGAAAAGTAACATTTTACTTAGGGTTATGTTTATTTGTCCAATTACTTTTGAGCCCCTGAAATGAGGAGCGTTTGTATAAAAATAGCTACAATTCCTACATGTTTAATCATATATTTTTGTTCAACCCCTTGAATTAAACCTTAAAGTCTGCACTTCAATTCCGTTGTAGTTGTTTCATTTCAAATCCAATGTGGTGGCATTCAGAGCCCAAATCATGAAGATTGTGTCACTGTCCAAATATTTCTGGGCCTAACTGTGTAACTGCACAGGCAAAAAAGCCACACACAATTGGAGAAACCATAATAAAACCTGCTGCTATCGCTATGAGTTGGACAATGCATGGGGATAAACAGGCACGGGAGCTGGAACCAGTACCGCTGTCTGACAGGACCATATCCTGGTGCATCACAGACATGGCCCAGGACATAAGGTGTCAGCTGATTGACAGTGTGAAGAAAGGGAAATATGATTTGCAGTTAGATGAATCCACAGATATATCAAACTCAGCCCAGCTGCTTGTTTTCATCAGATACAATTTTGTTGGAAAACTAACAAGGACATGCTGTTTTGCACCCCGCTGGATGTAAAGTGCACAGGTGAGGACATTTTCACAAAACTTGACAACAAACTAAAAGAAGAGGGACTGTCTTGGGATGAGTGCATCAGTGCGAGTACAGACGGTGCTGCAGCAATGCTGGGGGAAAAGAAAGGATTAAAAGCAAAAGTCTTACAAGTGGCACCCCACGTAAACTTTACACACTGTATTATTCACAGAGAAGCTCTTGTAAGTAAAACGCTCGACCCAGATCTTAAGAGTGTTCTTGAGACTGCCATAAAAATTCTCAACTGCATAAAATCACGCCCACTCAACACCAGGCTGTTCGCTACTCTCTGCAATGAACTGGGATCGGAGCATCAGAGCCTGCTGTTCCACACAGAGGTCAGGTGGCTTTCGCGAAGAAATGCCCTCAGCCGCCTGTATGAACTGTGGGATGAGGTGCGCTTATTTCTGATGGAGAACGGGTCTCAGCTCGCTGACCACCTGATTGACTCTGCCTGGTCAACAAGGCTAGTGTATTTGTCCTGCATATTTGACAGACTGAACGGACTTGTCATTGCAAAATGAAAACACAAGTATCATGTCTGTGAATGATAAACTCTGCACATTCAAAAGGAAAGTGGCTCGCTGGACTGCGAGAGTTGAGATGGGCAGGATTGATATGCTTCCTGAGCTGGGGGAGTTCATGAAGGAAAATAATCAGTGTTAACACTGTGAAGACGTCCATCACTACCCACCTTCAAGCCCTCCTGGAACACTTTAGTTTTTTCCCCATGGAAATAACTCCGGAAAAAATACAGTATGACTGGATAAGATGACCATTCACTGTAACGGCCACAAGTCATATGCCATCCAACATGGAGGACGCACTGATTGAGCTGTCAAATGACCGCACCTTAAGACAGCTTTTCATTCACTGATGCTTGCTGAGTTCTGGATTTCAGTCGAGAGAGAATATCCACACCTATCCAGGGCTGCGATGGATGTACTGATGCCATTTGGCTCTACATACCTGTGCGAAAAGACTTTCTCGGCACTGACATATAGTAAAAATAAATACAGATGGCATCTAAATGTGGAGGATGATCTCCAAGTGGCCATCTCAAAAATTAAACCCAGAACTGACTTGGTGTGCTCCACGCATATTGCCCATCCATCTCATTAGGTGAGATTAACGCTGAAACATAATTTGCCAGAATATACATTTGCACCGTAAAAATGTTCACATGTTTACGCAACGCTGCAGTTTATGACTATTACTTTGACTGAATGTTCTGCTAACATGGAAATGAAAGCATTGTGTCAAAGTTAAGTTTGCACGACAGCAACAATGTTCACTCCTAAATTATATGGAAATTACTTAAATGTGTTCTGTTTTAATCGTTTAGTAAATTGTTATTTGTAAAATCCTATCATGGTTGTCAGGCTGTTCTGTTCTTTTGTGTTATGCCCGTGTTTGTTTATGCTTATTAGTGTGTGAGTCCTGTGTGTACATTTTTTCATGTTTCAGTCACCTCCGGGGATAGTGGGGGTCGCCAGTCTCTGTCACTGTTATTTTGGGGGTCGAGGGCTGAAAAGTCCGGGAACCCCTGCTCTAGGATCTGACTCCCAAACTGAGAGTGGCTGCAGCAGAATCCAAAAAAGCCCTTCTGAGATCTCAGTGCAGAAGAAGAAAAAAAAATGCATCCTGGGCACATTTTTGTCCCGAAAGCCAAAGGTGCAGTGACACAGAGTTTCCAAGTGTGTTTTAACAGAACACAAAAATGACAAAAACCTCTGTTTTGTTTGAGCAGTAATCTTTTTAGGTGCAGTAATTAGACATTTTTTTTGTCTGGGTTTTGTTCTTTAAAAAAACCTAAACTGTCATCCGTTCCTTGATAGCATGTATACTCTCTGTTAAGATAATTTATCCAGTTCATGAGGCTTAAAAGATATGTACAATTGAATGTCATCAGCATGTAAATCTGGCAACATTGCCTTTGGAGCTTAAACCCAAAGCTTGCTCCATGAGCTGAATATTTCATCCCGGCTCTCATTAAGGTCTTCAGGTTTTTCGGATATTTAACATTGGGCTCCTCTGATAAATGCCCCTCTGTGGAGGAGAAGCCGGCGGCTGGCAGCACCAGTCCATCCATTTCTCCAACAGAAGGTTTTTCCCTGGCTTCCTCCTGTTAATTCCTCACATCTGTCCTTTTCTCTGACATTTGCACAAATGCTAAAGGGCCCGGGCTGTTTGCCTTCTCCTGTGATGGAAGAAGCAGCGCAGAGAGCTCCACATACATCTGAATTTCCCCAGGATGAAATGCATCTTTGCATGATGAGATGAGGATTTTTACTGAAAGGCAGCAGAGGTGAATCTGAATGTAAATTCACACAGAAATGATAGGGCAGGGTCCTCCGCTTTTTACTTCAGCTGAGGAAGTTATCCTTTCAACAGCCTTTGTCTGTTTGACTCTAGGACTGTGCAAAAGCTGCTAACTATATTTCAGTGAAATTTGGAGTAAAGGTGGCCCTCAGAAGAACTCATCAGATTTTGATCCAAATGAAGGAGTATTAATTTTTCCCCTTTAACAGTGTGAGACGGGGCGTTTTTGACATTCTTTGATTTTTAATAGAAAATTATATAAAAAAAAACCAAAAAAAAAACTTTCAGTCATGAATAGGACATAGGACCTCTAACAACTTTTTATTTTGCCTGCTGTCTTTTTCTACTGCTAAACCGCTGCATGTCAAATGTGCTTCAAATGAATGCAAAGACGTGTTTTATATTCTGGTGGTCTAGGAACCTCATCTCTGCTTTTCCAGAACAACTGGCACTCGAACCATTTTCAGTTGAGTGTGAAGCAGCTTGAGTCTGAGTCCGTGGTCACAGCTGGAAAAAGGGGCAGTATTACCCCCTCTGGGTTGGGATTAAGGTCCTACTTCAAGTGGAAAAGTTAAAATATATCAGGGTCTTATTCACAACCGATGGGAGAGTGAGAGCAAGAGATCGGCAGATGTATTGCTGCAGAGTCCACAGTGATCCCATTGTTGTACCGGTGTGATAGGAAAGAACGGCGCTTAGAGGCAAGGCTCTTATTTCTGGTCAGATTACATTGTTACTCTCAAAGATGGTTATATAATGACCATGGATGCATAGATACTATGTTTACGTTATTGACTGATGTCTTATTGGTGTAGTATGTCAGGTTAGTGCACACTTTGTCACCTTATTCCTGACCAGATCATGCTCAGCTGCTGTAATTAACCACTTGCTCCTCATCAGCTGCAGCCTTCATAAGGGGCCCATCACATCAAACTCATTTGCAGAATATCCTAAGAAACTAATTTAATGATGTGAAAACTGATAATTTGGGGCAAAAAAAAAAAAAATACCTCAAATACGACACTACTCCATTGCACGGTTCGAGGCAAGTCCATCTCGTTTTCACCCCGACTATAGACAGTTCTTACAATGTTTAAAATGAGGAAAGTAGCCGTCCATCTCATTTCTGATCAGTTTCTAATCAGATATTGACAAGTTCAGCACAGTTCTTACCCAGTTAAAACCTGTTCTGAATGGTTTCACTCTATTCTAAATCACTGTTACACAGTTATGACCTCAACGATTTCGATCAAACTAGTTCTTTCTCAGTCCACGATGTTATCACTGCATCCTAAGTGAGTCTCTAGTACATTAAAAATGGATGTCTCCATTATGTTCTACCAGAATGGAGCTGCATTCTTGCTAGATGCCATTCCCATTCACTGCTTCACACTGTACACTTAACAATTACTTCTACTATTTTCATATTGATAGAATAATTTTGTATTCTTTATCTTTGGTACCTCAGAGTCTGGGTGAAATGAGTACAAGGTTGATCCGCTGGACATTTATCTTGTTGTTCTCATGTGAACGTTCTGTGCTGTTATGATTATGTCTGTGGAGGTAGACAGTTTGGAAGAACCAGCATGGACCAGATATTCTCTCATGGACAGTTTTGATAACAGGATGCTTAAAGGCTGAAACTTGTGTATATGATTCAGTACAATTTCTGGAGGCAACTCTGAGTGTATCACTTATTGTTCTCCACTGACCAGCGCAAATTAAATTTACTGAAACTTTAATCCTTCCTGATTCTTTGACTACTGGTTGAAGAGATTTTTCTTACATATTTGACGCACCGAACCGGGACTCCAGAAATCTTTCTCCACACCTGCAGTTCTTTGGACCGATCTCACAGTCAGTATACAGGCTACTGATAAGACCTCCCACCCGCATCCCAATTGGAGTGGTTTGTCTGAAGTGAGGCGACAGCAGAGGCAATCTGGATCATCGAGGTGGAGAGGGTAACGGAGAAGAACTGAGGCAGATTGAAGAGAGTAAATTTAATTATTTATTAACCCTCTGAGTGTGTGAATTTGTGTGCCCCTAGTGGCAGAGTGCGACGCTGTGCCTGTCATCCTCACACTGACATGATCGGCTGCACTGGGGATTTGTACTGATTTGTACTGATTTGCCAGTTTCAGAAGGTGGCAGACATCCATTGGAGGACTTAATGGATGACACGTAATACACCAAAGAAAAAGAACTCCTCATTTCCATTTCCTGTTTTTAGCATTTTAGCCCAGAAAGCTAATATGGCCACGAGTGGTCATCGTCATGTCACTTTCTCGGCTTTGTACATGGAAAGTAGCCGCGGGATACAAGTGAAATTTATGTGGGATAATCATAAGACTTTGTAGATGTGGTAGAGACTTTAAATGACTGACAGAATGCAAAATAACCACCACGATGGGTGAAAATGCAGCGACCATGCCAGCCAGCCAGCCCCCCTTTGTCAAAAGTAAGTGAGGAATTTCTGTTTTGTTTTTTTGTTTTTTTTTTAATTTTTAATGTACTGATTTCTTGTTCATATACTTAAAGATAAGATGGTGAGGTACCTCTGTACAAAAAATGGTGTCAAAAAGCTGAACCATTCTTTGTGTAAATATGTCCAAAGTCCAGTTTTGACTGAGTTATGGAATTTAAAGAGGTGCTGTAACATTATGGAAATTAGATGCATAAATTTATTCCTAACTTTGGATCATATTTTACATCTTTCTAATTGGCAGTAAGCCATTATCTCTTACCACATTCAAGTTATAGCCTTGGAAATCTGAACTATTTTATTGACAAAAAATATTTACCACTCTTGACCACTAGGGGTTATGTTGCAATTCGGCGACAGACACACTCAAAAGGTTAATATTAATACTTATTAAATAATATTTATTAATGGTTTAGACTTCTGGTGCAGTCAGTTCCAGTCTGGTCATGAGATTACGTGTAGAATTTGGTACTGTTGGTTTGAGTCCGGTCGATAATAGTACTGCAGTTAAATGGAACTGCTCAGTAATAAATACATTTTTACTGGATTTTAGTTCAAGTGTGGAAATGCATATTGTGGAGGAATCTGCAGAGAGCGTCTCAGTCAGGAAGCAGTGATTAAACATAAGTGAATAATAGGAAAGGACATCATGGGGAGCTGGCAGGAAGAGGGAGCTGGGGGTTTAAGGGAGATGTATTGTGGGGTTAGATGTCATGCAGTGTGATGTGAAATGTCATGCAGATGTGAGATGATCTGTTGAGTTTAGAAGGAGAACCTGGCTTGACTGATTCAGTACTTTCTGTGTATGGATGATGTGAGAGTGGTAATAAAGCTTCGTCTGTTTGTAAACCAGCCTCATCATTTCCCACACTCTCCACACAGGTGATCCGGGACGTATTATGGAACACGAGGCAAGAACCCCGGAGTCGGCCCGGACGGGAAGCCCCAGCAACGCGGCAAGCATCCCACAGACGGCCTGGACGGGAACCCCCAGCAACGCGTGCGCTGTTGCAGTCAAGCTACCGGACTTTTGGCAGCACAACCCGTGCTCTTGGTTCCACCACACCGAGGCCCAGTTTGCCCTCCGGGGAATAAGGGCAGACGACACCAAGTTTTCCATGTGGTCGCAGCGCTGGACGCTCGCACAGCTCAGCAGGTAGCGAGCCTGCTCGACCATCCCCCAGCCCACGACAGATAAGAGACTCTCAAAGCTGCGCTGATTCAGCGCTACACTCTCTCGGACTGTGAGAGAGCAGAGAGGCTCCTGAGGCATTCCGAGTTAGGAGATGGTTCGGCCATCGATCTGATGGAGAAGATGTTGGCGTTAATGGGCACGGACGACAGGCATTTTCTGTTTGCCCACCTTTTCCTCCAGAACCTTCCAACAGAGGCGAGAGCGGTCCTGGCCAATTCGCCGTTGCTGGCCGTGCGTGACCACCGTGTGCTAGCCCAGGAGGAAGACCGGATCATCCTCACCACCAGAGCGCTCACGGTGAACACAGCGGCGTTGGAACCCAGCGAGACGACCAGAGGAGGCGAGGAGCCACCGACGGTAGCGGCAGCGGGGGCCAAGGAGCGCCAGAGAGACACGCTCTGCTTCTACCACCGCTGCTTCGGGGAGAACGCACGCAGATTTGTGCCACCATGCCAATACAAGCACTCGGGAAACGCCAAGGCCGGCAGTCGGTAGCAGCTGTGACCGCCAGTGAAGAGAACAAGCTGCTCTACGTGACGGACTTGCGCTCGGGGAGACGGTTCCTCGTAGACACTGGAGCCCAGAAGAGCATCGTCCTGCCGACCTACGCCGACGGACTGGCAGGACCTAGCGGCCCCGGGCTGGTAGCAGTAAACGGCTAGGACATTAAGACCTTTGGTGAGAGGACACTGGCTTTATCTCTACACGGCCTTACATACGAGTAGACTTTTGTCATAGCAGCTCTGAGTTTCCCAATCCTGGGAGCTGATTTTCTGTGTGCGCATGGTTTACTAGTTGATGTTGCTAACAGGCGCCTGGTTAATGCACTGTCTTTTGACTCTCTCCCCTATACAGCTCGAGGGGCCGGGCCAGTAACACAAGCCAACGTCACAGCTCCAGGCGGTAAATTCCACACACTGCTCACTCAGTTTCCAGCACTCACAGTCCCAACGTTTTCAGTGGCCATCGCTAAACACGGGGTGGAGCACTTTATCACCACCACTGGGCCGCCTGTTTTCGCACGACCTCGGCGCTTGGACGCAGCTAAACTGGCCATAGCGCGCAAGGAGTTTGCAAACCTGGAAAAGTTGGGCATCATCAGGCGATCGAACAGCCCATGGGCATCCCCGCTACACATGGTCCCTAAGGCTGAGGGGTCGTGGCGACCGTGCGGCGATTTCTGCAGGCTGAATAATGCCACAGCACACGACCGCTACCCGATTCCCCACATTCAGGATTTTTCAGTTCACCTCGCCGGAGCACGCATTTTTTCTAAAATAGACCTGGTCTGCGGTTACCACTAAGTCCCAGTGCACGCGGAGAACATACCCAAAACAGCGGTAATAACCCCGTTCGGCTTATTCGAGTTTCTGCGCATGCCATTCGGATTAAAAGAAGCGGCACAGACGTTCCAGCGCATGATGGATGCAGTGCTGCACGATCTCCCGTTTGTATTCGTCTACCTGGATGATATCCTGGTAGCCAGTGCGTCCGAAGACGAACACGTAACCCACCTCAGGACGGTTTTCCAGAGGTTGGAGGATCACGGGTTAATAATCAACCCGGCGGAGTGCCAGTTCGGCGTGACAGGGATTGATTTTTTGGGGCACCGCGTCTCATTGGAGGGAGCAATACCCTTGCCCGACAAAGTGCGCGCAGTGGCGAACTTTCCCCGGCCTCAGACGGTCAGGGCGCTGCAGGAATTTTTGGGAATGGTTAACTTTTATAACCGTTTCCTCCCCCGCGCAGCTCAACTCATGCAGCCATTGTACGCCGCGCTCAAGAGACGGAAACCCGCGGATGGAGTCGAATGGACTCCGGAGCGGGAGCAGGCGTTCCCTGAGGTTAAAGCAGCCCTGGCAAACGCCGCACTGTTGGCGCACCCAGACCCGTCAGCCCGGATAGTGCTCAATACCGATGCCTCGGACTTGGGCATAGGGGTCATCGTGGAGCAACGTGTCGCCGGTTCTTGGCAGCTGCTCGCCTTTTTCAGCAGGGCTTTGCGCAACAGTGAGCGTAAATACAGCGGGTTCAACAGAGAGTTGTTGGCTTTCCATCTGGCCATACGCCACTTCCAGTTCTGGCTGGAAGGGTGCAGCTTCACCGCGTTCGTGGACCACAAGCCGCTGACGTTCGCGATGGCCAAGGTTTCGGAACCATGGTCGGGCTGGCAGCAGAGACAGCTGGCCGCGATCTCGGAGTTTACTACCGATATTCAGCATGTGTCAGGTAAACTGAATGTGGTGGCGGACTGCCTCTCGCGCGCGGTTGTGGTCCCAGTCTGCGTAGGGGTAGATTATGCAGCCATGGCCGCAGAGCAGATTAACAATACGGACGTGCGCGCGCTCCAGTCTGGACCAACAGGGTTAAGGCTGGAGACCAGAGTACTGCAAGACGGCAGCCCCCCCCCCCCCCCCCCACAATCTGCGACATTTCCACGGGACACCCACGCCCAGTGGTCCCGGTCGCATGTCGCTGCGGTGTGTTTGAGTCAGTTCACGCTTTGGCACACCCAGGAGTGCTCGTGTCAGTCAAAATGGTGGGAGCGAAATTCGTGCGGCCAGGCCTGTGCAAACAAGTGAAAGAGTGGGCTGCAGCCTGCGTAGCGTGGCAACGAGCCAAGGTGCACAGACACACGAAGGCTCCTTTGGAGCCGTTTAGTATACCGGCTAAAAGATTCAACCATGTTTATGTGGAACTCGTGGTCCCCCTCCCGCCGTTGCAGGGGTGCACGCACCTTCTGACAGTGGCCAGAAGCAGTCCCGCTGGCGGCAACCACATCTGCGGACGTGGCGCGTGCTTTTTTGACAACATGGGTGGCGCGTTTTGGAATCCCGTTGGACATCACGTCCGATAGGGGCCCTCAGTTTGTTTCCGAACTTTGGTCTGCGATGGCCCGCAGCCTGGGTGTTGCAATTCATCACGCAACTGCGTACAACCCACAGGCAAATGGGTTATGCGAGCGTTTTCACAGGTCACTGAAAGCAGCACTCAGGGCTTCATTGACGGATGCAAATTGGGTTGACTGGTTGCCGTGGGTTTTATTGGGGTTGCGTTCTGCACCAAAAGAGGATTTGGAGGCTTCCCCGGCTGAGCTGTTTTTTTCTCAGCCACTACGGTAACCGGGGAATTTTTGCCAGATAATCCCGCGCCGGACAGCTGCCCATCTCAGCGTTTGCAGCATAGTGCAGAAACAGGCACGCTGCCGGGCCCGGCCCACCACTGTTTTCCACGCGCTTTTGTGCCAAAAACTTTGAAGAACGCGGAGTTCGTGTTTGTCAGACACGATGCCCATCGCCCGCCATTGCACCCACCCTATGATGGCCCCTTCAGAGTGCTGGAAACAGGGGACAAGCATTTTTTGCTAGACTTGGGGGGCGTCGGGAGAAAATATGAATAGACAGACTTAAGCCCACCTTTGTAGTGGCGGACGAGCAAGTGCTGCTGGCCCAGGCCCCCTGGCATTGAAGACCCCCACGGAGAACTCCCCAGGCAAACGATTCACCAGAACAGCCACACGGGCAGAGCGAAGTCCCCCCCCCCCCCGCCTTGGCCCACCCGCAGTCAGACACATGTCCAGCAGCCCCCCGCCGGCACAGAGACCCCAGTTACAGCAGATATGGGAGAAGACTGAAGCCCAAAAGACGTAGTGGCTGAAACTCTGTCTGGGGGGGGGGGGGGCGTGGTGTGATGTGGAAATGCATATTGTGGAGGAATCTGCAGACAGCGTCTCAGTCAGGAGGCAGTGATTAAACATAAGAGAATAATAGCCAAGGACGTCATGCAGAGTTGGCAGGAAGAGGGAGCTGGGGGTTTAAGGGAGATGTATTGTGGGGTTAGATGTCATGCAGTGTGATGTGAAATGTCATGCGGATGTGAGATGATCTGTTGAGTTTAGAAGGAGAACCTGGCTTGACTGATTCAGCACTTTCTGTGTATGGATGATGTGAGAGTGGTAATAAAGCTTTGTCTGTTCGTAAACCAGCCTCATCATTTCCCACACTCTCCACATGAGTATAAAATTGGGAAATAGATGCGCGGAAGGATACATAGTACTGTGGAGTGATATCGGTGCAGAGTGCAGACCGCGGAGTGGTATCAGTGGTGGAAGGTACAGTACCCATGGAGTAATATCAGGGCTTAGTGCACACCACGGAGCGATATCAGCATGGAAGGTTACAGCACTGCAGAGTGATATTGAGGGTCGAAAAAAACTAGAAAAATTAATTGAGAGAAAAAATACAAGAAAAAAAGTTATAATAAGAAATAGCCTTAAAATAATAAGGAATAACTTTAACAATAACTAAAATACCATAAGACATAGCTCAAAATAAGCTAAAAATAAGTTAAAATAATAAGCGATGTGGCAGGAAGAGAGGATGTACGTGTCGGGCTGTTGTGGAACAGGAAAGGATGAGAATGAGATTTTTGTTTTAATGGAAGACAGCAAAAATATGCAGGGGAGCAATAAAGATGGTGCTCGGTAAGTGGAAAGATGGCGAAAATGAATGTGTTTTCAATGCGGAAAGTGACTGACAGTGAGAACCTTTGGTTGTCAGAATTGCTTATTATAAGCGGCTTTGGGATTGTTTACTAACATGTGTGCTTATTTGGGGCTTGCTGTTTGTGTGTATGTGTGTGTGTGTGTGTGTGTGTGTGTGTGTGTGTGTGTGTGTGTGTGTGTGTGTGTGTGTGTGTGTGTGAAGACTAACTTGTGTTTGTACTGAAGGCAGTAATAAGGTCACACTGAACTGGGGATTTCGGTGAGATGAAATGTATTAGATGCTTGATTTTATCTTGATAGTTTTGACAGTAATTTCTTTGTTGTGTAGTTTTCTTTGGGGTTTGTGCTTGCTTTGGGATGGATAACTTGTATTAAGCAATGCAGTCTTACTTTGTTGGTAGATGTTTTTTTTTTTTAATTCTGTCTCTGCTATGGTGCATGACGAGTCTAACGTGGGGGGAGGGGGTCCTTGTTCTTCTCCTCCTCCTCCTCCATATTCCCCTTCTGTTCAGCCCATCTACCCCGACATCACAGAACACCTCCAGGCTGGGGGAGGGGGGGTCGGCTGACGTCACCTCGCCTCCACTCATCTCCACCTCTCTACCCTCTGACCCCAAACTCAAAAGAGTGGGGTACCCAGGAGCAGCCACACCGGCGTGCCAAAGAGTTAAGTAGATATGCACACATATCCACTCCACACTCACCATCAATACAATGAATAAAACTGAAGATTATGAAACATGTTGTCACTGAACAACATCCTATCATTAAACTTTCAAATACAGCTTATATGGGACAATTCAAATCACAAAACAAGGTAAAGATGAAAGCCTGGAAGCTTTTAGAACCAGGTTACAAGATGTTTTTGATAGCCTTTCTGGTTTAACTAAGGCTGATAATGATCCAAGTATAGAACCTTATTGGCAGCATTTGCAAAGTGTCTCTTCGCAAAACATGCACTCACATTAGGCTTATTTCGTCCGCAAACATTTGGTCATATACTGCACCTGTGCATTTGGTGATGTGTTAACTTATGCCAAACATGCAGAGACAATAGAGGAGGAAAGGAAAGGGAAAAAAAATGAAAGAAAAACCCACTCCTGTTTATGTGATTGCCTACACAAGGGGTGGGGGGTGGGGATTCCGTCTATTCTATTTTTCAGGGTGGCACCAGAACTGGACTTCAGCGGTGGAGCAGAGATGGAGGGGGGTGTGGGACTGGCTGGCCGTGGCAAGGGGAACGTGACATTTGTAATCAATATGTACAAAAGGGGCCATTGGCAGAGGCAATGTCCTGAACACCAGCAGGGGCAGGGAGGGGATGGAGGACCTCACAGGCCAACTATCTGACTGACCGCACCAAAGATAAGTGCAACTATTGATGCTAGCACTGACTTAATGGACATTGCAGGCATAACAGACATTTTTAATTTACCTGACTTTGATCTGATGTTGGCAATGCAGTATTTACCTGAAGTGATGTTGCAGGTACAGGACATTACAGTAAAGTTTCTATGTGACACAGGAGCATGCAGATCAGTAATAACAGGTGCAGACATTCACAATTTTACAAAATCAGATGAAAAAAATAACTGTTAAAGCCGCAACCAGTAAGTTAAGAACAGAGCACCTTTCAAAAAAATGTCAAAGTAAAAGACCCAGTCACCGGTGACATGGCAAAAGGTTGTTTTATATTGTCTGAAGCATGCCCTTTTTTTTTTTTTTTTACTTATTTTGTACCTGTAGGTAGATTTGTTTTGCAGTCTGGTGACAAGCCACCAGCTGCTGGTCGCTGCGTGCGCAAGCGCCCCATATCCCTAACCTGCATGTTTTTAGCATGTGGGAGGAAACCAGAGAAATCCCAGAGTAAACCCACGCAACACGGGGAGAACATGCAAACTCCACACAGATCACTGTTGGCCGGGGGCAGGGATCAAACCCATAATCTCATGATCCCCGCGATCCCCCGGCCGAGGGTAAAACTGTGCTGCCGCAGTGCTAACCACTGCGCCACCGTGCCCTGTCAACCTTCTGAGAAGGGATCGCCTTTCAGCCCTCAATATTGCCATAATCTCAACGGATAATGATATGAGAGCATCACATTTTCCATATGTGGAAGGAATAAATGTATTGCAGGATTTCAGTGTGCCCAGGTACTGCTACTCACTGTGTGGACCCCTCTCAGTGACATCAGACCTGCACACAAAAGCTATGCAAAATTTAGACACTAAAACATTCCTTGCAAATCCATCCTTCTGACTGGTCATTAAAAAAATGTGTAGTGGTCACCAAGGGGATATGTGGGGGGCATCTGTCGTGTTTTCTGATGAGGATAGCAGGCATTTTAAATACTGGGAGGCTCTCCACATCTCATTTTCAAACCCAAACACATGGACTAGAATGGTATAGGTCAGTTTGTGACCATCGCAGAGGAATGTGGTCAGTCTTGGAAGCAAACTTCCAGCCCAAAGGTTAATATTCCTCAAAACTTGATACCTACTCACTGCCCTTGAAGTGAATGACCACAGTGCAAAAAGAGGTCCACAATGATGTTCCCAGCTCACCCATTTGATCACTTTCAGGTTCAGGTTCAGGTTCAGGTTACTCTATTTGTATCCGTAAGTAGATTTGTTTTGCAGTCTGGTGACATCCATATTTACAAGCCACAAATTACATTCAACATAGACACAAACACAGGCACACATGAAATTGACTATAAACATGATAAAAATACTCAAGGCTCCATCAGTCAGGGTATAAAAAGACAAAGAGATGAGAGAAAAACCAGAGGTAAGAGAGAAGAGCCATATTAAAAGTTAAAAATTAGTCAAAGAGGTTAAAAACTCAAAGGTCTAAAACTCAATAAAATATTTAGAACCCAAGTAACATCCTACAAAAATAAGTAAATATAAAATGGAGTTAATAAATAGGTACCTAAATTATGTGCAATATATTGTTACAGCTTGTTCAACTCTTTGACAGCAGCAGGAACAAAGCTGTTTTTGTAGCGCTGGGTTTTACTTTTTGGGACAGCAAACCTCCGTCTGGAGGGAAGAAGCTGAAAGTGGCAGTGCAAAGGGTGGGAGTCATCATTTAAAATGGAGGTAGCCATCCTCTGTACTTGTCTGGTGTACAGGGATGTCAGGCTCAGCTGTGGCTCACCAAGCAAACGACTGGACCATCTAACTACCTGATCCAAGGATTTCCTCTGTTTCAGTTTTATCTGACCAAACCATGACACCAAAGAAAAGGATAAAACAGATTCAATAAAAGCCCGATAAAACATTGTCATTATGGTTCGGTCAATTTGGAAGCATGCAAGTTTTCTCAAGCAATGCAAATGTTGCTGACCCTTTTTGCACACCCTTTCACATCAACGTTAAGAAAAGGAACATACACTCTCAAAAATTCCAAATTCTCTGTGATCAACAGGACAGGCAGATGTATGGTTAATAAAAATACAAAGTCCAAAAGTGCACAAAAATAACAAACAAACAATGAGAACCAGTAGACAGTGAGGAGAAAACACAGGAAAACAGACCAGAGCAGGAAGAGGGTTCTGGTAAGGACGAGTTGAATCTTGGTGAGGCTCTGACAACGAGTGAAAGTAAAAACCAGTGTTAAATAAGGCAGGAGATCAATACAATGAATGACAGCCAGTGTGAATCACATGAGCGGGCAGGAGGTGCCAGATAAACAAACTGAGATCAGCTGGGAGTAATGAGATGGGAGGAGACGGGACTGACAGCTTGACAGGAGCACTGCCAGAGAAAAACCCAGAAGTGCCCCTGACAGCTGCAGCCCCCAGAGACAGACACAGAGAGAGAGAGAGAGAGAGAGAGAGAGAGAGAGAGAGAGATTTTGATTTTTAAAAGATCTTTAATAAACACACTTGTCCATCAGTCAATACAATTTCTATATCATGCTATATTACACAGAAAATTATTCCCCCAAAAAACGCCCCCAAAAAAGCTGTCCATCACGAACTAAACAGAGGACATTCTCCAGGGACCAGAGGGTCCTGAAACCTTCCACATCCCCATTCCCCTTAAAAAACTGAAAGTCCAGCCTGATTCTGGCTTTAAGTAGCCTCACAAATAAAATTTTGACATCAACATCATTCTCAACATTCTCAAGTTTTCTTCTCCGGCTTACATAGATAGCCAACTTTGCCTGCCCTAAAACAAAGTTCAGTAGTTGACACTTCTGCTTAAAATGATGATTGTACATAAAACCACAAATGAAAACCTGCTTAGAGAAAACTTCCTTAAAAATGTGAAAAAGTTCTGTGAGAAGTTCAAAGAGACCACTCAGACGCTGACATTCAGTAAAACAATGAAAAACTGTCTCCCTAGAGGAACAAAAAACACACTGATCACTGACACTGCTGTTAATCACAGAAACAAAAGCATTGACAGCTATAATACCATGCAGGACCCTCCACTGTAAGTCTCCATGCCTCTTAGGGAGAGGGGCTTTATAAAGAGCCCTCCAGGCAGGCCGATGCCCTTTTCCTAGTCTAAAATAGGGTCTCCAAGGAGTGTCCACACAGGTGTTCAATCTGTCCTTGTTGAGTGCCATCACCACCAGTCTGTAGAGTGCCATACCACTGGCTCCTCCAAAGTCCACACCAGTGGGAGCACAGAATGCCAGTAAGGTGCAAGGAGAGAAGTCAAAGTCCATACAAAGCGTGAGAGAGGGAAACGGGTCCGTACTTTCTGGCTGCAGCGTGCCATTGCCAAAGTCCATGAGTAGGGAGCGCTCAAGTCCATGAAGCTTCTGTTTCCAGTGGTCAAGAAGACCACTGATAAAACGATTTGATCTAACACCAAGATGAGCTGCTAAAGCTGAGGCGTTGTTGAGGCCAGGACCAGCCAGTTCCACCACTTGCTTCAGAGTGAGAACATTCCTGGAACACAGCCTATCAAGGAAGGTCCTTCCAACTCCCGGCAGGACACCAAGGCAACCACCAAAAACCACCGGCTCCCTCAACAACCAGTGGAGGGAATCGCATGGCCCTCTTTGTTTTTTAAAAAGAGTCCATACTGAAAAAAGACTGTGGTAAAAACTGGACAAAGACAGTGAATTAGAGTTCTTAAAATCCATTAAAAACACAGGGAGGTCTAGCCCAAGCCCAAGGACTCTCTGTAAAATAACACAGGCCAAAGGCCTCCATACCAGGTCCTGGGGGCCCGTCAGCAGCCTCTGTATAAAAGTCAGTCTAAAAGCAGCACCTCTACAAGCTAAATGAACCACTCCTTGCCCCCCTTCCTCTTTGGGAAGAAATAACAGGGCTTGAGGGACCCAGTGGAGTCCACCCCCCCCCAAAAAAAGTCCACCATAACAGACTGAATTTTTGACAACAAACCAGCAGGGGGGTCCATGCACATGAGGCGGTGCCACAGGGATGAGGAAACAAGATTATTTAAAATGAGCACTCTTCCTCTAAAAGATATTCTTGGCATTAGCCACTTCCACTTATTTAGTCTCCCCTTGATTTTCTCTATGACGCCGTCCCAATTTTTTTGCTCAAACTGTTGATTTCCAATAAAGACACCAAGATACTTAAACCCTCCTTTTTTCCAAACCAGCCCACCAGGCAGCGTGAGCTGATTTTCTAGGTTCTCCCCCACCATCAGAGCCTCGCTTTTTCCCCAGTTTATTTTTGCAGAGGAAAGTTGGCCAAAAAGATTGACACTCCTAACCAAAACGTCAATGTCACTCTGCTTGTTTAGCAGAATGACTACATCATCTGCATAGGCCGACAGCTTGAACGTGGTGACACAGCCAGGAAAAGTAACTCCTGATAGGTTCCTTCTCAAGTAGTGAAGCAAAGGCTCTATGGCGAGGGAGTACAGCATCCCTGAGAGAGGGCAGCCCTGCCGAACCCCCCTCTGGACTTTTAAAGGGGCAGACAGGCCCCCATTTATCTTCAGCACACTCTCAATGTCACTGTACAAGACCCGTATCCTGGCTATGAAGCCTGGGCTGAACCCAAAAGCTGCTAAAACTGTCCATAAATATTGGTGTTCAACCCGGTCAAACGCCTTTTCCTGGTCAATTGAAATCAAACCAGTTTCCACCGCCAATGAACCAGAGACCTCCAAAACATCCCGAATTAAAGTGACGTTGTCACTAATCAGCCTGCCAGGCACACAGTAAGTCTGGTCTACATGAATGAGCTCGCTCATCACCTTTCTCAGTCTTTGGGCCAGAGCTTTTGAAAGAATCTTATAGTCCGTGCAGAGCAGAGAGACTGGCCTCCAGTTCTTTAGGCTCTGGAGGTCCCCTTTTTTCGGCAACAGTGTGATGATGGCCCTCCTGCAGGTCGTGGGTAGGGTCCCCCTTTTCAAGCTATCTTGGATAACCTCCAGCAGGTCTGGACCAAGCAGGGGCCAGAATTCCTTAAAAAAGTCCACAGAGAGACCATCTATGCCTGGTGATTTTCCATTCTGGAGGCTCATTAGCGCCGTATGCAGCTCAGACAGAGACAGTGGAGCATCCAAGCCGGCAACAAGGTCCTCTGAGAGCACTGGAAGACCATCAAGGAAAACCTGGCCCAGTGACGTGTCCTCCCTCCACTCTGCTCTAAACAATTCACTGTAAAAGCTAGCAGCGTATTTCCTGATCTCTGCTGCTGTGGAGATTGTTCTCCCGTCATCGTCCAACAAGGAGTGAATGAGTTTTCTCTGTCCATTTTTCCCCTCCAGTCCAAAAAAGTACTGGGAGGGCGAGTCCATCAGAGCTACATCCATGTAGCGCGAGCGGACCAGAGCACCCTGTGCGGTGACCCCTAGCAAGCTAGCCAAGGCTGACCTTTTTGACTTAAGAGCCTCTAAGTGCTCCTGTTTTCCGGTAGAACTGAGTAACTCCTCTAGCTCTACCACCTCAGTCTCCAGAACTTTCAACGATTGGGTCAAGCTACGAGTGACATTTTGAGTGTACTGTTGGCAGAGTTGTTTTATCTGTGCCTTACCAAAATCCCACCACATTTGGAGAGAACTAAAAGAGGGTTTTGGTTCCCTGTGTGACTTCCATACATCATGAAAAACTCCTTTAAAAAACACATCATTTAAAAGTGTATTATTAAAATGCCAAAAAGCACTCTTACACTTTACATTTTCAATAAACACAGAGCAAAACAGCAGGCAGTGATCAGTGAAACCAACAGGACAGATACAACTATTTTTAAAAACACTCATTTGATGTTTAAAACCATAAAAACGGTCTAACCAAGCCATAGATAAAAGGTTATCTTTAACATGGCTCCAGGTGTACTGCCTCTGGTCCCCATGATGTGATCTCCACACATCAGCCATTTCGTATGTCTTCACCAGTTCCCTCAGCCTATTGGCAGAAGCAGTGTGAGGCTCCTGATGGTTCCTGTCTAGTCTGTGGTTTAATGTACAGTTAAAATCACCCCCCAGAAATAAAAAACTATTTGGATTACAGGACCTAACCGTATCTGATACCACGTCAAAGACCCTGATCCTCTCTGCTCTTTGTGTTGGCACATACACATTTATAAAAACCAAGTTCACGTTTTCAAACTGTACCTTTAATAAGAGGAAATGACCTTTCACCACCTCTTCTACCTCATAAGAGACAGGCACACAACCCCTAGAGAAAAGTACAGCCACCCCCCCACTGCTATTGGATTTGTGGCTAAAAAAAATGCAGCCATCCCACTCTTTTCTCCAATGGCTCTCAATGTCTACAGTGCTATGAGTCTCCTGGAGCATCAGCACGTCAAGTTTCTTTAAATTAAAAAGCTTGTATAAAGAGGCCCTTTTTACATCATCCCTGGCCCCATTAATATTGAGAGTGCCAATTCTAAGGTGGGGCATTAAAAAGGATAAAAATAAGGTACAGTAAAAAAACACACACATAGCATAAAAGGGAAGAAACAAACTAAGAGTCAACATGACTGTTAGTAATTTGCGATTTCAGTTTAACAACCAGTTTCTTCAAACGATATATTTCCTGATCAGTGAAAGTCTCATTCCCATCATTCAGTTTCATAATCTTGCGAGCTGATGCCACGAATAACTCCAGATCTGGAAAGTAATTTTCCACTTTCACAGCTCTGCTCCCCTTAGTCACCTGAAGAAATTTCCTAATTTTGGTAAAACAATAGGAGCTTTGCTCCTCCTGCGTCTGCATCAGTTCAGACTCAGCTCCACTTTCCTCAGAAGCGCTCTCATCCAGTATTTCTAAATTCCCAACCCTACTAGATTTAGCAGAGCTCTGCAAGTTTTCAGCACTTTTTCTTTTTTGTGAAGTTTTAAAAGGATCCTCTTCAATAAAACTACATTCCTGCATTTCTTCATGAACTGCAACGTTTGTCATGCAGTGTTTACTCTGTGTGTCCGCTACAGCCTCAATCCGCTCCTCCCCCGCCTGCAAAGTCTGTTCATTCACGTTCCTTCGTTTAACTGCACTCATTTCGCCCTCCACCTCTTTACTCCGGGTGACAGGCTCGTCACAATGATCAGAGCTGCCGCCAGACAGAAACTCCCCACCATCACTATTTGAAGGGGCAACTACCGTGCCCGCCGCGGCCGCCCCAGCAGAAGCGGATGCGGCCACGGCCGCGAACGCCCCAGCAGAAGCGGACGCAGACGCCCCAGCGGAAGCGGACGCCGCAGCGGCATCCGCCGCACCACATGTAGCGCTACCCTCCGGACCACCAGAAACAGCGGCGTCACCTTTCTTACTGCCAGTGTTCTTTGTGTTCGCCTTTTCAGGACATGATCTAATGAGATGGCCTTCTGCACCACACGCAAAACACTTCATGGTTTCAGATGTTGCAAGCACCAAGTAGCTAAAGCCGTCAATCCTGAAGTTATAAGACGCGTTCAGTTCAGCAGAGCTGTCTTTTAACACCATGAAACACTGCCTCCTGTGACACACGACATGCTTCAGCAGGGGTGATTTACTACCCAGAGAGACCATTCTGATGGGGGAAACAACTTGGCCAAAACGGGACAACTCTCTGATCAGCTGATCATTTTTAAAGAAAGGAGGAGCGTTTGAGATGGTGATCCTCCTAGAAGGGTTCACCAGTGGTAGAACAGGAGTAAAAGTGTCATTTATGACCACTCCCTGTTCCACCACCTGATCAGCTTTTTCAGTTGAATCCAGAAAGATGACAATTGCGCTGTTCATCCTCGATGCTGATTTTATGCTGTCATGCCCAACCACCTGTCCTACAGCGAGGCCGGCAGGGAACTGTCGGGAGGATTCTCACGCCATGCCGCCGGGTCAAGCGCTCAAACTCCACACCACCGTCAAACACCGGCATGATGCCGGCCGGGAAAAACAGCAGAAGCTACCGTTCCCCGACACACTCACTCCAACACTCACACCCCAGCACACACACACTCAAACCACTATATACTAAACACGCACACCTCAAACACACACGATAGAGAAAAGTTAGAAAAAAACAAAGTTTAGAGTACTCACTCAACGCCACTCAACACCCCTGCTCCCACAAACGCTCACGCATGCGGACGGGAGAGAGAGAGAGAGAGAGAGAGAGAGAGAGAGAGAGATTTTGATTTTTAAAAGATCTTTAATAAACACACTTGTCCATCAGTCAATACAATTTCTATATCATGCTATGTTACACAGAAAATTAATCCCCCAAAAAACGCCCCAAAAAAAGCTGTCCATCATGAACTGAACAGAGGACATTCTCCAGGGACCAGAGGGTCCTGAAACCTTCCACATCCCCATTCCCCATAAAAAACTGAAAGTCCAGCCTGATTCTGGCTTTAAGTAGCCTCACAAATAAAATTTTGACATCAACATCATTCTCAACATTTTCAAGTTTTCTTCTCCGGCTTACATAGATAGCCAACTTTGCCTGCCCTAAAACAAAGTTCAGTAGTTGACACTTCTGCTTAAAACGACGATTGTACATAAAACCACAAATGAAAACCTGCTTAGAGAAAACTTCCTTAAAAATATGAAAAAGTTTTGTGAGAAGTTCAAAGAGGCCACTCAGGTGCTGACATTCAATAAAACAATGAAAAACTGTCTCCCTAGAGGAACAAAAAACACACTGATCACTGACACTGCTGTTAATCACAGAAACAAAAGCATTGACAGCTATAATACCATGTAGGACCCTCCACTGTAAGTCTCCATGCCTCTTAGGGAGAGGGGCTTTGTAAAGAGCCCTCCAGGCAGGCCGATGCCCTTTTCCTAGTTTAAAATAGGCTCTCCAAGGAGTGTCCACACAGGTGTTCAATCGGTCCTTGTTGAGTGCCATCACCACCAGTCTGTAGAGTGCCTTACCACTGGCTCCTCCAAAGTCCACACCAGTGGGAGCACAGAATGCCAGTAAGGAGCAAGGAGCGACGTCAAAGTCCATATAGAGCGTGAGAGAGGGAAAGGGGTCAGTGCTTTCCGGCTGCAGCGTGCCATTGCTAAAGTCCAAGAGTAGGGAGTGCTCAAGTCCATGAAGCTCCTGTTTCCAGTGTGCAAGAAGACCATCGATGAAACGATTCGACCTGACACCAAGATGAGCTGCTAAAGCTGAGGCGTTGTTGAGGCCAGGACCAGCCAGTTCCACCACTTGCTTCAGAGTGAGAACGTTCCTGGAACACAGCCTATCAAGGAAGGTCCTTCCAACTCCCGGCAGGACACCAAGGCGACCACCAAAAACCAGCGGCTCCCTCAACAACCAGTAGAGGGAATCGCATGGCCCTCTTTGTTTTTTAAAAAGAGTCCACACTGAAAAGAGACTGCGGTAAAAACTGGGTAAAGACAGTGCATTAGAGTTCTTAAAATCCATTAAAAACACAGGGAGGTCTAGCCCAAGCCCAAGGACTCTCTGTAAAATAACACAGGCCAAAGGCCTCCATACCAGGTCCTGGGGGCCCGTCAGCAGTCTCTGTATGAAAGTCAGTCTAAAAGCAGCACCTCTACTAGCTAAATGAATCACTCCTTGCCCCCCCTCCTCTTTGGAAAGAAATAACAGGGCTTGAGGAACCCAGTCGAGTCCACCCCCCCCAAAAAAGTCCACCAAAACAGACTGAATTTTGGACAACAAACCAGCAGGGGGGTCCATGCACATGAGGCGGTGCCACAGGGATGAGGAAACAAGATTATTTAAAATGAGCACTCTTCCTCTAAAAGATATTCTTGGCATTAGCCACTTCCATTTGTTTAGTCTCCCGTTAATTTTCTCTATGACCCCATCCCAATTTTTTTGCTCAAACTGCTGATTTCCAATAAAGACACCAAGATACTTAAAAACTCCTTTTTTCCAAATCAACCCACCAGGCAGCGTAAGCTGATTTTCTAGTTTCTCCCCCACCATCAGAGCCTCGCTTTTTCCCCAGTTTATTTTTGCAGAGGAAAGTTGGCCAAAAAGATTGACACTCCTAACCAGAACGTCAATGTCACTCTGCTTATTTAGCAGAATGACTACATCATCTGCATAGGCCGACAGCTTGAACGTGGTGTCACAGCCAGGAAAAGTGACTCCTGATAGGTCCCTTCTCAGGCAGTGAAGCAAAGGCTCTATGGCGAGGGAGTACAGCATCCCTGAGAGAGGGCAGCCCTGCCGAACCCCCCTCTGGACTTTTAAAGGGGCAGACAGGCCCCCATTTATCTTCAGTACACTCTCAATGTCACTGTACAAGACCCGTATCCTGGCTATGAAGCCTGGGCTGAACCCAAAAGCTGTTAAAACTGTCCATAAATATTGGTGTTCAACCCGATCAAACGCCTTTTCCTGGTCAATTGAAATCAAACCAGTTTCTACCGCCAATGAACCAGAGACCTCCAAAATATCCCGAATTAAAGTGACGTTGTCACTAATCAGCCTGCCAGGCACACAGTAAGTCTGGTCTACATGAATGAGCTCGCTCATCACCTTTCTCAGTCTTCGGGCCAGAGCTTTTGAGAGAATCTTATAGTCTGTGCAGAGCAGAGAGACCGGCCTCCAGTTCTTTAGGCTCTGGAGGTCCCCCTTTTTCGGCAACAGTGTGATGATGGCCCTCCTGCAGGTCGTGGGTAGGGTCCCCCTTTCCAAGCTATCTTGGAGAACCTCCAGCAGGTCTGGACGAAGCAGGGGCCAGAATTCCTTAAAAAAGTCCACAGAGAGACCATCTATGCCTGGTGATTTTCCATTCTGGAGGCTCATTAGCGCCGTATGCAGCTCAGACAGAGACAGTGGAGCATCCAAGCCGGCAACAAGGTCCTCTGAGAGCACTGGAAGACCATCAAGGAAAACCTGGCCCAGTGACGTGTCCTCCCTCCACTCTGCTCTAAACAATTCACTGTAAAAGCTAGCAGCTTGTTTCCTGATCTCTGCTGCTGTGGAGATTGTTCTCCCGTCATCGCCCAACAAGGAGTGAATGAGCTTTCTCTGTCCATTTTTCCCCTCCAGTCCAAAAAAGTACTGGGAGGGCGAGTCCATCAGAGCTACATCCATGTAGCGCGAGCGGACCAGAGCACCCTGTGCGGTGACCCCTAGCAAGCTAGCCAAGGCTGACCTTTTTGACTTAAGAGCCTCTAAGTGCTCCTGTTTTCCGGTAGAACTGAGTAACTCCTCTAGCTCTACCACCTCAGTCTCCAGAACTTTCAAGGATTGGGTCAAGCTACGAGTGACATTTTGAGTGTACTGTTGGCAGAATTGTTTTATCTGTGCCTTCCCAAAATCCCACCACATTTGGAGAGAACTAAAAGAAGATTTTTGTTCCCTGTGTGACTTCCATACATCATGAAAAACTCCCTTAAAAAACACATCATTTAAAAGTGTATTATTAAAATGCCAAAAAGCACTCTTACACTTTACATTTTCAATGAAAACCGAACAAATCAGCAGGCAGTGATCAGTGAAACCAACAGGACAGATACAACTATTTTTAAAAACACTCATTTGGTGTTTAAAACCATAGAAACGGTCTAACCTAGCCATAGATAAGAGGTTATCTTTAGCATGGCTCCAGGTGTACTGCCTCTGGTCCCCATGATGTGATCTCCACACATCGGCCATTTCATGTGCCTTCACTAGTTCCCTCAGCCTATTGGCAGAAGCAGGGTGAGGTTCCTGATGGTTCCTGTCCAGTCTGTGGTTTAATGTACAGTTAAAATCACCCCCCAGAAATAAAAAACTATTTGGATTACAGGATCTAACCGTATCTGATAGCATATTAAAGACCCTGATCCTTTCTGCTCTCTGGGTTGGCACATACACGTTTATAAGAACCAAGTTTACGTTTTCAAACTGTACCTTTAGCAAGAGTACATGTCCTTTCACCACCTCTTCTACCTCATAAGAGACAGGCACACAACCCCGAGAGAAAAGTACAGCCACCCCTCCACTATTATTGGATTTGTGGCTAAAAAAAATGCAGCCATCCCACTCTTTTCTCCACCGGCACTCAATGTCTACAGTGCTGTGAGTCTCCTGGACCATCAGCACGTCAAGTGCCTTTAAATTAAAAAGCTTGTATAAAGAGGCCCTTTTTACATCATCCCTGGCCCCGTTTATATTAAGAGTGCCAATTCTAAGGTGGGGCATTAAAAAGGATAAAAATAAGGTACAGTAAAAAAACACACACCTAGCATAAAAGGGAAGAAACAAACTAAGAGTCAACATGACTGTTAGTAATTTGTGATTTCAGTTTGACAACCAGTTTCTTTAAACGAAAAATTTCCTGATCAGTAAAAGTCTCATTCCCATCATTCAGTTTCATCAGCTCAACACAGGACACAGACAGAGACACAGACAGAGACAGTGGAGCATCCAAGCCGGCAACAAGGTCCTCTGAGAGCACTGGAAGACCATCAAGGAAAACCTGGCCCAGTGACGTGTCCTTCCTCCACTCTGCTCTAAACAATTCACTGTAAAAGCTAGCAGCATATTTCCTGATCTCTGCTGCTGTGGAGATTGTTCTCCCGTCATCGTCCAACAAGGAGTGAATGAGTTTTCTCTGTCCATTTTTCCCCTCCAGTCCAAAAAAGTACTGGGAGGGCGAGTCCATCAGAGCTACATCCATGTAGCGTGAGCGGACCAGAGCACCCTGTGCGGTGACCCCTAGCAGGCTAGCCAAGGCTGACCTTTTTGACTTAAGAGCCTCTAAGTGCTCTTGTTTTCCTATAGAACTGAGCAACTCCTCTAGCTCTACCACCTCAGTCTCCAGAACTTTCAAGGATTGGGTCAAGCTACGAGTGACATTTTGAGTGTACTGTTGGCAGAGTTGTTTTATCTGTGCCTTACCAAAATCCCACCACATTTGGAGAGAACTAAAAGAAGATTTTTGTTCCCTGTGTGACTTCCATACATCATGAAAAACTCCTTTAAAAAATACATCATTTAAAAGTGTATTATTAAAATGCCAAAAAGCACTCTTACACTTCACATTTTCAATAAAAACAGAACAAAACAGCAGGCAGTGATCAGTGAAACCAACAGCACACATACAACTATTTTTAAAAACACTCATTTGATGTTTAAAACCATAAAAACGGTCTAACCTAGCCATAGATAAAAGGTTATCTTTAGCATGGCTCCAGGTGTATTGCCTCTGGTCCCCATGATGTGATCTCCACACATCGGCCATTTCATGTGTCTTCACCAGTTCCCTCAGCCTATTGGCAGAAGCAGGGTGAGGCTCCTGATGGTTCCTGTCTAGTCTGTGGTTTAATGTACAGTTAAAATCACCCCCCAGAAATAAAAAAACAGTTTGGATTACAGGATCTAACCGTATCTGATAGCACATTAAAGACCCTGATCCTCTCTGCTCTCTGTGTTGGCACATACACCTTTATAAAAACCAAGTTCACGTTTTCAAACTGTACCTTTAGCAAGAGTACATGTCCTTTCACCACCTCTTCTACCTCATAAGACACAACCCCTAGAGAAAAGTACAGCCACCCCTCCACTATTATTGGATTTGTAGCTAAAAAAAAATGCAGTCATCCCATTCTTTTCTCCACTGGCTCTCAATGTCTACAGCGCTGTGAGTCTCCTGGACCATCAGCACGTCAAGTTTCTTTAAAATAAAAAGCTTGTATAAAGAGGCCCTTTTTACATCATCCCTGGCCCCGTTTATATTAAGAGTGCCAATTCTAAGGTGGGGCATTAAAAAGGATAAAAATAAGGTACAGTAAAAAAACACACACATAGCATAAAAGGGAAGAAACAAACTAAGAGTCAACATGACTGTTAGTAATTTGTGATTTCAGTTTAACAACCAGTTTCTTTAAACGATATATTTCCTGATCAGTGAAAGTCTCATTCCCATCATTCAGTTTCATAAACTTGCGAGCTGATGCCACAAATAACTCCAGATCTGGAAAGTAATTTTCCACTTTCACAGCTCTGCTCCCCTTAGTCACCTGAAGAAATTTCCTAATTTTTGTAAAACAATAGGAGCGTTGCTCCTCCTGCGTCTGCATCAGTTCAGACTCAGCTCCACTTTCCTCAGAAGCGCTCTCATCCAGTAATTCTCAGCTTTAAAAGGATCCTCCTCAACAAAATTACATCCCTACATTTCTTCGTCAAAAGCAACGTTTGTAATGCAGTGTTTACTCTGAGTGTCCACCACAGCCTCAAACCGCTCCTCCCCCGCCTGCAAAGTCTGTTCATTCATGTTCTTTCGTTTAACTGCACTCATTTCGCCCTCCACCTCTTTACTCCGGGTGACAGGCTCGTCACAATGATCGGAGCTGCCGCCAGACAGAAATTCCCCACCATCACTGTTTGGGGGGGCAACTACCGCGCCCGCCGCGGCCACCCCAGCAGAGGCGGCCGCGGCCGCCCCAGCACAAGTGGACGCGGACGCGGACGCCCCCGCAGAAGCAGAAGCAGAAGCAGAAGCGGACGCGGCTGCGGCCGCAGCCGCGACCGCCCCAGCAGAAGTGGGCGCCGCAGCGGCATCCGCCGCACCACCCGCCGCACCACATGTAGCGCTACCCTCCGGACCACCAGAAACAGCGGCGTCGCTTTTCTTACTGCCAGTGTTCTTTGTGTTCACCTTTTCAGGACATGATCTAATGAGATGGCCCTCTGTACCACACGCAAAACACTTCAAGGTTTCGGATGTTGCAAAGACTAAGTAGCTGAAGCCCTCAATCCTGAAGTTAAAAGACACGTTCAGTTCTGCAGAGCTGCCTTTTAACACCATGAAACACTGCCTCCTGTGACACACGACAGGCTTCAGCAGGGGTGATTTACTACCCAGAGAGACCATTCTGATGGGGGAAACAACTTGGCCAAAACGGGACAATTCTCTTATCAGCTGATCGTTTTTAATGAAAGGAGGAGCATTAGAGATGGTGATCCTCCTAGAAGGGTTCACCAGCGGTAGAACAGGAGTAAAAGTGTCATTTATGACAACTCCCTGTTCCACCACCTGATCAGCTTTTTCAGTGTAATCCAGAAAGATGACAATTGCGCTGTTCATTCTTGACGCTGACTTTATACCGTCATGCCCAACCACCTGTCCTACAGCGAGGCCAGCCTCTTCCACAGAACAAGGAACAGTCGGCAGGATTCTCACGCCATGCCGCCGGGTCAAGCGCTCGAACTCCACACCACCGTCAAACACCGGCATGATGCCGGCTGGGAAAAACGGGCAACAGAAGCTACCGTTCCCTGACACACTCACTCCAACACTCACACCCCAGCACACACACACTCAAACCACTAAATACTAAACACACACACCTCAACACACACGATAGAGAAAAGTTAGAAAAAAAAACAAAGTTTAGAGTACTCACTCAATGCCACTCCACACCCCTGCTCCCACAAACGCTCACGCATGTGCACGAGAGAGAGAGAGAGAGAGAGAGAGAGAGAGAGAGACTTTTTTTGACTTTTAAAAAAGCTTTTATTGCACACTTCAAAAAAATGTAAGCACACCAACATCATTCCTCCAAGTGTGTCACATTGGAAAAAGTGCAAACTGAAATGTTCCCCCCCACACACAACACAGAGCAGTCCCTGCAGTCCACCTATTCAAAGATCCAGTTCTGTGACAGTCAATTACAATCAATTAAATGTCATACCAGTCTGTTCAAACAATATCCCAAAACTGTGTAAAACAGGCAGAGGAACGACTGCCATTCATTCCTCCTGTCGGGCGCGCTTGACCGGCGTTCCCCCTGCTTCTTTACGCAGGGCTGTCAGGTGTTTCTTGAGGTGATAACGCTTCCTTTCATCCAGGAGGTCAAGACCAACCTGCCTTCTTAGCACATCCACAGACTTAATGAATTTATCAGTGTCACTGAAGTAGTCGGCGACCCTAATGGCTTTGTTATAGGTTTCATCCAGAAATGCATTTATTTCTTCCAGTGAATACAAACTCGTGGTTGTACTGCATTTTGCCTCAATAGACTCAGCATTAGACACAGTGTCGTTCTCAGATTCCATTTCCTCGTCAGCACCACTCAGCTGACTGCTTGGTTCTCCTGGGCCAGTGGATTCATCATGGGCCACATTTTCCTGGACGCCACCCTCAGCAGCTGACTGTCGCCGTTCCATCCCCCGCTGTGTAACGGTAGCAGCCTCCGGAAGCACAGCCGCTGATGTCACACAGCGAGATTCTGATGCACCATCAGGTCGGTGCTCCGTCTCCTCCTCCGAAGCGGCAGCAGCTGGCGGAGGCACAGCCGCTGACGTCATACAGCGAGATGATTGTGACGCACCGTCAGGTCGGTGCTCCGTCCCCTCCTCCAAAGCGGTAGCAGCTGCCGGCGGCACAGCTGTTGACGTCACACAGCAAGATGATTGTGACGCACCATCAGTGACCTTTTTGGCGACATCGCCATCCACACTCCCGACCGCAAGCTGGGCCGCGGGCGGCACAGCCGGGCCGTCCACAAACACAGTGGCAGGCTCCGGAGCTGGGGCAGTGTGAGCGGAGGCCGCGCCGCCGTCTGCAGCTGCGGCGTGAGTGGAGGGCTCGCCGCCTGCACCATCCACGGCCCCATCAGGGCTCTCCGCCCGCTGCCTGTGCGGACAAGCGAACTGTTTATGGCCCATGTCTCCACATTCAAAACATTTCATCTGTCCCGAGCTCGCATATACCATGTAAGATCTGTCCCCGTGCTTGACCCTGAAGGAGACTTCCAGAGTGTGAGTGGGCGAGTCGAGAAACATGAACACCTTTCGCCTGATGTTTGAACTTGGCGGCCTTGCATCCCAAAGGCAGAGTCGTAAACGGGCCCGCAAACTTCCCAAATCTGTGGAGCTCGCTCGCCAGCTGCTCGTCAGTGATGAAAGGTGGAACACCTGAGACGGTGATTCTCGTTGATGGGACAGATAAGGGGGACACCTGTACATACGTTTCCCCGATAACCACACCGCTGACAATCAGGGTGTGAACATCATCTTCAGCCACCAGAAACACAACCACAGCTCTATTCATTCGGGAAGCAAAGCAGACCGCGTCAGGGCCCACCTGCTCGGCCACAGCCTCCAGGACCTCCTCCACAGTAACTTCACTTTCCGGGGGAACGATCCTCACCCCCTGGTGGCCCCAGGCAGCTTTCCCAAGGCCGAGAGAGAGAGAGACTTTTGACTTTTAAAAAAAAGCCTTTATTGCATAATTCAAGAAAAATGTAAGCGCACCAACATCATGGGCCACATTTTCCTGGACGCCACCCACAGCAGCTGACTGTCGCCGTTCCATCCCCCGCTGTGAAACGGTAGCAGCCTCCGGAAGCACAGCCGCTGATGTCACACAGCGATATTCTGACACACCATCAGGTTGGTGCTCCGTCTCCTGCTCCGAAACGGTAGCAGCTTCCGGAGGCACAGCCGCTGATGTCACACAGCGAGATGATTGTGACGCACCATCAGTGACATTTTTGGCGCCATCACCAGCAACGCTCCCGGCCGTAAGGTGGGCCGCGGGCGCCACAGCCGGGCCGTCCACAGACACAGCGGCAGGCTCCGGAGCAGGGCCAGCGGAAGGCCCCGCAACGTCGTCCGCAGCAGCGGCGGGAGCGGAGGTTGCGCCGCCGTCCGCAGCTGCGGCGTGAGCGGAGGGCTCGCTGCTGGCACCATCCGCGGCTCCATCAGGGCCCTCCACCCGCTGCCTGTGTGGACAAGAGAGAGAGAGAGAGAGAGAGAGAGAGAGAGAGAGAGAGAGAGAGAGAGAGAGAGAGCGTGCAGGCAACAATATAAATATAACACAAAAATACAATAAGGGCAAATAATAAACTGAAGGATAAATACAGAACAAGACTGTGATAACATAAACAGGGGAATGAGTAGAGCTAAGAAATAATACAAACCAACCAAGGATAAAATGACAGAAACCTAGGAACACAAAAATACAACAAATATACAAATATGGAAAAAGACCGTGAGATTGAGCATGGCGGAAACCCCTGTGCTCAGATCATGACAGAGCCCCCCTTTCACGTGGTGGATACCAGACACCCAGGGTAACATCAAAACAGTAAAAAAGCCCCCCTCCTCCCCCCAAAAAAGGAGTAGAACAATAAACCAGCCCAGGCGGGCAGTGGGGGGAACAAGCTAGGAGGGAACAAAAATGAAACAAAGGAACCCGCTCAGGACCCACGCCAGGCAAAAACCAAACCACCTTAACTCCCTGGACTGGAACGCTGGACAGCTGAGGCGGGCGGCAAGAGTCCCAGGCCCGCCGGATGGCGAGATGGAGGGAGTCAGGCAGCCTCCCGGAGAACTCGGACCACCTCCCCCAGTGACGTGGTCTGTTGGGTGGTCTTCCAGAGTTCTTTAGCCACCCGAACAGAAGGGGTGGTCCAGGGGGTGGCCACCCAATTGGAAGAATCAGTGGTGTGGAAGACGGAAGGGAATGGGGACCCCAACGACATCCCCGGGCTGAAAAGAGGGGACCCCAACGACACCAGGCAGAGGAGGGGGGACCACGACGACGTCTGGCAGAGGAGAGGGGACCACGATGAAATCAGGCAGAGGAGAAAGGACCACAACAACATCAGGCAGAGGAGAGGCGACCACAACGATGTGAGGCAGAGGAGGGGGGACCACAACGACATCAGGCAGAAGAGGGGGGACCACGACGATGTCTGGCAGAGGAGAGGGGACCATGACGAAGTTGGTGAGGACTGAGGGACCACGGCAACTCTGGACTGGCCTGTAGCACTGGCGGTGGCCCCGGGCTGGGGCATAGCAGCACCTGCAGTGGCCCCAGATGGGAGTGTAGCTGCACCCGCAGTGGCTCCAGACGGGAGCGTAGCTGCACCCATGGAGGCTCCGGACGGGACTGTATCTGCACCCGCGGTGGTTCCGGACTGGGAGAAAGTTGCACCCATGGTGGTCCCCGACTGGGACAGAGCTGCACCCATGCTGGACCCCGGGCTGGAGAGTGAAACCCATGGTGGACCCAAGCTGTGGTGTAGAACCCACGTAGGTCTGAGGGGGTGACGCAGCATCCATGGAGACCTGGACTGGGATGGAGCACCCGTGAAGACCTCAGCTGAAGGGGGTGCAGCACCCACGGAGGCCCCGGGCAAGGACAGAGCACCTGCGATAACCTCAGCTGGAGGAGCTGGACCCACGGTGATCTCGGGTGGCGAAGGTGGACCCACGGAGACATCTGGTGAAGTTGGACGATCCTCGGTGACCCTGGCAAAATGTTCATACTGGAGAGGCGGAGAAACAGGGTCAGGGTCACCGGCGGCAGTGGAGCCTGCCGAGGCGAGCTCAGGTGCAGCCAATGGCTGCACTTGGCTCTCCCTACCAAGTGCCAGGCAAGATCTCTCCAAAACAGAGACAGTGAAAACAAAGAAGAGCACTTGCCTGAGCTCAAGCTCCACCACCATCCAGGACTTCGTCAATCCAGTCAGCTACGTGCCCAGTCCTCTGGAGGTCCAGCTTCAACTCCGCTGTGGCGGCCCCAGCAGCAGGCATGGCGGAAGATGCCATCCCGAGACCTCCCAGCAAAGTGTCCCATGCAGGTGGCTCGCACGGCATGGCGACAGGAGGTCGGCTCCCTGATGGCGCTGGATCCTGCACTGCTGAAGCCAGGGGATGCTCAATCATCGGCACAGGCTCCAGCTCACTGGTAGCGCTCTCCCTCCGTCCGGACCGTGGCTGCGGGGCTGGAGCCAATTCCTCCAAGGCCGCAGGCAACTCCAACATCTGGCGGCTCAATCCTGGAGCCAGCATACACTCAGAGGCAAAGGAGGAGACACGGAGAGAGCAGATGAAAAGTTTATAGCTGCAGCAGGCGGTGAGAGCTCAGAGGACTGCACAGGCTGAGCCTCACCACCAGGAATAAGGCAAGACAATTCATGTTTTGGGGAATGAGAATGAAAAAAATACTTGCCTGAGCTCCCAGGGCACGATGCTTTCTGCTACAGCTGGTCTTGAATCTGCCTTCTCCATGACTGCAGTTGTTATGGGCCCCTCTGAGGAACGTTGAGGAGCCGCCCCTGCAGACGCGGCGAGGGGTGGTGCTAGAGGTGAGACGACTTTCCCCTCAGCAGCCGAAGGAGGCGTCGAGGAGACGGGGGTCGCAGCAGCAAGGGAGGAGAAGGAGGCTGACAGGACAGCCGGCGAAGACAAACTGAATGAGGGAGCTGCTGCGGGGATTGTCTTATTTGGCGTGAGAAAAACTGCTGCCTCAGAGGCGGAGGTGTTCCTCCGGCCGTCCAAAGCTGGATGGCGATGTCTAGGAGCCTGTGGAGTGGAAACAGGAATGTGTGAACAGGGGGAGGAGAAGGACGTCTGCCGCGGTGAGTGTTTCCTCGTTGGCTTCGGTCCCGCTGAGAACAAACCCATATTCAGCCTGGGAAAGGACAGCTGGAGAGCGGAGATGGTGGATAACAGCTCCGAGAACTGGGGATACTTCCTCAATCTGGGGTATGCCTCAATGATCCCGACCGCTGCCTCAACATTCTCCAAGACTTTCTTTGGCCCGCGGGAGGCGAGAGTTTCAGCCACGAAGCTCTGGATAAACTCAGCAGCCCATTCCTCCTCCAGGCTCGGAGTCCCGTCCACCGATTTTCCTTTGTTGGCTGAAGGCTGAAGGGCTGGGGACATGATGATAGCTCCGGACAAAACAGGTGAGTAAAACAAAAAGCAAACTAGCAGCAGCTGGGTCTCAATTGGTCAGAGCCAACTGTCATAAACTGGCCCAAACAGGGCAGGAAGGCAGGGACCCAGGTGCTGAAATGCACTTTGTGGTTTTTATTCAAGGAAACACAAAGTCCAAAAGTGCACAAAAATAACTTACAAACGATGAGAACCTGTAGATGGCAAGGAGAAAACACAGAAAAAAACACCAGAAAAGGCAGAGGGTTCTGGTGAAGACGAGTGGATTCTTGGTGAAGCTCTGACAATTAATGAATGCATAAACCAGTCTTAAATAAGGCAGGGAATTAAAACAATGAATGACAGCCGGTGTGAATCACATGAGCGGGCAGGAGGTGACAGAGAAACAAACTGTGATTAGCTGTGAGTAATGAGAGGGGAGGAGACGGGACTGACAGCTTGAAAGGAGAGCCGCCCACTACCAGAGAAAAACCCAGTTGTGCCCCTGACAGCTACAGCCCCAGAGAGAGAGAGAGAGAGAGAGAGAGAGAGAGAGAGAGAGAGAGAGAGATTTTGATTTTTCAACACACCTTTATTGTCACAAATTCAACAGAAAAACACAACAACTAAAACAACTAAAAGAAGCAATGGAAAAGAAAAATGTCTCACTGACAAGAAATCAAAGACACAAGTAACCAAACAAGGAAAACTAAAACAAAAAACTTGCTTCTTACATCAGGATTATACCATAGATAAATTTCCCCTCCTTAACACAACACAGGATGCGCTTAAAGCACCACATAGCCTCAAAGGCTTCAACATTCTGCATCAGATGATAGTAATTGTAATCAATCACTATTCGAGCCTTAATCATGCCAACCAGCATGTCTTTTACATTACAATCCAGCAGTTGTTCAATTTTTCTCTTCCTACTAACATAAATAGCCATTTTAGCCTGACCCAGGATGAAATTTAAGAGTTCACTCTTTTTCTTAGTCCTCTGTCTATATGGAAAGCCCAAGATAAAAATCTGCTGGGAAAAGACTTCTCCAAACAGATAAAACAGCTTCCCCCAAAAAACAAACAACAATTGCAGTCTGTTACAGTCCAGAAAACAATGGAACACAGTTTCTTTCTGAGGACAAAATGGACAAACCTCAACAACATTTGGGTTTAAAAGAGAGATAAAAGCATTTACAGCCACAGCACCATGTAAAACTCGCCATTGTAGGTCTCCAACCTTCTTAGTTAATGGTGGTTTATAGAGTGCTCTCCAGGCAGGCCTCACCTCAGGACCCAGACCCAAGTGTTTCCTCCATGGTGTATCAGCTCGACCTTTTAACTTATTCACATTTAGAATTTTCACCAAAAGTCCATACATTTTTTTACCAGGAGAGTCACAAATGTTAATGTGCTCAGAGTTTAAAAACACACCAGTGCCATCTTTAAAATCAGGAGATAAAATACTAAAAGGAAAAGGTTCATCAGCAGTTTGTACAGAGTTTTCGCAGTGTAAAACAATAGCAGAGTGTTCTTCTGCAGACAGGCAGTCTCTCCAATCTTTCAACAAGTTCATTATAACTCTGACTGAAGAGACGCCAAGAGCCGAGCACAGGCCAACAGCATTGTCCAAGTTAGGACCACATAAATTCACCAAATGTCCCAGTGTTGTAACCTTTGCAAAAATGAACTTTTTTAAAACAGAAGGTCCTAAAACATTGCCCACATCAAAACGGGTCCCGAACACAAGTGGTTCCTTTAAAAGCCAGAAAGGCGACAAGGAAGCCTGGGGAGAGTTCTTTTTAAAAAGTCCCCAGATTTTAAAAGCACTTTGGTAAAACTGGGGAAGTTCTGGGAGTTTTTGGCCCCTTAAATCCATTAAAAGCAGCGACTCCTCTAGTCCAAGCCCCCCACAGCGAGCCAGGACAGCCCTGGCAATAGGTCTCCACACAAGGTCAAGGGGGCCACTCAGCAGTCGCTGAATGAACTGCAGGCGAAAGACAGCCCCCCTGCTGGCCAGATGGATGAGCCCTTGACCACCTTCTTCCCTCGGTAAAAACAGGATACTCTGTGGAACCCAGTGAAGACGGTCCCAGAAAAAGTCCACGACTATAGATTGCACTCTGGCCAGCAAATTGGGTGGAGGGTCCAGACAAGACAGTCGATGCCACAGCATTGAAGCAATCAAGTTGTTGATAATTAAAACACGACCTCTGAAGGACAAGTTTGGCAGAATCCATTTCCATTTTTTTAGTCTTCCTTCAGTTTTTTCTAAAAAACACTCCCAATTTTTCTCAGTAAAAGTCTGATTTCCTAAAAACAGACCAAGACATTTAAAACCACCTTGTGTCCACGAGAGGCCACCAGGTAGGGCAATTTTTTGTGGTCTCCCCCCCACCACAACAGCTTCACTCTTACCCCAATTCACTCTCGCTGAGGAGCACTCACCAAAAAGATTAACAGTTCTTAAAAGGTAGTCTACATCATTTTGATTTCTTGTAAAAACAACAACGTCATCAGCATAGGCAGACACTTTAAAAACAGAGTCAGAGTTGGGGACTTTAAAACCAGTGAGGCCTTGCCTTAGTTTACAAAGGAGGGGCTCAATGGCAAGAGAGTACAGCATACCTGAGGGGGGGCAGCCCTGTCGGACACCCCTCTCAACTTTGAAAGGAGCACTCAAACCACCATTAATCTTAAGAATACTCTCAATGTCTCTATACAAAGCCTGGATCATGGCGATGAACCCTGAGCTGAAACCAAAGGCCTCTAATGTCTGCCAAAGGTATGGATGTTCAACTCGGTCAAACGCCTTTTCTTGGTCTATTGAAATAAGACCAAGTTCTTTGACCAATGAGCTGGAGAGGTCCAAAACATCACGAATTAAAAAAATGTTGTCTGTAACCAACCTACCAGGTACACAGTAGGTCTGGTCTACATGGATGACCTGCTCCATCGCCTTCCTCAGTCTGGTAGCCAACACTTTGGAGAGAATTTTGTAGTCAGTACAGAGGAGGGCCACCGGACGCTAGTTCTTAATGTCTTTCAAGTCGCCTTTTTTTGGAAGGAGGGTGAGGACTGCTCTCCTACAATTTAGGGGCAGGTGACCCTTCCGCAGACTGTCAGACAGTACTTCCAGCAAGTCCTCACAGATCTCAGACCAGAACGCCTTGTAGAACTCCGCTGGTAGGCCATCTATCCCTGGGGCTTTTCCACACTGAAGAGACTGGACAGCCACTGCCAGTTCTTGCAGAGTGATCCCGCTCTCCAGCTCCGCATTCACGCTAGCCATCACCTTTGGCAAGTCCGTCAAAAAATGACTCAGTGCATGTGGATTCTCAACAAATTCTTTCTTAAAGAGATCCTTGTAGAAAGCAACTGCAAAGCGACGGATCTCCGCAGACTCATGGATCGGCTGCCCGTCCTCGGAGCTGAGAGAGTGGATCATCCTCCTCTGACCATTCTTCCTCTCCAGACCAAAGAAAAAATGAGATGGAGCGTCCATTAGTGCGATGTTCTGGAACCTACTGCGTACCACAGCGCCCCTGGCAGCCACACCCAGTAGGTCAGTTAAAACAGACTTTTTGCCATTGAGGGCCTCAAAATGTCCTCTTTCTCCTGTGGAGCCTGCCAAAGACTGCAGCTCCACTACTTCTCTCTCCAGGTCCCTGACAGACCTGGCCAAGTCTCCAGAGACATTGCGAGTATACTGTAGGCACAGATTCTTTATTTGGCTCTTCCCTACATCCCACCACTGCTGCAAAGAACTACAATTTGATTTTGTTAATATAAAATTACTCCAAAAAAACATAAAAGCAGTTTTAAAACTGTTATCCGATAAAAGTGACGTGTTAAAATGCCAGTATGCACTACTGCACTTTATATTCTTGATAAAAACACAACACTGAACCAGGGAATGATCTGTGAACCCAACAGGGACTATAAAAGCACTTTTAAAAATGCTAAAATGGTGCTTAAAACTGTAAACCCTATCCAGTCTAGCTAAGGACAAAATATTGTCCTTTCTATGGCTCCACGTGTATTGTCTAGCCTTGCCATGAAAATTTCTCCACACATCACACAGATCATGAGCTTCTATGAAACCTTTTAAAACTCTTTGGGATGCAGCATGTGGCTCTGGGTGATTCCTATCCATAAAAGGATTTTCTGTACAATTAAAATCACCTCCCACAAATAAAAAGTCATCATTACTGCAATTTTTGATCGTGTCATCTAAAATATTTAAAAAGGCCAATCTTTCTGTGCCTACGGTTGGAGCATACACATTTATAAAAACAACTTTCACATTCTCAAAAACAGCTCGAACTTTTAAAATGTGGCCTGCAATTATCTCATCAATGTCATAAGAAAGTGGAATAAAATCTCGAGAAAATAAAATACCCACGCCACCACATTTGCTGCTTCTATGACTAAGAATAATTTCACCCCGAAATTCCCTCCTCCAGTCAGCAGCATTGTCCTCAGAACTATGAGTCTCCTGAACAAACAGAACATTAATTTTCTTGCATTCTGCAAGAGTAAAAACACTCGCTCGCTTGGACATTTCTCTTGCTCCATTGATGTTGAGTGTGCCAAAATTAAAACTACACATGTGTATAAGAGGGCAAAGCCAATACAAAAACAGAAAAGAAAGAATGAGCGATAAAAGACTAATCATCCTGGGCAATTTGGTTCTTAACTTTTAGTACAAGCTTTTTTAGTCTGTAGATCTCCTGATCAGTGAAACTTTCCTGCTCAAGCTCTCCCCTATTTTTCATGTAGGCCCGAGCAGAGTCAACAAAGCGTTTTAGATCAGGGAAGAAGCTTTCAACTTTAACCATTCTGACCCCCTTAGTGTCCTGCAAAAACTTCTGTATTTTTGTGAAGGGGTAACCGCCTCCACTGGCCACATCATCACTGCTTTCACCATCACTCTCTATCTCAGACCCAGCATAAGAATCTGGCTGAGATAGAGAAACCTCAGAACTGTCTTTGACAACCCTTTTTACTTTGACCCTCTGCTGTTTGGTTTCCAAATTCTTCCGCTTGATGGAGATTTTACATAACCCTTCATCTATTTCAATGTCATCCTCATCCTCCAACACTGACTCAGCCACCCTGGTAGCTGTCTCTTCCTGCTTCTCGCTCACCCTGTGCTGTGCTTTTATATTTATCTTTCTGGTCCCACCATCTACCTGGGCCTCATTTGGCTCCTCTGTCTGACCCTCAGCGTCATCCCTCTCGGTAATCTCACCCTTGTCTGCAATGTTGGTCTGTGCAGCAGCCCCGCGATGTGCTTTAACTGTTGTTGCTGTTTCAGTTATGATCGACAGGCTGGCTGTGGAGGGCGGCAAAGCCGCCCCGCCGCCAGACAGTCTCGCGGCTTCGGCCGAAGCGCCGCCGCCAGACGGCCCCGCGGCTTTGGCTGAAACGCCCGACGGCGCGGCAGCGCCGTCAGCCTCGCAGGGCGGCAAAGCCGCTCCGTCACCAGACGGCCCCGAGGCCGCACTAGCGGCCTCCCCCGAGTGATCACCCCCCACTCCCTGAGGGCATGATCGAATCAAATGTCCCTCCATTCCGCAGCCGAAACCATTCATATTATCGGAGGTGACGTGGATGGTATAATCAAAGCCGTCAATCCGATATTTAAACACGAGGTTGAGGCTTTCCTCGCTATTCTTTAAAATCATGAGCACCTGTCGCCTAAAAGACATGACATGTTTTAAACGCGGGGACTTACAACCGAGAGGGATGTGCTTAATCGGGGACAAAAGCTGCCCGTGTCTCGACAGCTCCTTCTCCAACAGCTCGTTCTTTAAAAATGGTGGGACATTTGAGATGGTAATTCTCTTCGCGGGATTCACCAGAGACAGAACAGGAACCAGCGTGTCTTTAATCACAACCCCGCTCTCCACTACCCGGTTAACTTTTTCCACACTATCGAGGAAAATCACCACGGCACTATTCATTCTCGAAGCCGATCTAACGCTTTCATAACCAACCAGCTCCCCCACAGCCAGACTACACTCCTCCACTGAGCAGCTGACAGCCGGTGTCAGTTTGACAGCATGCCGGCGTGTCAGCGTCTCGAATCCGGAGCCTCGCTCCAAAACCATGCTGACCAGCAGAGCTGGCAGCAGAAACCCCCCTCCCAAAACGCCTACCCCACCCCAGCTACAGAAAACAACAAAACTTAAGATTATTTAACAAAAAAAACACCTTAAACACGAAAAGATAGAGAAAAAGTTGAAAATAATTCACTCACGCTGTCACACGCTCTCAGCTCGCACTCACGACCACACCCACTCAGAGAGAGAGAGAGAGAGAGAGAGAGAGAGATTTTTTTGATTTTTCAACACACCTTTATTGTCACAAATTCAACAGAAAAACACAACAACTAAAACAACTAAAAGAAGCAATGGAAAAAGAAAATGTCTCACTGACAAGAAATCAAAGACACAAGTAACCAAACCAGGAAAACTAAAACAAAAAACTTGCTTCTTACATCAGGATTATACCATAGGTAATTTTCCCCTCTTTAACACAACACAGGATGTGCTTAAAGCACCACATAGCCTCAAAGGTTTCAACATTCTGCATCAGATGATAGTAATTGTAATCAATCATTATTCGAGCCTTAATCATGCCAACCAGCATGTCTTTTACATTACAATCCAGTATTTGTTCAATTTTTCTTTTCCTACTAACATAGATAGCCATTTTAGCCTGACCCAGGATGAAATTTAAAAGTTCACTCTTTTTCTTAGTTCTCTGCCTATATGGAAAACCCAAGATAAAAATCTGCAGGGAAAAGACTTCTCCAAACAGATAAAACAGCTTAACCCCCAAAAAACAAACAACAATTGCAGTCTGTTACAGTCCAGAAAACAATGGAACACAGTTTCTTTCTGAGGACAAAATGGACAAACCTCAACAACATTTGAGTTTAAAAGAGAGATAAAAGCATTTACAGCCACAGCACCATGTAAAACTCGCCATTGTAGGTCTCCAACCTTCTTAGTTAATGGTGGTTTATAGAGTGCTCTCCAGGCAGGCCTCACCTCTGGACCCAGACCCAAGTGTTTCCTCCATGGTGTATCAGCTCGACGTTTTAACTTATTCACATTTTGAATTTTCACCAAAAGCCCATACATTTTTTTACCAGGAGAGTCACAAATGTTAATGTGTTCAGAGTTTAAAAACACACCAGTGCCATCTTTAAAATCAGGAGATAAGACACGAAAAGGAAAAGGTTCATCAGCAGTTTGCACAGAGTTTTCGCAGTGTAAAACAATAGCAGAGTGTTCTTCTGCGGACAGGCAGTCTCTCCAATCTTTCAACAAGTTCATTATAACTCTGACTGAAGAAACGCCAAGAGCCGAGCACAGGGCAACAGCATTGTCCAAGTTAGGACCACATAAATTCACCAAATGTCCCAGCGTTGTAACCTTTGCAGAAATGAACTTTTTTAAAACAGAAGGTCCTAAAACATTGCCCACATCAAAACGGGTCCCGAACACAAGTGGTTCCTTTAAAAGCCAGAAAGGCGACAAGGAAGCCTGGGGAGAGTTCTTTTTAAAAAGTCCCCAGATTTTAAAAGCACTTTGGTAAAACTGGGGAAGTTCTGGGAGTTTTTGGCCCCTTAAATCCATTAAAAGCAGCGACTCCTCTAGTCCAAGCCCTCCACAGCGAGCCAGGACAGCCCTGGCAATAGGTCTCCACACAAGGTCAAGGGGGCCACTCAGCAGTCGCTGAATGAACTGCAGGCGAAAGACAGCCCCCCTGCTGGCCAGATGGATGAGCCCTTGACCACCTTCTTCCCTCGGTAAAAACAGGATACTCTGTGGAACCCAGTGAAGACGGTCCCAGAAAAAGTCCACGACTATAGATTGCACTCTGGCCAGCAAATTGGGTGGAGGGTCCAGACAAGACAGTCGATGCCACAGCATTGAAGCAATCAAGTTGTTGATAATTAAAACACGACCTCTGAAGGACAAGTTTGGCAGAATCCATTTCCATTTTTTTAGTCTTCCTTCAGTTTTTTCTAAAAAACACTCCCAATTTTTCTCAGTAAAAGTCTGATTTCCTAAAAACAGACCAAGACATTTAAAACCACCTTGTGTCCACGAAAGGCCACCAGGTAGGGCAATTTTTTGTGGTCTCCTCCCCACCACAACAGCTTCACTCTTACCCCAATTCACTCTCGCTGAGGAGCACTCACCAAAAAGATTAACAGTTCTTAAAAGGTAGTCTACATCATTTTGATTTCTTGTAAAAACAACAACATCATCAGCATAGGCAGACACTTTAAAAACAGAGTCAGAGTTGGGGATTTTAAAACCAGTGAGGCCTTGCCTTAGTTTACAAAGGAGGGGCTCGATGGCAAGAGAGTACAGCATACCTGAGAGGGGGCAGCCCTGTCGGACACCCCTCTCAACTTTGAAAGGAGCACTCAAACCACCATTAATCTTAAGAATACTCTCAATGTCTCTATACAAAGCCTGGATCTTGGCGATGAACCCTGAGCTGAAACCAAAGGCCTCTAATGTCTGCCAAAGGTATGGATGTTCAACTCGGTCAAACGCCTTTTCTTGGTCTATTGAAATAAGACCAAGTTCTTTGACCAATGAGCTGGAGAGGTCCAAAACATCACGAATTAAAAAAATGTTGTCTGTAACCAACCTACCAGGTACACAGTAGGTCTGGTCTACATGGATGACCTGCTCCATCGCCTTCCTCAGTCTGGTAGCCAACACTTTGGAGAGAATTTTGTAGTCAGTACAGAGGAGGGCCACTGGACGCCAGTTCTTAATGTCTTTCAAGTCGCCTTTTTTTGGAAGGAGGGTGAGGACTGCTCTCCTACAACTTAGGGGCAGGTGACCCTTCCGCAGACTGTCAGACAGTACTTCCAGCAAGTCCTCACAGATCTCAGACCAGAACGCCTTGTAGAACTCCGCTGGTAGGCCATCTATCCCTGGGGCTTTTCCACACTGAAGAGACTGGACAGCCACTGCCAGTTCTTGCAGAGTGATCCCGCTCTCCAGCTCCGCATTCACGCTAGCCATCACCTTTGGCAAGTCCGTCAAAAAATGACTCAGTGCATGTGGATTCTCAACAAATTCTTTCTTAAAGAGATCCTTGTAGAAAGCAACTGCAAAGCGACGGATCTCCGCAGACTCATGGATCGGCCGCCCGTCCTCGGAGCTAAGAGAGTGGATCATCCTCCTCTGACCATTCTTCCTCTCCAGACCAAAGAAAAAATGAGATGGAGCGTCCATTAGTGCGATGTTCTGGAACCTACTGCGTACCACAGCGCCCCTGGCAGCCACACCCAGTAGGTCAGTTAAAACAGACTTTTTGCCATTGAGGGCCTCAAAATGTCCTCTTTCTCCTGTGGAGCCTGCCAAAGACTGCAGTTCCACTACTTCTCTCTCCAGGTCCCTGACAGATCTGGCCAAGTCTCCAGAGACATTGCGAGTATACTGTAGGCACAGATTCTTTTATTTGGCTCTTCCCTACATCCCACCACTGCTGCAAAGAACTAAAATTTGATTTTGTTAATATAAAATTACTCCAAAAAAACATAAAAGCAGTTTTAAAACTGTTATCCGATAAAAGTGACGTGTTAAAATGCCAGTATGCACTACTGCACTTTATATTCTTGATAAAAACACAACACTGAACCAGGGAATGATCTGTGAAGCCAACAGGGACTATAAAAGCACTTTTAAAAATGCTAAAATGGTGCTTAAAACTGTAAACCCTATCCAGTCTAGCTAAGGACAAAATATTGTCCTTTCTATGGCTCCATGTGTATTGTCTAGCCTTGCCATGAAAATTTCTCCACACATCACACAGATCATGAGCTTCTATGAGACCTTTTAAAACTCTTTTGGATGCAGCATGTGGCTCTGGGTGATTCCTATCCATAAGAGGATTTTCTGTACAATTAAAATCACCCCCCACAAATAAAAAGTCATCATTACTGCAATTTTTGATCGTGTCATCTAAAATATTTAAAAAGGCCAATCTTTCTGTGCCTACGGTTGGAGCATACACATTTATAAAAACAACTTTCACATTCTCAAAAACAGCTCAAACTTTTAAAATGTGGCCTGCAATTATCTCATCAATGTCATAAGAAAGTGGAATAAAATCTCGAGAAAATAAAATACCCACTCCACCACTGTTGCTGCTTTTATGACTAAGAATAATTTCACCCCGAAATTCCCTCCTCCAGTCAGCAGCATTGTCCTCAGAACTATGAGTCTCCTGAACAAACAGAACATTAATTTTCTTGCATTCTGCAAGAGTAAAAACACTCGCTCGCTTGGACATTTCTCTTGCCCCATTGATGTTGAGTGTGCCAAAATTAAAACTGCACATGCATATAAAAGGGTAAAACCAATACAAAAACAGAAAAGAAAGAATGAGCGATAAAAGACTAATCATCCTGGGCAATTTGGTTCTTAACTTTTAGCACAAGCTTTTTTAGTCTGTAGATCTCCTGATCAGTGAAACTTTCCTGCTCAAGCTCTCCCCTATTTTTCATGTAGGCCCGAGCAGAATCAACAAAACGTTTTAGATCGGGGAAGAAATTTTCAACTTTAACCAGTCTGGATCCCTTAGTGTCCTGCAAAAACTTCTGTATTTTTGTGAAGGGGTAACTGCCTCCACTGGCCACATCATCACTGCTTTCACCATCACTCTCTATCTCAGACCCAGCATAAAAATCTGGCTGAGATAGAGAAACCTCAGAACTGTCTTTGACAACCCTTTTTACTTTGCTCCTCTGCTGTTTGGTTTCCAAATTCTTCCGCTTGATTGAGATTTTACATAACTCTTCATCTAATTCGATGTCATCCTCGTCCTCCAACACTGACTCAGCCACCCTGGTAGCTGTTTCTTCCTGTCTTTCGCTCACCCTGTGCTGTGCTTTTATATTCATTTTTATAGTCCCACCATCTACCTGGGCCTCATTTAGCTCATCTGTCTGATCCTCAGCGTGATCCCTCTCGGTAATCTCACCCTTGTCTGCAATGTTGGTCTGTGCAGCAGCCCTGCGATGTGCTTTAACTTTCGCTGCTGTTTCATTTCTGATCGACAGGCCGGCTGCGGAGGGCGGCAAAGCCGCCCCACCGCCAGACGGCCCCGCGGCCTTGGCTGAAGCGCCCGACGGCGCGATAGCGCCGTCAGCCTCGGAGAGCGGCAAAGCCGCTCCGCCGCCAGACGGCCCCGAGGCCACACTAGCGGCCTCCCCCGAGTGATCACCCCCCACTCCCTGAGGGCATGATCGAATCAAGTGTCCCTCCATTCCGCAGCCGAAACACTTCATATTATCGGAGGTGACGTGGATGGTGTAATCAAAGCCGTCAATCCGGTATTTAAATACGAGGTTGAGGCTTTCCTCGCTATTCTTTAAAATCATGAGCACCTGCCGCCTAAAAGACGTGACATGCTTTAAACGCGGGGACTTACAACCGAGAGGGATGTGCTTAATCGGGGACAAAAGCTGCCCGTGTCTCGACAGCTCCTTCTCCAACAGCTCATTCTTTAAAAATGGTGGGACATTTGAGATGGTATTTCTCTTCGCGGGATTCACCAGAGACAGAACAGGAACCAGTTTGTCTTTAATCACAACCCCGCTCTCCACTACCCGGTTAACTTTTTCCACACTATCGAGGAAAATCACCACGGCACTATTCATTCTTGAAGCTGATCTAACGCTTTCATAACCGACCAGCTCCCCCACAGCCAGACTACACTCCTCCACTGAGCAGCTGACAGCCGGTGTCAGTTTGACAGCATGCCGGCGTGTCAGCTGCTCAAACCCGGAGCCTCGCTCCAAAACCATGCTGACCAGCAGAGCTGGCAGCAGAAACCCCCCTCCCAAAACGCCTACCCCACCCCAGCTACAGAAAACAACAAAAATTAAGATTATTTAGCAGAAAAAAAAACCCTTTAACACAAAAAGACAGAGAAAAATTTGAGATAAATCACTCACGCTGTCACACGCTCTCAGCTCGCACTCACGACCACACCCACTCAGAGAGAGAGAGAGAGAGAGAGAGAGAGAGAGAGAGACTTTGACTTTTAGAAAAGGCTTTATTGTACATTTCAAGAATGCAAAAAGACCAATATCATTGGCCCAAGTGTGTCACATCTCAAAAGTGCAAACATAACTCATCCAAGTGTGTCACATCTCAAAAGTGCAAACATAACTCATCCCCCTGACCCACAGAGCACAAAACGTTCCCTACAGTCCATCTATTGATGAATGCCTCCAAATTGTCCACCATTTGATAGTAAGAGAACTCCACCTGTAGTCTGGCTTTCAACAAGACCTTGAAAGCAGACACAGGATCCACATTGCCAGCGTTGCTAGCCCAATTTTTCCTCGTCAGCCAGATGGCAAGTTTAACAGTACCAGATAGGAAGTTCATCAAAGTGTGGGCAGCCTTCCTTTCCACTTTATACTTTGGACCGTAAATGAACAGACCAAAAGAGAAACGTTCACCCAAAGCCTGAAACCACTTGCGCAAAATATCAAAAAGTCCAGATAAACGAAAACATTGGACAAACAAATGCTCCAGGGTCTCAACTTGGGAACAAAACAAACATTCCCCCCCCCCCCACAGTTGGATCAAGGCGTGCTCTGTATTTATTCGTAGCTATTGCCCCATGCACAATCCTCCACTGGAGATCTGCTGTCTGTTTCTCAATAGGTAACTTGTACAGGCACCGCCAGCTGCCTTTCGGGGAGACCTCTGGGCCCAAAAAACCCGCCTACCTCGACTCCGTGACATCCATCAGAGAGCGCAGATTCAGAACCTTCACACAGATCTGATACACCGCCCTTGTCGCGACAAACTGGAACTTGCCCAGGCGAGGAATTCTGAAGGTCAGCAGGTGATCCTCTCCTCCCTGCCACTCCCCCACAGCTGGAGTTATGGAAATTGCAGGAAAGGTGGACACAGTGTCGTCATCCCATTGATTGGAAAGAGTGCGGTTTGTCACAAGCGCTCAAAGCGGTTGTGGCAGGGCGGCGCACACGTCCCCCACCACCCTTTGCAGCAGTCTGACAGATGTAATGTTGGCACTCCGCCTCAGCGTATCCGTCGATGTGGTCGACATCTTCATAAGATGACCAAGCTTGGTACAGCGTGCCTCCCGCAAACAAGTCCGCAGGCTGACAGACTGCAGCACCTCAGCGTCGATGAATCGATTGAAAAACAGTGGTTCCTCGAACAGCCACATGCCCGGTGTCTCGTCATGGAAGTGGGCCACGGTGAAGACTCGCCATGCATGCAAGACGGACGTGTAAAAAGCATAGTCCAGTAAGGTCCACCTCCCCAGATGTCACGAGGAAGAACTGCTTATCATAGCCCAAGAGACCAACTCTCTTCAGGAGCAGTTTAGCAGTGTCCATCCAGTAGGGTCCGCATCCATAAAGGAGGCGTTGTGCAGTTCGAAGCCTGAAGCAGGCGATCTTGGAATGTATGTCCACCAGGCCCTGTCCCTCCTCGGCCACAGGCAGGGAGAGACCAGGCGCACGGACCCAGTGGCGACCAGACCAAAAGAAGTCCACGATGATCTTCTGAATCTCCTCCACGAGGCTCCTGGGTGGTGTCAAAGCCACAAGCCTATGCCAAAGAGCCGAGGCGACCAGATTATTTGCGGCCAGAACCCTGCCCCTATATGACAGCTGTGGTAGCAACCATTTCCATTTAGAAAAGCGAGCACACACCTTGTCCTTAACACCCTCCCAGTTCTTTCGTTCAAAAGCCTCCAAACCCACAAAACCCCCCAACGCTTTGAGACCGGCCGTCCCCCACTAAAGACCGCTGGGTAGGCGAGGGACGCCATGACGCGACCAGTGGCCCACCAATAGACCCTCACTCTTGGCCCAATTCACCCGTGCAGAAGATGCCCTTTCATAAACTGACAAAGTGTCCACCAGACGCTGCACATTCCCGTGGGAGGTGATGAAAATGTTAACGTCATCCGCATAAGCAGACAAGACGATCGGGCGGCAACAGCTTGATGGCCCCGGCAGAACCAGACCACCCAGCCGAGTGCGCAACCTGCACAGCAAAGGCTCAATCGCCAAGCTGTACAGCTGACCCGAGAGTGGACACCCCTGGCGTATTCCCCGGTGTACAGGGATTGGCCGACTCAGGCCTGCCCCCATCTTTACCAAACACTCAGCTTCAGTATATAGCAGAGTGGCCCACCTCAAAAACACATTGCCAAAACCAAACCCCCTCAGGGTGGAAAACAAATAGGAATGGTCAACCCTATCAAAAGCCTTTTCTTGGTCCAAAGACACAATCCCGAACTGTAAGTCATGACATTTACTGAGCTGGAGAACGTCACGTATGAGGAAAACATTGTCCATAATGTTTCGGTTAGGAATACAATATGTTTGATCCTTATCTACGATCAAACCCAAGACAGTGTTCAGTCTGTTTGCCAGGGCTTTAGAAAGCACCTTGTAGTCCGTGCAAAGAAGAGCCATGGGCCTCCAGTTTTTCAGTAGGGCCAAGTCCCCTTGCTTAGGCAACAGAGACTGCACCGCACGGCGGCAGGAGACAGGTAATGTTCCCTTTCTGTAACAGGCAGTCAGAACGTCAGAAGTCTGATCCAATAATATTCCAAGAGAGAGAGAGAGAGAGAGAGAGAGAGAGAGAGAGAGAGAGAGAGATTTTGATTTTTAAAAGATCTTTAATAAACACACTTGTCCATCATTCAATACAATTTATATGCCATGCTATATTACAAAGAAAATTATTCCCCCAAAAAATGCCCGAAAAAAAGCTGCCCATTGCGAACTAAACAGAGGATATCCTCCAGGGACCAGAGGGTCCTAAAACCTTCCATATCCCCATTCCCCATAAAAAACTGAAAGTCCAGCCTGATTCTGGCTTTAAGTAGCCTCACAAATAAAATTTTGACATCAACATCATTCTCAACATTCTCAAGTTTTCTTCTCCGGCTTACATAGATAGCCAACTTTGCCTTCCCTAAAACAAAGTTCAGCAGTTGACACTTCTGCTTAAAACGACGATTGTACATAAAACCACAAATGAAAACCTGCTTAGAGAAGACTTCCTTAAAAATGTGAAAAAGTTTTGTGAGAAGTTCAAAGAGACCACTCAGGCGCTGACATTCAGTAAAACAATGAAAAACTGTCTCCCTAGAGCAGGGGTGTCCAACCATGTGCCATGGAGAGCCAAGACCATGCAGGTTTTCTCTTCTACCCAGTCTCTTCAGCAGGTGTTTTCACTTATCAGCAATCAGTGGGAAGAAGTTCACTGAAATCTGCTGTTGAAGACACTGGTTGGAGGTAAAACCTGCAGGGTCTTGGCTCTCCATGGCACATGGTTGGACACCCCTGCCCTAGAGGAACAAAAAACACACTGATCACTGACACTGCTGTTAATCACAGAAACAAAAGCATTGACAGCTATAATGCCATGCAGGACCCTCCACTGTAAGTCTCTATGCCTCTTAGGGAGAGGGGCTTTATAAAGAGCCCTCCAGGCAGGCCGATGCCCTTTTCCTAGTCTAAAATAGGCTCTCCATGGAGTGTCCACACAGGTGTTCAATCTGTCCTTGTTGAGTGCCATCACCATCAGTCTGTAGAGTGCCTTACCACTGGCTCCTCCAAAGTCCACACCAGTAGGAGCACAGAATGCCAGTAAGGAGTAAGGAGAGACGTCAAAGTCCATATAAAGCGTGAGAGAGTTAAAAGGGTCCGTGCTTTCTGGCTGCAGCGTGCCATTGCTAAAGTCCATGAGTAGGGAGCGTTCAAGTCCATGAAGCTCCTGTTTCCAGTGTGCAAGAAGACCATCAATGAAACGATTTGATCTGACACCAAGATAAGCTGCTAAAGCTGAGGCGTTGTTGAGGCCAGGACCAGCCAGTTCCACCACTTGCTTCAGAGTGAGAACATTCCTGGAACACAGCCTATCAAGGAAGGTCCTTCCAACTCCCAGCAGGACACCAAGGCAACCATCAAAAACCAGTGGCTCCCTCAACAACCAGTGGAGGGAATCGCGTGGCCCTCTTTGTTTTTTTAAAAAGAGTCCATACTGAAAAAAGACTGCGGTAAAAACTGGGCAAAGACAGTGCACTAGAGTTCTTAAAATCCATTAAAAACAGAGGGAAGTCTAGCCCAAGCCCAAGGATTCTCTGTAAAATAACAGGCCAAAGGCCTCCATACCAGGTCCTGGGGGCCCGTCAGCAGTCTCTGCATGAAAGCCAGTCTAAAGGCAGCACCTCTACTAGCTAAATGAACCACTCCTTGCCCCCCTTCCTCTTTGGGAAGAAATAACAGGGCTTGAGGGACCCAGAGGAGTCCACCCCCCCCCAAAAAAAGTCCACCATAACAGACTGGATTTTTGACAACAAACCAGCAGGGGGGTCCATGCACATGAGGCGGTGCCACAGGGATGAGGAAACGAGATTATTTAAAATGAGCACTCTTCCTCTAAAAGATATTTTTGGCATTAGCCACTTCAACTTGTTTAGTCTCCCGTTGATTTTCTCTATGACCCCATCCCATTTTTTTTGCTCAAACTGTTGATTTCCAATAAAGACACCAAGATACTTAAACCCTCCTTTTTTCCAAATCAGCCCACCAGGCAGCGTAAGCTGATTTTCTAGTTTCTCCCCCACCATCAGAGCCTCGCTTTTTCCCCAGTTTATTTTTGCAGAAGAAAGTTGGCCAAAAAGATTAACACTCTTAACCAAAACATCAATGTCACTCTGCTTGTTCAGCAGAAAGACTACATCATCTGCATAGGCCAACAGCTTGAACGTGGTGTCACAGCCAGGAAGAGTAACTCCTGATAGGTTCCTTCTCAAGCAGTGAAGCAAAGGCTCTATGGCGAGGGAGTACAGCATCCCTGACAGAGGGCAGCCCTGCCGAACCCCCCTCTGGACTTTTAAAGGGGCAGACAGGCCCCCATTTATCTTCAGCACACTCTCAATGTCACTGTACAAGGCCCGTATCCTGGCTATGAAGCCTGGGCTGAACCCAAAAGTTGCTAAAACTGTCCATAAATATTGGTGTTCAACCCGGTCAAACGCCTTTTCCTGGTCAATTGAAATCAAACCAGTTTCTACCGCCAATGAACCAGAGACCTCCAAAACATCCCGAATTAAAGTGATGTTTTCATTAATCAGCCTGCCAGGCACACAGTAAGTCTGGTCTACAAGAATGAGCTCGCTCATCACCTTTCTCAGTCTCCGGGCCAGAGCTTTTGAAAGAATTTTATAGTCCGTGCAGAGCAGAGAGACTGGCCTCCAGTTCTTTAGGCTCTGTAAGTCCCCTTTTTTCGGCAACAGTGTGATGATGGCCCTCCTGCAGGTCATGGATAGGGTCCCCTTTTTCAAGCTATCTTGGAGAACCTCCAGCTGGTCGGGACTAAGCAGGGGCCAGGATTCCTTAAAAAAGGCCACAGAGAGACCATCTATGCCTGGTGATTTTCCATTCTGGAGGCTCATTAGCGCCGTATGCAGCTCAGACAGAGACAGTGGAGCATCCAAGCCGGCAACAAGGTCCTCTGAGAGCACTGGAAGACCATCAAGGAAAACCTGGCCCAGTGACGTGTCCACCCTCCACTCTGCTCTAAACAATTCACTGTAGAAACTAGCAGCATATTTCCTGATCTCTGCTGCTGTGGAGATTGTTCTCCCGTCATCGTCCAACAAGGAGTGAATGAGTTTTCTCTGTCCAGTCTTCCCCTCCAGTCCAAAAAAGTACTGGGAGGGCGAGTCCATCAGAGCTACATCTATGTAGCGCGAGCGGACCAGAGCACCTTGTGCGGTGACCCCTAGCAAGCTAGCCAAGGCTGACCTTTTTGACTTAAGAGCCTCTAAGTGCTCTTGTTTTCCTGTAGAACTGAGCAACTCCTCTAGCTCTACCACCTCAGTCTCCAGAACTTTCAAGGATTGGGTCAAGCTACGAGTGACATTTCGAGTGTACTGTTGGCAGAGTTGTTTTATCTGTGCCTTACCAAAATCCCACCACATTTGGAGAGAACTAAAAGAGGGTTTTTGTTCCATGTGCGACTTCCATACATCATGAAAAACTCCTTTAAAAAACACATCATTTAAAAGTGTATTATTAAAATGCCAAAAAGCACTCTTACACTTTACATTTTCAGTAAACACAGAACAAAACAGCAGGCAGTGATCAGTGAAACCAACAGGACAGATACAACTATTTTTAAAAACACTCATTTGATGTTTAAAACCATAAAAATGGTCTAACCTAGCCATAGATAAAAGGTTATCTTTAGCATGGCTCCAGGTGTACTGCCTCTGGTCCCCATGATGTGATCTCCACACATCGGCCATTTCGTGTGTCTTCACCAGTTCCCTCAGCCTATTGGCAGAAGCAGTGTGAGGCTCCTGATGGTTCCTGTCTAGTCTGTGGTTTAATGTACAGTTAAAATCACCCCCCAGAAATAAAAAACTATTTGGATTACAGGATCTAACCGTATCTGATAGCACATCAAAGACCCTGATCCTCTCTGCTCTCTGTGCTGGCACATACACGTTTATAAAAACCAAGTTCACGTTTTCAAACTGTACCTTTAGTAAGAGTACATGTCCTTTCACCACCTCTTCTACCTCATAAGAGACAGGCACACAACCCCTAGAGAAAAGTACAGCCACCCCTCCACTGTTATTGGATTTGTGGCTAAAAAAAAATGCAGCCATCCCACTCTTTTCTCCACTGGCTCTCAATGTCTACAGTGCTATGAGTCTCCTGGAGCATCAGCACGTCAAGTTTCTTTAAATTAAAAAGCTTGTATAAAGAGGCCCTTTTTACATCATCCCTGGCCCCATTTATATTAAGAGTGCCAATTCTAAGGTGGGGCATTAAAAAGGATAAAAAATAAGGTACAGTAAAAAAAACACACACATAGCATAAAAGGGAAGAAACAAACTAAGAGTCAACATGACTGTTAGTAATTTGTGATTTCAGTTTAACAACCAGTTTCTTTAAACAATATATTTCCTGATCAGTGAAAGTCTCATTCCCATCATTCAGTTTCATAAAATTGGGAGCTGATACCATGAATAACTCCAGATCTGGAAAGTAATTTTCCACTTTCACAGCTCTGCTCCCCTTAGTCACCTGGAGAAATTTCCTAATCTTGGTAAAACAATAGGAGCTTTGCTCCTCTTGCGTCTGCATCAGTTCAGACTCAGCTCCACTTTCCTCAGAAGCGCTCTCATCCAGTATTTCCAAAATCCCAACCCTACTAGATTTAGCAGAGCTCTGCAAGTTTTCAGCACTTTTTCTTTTTTGTGCAGCTTTAAAAGGATCCTCCTCAACAAAATTACATTCCTGCATTTCTTCGTCAACTGCAACGTTTGTCATGCAGTGTTTACTCTGAGTGTCCGCCACAGCCTCAATTCGCTCCTCCCCTGCCTGCAAAGTCTGTTCATTCATGTTCTTTCGTTTAACTGCACTCATTTCGCCCTCCACCTCTTTACTTCGGGTGACAGGCTCGTCACAATGATCAGAGCTGCCGCCAGACAGAAATTCCCCACCATCACTGTTTGGGGGGGCAACTACCGTGCCCGCCGTGGCCGCCCCAGCAGAGGCAGACGCAGACGCGGCCGCCCCAGCAGAAGCAGACGCCGCAGCGGCATCCGCCACACCACATGTAGCACTACCCTCCGGACCACCAGAAACAGCGGCGTCACCTTTCTTACTGCCAGTGTTCTTTGTGTTCACCCTTTCAGGACGTGATCTTATGAGATGGCCCTCTGCACCACACGCCAAACACTTCATGGTTTCAGATGTTGCAAAGACTAAGTAGCTAAAGCCCTCAATCCTGAAGTTAAAAGGCATGTTCAGTTCTGCAGAGCTGTCTTTTAACACCATAAAACACTGCCTCCTGTGACACACGACATGCTTCAGCAGGGGTGATTTACTACCCAGAGAGACCATTCTGATAGGGGAAACAACTTGGCCAAAATGGGACAACTCTCTTATCAGCTGATCATTTTTAATGAAAGGAGGCGCATTAGAGATGGTGATCCTCCTAGAAGGGTTCACCAGTGGTAGAACAGGAGTAAAAGTGTCATTTATGACAACCCCCTGTTCCACCACCTGATCAGCCTTTTCAGTGCATTCCAGAAAGATGACAATCGTACTGTTCATCCTCAATGCTGATTTTATGCTGTCATGCCCAACCACCTGTCCTACAGTGAGGCCAGCCTCCTCCACAGAACAGGGAACTGTCGGGAGGATTCTCACGCCATGCCGCAGGGTCAAGCACTCGAACCCCACACCACCGTCAAACACCGGCATGATGCCGGCCGGGAAAAACGGGCAGCAGAAGCTACCATTCCCCGACACACTCACACCAACACTCACACCCCAGTGCACACACACTCAAACCGCTATATAATAAACACTCACACTTCAACACACATGATAGAGAAAAGTTAGAAAAAACAAAGTTTAAAGTACTCACTCGACACCACTCCACACCCCTGCTCCCACAAACGCTCACGCATGCGCACGAGAGAGAGAGAGAGTCTGGGGCTTGTGGTGGAAAGGCCCTTTTTCACTCAGTCACAGCACCAATCTTAGTGCAGGAGTGGCCATTTTGTTTGGGGAATCAGCAAATGCACACGTTTTATCGGTGGTGAAGATAGTGAGGGGCAGGCTGCTTCTTGTTAGGGCCGAAATAGGGGATTCCGTGTTTTGCCTGGTAAATGTTAACGTGCCAAACCACGGTGCTGAAAGGGTTGCCTTTTTCAATATACTGACTACTGAATTGCAGCGCTATCACCAAGAACAACTTGTTGTTGCTGGTGATTTCAACTGTATCTTGGACTTCACTGTAGATCGCACTAATGCAGAACCTCATCTGCAGTCTTCTAGAATCTTGGAAAATTTCACTGTGCAGTTCGACTTAGTGGACACGTGGAGGTCTAAAAATGCAAATGCGAGACAGTATACCTGGGTCAGGGTCACTGACGGTGTTGTCAGTGCTGCTAGATTAGACAGGATATATGTTTCTAGAACCTTTAGCCCCGGACTCCTTCATAGTAACATAAGTCCCCTCGGTTTCACTGATCATCACCTGGCTACTGCGGTGTTACTGAACTCACCAGGGAAATGGGCAAAATCTTATTGGCACTTCAATAATAAGCTCCTTCAGGACAACACCTTTTGTCAGTATTTTGTGTGCTTCTGGGAACAGTGGAGGACCACAAAGGCTCGTTTTAGTTCCCTCGAACAGTGGTGGGATGTTGGCAAAGTGCAACTTCGCCTTTTTTGTCAACGGTATGCTGCAAACTCAACTGCCATAATCAAGGCCAAGGTCAGTGAACTTGAGGACGCTGTCAAGAGGCTGGAGGCCAGCTTGTTTACGGGTCAGGATTCTACCGCTTGTCTTTTGCTGCAGGAGAAGAGATCGGACCTGTGCACATTCATGCAGGAAAGAGTGGAGGGGGCGCTAGTGAGGTCACGCTTCACTCGCCTGCAGGACATGGATGCACCAACGTCCTTCTTCTTCAAATTGGAGAAGTCTACTGTGAAAAAGAAGTTGATGGCTTGCTTGACACTCCCAGATGGTCGGCTGACTACGAATCCATCAGAGATGCGGCGCCATGCAGTGGATTACTACGGGGCCCTGTTTGCTGCGGGAACGTGTTGCAAAGAATTTCAAACTCAGCTCTTCGAAGCCCTTCCGGTGTTCGGCCCGGAGGACAGGGCCGCTCTGGACTGTGCCCTGACTTTGGATGAGTTAACTGTGGCTGTAAATCAGATGGCTCCGGGACGCGCACCTGGACTTGATGGCCTTTCTTTAGAATTTTTTAAGCATTTTTGGAATGTTATTGGATCAGATTTCTATGACGTTCTGACTGCCTGTTACAAAAAGGGAACATTGCCTGTCTCCTGCTGCCGTGCAGTGCTGTCTCTGTTGCCTAAGCAGGGGGACTTGGCCCTGCTGAAAAACTGGAGGCCCGTGGCTCTTCTTTGCACGGACTACAAGGTGCTTTCTAAAGCCCTGGCAAACAGACTGAACACTGTCTTGGGTTTGATCGTAGATAAGGATCAAACATATTGTAATCCTGACTGAAACATTATGGACAATGTTTTCCTCATACGTGACATTCTCCAGCTCAGTAAATGTCATGGCTTACAGTTCGGGATTGTGTCTTTGGACCAAGAAAAGGCTTTTGATAGGGTTGACCATTCCTATTTGTTTTCCACCCTGAGGGGGTTTGGTTTTGGCAATATGTTTTTGAGGTAGGTCAATCTGCTATATACTGGAGCTGAGTGTTTGGTAAAGATGGGGCAGGCCTGAGTCGGCCAATCCCTGTACACCGGGGAATACGCCAGGGGTGTCCACTCTTGGGTCAGCTGTACAGCTTGGAGATTGAGCTCAGCTGGGTGGTCTGGTTCTGCTGGGGCCATCAAGCTGTTGCCGCCCGATCGTCTTGTCTGCTTATGCGGATGACGTTAACATTTTCATCACCTCCCACGGGGATGTGCAGCGTCTGGTGGACACTTTGTCAGTTTATGAAAGGGCATCTTCTGCACGGGTGAATTGGGCCAAGAGTGAGGGTCTATTGGTGGGCCACTGGTCGCGTCAAGGCATCCCTCGCCTACCCGGCGGTCTTCAGTGGGGGACGGCCAGTCTCAAAGTGTTGGGGGGTTTTCTGGGTTCGGAGGCTTTTGAACGAAAATCAATCATTATTCGAGCCTTAATCATGCCAACCAGCATGTCTTTTACATTACAATCCAGTATTTGTTCAATTTTTCTTTTTCTACTAACATAAATAGCCATTTTAGCCTGACCCAGGATGAAATTTAAAAGTTCACTCTTTTTCTTAGTTCTTTGCCTATATGGAAAACCCAAGATAAAAATCTGCAGGGAAAAGACTTCTCCAAACAGATAAAACAGTTTCCCCAAAAAAACAAACAACAAATGCAGTCTGTTACAGTCCAGAAAACAATGAAACACAGTCTCTTTCTGAGGACAAAAAGGACAAACCTCAACAACATTTGGGTTTAAAATGGAGATAAAAGCATTTACAGCTACAGCACCATGTAAAACTCGCCATTGTAGGTCTCCAACCTTCTTAGTTAATGGTGGTTTATAGAGTGCTCTCCAGGCAGGCCTCACCTCTGAACCCAAGCCAAGCCCGCTGTCACACGCTCTCAGCTCGCACTCACGACCACACCCACTCAGAGAGAGAGAGAGAGAGAGAGAGAGAGAGAGAGAGAGAGAGAGAAAACACAGGATCAGAAGGGTGCTGGTAACAATATAAATATAATACGAAAATACAATAAGGGCAATTAATAAACTGAAGGATAAATACAGATAATACCAATTATATAAATAACAAGACTGTGATAACGTAAACAGGGGAATGAGTAGAACTAAGAAATAATACAAACCAACCAAGGATAAAATGACAGAAACCTAGGAACCCAAAAATACAACAAATATACAAATATGGAAAAAGACCATGAAACTGAGCGTGGCAGAAACCCCCGTGCTCAGATCATGACACCTACATTATATCAAATGTTTATTATTTACATTAAAAACCCAATGACTGCCACAGGCGCTCCGTGGCGCCATAAGCCCCTAGTGGTCAAGATTTTTTTCAAGAAAATATTCATTGCAGATGTCAGAGATTTCCAAGGCTATAACTTGAAAGTGGTAAGAGGTAATGGCTTATTGTCAATTAGAAAGACATAGAATATGATCCAAAGTTTGAGATAGGAGTAAATTTATGCATCTAATTTGCATAATGCAATGCAGCCATAACAAATTACAGTATATAACTTTTGGTCAAAAATGGACTTTTGGACATATTTACACAAAGGATGGTTTTGTTATCTTGTCACCGGCTTTGTTTTGGGTTTTTTGTTATCTTCTCTTCAAAGTATATGAACCAGAACATTAGTAGAATGTCAAGAAACAAAGAAATTCGTCACACTTACCGCTGGGCAGGCGGCTCTTGCTTCATCCATTTCCGTCCATCCTGGTTGTTATTTTGCCTTCTGTCGGTAATTTGCGCTTTCTCGCCTACATTCAGGAACATTTATGATTATCCCACCTCAATTTTGCTTTTATTCCACCGCAATTTATCTTATATGATGACATGGAACTGGCACAATTGTTGTCTAGTCACGTGGTGCTGGGGGCAGCAGCAGGTGAACATCAACCAGCTTCACCCACCCTCTGTTATAACAAAATGTAAACATTTACCTTCATAAGCTAAATAATCTAATTTTAGAATTATAGTAGGCAAATTTGGGAGCAAATGGCTCGTCTGTCTGCAATCTAGTACATCCACAGCGACTGGTAACATCCACATTTGTTTCTCTAAAAATTTCTTCTTCTCCGGTGTCCAGAAGGATGCTTCTATGTCTGCCGTCAGTTCTCCAAGGCAAAAGCAGTAAGTTATATGTGTCTGCCACCTTGTGAGATGGAATCCGTTGTACAATTTAAATCAATTGGCGAGTTTTTGGCCACGTCATATAACATCACATGACAGGCACAGTGCTGCTCCTGTGGCAGTGGGGGCGCTATCTGTCCATGAAACCTTACCAAAAGAAGGGTTAATACACTCAACATGGGACAGAGTGCTACAAAAATACATTTTAAAGTACAATAACAATTATCCATCTCAATGTGCCTGTGCAGGTTATTTGTAGAGCCTGCTTGATATGAGATTTCAACCTTGCTTACTTGCACTCGGTATTATTAACGTAATTGAAATGCATCCAAATTTTACTGTGTTTCTCATGGTCACTCCTTTTTTTTTGCCTTTCCAGCATGTGTCTCAGTAGTGGCTGCTCTCTCTCTCTCTCTCTCTCTCTCTCTCTCTGTCTCCTGTCACAGAGCTGGATCTTTGAATAGGTGGACTGCAAGGACTGCTCTGTGTTGTGTGGGGGGGCAACATTTCGGTTTGCACTTTTTCCAATGTGACACACTTGGTGGAATGATGTTGGTGTGCTTACGTTTTTTTGAAGTGTGCAATAAAGGCTTATTTTAAAAGTCAAAGTCTCTCCTCTCTTTCCCTCATCATCTCCCTCCATCCTGTTTCTGTGTGTGTGTGTGTGTGTGTGTGTGTGTGTGTGTGTGTGTGTGTGTGTGTGTGTGTGCTGTGTCTATAACCCCTTCCCCTCGCCATCCTGCTCAGTGTGGGCCCACAGATGCAACCCATCATGTAGTTGTTTGTTACATATGTATTTTATCCTAAGTTTTATTATTTTATCATGTGTGGAGCACTTTGGCCAACCTTCTTGTTGTTTTTAAATATGCTATATAAATAAAGTTGACATTGACATTGACATTGACATGATGTAGTTGACCAATCATGTGTAGCTTGAACAGAAAAAAAAAAACAAAAAAAAAAAAACAAAGCAGCTCTGACTCCCAGGTAGGAACCAGCTCCAATGGTCCAACGAGCTGGCTCTGAGAGCTGTTCAGTTTGCGACCAACATCTCATTATGCTGTAGTGATTCAAAGTTGGCCTCGGGGCTGTCGTGGATTTTAACTTTACTCATAAATGTCCCTTGTTGATCTGATGAATAGATGAAAGCAGATATGTAAACTGCCCAAGAAGAGCAATGTGCTAATGGTGAAATATAAAGTTGCAGTTCTCATTCTGGATTCTCTTCAGAGTTTCCTCCACTTGTTTTGAGAGAGCTGAGTGTGCGTTGCTCAGAGCTATATCTCAAAGATACAAATGTTCAGAGGGAGTTCATAGCCTAGCTGTCTCCCAGAAGTTACCTTAATAGGCTATGTCATATCCGGCTCTAGGGAGCCGGGCAATCAGAGCCAGGGACAAGCCAGTGAGTCGAGATGTTTTATTCTGGGTAAGGGATAAGGGATGAGGAGAGCACAGACACTCATACAGACGTACATTCTCAGGCTGCACAGCGCAGGGGTAGGTAGCTCGTACCGGACGTGGGGGTAACAAGACGTGCATACTCACAGCGGGATACAAACACCGGAATGCTGCAAGGGGAGTTGAGGCTGACACCAGACGAAGGGGCTTCAGCCTAGCAGTGCTTATGTCGCAGCCCCGAATGATCGAAGCTGCTCCTCTTTATACTCATTAACAGCGCCCCAGCTGATGAGGATTAATTGGCCCCAGCCGTCCCGTGACACTGACAGCTGGGAACCAGCTGAGGCACTGCCCAATGAGAGGCAGGGATAAAAGGAGCATGGGCTGAGCGCCGAGCCGGCGTCTCACCCCATGGTGACAGAGCCTCCCCCTCACGGTCGGGCTCCCGAACGACCAGGAACATCCCAGCCCCCCCCCCCCTCCCCACCTAGGGTGGGCGGAAGGGAGGCAGGACCGGAGGGGAAGATGCAAAGGGAAGGACAAAAAAAAAAACAATAGACCAATGTAGGGCAGCAGGGCAGAGAAAAAAAAACCCAAATACAATACCCTACAACACAGGGAAAAGGATTAACCCAGAGCACAGTTAGGGAGAAAACTGAGTTAGGACACAGGTAGGGAAAATACCAAATATGACTACAGACAGCATACAACTAATGTGTAGATCGGGGCAAAAAAAGAAAACCAAAAACCCACCAAAAAGGTGGCAGGAATGAATAAAGCAATCACAGAGTATAGTTAAGGGGAACAAAACACACTACTCCATAATGCACCAACAAGACAAAGGTCAGGACAAAAAATGATGAAAAACGCTGTGCATGGATACTAAAGAAAACAAAACACACAGCACTGAATATATAAAAGATCACCTAAAGAAACAGAGGTGACAAGGACAAATGGGTAATAATGAAGTACAGTTAAGTGGGAATGAAACATTACTTCAAACAATAAACACAGTCAATGTTAAAGTCGGGGCTAGGGAAGGCCCCCCACGAGGATAATAAGACAGAATGGGGTGATCACAGAGTATGGTTGAACAGGAAACCACACGCATACTCCATGATGCACCGACGAGGCCAAGGCTAAGGTAAGGATGAATGAAAACGCTGAGTAAAGATAAGAAAATGCAATACACAGCGCGATACATAAGGTGAGTCACCAAGAGGAAAAAAGGTGACAGGGTAACAGGATAACAATACGATAAAAATGCTGAGTATGGTTAATAAAAACAACACACAGCACAAAAACATATATTCCCCTAATGGACAAAGAAACTACACCCGAGTGACTTCAATAATAATAAAAGAAGTAAAGGACATCCGAGGAGACGGCAGGCAGAGTCCAAAACGGCCGGAATTGTTCTGGTAATCTCCCCGCCCATTGTCCAGTTGGCAACCCGGGGAAGAGAAATGTTCGGACGGCGAACTCTGGGCCCAGATCCCAGGAATCCAGTCCAACGGCTGCCGAACCAGGCCGCCCAAAGGCAAACACAGACCAGTGGGGGGAAACCAGATCGCCGAACCGAAAGTTTTGCGGGTCGGGTCGTCGACCCGCATCACTCAACCACCAGGACCGTTGAGACGGACGAAGGGTCAGAGCGGATCCCGGTGGAAGAGGCTCAGGGGAGAGCCGATGACGAGGGCGGCGGGCCTCAGGGAAACGGCCACCTCCTCACCGGACCTGGACAACACTGGGGCAGCACCCACGTCGGACCCCGATCGGGCCTCAGGCGAACCCACGTTGGACCCCAATTGGGTCTCGGGCGAACCCACGTTGGACCCCGATTGGGTCTCGGGCGAACCCACGTTGGACACTGCACCAGAACCGACCTCCAACGTTGAACCCGGACCCTCCAGCACCACGAGGAACAGCAACTCCTCGCCGGTGACCCTGGAAGAAGGCTCAGAAGAGAAAACAGAACCGGGATCAGGATCACCGGCAGCGCCAGAACCCGGCGAGACGAGCTCAGACACAGCGGGCGGCTGCACCCGGCTCGTCTCCCCTGGAGATAGGCTGAAGTGCTCAAAGAAAAAAAGAGAGAAAAGAAAGGAGAGCACTCGCCTGATCTCGGGTTCTGACGCCGTCCAGGACTGCGAAGATCCAGGATCCGTCGTCAGGAGGTCGTTGTCAGGCTCCCATCTAGCCGCGTCGGGCCCCGCAGCCAGCACGATGGTCAGCGCAGCTTGAGATCCCTCCAGCTCAGGTAACCCCGCCGACGACCCACTCGGCGTGAAGCCAGAAGAATCTCGTCCCGCTGGACCGAACCGCTCCTCCGTGGAGACCCAGGGACGCTCAGTCGTCAGCGTAGACTCCACGCAGCAGTCAGTCCCCCTCCTCCGTCCGCAATGTAGCTGCGGAACCACAGGCCCTCTCCATATCCCACCACGTTGACCCGGAGCCGGGGACCGCTCGGCGGAGAGAGACACAGAGGATGCGGGATTAGGCATACAGGTTACAGCAGGTGGGGAGAGTTCAGGGAGCTGCGAACCCTGAACTTCTCCTCCAGGGATGTGACAGAGCAAATCATTAAGCAGGTGTGAAAAAACAATGACTTGCCTGCCCCCTGGAGGTTGAGTATCGCCTGCTGTAGTGGAATCTGCTTCTTCCTCTCCCCGCCCGGCGATAACGGAGGACCCCCCGGGAATTCGTCTGAGGATCGCTCGCGTTGTCTCCAGCAGAGAGCTCACCAGGCCGGGATTCCAGGCACACACAGCGGTCAGGAAGCGCGTCGAGGAGGAGGGGGAAACAGCCGGGGTGAGCCAGCCCGAATGTCCAGGAATGACAGCGGGGGAACGAGGCTCAGGGGACGAGGCTGTAGAATCTCCACACTGACGAGGCGAAGGGATGACAGCTGCGTGGGAGGAACGGTCCTGACGATGACCCAGAACTGGATCCGGACGAGGTTCGTGCAGAGGTGACTCGGCGATGTGATGACGACTACTCCCAGGGGACGAAGCGAGGGGGAAACCCAGGATTCGCCGCTCCAGATCGGAGATCGAGACGAGGAAGGCGTCGAGCACGGGAAAGCTTCGTAGCCCTAAAGTCCTCACCATCAATCTCACTGCCGCCGCCACATGCCTGAAGGTGGTGACAGGGAACACAGTAGAGCTCGCGACAGCCACTCGACCCCGGACATAACTGCTGTCAGCTGCGGCTCCTTGAAGGGAATCCCGAGTGACGTGGCGCAGGTCGGGGGAAGTCCTCTGGTTGGCGCGAACTCCCGGACTGGAATAGCGGCAGGAACGGGACTCCGAAGCGGGGAAAGACGTCGCCCACTTCGACTCCCTGCCGGGATTTCCATCCACCCCGTGGAGCTTCTCTCGCTGTGTACCTGCAGCGTCTATCCTGGCACTGTCCTCCAGATGGTACAGAGAGTGAGGGTGACAGTCCAGGAGTTCCTCAGCACGGCCCGGATGCCAGCGTCTCGCGTTGGAGGCGTCGTGCAGGGTGAAGAACGTCCCGTCGACAGCCTCCGAGATGGACCTCAGCTCGTCGCCCTGGCGCCGGAAGTGACTCCTGGGAAACGGCATGCTAGCAGCGCTGACACCCGGACAGAAAGGTACATTTCCACGGCGACTCACGGCCGCCGGCAACTCTTCTGGCTGCGACATACTGTCATATCCGGCTCTAGGGAGCCGGGCAATCAGAGCCAGGGACAAGCCAGTGAGTCGAGATGTTTTATTCTGGGTAAGGGATAAGGGATGAGGAGAGCACAGACACTCATACAGACGTACATTCTCAGGCTGCACAGCGCAGGGGTAGGTAGCTCGTACCGGACGTGGGGGTAACAAGACGTGCATACTCACAGCGGGATACAAACACCGGAATGCTGCAAGGGGAGTTGAGGCTGACACCAGACGAAGGGGCTTCAGCCTAGCAGTGCTTATGTCGCAGCCCCGAATGATCGAAGCTGCTCCTCTTTATACTCATTAACAGCGCCCCAGCTGATGAGGATTAATTGGCCCCAGCCGTCCCGTGACACTGACAGCTGGGAACCAGCTGAGGCACTGCCCAATGAGAGGCAGGGATAAAAGGAGCATGGGCTGAGCGCCGAGCCGGCGTCTCACCCCATGGTGACAGGCTAGAGCCACAGATGCTGTGTCTAGGAATATAATAACAAGGACACAGTGTAATATTAAAAAATGAAATAAAGAAATGAATGGACAATAATAAATAAATCTATAACAGGCCCCAAACGTTTGCCTACCTTGCCTGCTGACATGCAACACCTCTGCCTATTGGTTCTAGCATTATGAAAAGTCTGAAATCAACTTAAAGAGGGTTTGTACAAACCACTAAAAAGGGAATTATAAGAACTTACACGGGAAGAAATAAAAACAGGAACAACCATTTCAGCAGAGCAGCAATGTAGGCCATGTGCCTCTCCATATGATTTTTAATGAGCATATGAAACAGTTAAGAGCCAGTTCCTGTTTTGGCGAATTTACAGAACGTCGCTGCATCTTCCAATATTTGTTTACCTTGAATTACCATACCGACGGATTCCATCCGCTGCTCTCATCCAAAGTTTGGCACAGAGATTCCGCTGCCGTCGGCAGCAGGACAGTTGAGGAACAGATAACATGTGAATGCAGCAATGGAGACAGCGTGAAGAACTGAGTCAGAGTCGAGCTCTCCCTTGTCTAAAGGAGCCAGCTGAGGTGGTTTGGGCATCTGACCAGCACTAGGTGAAGAATTTTGGTCATGTCCAACTGGAAGGAGACCACTAATCAGTCCTGCAACACTTTCTAGAAATTATTTATCTCAGCCTAAGATGGCATCTGACCAAAAAAAAAAAAAAAAAAAACCAGCACATATTAACACATTTTGCTTGAAATTTCATGTCTCTGCACTACCTCATTCATCCAAAAATCACCCTGAAGTGACATGGATTGAGAAGCTTGTTGGCCGTCTTCTCATATGTCTATAAAGATATTTTTAAATAGCTTATATCAACCTTTCCTTCCTGAGCTGATAAAGTCTGAGAGAGCAGACTGCTTCTTTTTCACATAGTTCATACAGTTCTTTTTTTTTTCTTCAAGTGAAACTTTTTTTTAAGAGAGGCCCAAGAAGGAACTCACAAACTTATTTTGTGTTTGAACTGTGGTATCAGTGTTACGTTATCAGCTCCAATTCTAAAGTTTCAGCCAAACTCCTGAAACCAAAACAGCCGTTTGTTCGATTCAAGCGAAGCCCGGTTTTTATTACTCAGAGACGGCAGGTCAGCGGCGAAGTCACATCCTTCAACGCCCACGTAGGGAACTGAGAAAAGCTTCCAACGGTTAAAGGTGATGCTTGATGGAAGTTAGCCAGGTGCATCGCACGGGGAGGGGCGGAGGAGCTGCCAAGTCCTGTCAGACTGTGAAAGTGATAACTGCTGCAGACTTACAGCACTTCTCTACACCTCCTCTGAGCAGAAATATGATTCTTCAAGTGCCATTAGGTGAATGGTCCAAAACCAGGTTGGAAAGGCCAGATATGGCTTTGAAAATTAGGAGATGGATCACTAAATTGTACTCAAGTAAGAGTACCACATGATTTTAAATATTTTTTTTCCACAATATCTTTATTGAACCTTTTTTTTAACAAACATGACACAAACAATCAAACACTAACACTAAAGTACTACAAAAAAAAAATTTTAAAAATACACTAAAAACACCAACAACCACCAACAAAATCAAGTTTTCAACAATGCTCCTCTGTTTAGTCTAGGCAATCCATTACATAAGTATACATATTATATTCACCAGTTTGGAATTTACAAGGTCCACACACATCATTCACCTTCTTCTTCAAAAGTTATGTTTAAATTCTTTACATAATCAATAAAAGGTCTCCATATATTCTCAAACACAGTTTCCTTTGATTTCAGTATGTATGTTATTCTTTCTAGTGGAAGGTTTGTTAACATCTGTCTTAACCACTGAGTCACATCTGGTCTATGAGTCTTTTTCCACAGTAGTGCAATACATTTTTTGGCATTAAGCAAACTGAGGTCTATGAATGTTCTTTCACTTTTATTAAAGTTATGCTTTTCTGGGTACAGACCCAACAAAAACAGTTTAGGATTCAATATGATTTGTTTTGAAATTATTTTTTCAATTGTTACCCTCACCTCTTCCCAAAACACTCTAATTATTCTACATTCCCATACACAATGAAATAGGGTTCCTTTACTTTCCATGCATTTTGTGCACGTATCTGGTATGTTTTTGTTATATCTATTGAACTCCACCGGTGTAACATACATCCGCATTAACCATTTAAAATGTATCAATTTAAGACGTACATTTATTGATTTGGTTTGAGCTTCTGTACAAGCCAATTCCCATTGTTCCTCTGAAATTTCAGTTTGCAGATCTTCTTTCAAGTAGTTTAATCTTTTCTGTGAGTTTTCACTTGAGGATAGTGTCAATGAGTTATAAAACTCTGAAATAATACCCTTTCTTTTACTATCTTTCATCAACATTTTTTCCAAGGATGAATAAATAGGTTGAGTGAGAGCTTTATTTTGATTTGATCGAATAAAGTTCCTAAGTTGAAGATATTTAAAAAAAATGTGTTCTATTAAGATTAAATTTGATCCTCAGCTCTTCAAAAGACATTATGTTATCTGAACGTGACAGATATAAATCTTGAATCTTTTGAATCCCTTTTATATTCCATACTTTAAATACAGCATCCGCTCTCCCTGGTTTAAAATATTGATTACCCCATATTGGGCTAAATTGTGACAATAAGTGTGGCTCTTTTAAATAGTTTTTAGTTTCACACCATATTTTGATCATATGCTTTACAAATGGATTTTTAACTTGTTTTTGTAATTTTTTTGCCGAATCTGAGTATATGAATATGGGAAGAGGTAAAGGTAAATTGTATGATTCCATCTCCGTCCAGTGAGGGAGATCATTTGATGAAAAATAATATGTCATAGACCTCAGTTGTGCCGACCAATAATACAACATAAAGTTTGGACATTTCAGACCTCCACGATCAAATGGTAAATATAATAAGGACAGACGTAATCTAGCCCTCCTGTTGTTCCATATAAATTCCACTAACTTTTTTTTAATTCTTGAGAATAGATCTAAAGGTGGTGGTAAAGGAATGTATTGAAATAAATAAAGTATTTTAGGTAAGATATTATTTTTAAGTATATTGATTCTCCCGATCATTGACATTGGTAGTGACATCCATCTCTGAAGTAACTCATTAATGTCTGTCATTAAGGCTTCATAGTTGACACTGGCGACTGATTCTAGCTTAGGCACAATTTGGATTCCTAAATATTTAAACTGATTTACAACATTGAATTGATTTACCTCAGGAGCTGGGTTATTTCTCTGGGTCTCATTTAGCATTAATATTGAAGATTTAGTTTTATTTATTTTATATCCTGATATTTCCCCAAAATTCTTTATTAAATTCAACAAGGTCGGAATTGATTTTTTAAGATTCGACATAAACGATATTATGTCATCGGCATACAGGGAGATTTTATGTTCTGTTGGTCCAAATTTAATTCCATATATTTGTGAATGTAAACGTATCGCCATCGCTAAAGGTTCAATTGCCATAGTAAACAGTAAAGGTGAAAGTGGACAGCCTTGTCGACATCCTCTATTGATTTTTATTGATTTTGAAATATTGCTATTTGTTAGGATTTCTGCTGCAGCATTATTGTATATTATCTGAACCCATTTTATGAAATTATTTCCAAGTCCAAACCTTTGTAAGACTTCAAAAAGAAAGGGCCATTCGACTCTATCAAAGGCCTTTTCGGCATCCAATGATAGGAGAGCTGTATCCAGTGCTTCTTTATTAGAATAAATAATATTAAATAGTCTTCTTACATTATGGAAGCCTTGTCTTCCCTTTATAAAGCCATTCTGATCTCGATTAATAATATTTGGTAAAATTTCTTGTATTCGTCTTGCTAAAATTTTACAGATTATCTTAAGGTCGGCATTTAATAGGCTTATTGGTCTCATATTTTCACATTTATTAGAGAGTTTACCTGGTTTTGGCAACAGTATAATTAAGGCATTATTCATGTATGATGGTAAATTACTATTTTGAAATGCTTCTAAAACCATTTCCAAAAAAGGTTTTATTAATTTATTCTTAATTTTTTTATAAAGGTCAACTGGAAGACCATCTGGTCCTGCACTTTTTCCTGATTTCATATTATCGATGGCTAGCCCAACTTCTTCTTGACTAATTTTAGACTCCAGTATCTCCCTGTTTTCATTTGTAATACACGGTATAGATAGTCCGTTCAAAAACCCATTTAGTTTTGTTAAGTCAGATTCATTTTTGGTATCATATAATTTTTCATAGTAATCTCTAAAGGCTCTATTAATTTCTAAAGGATCTACAACTACCTGTCCGTTACTTATAATACTGGTAATTGGTGTTTTAAATTCTAATTGTTTAATCTGCCATGCCAGTAATTTCCCTGATTTTTCACCTTGTTCATAAAAAGATTGTTTCAATCTTAGAAGACTCGAGGCAGCTCTATTCGCTGATTTTGTCATGGCGGCCTCTGGGCCGTCATTAGTGTCATTAGCCCCAGCTGTGCACAGACCAACAGGTGTGAATCAACGGCTGTTAAAAGCCAGTGTCGCTGACAGCCCGGCATGGAGTCGTCTGTCTTCCTCAACGGAGAATGAACCTGCACTCCGCTCTCTGGTCTCGTCAAGAACATCTCTTGTCTCGTCTGGAACTTTGTCTGTCTCGTCAAGAACTTTGTCTGTCTCGTCTGGAACTTTGTCTGTCTCGTCAGGAACTTTGTCTGTCTCGTCTGGAACCTCGTTTGTCTCGTCTGGAACCTCGTTTGTCTCGTCAAGAGCTTCACTTGCTGCATCCAGGAACTCTTCCCAGCGTCAAGCAAGTAAGCGCACCATTTGCTACTCAACGCCAAACCTTTACCCCTGTGCACAGGTGGACCACCTTGGCGGCGGACCTGCGTCCCCAGCTGACGGGGTAACGCCATCACATCTCCGTAGCGGCTCGCTACCACCACGCCTACCGGTACGTCTTGCTCCTCAATTGCCAGAACTATTATTGTATCAATTACAGGAGTATTGGCCAACGTTATCGGTGGAATCACTGTCATCAGCATCAGCTGTGTCGTCATTGCCACTGTGTGTGGAGTCACTAACCTCGTCTTTGTCTGCATCATCATCTGTATCATCGTTATCCCGGTCTGTGGAGTCACCGCCGGCGTCATCGTCAGGATCATCGTCATCCCGGTCTGTGGAGTCACAGCCGGTGTCATCGTCAGGGCTGTCATTGTTACAGCCGGTGTCATCGTCAGGGCTGTCATTGTCACAGCCGGTGTCATCGTCAGGACTGTCATTGTCACAGCCACGGGTGGTAACCCCAGCACGGTCACGGACGCCTTCACCTCCACGCTGCCCGGCTGCTGGAACTCAGCAGAGCGAAGCCAGTGCTGCTCTCAAGTAAGCCTTGTTTTCTGCAGCTCTTTGCTAGTGTGGAGCATTAGTAATTTGTCTCTGCTTATCTGTTCCAGGGTTGCTGGGTCTCCATCCAGGTCGCTCAGCTCCAGTGACCAGAACGATATCCTCGCACTCACACTCGCATTACACTCACTCACAATTAAATAAAGATTATTGTCACTATCTGCTTGTGTCAGTGTCTGTCTCCTGGGTCCCGAAACATGTCAGTACGACTCCGTCACGAAGACCCAGCGGACAGTTCACTGTCGCGCCAAATCAACACTCTTAGCGCCCGGGTAGATTTATTTGCACACCAACAGACAGTAGTCTTAAATCAGTTAACTGCAATAAATGGTCGGCTGGATCGTCTGGAGGGACACCAGACGTTTCCCCCCACCGTAGACAGTTCTGCCTCTGTGGGCTTAGCATCTGGTCAAGCTAACATCTCCTCGTCTTCTCGCCTCACCCCTATTCCCACCCCTGCCTGGTTCAGCGGAAAACTCGGGGAAGCTTGTGGATTCATATTACAGTATGAGTCAGTTTTTCTTCGTGTTCCGGGGGACTTTACTCTTGATTCTAGCCGGATTGGCTACATTATAAATTTGTTAGCAGGAAGAGCTTTGGACTGGGCGTATTCCATTATGGCGAAACCAAGATATTCCCTGCTCACTTACCAGGAATTTGTGAATGAATTTTTGTCTGTATTTGATCATACGGATAGAGGTGAGGTGTTGACAGAACGATTGCTGAGCTTACAACAGGGAAAGAGATCAGCTGCTGATTACGCCATTGACTTCCGGGTCCTGGCTGCAGAGATTGGGAGGGGGAGCCATCATTATGTGGTATCTTTCTACGTAGTCTCAATGATGAGTTGAAGGATGAGTTAGTGACACGGGACAAACCGGATAATTTACGGGATTTGATTGCCCTAGCGGTTAGTCTTGATAGCAGATTAAGGGAGCGGGCGGCTGAACGGCGTTCTACTTCCCGTTCGGTTAAACCCCACCCTCGCCTCCTCTCGCTCTATCTGCGTCAGAGGAACTTCCGGTTCAGCAAGCTATAATCAGTTGTCGGTCTAAAGTGTCAGCAGCAGAGAAACAACGCCGCAGGGATCAGGGCCTTTGTTTCTACTGTGGGAAAGAGTCACATAGGGTTTTTGAACGTCCCAATAAGTTAAAAAGGGAGGGCCCGTGGATCAGAGTAGGGGGATTCACGGGCAATAACTCTAAAGAGCCCCTTACTTGTTGTCGATTACCTCTTAGGCTCATCCATTTACATACAGAACACTCCACATTGGCGTTAGTAGATTCTGGAGCTGAGCAAAATTTTATTTCTAGAGACCTGGCAACCCGGATGGGTCTTAGCTGTCAGACTCTAGATCCCCCTGTCAAACTGATCACCTTGTCTAAAGCGTCGTTGACTACTATTGCTCATCAGACGGTTCCTGTGTCAGTTATTGTATCAGGAAATCACAGGGAGGAAATTCAGTTTTTTGTTCTGCCTGTTTCTTCTTCGCCCGTTATTCTGGGGTACCCCTGGCTGCGCCTACATAACCCCACTATTGATTGGCAAGCTGGGAGAATAACGGCATGGAATACGTTCTGCCTCAGTGCCTGCCTTCAATCGACGGCATGCGCCCCATCCGTCAAGGTGCCTCTGCCTGATTCATCGCCACCGGACTTGTCCAAGGTGCCAGAGGTCTATCCCGATTTGGGGCTAGTATTTTGCAAGTCTCGGGCATTGTTCTTACCCCCTCATCGCCCTTATGACTGCGCAATCAACCTTAACGCTGGGGCCCCTCTACCTGCTAGCCGCCTGTACAGCCTGTCAGCCCCGGAGCGCGAGGCTATGGACACATATATTAAGGAGTCCTTGGCTTCTGGTATCATCCGCCCGTCGTCTTCGGCAGTAGGTGCTGGATTTTTTTTTGTTGAAAAGAAAGAGGGTTCTCTACGCCCCTGCATCGATTTCCGGGGATTGAATGAAATAACTGTGAAAGACAATTATACCCTGCCTTTGAACACTGCTTTTGACTCCCTCCAGGGGGCGTCCTGGTTTACTAAATTGGACCTGAATGCCTATCATCTTGTGCGCATAAGGGAAGGAGATGAGTGGAAGACGGCTTTTCGGACCCCCAGCGGACATTTTGAGTACCTGGTAATGCCGTTTGGGTTAACTAACGCTCCAGCCATGTTCCAACGTCTGATAAATGATGTACTACGGGATTTCCTGAACTCGTTTGTTTTTGTTTGTCTCGACGATATTCTCATTTTCTCCCGCACACTAGAGGAGCATCGAGTGCATGTGCGCAGGGTACTGCAGCGCCTCCTGGAGAATCAACTGTTTGTGAAGGCTGGAAAATGTGAGTTCCACACTGATCAAACCTCCTTCCTTGGGTTTATTTTAGCTCGGAACCAGGTGCTCCCTGACCCGGCCAAGGTCAAGGCAGTTGTGGATTGGCCTGCACCCACCTCCAGAAAGCAGCTTCAGGGGTTCCTGGGGTTTGTTAATTTCTATAGGAGGTTCGTGCCTAATTTTGGCAATATTGCTCGTCCCCTGTCTGCTCTTACCTCCCCTAAGATCCCGTTTTGTTGGAGTAAGGAGGCAGCTGAAGCATTTGAAAGACTCAAGAGGGAGTTCGCCTCGGCCCAAGTCCTTACTCAGGTGGATCCAAAGCTGCAGTGCTTGGTGGAGGTGGACGCTTCTGATTCAGGAGTTGGAGCGGTACTCTCCCAACGGTCTCCCGAGGACGGTAAGATTCGCCCTTGTGCTTATTTCTCTCACCGTCTCACTTCTGCAGAGAGGAATTACTGCATCGGAGACAGGGAGTTACTGGCAGTAAAACTCGCCTTGGAGGAATGGAGACATTGGCTGGAGGGGGCTGCTCAGCCGTTCGTGGTTTGGACGGATCATCGTAACCTGGAGTACCTCAGGACGGCGAAGCACCTGAATGCACGCCAGGCTCGCTGGTCCCTCTTCTTCGGCCGTTTTAACTTTTCTGTCATGTATCGGCCGGGAAGTAAGAACGGTAAGCCGGATGCTCTCTCTCGGCAGTTTGACATTCCATCCTCTGAGGACCAGGAGACCCCTATCCTGCCGCCTTCCTGCGTCGTGGGCGCCCTGTCCTGGGGAATCTGCAAGACAGTTCGCCAGGCTCAGAAGACAGAGCCGGACCCCGGGGGGGGGGGGTCCCCTGGGCCGCTTGTTTGTTCCACGCGCTATCCGGGGCAAGGTGATTGAGTGGGGTCACGCTTCCAAATGGGCCTGTCATCCTGGAGTGGGTCGGACCGTGGATCTCCTTCAAAGGAACTTCTGGTGGCCAGGGTTACGGAAGGACGTTGTTAATCACATCCGGGCCTGCGCTCAGTACGCCACCAGGAGGACTACCCAATGTAATATCCAGGTGGCCAACCGGCATAGGAGACCCGCCCCGGACTTTAAGGTGGGTCAGAAGGTCTGGTTGTCAACCCGGAATATTTGTGTACCGGCCGAGGAACGGAAGCTCACGAAGCGCTTCATTGGCCCTTAATCGTATTATTATTAATCGTATTATTAACCCTGTGTCTGTGCGCTTGTCTCTCCCCTCTTCGATGCATATCTGCCCCATTTTTCATGTCTCCCAGGTCAAACCATACGTCTTGGACCCCCTGTGTCCTGCTCCAGTGGTTCCCGCGCCCCCGAGGATGATCGATGGCCATCCGGCCTGGGGGGTGACTGCTGTCCTTGACGTCCGCAGGCGGGGTCATGGTCTTCTGTATTTGGTGGACTGGGAGGGCTTTGGACCGGAGGATCGCTCTTGGATTCGCCCAGCATTGATCTTGGATAAACAGCTGATTCGCGATTTTCATCGGGCGAATCCAGGTAGGATTGGGCAGATGCCTGGAGGCACTGCTAGAGGGGGGAGTACTGTCATGGCGGCCTCTGGGCCGTCATTAGTGTCATTAGCCCCAGCTGCGCACAGACCAACAGGTGTGAATCAACGGCTGTTAAAAGCCAGTGTCGCTGACAGCCCGGCACGGAGTCGTCTGTCTTCCTCAACGGAGAATGAACCTGCACTCCGCTCTCTGGTCTCGTCAAGAACATCTCTTGTCTCGTCTGGAACTTCGTCTGTCTCGTCTGGAACTTTGTCTGTCTCATCTGGAACTTTGTCTGTCTCATCAGGAACTTTGTCTGTCTCGTCTGGAACCTCATTTGTCTCGTCTGGAACCTCGTTTGTCTCGTCAAGAGCTTCACTTGCCGCATCCAGGAACTCTTCCCAGCGTCAAGCAAGTAAGCGCACCATTTGCTACTCAACGCCAAACCTTTACCCCTGTGCACAGGTGGACCACCTTGGCGGCGGACCTGCGTCCCCAGCTGACGGGGTAACGCCATCACGTCTTCGTAGCGGCTCGCTACCACCACGTCTACTGGTACGTATTGCTCCTCAATTGCCAGAACTATTATTGTATCAATTACAGGAGTATTGGCCAACGTTATCGGTGGAATCACTGTCATCAGCATCAGCTGTGTCGTCATTGCCACTGTGTGTGGAGTCACTAACCTCGTCTTTGTCTGCATCATCATCTGTATCATCGTTATCCCGGTCTGTGGAGTCACCGCCGGCGTCATCGTCAGGATCATCGTCATCCCGGTCTGTGGAGTCACAGCCGGTGTCATCGTCAGGGCTGTCATTGTTACAGCCGGTGTCATCGTCAGGACTGTCATTGTCACAGCCACGGGTGGTAACCCCAGCACGGTCACGGACGCCTTCACCTCCACGCTGCCCGGCCGCTGGAACTCAGCAGAGCGAAGCCAGTGCTGCTCTCAAGTAAGCCTTGTTTTCTGCAGCTCTTTGCTAGTGTGGAGCATTAGTAATTTGTCTCTGCTTATCTGTTCCAGGGTTGCCGGGTCTCCGTCCAGGTCGCTCAGCTCCAGTGACCAGAACGATATCCTCGCACTCACACTCGCATTACACTCACTCACAATTAAATAAAGATTATTGTCACTATCTGCTCGTATCAGTGTCTGTCTCCTGGGTCCCGAAACATGTCAGATTTTTTGTCATATTCAGCTCTCAAAATCAGTAATTCGTTCTCCAACCTTGGATCACTTCCTGCATACACTTTTTCTTGAAGAATTTTTATTTTATGTTCCAATTGGACTCTCTCCTCTCGAGTCTTCTTAGATTTTGAACCTGTATAACTAATAATATGTCCCCTAATAAAAGCTTTGAAAGCCTCCCACTTTACACATGCTGATGTTTGTGTAGTATTGATATCAAAGAACTCATCTATCTGTTTTTCTATGTACTTAACAAATTCGTCATCCTGAAGCCATTTATGCTGAAATTGCCACCTGCCTGGTTCCTTTGTCAATTTCTTATCGACATATATTAGACAGCAGGGTGCATGATCAGAGATCACAATGTTATCATAAAAGCAGTTTTGAATCTTGGACCTTAATTCTGTGGAGATCAAAAAATAATCAATACGTGAAAATGTCTTGTAGGTATTAGAATAACAAGAGTAGGCTTTAACTTGTGGTTTCATTTCTCTCCATATATCTAGCAATCTCAATTCTTTCATAAAATGATTAATGATCATCCTACATCCATTGTGCGTACAGTCCAGTCCTGTTGATCTATCTATACCGGGAGTCAATGTACAATTAAAATCCCCTGCTATTATATGTTGCCCTGTAAGTGATGATAAGACAAGAAATAAATTAGCAAAGAACTTTTGATCATCTATATTGGGACCATATAAGTTCACCAGATTTATATTTTCTAATAGCAAAGATCCTTGAATGATTAGATATCTTCCAAATTTGTCTCCCATTACATTTTTCACTTGAAATGGGACTGATTTATGTATGAGAGTCATAACTCCCCTGGCTCGGGATGAAAATGATGAGGTGAAAACACTTCCTTGCCATCTACTCCTAATTCTTTTTACATCCTCCTCTATTAGATGAGTTTCTTGTAAAAACACAATTTTTGAACCCATGTCTTTTATTTTATTCATAACTTGTTTAAGTTTTTTTAAATTTTGTAGACCTCTGCAATTCCATGAAGTTAAATTAAGATTAACGCTTTGGTTTATGATCAATAGGAAGTTTGGGATTACCTTGCAGTGTAAACATGCTCATACAGAGAAGCAAAAACATGAGTGGTTGAACATTCATCCTACAAACTACACACAAACAAATTCCCCCTTCCCACATTTGTGGTGATCCCCCCAAAATCAAAAGAAAAATTCCGTCTCCCGATATAGCCATCGACCGCTCCACACCCACGAGGATCAGCCAAAGCCACTCCTTCTTCATCCTCCCAATCACCCTAACTCTACTGCTTTTAATGACGTAACATTAACTCTCTTCTGTAGTTTTCCAACTTAACTCCAAAATTTTTAGCAACTTTGTACATCATAGAGGGTTTTTTTTTAAATATATAATACAATCTATATTTTGTAAACTTGCTATTTGCTTCAAATCAGTCAGATGCCTGTGCAAATGCTTAAATATTCTACCTTATATTTTGTTCATGCTTAGCTCCCACCAGTCTCTTCTTGGATCTTCTTGATGAACTCCTACGCCTCCTCTGGGGTCTTGAAGATGTGTGTTCTGCCCCCATACGTGGTCAACAGTCTCGCAGGATGAATTACACCATGACGAATCCCAAGGTTGCGCAGCTCTTTTCGTACGGGGTCAAACTGCTTCCTCAATTGTTGGATTCCTGTGGCCAAATCTGGGTAGAACCGCACCTGCTGGTCCTGGTGTTTAATCTCTCCTTTTGCTCGCGCAGCGTTGGAGATCTTCATCCTGTCTCTGTTGCTGAGGAACTTCATAATAAGCGTCCTCGGTGGTCCCTTATCTCTCGGTGGGCCAATTCGGTGTGCACTTTCTAGGACGACTGTTGATTGCAGCTCCGCGCTGCCCAGCACCTCCGGAATCCACTTTTCCAAAAAGGAACATGGGTCCCGACCCTCGGTTCCCTCCGGTAAACCCACCAGCCTCAAGTTGTTCCGTCTTGACCGGGACTCCAAGTCCAAGACATTATCTTCCAGACATTTTTTTTTTTTTTTCCAAAGTGCGCACCTTTAATTGAAGACTGGTGACGTCATCTTCAGCACTGGAGACACGAAGCTCCACCTGCGCCATTCGCTCTACACAGTCACCCAATTCTTTTCTCATTCCTTCCAACGTTGCCATAATCCCATCAAATTTAGCGGAAAAGTCTGCTCTCATTGAACTAATAGCAGCTAGCACTGCATCTGTGCCGTTTCCCGCAGTCACCGCACCGCTGCTAGCTTCCTCCGCCATATATGGAGCTTTATCTGCTGCGTCACAGACGTGAAAGTCCGTTAATTTGGACTGTTTCGGAGGTTCGCTTTTTCCTCTACCTGATTTTCCAGCCTTAGGCTTCACCGACATATCCTCGCCCAAACGCTGGGATAGGTTCTGTCCCAAATGAGAGAGTTATTTGCCGATTTTTTTTTCTCTAGGAGCAGAGCAGAGTGATATGTGTCCTTCTCACGTGGCCGCCATAACCGGAAGAAGATTTTAAATATTTAAGTACAAATAAGAGTAGTCACCAAATAAATTACTTGAGTAATGGTAAGAAAATATTCACTAAAGAAGTTATGAGTAGTGAGTAAATACTTAACGTTATTTGAGGTTTTTGCTCATAAATTTGTGACTTTTTCATCATTAAGGTTTGTGATAAATTTTGTGATAATTTTGCAACATTTTATGCCACATTTCTGACAGTGGAAATGCAAATTTGCAACTTTAATTCATAAATTTTCAACTTTTTTTTCTTGTAAATTTGTATGGGATACCCATCATGATACTTTGATTACAATGCAATACTATCACAATATTATGATTTCTTAATTAATACAATACCATAACCCCCCCCCACCCCCAAATAGATGTGGACTTGGGTCCCTAAACTACCACTGTTAATATCTGATTCATATAAGTTTTCACTCTTTTAAACTCACTGTTGTCGCTTTTGTTTTGCTGGCTGCAGGCTCTTAGTCCTCAGTGGGATGGTGTGCTGTTGTGCGATCCTCTCTGCTGGGCTCGAGGATTTCTCGGTTTTGGACTTCAGCTTTGGACTTTGGTGCAGTCTTATGGACCATCATGGCAGCAGGATGGGGTCACATGCCTGGGCTCCAGCAGTATATGTTCCAGGTTGGGCTTTGTTTTCGGCGGCGACACAGGTATCTTCACACAGGGAGGGCCGTGGACTGTGTGGTCATCTTGGCTTGCTCTGTATTTGGAGGTTGCTCTGTTGGGTGAGGGGTCTCTGGAGTTAGTTGATTTTTACCAGATGCTATTTACTCCACTTTTGTGGAGTGGTTTTAGCTTAGCTGTCATCTACTAATGGTGCTGTTGCTGGATGGCCCACGTGTCCCATGTGTGTGTGTTTTTTTTTGTTTTGTTTTTTTTTTTTTGTGCAGTGCGTCTTGCAGTGTATCATGTCAAGGTCTTTTCTTCCATCTTTGTTATAAAATCCCACAAAAAAGCCCAATATTTATGTTAACTTATCGGCACATCCAAGTGCTTTCTAGTTTCTACACTTGGCTGCAAATCTGGTGAGATAAGCTTTGACTACTCTAACAATGCATTCTTACTTTGCTCCATCTGGTGGACTGAAAACTCAATTTGTTGATTAATACCCAAGAGTTTGCAACATTTACAAAGTTCTCTAAATAGATCTGTATGTGCATTTAGGGATCGGTGCAACATAGTGGGCCATATTACAACGATGTGGTCCTTTAGTCAGTTGTTATTGATGCAGAACACGTTTATGGGCATCTCCAAATTCATTTCCTTATCACAACGGTGTAAAAACCAGCTTCCCACCGGCGCATGATGCAAAGAGGCCAGTCTAATCATTCAGAGGTGTGTTTTGGATAATCCAATCCAAAGCACTCATGCCCGTCCCTTTAATGCACAAAGGAGCATTATCTAAAGTGAATTGTGATCATAACAGTTTAAGACGGATTTTGCACTGACCAAAGCCTGTGTGTGAGCCAAAATAGACCCGGTAGTAATGCTGCTTGGTAACAAGGAAGCCACCGATCACTGTTGATAGGATAGAATAGAATAGAATAGAATAGAATAGAATAGAATAGAATAGGCTTTTTTGTCATTGTACAGTTGTACAGTACAATGAAATTGTGGGGTAGAGAGCATCTCTTTACGAGCAGCCTGCTGGAAAAAATGCATAAGAGCTAAGATTCCTCATTCCTCATTCCTTGATACCCTGTTAGTTATATTATAAAGAACAAATGGGTAATAATGGGCGCAAAAATCCGCTGAACGCTTTAATGTAGGGTGCATGGATGCAACACACAAACACGAATGGGTTTGAAACTTAAGGAAAAGAAGATGATGTCTGTGGAAACTTAATTAAACTTTCATGGACTGAAATGAATGGCATGGAAGTTGCTCCCGGCCGTGGGGACATGAAGTGCTCTATCTCCTGTTGCTTTCGTCGACCGAGGGTCTCCCCGGTCTTATGCGGGGGTCTGCGACTCTCAATCCCAGTCCCTCCTGAGCGGGAATGAAGAAGGAAATATGGCGCAGCTTCCTGTCTGCAGCTACAAAGCAAACCTACTTTTGCCGGCTTTTGCCGGTTCCTGATGGGTGGCAGTCGGGGAGCTTGATGATGGAGAACTATAACCTCGGCCCGGCTGGAAACCCAGGGTGTGCAGCTGAGGCAGATGTGTCAACGTGTCTTCTGTCTCTGTGGACAATTACAGTGAAAAGTAAAATGCTGCACACCCCTTGTTCATTCATTTATTCCCCTAAAAATAAACACATTAATGCCTAATTAGTCCGTGATGAAAACAAAAATGTGGATGAAAAAAAAATCTTCAGACTGACCCCACCGTTGCATACATATCCTCCCTGTTCATCGATTCATTCCCCTAAAAAAATTCTACATTAATGCCAAATCTATAGACTCCACAATTAAATTAAATTAAATTAAAGTCCACAATTAAAATGAGAGTGTGGCTGGAATAAAAAATTAGTATGTGACCATCATACAATTATAATGGCAGGCAATTATATCATGACTATTACAACTCTCTCCATTAAAATAACAGAAAACCCCAGTGGATGCCACTTCCTCATGAGCTCCGGGGCTGCGGGATTTCAAAACATGCCACTGAATTATCATTTAATAATGCACTTCTGATGATAGACCTCCTTTTTCCTGATCAAAAGCGGAGTCTCATGGAATGCACTCTAATAGTAATGGGCATTAGGTTACATGCTGCCACACCTCTTTGAAATGAGGCACTTCCTCCCAGTGCTTAGTGGGCACATTGTCTACTGGTAATTTGATTCAGTTTCATTTCAGCTTTATTTATATTGTGCCATATCACAACAAAAGTCATCTCATAGCACTACCAAAGGCAGGGAAAACCCCACAATTGCAGAAAGACCCAGCAATCAGATGATCCCCTGTGAGCAAGCACTTGGCAACAGTGGAGAGGAAAAACTCCCATTTAACAGGAAGAAACTTCTAGCAGAACCAGGCTCAGGGAGGGGCAGTCATCTGCTGCGACTGGCTGGGGGTGAGGGGATAGAGAGGATGAAGAGAACAGACAATAAAGACAAGGAAAAATGAGAAGCCAAGTACATTATTCGAAGTCACCCGGCAGTCTGAATCTATTAACAGCAAAACAAAAGGGGGGTTAAGAGACATAAGATCCCTCCCGAATCGTAGACTATATTGAAAAGGAAGGATTTTACCATGTTCTTAAAAACAGAGATTAAGTCTGCCTCCTGGACCCAGAGTGGTAACTGATTCCACAGAAAAGGAGCTTGATAGCAGAAGGCTCTGCCTCCCATTGGACTTTTGGAGATTCTGGGTATTACAAGTAATCCAGCATTTTGGGAGCATAGTGCTCTGTTAGGATGATAGGGTAATATCAGATCTTTTATATATATAGGGGACCTGATTTTTAAGAGCTGTGTAAGTGAGAAAAAGGATTTTAAACTTAATTCTAAACTCTATAGGAAGCCAATGAAGGGAGACCAGAACCGGAGAGATATGATCTCTCTTTCTAGAACCAGTTAAAACTCTTGCAGCAGCATTTTAGATCAACTGAAGACTTTTTAAAGATATTTTGGGACAACCTGACAATAACGAGTTACAATAATCTAATCTAGAGCTGACAAAGGCTCGAATCAGTTTCTCAGCATCATTCAGAGACAAGATGCTCCTAATCTTGGCAATATTGTGCAGATGATAGAAGGCAGTCTCAGAAACAAATTTAATTTGTGAATTAAAGAACAGATCTTGATCAAAAATAACTTCAAGGTTCCTCACAGAACTATTCAGAGTGACAGTAGAGGCATCCAAATTAAGAGTTTGATTTGGAAAGGAATTTCTAAGGTTTTTTGGACCAACAAGAATGACTTCAGTCTTTTCTGGGTTTAATAGCAGAAAATTACAAGTCATCCAGGCTTTGATTTCCTTAAGACAAGCATCTAACTTGGCTAATTGATTACAATCATCGGGCTTCATTGACAGGTATAATTGTGTGTCGTCTGCGTAACAATGAAAATGTACACAGTGCTTTCTAATGATATTGCCTAATGTAAGCATATATAAACTAAAAAGAGTAGGGCCTAACACAGATCCCTGTGGAACTCCGTGACTGAGCTTAGAGTTAGAAGAAAACTCATCATTGATGTGAACAAACTGAAGTCTATCACGTAAATAAGATCTAAACCACTGCTGCGAAGTTCCATTTAGTCAAACATAGTGTTCTAATCTATCAAGTGGAATGCCATGATCAATAGTATCAAAGGCTGCACTAAGATCTAAAAGGACAAGTACAGAAACAAGTCCATTATCAGATGTGATAAGGAGGCCATTAGTGACCTTCACTAAGGCTGTTTCAGTGCTGTGATGAACTCTGAACCCAGATTGAAACTCTTCAAATAAACCATTTCCCTGCAAGTGGTCAAACAATTGCGCAGCAACAACTCTAAGATTTTTGAAATGAAAGGCAGATTAGAGATTGGTCGATAGTTAGCCAAAACTCCTGGATCGAGCTTTGGCTTTTTGAGTAAGGGTTTAATTACAGCAATTTTAAAAGCCTGCGGTGCATAACCCAAAGTTAACGAAGAATTAATTATATGAAGAATATGGCTACCAATAATTGGGAAGACTATTTTAAATAACCTGGTAGGAATAGGGTCTAAAAGACAAGATGAAGGCTTAGATGAGGAGATTATTTTATCTAACTCTAAAAGGTCAATTGGAGTAAACTTATCTAAACAGATATCAATTGAAGGAGTTGTAGTAGTTAATGTACTTAAGTTTACGGTGGGAAGAATCTGACTGATTTTACCTCTAATAAATACAATTTTATGATTAAAAAAGTTCAAAAAGTCCTGACTAGAAATCTCAAGGGAGATGCGAAGAATGACCGAGTCCTGACTCTTTGTCAGCCTAGTTATAGTGTTGAAAAGAAACCTGGGGTTATTCTTATTCTCTTCTATTAATGCAGAGTAATAACTTGTTCTAGCTTTTCTAAGAGATTTTTTTACAAATTAAGAGATGATTTTGTTAACTTATGTTGTACTGTATAATCAGAGGAGTTATTGTCTAATTTGACCTTGTTGGATTTTCTTTCCCCCTTTGTTATATTATTCTGTTTCTTTTTTAATCTCTCCTTTTAATCTATCCGAAATAAAGATTCATTCCTTCATTCATTCACTTCTCCACGCTAAATAGAATTCATCTAAATAAGTAGAATGTCATTTTCTTTCTAATTGACAAGTTTTCTGTTTTAAGTTATGAGTTTCTGTGTTAAACCAAGGGGTTAGAAATCTCTGGTTAGACTCTTTCTTTTTTAAAGGGGCCACCAAATCTAGAGTCTGATGCAGAGAGGCTGTAACACTATCTACCATGCTATCTATCAATTACGGAAGGAGCAGGCTCTAAATTTTTTATTTCCGTTGTGTTGACCCAAGGTATAGAGGAGATAATCTGCAAAAATTTGGTAACAACGTCATCTGAACGACATCTGCTGTAGTAATATTTTTCTTTAGGAGTCCAATAATCAGAAATAGTGAAGTCAAAGGTTAACAGACAATGGTCTGACAGTACAGGATTATGAGGTGACACTACCAGATTTTCTATTTCTATACCATATGTCAAAACAAGGTCCAATGTGCGGTGGAGATAATGGGTAGAATTTCCTACTTTCTGGGAAAATCCCATTGAGTCTAAAATTGAATTGAATGCCTTATTAAGACAGTCACTTATTAAGACAGTCATCTGTTCGTTCCAGAGTGCAGATTACGATACAAACCATTCATTGGTGTGTTGCAAGGTCAAGCTGCAGCTGAAGAAATTCCATCATGCTAGACAGCCTGGAAAGGCACGGATTGACACCAGCAAGATGGCCCAACCAGAACTTGTTGAGCGGTTTGCCTCCACCTTTGAGAAGGAACTTGGTGTACCACAAGAAGGAGAATCATCAAAGTAGAAGTGGGAAGAGCTGCGAAACACCATCCACCGCACAGCCTTGGCTACCTTTGGGAGGAAGACCTCGAAGTCACAGGACTGGTTTGATGTCAAGTTGACAGACATGACCCCTGTCATTGAAGCCAAGCGCTGAGCTCTTGCCAAGTACAAGAAGTACCCAAACGAGAAGAATCTCCAGATTCTCAGGGCTGCGAGAAGCAAAGTTCAGCAGACTGCTCAACGCTGTGCCAACGAGTACTGGACTCAGCTCAGCCAAGACATTCAAACCGCTGCCATAACAGGGAACATCTGTGGTATGTACGATCGCATCAAGAAAGAACTTGGTCCGGCTCAGAGCAAGACGGCCCCCCTCAAATCCTCCACTGGGGAGATGATCACAGAAAAGAACAAGCAGATGGAGAGATGGGTGGAGCACTACTCCGACCTCTACTCCAGACAGAACACCGTGACACCATCAGCCCTTGATGCCATCGATTGCCTGCCATCCATGGACGAACTTGACGCCGAGCCAACCATCGATGACTCAGCAAGGCCATTGATAGCTTGGCCGCTGGCAAGGCACCCGGCAACGACGGCATACCCCCCGACCTGATCAAGCACTGCAAGACCGCCCTACTGCTGCCATTGCATGACGTCCTCTGCCAGTGCTGGAAGGAAGGTGCCATACCACAGGACATGAGGGACGCCAAGATCATCACCCTCTACAAAAACAAAGGGGAGAGAAGCAACTGCAACAACTACAGGGGCATCTCCCTCCTCAGCGTTGTTGGCAAAGTCTACGCACGAGTTGTTCTCGTTCGTCTACAGAAGCTTGCCGAAAGTGTCTACCCCGAGTCTCAGTGTGGCTTCCGCGCTGAGCGATCGACGGTAGACATGATATTCTCCATCCGCTAACTCCAGGAGAAATGCAGAGAACAGAACATGCCCCTGTACGTCGCCTTCATCGGCCTCACCAAAGCGTTCGATCTTGTCAGCAGAGAGGGCCTTTTCAAGATCCTGCCAAAGATAGGATGCCCACCAAAGTTGCAAAGCCTCATCGAATCATTTCACACCGACATGCAGGGGATAGTGCAGCACGACGGCAACGTCTCAGAGCCATCCAACATACGCAGCAGAGTGAAACAGGGCTGTGTACTTGCGCCAACCCTCTTTGGGATTTTCTTTGCTATGCTCCTGAGGCATGCCTTCAGCACAGCAACAGAGGGAATCTACCTGCATACAAGATCTGACGGCAGGCTTTTCAACCTTGCCCACCTGAAAGCCAGAACCAAAGTACGCGAGGCTCTGATCAGAGACATGCTGTTCGCAGACGACGCTGCAGTCACGACCCACACACAGCAGGAGCTTCAGACCCTGATGGACCGCTTCTCCCAGGCATGCAAGGACTTTGGGCTTACCATCACCCTGAAGAAGACTAACGTCTTGGCGCAAGACACGGAAGCACCACCAACCATCACCATCGACGACTACGAGCTGGAGGTCATGAATCAGTTCACGTACCTGGGGTCCACGATCAGCAGCAACCTCTCCCTTGATACAGAGATCGACAAGAGGATTGGAAAATCAGCCTCCACACTCGCTCGCCTCACCACACGAGTGTGGGAGAATCCCAAACTCTCTGTCAAGATGAAGATGGCAGTGTACAACGCCTGCATCATCAGCACACTGCTCTATGGGAGTGAGACATGGACAACATACGCCCGGCAGGAAAAGAGACTGAACTCCTTCCACTTGCGCTGCATTCGCCGCATCCTGGGCATATCCTGGCAGGACAAAGTGCCCAACACAGAAGTTCTGTCCCGCGCCGGCCTTCCCTCCATGTTCACTCTACTCAGGCAGTGCAGGCTCCGCTGGAATCCCCAAAGACGTCCTCTACGGAGAACTGGCGACTGGCAGGAGAGACGTTGGCCGCCCACAGCTGCGCTTTAGAGACATCTGCAAGAGAGACATTAAGGCCCTGGAGATCAACACAGAGCGCTGGGAGGACCTTGCAACGGACCGCTCCAAATGGAGAGGCACCCTGACCAGACAGCTCAAGGCGGGTGAAGAGAGACTGACTGCTGCAGCAGATGAAAAAAGGACCCGCAGGAAGAACCGCCACAGCTCCAGCAGCACAGAGACCACCCACAAGTGCGACCTGTGTGACAGGGACTGCCATTCGCGCACCGGCCTGTTCAGCCACAGGCGGTGCTGTTCCAGCAGAGTAGACGTTTAGGATTCTCTTCCATGGTCGTCATAGACCGACGGAGGCAGACGAATGTACATCAACATGTATACAGTATTAAAATTCCCTACAATAATTATTCTATCTGATTTCAGCACTGAATCAGCTAAAAATTCAGCAAATTCAGATAAAAACTCTGAGTAGGCCGAGGGAGGGCAATAAACTATGGCGAAGAAAATTGTGTTCAAGCCAAGATAGCCAACATGCCCCACACTGAGGACCAGGCCTTCAAAGGAATTAAAACGTGACTTTTGCTTTACATTACCTAGTAAATTAGAATGGAAAATTGCCGCTACTCCACCTCCACAACCAGAACTTCTGGGATTATGATAGTTTAGATAACCAGAGGGAGATGATTCATTCAAACCAACATAATCATCTTGTCCTAGCCAAGTCTCTGTGAGAGATATTAAATTGATCTGATGATCAATTAATAGATCATGAGCTAGTAGAGACTTGGGAGTTAGAGACCTAATATTTAACAAACCACATTTAATTTTTAAATTATGAGGAGGAACAGACACTAAATTAATAAATTTAGAGACTTCAGGTTTGATTTGAGTTTTAACAACATTTTGTTTAAACACTTTGGGATGTTTATGCATTATGTTTTTATTAACTTTGGGGGGAGGGGTAGACAAAGGTTCTCTAAGGGAGAAGACAGGGGCAAAGTTGAGGGGTGGTGGATGAGGAGGAGCTGCAGAAAGACGTGCATTTATCAAGCTGTGTTGTATTTGTCTTGGGTTATAATATTTTGGGTATCGGGAGACAGACACAATCTCTGTAGGGTTATAAATTGAAGACTGAACCAAACAGTGAGGATTAGTTGGATTAATGGGATTAATATGAGAAGTTCAAACAAAAAAGGGCCGGTTGGCAGACCCAGGAACTTTGGAGTGAGTTAACGCATCAAATCCCAGTCACTGCATTAAAAAACGCTGAATGGAATAGAACAGATTGTCCCTTAAAACACGTGCACCAAGTCTATTCGGATGGATGCCATCAGGCCTCATAAGTGATGGGCAGTTCAAAAACGGGTTAAAATTGTCAATAAAACCAGTGTTAAAAGTAGGATATGTAAAACACAACCAAGTATTAAGACTGAGAGTTCTGCTAAAATAATTGCAAAAAGGTGCCAAAGGCCCAGAGATAAACACACGTCTGCCACAGTTCAAAAGAGTGGACAGAAGGCTCCTGAAATCACTCTTTAAGATCTCTGATGCTTCATCTGGGATGTTGTTGCATCCAACATGTACTATGACAGTTTTAACGTGGGGGAACTCATTTAATAGGTCAGGGGTAAGAGCCTCAATGTCAAACACTCTAGCCCCAGAAAAAAATTTAGTCACACAGTACCTGGTTTTGACGTTCCTCATAATCGAGTCACCAGTTACCAGCATTGTCTGGGGTGGCTTTGTCGGTGATTTTTGAGGTGGTGAACAATCTTGTCGAAGGTGTTGTGATGGCAGAGCGATGCACTCTCTTCTTTTAGAAGCTGGTGTGTAATTTGGCACACCTAAAGTAGTCTTAATCCGGGGTTTGTGGGTTTGAGCCACCGCTGAAGGCAAAGGAGAGGGAGGAGGAGGGGCGGTCATGGGCAGACAGCCAGCCTCCAGGTGGGGAAAATCCTCCAGAGGAAGGATGTCAAATCTATTTTCCAGTAGCAGGGGAAGAGAAGAGGCACGGCCCTGTCTGGTCGATCAACGATGATTGCCTGCAGGTCTAACCAAGGTCCAGGGAGCTCATTGAGGATGAGAAGAACCAACCGGGACTTTGGGTTTAGCCCTGAGTCGAAGCCAGTGTCTGTTGCTGTGGTCCTGGACATCAGAAGAAACTGGAGCAGGGGTGGAAGTAGGCGGAGATGCGTTGAACTCATCCAGGTAAGTAGTCGTCTCTACCAGCTGCAAGTCGGTTGCCGGGGCCGTTGTTCGCCCGAGAATTATGGTGTCAAGATGGTCTTCGGCCTCCCAAATCTTACAGAGGTTGGAGAGTCTAACTTCCAACTCAGAAACCTTCCTAAGGAGGGACACACAGCTGACACACGTCAGGGATGGAGCCATGACGTTCCAGGCGATAATTGGATAGCCAGCCAGCCAAAAGCAGCTAAAACCAGGTTAGCTAAAAACAGCTAAAAAGGCTTAAAAACAGGTTAGCAAGTTAGCCTAGCCCTGTATAACAGCCCAGCCGGGGGATCCGACCCACCCACACATCCGATCAGGCTTTTCTGCTAGGCCAAAACTAAGCTAACACCAAGCAAAACCTAATATCAACAAAAAGAGAGAAAAAAAATTAAAACGAAATCAAAAAAGCAAACAAAAGCGGACAAGATGACACAACGAGACGTTAACAGACGCCAGCATTAATCAACACAGATGCTGCTCCAACACAGGTGTGAATTTGATGGTGTGACGCGAAACATAAAAAACAGACAATGCTCTGACAGAAATTAGCAAAAACACTGGCATACGGCAAAGTCTGGCGGAAAAGTGCATGGATGATTGTCCTAATAGGGACCATAGACTGCCAACTATAAATGTGTAACATTTTTCCTCATAAATTCTTTTTTTTTTTCTTGTAGATTTGCAGCTTTTATTATCATGTCAAGATACTTGTGTAAAGGTAAAAAAAAAAAAAGTATCTGCTAAAAAAGTTACATGAGTGATGGCTTTACGTTTGCCAGTATGTGAAGTTTTCATAAATTACTGATATTCTTTTAAATTTAAGACATTTTTTTCTCATAGATTTGCATTTTTTTTCCTCAGGAATTTGTGACTTTTTTCTCCTGAACTCAACCTTTTGTTAAAAATTTATGACATTTTTAATGCAAATTTATGACTTTCTTTTCCTTGTAAGTTAATAATATTTTTTCTTGTACATTTGCAACTTTTTTAAACCAGAAAATTGTAAAAGGTAAAGTATATTTTGTGGAAAAAGGTTACTTGAGTACATATACTTGAGTAAAGTATTGTAGGTATCTCACGGAGCAGCGAATGCTGTGGAACGTTCATGAATACTGCAATTTGTGGTTTCCAATGGGGTTCATACAGTTCTCGAATGGTTTTTACGGTTGCAAACATTTTTTTTGTTGTTGTTGTTGTTGCAAATAAATTTTGAACAAGCAAAAGTAAAAATGTTATCGGACTGCTGCGTAACCTTTTTATGAACCATGGCAGAACCCCCAAAATCCCAGCATTCGTGAATGTTGCGCAATGTTCGCTGCTCTGTGAGATACATGCTCGAATGTGAATGTTCCACATTCAAGCCGGGTCCACCCACTCCCCTCCCTCCTTCTCTTCCTGTCTGTGCCTCTCACAGCTCTTCCTCTGCTGCTCCTAGGCTCCTCCCTCTTCTTCCGAGGTAGCCAAGAGTATCTGTCTAATTGGTTAATGTTATAACCAACCAAGCTTAGCAGGAATGCTTGCGTAGCTAGAAGCGGTCTGTTCAAACTCACTCATGTTATGTCTGGTATTACCTGCTGTACAGAAGAGGTGATGTGACTTGGAACACAGCTTTATTGAACTCACTGATTGTGACAGCCACTGACAGATCACGGGCTAAGCTCAGGTGGGATAAGAGAGACTAAGATGACCGATGAGCATCACGACCCAGCACTCCACAGTAAAATAACTATATAACATTTTCCTCCCTCTTTAAAAAGTCCAAAACCACTTACTCAATTAAGACCCTCCCCAATTTGGGACCCGAATCACGTACTAACAAACAACAACTAATATTTCCAAATGGTGAAACACATTCACACAACAAAACCTAAAATAGGGAGGACGGGTGGACTGTCGTCCTGCCCACACAGCAAGGTGGATTATTCTGCCACCTGCTAGGGTAAATTAAAGTCCATTACTAACTAAAATTGTATGCCGTGCTCCTAAGCTAGAAAAAAAACAAACAAAACAAAAAAAAAAAAAACAAAAACAAACAAAAACAAAAAAACCCCAAAGAAAGTAATCCCTTATATAACTTTTTTTTTTTTTTTAATTTTAACAACAACACCACCACCACAATAAAAGAACTTCAATATATGCTGTGTACAACCCAAATGTTCCATTGAAAAGGCTAGAACCATGGCACCCTCTCAGCCAATGGACCCCTAGAAACAGCCGGTCTTTGTGTTGATGGCTGGTCCTCCAGACGCTGAAACTGCTCCTCCTCTCCATCAACCCCATCCCACATCCAGCCACATTTCACGGGGCCTCCTCCCAGACACGCCGAAGCTGGTTCGCATGCCACACCGAGCCATCAGAGAGCCTGAAGTGCGCTGTGTCCAGTGTGGCCACTATGCGCAGATGCTCCCGACGCTCCTGGGGTTGTCGACTGGCCCATCTTTGCTCCGGGCACTCCTCACCTCACATCCGGACCCAATCCAGGACCCTCAAAGGGGCCCGGCTTGGCTTGAGGCGTTGTGACCGAGCCCGCTGATCCCTCATGCTCATCGGTCTTGTCCTGACCTCTTCCAATGCTGGTGTCACATGTGCCATCGTAGCCACAGACCCTCCATCCCATTGTGGCCACACTCCGAAGATATCTGGGGCTAACCCATGGGTGCCACTCGCCAGTGCAGGTGCCTTGCTGTGACGCTCAATACTCCCCTCGACTGTTTCCCGAGTGCCAGCACTGAAACCCTCCTGTGCTGGCCCTGAGCAAAATTGGTCCCGCTTGACTACCATGGCGTCCGGTAGCTCTTCATCCCACACCACGTCTTCATCAATTGCTGGAATCGGAGGGTTCTGCTGGCCTCAGCCCTACCACTCTTCCCCAGCATCATCTTTGATGGCGAAACCCAGCCAGTAAAATAAATCGCAGCCCATGATGTTATCGCCCCGTACTGTCATGTGGAATGTGAAGTCGAGCACCGTCGCAGACTTATACCAAACAGTCAGCTCCAAAGTCCCGACCATGTCTAGCCTTCCATCTCCATAACTGTACAACGGTGTGGGGTTGCCTCTAACCCTGTGGTAGGGAAAAAACCTCTTCACTGTGGCCCAATTCAGAAGTGAACCCTCCACTCCCGTGTCAGTCAACAGCGGCACCTCCATGCTGTCCAGCCTCACCATGCAAAATGTGTACCCGTTCGTGTCTGGGGACACCGTGTGGATGGTTGTCTGGGGCAGGCAAAGCAATTTCGTCCGTGGGCTCTCCGGTATAAATTCACGGCACATCCTGGCAAAATGGTCCAAGCGACCACATCTGTTACGCCATGCTCCTCTTGCTGGGCAGTCCTTAGCCTTTCTTCCGGTGCACTCTAAACCCACAACTCATACAAAGGGACTTTCCCGGGGCAGACCCGCTGCTAGTGGCATTGGCTTCAGTCTCCTTGCTGTCCCAGCTATCTTCGCTGTCCAGGTCTGTGGCATTTGCCATGACAAGAGTCTTCAGAGGCTTCTGTGACTGGTGTCCAGTTTGCTCTAGAGCTAGCTTGACTGCTCTGGCTAATGTGAGCTCACTTGACACCGTAAGTAGCCTAGCTCACAATGTGGTGCTACAGGTGTGTTCCGCCAGCTGGTCACGGATCATTTCCTCTTCCAGAGCTCCAAAACAGTACTCGCTAGCCAGCTGCCTCAACTCAGCGACAAACAGCCGGACGGGTTCACCTACCCGTTGACATCGCTGCCGAGAACGGATCCTCCGGATCGTCACGTTATCCGGGATGTTGAAATGGCTAGCTAGCAGCCCTTCTACTTCTTCACATGTGTCGGCAGCATCAAGCGTTCTCAGGTTCCGCAGGCCCTCTATGCCTAAATTGTGACCGAACAGCACCCTGGGTCTCAGCTTGTTGAGCTCCCTGAGACCCAGCACAGCAACGTAGTTCTGAAAGTCCACGAGCCACCTAGGCCAGGGCACCGGTGGGTCTCTGGGCGCCTCGAAGAAAGGGCGGATAGGGACAATGCACGCCTCCATGGTTTAATCCAACATTAATACTAATTAGTCTGGTATTACTTGCTATACAGAAGAGGCAAGGTGACTTAGAACACAGCTTTATTGAACTCACTGATTGTGTCAGCTACTAACAGATCACCGGATAAGCTCAGGCGAGATAAGAGAGACTAAGATGGAGGTGAGCGTCACCACCCAGCACTCACTGGCGATTTTGGGGGGTGGCCAGGGCCATCCCTGAAATCTGATTGGCGGTCCCTATAGCCACCCTTGATTTGATTTGATAGGCAGTTTTACACATTTGCGGTAACTCTTTCAGCTTTCATTCTAGCACACTCATTTCAATGGATTCTGAAAACTGAGATGTCGCCCTTTTCATTGATATATGATACATTATGGTAATCCCAGAAGTGATGTCATACAGCGGACTGTAATAATACATTGAGATCACTCTGAAAATGCAAATTTGTCACAGCTGCTTGCAACAGAGGGACAGTCCTTCAACATGTGAGTATGTTTGTCTATTTTTGATTTGATTTTGGTGTTTTTACCATGTAAATAATAGTAAATAGTAGTTTTAGTAGTGTTTGTGAGATTTTTGGAGTGTTTTTTTATTTTTATTTGCTTCAAGAACGGACGAGAAAGGAGCAGTGAGTTTGTGTATATTTACTCCTGATTTTGGTGTTTTTACCATGTAAATAATAGTTTAGCACAGTAAATAGTAGTTTTAGTATTGATTTTGAGAGTTTGGGAGTATTTTTTTTATTGTGTTTTTATTATTTTCCGTTTATTTCCGCCCGCACCGCGTGTCTCCGATTGTACCCAACTCGGCCCACTTTCAGCTCAGCCCACCAACTTGGCCCACTTACCCCATTGTGTTTTGGTTAGTAAAAACATATTAAGTTAGTAAAGTAGGTTAGTAAAAGTTAGTTAATAATGACAAATACTTGGCAGATTTTGAATTTACACTTCTCCTGAAAAAAGGAGCAAACTATTTCACAAAAAAAAACATATTGTGGAGACAGGAAACAGGCGAGGCAGCGAGCTGAACAACACATGAGCTTTATTCCTTCTCCAACATACAGTACAGTAAAAAGCACTCCCGGGTCTCTGTGAATTCTCCTTTTATACCTTTAATTCCATGCATTGATACCCGGAACTTCAGACCATAATACAATGTTTGGAACAACGTCCTGTGTGGCACATTAACAAAACATCACGCTGGCACCGCTTCTAACACCTTTCTTCTTCCAGCGGCTGCGGCGTTCTTTCCTCTTCCTGGGGGGCGAATAGTCCTTACTGTCCCAACTGAGACCCCCCAGTGACACTTTCTCCTTCAGTCCATTGTTCCCCCTTTGCCCAGCTGCCTTCTCACCCATACCCCATCCATGCCCCACCCGTACCACCACACAATAACATATTTATTGACAAATAAAGGAAAAAATTACCTGATGAACTATTATAACTACAGGAGTAAGAGGGTTTTAAGGCAAACATTATGGCTAATCAGGGTGTGGATTTAAAACTGAGCCAAGTCAGCAGAGGTGGACAGAGTTATCAGAAAATGCTATCAACTAAAGGAAAAATGTTGTGATATGCTTCACTCAACTGTATGTAAGAGAAGTCATAAAAATATTAAACTGTGATATAAAAATGTAAAAAAGGTCCTGAGCAACATTTGCCATTTTGTTATTTTTCCCCCCTTTTTTGGACTATTTTCTCATAAATTTGCATGTTTTTTGCTCTAAATTGTATTTTTTTTTAATTTTTAAATCACCCTTTATTGTCATTCAACCATACAGCCAATCATGTACAGTAGAACGAAATTGTCCTTTATCCTATCTACAGTGTAAATCACACACACCCGATAGTAGAATCAGAAGGGCCGCTGCCATGCAAGGCGCCACCACAGATTTCCCTCCTCCATTCCATTATTGCTGAGCACCAAGCTGGACGGCAGGAAGTTCCGCTTTCATATGGTCTTGGCATGACCTGGCCGGGATTTGAACCCCTGCCTCCCCGGTGTGGGGCGGATGCTCTACCAGCTGAGCCACCACTCCGGTAAATTTGTGGTCTTCATAAATTTTCAACTTTTTCTTTTAACTAAAAATTTTTACTCACACATCTGCAAGTCTTGTTGAAAATGTGCAATTTTTTTGCCACAAAATGTGACTTTTTTCTTGTACCTTTCTGACCGAATTTGAGGTTTTCTCAAATTGTAATTTGAGACAGTTTGCAAGAAAAATGTAAATAGTCAATTTATTTGTAAACCTTGCTATATGTTTTCTTGTATATTTGTTATATTTGTGACTTTTCTCTTAACCAATTTGGAAAGTTCTTGCATGTCTTTGGAAACATGAGCACTATATCCAAATATACCACATATAACCAATTATGTAAGGAAGGAATGCTGATCCCAGATTTAACTTATGATTTTACTGAACTAAAATTAAAAATTCACTAATATTACTAAGGATGGAGTAATTTCAGGTAAGAACAATTGATTGCAGTATAAACAAGAACATGCCTAACCCGTTTACAAATCAATGAAATGAAATTACTCAGTGTATCACTACATGTACTGAAGTAAAAGTACAGTTTTTTTCCTTCATAAATGTAATGAAGCAAGAGTAAAAAGTATTCTACAGTGAAATTTATCAAATTACAATTTTGCACAAATTTTACTTGAGTATTATGTACTTGAGTAAATCTAACTAATTAATATCCACTTCTGAACTTTAGCCAATAGATTAAAATAGCTACAACAAAGAACAGCAGCTGTGTTGATTTATTTTTGCTTGTAATACCAATTAGTTCTGCAGTGGCAAGAGGGAATTTTAAATGATTGTACATCAAAATTCTCTGTTATACAATTTTTAATTTACAGTAAATGCCAGATGGTGTGACTGCAATATTTTTTTTTCTCCATTTTTAGTATACGATGTTAAAAAAAATGATCAAGGCTGTTATTGAAGCTACCAAAACTTATGCAAAACCAACCTGTGTAAAAATGAGCTTATTTTTCTTATCATTAAACCGGGTTTAAATCTATTGTTTAAGGGTTTCCAGGCACCCAACAATCCCTGTATTTCACACACTGACCACTAACCAGTTAAATCTAATCCTGCTGTATGAATTGTGGATTATTAATGATTGGTATTGGGTTTTTTCCCAGGCATAATAGAGAAATAGACATAAAAAGGCACAGAGACATTCAAAGCTTCTTCATAAAAAGAAGGGGGTGAGAATCAAGTGAGCAGCCTAGAGACAGTCGGGATGAAGAGCAGTCAGCTCCGTCTGCACAACATGGTAGCTGATGTTCAGATAGTCCCTGTGTGTCCTGGCTAAATATGCAACAATATGCCATGGTGTCTTTATTCAAGTTGTCATTCCAGTTATACAAGTCCATTTTTCTTAGTTACTGAAGAAAAAAATTGAAGTTAACTTTAAAGACAGAAGAACAGTATTAAACAGACGAGAGAGAGAGAGAGAGAGAGAGAGAGAGAGAGAGAGAGAGAGAGAGAGAGAGAGAGAGAGAGAGATTTTTGATTTTTCAACACACCTTTATTGTCACAAATTCAACAGAAAAACACAACAACTAAAACAACTAAAAGAAACAATGGAAAAGAAAAATGTCTCACTGACAAGAAATCAAAGACACAAGTAACCAAACAAGGAAAACTAAAACAAAAAACTTGCTTCTTACATCAGGATTATACCATAGGTAATTTTCCCCTCCTTAACACAACACAGGATGCGCTTAAAGCACCACATAGCCTCAACGGTTTCAACATTCTGCATCAGATGATAGTAATTGTAATCAATCATTATTCGAGCCTTAATCATGCCAATCAGCATGTCTTTTACATTACAATCCAGTATTTGTTCAATTTTTCTTTTCCTACTAACATAGATAGCCATTTTAGCCTGACCCAGGATGAAATTTAAAAGTTCACTCTTTTTCTTAGTTCTCTGCCTATATGGAAAACCCAAGATAAAAATCTGCAGGGAAAAGACTTTTCCAAACAGATAAAACAGCTTCCCCAAAAAAACAAACAACAAATGCAGTCTGTTACAGTCCAGAAAACAATGAAACACAGTCTCTTTCTGAGGACAAAAAGGACAAACCTCAACAACATTTGGGTTTAAAATGGAGATAAAAGCATTTACAGCCACAGCACCATGTAAAACTCGCCATTGTAGGTCTCCAACCTTCTTAGTTAATGGTGGTTTATAAAGTGCTCTCCAGGCAGGCCTCACCTCTGAACCCAAGCCCAAGTGTTTCCTCCATGGTGTATCAGCTCGACCTTTTAACTTATTTACATTTAAAACTTTCACCAAGAGTCCATACATTTTTTTACCCGGAGAGTCACAAATGTTAATGTGTTCAGACTTTAAAAACACACCAGTGCCCTCTTTAAAATCAGGAGATAAAACACTAAAAGGAAAAGGCTCATCAGAAGTTCGCACAGAGTTTTTGCAGTGTAAAACAATAGCAGAGTGTTCTTCTGCAGACAGGCAGTCTCTCCAATCTTTCAGCAAATTCACTATAATTCTGACTGAAGAAACGCCAAGAGCAGAGCACAGGGCAACAGCATTGTCCAAGTTAGGACCACATAAATTTACCAAGTGTCCCAGCGTTGTGACCTTTGCAGAAATGAACTTTTTTAAAACAGAAGGTCCTAAAGCATTGCCCACATCAAAACGGGTCCCGAACACAAGTGGTTCCTTTAAAAGCCAGAAAGGTGACAAGGAAGCCTGGGGAGAGTTCTTTTTAAAAAGTCCCCAGATTTTAAAAGCACTTTGGTAAAACTGGGGAAGTTCTGGGAGTTTTTGGCTCCTTAAGTCCATTAAAAACAGCGACTCCTCTAGTCCAAGCCCTCCACAGCGAGCCAGGACAGCCCTGGCAATAGGTCTCCACACAAGGTCCAGGGGGCCACTCAGCAGTCGCTGAATGAACTGCAGGCGGAAGACAGCCCCCCTGCTGGCCAGATGGATGAGCCCTTGACCACCTTCTTCCCTCGGTAAAAACAGGATGCTCTGTGGAACCCAGTGAAGACGGTCCCAGAAAAAGTCCACGACTATAGACTGCACTCTGGCCAGCAAATTGGGTGGAGGGTCCAGACAAGACAGTCGATGCCACAGCATCGAAGCAATCAAATTGTTGATGATTAAAACACGACCTCTGAAGGACAAGTTTGGCAGAATCCATTTTCATTTTTTCAGTCTTCCTTCAACTTTTTCTAAAAAACACTCCCAATTTTTCCCAGTAAAAGTCTGATTCCCTAAGAACACACCAAGATATTTAAAACCACCTTGTGTCCACGAGAGGCCACCAGGTAGGGCAATTTTTTGTGGTCTCCCCCCCATCACAACAGCTTCACTCTTACCCCAATTCACTCTCGCTGAGGAGCACTCACCAAAAAGATTGACAGTTCTTAAAAGGTAGTCTACATCATTTTGATTTCTTGTAAAAACAACAACATCATCAGCATAGGCAGACACTTTAAAAACAGAGTCAGAGTTGGGGACTTTAAAACCAGTGAGGCCTTGCCTTAGTTTACAAAGGAGGGGCTCAATGGCAAGAGAGTACAGCATACCTGAGAGGGGGCAGCCCTGTCGGACACCCCTCTCAACTTTGAAAGGAGCACTCAAACCACCATTAATCTTAAGAATACTCTCAATGTCTCTATACAAAGCCTGGATCATGGCGATGAACCCTGAGCTGAAACCAAAAGCCTCTAATGTCTGCCAAAGGTATGGATGTTCAACTCGGTCAAACACCTTTTCTTGGTCTATTGAAATAAGACCAAGTTCTTTGACCAATGAGCTGGAGAGGTCCAAAACATCACGAATTAAAAAAATGTTGTCTGTAACCAACCTACCAGGTACACAGTAGGTCTGGTCTACATGTATGACCTGCTCCATCGCCTTCCTCAGTCTGGTAGCCAACACTTTGGAGAGAATTTTGTAGTCAGTACAGAGGAGGGCCACCGGACACCAGTTCTTAATGTCTTTCAAGTCACCTTTTTTTGGAAGGAGGGTGAGGACTGCTCTCCTACAACTTAGGGGCAGGTGACCCTTCCGCAGACTGTCAGACAGTACTTCCAGCAAGTCCTCACAGATCTCAGACCAGAACGCCTTGTAGAACTCCGCTGGTAGGCCATCTATCCCTGGGGCTTTTCCACACTGAAGAGACTGGACAGCCACTGCCAGTTCTTGCAGAGTGATCCCGCTCTCCAGCTCTGCATTCACGCTAGCCATCACCTTTGGCAAGTCCGTCAAAAAATGACTCAGTGCATGTGGATTCTCAACAAATTCTTTCTTAAAGAGATCCTTGTAGAAAGCAACTGCAAAGCGACGGATCTCCGCAGACTCATGGATCGGCCGCCCGTCCTCGGAGCTAAGAGAGTGGATCATCCTCCTCTGACCATTCTTCCTCTCCAGACCAAAGAAAAAATGAGATGGAACGTCCATTAGTGTGATGTTCTGGAACCTACTGCGTACCACAGCGCCCCTGGCAGCCACACCCAGTAGGTCAGTTAAAACAGACTTTTTGCCATTGAGGGCCTCAAAATGTCCTCTTTCTCCTGTGGAGCCTGCCAAAGACTGCAGCTCCACTACTTCTCTCTCCAGGTCCCTGACAGACCTGGCCAAGTCTCCAGAGACATTGCGAGTATACTGTAGGCACAGATTCTTTATTTGGCTCTTCCCTACATCCCACCACTGCTGCAAAGAACTAAAATTTGATTTTGTTAATTTAAAATTACTCCAAAAAAACATAAAAGCAGTTTTAAAACTGTTATCCGATAAAAGTGACGTGTTAAAATGCCTGTATGCACTACTGCACTTTATATTCTTGATAAAAACACAACACTGAACCAGGGAATGATCTGTGAACCCAACAGGGACTATAAAAGCACTTTTAAAAAGGCTAAAATGGTGCTTAAAACTGTAAACCCTATCCAGTCTAGCTAAGGACAAAATATTGTCCTTTCTATGGCTCCATGTGTATTGTCTAGCCTTGCCATGAAAATTTCTCCACACATCACACAGATCATGAGCTTCTATGAGACCTTTTAAAACTCTTTTGGATGCAGCATGTGGCTCTGGGTGATTCCTATCCAGAAGAGGATTTTCTGTACAATTAAAATCACCTCCCACAAATAAAAAGTCATCATTATTGCAATTTTTGATCGTGTCATCTAAAATATTTAAAAAGGCCAATCTTTCTGTGCCTACGGTTGGAGCATACACATTTATAAAAACAACTTTCACATTCTCAAAAACAGCTCAAACTTTTAAAATGTGGCCTGCAATTATCTCATCAATGTCATAAGAAAGTGGAATAAAATCTCGAGAAAATAAAATACCCACTCCACCACTGTTGCTGCTTTTATGACTAAGAATAATTTCACCCCGAAATTCCCTCCTCCAGTCAGCAGCATTGTCCTCAGAACTATGAGTCTCCTGAACAAACAGAACATTAATTTTCTTGCATTCTTCAAGAGTAAAAACACTCGCTCGCTTGGACATTTCTCTTGCCCCATTGATGTTGAGTGTGCCAAAATTAAAACTGCACATGCATATAAAAGGGTAAAACCAATACAAAAACAGAAAAGAAAGAATGAGCGATAAAAGACTAATCATCCTGGGCAATTTGGTTCTTAACTTTTAGCACAAGCTTTTTTAGTCTGTAGATCTCCTGATCAGTAAAACTTTCCTGCTCAAGCTCTCCCCTATTTTTCATGTAGGCTCGAGCAGAGTCAACAAAACGTTTTAGATCAGGGAAGAAGCTTTCAACTTTGACCATTCTGGACCCCTTAGTGTCCTGCAAAAACTTCTGTATTTTTGTGAAGGGGTAACCGCCTCCACTGGCCCCATCATCACTGCTTTCACCATCACTCTCTATCTCAGACCCAGCATAAGAATCTGGCTGAGATAGAGAAACCTCAGAACTGTCTTTGACAACCCTTTTTACTTTGCTCCTCTGCTGTTTGGTTTCCAAATTATTTCGCTTGATTGAGATTTTACATAATTCTTCATCTATTTCAATGTCATCCTCATCCTCCAACACTGACTCAGCCACCCTGGTAGCTGTCTCTTCCTGTCTTTCGCTCACCCTGTGCTGTGCTTTTATATTCATCTTTCTAGTCCCACCATCTACCTGGGCCTCATTTGGCTCATCTGTCTGACCCTCAGCGTGATCCCTCTCGGTAATCTCACCCTTGTCTGCAATGTTGGTCTGCGCAGCAGCCCCGCGATGTGCTTTAACTTTTGTTGCTGTTTCAGTTATGACTGACAGGCTGGCTGCGGAGGGCGGCGAAGCCGCCCCGCCGCCAGACGGCCCCGCGGCCTCGGCCGAAGTGCCGCCACCAGACGGCCCCGCGGCTCCGGCCGAAACGCCCGACGGCGCAGGAGCGCTGTCAGCCTCAGAGGGCGGCAAAGCCGCTCCGTCACCAGACGGCCCCGAGGCCGCACTAGCGGCCTCCCCCGAGTGATCACCCCCCACTCCCTGAGGGCATGATCGAATCAAATGTCCCTCCATTCCGCAGCCGAAACACTTCATATTATCGGAGGTGACGTGGATGGTATAATCAAAGCCGTCAATCCGGTATTTAAATACGAGGTTGAGGCTTTCCTCGCTATTCTTTAAAATCATGAGCACCTGTCGCCTAAAAGACGTGACATGCTTTAAACGCGGGGACTTACAACCGAGAGGGATGTGCTTAATCGGGGACAAAAGCTGCCTGTGTCTCGACAGCTCCTTCTCCAACAGCTTGTTCTTTAAAAATGGTGGGACATTTGAGATCGTAATTCTCTTCGCGGGATTTACCAGAGACAGAACAGGAACCAGTGTGTCTTTAATCACAACCCCGCTCTCCACTACCCGGTTAACTTTTTCCACACTATCGAGGAAAATCACCACGGCACTATTCATTCTCGAAGCTGATCTAACGCTTTCATAACCGACCAGCTCCCCCACAGCCAGACTACACTCCTCCACTGAGCAGCTGACAGCCGGTGTCAGTTTGACAGCATGCCGGCGTGTCAGCTGCTCAAAACCGGAGTCTCGCTCCAAAACCATGCTGACCAGCAGAGCTGGCAGCAGAAACCCCCCTCCCAAAACGCCTACCCCACCCCAGCTACAGAAGACAACAAAAATTAAGATTATTTAACAAAAAAACACCTTAAACACGAAAAGATAGAGAAAAGTTTGAAATAATTCACTCACGCTGTCACACGCTCTCAGCTCGCACTCACGACCACACCCACTCAGAGAGAGAGAGAGAGAGAGAGAGATGTGATTAACATCATGTTGTCACATTCTGAAAATGCATCCAAAGCAAAACGTCTAATGATTTTGCTTGATGGTTTTGGGCAGCTCAGCATCAATCAGTGGGGCAGTGGTTAGCACTGTGGCAGCACAGTAAGAAGGTCATGGGTTTGATCCTACCCCCGACCATTAATCACTCTTCTGTGTGGAGTTTGCATGTTCTCTCCGTGTCTGCGTGGGTTTACCCCAGGTACTCCAGTTTCTTCCTACAGGCCAAAAACATGCAAGTTAGGTTAAATGTAGACTCTAAATTGTCCCTAGGTGTGAATGTGTGTGTGTGAATGTTAAAGGGATTGGTGCTGCACCGTGGATGCCCTGAATTTCCCTCTGGCATTAATAAAGTAAACAAAATACAAAAGAAAATAAAATGATATTTCTCTGTAAATTTAGGTGAAGAAGAATCAACTTTGCTGGACCAGGCAGCAGTGTCGGAAAGTCTGTTGGCTTATCATGGTAAATCAAATCCAGACCTTAGTTTATACACATACTATATTATGTAGATCTAAACAGAAAACTGAAAGATGAACAAATATTGTAATGCCAGTGTGTCCATGAGCCAGCTGTGAAAATAATCCAAAAATGTTATTACTTCAGGTACTTTTCTGAGTGAAAGCATTGATTCTGAGGCCATGTCAACAGGTCATGCAGAGAAGGATGATGTAGACGTTCAGGCTGCAAACACAAATGCTGCCCCACCTGATCCTGATGGTATGTGGCAATGTTTGATGTGCCTTCTATCTAAATATCATGGTTTATGGTGCAGTACTGACTACTACTTCACCTTGTAACATACAGTTGCAATTGCAATCAAAATCATTCAACCCCCACTGCAAATTAGGATTATTGTAGGGATGAGCCGATCCGGTCCGTCTTATCCGTGTCAGCCATTTTGCCTGGATCGGTATCGGTAAGGAATAAAAGTAATTTACCGATCTGATACATTAATAACATTAAAACGAAGGCGTGATCCTGCTCTCAGCCATGCTGCGCGTGGCTTCTGTGATCAGAGGCAAAGAGTGTCACATCACTGGAGCCTGTCTGTGGGACTCGCCTTAGTATGTTGCTGTGTGGTAGCACACAGCAACATACATACAACATTTGATAAAACACTTGCAAAAGTATCACAACAAAGGAGTATGCTGAATTATGTCAAGAACCAAGCAGAAGGACGTGTGTTCTGCAGCAGCAGCCGCTGCTTTTCCAGCTCAGGAGGCTGGACGCTAAAAGTGAAACCTAAAAACAAAATGAAACTGAAAGTAAACAACCAACTGGAGCATACCTTTTGGGGGAGAGTCTTATAGTTGAGGAGAGGTAGGTGACGGAAACATAAATAGCCTTTTTTTTATTTATTTTTTTTATTTTGTATACTTTATTAATCCCAGAGGATGCAAGGCTACATGAACATGAAATGCAACAGGAATGACTTCAAAATAAGAGCAAACCTAAAATTTAAAAATGGACATAATAATATCATGAACATGAACACTAGTAAATAAACCAAGGACCAAGATAATGCTTATGACCACCTGCACGGTGGCGCAGTGGTTAGCACTGCGGCAGCACAGTTTACCCTTGGCCGGGGGATTGTGGGGATCGTGGGATCGTGGGTTCGATCCCAGCCCCCGACCAACAGTGATCTGTGTGGAGTTTGCATGTTCTCCCCGTGTTGCGTGGGTTTACTCCGGGATTTCTCCGGTTTCCTCCCACATGCCAAAAACATGCATGTTAGGTTAATTGGCTGTTCTAAATTGTCCCTAGATATTTGTTTCCTATAGGCCCTCAGAATAGAGGGTTAGTATTAATGAAAGCGCTTTGAGTGGTCTTTGTGACTAGAAAAGCGCTATATAAGTGCAGGTTAGTTAGTTAGTTAGTAATAATAATGGGTGACAAAAATACAACTTAAAAGGTTAGTTCCTTTATTTTCAGATCTCCAGCATTTTTTACGACATGCATAAAGTGGCACTTTGAATTTCATCTGAATGTTTAACCTCTTGCCCTCCGTTGTTCCGCGGGCGGGCAAGTCTCTGTGTCCTAGGACGCACGAGGGCGCACAAGAGCGCACTGGTGCGCGCTCGGACACATGATGCATGATATACTGATGATGGTGCAGATGGAGATGGTGCTGGCCTCCAAGCGCCACTGGGAAAAAAAAGCTGCAGACACAGAACAGATTAGTTCATCTGATTGACCTGTCATTCGACTAATAAGAGCCTTGAATTGGGTTTCTGAAACCATGAAGAGCCAATGAATGAAAATCTAGCCAGAAGGACCCGCCTCCCAATGGCTGCGAGCCAATTGAAGCACAGAAGTTCGCTGAGCTGTTGTCTAAAACTGGGTGAAGAGAGACTTTCAGCAGCCACAGGCAGTGGTTTATTTATTTATTTTATTTAATTCCAGCAGAGTGTTTAGGATTCTCTTCCGTCATCATTGACCGACGACGAAGGTCGTAAATCATTCACCAAAACCACAATAATGGAATGTGTTTTGAATATGTTTTGATCGGGATCCACGAGCGGAGCAGCGTCGCGTTCGTCTGACAATGGGGAAGAGAAGTTCGTCAGGACTCTGCTGTTGTGAAGAGGTAAGGTGTTATAAGCTAAATTATTATTTCTCCCTGAAAACTGTAATCCAAAAATGACTTTTGACCGATCGACTGTACGGCGCACGCACTTCGTACTTCGTGCGCCGCGATAAACGGTTCATTTGCCGTGTTTGGACCGTGAACGCCACCCCCCTGCTGCAGAAGAGGAGCGGGGGGGGGCGTTCACGGTCCGAATGCCCCCGGTCTGCGGGGGGAAGCCACGCTGACTGCGCAGCGGTCATCACATAGACATATGAGTCTATTCCTTCATGTAGCGATGGCCGTCCTCTGTAGAGGGGGGGGACAACCCCCCCACACACACACACACAGTAGCGAGGGGGGGGAAGCCGCTGTGACAGCGTTGCTGTGGAAACATGCAACGAGTGTAATCCGTCATGTAGCGAGGGCCGAACTCCGTCCTTGGTAGCGGGGGGGGACGACCCCCCCCCCACACACACACACACAGACACAGCCCTGAGTGTGACCTTTCATTAGAGCCTAAAATGAAGATTCTACATTGAATTATTCAAAAGTTACAGACGTTTTTCCTGACTGTGCCATTTGGCACAATTTGGCACGGTTCCAAAACGCCTGGGAACAGCCTGAGAACAAAGCTGTGTAAAATATTCATTTTTTGTGGTATTGTTACAAAATTTGGACCTCAGCTTGATAACACTTGGTTCTACATTTCTGTTGCATTTTCCAGCCGGATCGGACAGCTGTGTGTTATTTGCAAGCATTTGTATCCAAAAAAACACTGTGTCCAAATTTATTTTCTTCAAGTTCAATATGTTTAGATGACTGTAACTCAGTGGCCGGAGCACGTAGAGAGATCATGTTTTTTTTTTGCCAAAAAATTCAAAGTGTTTTCTTTTAAATGAGACCAACCCCATGAAGATGCTGCAAAGGGTTGAAGAACAGCTTTCGATTTACTTTGGGCACGTTATTTTTTGGCATTTTTAGGAAAATTGCCTGGAGTGCAAGGGGTTAATTAAATACTCAGCTTCAAAGTTTTGTATAAACTTGCACTTAAAACTTCAGAATGCACGTTTACATGGTGCTGACCAGTGAAATGCTGCCAATGTTGTAAAGTTTAAAATAAAAAAGCAGCAGCGTTTCTGAACTGTGTCAAATTTGTAAAATATTCTTTGACTTTTAGATTTCTGTTTTTATATGTGTACAAAATGCAACTAGTCATTAACAAAGTATTTTCTGTACTTTTGTTGTTTTAAATAAGAGAGACAGTATCGGGTTTGGATCGGTATCGACCAATAGTCAAAGTCACAGTATCGGTATCAGTATCGGTCTTGAAAAAGTGGTATCAGCTCATCCCTAGTTTATTGGCAAAATGTACAAAACAGAAGCTGTTTGCAATAAACAAATCAAAGAAGAAGAATTTAAATAGCTCAACACAACTAATATTACAAGTGGTTTCTCAATATTAAACACAAAATTCCACTTTTAATTACTACTGCAGTTTCATATTTATTCAATCTTTTCATGACAAACATCTTTAGTACTTAGTAGAGCACCCTTTTGCTCTTATGACCTGCTGCAACCGTGATGCATAGCCAGACATCAGCTTGTGGCAGTGTTGTGAGGAATCTTAGCCCATTCCTCATGGGCAAAGACCCCCAGTTCAATAATATTCTTGAGTTTGTGCTGCAACTGAAAGTGAGCTGGAAGATCTTAGTCATGAACTTCACCAAACTAGGAGGCTTTTGCAAAGAAAACCTTAAGGTGGAACGCATAAATTGTCCAGTATTGAATTTGCAGTGTCCCTTGAGCCTTATAAGAAGGTTTTTCATGAACTTTTTCATCTGTGCAAGATACCGATAGCCCAGCCAGTAAGTACTACACCATGTGAGCAAAGCTTCTCTGCTCTTAAATTGATCAAGACTCATTTGCGCGCAACTATGTCAGACAACAGACTGAGCAGCCTGGGTGTTCTTAGCATTGAGGCCAGAAGAGCCAAATCACTTGACATGGATAGGTTCATAAAAGTTTTTGCAAGCCATCTCCAAAACAGGAGAATTTAGTCTCTTTTAGGTGGGTAAACACAGAGCCTGCTTGTATTATAGTTTGTGACAGCATTTTGACAGAAGAAGTAATCTGGTTTGTGCAAGAGTAAAGTAAGACTGTCTATTGCGTGGAATGTTTGATGAGTTCTAAAAGTGACAAAACAAACACCAAAAATTCAATAAAAAAAATTTGTTGAATGCAAACACGAGTCTGAGTTAAATTAATAGTTATAAATATGTTGAAGTAAAGCAGTGTGATATTTAAACATAGTCACAAGGCAATAAATTATTAAACCTCTTCCTGACTTGGCCACCCCATATAGGCGCTGAGTCTGACCTTGGCACTCCTGGGACTGTGGTGAGATTTTGCTCTTGATATGTCTTGTAAGTCACAAAAAACATGTTACAGACATGTTGTCAACAGAAAAAAACTTGATTTTTACGGTAATGTCACTTTTAAAGAACACAATAATTTATAGTGATTATTTAAAAGAAAAACATCACAAATGATTCACATTTATTTTAGAACTTAAATATGTTGCATGGCTCCATGTTGGATTTTTTTGGAAAAAAAAAAACTGTTGAAAATGACTCCAATAAATAGTTGAAGTCAGTGATCCAAGACTTGGTCCCAAATCAGTTTCTGACAGTCTTTTGGGCATCAGGCTCACCAGAGGGTTTCTGACTGTCTGCTTTCGGACTGATAACTCCTCTTAATTACACCCTCATCTCCCCGTCTCCCCTCCTTTTGTCTCCGTTTTTGACTCTTGACTCCCGTGTTCGCCCTTCACTTTCCTCCATTTGCTCTGTTTCATTTAAACAAAAAAGAAAAAAAAAAACATTTGAAAAAACGCTAATGAAGTTAAGATAATTCTCGTCGCGACAGCTGTTAGCGGGGTTAAAAATGATCAGGAAAAACAGGCTGAATACAGAATGAGACGCTCATATACGGAAGTTACTTCTGAAATTTTATGCTCATTCTGTTCTGTTCTGATTTGAGACAGGATTGATAGTGTCATGGACTTTCTTCATATTAATAAATGTCCCTTGTTGATCTGGTTAATGAATAAAATACAGAGTCAAAGATGCCTTTTCTGGGTATTTGTTCTTGATCAAGAGAGAGATTTCATGCAGCATTTTAGCAGAAATGTTCACAGCCAAAATGGTGCGGGCAGATTTTACACCTTGGAGAAAACAAAGATAATCTGTTATGATAATGTTCTGTGGGAGAACGAAGCCTAGTTGTCTCCTGGGACTGACCTTGACAGGCCAGAGTCTCAGTGTCAAAGGAAGAAACACGACATCTCTGTCTAGAAGCATAAGAAAAGGGGCACGGTGTAATATTAATTGATAAAATATGGACATCTTCCACAATGTCTAACAATGCTGCCCAGTCAGACCAAGAAGAGCCATAGACTAGAGCTAAAGAACGCAGAAAACACAGAGGAGCCTTCGACCCACTCACAGGCCAAGGCAGTGACGTTACTTGCGTCCAGTCCTCAGTATGTTCACGACAGCTAAACATGTGCAAACAACACATACTGGACGCCCATTAGAGCCCATGGTTTCATCATGAATACCAGTAGTACTGAATACTGAATGTAGAAGTGGATGAATGTATAACTTTTCCCCATGAGTTTGCTAATTTTTCTTATTTTATATTGTTTATTTGTTTCCGACGCAGCAGCAGCCATGAATTCAACCGTTATGTCCAGACTCTTCCAAAGTTCAACTGCAGCTGAACGTGTCCATTTTGACCCTCAGAGACCAGACTTTAATATTCACCAAGGGTCTCCCCGCCGGGACCGGCAGCACCCCGGGGGCTTCAAAACTGACAGCTGAGGAGGAGGACGAGGAAGAAGAGTGTGAAGTTAAGAGACGAGCATCAGTCAACGAGCTGGGAGGTGTGAAGGAGAGAAGTCAAAGAATAAAGAAGTGAGGAGAGGGAGGAAGACAATCCTGTCTCTTGTTTCTCCAAAATTACCCATGCTTTTCCTTGTAAAAATTATGCTAATTGCTAATACGCTAACAATACCCATCCATCCATCTTCTTCCGCTTAATCCTTACTAGTGCTAATTTTTCTTGTTACATTTTTTTTCTTGTGAATTTAAAACATTTTTTTCATAACTTTGCAACTTTGACTCAAACATTTGTCTTTTCTTAAAGTTTGTATATTTTTATGCATCATTTGTAACCTTTTTTAACTTTTGAATATGCAACAGTGTTTCTTTTATTTGTAACTATTAGCTTACTTGTAATTCTGATATTTTTCCATGAATTATTGCTAATGTTCACATTTCTAATCATAAATTTGCAGGTTTTTCTTGTCTATTTGCAGCTTTGTGTGTAGAATATTCTAGATTTTCTCAAAAGATTTATACATAACTTACACATTTTAATCATAATACCAGGCAGCATGGTGGCGGAGTGGTTAGCACTTCAGCAGCACAGCAACTCACCCTTGGCCGGGGGATCCTGGGTTCGATCCCAGACTCTGACCAACAGTGATCTGTGTGGAGTTTGCATGTTCTCCCTGTGTCTGTGTGGGTTTACTCCGGGATTTTTCCGGTTTCCTCCCACATGCCAAAAACATGCAAGTTATGTTAATTGGAGACTCTAAAATGGCCCCAGGTGTGGATGTGTGTGTGAATGGTGAAAGGGTTGGGCGCCACCCCAGTGGCTGCCTCATCCACTCATGTGGATGCCCTGAAACTTTGGATCATATTTTACATCTTTCTAATTGACAGTAAGCCATTTTCTCTTACCACTTTCAAGTTATAGCCTTGGAAATCTGAACTATTTTATTGACAAAAAATATTTACCACTCTTGACCACTAGGGGTTATGTCGCAGTTCGGCGACAAACACACTCAAAGAGTTTAGAACACTTTCGACAATGTTCCTGATAATTTTTAAATAATTGCAAATTGCAGCTTTTTGCTCATACGTACATCTGCACTTTTGTCTTACTTGCACCTTTTTCTTAAATGGTTGTGCATAACTTTTCCTCATATTTTCAACTTTATCTTGAGAAATGGCTATTTTATTGCTCAAAAATTGTACTCACATTTGCACATTTTTATTCATAAATGTACAACTACTTTCTTAATTTCTATGCTATGCCCTCATTATTTTGGTGGAGAATTAAATTCAGAATTAAAATTAAAAAGAAAATTATTAGAAATTTTTTTTTTTTTTCTTGTGTTACGGCCCCACTTCTTCAGGAGTGGGTCCTGGGGTTTTTCCTTGTTCCTTGTGTTGTAGGTGGAGCTGTGTAGGACCGCCCTTGGACCTAGGGGTTCCCTATATAAACCACTCCTGCACACCTGTCAGGAGCTTTTTGGCTTCCGTGGAGGTCGATTACCTTTCTGGTGTGTTCGCGCCCTGCCCGTTACTCCCGTTTCCTGTGCGTCTGGACGGGGTGGTACCGGGGACTTCTGCTCTTGCTGTCTCTGGCCTGTGGGTTCCTGTTTAGATTTGCCGCTGCCGTTGCTGCCGTTGGTGGGCACATGCGCACACAGCGACCGGCAGCTGGTGAAAAAGTCCATCGTCTGTGTGTCTGTTTTTACGCACTTTAATGTGTTTTTAACAAAATTCTCTGTGTCATTTCTGTCCTGGAATGTTTGTGGACTGTATGGCGAAGAGCTCCCTGGTTCCATCAATATGGATTTCCTCCCCATTTTTGCACTGCTGCTAATTTTCCACCGGCCCTGTGTCTCTGAGGTGAGAGCGATCGGGATCATGCAGGGTAGAATACAATATTCCAGGGACATGTTGCTGCATTTAAACACGGATGATGCAGCGTCTGTGATTGAGTCTTTGCCGCAACTGCCGGACTTTATTTTGAGACATGTTCATGGACGCAGCGGTAAAAAGAGAGACAAGAGAAGGAAGCGCGGAAAGCGTGGAGGCGTGAAATTACCCCTGAGGAAACGTCAGTTTGGTAACATTCCTCTTCCTTCTATGATTTTTGGGAACGTACAATCTCTGAGGAACAAGGTGGATGGAATTCAAGGGAATGTACACTACCAGAAGGACTTTAAGAACTGCTGTGTCATGGCTGATACCAAGTCTTGGCTTACTGCGCATGACCGGGACGCGGACCTGTGGTTTGACGGCTTTGGAGCCCCACTCTGCTCTGATCGGCAGGAAGAGGTAACGAGGAAACGTCAGGGGAGCAGCGTATGTTTATATATTAATAAGCAATACTGCACATCTGTCACGGTCAGAGAGCCCATCTGTACACCCGATGTGGAGCTTCTGTCTGTGTCACTACGCCCCTTTTATTTGCCTCGCAAGTTCCCACAACTTTTTATCACGACTGTGTACATCCACCCGAGGGCAAACACTGACTCCGCCTCCAGCACCATCTTTGATGTGGTGCAGCGGCTGCAGTCAATTTCTCCAGAGGTGCCAAGCTTTATTCTTGGGGATTAAAACCATGTTTCTTTAAAGAAGACACTTAAAAACGTTTATCAGTATGTCTCCTGCCCAACCAGGTGAAAAAAGACATTGGACCTGTGCTATGGATCCATGGAGAGGGCCTATAAATCACTTCCCCTTCCTCCTTTAGGATCCTCAGATCACAATTGTGTACATTTGCTGCCCACATATAAAACTGCTCTCAAAAGAGGCAAGGTGGAGACCAGAGACATAGTTGTGTGGACAGAAGATTCAGTGCACAGCCTCCAGGAATGCTTTAACTGTACAGACTGGGAGATGTTCACACTGTCCTGCGGGGATGATTTGGACTCTTTGGTGGACGTCACATGCTCATACATGGCTTTCTGTAAAAATACGATTGTTCCACGTAAACGTGTCAAAATATATCCCAACAACAAGCCATGGGTTACAAAATCAGTTAAATCCTGCTTACAGAGGAAAGCACTTGCCTTTAAACAGGGGTCTTTTTCTGAGCTACAGGTTGCCACAAAAGAGCTGAAGGCCATAATTTTAAGAGCAAAACAGTATTATAAATCAGAGTTGGAAAGCAAGATGGCAACAAAGAAACTTGGTTCAGCCTGGGCCAGTATGAAAACTATTGCAGATTACTGCAGAACACAGTAATCGTGTGTTTTTAGATGGTTTTAATTTAGACACAGAGCTGGCTAATGCTCTTAATTGTTTTTATGGTTGTTTTGATTCCTTTGATTTTAGCACTGAAACCCAAGATTTGAAACAGAAACTCAAAGACAATCAGCACTTTAATATTGAGGTGCAGGATATTAAAAGGGAGTTCTGCGCTGTAAAAGTGAACAAAAGTCCGGGTCATGATAATATATGTGGGTGCTTGGTAAAGTCCTGTGCACATGAACTGAGTCCTATATTTCATTACATTTTCAAAAAGTCCGTACAGACACAACATGTGCCCAAGATCTGGAAAGATGCCTTGGTTGTTCCGGTTCCAAAATCCAGCTGTCCTAAAACGGTAAACGACTTTAGACCAGTTGCTTTGACTTCAATTTTAATGAAAATTTTTGAAAAACTGGTCAGATGTGAGGTCCTAAAGCAGACTGAGCATGCATTGGATCCTCTGCAGTTTGCCTATAGGCCTCACAGAGGAGTGGAGGACGCCACTGCCACTCTGTTTAACATGCTTTTTAAACATCTGGATTTTAATGGGACACACGCCAGGCTTTTATTTGTGGACTTTTCCTCCGCCTTTAATACAATCCAACATCATATTTTAGTTGAAAGGCTCTGTCACGCCGCGCCATTCATCAGCGGCGCCACCTGCTCACGCACCTGACAATCATCAGCGGCGAGGGATAAAGGCCGTCTCGCCCGGAGGCTCGGCCTGAAGCCGTCTGACTTCGTCCCTCACCGTTGTGAGCATACTTCCCTTCAGCGTCACCATTTTGGTAAGAAGATCGCTTACCTCTTTTCTTCAGTCTTCTCCCCTGTGCACAGGTGGATTCCCCAGCGGCGGACATCTCCACTCCATCGCCCAATCCTCGCTGCTGTACAGAGCTCTCCAGGTGGCTGTCTTCCGGGCTTCGCCCCCTTGTTGTGCCAGCTGTCCTGACCCACCAAGTAAGTCCTTCTCTCGCCATAAATCCCTCCTGTGTTGGTGTATGCCCGTCACCCTCTCCCTGTGCTCTCTCCATAGGGTTGCTCGGCTGAACGGTCACCTGCCTCTGTGCCTGGAGCAGACACCATCACCAACACATTTACATCCCGCAGACACACACTCATTCACTCCTGCTGTTAATAAACTCTTTGAACTACTCTAAGCCTGTGTGTGTGCGTCTCCTGAGCCGTGCGTTATGTCAGGCTCCTGCAACAATTTGATTTCAGCAATAATCTGGTGGGTTGGATTCTGGATTTCTTAACCAACAGGACACAGAGAGTAAGGGTCAATGGTACATTGTCTGACCTAAAGTGCTCTTCTACTGGCTCTCCTCAGGGGTGTGTATTGTCACCACTACTCTTCATCCTGTACACAAACATGTGTCGGAGCAGACATGACAACAGACACATTATAAAGTATGCTGATGACTCAGTTATTGTCAGTCTCCTCCAGGATGGTGAGAGTGGCCACGGCCCAGTAGTTGATGATTTTGTTCCCTGGTGTGAGGATTCCTACCTGCAGCTGAATACGACAAAAACTAAAGACATGATTATTGACTTTAGGAGGAAAACTCCCAGGCACAAAGTCACCGTACTAAAAGGCCAGACCACCGAATGTGTACAATCCTACAAATATCTTGGGACGATTATTGATAGTAATTTAAACTTTGAAGAGAACTGTGAAAGGGTGTGCAAAAAGGGTCAGCAACATTTGCATTGCTTGAGAAAACTTGCACGCTTCCAAATTGACCGAACCATAATGACAATGTTTTATCAGGCTTTTATTGAATCTGTTTTATCCTTTTCTTTAGTATCATGGTTTGGTCAGATAAAACTGAAACAGAGGAAATCCTTGGTGAATCACAGCTGAGCCTGACATCCCTGTACTGACAAGTACAAATGGCTACCTCCATTTTAAATGATGACTCCCACCCTTTGCACTGCAACTTTCAGCTTCTTCCCTCAAGACGGAGGTTTGCTGTCCCAAAAAGTAAAACCCAGCGCTACAAAAACAGCTTTGTTCCTGCTGCTGTCAAAGAGTTGAACAAGTTGTAACAATATATTGCACATAATTTAGGTACCTGTTTATTAACTCCATTTTATATTTACTTGTTTTTGTAGGATGTTATTTGGGTTCTAAATATTTTATTGGGTTTTAGACCTTTGAGTTTTTAACCTCTTTGACTAGTTTTTAACTTTTTAATATGACCCTTCTCTCTTACCTCTGGTTTTTCTCTCATCTCTTTGTCTTTATACCCTGATTGATGGAGCCTTGAGTATTTTTATCATGTTTATAGTCAGCTTCATGTGTGCCTGTGTTTGTGTCTATGTTGAATGTAATTGTGGCTTGTGAATATGGATGTCACCAGACTGCAAAAGAAATCTACCTACGGGTACAAATAAAGTAACCTGAACCTGAACCTGTTGCCACTGATGCTCCAGACAGAGGCGTGCAGTCACTGGGTTGGCTAGTGACTGGTTGTTCTCTTCTATGCATCCAACACACACACACAGACCATTGACATTTACAGACATGTTTATTTTCTTTAAATTAAGAGTTCTTTTGCAAAAACAGATTGTGTTCAAAATGAGAAAAAACACTTTTCTTCTGTAGGTTTATAGGTGTTAGTATTTCCAAATCAGCTTCTAAGACATGGTCACTTGAAATATGAGTATCTCAGACATAATGATGCAAAAACTAAAACATTAACTCATTGTTACTGTTTGGCAATTTATTAGTAGTACGTTTTTTTGTAAAAACATAAGTCTACAAGACTTTTTTTTTTCTCCAAAAAACAGATAAGTCCCGAAAACTATGCTATTTTGTCTGGAACATACTTGAATGTCTATAAGCATCAATGTAGTATGATTGACACACTGATTTAGGCATATCCACTCAGTAAAATGGTATAATATAGTTACAGGTGCATCTCACTAAATTAGAATATCATTGAAAAGTTGATTTATTTCAGTAATTCAATTCATTAAATTAAACTCATATTTTAAGTAGATTCATTACAGACAGAGTGATATATTTCAAGTGTTTATTACTTTTAATTTTGATGGTTATGGCTTGCAGCTTATGAAAACCCGAAATTCAGTTTCTCAAAAAATTAGAATATTACATAAGATCAATTTTAATAAATTGATTTTTTTTTAATAAAAATGTTGGCCAACTAAAAGTATTTCCATGCACACACTCAATACTTGGTCAGGGCTCCTTTTGCATGAAATAATATTGCATCACTGTGGCGTGGCATGGAGGTGATCAGCCTGTGGTACTGCTGAGGTGTTATGAAGGTCCAGGTTGCTTTGATAGCAGCCTTCAGCTCATCTGCATTGTTGTGCGTGGTGTCTCATCTCCCTGTTGATGATACTTCATAGATTCTGTATGGAGTTTAGGTCAGGAGAGTTTGCTGGCCAGTAAAATATGATGATACCATGGTCATTAAACCAGGCTTTGGTACTTTTGACAGCAGTGTGGGCAGGTGCCAAGTCCTGTCGGAAAATGAAATCAGCATCTCCATAAACCTTGTCAACAGAGGGAAGCATGAAGTGCTCTAAAATGTCCTGGTAGACAGCTGCATTGACTCTGGAGTTGATAAAACACAGTGGACTAACACCAGCAGATGACATGGCTCTCCAAATCAGGTGCCAAGTTCTGTCACTTGGAAATCAAGTTCCCAGAGTCTGGAGGAAGAGTGACCAGGCAAGGAATCCAAGTTGCTTGATGTCCAGTGTGAAGTTTCCACAGTCAATGATGATATGTGGAGCCGTGTCATCTGCTGGTGTTTTCCCACTGTGTTAAATCAAGTCCAATGTCAGTGTAGCCATCTAACAGGAAATTTTAGAGAACTTCATGCTTCCCTCTACTGACAAGCTTTATGGAGATGCTGATTTCATTTTCCAGCAGGACATGGCACCTGTCCACACTGCCAAAAATACAAACACCTGGTTTAATGACCATGGTATCACTGTGCTTGATTAGCCAGCAAACTCTCCTGACCTAAATCCCATAGAGAATCTATGGTGTATCGTCAAAAGGAAGATGAAATACACCAGACCCAATAATGCAGACGAGCTGAAGGCCTCTATCAAAGCAACTTGGGCTTCCATAACACCTCAGCAGTAACACAGGCTTATTGCCTCCATGCCATGCTGCATTGATGGAGTAATTATGCAAAAGGAGCCCCGATCAAGTACTGAGTGTGTACATGGACATACTTTTCAATCAGCCAACATTTCTATTAAAAATCTTTTTTTAAATTATTTTTTATAAAGTATTCTAATTTTCTGAGAAACTGAATTTGAGGTTTTCATTTGCTGCAAGCCATAACTATCAAAATTAAAAGAAATAAACACTTGAAATATATCACTCTGTGTGTAATGAATCTATATAATACATGAGTTTCACTTTTTCAATTGAATTATTGAAATAAATCAACTTTTTGATGACATTCTAATTTATTGAGATGCACCTGTATAATAAAGCTATAATTCAAGATTCAAGATGCAAAATTTTATTGTCAATAATACTATACGTGCAGGACATACAGGAGAATTTAAATGGCATTTCTCTCTCTCTTCATTGGTGTGCACAGTATAAAAAAGAAAAGGAATAAGGTAGAAAAGAAACTCCTTCCCCATATAGTGTAATATATAGTGACTGTGCAGCCAACAGATCAGTGAGAAAAAAGCTTCACATCACAACATAAATTATCTTAAGGTATTTATATTTAATAATTCAGCAAAAACAATTTGATTTAATACATATTTACTACAAATTACATGCAGGTACTCATGTTTTTACCACCGTTAGTCTGTAACATTTTTCTCTCACGTGATGACATCATTAACCGTTCTGTGAAAACAAGCCCATTAGTGCCCAAAAGTGGTTCATTTTATTGTTATATGAAGTTTACTGTATAGTCCACTATATCTAAATTCACTATATAGCAAGTAGGGAGGGAGGGAGTGAACATTCCGAACACAACCAGGGAAATCAGTCAGAGCGAGCAAATCAGGAAGGCAGCCAAGATGAGTCGCATTACCCAAATACCAAGCACTGATTTGCCCCGTGGAGTAATCTGCTTTTGAAAAAAAAAACAAAAAAAAAAACACCCCTGACATTTATCGGTTTTTGAAAAAAAAAAAACATGAATCTGTAGCATCTACTGTATAACATTGGACATATCAGCTTTTGAGACAAAACGATTTAAACTTCTGTAAGTAGGTAATGTTAACAGTTGTTTGATGTAAAAAGTGAAGTTTTCATGGAAGTGGCATTTATCAGTTTTTGCAAACAAACAAAAATGTCACCTCTGTGTGGTCTCCTTTTTGTCCAGTCTTGAGTCGACTTGTAACAAAATGGGGGATCGTCCGGGATTTTGGCCTCATTGATGTCATGATTGGTAATAATTAACAGCTAACATGCAGGGAGTGACACCAGAGAAAACACACAATAACACAGAGAAGCAAATTAATCAGATTTTTATTGATTCAAAAAGAAAAGCTTTGTTAATGAAAGAAGACACTCACCAGAGGAAGACCCATCCTGGAAAGAGAGACGAGAGCAAGTTAGACAAGGAGGGAGACAGCAAAGGGATAAATTGGACTGCACTCACATGGGAGAAACAGAGAGCCCGACAGAGAAACCCAGCACAAACGGTAAACCAAGGAAAGATGCTGGTTGGCAGGAGTAGAGCTGGGTGAGGTGTCTGACCGGGTGTATAAGACTGCTGAAGTGGTGATGATGATGGGGCAGGTGAGCACACAACGACCCCAGAGATGCACCACAAAGATAGTAGCAACCTGTAGGAGAAAGGACAAGAGGAATTACTTATTTTCCTCTAAGAGACAATATAAAGTTACTTGCTTGTTTGGAGGTAGTATATCCAACGAGCCAGCGCCGAATCATTCACATGAAGGTCCTTTTATGTGCTGGCGAGGCAGAGGCAGTAGGTGTGTCTAATCACGCAGGTGTGGTGATTGCCTGCGGAGCCGGGGAAATTCAAGCAGGATGGGAGGGGGAGAGTGCGCTCACCTGAATATGACAGTGCCTCCCCCCCCCCCCCCCTCAAGGAGCGCCTCCTGGCAGTCCATTAGGCTTGTTGGGATGTGCCTTATGAAAGACCCGGACCATCCCCTTGTCATGGAAGTTGGAACCGGGGATCCACAACCTTTCTTCCGGTCCGTAGCCCTTCCAGTGGACAAGATATTGCAGCCCCCGGCCCGGACGGTGGATGTCCAGAGTTCTCTGGACCATGTAGGTGGTTTGACCATCAAGCATTTAAGGGGGAGGAGGAAGCTTTGGGGGAGGGCAGAGATGGCTGGCGGAGAGGGGCTTGATTTTAGAAACGTGGAAGATGGGGTGAATCCGCATCACCGGTGGGAACTTCAAACGGACCGTGACATCATTAATGATCCTGGAGATGGGGAATGGGCCCAGGAAGCAAGGAAAGAGTTTCCTGGACTCTGTCTTCAAGGGCACCTCATCCACTGATAACCACACTTGCTGCCCGATGGAATAGTTGGGAGCAGGAGTACACCTGCGGTCCACGTGCTGGTGGTTGTGTTCAGCTGAACGAATGATGGCAGCTCGAGTGGCTTTCCAGAGCCGACGACAGTGACGTACGTGAGCCCCACCGATGGTACAGCCACGTCCCTCTCCGCCATCGGTAACGGGGGGAAGTGTACCCCATGGATGCCTCGAATGGGGTCAGTCCAGTGGCCATTGAGATTGTAGAATTATGAGAATATTCCACCGAGGTCAGATGGGTGCTCCAAGTGCTGGGGTTGCAGGCTGCCATGCACCTAAGGGCGGCGTCAAGGGATTGTTTGGTGCGCTCAGCCTGCCCGTTACTCTGAGGATGATATCCAGAAGTAAGGCTGACATGGTGCCCAGGGAGTGGCAAAAAGATCTCCAGACCTGGGAGCTGAATTGAGGGCCCCAGTCAGACACAATGTCCACAGGAATGCTGTGCAGGCAGATGATGTGGGAAGTGAGGAGGTTTGCCGTTTCAGAAGCAGAGGGTAATTTGGGAAGGGGTACCAGATGGATCGCTTTAGAAAAGTGATCCACGAAGGTGAGGATAACAGTGTTTCCTTGAGAGGGTGTTCTTTATAGACAGACTGTGGTTAGCACAGAAGTCCAATAACTGAACACCACTCGGGTTCAGATCGGGCAGGCCATTCCTCACAATCACCCCCCTCCAGGTTTCACTGTCGTTGCCCACGTGCGCATTGAAGTCCCCCAGTAGGACAATGGAGTCTCCAGGAGGAGTACCCTCCAGCACCCCAGTCACAGACTCCAAAAAGGGTGGGTACTCTGAAACATCATTTGGTGCATAGGCACAAATGATGGTCAGGACCCGTTTCCCAACCCGAAGGTGCAGGGAAGCAACCCTTTCGTCCACCGGGGAAAACTTCAATATAGAGGCAGCAAGGTGGGGCGATACAAGAATACCCACCCCTGCTCGTCGCCTCTCGCCCGGGGCAACTCCAGAAAAGGCCAAGCTCCAGCCCCTCTCCAGGAGACTGGTTCCGGAACCGGAGCTGTGTGTTGAGGTGAGGCCGACTATATCTAGCCGGTATCGCTCAACCTCGTACACCAGCTCAGGCTCCTTCCCCACCAGAGAGGTGACATTCCACGTACCAAAAGCCAGTTTAGAAAGCTTGGGATCAGTCCGCCAAGGTCTCCGCCTTTGACCGCCACCTAATCCACATAGCACCGGACCCCCATGATCCCTCCTGCAGGTGGTGGACCCACTGGAGGGCGGACCCATGTAACTCCTTCGGGCTGAGCCCGGCCGGGTCCCATGGGTGGAAACCCGGCCACCAGACGCTAGCCTTCGAGCCCCTCCCCCAGGCCTGGCTCCAGGGTGGGGCCCCGGTAACCCCATACCGGGCGGGGTACACTGAATCCTTGATATACAATTTATCATGAGAGTCTGTTGGATCGTTCTTAGTCTGGCCCTTCACCCAGGACCAGTTTGTCTTGGGAGACCCTATCAGAGGCAAATTGCCCCCGGACAACATAGCTCCTGGGATCACTGGGGCACGCAAACCCCCCCACCATGATAAGGTGACGATCCATGAGGAGGTAATTGGTAAATTCCTTGGTAAAATAAGTATTTGGTCAATAATAAAAGTTCATCTCAATACTTTGTTATATACCCTTTGTTGGCAATGACAGAGGTCAAACGTTTTCTGTAAGTTTTCACAAGGTTTTCACACACTGTTGCTGGTATTTTGGCCCATTCCTCCATGCAGATCTCCTCTAGAGCAGTGATGTTTTGGGGCTGTCGCTGGGCAACACAGACTTTCAACTCTCTCCAAAGATTTTCTATGGGGTTGAGATCTGGAGACTGGCTAGGCCACTCCAGGACCTTGAAATGCTTCTTACGAAGCCACTCCTTCGTTGCCCAGGCGGTGTGTTTGGGATCATTGTCATGCTGAAAGACCCAGCCACATTTCATCTTCAATGCCCTTGCTGATGGAAGGAGGTTTTCACTCAAAATCTCACGATACATGGCCCCATTCATTATTTCCTTTACACGGATCAGTCGTCCTGGTCCCTTTGCAGAAAAACAGCCCCAAAATATGATGTTTCCACCCCCATGCTTCACAGTAGGTATGGTGTTCTTTCTCCTTCAAACACGACAAGTTGAGTTTTTACAATAAAGTTCTATTTTGGTTTCATCTGACCATATGACATTCTCCCACTCCTCTTCTGGATCATCCAAATGCTCTCTAGCAAACTTCAGACGGGCCTGGACATGTACTGGCTTAAGCAGGGGGACACGTCTGGCACTGCAGGATTTGAGTCCCTGGCGGCGTAGTGTGTTACTGATGTAGCCTTTGTTACTTTGGTCCCAGCTCTCTGCAGGTCATTCACTAGGTCCCCCCATGTGGTTCTGGGATTTTTGCTCACCGTTCTCATGATAATTTTGACTCCACGGGGTGAGATCTTGCGTGGAGCCCCAGATCGAAGGAGATTATCAGTGGTCTTGTATGTCTTCCATTTTCTAATAATTGCTCCCACAGTTGATTTCTTCACACCAAGCTGCTTACCTATTGCAGATTCAGTCTTCCCAGCCTGGTGCAGGTCTACAATTTTGTTTCTGGTGTCCTTTGACAGCTCTTTGGTCTTGGCCATAGTGGAGTTTGGAGTCTGACTGTTTAAGGTTGTGGACAGGTGTCTTTTATACTGATAACTAGTTCAAAGAGGTGCCATTAATACAGGTAACGAGTGGAGGACAGAGGAGCCTCTTAAAGAAGAAGTTACAGGTCTGTGAGAGCCAGAAATCTTGCTTGTTTGTAGGTGACCAAATATTTATTTTACTGAGGAATTTACCAATTAATTCATTAAAAATCCTTCAATGTGATTTTCTGGATTTTTTTTTTCTTATTTTGTCTCTCATAGTTGAGGTATATCTATGATGAAAATTGGAGACCTCTCTCATCTTTTAAGTGGGAGAACTTGCACAATTAGTGGCTGACTAAATACTTTTTTACCCCACTGTAAGTGTTTCATAGTCGCCTGAGAGGAAGCCGTTTTAACTCTAGCCCTCTTACCGGCTGCAGTCTGTGACAAAACCCATTAACATAATGTGTCAGACACTGAGGAGGATCAGGAGTTGTCACAACATCTTGCAGCAGAGAAAGTGGTCCACACACTGAATGTCCAAACACCAGCTCATTTGGACCGAAATTAGTGCTTTCCTGCACGACCTCTCTGGCAGCCAAAAGCAACCAAGGTAAGCCCTCTTCCTAATCTTGATTCAATTCAACGCAGTACACATGAATAAAGATTTGAGAGTTTGGTGAAACCTCTCCAGTGCTCCTTGACTCTGAGGGTGGCATGCAGAAGCAGAATGATGAAAATTGGAGACCTCTCTCATCTTTTAAGTGGGAGAACTTGCACAACTGGTGGCTGACTAACCACCCACTGTATATGACCGAAAAGCTGAAGTTCATAAATTTAGTCCTGGAGATCAGGTTTTAGTGTTATTGCCAGTAATGACCTTGCTTTTTCAAGCCAAATTTCATGGTCCTTTTACAATGCTGTGTCAGACTTCTGATTTGAATTATTTACTGTCGACACCTGAGGGTAAAAAGAAAACACAGCTCTGTCATGTTAATCTGCTGAAATGATATTACTCCTGGGGGATGCAGGGTTTTGACCCGGGGGGGGGGGGGGGTGACTCAGCAGTCTGTTAGCTCAATAACTTCTGCAGTGTCTGTGGATGCACGTTTCAGCTGATGACATCATGGTTGCTCCTGATGAGTGTAGGTGGCAGGGTAGGCTGAAGAACTCTGAGTCGTCGTGTAACCTCCATGGACTGCTGGGGCATTTGTCATCAGAACATTTTGCTGATTTGGTGGCTTTGACCCGGGAGTACTTGCAACTATTTAGTAATGTTCCGACCCATACTCGTTTAGTAGAGCACAACATCAATGTTGGTGATGCCATGCCGGTCTGTCAGCATTTCTAGAGACTTTCTCTTGAAAAATGTAAATTGATGGAGCAGGAGGTGCAATATATGTTGGCAAAGGGTTTAGCCTGTCCTTCCACGTTTAGCTGGGTTTCCCCTTGTTTGCTGGTGGGTAAATCTGATGAGAGTCAGCAGTTTTGCACTGACTACCAGAAGGTTAATGCTGTGACTAAACCTGATGCATATCCGCTACCTCGTATGGAGGATTGTATTGATCAGGTGGGTTTGGCTGAGTTTTTCAATAAGTTTGACCTGCTGAAGGAGTACTGGCAGGTGTCACTGTCCCAAAGAGCTAAAGAAATATTTGCTTTTATCACTCCATTTGGCCTTTTTTCGTATTCAATGATTAGTTCCGGATTGCGTTTCAACAGCCACATTTCAACAGCTTATGAATTTGGTTGTGTCGGGAGTGGAGGGGTGCACTGTATATCGCGTTCCAAATTATTATGCAAATAGGATTTTAGTGTCATAAACATTCAATTTTGTGTTTTTCAATTAAACTCATGGATGGTATTGTGCCTTAGGGCTCTTTTGATCATTGATATCAATCTCAGAGAACTGTCATAATTAGTTTCCCAGGTGAGCCCAATTAAAGGAAAACTACTTAAGAAGGATGTTCCACATTATTAAGCATGCCACAGGTTTCAAGCAATATGGAAAAGATAAAGGATCTCTCTGCTGCCGAAAAGCATCAAATAGTGCAATGCCTTGTACAAGGTATGAAAACATTAGATATTTCATGAAAACTTAAGCGTGATCATCATACTGTGAAGAAATTTCACAGAAATTGTTCAAAAAAACGTGATGACCTAATAGTATTGAATGCAAAAGACGCAATAGACTTACACAATGGTCCCCTCCAGTATATACAACTAGGACATTATCAGTCCCTACGGTGGGTGACAATATGTATGGGTACATATTCATACTATGTAGGATAACTAAGTAGACGGTTATGCTGTTTATTCCATCTTGCTACAAAGCTCAGCACTTTGTATATATATGTATGTGTATGTATGTATATCCACTGCTCTTATTTATATCTTCCATATCTTCTTAATTATTGCTTTGAGTGTTGCTATCCCTGTGCTGTTGCAATCCTGGGATTTCCCCACTGTGGGACTAATAAAGGCTTATCTTATCTTATCTTATCTCATCTTATCTTAAATTTGTGGCTGATTCAGAGCACAGACAGATTCATGCAGATAAAGGCATAATGAGAAAGGTTTCTGCCAGACAAATTCATCAGATTAAGAGTGCAGCTGCTAAGATGCTTTTACAAAGCAGCAAACAGGTATTTGAAGCTTCCGGTGCCTCTGGAGTTCCACAAACCTGAAGGTATAGGAATCCTCTAGATGCTTGGATCTGTGCATAAACCTGCTACCCCCCCCCCCCCCAGCCAATGTTCACAAGCTTAAACAGTTGCAGTGAGGCCAGAAATATACAGAGACTAATTTTCAGTCTTGTTGACTGATGAGTACGGTGCAACCCTGGCTGGTCCATATGGATGGAGGAGTGGGTGGTTGGTGGATGGCCACCATGTCCCAACAAGGCTGCAACATCAACAAGTAGGTGGTGGAGTCATGTTTTGGGCTGGAATTATGGGAAGATAGCTGGTAGGTCCCTTTAGGATTCCTGAAGGTGTGAAATGACCTTGGCAAAGTATATAGAGTTTCTGACTAACCACTTTCTTCCATGGTAAAAAAAAAAAAAAAAAAAAAATGAAGACTCATGCCTTCCATAGCAAAATTATCTTCATGCATGACAGTGCACTCTCTCATGCTGCAAAGAATATCGCTGTGTCATTGGCTACTATTGGCATAAAAGAAGAGAAACTCATGGTGTGCCCCCCATCCTCTCCTGACCTCAACCCTATTCAGAACCTTGGAAGTGTCCTCAAGCAAAAGATCTATGAGGGTGGGAGGCAGTTCACATCAAAACAGCAGCTTTGGGAGGCTATTCTGACATCTTGCAAAGAAATTCAAGCAGAAACTCTCCAAAAACTCACAGGTTCAATGGATGCAAGAATTGTGAAGGTTATATCAAAGAAGGGATAATATGTTAACATGTGACTTGGTCTGTTAAGATATTTTTGATTGAAATAGCTTTTGATTTCAGTAAATATGACATCCTAATGCTGCAAATTCAACAAATGACCATTTTCAGTTCTTGAAAACCAATAAAATGTTTTTCAACTCTGTGATGAATAATAATTTGGAACAGTGCATTTTGAGTTTTTTTTTTATTATTATTTTTGCAAAAAAATAGTTATTTTTGGGAGGTTTGTTCAATAAAATTTGAATTATGCTCTAATGGTTGATGACTTGAAAATTATACTCTCACTTGCATTGACTATTTAGGAAAATCAGAGATAAACATCATTTGCATAATAATTTGGAATGCAGTGTATATTTAGATTATGTTGCTATGTTCAGTGACACCTGGGAGGTCATGTCCTGAGCATTAGGGAGCTGTCTGATGTTCTGAGTGACGCAAATCTGACAGTTAATTTAGCCATATGCAAGTACATATGGTGACCTACTTTGGATATGTAGGGGGACAGGGGCAGGTACGGCCAGTACAGGCTGTAAGTTTCAGTTTCAGCAGTGGAACAGTGCTCAATACCAACTACTAAGAAGGAGCTTATGCACTTCCTGGGGTTAGTGCTATCGCTGTTTTTGTAAAAACTTTTCAACCATGGTAGTGCCCCTGACTGACTTGCTGAAGGCTGGAGTCCAGTATGTGTGGTCCGATATCTGTCAGAAATAATTTGACAATGTTAAGGATCTTTTGTGTTCACCCCCGTCCTTGCAGCTCCACGTTTGGACTAGCCATTTGAATTGCAGATGAATGCCAGTGATGTGGGTGCAGGAGCTGTTTTGCTCCAGTCGAGACAAGATGGTATTGACTGACTTTTGAGGGTTTTTTTCAAAGAAATTTAACTCTTATCAACTGAATTATTCAGTGATTGAGAAGGACACATTTGCCTTGGTGTGGGCTCTTAAACAATAAGGTCTATGTTGACTCTGGAGCCCCCATCAAAGTCTACATAGATCACAATCCATTGGTCTTCTTGAATTATTTGACTTGTCCTAATCGTAGACTGATTAGACTGATCTTAGACTGATCGGACACTCAGCTGCATTGAGAGGAGACGTGTCCAGAAAGAGCATGTGTATGACTGGTGCATTTGGTTGTCCTTCTGACCAAGCTAGAGGCGCTGACAAAGAAACAGCAAGCTGAAGGAAAAGAGAAGGAAGTTTCACATTTTTAATTTAGTATTATAAAGTAAAGCGATGTGTGACACTATTTAAAGACAATGAATTATTCTGTTTATCTAGCCTTTTATTTTTAGTTATTTGAGCCCATAGCAAGGGCTCAGAGAAAGTTGTGGCAGATCCCTTGTCTAGAGCACCAAGTTCTTAAGTGTTAAGACTTAAAATCTTGTCTGTGGTTACCGAAGCCATCTGTTTTGCTTTTTGTTACTCTTAAATTGTTTTTCCAGGCATCAAGGTTGCTGGGTAGCTGAGGGTTTTGATGGGTTGGCTGGGTGCCTAAATTAAATTTGCACTTAGTGCAAATTTGCACTTCGTGTAGCAACTCACCCTTGGCCGGGGGATCCTGGGTTCGATCCCAGCCTCCGACCAACAGTTATCTGTGTGGAGTTTGCATGTTCTCCCCGTGTCTGCATGGGTTTACTCCAGGATTTCTCCGGTTTCATCCCACATGCCAAAAACATGCAGGTTAGGTTAACTGGCATCAAAACCGGGGATTCTAAATTGTCCTTAGGTATGACTGTGAGAGTGAATGGTTGTCTGTCTCTCTGTGTTGGCCCTGCGATGGACTGGCGATCTGTCCAGGGTGTACCCTGCCTCTTGCCCTAAGATGCTGGGATAGGCTCCAGCCCCCCCACGACCCGAAAAGGATTAAGTGGAAGAAGATGGATGGATGGATGGATGGATGGACACTTAGTGTAAATTTACACTTCCCAGCAGGCACAAGACATTGATTCAATGTTGTATTCTCGTTGATCTTTGTCACAACATTGTGCAATGTAAAATCAAATTGTTTCAGCGTTGATTTGTTTCATCTAAACAATGTGATGAATCAAGATGTATCAACATTGATTCATACAACATTGTATGAATCAACGTTGTATCAACATTGATTCATGATTGGATGCCCCGTACGTGTACGTTTGGTTATATGTATCTCATGATTCATTGTGTCGTTTCGTCAAACAAGTGCCATTTTGGAAACTTTTCTAAAACAAACTTCCAAAGCAGATATCTTGTTCGTTGGAAATCAGATTAATCCTCTTAATTCAATTCAATTCAATTCAACTTTATTTATATAGCGCCATTTCACAACAACAGTCATCTCATAGCACTATCAACTGTAGGGAGGACCCCCACAGTTGCAGAAAGACCCCAGCAATCAGGCGATCCCCTGTGAGCAAGCACTTGGCGACGGTGGAGAGGAAAAACTCCCTTTTAACAGGAAGAAACCTCCAGCAGAACCAGGCTCAGGGAGGGGCAGTCATCTGCTGCGACTGGCTGGGGGGTGAGGGGATAGAGAAGAAGAAAAGAACAGACATGTAGAGAGCAAACAGCACGATGGGGACTCAATCTATGGGAGAGAACAAACAAATGTTAATGACCAGCAAAAAAAAAAAAAAAATATTTCATAGAGAGTGAGGAAAGGAGTGAGGCCCAGTGCATTACTGGAGGTCCCCCGGCTGACTAAACCTATTAGCAGCATAACTAAGGGAGGGTTCAGAAAACACATGATCCCTCCCTAATTGTAGGCTATATCAAAAAGGTAGGTTTTAGCCCTATTCTTAAAAACAGAGATCGAGTCTGACTCCCGAATCCAGATTGGCAGCTGATTCCACAGGAGAGGAGCTTGATAACTGAAGGCTCTGCCTCCCATTGTACTTTTGGAGATTCTAGGTATTACAAGTAAACCTGCATTTTGGGAGCGTAGTGCTCTGTTAGGATGATACGGTAGTATCAGATCTTTTAAATAAAAAGGAGCCTGATTGTTTAGAGCTTTGTAAGTAAGAAGAAGGATTTTAAACTTAATTCTAAACTCTATGGGAAGCCAATGAAGGGAGGCCAGAACCGGAGAGATATGATCTCTCTTTCTAGTACCTGTTAAAACTCTTGCTGCAGCATTTTGGATCAGCTGAAGACTTTTTAAAGATGTTTTAGGACAACCTGATAATAAAGAATTACAATAATCTAATCTCGAGCTAACAAAAGCGTGGATCAGCTTCTCAGCATCACTCTGAGACAAGATGCTCCTAATCTTGGCAATATTACGCAAATGATAGAAGGCAGTCTTAGAAACAAATTTAATATGTGAATTGAAGGACAAATCCTGATCAAAAATAACTCCAAGGTTCCTCACAGAGCTATTAAGAGAAAGAGTAACTGCATCCAAACTGAAAGTTTGATTTGGAAAGGAATTTCTAAGGTTTTTTGGACCAACAAGAATGACTTCAGTCTTATCTGAATTTAATAGCAGGAAATTACAAGTCATCCAAACTTTGATTTCCTTAAGACAGGCTTCTAACTTGGCTAATTGATTAGTATCATCTGGCTTCATTGACAGGTATAATTGTGTGTCATCTGCATAACAGTGAAAATGTATACAGTGCTTTCTAATAATGTTGCCTAACGGAAGCATATATAAACTAAAAAGAGTAGGGCCAAGCACAGATCCCTGTGGAACTCCATGACTAAGCTTTGAGCTGAGAGAAAACTCATCATTTACATGAACAAACTGGAACCTATCAGATAAATAAGATCTAAACCACTGCAACGAAGTTCCATTAAGTCCAACATAGTGTTCTAATCTATCAAGTAGAATATTATGATCAATAGTATCAAAAGCTGCACTAAGATCTAAAAGGACAAGTACAGAAACTAGTCCATTATCAGATGCAATGAGGAGGTCGTTAGTGACCTTCGCTAAGGCTGTTTCAGTGCTATGATGGATTCTAAACCCAGATTGAAACTCCTCAAATAAACCATTTCCCTGCAGGTGGTCAAATAATTGCGTAGCAACAACTCTTTCTAAGATTTTTGAAATGAAAGGGAGATTAGAGATTGGTCTATAGTTAGCTAAAGCTCCTGGATCTAGCGTTGGCTTTTTGAGTAAGGGTTTAATTACAGCCGTTTTAAAAGCCTGCGGTACATGGCCTAAAGTTAATGAAGAATTGATTATATGAAGAATAAAGCTACCAATAAGTGGGAAGACTTCTTTAAATAACCTGGTAGGAATAGGGTCTAAAAGACAAGTTGAAGGTTTGGATGAGGAAACTATTTTGTCTAACTCACAAAGGTCGATTGGAGTAAACTCATCAAGACAGACATCAATAGAAGGAGTTGTAGTAGTTACAGTATTTAAGTTAACTGTGGGAAGAATCTGATTGATTTTATCTCTGATGGATGAAATTTTATTATTGAAAAAGTTCATAAAGTCCTGACTAGTAAGCTCTAAGGGGATGCTAGGATTGACAGAGTCCTGACTCTTTGTCAACCTGGCTACAGTACTGAAAAGAAACCTGGGATTATTCTTGTTCTCTTCTATTAATGCAGAGTAATAACTCGTTCTAGCTTTTCTAAGAGATTTTTTATAAATTAAAAGATGATTTCTCCAAGCTAAATAGATTTCATCTAAATTAGTAGAGCGCCATTTTCTTTCTAATTGACGAGTCTTCTGTTTTAAGCTACGAGTTTCTGTGTTGAACCAAGGAGTTAAAAATCTCTGATTAGACTTTTTCTTTTTTAAGGGGGCCACCAAGTCTAGAGCCTGATGCAGAGAAGCTGAAACACTATCCACCATGTTATCAATTACAGAAGGAGCAAGCTGTCTATAGCTTATTTCCGTTGTGTTGACACATGGCATAGAGGAAACAACCTGCATAAATTTGGAAACAGCATCATCTGAGAGGCATCTACTGTGATAATATTTTTCTTTAGGAGCCAAATAGTCAGAAATAGTAAAATCAAAGGTTAACAGACAATGGTCTGACAGTACAGGGTTATGAGGAGACACTACAAGATTTTCTATTTCTATGCCATATGTCAGAACAAGGTCCAATGTATGGTGGAGGTAATGAGTAGAATTTCCTACTTTCTGAGAAAGCCCAATCGAGTCTCATATTGAATTAAAAGCCACATTAAGGCAGTCACTATCTACATCCACATGTATATTAAAGTCCCCTACTATAATTATTCTATCAGATTTCAGCACTAAATCAGCTAAGAAATCAGGAAATTCGGATAAAAATTCTGAATAGGTTGATGGGGGACGATAAACTATGGCAAATAAAATTGGGTTTAACCTGGAATTGCTAAAGTGCCCAACACTGAGGACCAGGCCCTCAAAGGAATTATAACATGTTTTTTGCTTTACATTAACTAGTAATTTGGAATGGTAAATTGATGCTACTCCTCCTCCACGACCAGAACTTCTGGGATTTTGACAGTTTAAATAACCAGAGGGAGTTGATTCATTTAAACCAACATAATCCTCTTGCCCTAACCAAGTCTCTGTAAGGGAAATTAAATCAATCTGATGATCAATTAACAGATCATGGACTAACAGAGACTTGGGAGTTAGAGACCTAATATTTAATAAACCACATTTAATTTTTAAATTATGAGGAGGAACAGAGGCCAAATCATTCAATTTAGAGGCTTTATGTTTAATTTGAGTTTTACCAATATTTTGCTTTATCACTTTGGGATGCTTATACATTATATTTTTATTTATTTTGGAGGGAGCAGACAACGATTCTCTGATGGGGAAGACAGGGGCTAAGCTGAGGGGTGGCGGATGAAGAGGAGCTGCAGAGAGGCGTGTAAGACTGCGACTCTGCTTCCTGGTCCCAACTCTGAGTAGTCACGGTTTTGGAAATTTGGATAAAAAAGATGCCAGATTGTTAGATAAATGAGAAGCACCATCCAAAGTGGGATGAATGCTGTCTCGTCTCATAAGACCAGGTTTTCCCCAAAAAGAGCTCCAATTGTCAATGTAGCCCACGTCATTTTTAGGACACCACACAGACAGCCAGCGGTTCAAGGATGACGAGCGACTAAACATGTCATCACTGGTCAGATTGGGGAGGGGCCCAGAGAATACTACAGTGGCAGACATCGTTTTTGCAAACTCACACACCGATTCTACATTAAGTTTCGTGACTTCCGACTGCCGGAGACGGATGTCATTAATGCCGGCGTGAATAACAATTGTGGAATATTTACAGTTACTTTTAGCCAGCATTTTCAAATTTGACTCGATGTCGCCTGCTCTGGCCCCAGGAATGCATGTGACTATGGCCGCTGGAGTCTCTAGGTTCACGTTTCTGACTACAGAGTCGCCAATGATCAGAGTTTTTTCCTCAGCGGGTGTGTCGCTGAGCGGGGAAAAACGATTAGAAACGTGAACAGGTTGGTGGTGAACCGGGGCTTTGCGACTAGGCTTCCTTCTCACCGTCACCCACCCAGTCTCCTCGCTGCTGAGGAGAGCCGGGGAACCGGTGACAGGGGGACCTAAGCTAGCTAGCTCCGCTGCAGCTAATGGGCGTCCGTCGAGATTAACTGGCGCAGACGGTGTTTCAATGCAGCGGAGCCGGGATTCCAAATCAGACAACCTCGCCTCGAGCGCCTCAAAAAGACAACATTTATTACATTTACCGTTATCACTAAAAGAGGCAGAGGTGTAGCTAAACATCTGACAGAGAGAGCACACCAGAGGAGGAGAGGAAAGAGAGCTAGTAGCCATAGCTAGTGGCTCGAGAGCTGGAGAGCAAACCACACAGGCAGACAGCAAAACAGGAAGTGACGATACGTTACCACAAGGAAGTGACGATCTTACAGGTAAGAAAATCTTGAACATTAGGGTGTTATTTCTTTCGAGGAGTATATAATATGCCCAGATTAGACATATTTTGTTCTTGCAATTGATCTATTACGTGTATTGTGTTTGTCAGTGCTCACACATGCCTTAAACATGTGAAACGAGCAGTCTGGACATATTTTTTTATATATACAGTATATATATATATTTGTGACACATACAGTCATCTAAATATTATATTTCTAATGACAAAAGAGCATACATTACTGATTCATTGTTTTTGTCATTCAGAATTTCATAAATAAATAGAAATTCCATATACCCGTGCCACATGGCGAAATTACACCAGTAATCGAACATTTAGGCCTAGGCCCATTTGTGATGATGATCGGCATTTTCATTTTGTATTGTTCAAAGTGAATTTACCAATTGATCATGTTGATTGTAATAAACATTTGCTTTTTTATTGTGGTTATGAAAAATTTACTTTAAAAGTAGAGTATCATTATTACTTTTTTTTGCATAGTCCTACAACCTGCATGGCTAGATCATAGAAGGAGCCCCCTCCTGTTGGCTGGCGAGGCTGGCGATGCCTGTCTAATACAACCTGACCAAGCTATTTTTTTTTTTAATCCGAGTTTTTATCACACATCATGCAATAAGTATAGTAGTACATGGATAACTTGTTGTATGCATGTTGCTCAATAAATGTTGGAGACAAAAAATCATTAATAGCATATTTTCTAGATTTAAGAGGTTAATTCTGATCAGTCTTATGTTTAATGTATGTGGAGGCCAGGGGAATGGAGAATGAGTTATAGTTATTTCTTTGAAATACACTTCAGGTTTAATAGTTCATTTACTTTAGTTTTAATGCAATTTACTTTTCTTTTTTACATTACAAAATGACCAGTTTCAGTTGAACTGAATGTATCATGTTATTCATCTGTGTACTAACACATGCAGTTTTATCAATTTCTTTTTCTTTTTTTACTTCAAAGAAACAGCAGCTGATAAAAGTAGGAGGGGTGAGCCTCAAAGAAAATGTGAGGAGGATCTGCCACAGGTACATACATTGTTTTGAAATAAATTATTTGGTCTTTATTGCATATATTGAATAATGCATGCAGGTACGTCATGCAAAATGCCAATTTACTTTTTTTTTTTTATTATTATTTATTTTGTTTTCAGAAAATAGACTGATGACCAATGACCTGATGGCAAGAATGAACTTTCAGGGGAAGAAAGAAAGTTTGGGTTGGGAGAAGCCAAACTTTATGAAATTATTGAAGGTAACACCTCATCGTCGGCCTCCGTCGGTCTATGATGACCATGGAAGAGAATCCTAAACGTCTACTCTGCTGGAACAGCACCGCCTGTGGCTGAACAGGCCAATGCGCGAATGGCAGTCCCTGTCACACAGGTCGCACTTGTGGGTGGTCTCCGTGCTGCTGGAGCTGTGGTGGTTCTTCCTGCAGGTCCTTTTTTCAGCTGCTGCAGCAGTCAGTCTCTCTTCACCCACCTTGAGCTGTCTGGTCAGGGTGCCTCTCCATTTGGAGTGGTCCGTTGCAAAGTCCTCCCAGAGCTCTGTGTTGATCTCCAGAGCCTTCATGTCTCTCTTGCAGACGTCTCTAAAGCACAGCTGTGGGCGGCCAATGTCTCTCCTGCCAGTCGCCAGTTCTCCGTAGAGGACATCTTTGGGGATTCTGCCATCCTCCATACGGTGAACGTGGCCTAGCCAGCGGAGCCTGCACTGCCTGAGTAGAGTGAACATGGCGGGAAGGCCGGCGCGGGACAGAACTTCTATGTTGGGCACTTTGTTCTACCAGGATATATCCAGGATGGGGCGAATGCAGCGCAAGTGGAAGGAGTTCAGTCTCTTTTCCTGCCGGGCGTATGTTGTCCACGTCTCACTCCCATAGAGCAGTGTGCTGATGACGCAGGCGTTGTACACTGCCATCTTCGTCTTGACAGAGAGTTTGGGATTCTCCCACACTCGTGTGGTGAGGCGAGCGAGTGTGAAGGCTGATTTTCCAATCCTCTTGTCGATCTCTGTATCAAGGGAGAGGTTGCTGCTGATCGTGGACCCCAGGTACGTGAACTGATTCATGACCTCCAGCTCGTAGTCGTCGATGGTGATGGTTGGTGGTGCTTCCGTGCCTTGCGCCAAGACGTTAGTTTTCTTCAGGCTGATGGTAAGCCCGAAGTCCTTGTATGCCTGGGAGAAGCGGTCCATCAGGGTCTGAAGCTCCTGCTGTGTGTGGGTCGCGACTGCAGCGTTGTCTGCGAACAGCATGTCTCTGATTAGAGCCTCGCGTACTTTGGTTCTGGCTTTCAGGCGGGCGAGGTTGAAAAGCCTGCCGTCAGATCTTGTGTGCAGGTAGATTCCCTCTGTTGCTGTGCTGAAGGCATGCCTCAGGAGCATAGCAAAGAAAATCCCAAAGAGGGTTGGCGCAAGTACACAGCCCTGTTTCACTCCGCTGCGTATGTTGAATGGCTCTGAGACGTTGCCGTCGTGCTGCACTATCCCCTGCATGTTGGTGTGAAACGATTCGATGAGGCTTTGCAACTTTGGTGGGCATCCTATCTTTGGCAGGATCTTGAAAAGGCCCTCTCTGCTGACCAGATTGAACTCTTTGGTGAGGTCGATGAAGGCGACGTACAGGGGCATGTTCTGTTCTCTGCACTTCTCCTGGAGTTGGCGGATGGAGGATATCATGTCTACCGTTGATCGCTCAGCGCGGAAGCCACACTGAGACTCGGGGTAGACACGTTCGGCAAGCTTCTGCAGACGAACGAGAACAACTCGTACGTAGACTTTGCCAACAACGCTGAGGAGGGAGATGCCCCTGTAGTTGTTGCAGTTGCTTCTCTCCCCTTTGTTTTTGTAGAGGGTGATGATCTTGGCGTCCCTCATGTCATGTGGTACGGCACCTTCCTTCCAGCACTGGCAGAGGACGTCATGCAATGGCAGCAGTAGGACGGTCTTGCAGTGCTTGATCAGGTCGGGGGGTATGCCGTCGTTGCCAGGTGCTTTGCCAGCGGCCAAGCTATCAATGGCTTTGCTGAGTTCATCGATGGTTGGCTCGGCGTCAAGTTCGTCCATGGATGGCAGGCAGTCGATGGCATCAAGGGCTGACGGTGCCACGGTGTTCTGTCTGGAGTAGAGGTCGGAGTAGTGTTCCACCCAGCTCTCCGTCTGCTTGTTCTTTTCTGTGATCATCTCCCCAGTGGAGGATTTGAGGGGGCCATCTTGCTCTGAGCTGGACCAAGTGCTTTCTTGATGCCATCGTACATACCACGGATGTTCCCTGTTATGGCAGTGGTTTGAATGTCTTGGCTGAGCTGAGTCCAGTACTCGTTGGCGCAGCACCGAGCAGTCTGCTGAACTTTGCTTCTCGCAGCCCTGAGAATCTGGAGATTCTTCTCGTTTGGGTACTTCTTGTACTCAGCAAGTGCTGAGGGCTTGGCTTCAATGACGGGGGTCATCTCTGTCAACTTGGCATCAAACCAGTCCTGTGACTTCGAGGTTTTCCTCCCAAAGGTAGCCAAGGCTGTGCGGTGGATGGTGTTTCGCAGCTCTTCCCACTTCTGTTTTGCAGATTCTCCTTCTTGTGGTACACCAAGTTCCTTCTCAAAGGTGGAGGCAAACTGCTCAACAAGTTCTCGTTGGGTCATCTTGCTGGTGTCAATCCGTGCCTTTCCAGGCTGTCTGGCATGATGGAATTTCTTCAGCTGCAGCTTGACCTTGCAACACACCAATGAATGGTCTGTGTCGCAATCTGCACTCTGGAATGAACGGGTGATTAGCACGTTCTTCATTGAGGTGTGCCTGGTCAGGATCAAGTCCAGTTGGTGCCAGTGCTTTGAGCGTGGATGTCGCCAGGAAACCTTGTGTTGGGGCTTGGTCTTGAAGAACGAGTTTGTGATGCACAGATCATGATATGTGCAGAACTCGAGCAGCCGCTGTCCGTTGTTGTTCATTCTGCCCACGCCAAATAGTCCAAGACAGGAGAGCCAGGAGTCGTGGTCAGCACCCACTCTGGCATTGAAGTCTCCAAGGAGAATGAGTTGTTCAGAGTTGGGGATGATCCTGACAGTTGTTGCGAGATTCTTGTAGAACTCGTCTTTTGCCTCTGGTGTGGCTGTCAGTGTTGGGGCATACACACTGACGAGGGTGACTGGGCCTTGAGTGGTGTTGAGGAGGAGGGTGAGGAGTCGTGCAGAGCCATTGCTACCCGGTTCCACCATCTTCAGCAAGGTGTTCTTCACTGCGAAGCCCACTCCGTGTTCCCTGTGTTCGTCACTGCCCTTTCCCTGCCAGTAGAATGTGTAGTCCTTCTCTCTCAGTGTGCCTGTGTCAGCCAACCGTGTTTCCTGGAGAGTGGCAATATCCACTTCCAGTCTCTTCAGCTCATTATTGATGACGACAGTCTTCCTGGTGTCGCTGATGTCCTTGAGGTTAGCAGCGAGTCCTGTCATCATAGTGCGGATGTTCCAAGTTCCCAGTTTAAGAGTTTGTCTCTTTTGTTTTGTTGTCTTGCCTGGTGCGAAGGTTCTCAGCCTGCCGTTTGGACTTCTCCTCATCCCCATGCACCCAATGAGGAAAGCAGGCTGTGGTGGGACAACACCTTATTGGCTGGGGGCTGCCTAGCTTGAGGCAGGCGGTAGCTGTCCAGTGAGATCTGCTGATCCCTCCCACCATCGGGAACAACCCCTGGCGCCACGCTCTACGCCAATTGAGCAGTGGCTTATAACCGGTAACTGTCATTCCCCGTGTTTTGTCTACGACAAAGGTGAAGCTGGAGTGTCCTCTCCAGTGATCCGGTGTTCTACCTTCCAGCGTTGGGCGTTGGTAGGATTCAAGCCTGGGCAGGAAGATATGGAGGACAAGATGTTGCCCATGCAGCATGTCCCCCCTCTCCACATCACTGATGAATCCAAAGGAACAGCACCGCTGCTACAGTTTGGCACCAGCGCCATCGCAGGAGCTGCCAGAACGATGTTGAGCACAACAGAGAACTGCCTTAGGGACTCCGACTCTGGATTTTTCCTCAGGGTTGACTCCCGAAGCCTTTCCCGTGACCGGGTGTGCCGCAAGGCAGCGGAGGTTTGAAATTAGGGTTTACCTTCCCCTAGATGGGCTCCCTTCCCAGGTTGATGAGCCACCATCTACCCGAAGCATCTGGTTTTAAGGCGCCAGAGATCCACCCTCGCCCCTTCTCCTATTAGTAAAAGCAGTTCCGCCGGGCTTAGAGACTAAACCACACGGGCAGGCTAGGAGGTTGGACTTAGTTGTCAGAGGCTTTTTGAGATGCACGCCATAAGGAGCATTTTATAAGCACTGGGAGCTTGACCCCAGTGCCGCTCCTGGCTATGACAACCTTGGAACCGGTAATACCTAATAGGTTAAATACAAACTTACATACAACATATTCCAAATGAATAAATTAAGCATTTATATAAATATAATTTTGTATATGCTTTATACTATAAATACAGGTATATAACTATTTTTTATATATATGATTTGTTTGTATATTTCAGAATGTGTCCTTCAGCACCATAAAGGAACACAACAACATGTAGAGGAAGCCTGTACATCCTGCCTGAAATATGCCCCCAACAGGGCTGGAGGAGGTGGCAGGAAGAACCAGCAGTCATCAAATCTATAAATAAGAAAAGCCAGCATACATGTTTTAGGCTACCTGACCTTTAAGGTCTGACTGTCATGGTTTTTTGTCCACTGGCTCATATATAACCACTGATATTGTATTTTTTTAACGTGACCTCATTCTGTATGATCTCATATGAGGGGGGGACTTTCTTTAGTATGTGTATGACATCTGTCATATTTGTAGTGTTTTGTTATAATTAATAAAAGTGTGCCACTTTGACTGGCTTGATGTTTTATCATGTTTACTAGTATATCCTGCAAATCTATACCCTACAGATACAGTGTCACTGTGGAGGAGGGACAAGTTTGTCGTGAGGGGGAAAGGCTATAGTACAAATTTTTATAGTGGCATGAGATTGATGTTAGTTTTTTTTTTTTTTTTGGAAAGGGGAAAGAACACAAAGTATTAAAACGTATAAAATTTTCTTGGCAGCAGCTTTTAAGGACAGAATTGGCTTTTTAAATGACTTTCCAGTGCTGATGGCGACACTCTGCAAAAAGTTCTTGGGGCTGGGAACGGCAAACTGTTGGAAAAATAAGCACTTAGCAGAAGAAGAGCAAAGCTCGGGGAAAAAAGGGGGGCGGGGGCATATCCCAGCAGGCACAAGACTTTGGATCAACGTTTAAAGAACAGATATTGCCAGTGTTTAAACTATGCTGAAAATACAGTACATTGTAGTCATAAATTGTATCAGCGTAGTGTGTTAAACGTTGGAACAACATTGCATTTTCAATGCTGGAACAATGTTGCATTTTCAATATTGGAACAATGTTGAAACTGCAATGTTGGAACAACGTTGAGTACACTGCGTTCATACAATTTACAAATACAATGTAATTTCAACGTAGTTTCAATGTTGGCAATAACTGTTCTTTCAATGTTGATTCAACGTCTTGTGCCTGCTGGGTTTTTTCTCTTAAATTTGCGGGGAAATGGGAAGTTTATTTTCTTCTTGTATCAGCTTGATGCACTGCTCCCCCCATGCAGAACTGCACTAAGCCCCCCCCCCCCCCGCGAAGCAGGAAACGGTCCTGTGACAGTCCCCCTTTAGCTTCAGACTTCAGAGAGATATAAGGGGAAAAATGGATCTGCTTTGGAGAAATGGCAGGAGAGCGTAATCCAGTTTTAGATCTGTGAGAGCTGATCTGGATTTAGTCAAACAAATCTGATCACATCTGTTCATGTGATCCTGTTAAATATGCTGTCAGAGAAGATATCATTGACCTGTTTCAGCATGTCCATGTGGGCCCCACCATAGGTTAAACTGGGCTGTTTTATGAGTCCCATGTGGGTTTGTCTGCAGGTTCCATGTTTGCCCACATGGACTTTACTTGTTTACCTATTTTCAACTTACTTTCTCATAAATTTGCTATTTTCTTGTAAATTTGTGATTTTTCATTTTTAACATATAATTTATAAGAAAAAGAGTGACAAATTTACAAAAAAACTGTAGCATATTCATGAGAAAAAAGTAACAAGTTTACAAAAAAGTTGAAAGTATATGAGTAAAAACTGAAAATTTAGGAGAAAAAAGTTATAACTTTACAAGAAAAATTGTAAAATTACTTAAAAAAAAGTTACAAATTTGCAAGAAAAAAAAATTAGCAGATTTACAAGGAGAAAAGTCACAAATTTATGAGGAAAAACTTAGAAAATGTGATGTTCAGGTGAGCATGCTCCCCCTCCCCTCTTTCTGTCTGTTTCCTGGCTCTGGAGTTCATCAGCACACCTGCGTGACTGGACACACCTGCTGCTACCTGGATTACCAGCACATAAAATAGCCAATGTGTGAATGTGTCGCCGCTGGACCGTTGGGTATTGCTGCCAAACAACTACAGTTAACACTGTTAGGCTTTATTTTTATGCAAGTTGTCTTACCTTGTTTGTCTTCTTCTCTTCAGGTTTGGTGCCACCCCAGCGGTGTGTCTCCGGGGCTGCACACGCTTACGTGCACCATTCATCTCCTCAGGACAGCTCATATTCCACCCAGGAAAACCCATTCTGCCATCTTCCGTTGTTTGTTTCCTTGCCAGTCATCTTCCCACCACTCATCACCACCTCACCCTGGAGTCCATAGCTGCGCCCTCCGCTTGTATAATGAGTCTTTTGTTTCCTCTCTCTAGTTAATTCCCCTCTGTTTATTCTTGACATTAATCTTTTCTCCTTTTCCTCTCTGTTATAGGTTGTGTGCTGCTCTAGCATGCCAACTGGTTTTGTGTGTAGATTAAGTTTGCGTTGTTTCACATTTTTGTTTAGTCATGCCCTTTTGTGTATTCCTTAAGTTTGTGTGGTTGTGTTGGTTAAGTTTGGTGGGCAGATCTTTTCCAAATCCTCCAAACAGTTTTACATTCCCGGTCCTCATTCAGTTACCAGAGGCTGAGTATAAAACCTCAGCTCTTATTGTTTCCGGAGCTGAGCAGAATTTCATCCTACAGGGTCTGGTTAAAAAAAAATTAAGATTACCACCAAAAACCTCCCAACACCTTTAAATGTTTCAGCCCTTTCAGGCTGCAGACTTGTGGCAGTTATCCGTCAAATTGAGCCCATTTCTGTCATTTTGTCTGGTAACCACCGTGAGACTATCCAGTTTTTTGTTCTCCCTCATTCATCTACACTAGTGATTTTGGGGTATCCGTGGATTTGCAAACACAACCCCATGGCCCTGACGTCTCACATGATGAAGACCCTGGAGAGACTGCTCCTTGCTCACCTCTGCCCCCTGGTGGGGCCAGCGATGGATCCACTCCAGTTCGCCTACCAGCATGGCATTGGGGTGGAGGATGCAGTGATCTTCCTCCTTCACCGTTCCCTGTCCTACCTGGAGAAGCCCGGGAATGCGGTGAGGATCATGTTCTTTGATTTCTCCAGTGCTTTCAACACCATCCAACCGATGATCCTGAAGGACAAGCTGCTGTGCGCAGGGGTGTACCAGCACCTGTCATCATGGATCCTGGACTACCTCACTAACTGGCCACAGTTTGTGAGAACCCGGGATTGTGTGTCGGACACGATCATCGGCAGCATGGGGACCCCACAGGGAATGGTTTTGGCTCCCTTCCTGTTCACCCTTTATACTGCGGACTTCTCACACAACACACCACACTGCCATCTACAGAAGTTCTCTGACAACTCTGCGATCTTTGGCTTCATCTCCAACGGAGATGAAGCTGAGTACAGAGGACTTATCCAGGACTTCGTGGACTGGTGCCATCGGAACTGCCTCCAGATCAACGTGAGGAAAACTAAGGAGCTGGTGGTGGACTGCCGGAGGCAAGGACAACCCCTCACAGCACCAGTGAACATCCAGGGAACAGACATTGAGATGGTGACATCCTACAAGTGCCTGGGTGTTCATCTGAACAATAAACTAGACTGGTCACACAATACCGACACACTCTACAAGAAAGGACAGTGCAGTCTGTTCCTACTAAGGAGGCTCAGGTCTTTTGGTGTACAAGGGGTGCTCCTGAAGACATTCAATGACACGGTGGTGGCATCAGCCATCACTTTTGGAGTGGTCTGCTGGGGCAACAGCATTACAGCAGCCGATAGGAAGAGACTGAACAAACTAATCTAGAAAGCTAGCTCTGTCCTGGGGTAGCGCCTTGACCCAGTGGAGGAGATAGGAGAGAGAAGGATGGTGGCTAAACTGTCATCTCTGCTGGAGTCCGAGTCCCACCCTATGCAGGACATACTGAATGCACTGAGGAGCTCATTTAGCAGTAGACTACATCACCCTAGATGCGCGACCGAGAGGTTTTGCAGGTCTTTCTTACCTACAGCTGTCAGACTGTATAACTTAAGCAGGGCTGCTCGCAGAGATAGCAAAAAAAACGTGACAACCTAATAGTATTGAATGCAAAAGATGCAACAGACTTACACAAATGGTCCCCTCCAGTATACAACTAGGACAATATCAGTCGCTATGGAGGGTGACAATATGTATGGGCTCATATTCATACCATGTAGGGTAACTAAATAGATGGTTATGCTGTTTAGTCCATCTAGCTACAATGCTCCGCACTGTGTATATATATACACTACCGTTCAAAAGTTTGGTGTCACTTAGAAATTTCCTTATTTTTGAAAGAAAAACACTTTTTTTTCAATGAAGATAACTTTAAACTAATCAGAAATACACTCTATACATTGCTAATGTGGTAAATGACTATTCTAGCTGCAAATGTCTGGTTTTTGGTGCAATATCTACATAGGTGTATAGAGGCCCATTTCCAGCAACTATCACTCCAGTGTTCTAATGGTACAATGTGTTTGCTCATTGTGTCAGAAGGCTAATGGATGATTAGAAAACCCTTGTGCAATCATGTTTGGTCTGCAATGCTGTAATTGCTGCAAATGGAGGATTCTTTGACGAAAGCAAAGTTTGAAGGAAAAAATTATTATTTCAAATACAAATCATTATTTCTAACCTTGTCAATGTCTTGACTATATTTTCTATTCATTTTACAACTCATGGTGGTAAATAAAAGTGTGACTTTTCATGGAAAACACAAAATTGTCTGAGGTGACCCCAAACTTTTGAACGGTAGTGTATTTATATATTTATGTGTACATATGTATATTCACTGCTCTTATTTTCTTATCTTCTAAATCATTGCTCTGAGTGTTGCTATCCCTGTGCTGTTGCAATCCTGGAATTTCCCCATTGTGGGACTAATAAAGGCTTTGATTTTTTTTTTTTGATTTTGTATACTTTATTGATCCCCAGAGGGGAAATTGAGGGCATCCACCTGGATGGATGAAGCAGCTACAGTACAGCGCTATCCCTTTACCATTCACACACACATTCACACCTAGGGCCACTTTTAGAGTCTCCAATTAACCTAACCTGCATGTTTTTGGTCTGTGGGAGGAAACCGGAGAATTCCCGGAGTAAACCCACGCAGACACGGGAAGAACATGCAAACTCCACACAGATTACTGTTGGTCAGGGGCTGGGATCGAACCAGGGATCCCATGGCCAAGGGTGAGTTGCTGTGCTGCCGCAGTGCTAACCACTGTGCCACCGTGCTGCCTTATCTTATCTTATCTTATCTTATCATCAACTGGGACCAGGGCTTTGTTTCTTCCTGGAGTCCCTTTTGTCTTTCATCATGTCTCCGCTCGGCCGCATGCTAACCCACTCTCTCTATCTCCTCCCCTCCGGTTGAGCCGACGGATCTCAGCCTCATGCCCAAGGTCTATCATGACCTAGGGGAGGTCTTTAGTTAAGTCTAGGGCCCTCTCTTTCCGGGCGCAGGGCTGCCATCCAGTCAGCTCTACAGTTTAACTGGGCCGGAGAGGGAGACGATGGAGAGCTACATAAAAGACTCCCTTAGCACCGGCCTTATTCGTCCTTCTCCTGCTCCTCTTGGCGAAAAGGAACCCAGCCTTTTTGTGGGGAAAAGGGATTTGTCACTGCGGCCGTGTATTGATTATCGCAAGCTGAATGCAATCACAGTCAAAGATAAATATCTGTTGCCGCTTATTAATTCGGCTTTTGAGTTGCTTCGGTGTGCGCGTGTGTTCACCAAACTCGATCTCCGCAACGCTTACTATCTAGTTCGCATACGCAAGGAAGGCGAGAAGAAGACAGCTTTAAAACACATCTAGGGCAATTTGAATACCTGGTCATGCCCTTTGGGCTGACCAACGCCCCCGCCGGCTTCCAGCAGTTAATAAATGACGTCATTCGGGACATGATGAACCATTCTGTTTTTGTTTTATTAGATTCTAATTTTTTCTTGCACGTTGGAGAAGCACACAGTCCACAGCCGAGCTGTCCTGCAGTGGCTGCTAGTGAATCAACTCTTCATGAAAGCCAAGAATACTACCAGCTCCACTTCTTTTCTAGGATTCATTGTGGCCGAAGGCGCATTAAAGGCCGACCCTGCTAAAGTGAAGGTGGTAGAAGACTGGCCTACCTCCAAGTCCAGAAAGCAGCCCCAGCAATTCTTGGGCTTTGCCAACTTCTACCGCTGATTTATCCATAATTATAGTAAAGTAGCCCTGCCACTGATGCAACTCACTTCCACAAAAATCCTATTTAAGTGGTCTGAAGCTGCTCAACAGGCTTTCACCACACTTAAGGCCCTCTTCATTGACATGCCCATTTTGTCTCAGGTTGATCCTCAATCCCAGTTCGTGGTCGAGGTTAATGCTTCTGATTCGGCGTGGGCGCTGTCCTTTCCCAGTGTTCCTGCTCTGGTCAGAAGCTTCATCCGTGCGTGTATTTCTCTTGGCGGTTGACTCCAGCAGAGAGGAATTACGACGTAGGAGACCACGAGCTGTTGGCCATTAAGTTGGAGGAATGGAGGCACTGGCTGGAGGGAGCTAATCAACCGGTAATAATCTGGACGGATCACAAAAATTTAGAATATCTCAGATCTGCCAGATGGTTAAATTCTCGTAAAGCCCAGTGGCCCTGTTTTTCCTCAGATTTAACCTTTCCAGTGAAACATTTGATTTTTTTTTTTTTTTTTTGAGCATGTCATCCAAAGCAGTAGTGTAGTGTAGGGGCTAAGATAATTGTTTGTCATGCAGGAGCACTGGGGTCAAGTCCTTCTGATAACGTGTCTTTTCTCTAAAGTGCAACATACCTTTTCTGTGCATTTGAAAACAATATATAGTGCATGTTACTTTTAAATGCAGTACTACTGCTGCTGGGAATCCTTTCAATTGAACATTTATGATGCGAGAAAGAGCGAACACTAAAGCAGTTGTAGTTATGGTAAGTTCTTGAAAAGCGGGAGGTCCTGGGTTCGAATTTTGTTTTTCTAAACAACAACTGAAGTACAGCATGGTTCTCCTGTGCATTTTAAAGCAGCACTACGTAAGATTTTCACCTCAACATAATGTTTGCAAAATTATTTTGATGGTACACCAAGATTTGACTGGGTGAATGTCACTTCATCCATAACCTGAGTGCACCCACATTGCCTTTAACGGCTCTTTTTTGGTGTCATTACTGCACAGAGAGTAGATGTGGTCTCAGTTTGTGGCCTCGGTCCCGGCAGCGAATCACGGCACGACTTCAGCCACCGACAACAAAAAGGCCTGTGGTTGGCTTTTGGGACTTGGGTCATGGTCACCGTGGTTGTGGCTTTTTCAGTGTTCCCACAGGGAGCAACAAAGTTACAAAGTGCTGCTTTAAAAACTAATGTGTAGCAGACCTTAAGTTTCAAGTGCTGTTACTAAGCAATATGAGACCTTGAAGTCCACACTTGCTTGAAAGCCGATGATCACCGATTGTGGCTATATTTACTCTTACATTTGAACATTTTTTTTATTTGAAACTGCAGCTTTTTTTCTTTAAAATATGCTACTTTTTCCCCTTGTATTAGCTATTTTTGCTTGTTAATTTGATCATTTGATGTAATAAACGGTGGCTGTGTTTAACCTGATGATTAGTATGCCACAGTATCATTCATGCTGTTCCTCTTAAAGAGTCACCCATGCCGTCTTACTGCTGTAATGAACTGCATGCTCCAAGTAAGTTTAGCATTTTCGAACCAAGGCCAACTTTCTCCGTGTAAATCAGACCGAATATAGTTTGTCTCTTTGTGCTTTGTTCCCCCCACGCTCAGCCAAATCTAAATCCCCTTAATGGCTGTTGATTTTAATTCCCCTTTTCCTTTCAAACTAATTCAAAAATATTTAATAATTTCATTTCCAGCCATCTGTTACTGTTTTCTCTCCCACGATCAGACCCAGCACTCTTTCAGATGCAGTTTTATTGAAGTGTTGAAAAGTTGTTTAACTTTAATTATTTCTCCTTTTTTATTTTTTGCTCTCTTTAAACTCTTCCTCCTCCTCCTGGCTTCTTTATGATGCTGTTATGAATAAACGTGTAGTCAGCCATCATAGGTGTCAATCAAGGTGGGGGGGCGGGATGTGGAAAAAGCAGAGACCCCCCCCCAATATCATCATAAGCCTTTAATATCACATTACATAAGACTTTGAAACACCAATGCTAAATGCAAAAAATGAATAAATAATATATAAATAAATAAATCAAATTTGGAAATTTGTAACATTTCTTGTAAATCTGCAACTTTCTTTTAAATCTGCAACTTTTTCTCATATATTTGAAAATTTGTTCTCATTAAAGCAACTTTTCTCCTCTGAAATTTTCAACATTTTTCTCATACATTGGAAACTTTTCTTGTCAATCTGCAACTTTTTTCTTTTAAACTGGCAACTTTTTTCTCAAAAATTTGCAACCTTTTTTTCTCATAAATTTGCAGCTTTTTCTCATAAATTTGCAGCTATTTTCTCTGAAATTTGCAACTTTTTTCTTTTAAATTTGCAACTTTTTTGTTGTAGTTTTAACTTTTTTTTAAATCAAGCTGTCATTTTTTTCTTTAAAATGTGCAATGTTTTGCTTATAAATTTTCAGCTTTTTTAAAAATCTGCAAGTGTCATGAACCAAGCGCGTGTTACCCTGTAGGCTCGGTTCTGACCTTTCTCTGTGGCTCAGGCATTGGGTTTGTTATGTCTTGTTGTCTTTTGAGTTCTTGTGGATTTTATGTTTGTGTTCTTTTTCTTTTCCATGCCTGTAGCCACCGCTCTGGCCGGTGGCTGTTGGGCAGCCATTTTGGCCCACTTTCAGGTGGGCGCTGTCTGTAACATTTGCAGGTCCAACCACGCCCCCTCTCTCTTTGACAGCCAGCTGTTTCACCCCGGTAATTATCTTTTCCGCGCCTCGCCCAGGTGTGTCCAATTTATGACGCCAGCAGTGTTTGTACTTAGGCGGCTCTTGCTAGTCAAACACGGCTGGACCATTGTGCAGATTCTTATGGACGTTAGCCATCATATGTATGTACTGTCTTACAAGGAAGCCGGGACTACTCTGTCGCTATTCCCCTCAGGGTAGTTACCGGTTGTGTGTGTTCGCTGGGGATTTGGACTACTTGGACAGCTCCTGTTTTGTGAGTAAAAATCTCTTCTTCCTCATGCAGCGTGGCTGCTACGCTTTGGCTCTGTAGCCCAGTTTCATCCTCCTTGCCAGTCGAGCCTCCTAGAGGACTAAGTTCACTCAAGCCACAATGTTATTTGTATTGTTTGTTTCGTGGCCACTGTGCGCTGTGGTCTGCCTGCTGCATGTCACCGTGTGTTGCCCTTTAGCGCACCCTGTTGCCATTTTGTATGTTGTTATTTTGGAATTGCTGCCTTTTGTGTGAATAAATGTGTTTGTGGTGTAACCGGCGTTTAAATCCATTCTTCCTTCCCCTCCTCCATGCGCTGCCTAATAGCACACGAGGAGGCTTATGACAGCAAGTTTTTTTCTTAACTGACAACTTTTTCCTCATAAATTTGCAACTTTCTCTCATAAATTTGCAACCTTTTTCTCATAAATTTGCAACTTTTTGTCTCAAGTATGATACTTTTTACTCATAAATTTGAAATGCTTTTCTCCAAAATTTGCAACTTTTTTCTTTTATATTTGCAACTTTTTTTGTGAAGTTGAAAATTTTTTAATCAAATTGTGACTTTTTTTCTTTTTAATCTGCAACTATTTTTCCAGTATTTTTTTTTTTTCTTTTAAATCATCAGTATTTTTAAGATGGCGGCAGCGGCATGTTCACACACGGCAGCTAGACACTACTGCTGCGCTCATTTTTCTGTTTTTTTGTTTGTTTGTTTTTTTCATTTTTTTCTGTCTTTTTCTGTGCTCCTTCTGTGACGGACTAATTACCTACAGTCGCCAGGAAGTTCTAGGCATCAGTCGCCAACTTACCTCGAGCATCTCCAGAGCTTATTCCAGTAATCACCAACACATCCCTGAGGAGATCACCAGACCTCTGGGTGCTCCGTAGTTCATTATTGGGCCCCGCAAAAGCCATAGATGATGGGAGAGAAAGCAGAAATGAGGCTGCAGGACTGGCCTCTGTGCCCAACTGCGCAAACTCCGCACCAAACCACTGTTACCTTCAATTTTTCTCACCAACGCCAGATCCCTTGCCAACAAAATAGATGAGCTGTGATCGGAAATTGCCTACAATTGCTACTTCCAGGACTGTTGCATTCTGATTGTGACCGAGTCATGGCTGATTCCATGTATTCCTGACGCCGCTGTGGAATTACCTGGCCGAGATACACGCTGTTTTGACCGCAGCGCTGTTTCTGGTAAGGGAATGGTGGAGGGCTTTGTGTTTATGTGCTTCAGACTTGGTGTAATAACAGCAGAATAATTCATAGCCACTGTTCACTGGACTTAGAGGCCATGTCCTTCCTGTGTAGGCCTTTTTACCTTCCCTGCGAGCTAACTGCAGCAATTGTAACAGCTGTTTACATTCCTCCAGATGCAAACGTTAGCTGAGCACTCAATCACCTCCAGCACATTGTCAGTAGGCAGCAAAGAGGTCACCCCAACACAGTCCACATTATTGCAGGGGATTTTAACAAAGCATGCTTAAAGACTGTACTCCCCCAAATTCCACCAACATGTTAAGTGTCCCACAAGAGGGGAAAAAAAAACTCTGGATCATGTTTATAGCAACATTAAGCATGCCTACAGAGCTATTGTCCTCCCTACCTTGGACAATCAGACCATTTCACTCTGCTTCTAATACCTGCCTACACCCCATCAGGGAGAGTTCCCCCCCAAACAAACAATTAAAACTTGGCCTGAAAATGCTCTCCTCCAGCTACAAGACTGCTTTGCCTGCACTGATTGGAGCATCTCTGAACAGCAGGACCTGGACTCCTACACCAAATCTGTCCTTTTCTACATCAAATGCTTTGTAGAAAATGTGACAGTCACCAAACACATCCAAGTCTTTCCAAACCACAAACCCTGGATGACCAGTGGAGTCCAGGCTCTGATCAGAGCCCGCAACTCAGATTTCAGACAGAGGGACAGCTCTCTGTACAGCACCGCCAGAGCCAACCTGAGGAGAGGCATAAAACTCATTAGGAACGATTATAGGAGGAAAGTGGAGGGCTTCCTCACAGACAACAACCCCCGACAGATGTGGAGAGGCATCCAGGCCCTCACCAACTACAGGGGCCAGGGCCCCCCAGTGTCAGACAGCAGCCTCACTCTGGCAGAGGAGCTTAACAGCTTCTTTGCCAGTTTGAGCAAACCTCCCTCCAAACTCATAACCCCCCTTCTCTTCCCCTCTCTCCCCCCTCCTCCCCCCTCTCTCTACAGGTGCATGAGGTGAGGAGGCAACTGAGAGCAGTGAACCCCCACAGAGCTGTGGGTCCAGACGGCATCCCAGGAGCGGTGGTCAAAGCATGTGCAGACCAGCTGGCAGGGATCTTCACCAAGCTGTTCAACCTCTCCCTGAAGCACGTCACCATCCCCTCCAGCCTCAAGGCCTCCACTATCATCCCCATCCCCAAAAAGTCCGCAATTGACAGCCTGAATGACTACAGACCCATAGCACTCACATCTGTAGTCATGAAGTGTCTTGAGAGACTGGTGTCCCGGCACATCAGGGACTGTCTCCCCCCCTCCTTCGACCCCCACCAGTTCGCCAACAGGGAGAACCAGTCAACAGAAAACGTCATCAGCACCACTCTCCACAAAGCGCTGTGCCACCTGGAGAACCCAAGGAGCTACTGTATGTGAGGATGCTCTTTGTGGACTACAGCTCAGCTTTTAACACCATCATCCCAGACATCCTGATCAACAAACTGCACCTCCTCCAGATCCACCCCCGCCTTGCTTACCTGCTCCTGGATAAAGAACTTTCTCACCAACTGCCCAGAAACAGTCAGACTTGGTTCCTATCACTCCTCCACACAATTTCTTAGCTCTGACTTCCCCCAGGGCTGCGTGCTAAGCCCTTTACTGTACTCCCTGTACCCCTTTGACTGTATTCCAACCCACACAACCACTGTCATCGTGAAATGCGTGGATGACACCATCTTGGTTGGGGTCATCACCGACGACGATAAGAAGCATACAGGGCAGAGATAGATAATCTGCTTCTGTGATGCCAAGCAAACAACCTGGAAGTGAATGTCCAAAAAAACCCAATGAACTCATACTGGACTTCAGGAAGAACAGTCAGGATCCCCCCACCCTCATAAATGGTGACCGCGTGGAAAACGTCCCCACCTTCAGGTTCCTGGGCACCCACATCTCCTCTGACCTCTCCTGGACTGTCAACATCAAGGCCCTGGTGAAGAAAGCCCAGTAGCGGCTGCACTTCCTCCTTGTCCTGAGGAAGAACAACCTGGACCAGAAGCTGCTGCTGGCCTTCTATCGCTGCTCAGAGGACAGCGTGCTCACCTACTGTCTGGGTGTGTGGCACGCCGGCTCCACTGCAGAGAACAGGAAGGCTGTGCAGATGGTCATCAACACCACCCAAAAATTTTTGGCAGCCCTCTGCCCTCCCTGGAAGACATCTCCAGATCCTCCTGTCTCAGAAGGATCAAGGCCATCACAGGAGACCCCTCACATCCCGCCCACTACCGGTTTGGCCTGCTTCCCTCTAGACAACGGTTCAGATCAATCAGGTCCCACACCTTCAGACTGGCAGACAATTTCTTTCCCTGGGCCATCCGAAATGTAAACAGTCAGAGGCCCCACCCCCCTCCCTCTGATTGCTCACATGCTCAGAATTGAGGACCTTTTAATTATCACAATAACCTGTCTTTGCACTCCACACGGTCATGTATATTGACCCATCCGTGAAACCACTATTATGTATATTTTCCATAATCCTTGAGCCATTTTACTCAATTGTGTGTTCAATTATGTGTCTGCACTCTGCACTCTTATGTACTGTACATAGTTCCACCCGCATAGCCACCACCACACCTGTGTATATTTCCATAATCCTGGGACATTTTTATCTTTATTTTTATTTATTTTTATTTGTCCTGTGTTTAATTGTGTGTTCTGTAACCATGTTTTATCTAATCCTTCTCTCTTACTTTACTGCGCAGTAGCCTGGTGCCGCACCCACAATTTTGTTGTACTGTACTACAGTACAATAACAGTAAAGCCTATTCTATTCTATTCTGTTCTATTCTATTCTATTCTATTATCTCATAAATTTGCAACTTTTTTCTTATAACTATGCATATTTTTTTCCTCGTGAATTTTCTGTTTTTTTTTCTTGTAAATTCACTACTTTTTTAATCATAAATCTGCAACTTTTTTGTTATAAATTTGTGACTTTTTGTTTGAAATTTGCAACATTCATGTGAATGGCGGTTAAGTTTTGACTCTGTACTGCCTTAAATTGTCTCTCCATCGAGACAATGACTCAAGCTTGTTGTTTTTATTATTTATTTTTTTTTGGAAGGCATTGAACCACTCCCTATTAAAAAATTAGGGGCCCTTAAACATAATCTTTTATGGGGCCCCATCATGTCCCCCTCAATCTTTACTGTGCAGAAAATGTTGTGCTTATTGTCCCCCCAAGAGTGATATGAAATATTCACCCACTGCAACTGTGTTATTCACAAATCCTCCTTTTTTTCTTTTTCACGGCAGGGGTGGACGACTGGATCATGGCGACGATGGTGACGGCGGGACAGGAGGGGTCAACGCGCCGCCAGTCGCCCCCGATTAGGGCACCACTCTGTCTTGGTCCTGCAGATCAATGGGCGGCGTAATGAAGGCCAACCGCTGCAGGAAACGATGGAGGGAGGGGGCTGTGGGGTTTTTAATGGTTATGAACAACCTCCATTCATTGTGATCAGACTGCGTATGTGTACATCCTAATAACAGCGTTCCAGTGGAGAAAGTTATTTTTCCTCTCGTGATGTTTCAGCTTGAAGACATTATTGATGCAGAAGGGTTTTTTTTTTTTTTTTTTTTTTTCTTAGAGGGCTCAGCCTCTGAAAATCAATCCTGTCCTGGCTGCCAGTTTATAGAGAGTTTTATTTACTTCGGTCTGCATTGGAAGTAGAAATCAAAGTCTTTATAGGAAAACTGGCAACACCGCAGCACAGAGAAAGAGAGAGAGAGAGAGAGAGAGAGAGAGAGAGAGCTTACTTAGAAGTTAAAATCTAAGACTGCAGAAAAATTGGTGGAAGTGATCAATTGTTCAGTTGAAAGCAGAAAAATGACTTCAGGAATCAATTTCTTCACATCTCACCATAAAACCTTTGTAAACTTTTATTGATTTATTGGAGCCTTATTAAGAGGAAGGGTTGGAGTTCTAATGGTCATCTAATAGTGGATACGGTGACTGTTACATCTTTATGAAAAAAACTGCCCATTAGTTAAAAAAAAGCTTAAACACAAATTTACTGACAAACCATGGCTAACCAAAGGACTACAAAAGGCGTGTAAAAAGAAAAATTTATTATATAAAGCTTTCATAAAGAAAAGGACAAAAGAAGCAGAGCAGCGGTATAAAACATACAAAAATAAGTTAACATATATAATAAGATGTAGTAAAAGAGACTATTACAGTAAAGAACTGGAAAAAAACAAAGACAATATTAAAAATACATGGACAATAATCAACAGTATCCTTGGAAATAAAAGCAGAAATACCAGCTACCCAACTAACACTCCAAAAAATAATAAATCGACTCCGAATGTGAATATAGCTTCACCTGCAGATGAATTTAATAATTTTTTTGTTAACATTGGACCTAAACTGGCCCGAGAAATACCCACTACGGTGCCAACAGGTGATTCAATATGCAATAACACTGCTGTAAAAGACACCATCTTCATAAAGAACACAGACGAAAGAGAGGTCATTGAAATTGTTAAATCGTTCAAAAGTAAAACATCTACTGACTGCGATGGTATTGATATGCTACTAGTCAAAACTGTTATCGAATGCATAGTGAAACCACTGACGTATATCTGTAACCTGTCTCTCCAATCAGGTATATTTCCCAATGCAATGAAAATAGCTAAAGTAATTCCGATTTACAAGACAGGCGACAGAGGGGAACTCTCCAACTACAGACCAATTTCACTATTACCGCAATTTTCCAAGATACTTGAAAAAATATTCTATGAGAGAATTGACAACTTCATACTGAAGAATAATTTATTGTGTGAGCAGCAATATGGGTTCAGACACAAAAGGACAACAGCATATGCCTTAATGGAATTTACAGAAAAAATATCAACAGCCATTGAAAATAAAGAGTATTCAGTTGGAGTATTCCTGGATCTTAAAAAAGCATTTGATACAGTAGATCACAATCTATTATTAAAGAAACTACAAAATTGTGGTATCAGAGGGGTAGCACTGTCCTGGTTAAGAAGTTACTTAAAGAATAGATATCAGTTTGTATGTGTTAACAACAAAAACTCAGAGCTACTGAAGGTCACCTGTGGAGTCCCACAGGGTTCAGTTTTGGGACCATTATTATTCAATATGTATATAAATGATATATGTAAAGTTTCAGAAAAAATGGACTTAATATTGTTTGCTGATGACACTAACCTGCTATGCAGTGGAAACAACTTGGAACAACTTCTGGATACACTCGGAAAGGAATTAGGAAAGCTGAAACTGTGGTTTGATTCAAACAAATTAACGCTCAATTTAAGCAAGACAAAATTTATAGTCTTTAACAACCATCACAACTACCCAGTACCCAAACTCAGTGTAAATGGTGTAGAGATTGAAAGGGTATCCGAAACTAAATTCCTTGGAGTAATAATTGATAACAAACTGTGTTGGAAGCCACATATTAATTATATAAAAGGTAAAGTATCCAAATCAATTGCAATATTACACAGAGTGAAAAATTTGCTGAATCAACCCACACTATACACCTTGTATCATTCATTAATACTCCCATACATGACATATTGTAATGAAGTATGGGGAAATACATATAAAACAAACATATATCCACTCTTTATGCTTCAAAAGAGAGCTATTAGAATAATCAACAAAGCAGCTTACAGGGAACCAACAAACCCACTTTTTCTTAAACAAAAAACTCTCAAGTTGAAAGATCTGATCGACTTTAAAACCGCAATAATAATGTTCAAAGTGAAGAATCTATCACTGCCCGCAAATATCCAAAAGTTGTTCCAAGCAAGGGAGAAACGATATCACTTCAGAGGAACATGTATATTTCAAAAGCCTACAGTGAGAACAACTACCAAGCAACACTGTATTTCAGTGCAAGGTGTCAGATTATGGAACGATTTTGGACCTGAATTAAAATCATGTACAAAGCTTGGACAATTTAAACAAAAACTAAAGGAAGAAATACTCCAAACATATTTACAAGACGACATGTAAACTCACATAAGGATTGACATTTCCAGCCTGTGTTGTGTTATAGCTTAGTTTTTCTTTTTTCTCTGTGACACTATGTCTTAGATTTGTTTTTGAATAGTAACCGCTTAACTTAGACTAGCTCAGTTTTCTTTTTCTCTCAGTCATATTTTGTCTTAGCCTTGTTTTAAATTGTAATCGCTCTTGTCTTGTTTTCTCTTTTTTCTCCTTTGAATTCTTGGATGGAATATGGGTGGGCAATATAAGCTGCGGCTTCAGCCATCACCCATTTCGGATAACTCACGTGGAATTGTATAGTAGAAGGAGTCTTTGTCTAATTTGACCTTGTTATATTATACAGTTTCTTTTAACCTGTAATGTACTATCCGAAATAAACTGTGGAAGTTAGACGGCTCTTGGTGCTGCCTGACAGAAGTGAGGGGAAATTATATAGATTCACTTTGATGGCTTGGGTCAGTTCCCAGTGGAATTTGAATTGAAAACAACTGAACAGAACAGGAAGTGAAGGTTTTTAATATCTCTGTGTTAGAATTGAGTTATCTGTGCCAGTATGGACCATTTGAAATGGAAGAGTTTGCACAATCAGAGTTAAAATCAAAGTTAATATAACACTATTAAAATGTTAACAAACCATCTCTTATACTGTTGAATATCAACACCTCAAGTGGTGGTAACTGCACCACTAACAGTAAAAGATTAACACTGAGGTAAATTTACTCCTCAGAGAGTTAGGTCAATACTATCTATAAATGAAATTTAACACAATCTCATTGTTAATATTTTACTCTGTTGCACAGCAGCATATCCATGTGGGCCCAACCAAAGGTTAACTGGGCTGTCTTATGGGTTGTCTATGGATTCCATGTTGGCCCCATCTGTGTTTCCCCACATGGAGTTTACCTTTTTCCCTATTTTCAACTGATTTGCTGTTTTCTTGTAAATTTGTAAATTTTCCCTCCTAATCTGATACTTTTTTCTTGAAAATTTTAAACTCTCATAAATTTGCAACTTTTTTCCTGTAAACTTGCAACTTTTTCTCATAAATTTGTGATTTTTTCTTGTAAATTTTCAACTTTTTCCTCATAAATTTAGTTTTTCTTGTAAAATTGTGACTTTTCTTACAGATTTCCTAACTTTTTCTTGTAATTTTTGAACTTTCTCATAATTTCGGCACTGTTTAACTGTAATACTGCAATTTTTTCCTTGTAAATTTGCTATTTTCTTCAAAATTTCTGAGTTTTTTTTCCTAAATTTGTGCAATTTTCTTGTAAATTTCTAACTTTCTCAACAATTTTCACTGTTTTTTACTCTAAACTTACAACTTTTCCTCAGAAATTTATGGCTTTTTTCTTGTAAATTTGCAAAATTTTTCTTGTAAGTTTGTAAATCTTTTCAAGTAATTTTACCATTTTTTTCTTGTAAATTTGTGTCGTGAATGGCCCCTTGGGGCAGAGAGACAGACCCACGCTCTGAACTGTGAGTTGTGAGATTTATTGAAAATAACAAAAACATAAAGCCCAAAATGGTGCTCAAACACAAAATTCTAACATGAGAAGGTAACGTACAAATTACGCACCAGGGCAGGGAAAGGGCTCTGGTGAAGATGAGAAGAACTCAGGTTTTCTCAAGACAGCGGCAACATAAAAAGAAAATGCTGTCCTTGAATAGGGTCAGAGCAAATAACACAAGTAATGCCAGGTGTGCGGTCACACGAGCGGGTAGAAGGAAACGATTAATAATTTGAATCAGCTTGTCATAAACGTCCATGTGCCATGGCTCGGCGCACGAGAGAGAGAATGAATTACCCAATTGCGAGTGTAGATGGTGCACTTTTATTAACAACACAAAGGAAATAACAAGTCCAGTTATCACCAAGTCCAGTTCAGTTCAACCACAGAAATACGGAGAGATGTAATGACAAGGTTTGACCACCAAACATGCAGGGCGCCAGCTGAATGCTCAACAGCCTTGTCTAAATGGAGCCTCGTGCTGCAGGGCTGCGTAAAGCACAAAAGGAAAGGTGCACGCCCTCGTGCTGTAGGGCTGCAGAGCACAGGAGAAAAGGCAAAGAAAGACACTTACTGAGCTGGAGCTGATCCGGGATAAACCGAGCAGTCTGGTGGAAGAGGATTGGAAGCTGAGGCAGCTGTGAACACCCAGAGATTAATTGTCTGGAAATGTCAGGCTGAGTACATGAAGGCAGTGATATGTCATTCATATAGATCTTGCTGCCATGAACGAGGGTGAATGCCCTGACAACCTCTTTCCTCTGGAGCGGCCAACAAATACTCCAGAAGCTAACGAGGAAAGCGATTGCTGGTGTGAGAATGTGTGGGCAGAACTGATTGGCATCCGGTGTGTGAGAGCATGTGTGAATGAGAGTGAATGGAGCATGTGAGTGTGTGAATGTGTGTGAGCACCCGTGACAGTGCACCTGACCGAGTTTGACAGGAGGAGGGGGTGTGCCAGAGCTGTCAGGAGGAAGCTAAGACAAATCATAACAATAAGTCAGAGCCGGGTTTGGCCTCCAAACCCAGATTCATGACACAGCTGGAGCTAATGAGAGGAGAGCGACTGGCTGACAGCTGACAGGGCTATGACCATGCGGAGCACCAACCAGGAAATGCCCTGGCAGCTGTCAACCGCAATAAGAAATTAGAAGAATAAAATATAAACAAGTACAAACTAAGAAATAGATACCAATAGATTTAGAATCAGAACATAGTAAAACTAAGACATAACATGAAAATAAAAAAAAAAAAAAACATTGCAGGGATAACAAAAACCAAAAGGCACAAAAATACAACAAATATATAAATACAGAGAAAAAGCCACAAGACTGAGCATGGCAGAACCTCCAGTCCTCAGCTCGTGAAAATTTGCAACTTTCTTCTGCTAAATTTTCATTTTTTTTCCTCACAGATTTGGGATTTTTTTTGCATAATTTTGCCTGTGGCACAAGTGTTATCGAAACCTGCTTATCCAGCTTAAACTCATTTGTGGCCCAGTTGGGTTTAAAGCGAGTAAACAGATTACCTAATTATCTGTACCACAGTAAAGTCCAAGTGAGCAAACACAGATGGGGCCATGACAAACCCACATGGGACCCATAAAACAGTCCATATTTAACTTATCATTGGGCCCACATGGGCATGCCGGCTTGGTAGTGCCTCTTGAGTGGACTTTTAACATTAACTTGGTGTAGTTACCATCATTTACAGTGTTAATACTGAACACTGTAAGAGTTGGTTTCTTAATACTTTGGTAGTGTTAAAATGTTGACTCTCTCAAAGTGTTTATTTAACACTGCAGCAGTGGTTCCCATATAAACTCTGAAGGAGCGCTGATTCAGTCACAAAAACTCAATAGTCTCAGAATTAGAATTGAGTTGGAACTGATGCATGAGGATTTGAAATTGAGCTTTCAAGATGCATGAATGGGATTTGGAATTGATCATCTAAATATCAGAGGAACTGAAAGCAGAACTGGATTTGAAAAATCAGAGTGGACCCCATCCCTGAAAATAACATCACAATCATTCAATGTGGCTTCTTAATTAAGGGTTATTTCCCCTTTACACAAGGGTGGAGATCATTGGGAGATTAATAAATGGCCGCATCTCTCAACGATCTTTCAATGAGTGCCCAGCGATAACCAAGTTCTTTAAATGATCTTCCAGTAATCTTAGAATAATCTTAGCGGTTGCAACTGTCCAGTCCAAAACAGTCTCTCAATGATCACCAAAGGGAAGTGATCTCTTAAGAAGCACTCAAATTTTTCCATCCCAAAGGTAGATATGGCTGAGAGATCAAGTCAGGGATAGCTGAAAGACCAGTGGAGTTCATTGAAAGACCACACTGGAGACTACTGAGAGATCACTGGAAAATTGATGAGATCAGGGAGAGTGCTGGACTGAAGCATGATAGTTGAATACCAACACTTGGGCTAAGTTGCTAATGCTTATTTAGTTAGAAAATTATGAGTGGAAATTAAATTAAGGCTCAGTCTTCAATAAAAACTTTAAAATGCAGTGCTTTGAATCTGGTGTAAAGAAGGAAATTACCTGTAGACACTGGAATTGTTTTGGTACCAAGCTGTAAACATGTCGGTTTCTGTTGTAAATTTAATCATTTTAATATGGAAGTCTGTTGGAATCAACTTGCCATTTCAGACAGCTTCTAATGGACAAAAGAGGAACTGCAGGCATTGATACTGCAGGACAAGAAATTCTTAATTGGTTTAGTTTATTGGTTTATTTGTCAAGGACCATGTACAGAAAAAAAAAAATATTAAACTGAGGGTAAAGATGTTCTGTACCAGACTATAGCATTCTCATTAATTTCCATCTGTAGTCCCTGAGGCAGACAGGAAGATATTAAAAGAAAAACAGCACATATAGAAAGCAATCCAGGTCAGGTTTCAGAAACTGCTGACCCTGAAACAAGCAGGGAGTAAGTTTAAAAGGTAAAAAGATAAGAGAAACGGCACAAATAAAAAAAAAAAAAAATTAAGAGTACAATTTCAAATCCCATTTAAGGGAGAGAATCAATGCTGACAGGCTTGACTACTTAAAATCCATTGTTTAGTCTCTGTGGTAAAGTCTTTGTAATTTCTTCTGGTCTTCAAAGCAGTGGGGAGCTTGTTCCATTCCGTTATAGCTTTGTATGAGAAAGCTGATTGTCCAAAAGCAGTTTTACGTAGGGGGATGCAACAATGCTACCTTGAAGAAGTCCTTGTTACTCAGGTATTTTGTTCAGAAGTTACGTACACAAAAGTCTTAAGAGGTGGGAGTGTAGAACCATGGATAATTTTAAAATCCTGCCATATGTTTACATACATGATCACACTTTCAAAGCTTAACATCTTGTGTTTGGCAAGTATACCACAATGGTGATACTGTTGTGTCTTCTTATCCAGAATTTTGATGGATTGTTTATACAGGGATTCCAAGGGGTTCAGAGTCATACTGTTGGCTTGTGACCACCATGAGATGCAATAGGAGAAATGTGTCAAAATCATGGCATTCAGAAAGATTTTTGATCCTTTTAGAGTAAGTGAGTTTCTGATGCAACGAAAGTTTGCAAGGTTATATTTCAGAGTGCAGCTCATCCGTTTTATTTGCTTTTTAAAGATGAGCATGGGATCTAATGTGACACCCAAATACTTAAACTCTGTTACATTTTCTGTGTTTGCTGCATTTACAGTTGTATTCGGATAGTGCGTATGACTTTGTTTGTTGGTAAAGTACATGGTAGCTGTTTTCCCTACATTCAGAGTGAGGCATGATTGATTAAGCCATTTTGACACTTTCTTCATTGCTATCATAAACTTGTCAGCCACTTGTTTGGCATCCTTCCCATGTGTGTAGCTGACTGTGTCTTCAGCTTGCATCTGAATTTTTCTTTGTCTTTTTCACATACTGATGGCAAATCATTAATATACAAAGTAAACAGCAGTGGGCGTAAAATTGAACCTTGTGGTATACTCCCATGGTGTATGCCTTTGATCGGGATACACTGTATCCCAATGAATACTGTATCCGATACAGTATTGTTTATGCCCACTTAAAGTGACACGCTACCAAAATCAAGTTATTTCTGTTGTTAATATGTCTGTAAAATGTTTTTTTGTGACTTACAAGACATATCAAGAGCAAAATCAGTCCCAGATCCCAAGTGTGTGTTTTTTTGCTGTGAATGTGCAGTTAAGCCCCCCACCCCCCACCCCCCCAAAAAAATGTGAGTTTAGACAGATCGTTTCTAGCTATGTAAACATTCCTGCTTAGCGTGATTGGTTATAACATTAACCAATCAGGCTAAGCACTGGGCAAGGCTACAGACCTCAGTTCACTCCCCCAGGAGAAGGGGGAGGAGCTAACGTGGCTCCGCAGATGAAGGCTCATGGTCTACCTTACCAGTGACCATGCTGACAGTCAGCGTCCCCTCCCAGGGGCAGCGCGAAACCGACCGCGACCGCCCCCGGGGGCTACCGTATTCCAGAACCCCATAGCACATGTGGGGCATGGTCAGCTCAGAGACCGGAGTCCACCGGCTACAGTGCCCGTACATGCGGAGGTGCCCATGGTGGAATGGGAGGCACATGGTCAGAAGGCCGAACCAGAGAGACCACAACCTGTCTGTTTTGCATTCATTTGACTCGGTTTGGTGAAGGGTTTTTTTGGGGGGAAACAACCCCCTATGCACTTCATTCCGTCACCGCCAGGGAGGATGGAGGAGGAGACATTAAACCCCCCATTCCCTCTGGAGTAGGGAGGTGAGTCGGGGGCGCGAGGCGCAATGGCCGACGCAAGGCCACATGTGCCGCACTGAGGTCATGGTTCCCTGGAGGCAGGTAGTGTACATGTACGGCTTAATCACTCTGATATTTTGACTAGCCATTGTTTCGCGAAGCAGTCTTCAGTGCTCTCAGGTCAGAGGACAAGGGAGGGCTGGCCTTAAAGCATCCATTACTGGTGGGGCGGAGTATGGGTGAAGCTAATTAGACTAGAAAAGCACTCGGAGAGCACAGACCTCCGCCAAGCGCCACAGTTCCCCTGTGGGCATGTTGTCCTGTATTTTTTTTTTTTGTCCAAGTGTTCTGACAATTTTTTGGCAGAGTTACATGCACACAAAAAAAAAAAAAAAAATATTGAAAAAATATTGAAAATGGCCCTATCTCGCAATGTTAAATTTAAAAAAAAAAAAAGAATCCTTTAAAAAATTCCTGGATCCAGACTGTGATCTGGATCACCACCAAAATCTAATCATCTGTAGGATACCCCATTTCTGACAATCTCTGAAAATTTCATGAAAATCCGTCCATAACCTTTTGAGTTATCTTGCTAACAATCAAACAAACAAACAGACAGACAGACAGACAAACCAACGCCGATGAAAACATAACCTCCTTGGCGGAGGTAAATATTGATAGCTCTGCACATACTTAAGTAGGTGGAAGATGTGACTTTCTTTCCAAGCAATTCTAAGGCAATGAAAATGTTTTATGGATAAAAAGCCACAATATACTATTTTGGTCAATACACATTTGTTATTGAGGTTGTTTTTGAGCCGCCGGAATGCGTCTTTAATTTATTTGCGAAATTCAATGATGCTGTCGATCAGGGGCCACCAACTAGTGGAGTTTGGTCAGGATCTGGAGCCCAAAGCCTGTGGTTGTGGTGGAGGTGTAATGTGGCTGACTACTGATCAGAGGGTCAGGGGTTCGATTCCCGCACTGTCTGCAGTCTGCATGTCGAAGTGTCCTTGAGCAAGACACTGACCTCCCAGTTGCTCCTGGTGGGTTCAGGCCAGCGCCCGTGTGTGGCAGCTCTGCCGCCATCAGTGTGTGAATGAGTGGATAGCAGGATCTGTAAAGCGCTTTGGTCATCTAGAGACGAGAAGAAGCGTTATACTTTTTTTTTTTTTAAAAAGCTACAAATGTACATAAAAGCACTTATGTCCAGCATACAGAGCAACCCATGTCAGCACAGAACCCACATGGTGTTAGTGAGCTGACCTTGTTCTGCCTTTTGTTGTTTTGTAATAAATTAAAATTTCTAACAGGCAAAACAAGTTGCTAAGTAAAGTCGACCTTGATTAATGTAACCATAGAAATATTTTGATATACCAAATTAACTGCTCAATCTTTATATTATGATAAAATGAAATTTCTAACAGTCACATCAAGGTTCGCTCATCCGTCTGGGTCCTTTGTCTATGTTGTTTGCTAGGTACACTAGATGCGCAAGGAGGCTAACAGAGTGCAGAAAATAAAACTTTTATCATTTTAATGATGAAACTATCAAAAAATTTGAAAAGCTGACTGTGACAACAGAGTATTCTACGATGAATGGAGAGGGGGATATGCATTTATTCTCCCAACTTTGAGCAATACGAGGCCAGTACATCTCATTAGCTGCAAGTCTGTCACAAGTAAATGATTTCTTTAAATTTAGCTGCAGCACTATCAGAGAGACACCTACTGTAATAGTATTTGTCTTTGGGTATGAAATAATCTACAATGGTGAATTCAAGCATTAGTAGAAAGTGATCTGACAGAACAGAGTCATGAGGAAATATAATTAAATTATCAATATTTATACCATATGATAGCACAAGACTGAGGGAGTAGCCTAGATAATGGGTGGCATTTTAGACATGGAAAATACCGAATGACTGAAGAATTAAAGGTAAATGAACAAAACTGGAACTGAAGGTTTGTAATATGTCAGAATTGGAAATAAGTCATGTGTGCAATTTGAAAATGAAAAATTAGTGCTATCAGAGTAAAAATCAAGAGTTAATATAACACTATTATAATGTTATATTAACTCACCAGTGATGCACCAACTTTGACAGTGTTAAATATTAACATTTCAAGTGGTGATAACTACACCACGTTAGTGTTAACATCCATTCAATAGACACTAACAGAGTGAAAGATTAACACTGAGGTAGTGTTAAATTTACTCCACAGAGAGTTAGGTCAACACTATCAGTGTTCGTCTTTATTCTCAGTCTTGCTTAAATGGACTTTTAACACTAGCTTAATGTAGTTCCCAGCATTTACAGTGTTTATACTGAACACTGTAGGAGTTGATTACTTAATACTTTGATAGTGTGAAAAGTTGTGAAAAGTGTAAAACTAGAGACTTACCCTCCTCAGTCTGAGGTAAGGACACGAACAATAAATGGCGTCAAAGTCCAGTATGAGCGGATTCTCTCTCCCAGCACAACAGTAGCATAGCATTTGAGTGTCCCCTGAGACTAAAGTGGATTTCAGGAAAACCAAAATCTGTTACAGATAAGGCATTGTTGGGTACATAGGCATCCATTTTTAGGTCCCCTTTTTCACCTACTTACAAATCAATTGAATGGAATGTCACTTAACTTGAGTTTGATTATTAAAACTGTTAACGGTATATATCAGTGTCAGGTCAGGCATTGGTTTGCTTGCTACCGGATAACCATGAAAACCGATACTATCTGTCTCATGGGTGGGGCTGTTGGCGACTCAACCGGCAATCCTGCCCTTCCGAAGGCGTGGAGGGTGAAACTGGGCATCCTGGCAGAACTAAAAACAATATCTGTCACAGGTCTGTGGTGGACCACTTCCAGCTACATGGGGTGAGACTGGACATCCCGGCAGATAAGCACATCTGTCGCAAGGTCTGTGGTGGACTTTTACCAGTCGGTGCATTGTGACATGCACTACACAAAGAGCAGACATAAACAAACCTATCATCTGGTCAGTCACTGCAACAGATACTGGAGTCAGTTTGTCTTGGCCTGTCCTTGCCACTGATAATACCGCTATCTGCCAAGAATGTGCCGCTAGTCCAGCAAAAGCTAGCGGTACTCAAAAATTTTGCAAGCAGTTTCATGAAATGGTCAATCAGAGAGCAACTCGTACCTGCTCGGATGTCACCCGGGTTAACAAGGTCAGGAGTTCCTGGCAGCAGAAGGCGAAGGACAGAGCTGCGTGGAGGAATCTGATCAGACCTAAATGAAACAGTCATTGTCGCCCCCGACAGACTGCTATGATGATGATGAAAATTCTTTTAGCATTCATTAAGTGTCATTTGCTCATGATGCAAATTTATTTTTTGCCATAACAACATGCATTTTTAACAGAATAACTTTATTCAAACAGTAATGCTGTGCTGACTTAAATGGTTTAGATTTAACTTTGTCAGGAAATGTAGACTTTTAAATCTTGAAAAATCCTCTCAGGTTATTTCCACTCCTGTCTAGCATTTATTCAGTTATTGTTTGCAGTTGTATGTTGAGTAAATAAGTAAATATAACACTCGTTTTTTTTTAATTTTTTGCATCCTAAAAAAATGTTCAAAATATCCACTTGAATGGGCATTTCAGAAGATGTTGGACCTTGATGTGTTTCATCCTCAAAGATCCAAATGTTCATCCGTGTTTTTGAAAAGTTTTCTCGAGTTTTTGCAGGAACCTGTACACTGTTGGCAGGAAACTTTTCTCTCTTTGTCTCTGTAGTGTCCATACCTTTTCTTCCGGTGGCAGCAGCAGCACACTTTAATTTTTCTGAAGCGTTCCTGTGGGGATGAGCAGCAGCAGCCGTAAAGCAGCATCGCCATAAAAGCTGGGAAAGGACATTTCTGTAATTCATTGGAACGTTATGATTCCCAGCTGAATGTGAGGAAGTTTGGTTTAAGTGCTGCGGCTGCAGAGATGTCCTTGCTTCCTGATTTACTTTCATTCATTTATTCTGTTTGTCTTTGAATGTAATTCCAAGTTTAAAAAAAAAAGACTTCTGTGGTGCAAAGACTGCTGCAGCATTTAATCGATGAGGAATGAGAAACTCAGTTAAACACTGGAGGTTGCTTCTCTGGTTGTAAAAGATTCAACAAAAAGTTCACAGTTCTGCAGTTCGATCTTTGACTTCTACTAAATGTTATTGAATGCAATGTTGGATAATCATGCAGCTGACTCACGGCTGTACTATTACTCCACTTTATCTACAGTATGTATTTTTAATTTTGAGATGATTTGCACCCTTTTGATGTCTTTTTTAGCATTCAGACCTTATTCGGGCTACATTTAGCACTTATGATACAGTTATACAAGTTAGGCCCAGTTCCAACCAGGTTTGATGATGGTCTTGAATGAAAGAATCCTTGGGTGGATTCACACCACAACATTTGGACCAACGTTTACAGATGTTTTGAAAAATCAGAGACATGAGTCCAAACATTGGTGAAATTATGTTTGCAAGAAGGATTTCTTTTAGTCTAGTGCACACCAGCTTTTACAAATGTTTGTAAGTGATTGGCAGCATTTACCAGCATTGCATTAATTTTTCTATTAGTGAAAGCAAACTTTTTCCAACTTAGGCTAGTGTATGTGCAGAGGCTGTCAACTTAGGTCAGCTTCAGCAAATTCAGTGTAGGTCAGCTGAGGTCAGCATCAGGCTCATATAAAGGTCAGCGTTTGTGGAGGCTTCCTGGCATTCTAGACCTGCTTTCTCTCTGTCTCCCTTATTGGGCATACACTTTGTCAGTTTCACTGGATAATTTTAAGTTTGTTATTATTCCTGCTTGGACTGAAGTTGAGACTGCCCAAACCTTTTTTTTTTTTTTTGAGAGAGAGAGCGAGAGAGAGAGAGGCTGAACGGCTTATATGGGGTAAGTCCTACATTTTCACTGAAGCAATAAAAGGTTTATACAAAACATCGCCTCAAGGAAATATAACTTGACACAGGTTTGTTTTGGTTTTTTTGTTTTTTTTAAAAATTGGATTGAATGTCCTTTACTTTTTGACATCACATCGGTGCTTATTGAGCCCCTCAACTGAAGCGAAACCAACAAATCCTGGAGGATTATGCATGGAGCAGAAAATCAAAATAGTAAATTTTGCAATGAGATTTTTTTTTTCTTTTGGGCTGTCACATTTTTTTTTTAGGGATTATATATTTTCTTTTTTTTAAAATTCTCCCTTGATAGAAAAATTCCATATTATTATTATTATTATTATTATTATTATTATTATTATGATGTTATTTTTATATTATTCCATGACTTTCCTATCTCATGTCTGATGTTTACATGTGCATTCCATGTAGAATAATTTCATCTATTCCTCTATATAATTCTTTCATATTACATGTCTGATATATTTTTGGTGCGTTTCTGTGAGCAATTATTCTCTATCTGTGGCCTTCATGTCCCAGAGTCTTGAGTGGATGTGCGTGTGAATGCTGAGAATGCAGGTCAGTAGAGACGTAAATGATATGACAGGCTATACTGATAATCTTTGTGTATTGACGTGCTCTGCTAAGTTTCTGTGACCGAGGAATGTGCTAAAACTAACAGTTCATGAAGATAAGATTTATAGACACTCTGCCTATCTCCAAAGATGTCACAAGGACGTCTCCTTCTTTTTTATCTATCCTGAAGGGCTATAAAAATAGTGAGCTCAGAATGAATGGTCAGAAAGGTGCATGAACAACTCTGTGGGTGGCTGAATGTACGCTTTCTCCTGGGCCAGAAAACAAATGGCTCATAACTCACAATCCGCCTATTGAATTTTTGACTCATTCTCATTTAATTCAGTTTTATTCTAACATCCTTTTGGGCTTTTGGTATTCCAGCACCATGGGCAATGATGCTGTTTCAGCATTTCTCCTGCATTTTTGACACATCCACTGTGCTTTCATCTGTGTCCATACATGTATGAAATGTGAATTTTGTCTAAAAACATCTGCTTCCACCATCATTTCAGTTGACGTTCACCAATGGAGTCCAACTTAGGCCAACTTAGGCTAGCTCTGTACAGTTTAGCCCAGCGCTCAGGAACTTTTACAAACTGAGCACAACTTTAACCAACGTTTGTTTCCAAATGTTGGTAAATCTTCAGCATGGTGAAAAATTTCAACATTCAACAATTTCAGTTCGCCAGCGAACTAGAACAATCATCAACTTCTACCAGCGGAGCCAGACATTTGCCGAAACGTCAATAAATGACAGTCCAAACATGGCTCACACACCCCAGGCCTCCTTTTTTCAGGAGCCCATGATGAGAACTCTAATCATCATAGCATCATATTGTCAGTGGAACCCCTGATTTGATTAAAAGCTGCTGTATAAATATGAAGTCACTTCAATCAGAAGCATTTATTACTCATTTATTTAACCTTTATTTACACAGGAGAGTTCCACTGAGAGGCAACCTCTCTTTTTCAAGGACATCCTTTTCACATTGACACCTGGAAGCAGCCCAGTACAACCACAGACTGACCTGTGGCCACTGAGCAGCTGGGGTTAAGGGTCTTGCTCAAGAACACCACAGTGGGGTTTAGGAGGGTGGGGCAAACACTGCTATGCAATCTATCCCACCAAGATCAGCAGGATTAGATCTGATCCCACTGGTCCAGGGATTGAACCGGCGACCTTCTGCTCACCAGTCCACATCCCTAACATTAGGCCACCACACGTAGAAACTGTTGTGGTGAGAACATAAAATGGACTGAAAAAGTCCACAAAATATGGAACCCCTCATTAGACCCCCACCCCCACCCCAAAAAAAAACCCCATCTCATCCAAGGTATTGACGAGTTAAACCTTCTGTATAAATTTGAAGTCAGTCCAATCAGAAATGTAAGCTACAGTATACTGGCAACAACAGAAAATGTCAAACGGACAGACAGGTCAAAAACATACCCTCCACAACTTTGTTGCATAGGGTATTATAAATAATGGACACTGTTGTCAGGGAATGGGACTCCTCACAACACAAAAAATGCTAATGAGCCACGGTTAAATAACATAAAACTGACTCAGTATGAGAAGGTAAAATCCCAACCAAAGCATTATCAGGGTACATGTGTGTGTGGCTTTAGTGTTTCATAGGATAACACAGGTTCTTGGGCTTTAATAAGCACAGAAATGGGCCTGAATGGGAAAATGGCTAGCTGTGGCTAACTATCACTAGTAGAAGAGCCATCACTAGCATAAAAAAGCATTGTAAAACGAACTAAAAACATTTATGAGTGAGAGTTTTTCTTGATGATCTGGCTGTGATCATGGATGCTGGTGTGTTCAGACCAAATGTAAATTTTTTGTACTGCATGATTACATGTGCAGTATAGCTTTACATTAATGTAAAGCTATGACTAGACGCAAAGTTAGTACATCCAAGAGAATTGCAGAGAGTTGCCTTCATAACTTCTGCAGCTGCTTTCTACCTGCATTTCTACCTGTGGAAATCCTCAAAATATCGTCATGTTTAGGTTCACAGCGTTATTCAACGGCACTCCCAGCTGGGAAAATGGCACTGCTTCCTCCAGAAACTGCACCTGGATGATGGTTGTTTACACTGATAGCCTGCACATCCATAGCAGGAGTTCGTGGGTGGATAAACTCCCAACTTTCCATGTGAATAGTAGCCACATTTTCAAACTACTTTATTCTCCAGCGATGATACTTTTACTCCAGTGATGGCAAAATCTCAAGGCTGATGAGTTATTGCTAACAACTCTCTCAGACGCAAATTTGCATGTTTACATTGAGTTAACGGGTAATTGTACCATGTTAAAATTTGCTTTGCATTTGGTCTGAAAGCACCTGAAGTTATGTCAAAGCCAGCACCAAGCGGTAGCTAAGCAAGGCTGACTTGGCTAGCCTGTCTGTCGCTGTCACTGCAGGGCCATTCCAGCCAAAATATAAAGAAATTTAAGTTAAATAACATCTAATAGGTAAATGGTATTCACTTATTAAGTGCTTTTTGCTCATCTCTGGATGACCAAAACCAGGGGTGTCCAATCACATGCCATTGGAAGGCCAAGATCCTGCAGGCTGCACCTCCAACCAGCGTCTTCAACAGCAGATTTCACTGAATTTCTTCCCATTGATTGCTGATCAGTGAAAACACCTGCTGAAGAGACTGGGTAGAAGAGAAAACCCGCAGGGTCTTGGCCCGCAATGGCACATGATTGGACACCCCTGACCAAAGCGCTTTACAGATCTTGCTACCCACCCATTCACACAATGATGGCTGGCCTGATGCACCAGGAGCAATTGGGGGTTCAGTGTCTCGCTGAAGGACACTTTGACATGCAGACTGCAGAGAGGGTGGGAATCGAACCGCTGACCCTCCGAGCAGTTGTCAGCCATGCTACACCTGCACTACAACTCCCCCCATAAATTTGCAGCTTTTTTAAAAAATGGTAAACGGCATTCACTTATGTAGCACTTTTTATTCTCATCTCTAGATGACCAAAGCACTTTACAGATCCTGCTATCCACCCATTGACACACTGATGGCGGCAGAGCTGCCATACATGGCGCTGTCCTGATCCACCAGGAGTTCAGTGTCTTGCTCAAGGACACTTCAACATGCAGACTGCAGACAGAGCGGGAATCAAACCCCTGACCCTCTGATCAATAGTCAGCCACACTACACCTGCGCTACAGCCGCCCCCAATTTTTAGTCTAAATTTGTTACCATTTTCTCACAGAATTGTTATATTTTTAGTAATTTTTTGACTATTTTCAAAAAATTAGTGTCTTTTTTTTTTGCAAAATTGATGTTTTCCCTCATTAAACTGTACTTTTTTCAAAATTTGTCATATTTTTCTTTGCAAACTTAAAACCTTTAACAAGCACCATCGAAGACTTTTTTTTTAACCAATAAAGTTATAAGATTTTTTCATTCATGAATTTTGATATTTTTGGCAAAAACTTCTGCTTTTCTCATAAGATTGTCTTACATATCTGACTGTTACCATTTTTCAGGTAAAAATGCTACCTTTTTCATATAAATTTAGAACTGTTTTCTAATAAAATTGTAGCTTTTTTGTTTAAAGAAAAAAATCATAAAATTATGATGAAAAAGTTGCAAGTTTACAGTAAAAAAAAAAAAAAGTAGCAAATTTTTGAGAAAGTTTAAAAATTTCAAGAAAAATGTATCAAATTAGGGGGAAAAAGTCAAATTCACAAGAAAATAGCAAGTTTATGAGAAAATAAGTTCAAACTAGGCAAACAGGTAAAGTCCAAGTGGGCAAACGCAGATGTGGCCAACATGGGACCCATAAGACAGCCCGGTTTAACCTTTGGTGGAGCCCACATGGACATGCTGGGAAGTGGTTTAGAAGAGTCGATTGTATACTTTTGCAGTTATTACAATGAGTGCGGCTGCTCTAATTCCCAAGATCACCATTCTTGGGAAAGGGGATTGTGCAACCTTCAGCTGGCTGTCCCAACCTCCGTGGTTCGCCCTGTGCACACTTGCATTGATTAACGGCAGGAAGACACGGGCCGCCTAGCAGAGGAACTGCCCGTGGTGATGTGGGACAGAGATGGATGGAGAGCCGGGGTTGTGAGTTGCTCAATCAATTGAATGAAGCCTTGTTTTCTTGACGTCTTAGCACATTACCTGATGTGCTGTTTGGATAAGTGGCAGTTCATACTGTTTCCTTTCAGAAACACAGGACCAGGTACATAGTCCTGCTTTTCTTTTTCCCTGTCACATATAGCGCTTCAGTAGCCATGACAACACCATTTGTTTGTGGTAGTTAACTTGACGCTTTCTCAAGCCGCCTTGGGCCTAATGTGAGTTTGTGAGTAGGATTAACACCTTTCCATAGCCCTTAAAAGTCTTAAACTGATGGCTCAAGAAAACCCCCAAAGCGCTCACTTCCTGTCTCTACCAGGCGAGCACTGGTGGTGGTGGTGGTGGGGGGAGGGGGGGGCAGCAATGCCTTCTGTCTTTCTGAAGCTTAGCATTAGTGACTCTGTTTGTGAAGGCCTCGCTGAAGTGAACACATGTGGTGACATCGAGGCTGTTTACAGGAGGCTTCAGCAAACACGGTTCAGGCGAATCTGGATGTGACCCATCTGCTCCTAAAGTCCAGTTTAACGTCCATATCCTGGACAGATTCTGGTGTTTATCCACAGACACACACATTTATCCTGAATTACAGCTGTGGAGCCAAAGTCATTCTCAGCATTACATTGGGATTTTTTTTTTCCAGAGCATCTTAAATAGCTTCAGGGTGTAAAAAGTATACCAGAAAAGACACAAGGAATCGCAAGTTTAAAAAAAATCTTGAAGACAAAAGTTGCAAATTATGAGAAAACTTACACTACCGTTCAAAAGTTTGGGGTCACCCAGACAATTATTTTGTGTTTTCCATGAAAAGTCACACTTATTTACCACCATGAGTTGTAAAATGAATAGAAAATATAGTCAAGACATTGACAAGGTTAGAAATAATGATTTGTATTTGAAATAATATTTTTTTCCAGATACTCAACCTGCTCAAAGGAAGGTCAGTTTTATAGCTTCTCTAACCAGCTAAACTGTTTTCAGCTGTGCTAACATGATTGCACAAGGGTTTTCTAATCATCCATTATCCTTCTGAAGCAATGAGCAAACACATTGTACCATTAGAACACTGGAGTGATTGTTGCTGGAAATGGGCCTCTATACACCTATGTAGATATTGCACCAAAAACCAGACATTTGCAACTAGAATAGTCATTTACCACAATAGCAATGTATATTAGATATTAGAGTGTATTTCTGATTAGTTTAAAGTTATCTTCATTGAAAAAACAGTGTTTTTCTTTCAAAAATAAGGAAATTTCTAAGTGACCCCAAACTTTTGAACGGTAGTGTATTTCAGACACACAAAACTCTTGCATTACAATGTCATACAATCAGTCCGTTCCTCCAACTTGGCTTTTTTTTGGCTCTGAGCAGAGGGGTTTGTTTTAGACAAAAGCACCTGAAAATGACTCTTCACGTCCACAACTTGAGCTGATAGAAACATCCGAAGCCATCTTTTATCTGCCTTCTCTAAGTCTCTCAGAGCGTCCTTGAGGAGGCGAGGACGACGATTCATAAATCTTCAGCAGTGATGGAGCTCAATTAGCACAGAGCTCGTGAAATGTCGTCTAGACAATTACGGTTCAATATCTTTTATTGTTTGTGTGCATGAGAGCTTTTTCTCATTTATGATGGAAAAGTTCAGACAGGAGCAGAGCTAATTATCCGTCAACCTACTGAGCACTAATTAATGTTTGTGGATTTTTTTAAGACCCAACGTTTTGGTATAAGATGAAGTTGGAGTCACCCAACATCATCTTTGCACCAATTTGTAACTTTCCAAGAGGGAATTTATAATTTTCTCACATAAATTCATGATTTTTGAGGAACTTTGAGTTCTTTCCAAACTAGGTCACAATATCCATGGGATTTGTAACTTTTCTTTCTTAAATCAGCTATTTTTTTTTAAGAACTTTTCTTTTTCCTTTTAAAAGGGCCATTAAAATTTAAATTTTTCAGTTCTTACTGTGTAATTTTGGTTATCTGGAGTATAGCTCCTAATGCAAAAGCCTTTGCAGTTGCGATACCAGCTCAGTGGAAGGTTTCCAGCCTCTAGGAAGCTGTTAGCTTTGTAGAGTGACCGTGGTTTTTATAGCTATTTCCTGTATTTTCTATTCTCCCATGTAGACGTTTGTATTGTGCAGACAAACGTGCGGATTTAAAAGAAAAGCTGCAAATGTACAAGTAAAAAGATGCAATTTTATGAGGAAAAAAAGATTGAAAATTTACAATTAAAAAAACTGCACATTTATGAGGAAAAAAGTTTTAAATGTATGAGAAAAAAGTTGTAGATTTGACATAAAAGTAGTGAATTTGTGGTGAAAAAATACCAAATTCATGAGGAAAAAAGTTACAAATTTACCTGAAAAACAGGCAGATTTAAAAGAAAAAGTTGCAACGTTACTTGAAAAAAGTTGTAGATTTACAAGAAAAAAATTTCAGATTTATGAGGAAAAAAGTTTTAAATGTATGAGAAAAAAGCTGCAAATTTACAAGGTTGTAAATTTACAAGAAAAATGCAGATTTATGACAGAAAAGCAGTGAATTTATGAAGAAAATGAGAAAAAGTTGCAAAGTTATGAGAAAAAAAATTGCAGATTTCCAAGAATAAAGAATCACATTTACCAGAAAATAGTTGTAGATTTTTTTTTTTTTTGAAGCTGCAAATTTACAAGAAAAAAGTTTTTCCAAGTTGGAAAGAACAGAGAACCCCCCCCCCCCCCCCATCCCCCAGCAACCTGCCTTGATTTATGCTTATGGTTTCTGTGCTTATTACGCCCCAGTTACCAGTCCTGTCCTATCAACCAGTTGTAGTGGACAGGTGAGTGTGCACAATCTAGTGGCCATATCCAGCTCTATGTGGTTGCACAACCTCTTTTCTCAGGACCAAGGAGCTGGTTGACTGCTCTCACCTGTGCCTAATCACTGTCTCCCATGTAAGAGGTCCGAGTTTGGCTCTCTGGAGGAGTGTCAACTGTTAAAACTCATTTGTCTTTCAGAAAAACTCCTCGTCTACCAGCCTGCTGACCCACTCTCCTTGGTTCGTGCGTGCTCACCAAACAACAATCCACTTACCTCCCTGTTCAAAAGAACCTCTATGGTCCATGCTCCCGAGAACCACAATTCACATAAGCTGTTTTTTTTTTTCTACCAACAAGGTATTCTCACCAGCCACCATGCTCGCTGTCTGCAAGTTAGCTCCCTTGACTCATAAACAATTACACTCATCGTCCTTGTGTTCCATTAACTTACACTCTCCTTCTCCTTTCCCCTGCAGGCTATATCCCCAACACTCCAAACCCTCTCCCTGACGATGCTTTATTTGTGCTTTTACATTCTTACACTGAGCCAGTATTTCATTAATTAGTTGAAGCTGTACTAGAAAGTGAATTTATAATATTATATTCAAAATTATATTCATAATCATCATCATACTTTAAATTGGGCTTTTATTCTGAGCTGTTTCTTGTTATAAAGCAGAGGCAAATGCTACAGGCCCCCTCAGCCACTAGGGGGCCCCCAAACAACATGTTTACTCTCCACATTTTGGGGGGTAAATTAAAATTACCTTCAACTTTTTTTTGTCATAAATTTGCAACATTTTATTCAATTCCATTCATTTTTCTTGCAAATTTGCAACTGTTTTTCAACTGTTTTTCAACTGTTTTTCAAATAAATGTTCATTTTTTTGAGAAAATCTGACCTTTTTACTTGTAAATTTGCAAAAAAAAAATAAAAAATTCCAATAAATTTACAACTTTCTTTCATAAATTTGTAGATTTTTTTCTCTCATAAATTTGACTATCTATAAACTTGCAACTTTTTGTAATAATTTAACATCATTTTCTTGTAATTTTCTATTGTAAATTTCAACATTTTTAACTTGAAAATTTTAATTTTTTTTATCCTAAATTTGTGGCATTCATTCATTCATTCATCTTCTTCCACTTAATCCTTTTCGGATCGCGGGGTTGGGGGGTGGGGGTGGGGGCTGGAGCCTATCCCAGCATCTTTTGGGCGAGAGGCAGGGTACACCCTGGACAGATCGCCAGTCCATCACAGGGCCAACACAGAGAGACAGACAACCATTCACTCTCACAGTCATACCTAAGGACAATTTAGAATCCCCAGTTTGATGCCAATTAATCTAACTTACATGTTTTTGGCATGTGGGAGGAAACCGGTGAAATCCCGGAGTAAACCCATGCAGATACAGGGAGAACATGCAAACTCCACACAGATCACTGTTGGTCGGGGGCTGGGATCGAACCCAGGATCCCCCGGCCAAGGGTGAGTTGCTGTGCTGCCACAGTAAATTTGTGACATTTACTTTTATATTTGCAACTTGTTTTCTTGTAAAACTGCAGTGTTAATATGGATGCTGGTTAAATTTTTATTCTGTGTCAAGGTTTGTTTCTTTCTGTTTATCTAGACTGGTGTTTTTCAACCTTTTTTGAGCCACGTCACATTTTTTTTTTTTACACTGGAAAAAAAAAATGTTACAAAAGGACCCATTGTAGCCTATTATAGCAAACTGTATGAAATGACAATTTAGTCTTGTAATTTGAACTAATTTAATCTGATGCTTCAGTCTGTTTAAATGTTTCTAAAGTCATGAATTAACCATTTCAGTCCCTCCTACAGTACTGTCGCCGTCGCTGCTCTGTAACTCCGACAGATCCACACATGACCCGCAGCAGATGTGGGACTTAATTCGGCGTGCAGGACTCTAATGGAGACAAATGGACAAGTCAGCAGAGACAGAAGGTGCTGCACATCTATATTCCACTGAAACATTTATGTTTTTGCCGTGTTTGGAGAGAGTAACAGCAGCAGGGATTACAGCTGAAATTCACAGCCAGCATGTCATGACGCCAAGCGCGGACCTGTACCGCGCTTGGGTCTTTGATTATTATTATTCTTTTTCCGTGTACATACAGTATTTAGTTCTGTTCCTCTGTTGTTTGGGTTGTGCTTTTACTTTGACAGCACCACGGCAGGACTTCTGCCTGTCAGTCTGTTGGCAGCCTGTCACAGCTGTTAATGTTTTACTGATTGCTTTCACTTGACACATGTTGGTCTTTTGAGTTTAGTAGCATTATTTAAGCTGGCGAGCGAGACTTACTCCTCCCTGCGTCCTCGCCTAACTCAGGCTGGAGTCCCCTACCCTGACTCCTGTCCATTTCCTGCGTAAGGTTTCATCCTCGTAAGTATATGTAAATGGCTGTATTGACTCTTGCTCTTTATGTTCTCGTTTTCACCCCACTGGGTCTCATCCTCAGCTTTCTGTATATCCGCCCCTCGAGGCAAGTGTTTGTATTCATTATTATTTCTCATTAAATCACCAAACTCACTGCAGGCGAGTGGTGCCTCATTTATGCTCTGAAAGGGGCAGACATAACAGTAGGGCGCAGCCAGAAAGGTGCCAGCGGCAGTGAATTTGTGTTTTGTTTTTGTTTTTTTTCTTGGCTCTATTTTTCCCCTATTCACTCACCTTTTCGGGCTGGACTGAGTGCCGTGCAGCATGTTACCAGCACGCCGGAGAAGGAAAGCAGCCGGGGGCCCCAGTACGAATGAGCAATGGGCAGCTGAATTTCTCCAGGGCCACATTGCTGAAGCTCTCTCGTCCCGCGGCCCGAATAAGCTTCTGAAGAGCGTGATGGCAGCAGTCAGGGTTGTCGAGACATATCCCAGCCTTGGTAATTATCCTGAATTCGCTGAGCTGCTGTCTACCATCACTGCTCTTCAGTGGAGTTTTCCGGATTTGGCGATAGGTTCGTCTCCATCTCAAAGATGACGCCTCCTGGCGCAGAACCCAGCTCCTCCCCGTGACACGGCTGTACCAAGATGGATGGAGGAAAATCACCGGGTGAAGACGCCGCCAGCTTCACGGCATTTCTCCGTTATGGACGGCTGGAAGAGCTCCACGGTCTCTCAGCCAGAAAATTGTTCCTCGCCATGGCAGAGAGGAAAATCAGCAGCTGTAGCCCTTGGGTTTCCCTCGTCAGCTGTTTCGCCAGCCTCCCGTTCCCGGGTCTTTGCAGCTTTTACTCGCTCTTCCATGACGTCTTCCTTCACTGCTGAGAGCCGAGCTGTTTCTTCCCTGACTCTGCCCGTGACCATGCCTGCAGGAGCGACTCCTCCTTGTCTTTCAGAGGGGCCCACAACCTCCACAGTTATGGATAGGGAGAAAATTGAGCCTGCTGCAGCAGTCACCACCGTTCCCCAGGAGAACAGGCAAGTGTTTTTTCATTCTAAATCTCATTTTGGTGAATTACCTTGTCTGATTCCTGGAGGTGAAGCTCAGGTTTTACATTCTACTGAGCTTTCACCACCTGCTGCAGCCACAAAAAGATCATTTGCTACCTCTGTGTCTCCTCCTATACTCCTCGAGTGTCCACTGAGTCCAGGATCAAGCCGCCGGTTGGAGGAGGAGCCTGCGGGCCTGGAGAGCCTGGTTTCAGCCCAGCAGCCATGACATGGGCAGAGGAGGAGGGCTGTCTGCACCCCTGTGCCTGAGCCGATGATGAAGTGTCCCCAGGCGTCACCGGAGCAGAGTTCAGCCCCAGCAAGAAGCAAACCTCCCGTCGCCGTGCCAAGTGAGCCAGTGGTGTGGGTTACATCGCCGGGGGGCTCAAGGACTGTCAAGACCATCATGCTGGCTGCGGAGGCCACCGCAGTCAGGTGGGCCCGCAGTCAGGACCGAGCCCGAATCGCCGTCACTGCCCGGATAGTCGGAGTCCTGGGCGGCAGTGGAACTCATGTACAGGAAAGTGCTCTATGTTGTCTTTGTAATTTCTGTTTTGGAGCAATCTTGCCTGTCTCTTGGGGAAGAGAGCCAGGTGCAGCTGCCCGCTGCATCCGAGCTCATCTCGCCGGGCTCCACTGTTGCCGGTGACCCTGACCCCCTTTGTCTCTCTCCTGTCTCTGAGCCTTCTTCCAGGGTCACCGGAGATGATCCAGTTCCGCCTGAGTTTTCCAAGGGTCCGGGTTCGCCTCTGGAGGTATTCCAGGGTGCAGCTTTCCCCCTGTCTGACGCTGTCATTTGGGTCCCTCCTCGGGTTGAGTCTCCGTGGGTGCTGCGTCCAGGTCGGGGACCTTTGTGACTGCTACACCCCAGTGTCAGTCCTACATGGGTGCTGCGCCCCTGCATGGGCCCGTCGTGGGTGCTATGCTCCAGCCCAGGTTCCACTGAGGATGCAGCTGAGCTCCAGCCTGGAGCCACTGCAGGTGCTTCATTGGCCCAGCCGGGGTCCACCGCGGGTGCTTCTGAGCTCCAGTCTGGGGTCACCAAGGGTGCAGCATTGGCCTAGTCGGGGTCCACCAAGGGTGCAGCATTGGCCCAGTGGGGTCGACCGAGGGTGCAGCTAAGCTCCAGCCTGGAACCACCGCGGGTGCTTCTTTGGCCCAGCCGGGGTCCACCACGGGTGCTGCTAAACTCCAGTCTGATGCCATCATGGCTCCCCTCCCTTCTCCTTCACCAGACGCTGTTGGAGTCCCCCTCCTCTGATCTGGCTTCCTGCTATTCAGCCTCCCAGTGGGAAAGCCATCTTCTGTTTCACCCCTGCAGTCCTGGTGGCTTAAGAACTCTGGCCAGCCTCCTGAAAGATTGAGCTGCCAGGTCGGGTGGTCCATGTTCTTAGGCAGGCTACCCGACTCATTCCATCTGGCCGTTCGGTGGTCCAGGGATTTCAGTTGACCCCTCAAACTTTTTCCTTCTAGTCGGGGTGTCTGGGGACTTGGTTGGCCGCCCGACCTTTTCCACTTGATGGATGGGTGGAGCCAGGACGCCGGGAGGCCACCTGAACAGTTTCTTTATTTATTATTTATGACCCAGCTCCGGTTATATTCTGGTGGTTTGATGATGGTTATGGGTGTTTGAGTTGCTTTGTGTCTGTCCCTCTGGGCCTGGATCCCCCCACTGCCCTCCCGGGGTTTGTTTTTGTAATTGTTGCTGTTTTTTTTTTTTTGGTGGGGGGGGGGGGGTCTCCTTTTCCTTTTGATGTTACTATGGGATGTCTGGACATCCACCCCAGAAGGGAGGGACACTGTCATGACACACTGTCATGACGACACACTTGGGTCTTTGATTATTATTCTTTTTCGGTGTTGTGGAGGAAAAATAAGTTCAGGCGAGATGCGGAGAGCTGGAAGGTTGCAGAGTTTTATTTTCCTCCAACATCATGAGACACACTGTAGCGCTGTGCGCTGTGTTGTGCTAAAAAATTAAGTCTCTGACCTCTCTCGTGGCTCAGTCCAGCGAGGATGTGGGGAAGGCGAGCGGCCAAATTCCCCTTGTGCGCCGTGGCTGAGAAACCCATACAAAGTCCTGTGTGTGGGCTGCACGTCTGCTTCAGGTGCATAAGCAGCCCTGAAGGTTCTGAGGGTGGCGATCGGCCATTTTTCTCGGGCATGTGCAGCGGCGGAGGACGATGTATCAGTCTGTGGAGCCGGTTCGTCTCTGTGCTTGGTGCACGTTTGGCACCGTGATCACATAGCTGGCAGTTGCGCTGTCCTCGGAAAAATAAGTTCAGGTGAGATGCGGCGAGCTGGAAGGTTGCAGAGTTTTATTTTCCTCCATCATAATGAGACGCACTTATTTATTTATTTATTTAGCGAATGCAAAGTCCTTAAGCCAAGCAGTTGCCTCCTGGTTTGCTGTATGGAGGGTGTGTAATCCTCCTTCCAGTCTTTGGAGCGGGCAAGCCTCTATGATGTGTTCCATTGTTTGCTCCTCTCCACATGCGCACAGTGGGCTAGGGCTACTGCCCCATCTGTGAAGGCTGGCCAAGCAGGGGCCATGTCCAGTCCTGAAGCGATTGAGTGTAGACCACTGTCTCCTTGGGAGGTTGGTGCCCGGGACCTGTTGGTTGGGGTTTATCACCAGCTGTTTGTTTGGGACCTCCTTGGTCTCCCATTCCTCTTGCCAAGCTGCTGTACGCACTTGTAGCACTGTGCTGTACAGTGCTGTATTGTCTTGCGCTGTGCTGTGTTGCGTTGTCCTTGTAATCCTGCGGTGTGCATGCGGGGCTTCTGTGAGTGGGAGGTCCGCTGTCGTCTGAGTCAGGTTCGGGGAGCTTGGTTGAAATCAACACAGTCGGCGTCAATGATTTCCCCGTTCAGGCTGCTTCCTTCGTTTCGCTCGTGTCGCGGTTCATGGTGCGTGTCGGTCCAAGCGCTACCCGCTCTGGGGCCCGCGCTCCGGTGAGGATGAAGAGGTTGCAGGCGTTCTCTGGTCCTCTGCTGTCCACAGCGCGGTGAGAGGGAGCACACGGTCATTATCTCTCGTCAGGTCACCAGTGTGGAGGGATAAGATCAGGCGAGGGGCGCACCATGACACGTGCTGGGGCTTCCTGTCCGGGTCATCTCTGGGGTGTCCGCCTCGTGTTCCATTCTTTGTCAAGGGTCACCAGTGTGGACGAAAAATAAAACTCTGCATCCTTCCAGCTCGCCGCATCTCGCCTGAACTTATTTTTCCTCCACAGTGTACATATTTAGTTCTGTTCCTCTGTTGTTTGGGTTGTGCTTTTATTTTGACAGCACTGCGACAGGACTTCCACCTGTCAGTCTGTCCGCGGCATGTCACAGCTGTTAATGTTTTACTGACTTGACACCTGTTGGTCTTTTGAGTTTAGTAGCATTATTTAAGCTCGCAAGCGAGGCTTATTCCTCACTGCGTCCTCGCCTAACTCAGGCTGGAGTCCCCTACCCTGACTCCAGTCCATTTCCTGCGTAAGATTTCGTCCTTGCAAGTATATGTAAATTGCTGTATTGACTCTTGCTCTTTATGTTCTCGTTTTCACCCCACTGGATCTCATCCTCAGCTTTATGTATATCCACCCCTTGAGGCGAGTGTTTGCATTCATTATTATTTCTCATTAAATCACCAAACTCACTGCAGGCGAGTGGTGCCTCATTTATGCTCTGAAAGGGGCAGACATAACACAGCATGTCCATGTGGGCCCCACCAAAGGTTAATCTGGGCTGCCTTATGGGTCACATCTCTGTTTGCCCATTTGGACTTTATCTGTTTACCTATTTTCAACTTATTTTCCTGATAAATTTGCTATTTTCTTTTAAATTTGTGACCTTCCCCCCTAATTTGATACATTTTTCTTGAAAATTTGAAACTTTCTCATAAATTTGCAAGTTTACTGTAATCTTGCAACTTCTTTCTCATAAATTTGTTTGTTTTTCTTGTAAAATTGTGACTTTTTCTTGCAAATTTGTTAACTTTTTCTTGTAATTTTGGAACCTTTTAATAAATTTGCCACTTTTTTACTGTAATCTTGCAACTTTTTTTCATAAATTGGTTACTTTTTTCGTTCTAAATTTGCTGTTGTCTTGTAAATTTGTTTTCCCATAAATTTTTTATTTTTTTGTAAACTTGTCACTTTTTTTTAATAAATTTTCACATTTTTTTCTCATATATTTGTGACTCCCAAAAGCCAGTTTAGGAAGCCTGGGATCAGACCGCAAAGGTCTCTGCTTTTGACCACCACCTGATCCACATAGCACCGGACCCCCATGGTCCCTCCTGCAGGAGGTGAGCCTACTGGAGGGCAGACCCGTGTAACTGGAGCAGTTTGAGTATCTCGGGGTCTTATTCACGAGTGAGGGGAGAATGGAGTGAGAGACTGACAGACGGATCGGAGCAGCATCTGCAGTGATGCGGACGTTGTACCGGTCTGTTGTGGTGAAGAGGGAGCTAAGCTCTAAGGCAAAGCTGTCGATTTACTGGTCAATATACGTTCCTACCCTCACTTGTGGTCACGACCTTTGGGTAATGACTGAAAGAATGAGATTGTGGATGCAAGCGGCTGAAATGAGCTTTCTTCATCGGATTGCTGGACTCACCCTTAGGGACAGGGTGAGGAGCTCAGTCATCCAGGACAGGCTCAGAGTAGAACCGCTGCTCCTCCACATTGAAAGGAACCAGTGGAGGTGGTTTGGGCATCTGATCAGCATGCCTCCTGGACGATTCACACTTGAGGTGTTTTGGGCATGTCCCACTGGAAGGAGACCACGGGGCAGACCCACGGCTCACTGGAGAGACTACATCTGCCAGCTGGTCTGGGAACGCCTTGGTATCCCCTTTGAAGAGCTGGAGCAGGTGGCTGGGGAGAGGAAAGTCTGGGCTTCTCTGCTTGAACTGCTGCCTGCCTGGATGGGTGGATGGATGGATGGATGGATGGATGGAAATTTGTGACTTTTTTGCATAATTTTGGCTATGGTACAAGTATTACTATAACCTGTTCACCCATATTACCCATGTATCCCTGCTGCTCTCTTGGCCAAGATCCTCTTGTAAAAGAGATCTTTGATCTCAATGACATTTTTTTCCTCTTGGTAAAATAAAGGTTAAATGAAAAAATATCAGATGGGTTTAAAGCAGGCAAACAGAAAACCTGCTTTCCTGTACCAGAAGCTAGGTGTGATTTGCAGGGAGGGTGGGGGGTATTTATCCCGGGGGGGGAGACTTGTTGTTATCCCCCCATCTGGTCAAACAGAGGAAGTGATATTCCAGCTTCTAGTCGTAGTACATTAAATGCATTTCATACTCCTGACAGTGGATGGTGCAAGTTAATATTAAGTAATAACCTACTGGGTCTTTTTACAAAGACACGCGCTAGTTAGCTAGTTATCAAAAGAGAAAGAAGCGGCAAGCATATGAAATGGCAACAAAGCATTTTGTCATTTTTTGTGCCAAAAAATCAAGAGACGAAATTACAAACAGATGGTGAGACAAACTGCCACTGTAATAATACAGGGCCAACTCTGGATGACAATGGTGATAAAAACCAGCAGCCAGCATCACTGGACAATGAGCAGCAGCCGCCACCTTCTCCACCCTCACGTACAGGCCTGGTCAGAGGCTGTATTGAGCCAGACCACTTCACAAGCTGGAAAGAGTGACCCAAACATGAATGGCTTGTCATTAGCCATGATGGATTGGTTAAGTGTTCAGTTTGTTCTGATGTCCGGCCTTTGGGTTCCCTCACCCATCAGAGAGTTCTTATTGACCCAGCCTTTATTAACGGGATCATGGCTAAAACTGGAAAAAGTTACACAACAAGATCAGTAAACATGAAAAGTGTCATGGTCATTTAAAATGTATGGAAACTGTCAAAAAGAGGGCAAAAGATATTATTGAATGGCCCATAGATAGCAGCGCAGACCTGTGGAGAAAAGCCAACGGGAGAAGACCGAAGGTAACGGAGTGCTGCTTTCGCACTGCCTACACCATCTGCAAGAATGACTTGTCATTAAAAATCCAACCAGCGCTGGTTGAGCTTCAGCAGCTGAATGGACTCAATGTTGGCAACAGCACTCAGACAAACCTGTCGAAATATGTTAATGTTCATAGGAGAGAAAATGTCAGTACAGCTAGCTGAATATGTTGTCAAGTCTGCGGATAAGTTCAGCATCCTAATCGACAAGATCACAGCGTCATCCAACAAAACCTGGCTCACTGTTTACATCCACATTCCATTCCAAAATCAGGCCTGTAATTGCAAACTTATTGAGCTGGACACTGTAACTGGAGAAGCAATCAGCAACACACTGCTCCAATGTCTCAATGAGCAGGAAATTGATGAGGACATTCTGTGGGCTCGGCTGCTCAGATTCGCTACTGATGGGGCTTCTGTCATGATGGGGAAATACAAAGGGGTAGCTACACTGATGCTAGAGAGAACCAACCCTGACCTGGTGATGATACATTGCAAGAACCACAAGCTGGAACTTGTCGTCCATGACACAGTCAGAAAAATCACTCCACCAATTCACTTCCAGATGTTCATAAACTCATTATATGCATTTTTTAATCAGAGTCCAAAGACATGTGAGAACTAGAAGCAGTGGCTGCAGAACTTGGTATCCGAGCAAAAAAGTGGGGAAAGTTTTTGACGTCCGCTGGCCCTCTTTTTCATGCACGTCAGTGACAGCTTTGTGGGAGAGCTACCCAGCTCTGGTCCAGCTGTTCTGGAACCTGTCTGAAGACAACACAAGGTTAACCAAGGAGAAAACGAAATACGCAGGGATGCATGCAATGATGGCTCGGTGGTTGTTCGTGTTGGAGACGGCTTGTGTGAAAGATGCACTAGAAACTCTGAGGGCCTTTCTACAGAGAAGGGCTGCAACAGCAATCACAGCAAAAGCAAAAGTTGACTTTGCACTGAAATCATTGCAGTCCATGATTAAAAAGGATGGAGTGAACACACATTCTCCAAAACAGGAAAATGCCGAGACCCATGCCTTTAAGGAAATGAAACTCTTTGATTCAACCGAAACCTATTACAAGAAGTCTGAAGAGTTTCGCTCAAACTCCTTCCTTGCATTTACTGACAACATCACGCAACTACTGGAGAATGTGAACAATGTGCTGTCCACTGTAACACCTGGCAATCCGATGAAGAAGACCATGCCCAATTCGGTGACACTGAGGTACTTTACCTGCCCAGAGCCCTTCACATCGATTCTATGAGGCCTGTGTTATGTATCAAAAGAGCGAGACGTGAGCCATTCTACGCCGAGCAACAAACTAACTTTATTGTCAGAAGTTGCACTTATACACACTGGCCGTAGCCCGCCTGATGTCACCACATTGTGCGCCTGGTGCTGGCTACAGCAAGCCTCAAAGGCCAAATCCCAACACAACCCCCCCCCCCCCCCCAACACACACACACACACACACACAAACTGTAGAACCACACCAAACTGGCTGAATCCCCTCTCCAGAATTTAACAAATAAACACCCCAAAACAGAAACGTAAAATAAGAATTTCTCATTTTCAGCAAAACAACTAGCCGGGCATCTAGGTGGACTGCCAGCATGCCCCTGTGTTGAGGTGGATTATTCTGCCACCTATAGGTCAACACATTCTAGCTAAACAAGTCCAACCACAAAGTCCTTCAGGTACCTTGGCCTCTCACTGTCACGGATGGCCCTCGCGAGCCATCATAAGACGCCACAGGTCAACGGTGAGTTTGCAGTGATGTTTATTAAAGGAACAGAGGGATAACACACAGTGACAAAGTAATAAGCCACGGTGGGCTAAAACACATTACAACTCATCTCAGATGAGGAACGCTCGCTCGACGTCTGAAGAGGAATCTTCGACGGGAAGTTCGACGGAGACTGCTGCATTGGGCTGCATTCAGCATCCGCTTAAATGCCGGCCGCTAATGAGCCCTGAATGCAGCACAGCTGGCAGGCTTTGACAGCAGGAAGCTCCTCCGAGCGCTGTCACAATAAGAGCCCGGGGAGCCAGAAGGAAATCACTGCTGTCAAGCCTGCAGGGGATGATGTATGACCCGAGCGCAGACGAGCTTGGCGCTCGGATCATAACAGTACCTCCCCCCCAAGGGCAGGCTCTGAACGCCCAGGGACACCAAGCCCCCCCCCCCCCCCAGGGTAGGCGGATGGGGGGACAGGCCAGGGGGGAGAGGCCCAGCACAGACCAAAAAAATCATGATGAAAATAGGGGCACACAGACAGTCAGAGAAAAAAAAAAACAAAACAAAACAAAACGACACTCTCAAGCACAAATTACAACCAAGGTAGAGCGTAAAGGAGATGATAACAGGGCAAAATAATAACGAACAGGATATTCACAAATACACAAACCATGAACAAGGCAGACTGAGAAATAAAATAATTACAGGGCACGACAACAGAAAATACCAAATCCCCAAAGTCAAAAACACACCAACTGTTACAGGCAATGACAGGACATTTAACAGATGAAACATGAATGAAAAAATACCCGCTAGGAAGGGGTGAGATACACAATATCATACAAGACCGCCCGCACATCCCAAAAGGTTACAGGAACAACGAAAATGAGAACCCGGGATGATGGCAGTCCTAGAACCGTGGCATGAAGGCCGATAGTTTGGGGGGACGCCCTGCATCTAACGTCCACATCGCAGGCAGGGGGAGAAGGAACGGTTTGGGTGGCCTACCCCAGTCCCATGCCCGGAAACACAGTTCCTCTGGCGGCCGGGCCAGATTGCTGAAAGGGCGGGAAAGTTTGTTGGGTGGCCAACCCAGAACGCCAAACCGGCGAAACAGCTCACCAGGCGGCCGACCCGCATCACACAGCCACCAGGACCAAAGGGGAGAAGTTGAAGGCGGCCTCCCTGGAGAGGGGGAAGACAAGAGAGAGCCGGGCGGAGTGTTAGGAACCCCAACGGCCCCCGGTGGAGATGAACTGGGAAGAAGATCACAAGGATGAGGATGATGATGATGATGAGCCCGTCCAGTGTCCGGTGGCAGGGGATCTGCAGCTCCCTCACCGACCTTGACTTCGGCTGGTGCTGCACCAGCGATGGACCCCGATTGGGTCACGGCTGCACCTGCAATGGACCCCGATTGGGTCACGGCTGCACCCGCGTTGGACCCCGATAGGGTCCCGGCTGCACCCATGTCGGACCCCGACTGGGTCGACGCCGCACCAGAACCAACCTCCAACCCCGAACCCGAAACCTCTGGCACAGCGACCGGAATCAGCTCCACACCGGTGACCTTGGGAGAAGGCTCAGGAGAGAGAAAAGAACTGGGATCAGGATCACCAGTAGCGACAGAGCCCAGTGAGATGAGTTTGGGAGCAGCGGATGGCTGCCCCTGGCTCGTCTCTCCGAGAGACAGGCGAAAGTGCTCCAGAATAGAAAGGAGAAAAACAAAGTACAGCACTTGCCTGTACTCGGGTTCTGTCGCTGTCCAGGACTCCGATGATCCGGGCTCAGATGGGAGGAGATCGTCTTCTGGCTCCCACTCAGCTACGTCGGGCTCCGCAGCTGGCATGATGGCTTCCACAGCCTGAGGACCCTCCTGCACTGATGTCCACGCCGACAACCCGCACAGCGAGGCGGCAGGGGACCCTCGACCCGCTGGACCTGACCGCTCATCTGTGGAGACCCGGGGACGCTTCGTCGTCGGTGCAGGCTCCACGCTGCAGTCTGCTCTCCTCCTCTGCCCACGACGTGGCTGCGGGGCTGGAACCAGGCTGTCCAGAACCGCGGGCCCCCTCCTCATCCTGCAACATTGGCCTGGCATCAAGGACCGCTCAGCGGAAGGAGACACAGAGGCAGCGGGTTTAATAATAAAAGCTACAGCTAGTGGTGGGAGCTCGGAGGACTGCGGACCCCGAGCTCCACCCCCAGGAGTCAGACAAGGCAAATCACAATTAAGAGGAGATGATTGAACTTGTGCTTGCCTGTCTCCCGGAGGCAGGATGGTGCCTGCTGTAGCGGACGTTGCTCCTCCCTTTCCCTGCCGGACGGTGACAGAGGGCCCCCTGGGAGGACGAGGGGGAGCCGCTTGTGATGGATCTGGGACGGGGCTCGCCGGGACAGGACTCTGGGCACTCACAGCAGCCGGGGAAGGCGTTGAGGAGGAGGGGGCGACAGCTGAGACGAACCGGGCACGGAGCGTTGACCGGACAGCAGGAGAAGATGACCTGGGGGAAGACGCTGCAGGGATTCACTCCTGTCGAGATGCCGAGGAAACAGCTGACTGTGGGATTGAGTCTCTCTGGTGGCCCGGAACGGAATCCGGATGGGGTTCTTGCTGAGGATGACTATGGCTGTGGCACCGACGTCTTCGACGGCCCCCGGATGGTGCGAACTCCAGAACTGTATCGAGGACAGGGACGGGATCCCAAAGCGGGGAGCGGGGATGCCTTCTCCTCTGCTTACCCCCGTAGTCCTCCTCCATCATGTGGAGTATCTCACGCTGTGCGGCGATGTCATCCCTCCTCACGCTGACTTCGGGGTGGTCGGCGTAATGGGGAAGATGATTCAGGACGTCCTCAGCACGGTCCAGGTACCAGCGCACGTCGCTGTGATAGTCAAGGAGGGAGGCAGAGATGAGCGTTTCATCCACGTATTCCAGGGCGTCCGCCAGCTCGTAGCTCTGACTCCGAGCGTGGCCCCTCTGCGATGGCATGCTTTCAGCACGCAGTACCCAGACAGGAAAGAGCAAAGTCCAAATGCAAACTCACGGCGACAGGCGTCTCAGTCTGGCAGCAGTCTACAGTCATGGATGGCCCTCGCGAGCCACCATAAGACACCACAGGTCACCGGTGAGTTTGCAATGATGTTTATTAAAGGAACAGAGGGATAACACAAAGTGACAAAGTAATAAGCCACGGTGGGCTAAAACACATTACAACGAGGAACAGAGACTGTATGGCTGAGCAAGCACGCTTACAATACCGATAAGGACGAGGGATGATCACAGACGTGGAAACAATAAGGAGTGTTGACGTCCCAGATGAGGAACGCTCACTTGACGTCTGAAGAGGAATCTTCGACGGGAAGTTTGACGGAGACTGCTGCATTGGGCTGCATTCAGCGTCCGCTTAAATGCCGGCCGCTAATGAGCCCTGAATGCAGCACAGCTGGCAGGCTTTGACAGCAGGAAGCTCCTCTGAGCACTGTCACAATAAGAGCGCGGGGAGCCAGAAGGAAATCACTGCTGTCAAGCCTGCAGGGAATGATGTATGACCCGAGCATGGACGAGATCGGCGCTCGGATCATAACACTAACAGATTCTCGCCGAGCGCCTCACAGATGGAGGTCCTGCTACAGGCTCCATCAGCCGTACCTGGGTGCTCCCCAGCATCCCATCTGTCAAGTCCCAACCAATGTCTGACTCGTCCACTGTAGCTCCCAGATCGTGGGTTGGCAATGATTTCCTGAGGCAGCTGGAATGCCACTGTGACCCGTCCGAGAGCCGGAACGTGTCCAGGCCCAGCTGCTTCACAATTTACTTTGGTCCTGTCCAGAATGGCTGCAGCTTATGCGTGCGGTTGGGGTGCCTGATTCTGACCCAGTCTGACACGCCAAGTCCATGAGTCCTTGCCCTATGCTTCTTGTCGAAGTGCTGATTCATTTTTCACTGTTGTTTGAGGACTCGGCACCATGATGGTTCTGTGTCCGCTGGAGAGGGGATCACGGTGGGGGGGGGGGGGGGTCCAGGGGCAGATGTAACTCGTGCCCCAGCATCAGCTTCGCTGGGGAACACCCCATTGTGGCGTGGGCCGTCGCCCTATAATGGAGGAGCGTGTTCTGAAGAGCATCAGAGAGCGTGAAGCCAACCACCAGGTGTGCTCGTAGTCCATTTTTTAACGTCTTGTTGAAAGGTTTCAGACCCCCATTAGCTTGAGGATGATAAAACGCAGTTCTAATGTGCTCCACTCCCCTTTCACCCAAAAACTCCTCAAACCCCCCGGACATGAACTGTGGACCATTGGCCATAGTAGTGGCGCTTGGAACCCCCACCTAGTGGGCAACACCTCCAGCCATTTTGAAAACAAACCATAAGCCACCAATAGGAAACAGCTGCTCGCGGGGGCTGGTGCAACTCGCTGCAGATATCCAGTTGGATGTGTTTCCAGGGGCCCTCCGGGTATTGTAGCGGTCGCAGGGGAGGGGGAGGTGGTACCCCAGATTTCCCACTCTCCAAACACGACAAACAGTTCTTTACCATTATCTCAATGCCCTTGTCAATACCTAGCCACTAAACCGAATCCCTGCAGCACTGTTTCAACCTAACCCCCTCCAGATGGCCCTTGTGGAGCATAGCCAAAACAAGAGGTCTTAGCGATACTGGAACCAATGTGCAGTGTCCTCTCACCATGCACCCATCATTCCAGCAACTCAGTTCATCCTTGACCCTGTGAAAAGGTGCCAGGTCACCTTGCATCTTCGTGGGCCAACACCCCCCCCCCCCCCCCCGATGAACATGCGCAGTTGAGACAATGTTGGGTCCCGTTTCAACTCCACCTGGAGTTCCTGGAGGGACACCATGTTCCGAAGGGGTTCGTGCAGCATGTTGATCAGGTCTACCTCCAAGGAATCACAGTCGTCAGGTTGCGTGGTGTTATTTGTGGCATGGGACAGGAGGTCCGCCATCATGTTTTCCCTGCCTGGGGTGAACTGAGTAGTGAAGTTGTAAGCCCGCAGTCTTACCACCGACCTGTGGATCCGCAGGGGTCTGTGTCCTAAGCCAGTTGTCTCCAGTAGGGTTGTCTGTGCCCTATGGTCAATGCACAGGGTGAAATGGCATCCATAGAGGTAGATGTGCCACCGTTCACACGCCCAAACACACATGAGCGCTTCTCTCTCACCCACTGCGTACCTCTGTTCAGCCGATGTGAGGGACCTCAATGCGAATACCACCAGGCACTCCGTACCATTCTGAAGTTGAGACATGACCGCCCCCACTGCCGAGCCAGAGGCGTCACAAGTCACAAAAGTGGGGCATTGAGGGGCAAAATGGGCCAACATTGGTGGGGAGGTGAGTTGAGATTTCAATTTAGTGACCGCTGCTGAGCAGGCCCGGGTCCATTGCCACAGAGCATTCTATTTTAGGAGTACTCAAAGAGGTTCAGTAGTCTCTGAATAATGGGGAATGAAACGTCCGTAGAAATTTGCGATGCCCAGAAATGAAGAAATCTGTGCAGACGTCGTGGGGTCCGGAAGTCGCAGGACTGCCTCCACGTTCAAGTGCAGGGGCCTCAGGCTGTCAGCAGACAGCCAAAATCCCACAGACTCAATGTACTCAGCTGTACAGACACTTTTCCCCTTTCAGTGTAACTTTGTCTTCCAGCAGCACCTCCATCACTCGTTCTAAATGTTCATCATGTGCCACCCATGACACGCCGTGCACCACGATGTCGTCCAGATACACCACCACACCGTTGAGGCTGGCAAGGATCGTGGACATAATTTTTTAGAAGCAACTTGGTGCCGAACTCAGGCCAAAAGGCATATGGGTATCTCTGAAAATGCCCATGTGGGTCACGAACACCATCAGGTTGTGGCTGGCCGGGTGGAGGGGCACTTTCAGATAACCCTGACGGAGGTCCAGTTTCGATAACACCTTGGAGCCACTCAACATCGCAGTGAGCTCTTCCATCATGGGTAGTGGGTATTTATCCGGAATTATCGCTCTGTTAACCATTGTGAGGTCAATGCATGGTCGGATGCCACCTGTCTTCTTTTTGGCCACCACAGTATTTGAGATCCATGGCCAGGCATCCACTCTCTCGATAATGCCAGCATTCAGAAGTTTGTTCAGCTCTGCCGTGACATCATCCCGCAGGGCGAGTGGTAGCCATCAAAGAGGTCGAATTTTGGGCGTCACACCCGGGTAGATGAGCGGACAGTGATTAAAATCCACCACGCAGCCAAGACCCACAAACAGCACCAGCCAGCAAACATGCCAACCAGGGGAAACACCACCATGGAGCCCGTCAGGTCCGTGATGGAGAGTCCTAAGTCCCCCAATAAATCAATACCCAACAAGTCAGCCCCATGGCGCAAAACCCGAAAGGTGAACACGGGAATAGTCTTCGGCCTACACACCACAGAGAAACTGACAGTGCCCACCATGCCAATCTTTGCATGTCCATGGCCAAACATGTTCACAGTACCCGATACAATACACCTTTTTGGGAAACATTTTCTTACTGTGGACACGCTCAATATGGATTTTGCAGCACCCGAATCCACCATAAGCTGCACATCAGCTCCATTTAGCTGCACCTCTTACGATTTTAGCTGCCAGTTCTTGGTGCCTGCTATACATACTGAGGCTATACCCACGAATCCCAAATCCATTGCCTTGTCAGCAGCATTGCAAACCCTAGCCAGCTGATTAGCTCAATCGCAGTTGTAGCACTTTTTTTCCCTAGCGGGGCAGGCAAACAAGCCCATCCGGTGATGAGAAGAGCCACAGCCGCCACACAGTCTCTGGGTTCCCACTCCTGCCCGTGCCACGATCCGCCTCTCTGTGGAAGTCCGCCCCAAGTAGCTAGCTGGGTTGCTATCAGCCTGACGTGGAGAGGTGTTCATTTGCCAGTTCTTGCTTCCCTAGCTGGGTAGCAGACTCGATTTGGCTAGCCATTTGCATCACTTGACTTTGCGTGAAATCATCCTTCATAAGCAGTAGCTTCTCTTTTAGCCACTTGTTGCTCGTGCTATACGCTAGCTTGTCACAAATTAGCTCTTCTTCCAAAGGCTCGAAGGCACACGTGCTCGCTAGCTCCTTTCTCCTTTCTCGCACTGCTGCTTTCTGTGTTCTGGCTCTTTGTCTCTGAAGTAAACGCGTTCGGCTCCATGGCGGGCAGAATAGCGGGCAGAATACATTATTCCAGGGACATGTTGCTGCATTTAAACACGGCTAATTCAACGGCTGTGATTGAGCCTAAGCTACAACTGCCGGACTTTATTTTGAGAGACGGACGCAGCGGTGAAAAGAGAGACGGGAGAGGTGGCAGAAGGAAGCGCGGAAGGCGTGGAGGTGTGAAATTGCGCCTTAGGAGACGTCAGTTTGGTAACATTCCTCTTCCTTCAATAATTTTTGGGAATGCACAGTCTGTGAGAAATAAGGTGGATGAAATTCAAGGGAATGTACGCTACCAGAAGGACTTCAAGAACTGCTGCGTCATGGCTTTCACTGAATCTTGGCTTACTGCACATGACCGAGACGCAGACCTGTGGATTGACGGCTTTGGAGCCCCGCTGCGCTCGGATCGGCAGGAAGAGGTAACGGGGAAACGTCAGGGGGGCGGCGTATGTTTATACATTAATAAGCAGTACTGCACATCTGTCACGGTCAGAGAGCGCATCTGTACACCCGATGTGGAGCTGCTGTCTGTGTCACTACGCCCCTTTTATTTGCCTCGCGAGTTTCCCCAACTTTTCATCACAACTGTGTACATTCATCCGAGGGCAGACGCTGACTCCGTCTCCAGAACCATCTTTGATGTGATCCAGCAGCTGCAATCAATTTCTCCAGAGGCGCCAAACTTCATTCTTGGGGATTTTAACCATGTTTCTTTAAAGAAAACACTTAAAAACATTTATCAGTATGTCTCCTGCCCAACCAGGCGAAAAAAGACATTGGACCTGTGCTATGGATCCATAGAGAGGGCCTATAAATCACTCCCCCTTCCTCCTTTAGGATCCTCAGATCACAACTGTGTACATTTGCTGCCCATATATAAAACTGCTCTCAGAAGAGGCAAGGTGGAGATGAGAGACATTGATGTGTGGACAGAAGATTCAGAGCACAGCCTCCAGGAAATTGCTTTGACTGTACAGACTGGGAGATGTTCAAACTGGCCTGCAGGGATGATTTGGACTCTCTGGCTGAGCTCACATGCTCATACATGGCTTTCTGTCAAAATAAGATTGTTCCACGTAAACGTGTCAAAATATATCCCAACAACAAACCATGGGTTACTAAATCAGTTAAATCCTGCTTACAGAGGAAATCACTTGCCTTTAAACAGGGGTCTGTTTCTGAGCTACAGGTTGCCACTAAGGAGCTGAAGGCCGAAATTTTAAGAGCAAAACAGAATTATAAATCAGAGTTGGAAAGCAAGATGGCAGCAAAGAAACTTGGTTCAGCCTGGGCCAGTATGAAAACTATTGCAGGCCTTCAGAGCACAGAGCGCAGTAATCGTGTGTTTTTAGATAGTTTTAGATCAGACACAGAGCTGGCTAATGCTGTTAATTGTTTTTATGGTTGTTTTGACTCCTTTGATTTCAGCACAGAAATCCAAGATTTGAAACAGAAACTCAAAGACAACCAGCACTTTAATATTGAGGTGCAGGATGTTAAAAGGGAGTTCTGCGCTGTAAAAGTGAACAAAAGTCAGGGCCATGATAATATATGTGGGCGCTTGGTAAAGTCCTGTGCACATGAACTGAGTCCTATATTTCATTACATTTTCAATAAGTCCTTACAGACACAACATGTGCCTAAGATCTGGAAAGAAGCCGTGGTTGTTCCCGTTCCAAAATCCAGCTGTCCTAAAATGGTAAATGACTTTAGACCAGTTGCTTTGACTTCAATTTTAATGAAAATTTTTGAAAAACTGGTCAGATGTGAGGTCCTAAGGCAGACTGAACATGCATTGGATCCTCTGCAGTTTGCCTATAGGCCTCACAGAGGACTGGAGGATGCCACTGTCACTATGTTTAACATGCTTTTTAAACATCTGGATTTTAATGGGACACATGCCAGGCTTTTATTTGTGGACTTTTCCTCCGCCTTTAATACAATCCAACCTCATATTTTAGTTGAAAGGCTCCTGCAACAATTTGATTTGAGCAATAATCTGGTGGGTTGGATTCTGGATTTCTTAACCAACAGGACGCAGAGAGTAAGGGTCAATGGTACATTATCTGACCTAAAGTGCTCTTCTACTGGCTCTCCTCAGGGGTGTGTGCTGTCACCACTACTCTTCATCCTGTACACAAACATGTGTCGGAGCAGACATGACAACAGACACATTATAAAGTATGCTGATGACTCAGTCATTGTCAGTCTCCTCCAGAATGGTGAGAGTGGCCACGGCCCAGTAGTTGATGATTTTGTTCACTGGTGTGAGGATTCCTACCTGCAGCTGAATACAACAAAAATGAAAGATATGATTATTGACTTTAGGAGGAAAACTCCCAGGCACAAAGTCACCATACTAAAAGGCCAGACCACCGAATGGGTACAATCGTACAAATATCTTGGGACGATTATTGATAGTAATTTAAACTTTGAAGTGAACTATGAAAGGGTGTGCAAAAAGGGTCAGCAAAATTTTCATTGTTTGAGGAAACTTGCACGCTTCCAAATTGACCGAACCATAATGACAATGTTTTATCGGGCTTTTATTGAATCTGTTTTACCCTTTTCTTTAGTGTCATGGTTTGGTCAGATAAAACTGAAACAGAAGAAATCCTTGGATCAGGTAGTTAGATGGTCCAGTCGTTTGCTTGGTGAGTCACAGCTGAGCCTGACATCCCTGTACACCAGACAAGTACAGAGGATGGCTACCTCCATTTTAAATGATGACTCCCACCCTTTGCACTGCAACTTTCAGCTTCTTCCCTTCAGACGGAGGTTTGCTGTCCCAAAAAGTAAAACCCAGCGCTACAAAAACAGCTTTGTCCCTGCTGCTGTCAAAGAGTTGAACAAGCTATAAAAATATATTGTACATAATTTAGGTACCTATTTATTAACTTCAGTTTATATTTACTTATTTTGTATGATGTCACTTGGGTTCTAAATATTTTATTGGGTTTTAGACCTTTGAGTTTTTTTAACCTCTGACTAGTTTTTAACTTTTAACTTTAATATGACCCTTCTCTCTTACCTCTGGTTTCTCCCTCATCTCTTTGTCTTTTTATACCCTGTTTGATGGAGCCTTGAGTATTTTTATCATGTTTATAGTCAGCTTCATGTGTGCCTGTGTTTGTGTCTATGTTGAATGTAATTAGTGGCTTGTAAATATGGATGTCACCAGACTGCGAAACAAATCTACCTACGGGTACAAATAAAGTAACCTGAACCTGAACCTGAACCTAGATTACGGAGTTCCATAAGATAATGATGCATGGACTCACTGGCTTGCTGACAGCGGTTGAAGAATCTGTATCTTCGCGCTGTGATGTTACACTTGTCAACAAAAAACTCGCCCATCATGCCCAAACACTTGTCCAAGGAACCCATACTACCCAGTGCACGAAGCACACGCTGTCCTTCTTTGCTGAGACAATAAATCAGGACGCTCTTCCAACTTTGTTCTTCGGTGCCACCCAGGTCAGCCGCGATGATATAGGCATCAAAAGCCTCCAACCAGTGGCGCCACGGTGTAGCTGGCACACCCGGTGACTCCAGGAACGGAGGTGGTGGTCTTGCGCACGCCCCCATGGTTTAATCCTCAGTTGCCAAATGTTATGTATCAAAAGAGCGAGACGTGAGCCATTCTACGCTGAGCAACGAACTGAACTTTATTGTCACAAGTTGCACTTATACACACCGGCCATAGCCCGCCTGACATCACCACGTTGTGTGCCTGGCGCTGGCTATGGCAAGCCTCAAAGGCCAAATCCCCACATAACACCCTGGACTTCTAGTGAAGGACTTCAGAGAGTACAACCACCAGGGCAGCATTGGAGAGAACCTTCAAAAACTGATGGCTGCAATCTCCACACTTCCCGTGTCCACAGCAGAATGTGAGAGGGGATTCAGTGCGATGAACGTTATCCTGACAGGTGAGAGGAACAGGATGATGGTAGAGACACTGAACAACCTTCTCTTCATCTCTGTGAATGGCACAGAGGTGGACCTTTTTTCCACTGAAAAATATGCAGAGTTGTGGATCAGAGAAGGCCGACTCAGTGCTGATGATGCCACCACCGGGAAGAGGTCAGTAAAATCCGAGATCCCACCCCAAATCAGACTGTTCTGCTAATGCTGGGATAAGTTAATATTTCTTATTTAAATAGGCTACAACTGTAGTGGTTTATATGCGGATAATTGTTGGCATGTAATCCAGGGAACATTGAACCAATTATCCTTTTTATTTTTGTGTTCCAGATTTTTCTTTCAATTATGGAAAGGTGAAACCTGCATGCAAGATATCCTGTAGCCTGCCTTACCCCACTGACTAACCTTGAGTCTGCCTGTTGTAACATAGTTATTTCTATGATGTCAGTACATTGCATTATTACATTTTGAGATTTTCTATTTAGTATTTAAGTTATGTGTTGACACTCCTGGCTAAGTAGCGCTGCCCAATAGGACTGAAAGGGTGCATGTTAAATTAGTATTTGTTTTTGTATGATCACACCCTCCAGCTGTCATTTTAAATGGTTAAAGTTTTGTTAAAGTTCATATACAAAGTTAACAAATATATAAATGTAACAGCTGCAAAAAAGCCCAACAGGCACGCTGTTGTTCTTGAATTATTTTTATGACTAAAAACGTTTCAAAAATATCCCCCCTCTGGTTTTTTCACAAATTGCACAGTGACCACAGGTAAAATCCATGTGGGTAAACACAGATGGGGCCAACATGGAACTCATGGACAAACCCAATGGGACCAGAAGACAGCCCAGATTTATATTGTGGGGCCCACATGGGCATGTTGTCTGGGTTCCTCCAGATCACATACATCTCAGAAATAAACCTGCACAACCAAAGACAACCTTTATTTATTTATTAATTCATTTATTTATTTATTATTTATTTGTCCTCTAAAAGAGTGTGTGCAACAAACAGCCTCAGCTGTAGAAACATGAGACCAAAAATCAAGGCACTGCACACACAGGTGGTGCTATGATAATCACTTTTGCATTTTTGCAAATATCTCAACAACGGCTGGGCCTAGGCCAGGGATCAGCAACCTGTACTGCACAAAGAGCCACTGTGAGTGATTTTGTTGTATAAAAAAAAAGTCTACATGGAGCCTCAAAAACATCTGAGCCTAAAAACTGAGGTAAAACTGCAGAATTGCAACTACAGTCTGGCCTGACAATGTCACGGTTAAGAGGGTTTTTTTTTTTTCTTTTAAATTTGCAGCTTTTTTATTGTAAATTTGTTACCATTTTATCACAAAATTGCTTTTTCTGGTAATTTTTTGATAATTCGCAAAAAGTTTCTTTTTCTTCCTTGCAAGCGTGCGTGTGTGTGTGTGTGTGTGTGTGTTTTCCTCATTAAACAGTATTTTTTTTTTCAAAATTTGCTATATTCTTGGCATAAATATGTTCTGCTTTTTTCTTGAATTTGGCATTTTTTTTCTTTGTAAATTTAATACTGTTATTGAGTAAAATTGAAGACTTTTTCCATGTAAATTTGTGACATTTTTCCCACTAAAGTTATAAGGTTTTTTCATGAATTTCGATATTTTTGCAATAATCTGCTTTTCTCAAAAGATTGTCTTATCTGATTCTTATCTTTTATTCAGGTAAAAATGCTGCCTTTTTTTCATATAAATTTACAAACACTTTCTAATAAAAGCTTTTTTTTGGGGGGGGGGGGGTAAATTTGTGACTTTTCATCTTGTCAATATGTGTTTCGCCCATATCCAAAAAAATGCAACATTTTCCTTAAATTTAGAAAATTTTGTTTTTCCATTAAATTTCAGTCATTCTCATACATTTGTTTATATTTTTCTTTAAAAATTTATTAGCTTTCATCAGAACTTTTTCCAGTAATTTTTTTCTTTTCCAGAACTGTTGGCTTTTTTTTTTTTTTTTTTACAATTTTGTGGGTATGTTTTCCTTAGAAAATTTCAGAATTTTTCCATAAATTTGTTAGATGCTTTTTTTTTTTTTTTTTTTTTTTTTGCAGACATTTTTAGATTTTCTCACTTTATGCTTTTTAGGCTATTTTTCTCATGAATGATGCAACTTTTTTTTCTTCCAAATTTATTTGTTTTTACAGATTTTTGAGTTGTTGTTTTTTTTGTTTTCAAGGCCTCAGGGGGCCACTATCTATGGGTAAAAAGGGTCACAGGTTGCAGGCCCGTGTAGTGGTTAAGGTGATTGTCTGTGTTGGCTAGCCAGGCTCAATTGTTGCCAGAACAGTCTAACTCTTCTGAACAACGACAGTCCAGCATGCATCTCCTGCAGCACCTTTTAAATGCTGTTGGTAAACAGTGGAAAACCTTAGATTCTGCAGCTGTTTGGAACTCCACGGTCACGGCTTGCATCTATATTTTTTAACATTTTTGTTGAGAGGAAAGAGATTTTTCGCCCCTTTCAGGTTGATGCTCCTTCTTACCAGCAGAAGAAAGCAGCGGGAGATGAGGGAGGAATAAAACATGGCGGAGTCTAAGAAGCGACAGCAGAAGGAGAAAATCTCCCCAGAACCCCAGAGTTGGTAATTACCAACATTCTCCATACTCACCTTTGCATTAATTCACCTTAATGCCAAAATTTTACAGCCTTAATCCGGAGCAAACACCCACCTGTCACCGTGGGCCCGGGTGTTGCTGCAGTGGCAGGTGGAAACATGGCCGCCATGTTGATTAGAAAAGTCGTTAGTGACGCTCGGTAGGGGTGTGAAACCCGACGGAGTTTCAGACGGAGAATCCTGAGGTAATCTGACGAAGGTGAGACACAGTGAAACTGATCTGTCTAAGCAGCTTTTTGGGGAAAAGGTGAATTTATTCATGATTAATGTCTGTAGAAATGTTGGTTGTAATGCTGCCTTCACATCTCAACTGTTGCACTAGTGGAAGTGAAAAGAGACAGAAAATGTTTGACTCCAGAGAGTCAAAAATGTTAACTTTTGGCATTAATCAGAAGGCGATTTACTCTTTTACGAAAGGGGGTGGGGGTGTTCACCAACTTAGCATAAGGTGAGTAAATGTAAATTAGGTGCAAGTTTGCAAGAATAAAGGTGCAAAGATGTGATAAAAAATGCCAATTAAAAAACCTGCAAATTATATTTTAATTACATAGAATAAAAGTTTAACCAGGATCCAGATGAGTGCTGCAGATTTACAGGAAAAAGGTTTAAAATTTTGAGTAAAAGAATAAACTTTTCAGGAAAAATGTCACAAATTGACAAATTATGAAAAAAGGTGTGAACTTATGAGAAAAAAGTTAAAAATTTATGGGGGAAAAGTCACAAATTTATGAGAAAAACACTGCAAATTTATAAGGAAAAACGCTGAAAATTTAAAGGAAAATTAGCAAATTTGTGAGAAAAAGCTACAGTTTTTTTCCCCTTGTCCTGTCAGGCAGCTAGATGAGCAGAACAGAAATCCACTTCCCTTATTGTGCCAAAACAGATTTACTTTTCCAAAAGGAGCTTTATACAGTACCTGTCTATGTACTGTATATTGTTGTAAATGCTTCCTGTAATAACTTTTAATACTTTATTTTAATTATTTTACCCATGAAGGACCCGACAGGATAGGGAATGGGGAAAGGAAGTGTGGGGAGGGGGAAAGAAAAGGGAGGGGAACAGACAAAAAAGACAAACAGACCAATGACTAAAACAAACAGAAGACAGACTGCTTCTTCCGCCGAAAAGGTCTCAACACGAGTCTGATATCTGCACCTGTTAAAGGGGAGACATTTGTGTGTGTGCATCCGTGTGTGTGTATATGAGAGTGCACGCAAAATAAGTGTGTGTATGTGAGTGGTTTGTCAGGAAACATACAAAGAGGGCGGCCGGTCGCAGCAACTCCCCCTTCCCCCGGAAACCCAGAGCAGGCAAGGCAACGCCACCAACCCCCACAGGGCACAAATGTCCGAGGCCAACAATCCCCAGGAAAGCCAGGCATCCGCCCCAGGAGGGACGGCCAAGGGAGGCAAGGCCGCCAGGCGGCTGGCTCAGTGGGCCAACGCCCCTGGGCCCGCCAACTCCCTGCCCCGCCAGCAGGGCCAACTCCAGCCCCCGGGCCCCAGGCTTCAGGAGGCCAGTGACCCCACCACCAGGGCCGGAGACTGGACTGTGACCCCAACGTGAGACCCCCCAGGCACCTCTACAGCAGGCCCCCCAAAAAAATTTTAAGGAAGAAAGTTGAAAATTTAGAGTAAAAATTTACAAATTTATGAGGAACAAAAGTCAAAGTTTTTGGAAAAAAAATCATAAATTTATGAGAAAAAAGTTGAAACTTTTTGAGAAAGTCAGAAATGCATAAAGGTGCCAATTTAAAAGAAAAAAATTGCAAATTTATGAGAAAAATTGCAGTACTTTTAGATAAGTCACAAATTTATAAGTAAAACGTTGCAAATTTATGAGAAAAAAAGCACAAATTTCTGACCAAAAAGCTTCAAATTTGAGTAAAAATTTTCAAATTTTCAAGGAAAAACTTGGAAATTTATGAGGAAAAAAAAGCTTTAAATTTGCAGGAAAAAGCTGCAAATTTATAAGAAAATTTGCAGGTTTTTTTTAGATAAGTCACAAATTTATGAGAAAAATGCTGGGGTCTTTCTGCAACTGTGGGGGTCCCCCCCCCCCCTGCAGTTGATAGTGCTATGAGATGACTGTTGTTGTGAAATGGCGCTATATAAATAAAGTTGAATTGAATTGAAAAAAAAAGCATACTTATGAGAAAAACATTCAATGTTTTGTGAGGAAAAAGTTGTGCATCTGTGAGAGAAAAAAAAAATCTGCAAATTCTGAAGAAAAAAGTTTTTTAAAAAATTAGAAAAAAGTCAAATTTTTCAGAGAAAAGGGGCAGATCGACCTCAGAAAAGTTGAAAATTTATTATGCTTTTTCTTTTTGCATTTCTGTGGAAGCCCCCACCACCACCACCCACCCCACCCACAAACGGGTCATTCACATCTATGAAAGTCTACTACAAACAGGGCTGTTTCTAGCTTCTTTTTTTGGGGGGGAGGGGGGTATTTTTATATAAACACTGTGTCTGGGAACCAATATTTTTTGGAGTGGAGAAGAATTCAAACCTTTTAATATGATGTTTACATGTGTGTCATCTATAATTTTTCTTCACCTGGAAAAGTCCGGTTGTCAGAGGTGATTTCGAACAGAAGGGTGTTTTTATGAACGTGCCTCTGGGCTTAGGGTGAGAGCAGAATCATTCACTGAAGGACTGAAGGACCGTAGCACCACTTTTGCATTGAACATGCTCATCAGAGAGCTGACAGACAGGCGATCAGGTGATTGATCGATCCGATTGATGAGCCAGGACTGGTGTGACGAGGCCAAAACCATCTGATAAGTCTGATTAACCGGCCGGATGGAGGATGGCCAATCCTGCCACTGCTCTCCGGCAGCAGTCTAAAAGGCCTCTCATGGATTTTCCCCGCAGCGGCATTACTCTTCAATCACGGAGCCACTTCATCAAGGAGCATCAATCAGCGCCCAGCCGAGCGGCTTCTAATTACGGGCTGTGGCGCTTCCAGACGCTGATTTCTCTCGGGGGGCGCCGGGTGCCATCGCGGCCGCTTCCATCGCCAAACTCTGGGAAAGTGACCGTTTGATCCACTTTAGAGCTGGCCCGGCCTCACAGCGACGACAGGGTCCAGCTGCAGCCTGGAGCCAGGTGGTGTGTTTTAAATATGACTTTTGCTCAAAAGCAGTGGAATGAAATGAGGGGGATGAAAAACGCTGTGGAGTGACGGTTAAAGAGAGTCCAAACTACAGGTCCGAGGTCGGCGAAAACCCATCTGCTTCGACACTGTGTCCACACTGCCAACGCTGCGCTTTTTGGGGTTCGTAAAAGGTCGGCAACCAGTTCGCCAGCAGCTGTCCTTGTCTGGCAAATGAATTTTCCACAAAACAGTTGCAAATTGGTGGTAAGCAGTAGGTGATTTGAGGGGGTGGGGGTGGGGGCATACCCCTTGTTAGCCCGTCATCCCCCATCCTCATTCATAGCTGTAAATCAAGGGGGGAACAGGGGGGTCAAGTCCCTCCGACCTGGACAAAAGTGAGAATTGTCCCTCCAGTGTCAACACAAACCTTCCTCTATCTTGTTACAGTGTGGCTTTGAACCACCAACTAACAAGACATGCACTGAAAAAAAGTCTTATGAATTTATTTTCATCATAAATTTGTGAATTTTCTCTTACAAACTGACAAATTTTCTCTCATAATATTGTAACTTTAAAAAAGTGCAGCTTTTTTTTCTCCTAAGTTTTCCTGTATATTTTCAACTTATCTCTCATAGAATTGTAGCTTTTTTCTTATAAATATGTTATTTTTCTCTTGCAAATTTGCAACATTTTCTCAAAAATTTGCAACTTTTTCTCAGATTGGCAACTTTTTTTCTGTAAATATGCAACTTTTTTCTGAAAAATAAAAAAAAAATGTAAATTTTCAACTTTTCTCTTCTAGAACTGTGACATTTTCTTATAAATGTGTTTTTTTTCCTCGCAAATTTGCAACATTTTCTCAAAAATTTGCAACTTTTTTTCCTGCCCATTTTCACATATTTTTGTTCTCAGAAATGTACAACCGTTTTCTCATAAATTTGCAACTTTTTCTCAGAAATTTGTAATTTTTCTCTTGCAAATGTACCACCCTTTTGTCAAAAAAAATGTTCAACTTTTTTTCTGTAAAGTCTTTATTTTCCAAAAATGTGCAATTTTTTCTTATAGATTTACAACAGTTTTGTCATAAATTTACAACTTTTTTCATGTAAATTTACTGTAAAACTTCTTCTCAAACATTAACAAATTGTTTTCCCTGTAAATTTTCAATGTTCTTCTCATAAATTTGTAACAACATCTGAATGCTGGTTAAATTTTTACTCTGCATAGTTAAATTTTAATTTGTAACTCTTTTTTAATAAATTGGCAACTTTTGTCATATCCTTGCTCTTTTTATTTATTTTATTTTATTTTATTATGGGGTTGCTGTGGCGCAGCTGTAGTGTGGTTGACTACTGATCAGAGGGTCAGGGGTTCGATTCCCACTGTGTCTGCATGTCAAAGTGTCCTTGAGCAAGACACCAAACCCCCAGTTGCTCCTGGTGGCCAGGCTAGTGCCTCTGTGTGTATGGCAGCTCTGCCGCCATCAGTGTGTGAATGGGTGGATAGCAGGATCTGTAAAGCGCTTTGGTCATCCAGAGAAAAAGCGCTATATAAGTGAATGCCATTTATTCTTTCAAATTTGTACCTAATTTACATTTATATGTTTGTACCTCACGCTAAATTTTTGAATGCTACCCTCCCCCCGCTGAAAAATAACAAATCACTTACTAGCTGTAGTTTGCCAACGGTTGTAACACATGTTGCTAAAGTTGTTTTTGCCTTGCCAACAGTGAACACTTGCAACTGTTTAAGAATCTTTACAACAAAACTGCTGGCGACCCGAAAAACTGCGTGTAAACTGCTTTGCAACCTTTTACGAACCCTGGCGAAACCCAAAAAGCAAAGTGTTTGTGAAGGTTCCTCGTCATCCGTTGCTCCTTGAGACACTAGCTTGAAATCAGGCAGAATGTGGATGGGCTTTGCGGGGTCTTTGCAAGGTCCTCAGGAGCGCATCCCTGTTGCAACATGATGGAGAATGATAAGGTATGGAGACTTCTGAGCACGTGCAAAACTTTCAATGTGAGATTGTGGTGGCTAATGATCATAGTGGAATCATATGAGGGTCCCGGGTAGCGTTGTATCAAAGTTGTGGGATCTTCAGGAATTCACAGCAGTGCTGACTACACTGGTAAATGTGGCAGTATCGTCATGCTAGTGTGGCGTGATCTTCTAGTGCATTTGTTGGTTTGATTGTTAGCAGGATTACGCAAAAACTACTACAAGAATTTTGATGACATTTTCACCAGAACTGGCCATTTGGCTACGGTTTAGTCCATTAGATTTTGGAGGTGATCTGGGTCAGGATGCAGATTTTGGATCACTTCTTCCACTTTCCTAAACATTTCAAGATAGGTCCTAGTTTTCCAAGTTTTTCTTGTAAATTTGTGACTTTTTCCCTCATAATTTTGAAATATTGACCAAAAATTTGAAGGAATTTCAGTTTTTAATAATTAATTAAACAAGGCTATATGTAATGTGATCACAAACTTTTTGCAAATGCGAGGTCTAAAATTTGATCATGTGGTGTAAAATAAAGTTATAAAAAGTTTTATTTCATTTTTTCTTGATGGTTCACTTTGTAGTTACACTTCCATACTTAGCCTTTCCTAAGTACAAATCATAATTACAGTCAAAGAAGCCTTAAAATAGTTATTACTATTTTATTAGCCCATTCTGGCGAAGCCAAAAGGAGCTCATGCGATCATATGGCGTCTGTTGGTTATCTGTCCACTTTTCATTTCATCTTCTTGGCAAGCTCACTCACAATAATGCTAAAGTAGGTCTGCATACAGGTTGTGCTCAAGGTCAGTGTCAAAGTCAAAAGTCAGGAGATCTGAACATGTATGATTTCAGAAAAACTGTCACTTCGCCAAGGCAGTCACCTCAGTTACCACGAAACTCACTCACAATGACCCTCAGGTAGGTCTGCAGACAAGATGAGGTCAAGGTCGGGAGATCTGAGCACTTAGGTGGTGATTTTGTCAGTCTGGAATAAGCTACTCCATCAATGACACTCTGGTTAATAATACATCTTAAATTTTCCTTTCTTCTTTAATTTTGTTCAACCAAAGTATCCAATAGCATTTGATGGGAATAGGCTTAAATAGGAACTACCACTGGACAGTTCTGGTTAAGGAACGTTCCTGCCGTGGACTCTTACCTACACCCTGACTTCCCCATGACAGACAGGAACCCTCATGTCAACAAATACAGCAAACAGGTTTAAAATGGCTGTCAGTAGATTGGCAAATGCCACGACCAAAGTTTGCTCTGGTAAACGTGTGTGCGTTCGTGTGTTCACGAGTCTCAGATCTGCTTTGGCTTTTTTGCATAAAAAAATCTGGAATACAAACAGGTAGAACATATGCTGCTTTTGGCCCGGAGCTGTTCCAGGTGGCGCTAACAAGACGTGACGCGAGTCCAAAATGGTCAAGCCAAAGTTGAATCCAGCACTCGTAAATTAACGCTTGCCGACATTCAGCCGCCAGCGGCCGGGGCTGACACACAAACGTAATAACCCATTCCTTCACTTTGACGGAAACACACTGCACTGCACAGGTGTTGGGGGGATTTCTACCCATTTCATTTCCACATGCTGGTGTGAAACCTGCACAGAGTCATACGGAGACAGTAATGAGTGCCCTCGGGGGGCAGCGGCGCCGGTGATGTGGCGGCACTATCCGGCCGGATTACATCCTCCCCAACTGAGACTCCTTCATCTTCGAGCGGCCGTTTATTCCTGTTTCACAAGATGAGCAAAGAGACACTTCAGAGAGCGCTCTCCCTCCTCGCTCCCCTCGCCCAGAGAAACACGGAGAGATCGTCTGACTTATTCTGATGGTGTATCTTCTCCCCATCAGTCACGCATGGCTGCTAATCCTCTACTACGCTCCTACAGCAGAGCGGGGGAGGAAGGGGAGAGGGAGGATTTGCATTCAGGGGGGGAAGTTGGAGACCGAGGGCTGAGTGGTGAATGGGAGAGGCCATTATCAGCTTGGACGGTGAGCGTGAAAAGGAAATGTTGGGGTGGGGGTGGGGGAGGTGGACAGTCATCTCGGCCCATTAGAGAGGCGGGGAGTGCGGCACAGATCAGGAGGCCATCATGGGAGGAGACTGCAGGCAGGAAGATCATCGATGACGGCGGGCTTCACAGAGGTGTTCAGAGCGAGGATCACTTCGAAGACATCAATGTCACAATCGGAATAAATTATTTTTTTATTTTTATAAAAATTACTGCAAGATGTAGTTGAAATAAAGTGACAACCTGCCAACAACTGCTACACTTATTGACAACCTGTTTGTCAATGTTCTCGATAAGAAAATAGAAAGTGGATTATTGATAAATGATATAAGTGACCACTTGCCAACCTTTGCACTTATCCATGGCCACACGGGGCCCAACCCAGAAAAAATTTCAAAATCGTTCAGACACAAATCACCAAATGCAATCAGCTCTTTTAAAGAGGACTTGCTGAAGCAAGACTGGACAGAAGTCTATGTATCAGATGTAAATGAAGCCTATGACACATTTATAAACATTGTAACCACTCTTTATGAAAAAAACTGCCCATTAGTTAAAAAAAAGCTTAAACACAAATTTGCTGACAAACCATGGTTAACCAAAGGACTACAAAAGGCATGTAAAAAGAAAAATTTATTATATAAAGCTTTCCTAAAGAAAAGGACAAAAGAAACAGAGCAACGGTATAAAACATACAAAAATAAGTTAACATATATAATAAGATGTAGTAAAAGAGACTATTACAGTAAAGAACTGGAAAAAAACAAAGACAATATTAAAAATACATGGACAATAATCAACAGTATCCTTGGAAATAAAAGCAGAAATACTAGCTACCCAACTAATATTCCAAAAAATAATAAAACGACTCCGAGTGTGAATATAGCTTCACCTGCAGATGAATTTAATAATTTTTTTTGTTAACATTGGACCTAAACTGGCCCGAGAAATACCCACTACGGTGCCTACAGGTGATACAATATGCAATAACACTGCTGTAAAAGACACCATCTTCATAAAGAACACAGACGAAAGAGAGGTCATTGAAATTGTTAAATCGTTCAAAAGTAAAACATCTACTGACTGCGATGGTACTGACATGCTACTAGTCAAAACTGTTATCGAATGCATAGTAAAACCACTGACGTATATCTGTAACCTGTCCCTCCAATCAGGCATATTTCCCAATGCAATGAAAATAGCTCAAGTAATTCCGATTTACAAGACAGGCGACAGAGGGGAACTCTCAAACTATAGACCAATTTCACTATTACCGCAATTTTCCAAGATACTTGAAAAAATATTCTATGAGAGAATTGACAACTTCATACTGAAGAATGATTTATTGTGTGAGCAGCAATATGGGTTCAGACACAAAAGGACAACAGCATATGCCTTAATGGAATTTACAGAAAAAATATCAACAGCCATTGAAAATAAAGATTATTCAGTTGGAGTATTCCTGGATCTTAAAAAAGCATTTGATACAGTAGATCACAATCTATTATTAAAGAAATTACAAAACTGTGGTATAAGAGGGGTAGCACTGTCCTGGTTAAGTAGTTACTTAAAGAATAGATATCAGTATGTATGTGTTAGCAACAAAAACTCAGAGTTACTGAAGGTCACCTGTGGAGTCCCACAGGGTTCAGTTTTGGGACCATTATTATTCAATATGTATATAAACGATATATGTAAAGTTTCAGAAAAAATGGACTTAATATTGTTTGCTGATGACACTAATCTGCTATGCAATGGAAACAATTTGGAACAACTTCTGGATACACTCGGAAAGGAATTAGGAAAGTTTAAACTGTGGTTTGATTCAAACAAATTAACGCTCAATTTAAGCAAGACAAAATTTATAGTCTTTAACAACCATCACAACAGCCCAGTACCCAAACTCAGTGTAAATGGTGTAGAGATTGAAAGGGTATCCGAAACTAAATTCCTTGGAATAATAATTGATAACAAACTGTGTTGGAAGCCACATATTAATTATATTAAAGGTAAAGTATCCAAATCAATTGCAATATTACACAGAGTGAAAAATTTGCTGAATCAACCCACACTATACACCTTGTATCATTCATTAATACTCCCATACATGACATATTGTAATGAAGTATGGGGAAATACATATAAAACAAACATATATCCACTCTTTATGCTTCAAAAGAGAGCTATTAGAATAATCAACAAAGCAGCTTACAGGGAACCAACAAACCCACTTTTTCTTAAACAAAAAACTCTCAAGTTGAAAGATCTGATTGACTTTAAAACCGCAATAATAATGTTCAAAGTGAAGAATCTATCAATGCCCGCAAATATCCAAAAGTTGTTCCAAACAAGGGAGAAACGATATCACCTCAGAGGAACATGTACATTTCAAAAGCCTACAGTGAGAACAACCACCAAGCAACACTGTATTTCAGTGCAAGGAGTCAGATTATGGAACGATTTTGGACCTGAATTAAAATCATGTACAACGCTTGGACAATTTAAACAAAAACTAAAGGAAGAAATACTCCAAACATATTTACAAGACGACATGTAAACTCACATAAGGATTGACATTTCCAGCCTGTGTTATGTTGTAGCTTAGTTTTTCTTTTTTTCTTTTTTTCTCTGTGACATTATGTCTTAGATTTGTTTTTGAATAGTAACCGCTTAACTTAAACTAGCTCAGTTTTCTTTTTTCTCTCAGTCACATTTTGTCTTAGCCTTGTTTTAAATTGTAATCGCTCTTGTCTTGTTTTTCTCTTTTTTCTCCTTTGAATTCTTGGATGGAATATGGGTGGGCAATATAAGCTGCGGCTTCAGCCATCACCCATTTCGGATAACTCACGTGGAATTGTATAGTAGAAGGAGTCTTTGTCTAATTTGACCTTGTTGTTATATTATACAGTTTCTTTTAACCTGTAATGTACTATCCGAAATAAATAAAAATAAATTCAAATTCAAAATAAATTCAAAACAAAATTATACAATAATGAGGGAAAAAACAATGAAAGCAGCAATATTAACTAGAAAGTTTTCAGAGTTCATGCATCCACTCAAACTTCAGTGCTTCCATTGAAATCTAACTCTATTTATACACGTGATTGTCTCTGAATACACACCTGACTGAGAAATTAAAGGGAATGTCATGCATAAAGACTGGATAAAAAAATGCTGGGTGGTAAAGGAGGTCCACATTTTTCCACTTTATTCAGAATTCAACATCCCGGACAAGACCCCAATTGATGCAGTTATTCGTTTTTCGACCGAGGGTCCTAGGACTTCTTAATTGGTCAAAAAAAATTATAGCAAATAATGTGCCGTTGTTGTGCATGGGTGCATGTAGTGGTCCTTCCATGTCAGTAGGTAGTAGGAGGGGCGGCTGTGGCGCAGGTGTAGTATGACCGACTACTGATCGGAGTGTCACGGATTCAATTCCCACTCTGCAGTCTGCATGTCAAAGTGTCCTTGAGCAAGACACTGAACCCCCAGTTGCTCCTGGTGGTCAGGCTAGCGCCTGTGTGTGTATGGCAGCTCTGCCGCCATCAGTGTGTGAATGTGTGGGTGGATAGCAGGATCTGTAAAGCGCTTTGGTCATTCAGAGATGAGAAAAAGTGCTATATAAGCGAACGTCGTTTACCAGTATGAACACAATAATTATTACTACATTCATTTTGTTCTTCATGTGTTGTATGAAGGTTAATGATCTTGCTAAGATGAGCTAGAGGTCGATGAAAAACAGCGATGGATAAATATTTGCAGAGGACAGAGTCAGACTCTGAACTGATCCTTGTCTGCTGTGGTCGGGCGCACCAAAGGTTTCCATTAGCAGAGTGCGAGAGGCTCCCAGATGCTGTTGTTAAGCCTTGTTTTTTCCACATCACAAGGCACTCATTGCAAAGACTGGCCAGCAGGCCTAGCTCCTGTGTTGGACGATGTTGTGCAGACAGTAAACCTTCTGAAAAGGCATATATTTGCATCTTTTTGACAGGAAATGGGAGAGGAGCATAAAATCTTGTTGCTCCATACTAATGGGCCGATGGTTGTTGCGCAGTAGTGTGCATGAGTTCTTTTTTTTTATTTAATTTTCTAAAAGTTTTGGCTGGTGGGGCTCCTTGAGATTTTTTCAATGTAAAAAGGGTTCCTTGCCTCCAAAAATGTTGGGAAACACGGGAATAGACACGTTACAATTATTTCAACCAACTAAGTCTTCCTGCTTCCACAAAGTTACTGCAGGGTTCAACAAGCTGTTTACAGTTTGGTTATAGATATTTCACATTACATACATTTCAGTTTTCTGCAGTGCAGTTTAGAGGTTTGAGACAAGTTGTCTGTATTAGACAACTCCTGTTTAACTGACACTATTTATACAAAGACCATTGATTTAATTTTATGCATCTTTATGCAAATTAATGTGTAGGCAACTGAAGTGGCACTGTAAATTTGTAACTTTATTCAATTTAATTTCATTTTTTTCTCATTAATTTGCAACAATGTTTGACTTTTTTTGTAAATTTGCAACTTTTTCATGTAATTTTGTAACTCCTCATTAATTTGCAACTTTTTTCTCATTAATTTGAAACAATTTTGGACATTTGTTTTCTTGTAATTTGCAGCTTTTTTCATGTAAATTTGCAACTGAATTTCAGAACATTAATATGGATTCTGGTTAATTTTTTATTCTATGTAATGGTTAATTTATGGTTTGTGTAGATCAGGGGTCACCAACCTTTTTGAAACCAAGAGCTACTTCATGGGTATCGAGTCATGTGAAGGGCACCAGCTTGACACACTCCTCTAAAATAACAAACAGTGTGTGTGTGTGTGTGTGTGTGTGTGTATAAATAAATAATTATCAATAACTTAGAGTGGGTAACAGACGAGATCAATATTCAACACTTTATTTTTATTAATCTCAGCAATTGTTCAGATGATCCCTTCTACATTTCATAAAAAAATGTCCAGTTTTCACCAGTCCCTTTTAACCATAAAAAACTAAACCCTTTTAATTCATGAACTATGTTGAACCATGTTTGAAAAAGTTATGCAACATTTAAGAAAAATCAACTTTCATATTAAATAAATCTTATCACATTTTTAACTGAATGAATCTGCTGCAATTCTGCTCAAAATCTGTTACATTTAATAAACACACTTTTGTGTGTTCTTCTTCACTGGAATTATATCCATACAGTTCTTGCCAAGAATCATGCTTGAGCAACCAGCACTGTCCTTTCATGAGAAGAAACTAAACAAGCACTGAGAGTGCTTATATGCACGGTGGCGCAGTGGTTAGCACCGCGGCAGCAGTTTACCCTCAGCCGGGGGATCGTGGGTTCGATCCCTGCCCCCGGCCAACAGTGATCTGTGTGGAGTTTGAATGTTCTGGTGGTGCATGTTCTCGTTTTTCATGCAAAAACATGCAGGTTAAGGAGTTAAGGGGCGCTTGCGCACGCAGCGGCTGGTGGCTTGTCACCGGACTGCAGAACAAATCTACGTACGGGTACAAGATAAGTCCAAAAAAAAAAAAAAAAGAGTGGGTAGTGAAGTGGCGCTTCGCCATCGCCCCGCAAACGAAATACACGCAGCTTCCTTTCACGGTAGTAAAAGAACTCTTCCTCCTGCTCACTTTGAAAATGATAAATTTTCTGTCTTTTTTTTTGCCATGTTTTTGAGCTTGGAAACCGCACTGCGCTCACCATCTTAACAGCCCGCTAGCTAAGCTTACGCTCCACAAGCGCGAAGGTTTTGTCATGCGCACAATACTGACCTTTGAACTAGGTCAGAGTTCACCTTAACTTTACGTATAATAAACATATTTTAATTTTTTTTTATTTTTAAGACATTGTCATTTTAAAATCTATATAAATGCAAGTGTGATTTTAAAAAATATAAAAAATATAAAATAAAAAATAGCGGCAGAAAAAATTACATCTGCAGCTCACTTGCGAGTTGTGCTATTTTTAGAACAGGCCTGCGGGCGACACATGTGGTCCCTGTGGGCGACATGGTGCCCGTGGGCACCGCGTTGGTGACCCCTGGTCTAGATAATGAATCCATTTGATTTTGTATATATAAATATATACATATGTGTTTTTTTTCTCCACATTTTAAAATGTCCCTTTTAGAATGACCATGACTACAGTAATACTCACACAATGTTTTGCCTTGAGAAAATGTTCTGTTTTCACCCCTCACCCCCACCCACCCAAACCCACCCCAACAATGTGTGGAGTCATTGTTTGTCATCCCCTCCACCTCTGAAACTGTTATGATCAGCTAAGCGTGCTCCCCCTCCTGCCCTATGGGAGAGTCCTCATCTCTGCAGGTAATCAATACACCTGCGTGAGTGGACGCACCTGCTCCATCTTTGTTGCCAGCGCTTAAAAGGACCAGTTTGTGAATATTCTAGTACTGGCTCGTTGGGTATACTGCAATGAAAGAATTAAGTAAGTAAAGTCTTAATTGTCTAGGAACCGAGAGAATAATCTGTCTCTCTCTTTCTCCTTCTCAGGTTGCTGCCATCTCTGCAGTGTGTCCCTGGGGGTTTGTTGTGCACTCACCTGCTCCTTCATCATCGTCTTCACTCCAGATCGCCTACTCCACCCGGTCAGACATCTCTCCAGTCCTCGTCGGGCTCTCTGCTCTCACTCATAAGAGTTTTCCTATTATTCATTAAACCCTGCCTTCCTCCTCGTACTAATCTGCCCTTGTCTCCCTCCTTACAGGCTGGGTTCTCCTCTGGCGAGTGAGGTGTTTTTTTCCGCTAATCTTGCATCAACTCTTTTCAGTAAAATTGTGTTTAAAACTTTGCATCTCTGCATCATGTGCATTCTCTGGTGTAGCGTCTTGCACGTGGGCTGATATTTCTAGTAATCATGACAGAACGAGACAGCCACGAATTACGATCAGCAGGTGCTACATCAGCGGAGCACTCCGCCCTTTACCGCCTCGACGTTACAGAGAGGCAGGTGGCCGTGCTGACTGAACAGCTGCAGACCATTACGCAGCAGCTAAGCACGGTCACCGAACACCTTAGTCACATGTTTCGTTCGGGCCCTCTCCCTCCGCCTGCCATCCCAGTTTCTTACACCATTCGCCGAACCACCTCCGTTCCCTGCATCTGCCCCATGTGTGGGGGAGGTGGGGAAATGCAGAGGGTTTTTGTGTCAGGTTCAGCTTTATCTGCGGCAGGTGGGCAAGGAGTACCCGAACCACACGTCTAAAATTCACTTCATGGTTCTGGGGTATCCATGGCTCCGGAAGCATAACCCTATCATTAATTGGGCACAAAATTCCATCTCTTCCTGGAGCCCTTTCTGTTTAGCATCCTGCCTCTGCCCGGCCGAATGTTCACCGTCCCTTCCCCGTCTCCTCTTCTCCGGTGGAGCTGCTGGATCTCAGCCTTGTACCCAAGGTCTACCATGACCTTGGGGAGGTCTTTAGCAAGTCAAGAGCCCTTTCTTTGCCTCCTCACCGCTCTTATGACTGTGCTATCAACCTCCTCCCGGGTGCGCAGTTGCCGTCCAGCTGCTCTACAGCCTTTCTGGGCTGGAGAGGGAGGTGATGGAAAGTTATATTAAGGACTCTTTGAATGCCGGCCTCATTCGACCCTCCTTGGCTCCTTTTGGGGCAAGGTTCTTCTTTGTCGGAAAGAAGGACGGATCTCTGTGGCCGTGCATAGATTTTAACGAGTTAACTGCCATTACCGTCAAAGATAAATACCCTTTGCACCTGATCAACTCCGCGTTCGAGCTCCTTCAGCGTGTGTGGGTGTTTACTAAATTGGACCTGCGTAACGCATATCATTTAGTCCGCATTCGCGAGGGGGACAAATGGAAGACAGCATTTAAAACTCACCTGGGGCAGTTTGAATATCTGGTGATTCCTTTTGGGCTCACCAGTGCCCCTGCCGTCTTCAAGCGAATGATTAATGATGTCCTGTGCGATATGGTTAATCAATTCATTTTTGTCTACCTTGACAATATTTTGATTTTTTTTGCACACGCCAGAGGAGCACTCAGTCCATCTCAGGGCCGTGTTACAGCGGCTCCTGGAAAACCAGCTCTTTGTGATGGCCGAAAAGTGCAAGTTTTCCCACCAGCTCCACTTCCTTCCTGAGGTTTATTGTTGCTGAGAGAGAGAGCTGAGGGCCGATCCGGTCAAGGTGAAGGCTGTGCTTGATTGGCCAACACCCCAGTCCCATAAGGAGCTTCAGCACTTCCTAGATTTTGTTAATTTCTACCGTCGATTCATTAGAAATTACAGTGGGGAGGCACAGCCTCTTAAGCAGCTGACCCTGGTCAAGGTGCCTTTCACCTGGTCCGAGGCAGCTGAACGGGCCTTCTTTAAACTGAAGGGCCTGTTTTCCAACACTCGCATCTGGGACCAGGTCCACCCTCAGCTCCAATTCATTGTAGAGGTGGATGCTTCTGATTCGGGGGTGGGCGCTGTCCTCTTGCAGCGCTCGACCTCCGATCAGAAGCTCCACCCATGCATGTATTTCAATTGGCAGCTCACGCCAGCTGAGAGGAATTGCAACATAGGGGATCGAGAGCTCTTGCCCATTAAATTGGCTCTGGAGGAGTGGAGGTAGTAACTGGAGGGAGCGGTTCATCCCATCGTTGTGTGAACCGACCATAAAAATTTAGAATATATTTTTGATCAGGATTTGTCTTTCAATTCACATATTAAATTTGTTTCTAAGACTGCCTTCTATCATTTGCGTAATATTGCCAAGATTAGGAGCATCTTGTCTCAGAGTGATGCTGAGAAACTGATCCACGCTTTTGTTAGCTCGAGATTAGATTATTGTAATTCTTTATTATCAGGCTGTCCTAAAACATCTTTAAAAAGTCTTCAGCTGATCCAAAATGCTGCAGCAAGAGTTTTAACAGGTACTAGAAAGAGAGATCATATCTCTCCGGTTCTGGCCTCCCTTCATTGGCTTCCCATAGAGCTTAGAATTAAGTTTAAAATCCTTCTTCTTACTTACAAAGCTCTAAACAATCAGGCTCCTTTTTATTTAAAAGATCTGATACTACCGTATTATCCTAACAGAGCACTACGCTCCCAAAATGCAGGATTACTTGTAATACCTAGAATCTCCAAAAGTACAATGGGAGGCAGAGCCTTCAGTTATCAAGCTCCTCTCCTGTGGAATCAGCTGCCAATCTGGATTCAGGAGTCAGACTCGATCTCTGTTTTTAAGAATAGGACTAAAACCTACCTTTTTGATATAGCCTACAATTAGGGAGGGATCATTTGTTTCTGAACCCTCCCTTAGTTATGCTGCTAATAGGTTTAGTCAGCCGGGGGACCTCCAGTAATGCACTGGGCCTCACTCCTTTTCTCACTCTCAATGAAATATTTTTTTTGCTGGTCATTAACATTTGTTTGTTCTCTCCCATAGATTGAGTCCCCATCGTGCTGTTTGCTCTCTACATGTCTGTTCTTTTCTTCTTCTCTATCCCCTCACCCCCCAGCCAGTCGCAGCAGATGACTGCCCCTCCCTGAGCCTGGTTCTGCTGGAGGTTTCTTCCTGTTAAAAGGGAGTTTTTCCTCTCTACCGTCGCCAAGTGCTTGCTCACAGGGGATCGCCTGATTGCTGGGGTCTTTCTGCAACTGTGGGGGTTCCCCCTACAGTTGATAGTGCTATGAGATGACTGTTGTTGTGAAATGGCGCTATATAAATAAAGTTGAATTGAATTGAATTGAATTGAATATCTTCTTTTGGCCCGCCGATTAAATGCCTGGCAGGCCTGTTGGGCCTTATTCTTTATTAGATTTAATCTTACCATCACCTATAGGCCAGGCTCCCGCAATATCAAACCTGAGGCTCTCTCCCGCCAGTTTACCTCTGACCACTCAGCCCCCTCCTCCCTCCCCCAACCCATTGTGCCCCCTCATGTATCTTAGGTGCTCTTGCCTGGGAGATCAAGCAGAGGGTCCGACAGGCCCCCCAAACCCAAGGGAGGACCTGAGGATTGGCTGTTTGTCCCGGCCGGCCTCCACAGCGATGTTATCAGGTGGGGTCAAACTAGTCATTTTGCCTGCCACCCAGGGGTTTCCCGGACCATTGATCTCATCCAACAAGTGTTCTGGTGGCCCATGCTGCGGACGGACATCCATGATTATGTCAAAGCCAGTGGCATCACAGCAGCCGATAGGAAGAGACTGAACAAACTGATCAAGAAAGCTAGCTCTGTCCTGGGGCAGCGTCTTGACCCAGTGGAGGAGATAGGAGAGAGAAGGATGGTGGCTAAGCTGTCATCTCTGGCTGCATCATGGCTGCACGGTGGCGCAGTGGTTTAGCACTGTGGCAGCACAGTTTTACCCTCGGCCGGGGGATCGCGGGGATCATGAGATCGTGGGTTCGATCCCAGCCCCCGACCAACAGTGAGCTGTGTGGAGTTTGCATGTTCTCCCCGTGTTGCGCGGGTTTACTCCGGGATTTCTCCGGTTTCCTCCCGCACACCAAAAAAACATGTAGGTTTAGGGCGCTCGCGCACGCAGCGACCAGCAGCCGGTGGCTTGTCACCAGACTGCAAACCAAGTCTACCTACGGGTACAAATAAGTAACAAAAAAAAAAAAAAAAAAAATCTCTGCTGGAGTCCGAGTCCCACCCTACGCAGGACATACTGAACGCACTGAGGAGCTCATTTAGCAGTAGGCTACATCATCCTAGGTGCGCGACTGAGAGGTTTTGCAGGTCCTTCCTACCTACGGCTGTCAGACTTTATAACCTAAGCAGGGCTGCTTGCAGAGATAGCAAAAAAACGTGACAACCTAATAGTATTGAATGCAAAAGACTTACACAAAATGGTCCCCTCCAGTATCCAACTAGGACAATATCAGTTGCTACAGAAGGTGACAATATGTATGGGTACATATTCATGCTGTGTGGGGTAACCAAATAGACGGTTATGCTGTTTATTCCATCTAGCTACAACGCTCCGCACTGTGTATATATATATATTTACATATTTGTGTGTATATTCACTGCTCTTAATTTCTTATCTTCTAAATTATTGCTCTGAGTGTTGCTGTCCCTTTGCTGTTGCAATCCTGGAATTTCTTATACTATAATTCTCGCTATTGTCGACCACTTTTCTAAGGCCATTCATTTAGAACCCCTCCCCAAACTGCCCTCCGCCTCAGAGACTGCCAGCCTTTTCACTAACCACGTCATCTGCCTTCACGGCATTACCCTGCACATTTTGTCTGACCGGGGACCACAATCTACATCGCAAGTGTGGGAGTCTTTTTGCCGTGCCTTGGACACCTCAGTCAGCTTGTCACGTGGATACCACCCTCAGAGCAACGAGCAGGCAGAGTGCACCAACCAATCCCTGGAGACCACCCTCATATGTGTGGCATCCTGCAACCCACCTACGTGGAGCACTCATCTGACCTGGGTGGAGTACGCCCACAACTCTGCAGTTTCATCGGCTACTGGATTAACACCCTTCGAGACATCTATGAGGTACCCCCTCCGCCCGCCCATGCCGGAGAGGGAGGTTGCCGTGCCGTCTGTGGAGGCCCATGTTCGCCGTTGTTGCTGCCTGAACGGAACCAGCAGTACGCAGACCGCAGGCAGGTTCCAGCACCCAGATATACGGTTGGGCAGAAGGTGTGGCTGTCGGCAGACTAGATGCCTCTCAAGACGGAATCTCGTAAGCTGTCATCTCGCTTCCTGGGGCCATTTTCCATCTTCCGAATTATCAATGATGTGACAGTCTGCCTGGAGCTTCCGCCTAATCTCCATATTCACCCAACCTTCCATGTATCCAAGATCAAGCAGCTCTCCGCTAGTCCTCTCTGCCCCCCCCCCCCCCCAAGCCACTTTCTCCTCCTCAGATCCTTGACGGCCAGACCACCTACACCATTCAGAGAATTCTGGATGTTCGCCATCGGGGCCGGGGGCTGCAGTACTTGGTCCACTGGAAGGGCTACGGACTTGAAGAAAGGTCATGGATTCCCCGTTTGTACTTCCATGACAAGGGGATGGTCCTGGCTTTTCACCGAGCCCATCCCAACAAGCCCAGTGGGCCGTCAGGAGGTGTCCCTTGATGGCGGGGGCACTGTTATGATCTGGTGAGCGCACTCCCCCTCCCGTCCTGTGGGAGGTTCCCTGGCTCTGCAGGTAATCAATACACCTGCCTGAGTGGACGCACCTGCTCTCTCTTCGCTGCCAGCGCTTAAAAGGACCAGACCGTGAACACTCCAGAGCTAGCTCATTGGGTATACTGCCATTAATGACTTAAATAAGTAAAGTCTTAATTGTCTAGGAACCCAGAGAATAATCTGTCTCTCTCTTTCTCCTTCTCAGGTTGCTGCCATCTGTGCTGTGTGTCCCCGGGAGTTTGTTGTACGCTCACCTGCTCTTTCATCATCGTCTTAACTCCAGATTGCCAACTCCACTCAGTCAGACATCTCTCCAGCCCTATTCATCCGCAGCTGCCTTTGCCATTCATCTTTGCCTTCCTGGGTTCCTCGTCGGGCTATCTGCTCTCACTCGTAAGAGTTTTCCTATTATTCATTATACCCTGCCTCCCTCCCCGCACTAATCTGCCCTCCATACAGTATGGGCTCTCCTCTGGCGAGTGAGGTGTTTTGGTTTTTTTTCCCACTAATCTTGCATCAACTCTTTTCAATAAAATTGTGTTTAAAACTTTGTCTCTCTGCATTGTGTGCATTCTCTGGTGTAGCATCTTGCACGTGGGCTGATATTTCTAGTAATCACTGCAAAATCCTCATTTTGAAAAAGACCAACTCCACCTGTTTGCATTCATTGTCAAACATGCAAACATCCACTAATGAAACATGCAAGAAGACTGTGCACGCAATTTAGTACCCGCAGTTTGGGACCTCAGTAAAGCAGCCTCTCTTAGTGTGATAGCACCTGCACAGTGTGACACATTCACCTAATTACACATAAAAACAGTACTGCTGGCATGTATGTGAACTCTGCAAAGGATCCCGTATCTCTGTTGATGAAAGCCATCTCAGGTTAACACATTCTCACAAATTGAAATCATAAAGTGTAAATGAACTCGGTGTTATTTGCCCTTACCAACCTTTATTTCAGTCTAAATGAAGCTGCTTTGTTTTGCATTTTTTTCTGTAATGATCCTGGATGGAGCCTAAACACCTGTGGGGGGGGGGGGGGAAACAGGCATTGGTGCAGGTTGTGAAGAAGTCACAGATGATGAGATAACCAATAACCGTCAGCTCAGATACAATGTTCTTCCCTCCACTTCCTCTGCAGATTGTTTCCTAACAAGGGACGAGACATCCACCTAATGCTTCCTCCCTCTCTCTCTCTCTCTCTCTCTCTCTCGCTCTCGTTTCTGTCAGTTGCCGTGGCAACCGTGATAAGGCACCGCTTTCCTCTTGACCAGCAGAGCCACTCGGGAGCACCTCCATCATTATCCCGCAGTGGTTTTTCATCGAGGATGGTGTCTGTCCGTCTGCGCTGCCATACAGAGGCCTTGCTCAAATGAATTGAAGTCAATGAGGCTCTGAATGTAAAGTAGTCTCACCATCTCACTGCTGCACGCACAAGAGTGTGAAGCAGGTATTGGTCGCCTTTACAGTGAAAAGACATTTGTCAGTAGTTTCTGTTCAAAATATATCAATGCCTCAAAATATATCAGATCCTTAAAAGGAAAGTAAAATGGCCTCAAAATAAATCTATCGGTATTAATACATGAGCAATGAATCAGCATTTTTAAAACAGTTGGTATTTAGGATGGGCAGCACGGTGGCGGAGTGGTTAGCACTGCGGCAGCACAGCAACTCACTCTTGGCCGGAGGATCCTGAGTTCGATCCCAGCCCCAAACCAACAGTGATCTGTGTGGAGTTTGCATGTTCTCCCTGTGTCTGCGTGGGTTTACTCCGGGATTTCTCCGGTTTCCTCCCACATGCCAAAAACATGCAAGTTAGGTTAATTGGCATCAAACTGGGGATTCTAAATTGTCCTTAAGTATGACTGTGAGAGTGAATGGTTGTCTGTCTCTCTGTGTTGGCCCTGCGATGGACTCGCGATCTGTCCAGGGTGTACCCTGCCTCTCGCCAAAAGATGCTGGGATAAGCTCCAGCCCACCCGTGACCCGAAAAGGATTAAGCGGAAGAAGAAGATGGATGGATGGATGGTATTTAAGATGATTTGGTACTGTAACCCTATGTTTGGTTGAAGTTCGATAACATAAATGATCACAGAAACAAAAAGGTGGAATATTGGGATTTTATTTGATAGGGACAGACAAACTAAAACAGCCATGTAATGTTAGTATCTGATTCAAAAAGTGACTAGTTTTCACACATGCATTCCAAATGATCTGGCAGTGAATTCCAGATTTGAACCGCTTCCACAGAAAATGTCTAGGCAAAAGATACTTTAATGGAAAGAAATTCTGCAACTGCCACTCAAGGCCGCACGAGGGCATCTGTGGCCACCTTGAAATTGCAGTTAGTTGCCCATTTCAAGGTCAACTACAATTGCACTCAACAGAGGCCCTTCCAGCCCTATCCATGTTAGAATGTCATATGCATGTAGTAGGGAAAATCTGTGGTTGACTTTTTGCTTCTGATGGGACGCTATGACCTATTTTCAGATGTGAGTTCTGTCTCTCATAATAAAGTCACTATAAGCCAAAACTGATTCTGACCTTCTTTGACCTTGTGACCTTGGCCTTTGACCTTGTGATCCCAAAAGCACGGTTAAACGTGGTACTCCCATGGTCAAGCTGTGTGCCAAGGTTGGTCACCATAGCATTATTTCCTCTTGAGTTAGAACACGGATATGCAGGCAGACAAGTTAGGACATGGTTAGGGTGAGGTGTGGTTATGGCAAGGCAGAGATGGGTACAGTAGTTAGAAACTGTATTCAGATAAAAGTAGTGTTACCTTAAGATATTAATTTCTCAAGTACAAGCAAGAGTAGTTGCAAAATATAAATCAATTGAACAAGAGGAAGAAATTATTAACCTAAAAAGTAACATCTTTGTTTTCAACATAATGTGAAGTTTTCTGTTTAATTTGCAACTTTTTTCCCTGTAAATTTGCAATTTAGTTGTGAATATGTTATTTTTCTCATAAATTTGTGGCATTTTCCTTGAAAATGTAAAACTTTTTCTTATAAAATTTTGACTTCTTCTAATAAATGTACCATTTTTGTATATTTTTTTTCTTTTCCCATGTAGATAAATTAGTGATATCTTGCCAGTCTTTGAGCTTTTTCACTATAAATTTATATTTTCCTTGTAAATGTATTATTCTTTCTCCTGTGCTCGTTGTCTCACTTGCTCTATTCTCTTTACACTGGTGACCCTTGACATGCAATGGAAGATGAGGCGAATACCCCGGAGATGTCCCAGACTCGAAGCGCCAGCACCGCGTGCGCTGTTTCGGTCAATCTCCCGGACTTTTGGCTGCACAACCCGACGGCGTGGTTCCTCCACACAGAGGCCCAGTTCACGCTCCATGGGATAACGGCGAACAACACCAGATATTACTATGTGATTGCCGCGCTGGACGCACGCACAACACAGCAGGTGGCAGGCCTGCTCCAACAGCCTCCAGCCCACAGTAAATACAACGCGCTCAAGACTATGCTGATCCAGCGCTACACACTCTCGGACTGCGAGAGAGCGGAAAGGCTCCTGACTCGCTCCGAGTTGGGGGACAGGTCAGCGGTCGAGTTGATGGAGAACATGTTGGTGTTAATGGGCAGAGATGGTGAGCAGTTCCTGTTCACCCATCTTTTCCTCAGAAACCTCCCGATAGCGGCTAGAGCGATCATCACCAGCTCACCACTGCTGGCGACACAACACTACCGCGCACTAGCGCAAGAAGTGGACCGGATCATCCTGGCGACCAGAATCTTCGCCGTGAACACAGCAGTGCCGGAGCCCAGAGAGACGACCAGCGAGGGGGAGGAGCCATTGATGGGGGCCGGTGCGGATGCCAGGAAGCACGGAAAGGGCACGATCTGCTTTTATCACTGCCGTTTCGGAGCAGACACATGGTGATGCGTGCCACCATGCCAATTCAAGAGGTTGGGAAACGCCAGGACCCACAGTCGGAAACAGATGCCACCACCGGTGACAGAGACAAGCTGCTCTACGTTACAGACTCACATTTGGGGAGATGGTTCCTGGTGGACTCCAGCTCCCAAAAGAGCCTGCCGTCCAACTCGGACAGGCTGGCTGGAAGTAGCGGTCCTGAGCTGGCAGCCACCAACGGCTCTGACATTAAGACATTTGGTGAGAGGACACTAACTACTGTATATGTTTGCACGGCCGTAACTTCCAGTGGACTTTCATCATAGCGGCATGTAACTCCCCCATTTTGGGTGCAGACTTTTTGTGTGCGCACGGTTTATTAGTTGACGTTGCCAATAGATGCCTGGTTAATGCTCTTTCTTTTGATTCACTGCCCTGTACAGCTCGAGGAGCCGGGTTGACAACACTTGCCAACGTCACAGCTCCAAGGGTTAAGTTCCAACAACTACTCACCCAGTTCCCAGCACTCACGGTTCCGACGTTTTCAGCGGCCATCACTAAGCATGGGGTCGAGCACTTTAATACCACCGAGGGGCCGCCCATTTTCACACGACCTCGATGCCTGGACACAGCTAAACTGGCCAGCGCGCATGAGGAGTTCGCCAATTTGGAGAGGTTAGGCATCGTCAGGCGCTCAAACAGCCCGCGGGTGTCCCTGCTGCACATGGTGCCTAAAGCCGATGGGTCGTGGCGACCATGTGGCAATTTCCAGAGATTAAACAACGCTACAGCACACAATCGTACCCCATCCTCCATATTCAAGATTTTTCTGTCCACCTGACCAGGGCACGTGTTTTTTCCAAGGTGAACCTGGTCCGCCGTTACTACCAGGTCCTGGTGCGCGCAGAAGATGTACCCAAAACAGCGATGATAACCCCGTTCGGCCTTTTTGAGTTTCTGCGCATGCCGTTTGGGTTAAAAGGCACAGCGCAGACCTTCCAACGCATGATGGACATGGTGCTGCATGATCTGCCTTTTGTCTTCATCTATGTGGATGACATCCTGGTGGCCAGCGCGTCCGAGGATGAACATGTTGCCCACCTCAGGATGGTTTTCCAGAGGTTAGAAGCGCACAGGTTAATAATCAACCCAGCTAAGTGCCAGTTCGTGGAAACAGTGATCAACTTTTTGGGCCACCGCATCTCACCAGAGGGCGCGATCCCGTTACCAGACAAGGTGCATGGGGTGGCAGATTTTCCGTGTCCTCAGACGGTAAGAGCACTTCAAGAGTTTTTAGGGATGGTTCACTTTTACAACCGTTTCCTCCCCTGTGCAGCCCAGCTCATGCAGCCATTGTACGCCATGCTTAAAAAAAGAAAAACGGCAGATGGCATCGACTGGACCCCTGAGCGGGATCAGGCTTTTTCGGATGCCAAAACAGCGCTAGCGAAGGCCGCATTACTGGCGCACCCAGATCCGTCAGCACGGATGGCGCTCACTACCGACGCATCAGACGTGGCCGTAGGGGCCGTCGTGGAGCAGTGCGTCGCAGGTTCCTGGCAGCCGCTCGCCTTTTTCAGCAGGTCTTTGCACGACAATGAGTGTAAATACAGCGTGTTCAAAAGAGAGTTGCTGGCTATTCACCTGGCAATACATTATTTCCAGTTCTGGCTGGAAGGGCACAGCTTCACCACGTTTGTGGACCACAAGCCACTAACGTACGCCATGGTAAAGGTTTCGGAACCATGGTTGGCTCGGCAGCAAAGACAACTGGCCGCAATCTCTGAGTTTACGACCAACATTCAGCATGTGGCCAGCAAACTCAATGTGGTGGCGGACTGCCTCTCGCATGCATTGGTGGCCCCGGTCTACGTAGGAATAGATTACACTGTGAGGTGGTTTTCGTGTTTGTCTTCGGACGCACTGGCTACCAAAATGTCTTCCAGGTAGACGAACACGAAAGGGAGATCACCCAACACCGCGTCCATCATGCGTTGGAAAGTCTGCGCTGCGCCTTAAAGCCCAAACGGCATGCGCAAAAACTCAAAAAGCCCGAAAGGAGTTATTACCGCTGTTTTGGGTATGTCCTCAGCGCGGACTGGGACCTGATGATAACCGCGTACCAGGTCTATCTTAGAAAAAAAGCGCGTCCCCGCCAAATGAACTGAAAAATCCTGGATATGTGGGATTGGGTAGCGGTCGTGTGCTGTAGCATTGTTCAGCCTGCGAAAATCACCGCACGGCCGCCACGAGCCATCAGTTTTAGGGACCATGTGAAGCGGTGAAGCCCAAGGGCTCTTTGAACGTCGGATGATGCCCAATTTTTCCAGGTTGGCGAACTCCTCGCGCACTATGGCCAGTTTAGCTGAATCCAAGTGCCGAGCTTTTGCAAAATCGGGCGGTCCAGTGGTAGTAATAAAATGCTCCACCCCGTGTTTAGCCACGGACGCCGAAAACGTTGGCACCGTGAGTGCTGGAAACTGAGTGAGGAGTGTGTGGAACTTACCACCTGCAGCTGTGACGTTGGCTTGTGCAGTTGGCGGGGCCACTCGCGCTGTACAGGGAATAGAAGAAAAAGAGAGTGCATTAACCAGGCGTCTGTTAGCAAGATCGACCAACAAACCATGTGAGCACAAAAAATCAGCACCTAACATGTTGAAATTGACTGCCGCTATGACGAAAGTCCACTCGAATGTGCGGCTGTGTAACGACAGAGACAGGGTCTTCTCCCCGAAGGTCTTAATCGCCGAGCCGTTCGCTGCTGACACCACAGGGCCACTGGAAGATGCCAGCCGGTCAGCGTAGGAAGGTGTGATGAAACTCAGCTGGGAGCCTGTGTCCACGATGAAGTGCCTCCCCGATCGCGCGTCCCTCAAGTAGAGCAGCTTGTTCTCCTCACAGAGAGCTGCAGCTGCTACCGACTCCCGGTCTTGGTGTTTCCCGAGCGCTTGAATTGGCACGGTGGAATGCACTTGCGTGCCCTTTCGGCGAAACGGTGATGCTAAAAGCAAAGGACGTCGTCCGCTCCGCGCCTCCCGGCCCCCGTCTCTGCCGTCATCGGTGAGTCTGGTGCTGCAGCCTCTGGCCCCCTGCCATCTCCGGATGTTGCTCCCAGCTCCGCTGCTGCGGTCGTGGCCGTGTGTCGTCTATGGGCGTCGACGAGTCGTTGCGCCTCCTGGCCCAGCTCATGGTAGTCTCGGTGGGCCAGCAGCTGTGAAATGGCCAGGGTAACTCTCACCACTGGCAGTAGTGTCCTGAGGAAAAGGTGGGCGAAAATAAAGCCATCATCTTCGGCGTCTCTCAAACTCACCATCTTCGCCATCAGGTCTGCAGGTCTGTCGACCTCACACTCAGTCAATGCCAGGAGCTTCTCTGCTCGCTCTCCCAGCGAGGGGGTGAAAAAACGGATGAGAGCAGCCTTCAAAGTGCCGTACTTGTCGTCGTCTGGCGGGTGGTTGATCAGGCTCTCTACACGCTGGGCTGTGTGGTTGTCCAGCTTTGCAACTACATGGTAGAACTTCGTGGCGTCTGCCGAAACCTTCCGAAGATGGAACTGTGCCTCAACTGCATTAAACCAGGAGCGTGGACTGTTCTGCCAGAAGTCCGGAAGCTGGACTGTGGTAGCTGCATTAGCTTGGCTGGCTCCTGATGAGTCCGGTGCAGGAGAATCGTCTCCGTCCATAATACGTCTTAAGGTCACCAGTGTGGAGATTGTGTGGAAAGGATGAGGCAGAGTTATTTCTCAGGTTCCATTTTATTCACAACACACTCTCCAACATTCAAAAGCAGAAGAAGGAAAAACACCCAACATCTGCCAGTCTTATACCCCTGGCATCAAAGTACAAAATCCCATTGTCTTTAAATCCCAAACACAATGCATCCCCCCTGCAATTCCTCTCTCTTCCACCCAAACCTGGGTGGTCAGGAAATCATTCATGTCCATCTCTTTGCATATCAAAAGGCCAACTCTCTCGTCCTCCTCTTATCCCCAGGAGGTCCAGACCTTTTGTTCCTCTTCAGACGTGAAGCCAAAATAAGCACACAGGAATATACATGAGAGAATATGAACAGTCATATACATGTGAGCCCGTGAAACTACATATGTGCACCACAACACCACCATGGCTGCGGAGCAAGCCGGGGATGTGGAAGTTTGCGTGCTCAAGTCTGGACCAACAGGGTTAAGGCTGGAGAGCAGAGTACTGCAAGACGGGGGCCCTCCACTACTCTGTGACATCTCCACAGGCGGCCTGCGCCCGGTGGTCCTGCGCACTTGGCGCCATTGGGTTTTCGAGTCAGTGCACTCCCTGGAGTGCCCAGGAGTGCGCACGTCAGTCAAACTGGTGGGGGCGAAGTTCGTCTGGCCGCATCTGCTTAAACAGTTGAAAGAATGGCCAGCAGCTTGCATCACGTGCCAACGGGCCAAGGTGCACAGGCACACAAAGGCCCTCCTCGAACCGTTCCACATCCCAGCTAAGAGGTTTGACCACATCCACATGGACCTGGTGGGCCCCCTCCCGCCATCGCACAGGTTTATGCACCTCCTGACAGTAGTAGACCGCACCACATGCTGGCCCTAAGTGGTGCCGCTAGCTTCTACCAAGTCTGCGGAAGTCACACGTGCTTTTTTGGCAACTTGGGTGGCACGTTTCGGCGCCCCACCAGACATCACATCCAACAGGGGCCCTCAGTTCATTTCCGACCTCTTATCCACAATGGCCTGGAGCCTGGGGATCAACATTCATTGCACTACCTCGTACAACCCCCAGGCCAATGGGTTATGCGAGCGTTTCCACAGGTCACTTAAAGCAGCGCTCAGGGCTTCACTTACGGATGCAAATTGGGTGGACCAGCTGCCGTGGGTTCTGTTAGGGCTGCATTCTGCACCAAAGGAGGATTTGGCGGCCTCCCCGACAGAACTATTTTTTTCTCAACTGCTGTGGCTCCCCGGGGAATTTTTGCCCGACAACCCCGCACCCAAGGCCGAGCCATCCCCGCATTCCCTACATGGCGCAGAGGCAGGGAGGGTACTGGGCCCGGCCCACCACTGTTTTCCCAGTGCATTCTTCCCAAAAAACTTGAGGAATGCGTCGTTCGTGTTCATCAGGAACGATGCATACTGGACCCCTTTGTGCCCACCATACGACGGGCCATTCAGAGTGTTGGAACCTGGGGTGAAACATTTTGTGTTCGACTTGGGGGGACACAGAGAAACCGTCTGCATTGACAGGGTCAAGCCCACATTTGTGTTGGCAGACGAACCGGTGGTGTTGACCCAAGCTCCCCGGCGTGGACACCCCCTGTTGGGGGCTCCGCAGGTAAATGACTCTTCAGCAGGGACAGAAATTCTTGATGAGGATGTGCCCTCCCCCCATTGTCCCCTCACAGACGGACGTGCCTCCCGGAGTGCCCCATCAGCAGAGCAGTGCCTCAGAGCCGACAGCCCCCCCCCCCCCCCCGGTTTCAGCCACTATGGACGTCGGCTGAAGCCCATAGGACAGGGGGGTTAAGACCCATTCTGGGTGTTTGGGGGGGCGGTGTGGGGGACATAGGTATTACATTCTCCACCCAGAGATGATGGCCCAGGAGAAGAGAGGCTGACGGGGGGTCCAGACAGAACAGCAGAGGTGGAGACGCTGGCTGCCGGGAGAAGGAAGAAGCATGGCACCAGCGGACTGTTATGCTAATGCACCGTGCGGGCTTTGTCTGTAACGTGCATTGAGGTGTGAGCCCCCCAGGCCACTAGACAAGGCATTAAAGGTATAAAAGAGAGATGCCCTGCGGCCTGGGAGCTATTCTTGTCAACTCAACTGTTAGAGAGAAATAAAGTCTGTGCTGATCCAGCTTGTCATCTCGCTTGTTCTGTTCTCTCTACACTCCTATAAATTTGATATTTTGTCCTTGTGTTTGTATTTTTAAATATTTTTTGAATAAATGTGCAAGTTTTGTGATAGTGATATTCTTAATGTAAATTTGTCTTTTTTCTTACAAATATTGATATATAATCAATTTTGAATATGTTCTGGTAAAGGGCTAAAATAGGCCATAAATAAAACTGCTGAAATACCAAAGGGTGTATACACAGTAGTTAGTAATCCCCCATCCCATCATTTCAATTCCAGTAAACTAATCCTTTAAAATATGTCAGTTGTGTTTTGTTTTACGTTTTTTTTTCTAATCCTGTTGTTGCAAATCGATCTTTTTCCTCCCATGAACGCCCTCACCTGCGGTAATTATGGCAGCGGACTAATGTCGGGAATGTTGCTGACAGAAGGTAAGAAAGAGCAAAGATTCCTTTAAATGAAGCAATCCATTATGCAGTTTAGAGCGACTCCATTAGTATTCACGTAATTAATCATGTTTCAGATATCCATAATACGCACAAATACAATTAAATAATACTTTGTTATTGATGTATGGCCTACACGTTACACCACTTAAGGGATTATAGGCCATTAATCACCTGATGTTTTCAGTGTGTGTGTGCATGTGTGCTTGCTTTACACACAGCCTTTGGTGCCTAGTAGTGCTCTTTTTTTGACTTTTGGGAGTAAAGTGTATAACCCCTCCCCCCCCAAAACGCACCAAGACTGTCCCAACAAAATATGATAGAAAAATGCCATATTATCTACATTATTATTGATATTAATAATGCATTATTATATTTGAGAAAGATCATACCTTTCATATGCCATGTTTAATGTTTATATGTGCATTCCATGTGGAATAAGTTCATATATTCTTGGAATGTTTCTGTGAGCAATTTCAGAGAGTTCAGACTGAAGATCAGTACAGGATCAGTACGTAAGGAATTAATTGATTACACAAACAAAAAAAGATGTCAATGCACTTCCTCACATCAACATTTCATACATCTCTGTCCTACTCTCTTGTACCATCAGGCCTGCTTCCAGCTTTTTTGGAGGCCCTATGCCAAATTGTGTTTGGGGGGCTGGGGGGTGATTTTTTTTTGGAATGTATCAGCCGATAAAGCATTTAAAATTATTTATTGGCATTGGCACAAATTAACATTTACAACTGATAAAATATGACAGTGCTATGCTTTCCCTATGGCACAAGACAATGGTCTCATCACGTCGGACGAGTGTAAAACGTGTCTGCCTCCACACTGACGAGGTGGCACAAAACACGAAGCACGAGGAATCCACCCAGGCCAAACAAGAGAGAGACAACTGCAAAGACAAAGCTGCCTCATCCCGCCGCTAGGGTTACAGCTGTGAGTGCTTGGCCTTTTGGAGGGTAGCACTAGCCTTGCTGTTGCCTTCATTACAGTGAAGTGGGTACGGTGAACTTTTCTGATGAATGTTTGTGAAAATCAAGCTAGCATCTTAGGGATCAGTGAATGCTGCCAAACGTTCAAGAATGCTGAGTTTTTGGGTTTCGTTAGGATTCGCAAAAGGCTGCAAAACAGTTCATACACATTTTTTTTTAGGTTGCCAATAGTTTTATCATAAAGGGTCTTAAGCAGATGCTAGTGTTCACCACTTGGCAAAAGAAAAAGAACATTAGCGACACGTATTACAGTTTGAAACTGTTTGCAGAAAACTACATCGGCCAAAATTTTTTTACAAAATGTATGCAAATTGTGTCACAGCCTTTTTCAAACCCCAACAAAACAAACAAACAAAAATCAATATATTCACTAGCATTTGCTGCTCCGTGAGATACAGGGCTAACTGCCAAGTCTAAGCTAGAGCACACGGGAGACAGGTTGACTCAGAGCTGCATACTAGCTGGTATGCTAGTCGCCAAGAAATATTCTAGCAAGGATAGTCAGAAGTTGAGTGTGGCTTGATACTGAAGGGGATCAGAGATGAGGTGCTCAGTCGAGGCTAACCCTGGATTTACACTGACTCCGGATGAAGTATGTTATGGATTTGATCCATCTCTGCAGCAAATAGTTCCCATTCTTGTCAATTTTCTAATCCCCACCTGATCTGGACCACTGCGGAATGAACCTGGCTCGTTAGATTTGGTTTGCTAATGAATGGTAAATGGCTATGTCGTTCACTTATATAGTGCTTTTTTTCATGTCTAGATGACCAAAGCGCTTTACAGATCCTGCTATCCACCCATTCACACACACATTCACACACTGATAGTGGAAGCGCTGCCATGCACCGGCGCAGGCCTGACCCACCAGGAGCAACTGGAGGTTCAGTGTCTTGCTCAAGGAAACTTTGACGTGCAGACTGCAGACAGTGCGTGAATCAAACCCCTGACCCTCCGATCAGTAGTCAGCCACACTACGTGCCACTAAATTAGATGAAATCTATTTAGCTTGGAGAAATCAACTTCTAATTTATTAGAAATCTCTTAAGAAAGCCAGAAAAAAGTTATTCCAGATTAATAGAAGAGAACAAGACTAATCCCAGGTTTCTTTTCAGCACTGTAGCCAGGCTGACAAAGAGTCAGGACTCTGTCAAACCTAGCATTCCCTTAGAGCTTACTAGTCAGGACTTAATGAACTTCTCCAATAATAAAATTTCATCTATCAGAGATAAAATCAGTCAGATTTTCCCCACTGTTAAATATAGTAACTACTACAATTCCTTCAATTGATATCTGTTTGGATGAGTTTACTCCAATTGACCTTTTAGAGTTAGATAAAATAATTTCCTCATCCAAGCCTTCAACTTGTCTTTTAGACCCTATTCCTACCAGGTCATTTAAAGAAATTTTCCCATTTATTGGTAGCTCTGCGGTACATTAGGCCATGTACCGCATGCTTTTAAAACTGCTGTAATTAAACCCTTACTTAAAAAGCCAACGCTGGATCCAGGAGTTTTAGCTAACTATAGAACATTTTCTAATTTGCCTTTCATTTCAAAAATCTTAGAACGAGCTGTTGCTATGCATTTATTAAACCAGAATCAGAATCAGAATCAGAATGAGATTTATTGCCATTGTCCATGTAGTACACAAACTAGGAATTTGTCTCGGTGCAATGCTGCAACATTAAACATTGAGTAGCACTAAAGATAAAAATAAAAAACTATGCATGCAATAAAATGTAGAATATGAATGAGTAATACTAATCTATGCAATTTTTAAATATATTAACAAGCAGCAGATATTGTGGAGTTCCACATAGTGCAGTCGGTAGTGCAAAAGAAAACAGTGATAATTATCATGAGTCCGGCTGAGCTGCTCTACGTAGTGCACGAGAGTCTAATAAGCTTCGCTGTGCTTCTGAAACCACTTGCAGGGAAATGGTTTATTTGAAGAGTTTCTATCTGGGTTTAAAATCTATCATAGTTCTAAAACAGCTTTAGTGAAGGTTCAGTAATGACCTCCTTATCGCATCTGATAATGGACTTGTTTCTGTGCTTGTCCTTTTGGACCTTAGTACAGCTTTTGATACTATTGATCATAATATTTTACTTGATAGATGAGAACCCCTTGTTGGACTTAACGGAACTTCATTGCAGTGGTTTAGATCTTATTTATCTGATAGGTTCCAGTTTGTTCATGTCAATAATGAGTCATCTTCCAACTCAAAGCTTAGTCATGGAGTTCCACAGGGATCTGTGCTAGGCCCTACTCTTTTTAGTTTATATATGCTCCCACTACGCAACTTTATTAGAAAGCACTGTATACATTTTCATTGTCATGCAGATGACACACAGTTATACTTGTCAATGAAGCGAGATGATAGTAATCAATTAGTCAAGTTACAGGCCTGTCTTAAGGAAATCAAAGCTTGGATGGCTTGTAATTTCTTGCTATTAAATTCAGATAAGACTGAAGTCATTCTAGTTGGTTCAAAAACCTTAGAAATACCTTTCCCAATCAAACTCTTAGTTCTGATGCAGTTACTCTTTCTCATAATAGTTTTGTGAGGAACCTTGGAGTTATTTTTGATCGAAATCTGTTCTTTAATTCACATAGTATACTTGTTTCTAAGACTGTCTTCAATCATTTGCATATTAGTGCCAAGATTAGGAGCATCTTGTCTCAGAGTGATGCTGAGAAACTAATCCATGCTTTTGTTAGCGCTAGATTGAATTATTGTAACTCTTTATTATCAGGCTGTCCTAAAAGATCTTTAAAAAGTCTTCAGCTGATCCAAAATGCTTCAGCAAGAGTTTTAACAGGTACTTGAAAGAGAAATCACATCTCTCCAGTCTGGCCTTCCTTCATTGACTTTGCATAGAATTTAGAACTAAGTTTAGAATCCTTCTTCTCACTTACAAAGCTCTAAATAATCAGGCCCCTTTTTTAAAAAAAGATCTGATACTACCCTATCATCCTAACAAAGCACTACGCTCCCAAAATGCAGGATTAGTTGTAACACCTAGAATCTCCAAAAGTGCAATGGGAGGCAGAGCCTTCAGCTATCAAGCTCCTCCCCTTTGGAACCAGCTGCAAATCTGGAATGGGGGAAGCTCTGTTTTTTAAAAATACGGTTAAAACCTTCCTTTTTGATATAGCCTATAATTAGGGTGTAATCAGGTGCCCCTGAGCCCTCCCTTAGTTATACTGCTAATGGGTTTTGACAGCCGGGGGGGGGCCTTCAAAAATGCACAGGGCTTCACTTTTTTCTTCACTCTCAATGAAATATGTTTGCTGGTCATTAACATCTGTTTGTTCTCTCCCAGAGAGTGAGTCCCCGTCATGCTGTTTGCTCTGTACATGTCTGTTCTTTTCTTCTTCTTTTCTATCCCCTCACCTCCCAGCCAGTCGCAGCAGCTGACTGCCCTTCCCTGTACCTGGTTCTGGTGGAGGTTTCTTCCTGCTAAATCACGTGATCGCGATCGGTTCATCTTGGTCACTCTCGGGTCTTTCTCGAGATCTCGCGGTATTTTGTATAATTCTCATGCAATCTTGTATTCCAAACTCTGTTGTTATCCATGCCGCTGCAAAACACAAACGGAGTTGGTAGGAACAGAAGCAAGAGTCCATCCGTACTGCATTTGCGATGGGCTGCATCCGGAGTCAGTGTAAATTCTGGGTAATTCACTCGTTATTTTGTCAATACTTGTTCTTTTCACCACAATATTCAACAGTCTGTGCTGACAGTTTATCTCTTCCTCGCCTCACAACTTTGAGCAAGTCTCTGCCGATAGCAGACATGTAAATGCAAAAAAATAAATAAATATATACAGTGGTGTGAAAAAGTGTTTGCCCCTTCCTGATTTCTCATTTTTTGTATGCTTGTCACACTTAAATGTTTCAGATCATCAAACAAATTTAAATATTAGACTAAGATAACACAAGTGAACACAAAATGCAGTTTTTAAATGAAGGTGTTTATTATTAAGGAGAAAAAAATCCAAACTCACATGGCCCTGTGTGAAAAAGTGATTGCCCCCTAAACCTAATAATTGGTTGGGCCACCTTTAGCAGTAACAACTGTAATCAAGCATTTGCAATAACTGGCAATGAGTCTTTTACAGCGCTGTGGAGGAATTTTGTTCCACTCATCTTTGCAGAATTGTTGTAATTTAGCCACATTGGAGGGTTTTCGAACAGGAACCGCCTTTTTAAGATCATGCCACAGCATCTGATTTGGATTCAGGTCAGAACTTTGACTAGGCCACTCCAAAGTCTTCATTTTGTTTTTCTTAAGCCATTCAGAGGTGGACATGCTGGTGTGTTTTGGATCATTGTCCTGCTGCACAACCCAGGTGTGCTTCAGCTTGAACTCACAAACAGATGGCCGGACATTCTCCTTCAGTATTTTTTGATCGATAGCAGAAATCATGGTTCCATTTACCACAGCAAGTCTTCCAGGCCCTGAAGCAACAAAACAGCCCCAGACCGTCACACTACCACCACCATATTTTACTGTTGGTATGATGTTCCATTTCTGAAATGCTGTTACTTTTATGCCAGATGTAATGAGAGACACACCTTCCAAAAAGTTCAACTTTTGTCTCGTCAGTCCACGGAGTATTTTCCCAAAAGTCTTGGGGATCATCAAGATGTTTTCTGGCAAAACTGAGATGAGCTTTTATGTTCTTTTTGCTCAACAGTGGTTTTCATCTTAGAACTCTGCTTTGCAGGCCATTTATGCCCAGTTTCTTTCTTATGGTGGAGTAATGAACACTGATCTTAACTGAGGCAAGTGAGGCCTGCAGTTCTTTGGACGTTGTTGCAGGTTCTCTTGTGACCTCTTGGATGAGTCATTGCTGCACTCTTGGGGTATTTTTGGTGAGTCCTCCACTCCTGGGAAGGTTCACCACTGTTCCATGTTTTCACCATTTGTGGATAATGGCTCTCACTGTTGTTCACTGGAGTTCCAAAGCTTTAGAAATGGCTTTATAACCTTTTCCAGACTGATAGATCTCAATTACTTTGTTTCTCATTTGTTCCTGAATTTCTTTGGATCGCAGCGTGATGTCTATCTTTTGAGGCTCTTTTGGTCTACTTCACTTTGTCAGGCAGGTCCTATTAAAGTTTTTTATTGATTGAGAACAGGTGTGGCAGTAATCAGGCATGGGTGTGGGTAGAGAAATTGAACTCAGCTTTCCAAAGATGTGATAAACCACAGTTAATTTATGTTTTAATGGGGGGAGGGGGGTCACTTTTTCACACAGAGCCATGTAGGGTTGGATTTTTTTTTACCCTTAATAATGAACACCTTTATTTAAAAACTGCATTTTGTGTATAGTTGTGTTTTCTTTTTTCTAATATTTAAATTTGTTTGATGATCTGAAACATTTAAGTGTAACAAACATAAAAAAAAATGTAAAATCAGGAAGGGGCAAACACTTCTTCACACCACTGTAAATAAAATCCTAGCACCACTTTAAAACATGATCATTAAAAGTTGCCATGGTTTAAAATATTCATGTTTAAAAACTTCCAGAAGTAGCATAAAATATTAATAAAATAGGACAGTAAAACCCAAGCTTCTACGCCAGTGGTCGTAGTTGACTTATTTACATCAGGGAATATGTCTTTATGTGGCACTTAATTATCACTGTAGGACAACAGCCTCATCATATTTCAGCATTTTTCATCCATATAGTGGGCAAAACTGCTCAAACTGAAATGCTTAGCCAGTCTGTAGACCTGTTTATTCTACTGTGAAGCTCAGCATTTTAACATGGGAGTCTATGAGAACTGACTCACTGCTTGAGACAGACTCTAGTGGACAGAAGAGGAACTGCAGGTCTTAGTGCCTCAGTGTTGCCTCATCAAACCTCTGGTTTTGTCATCACACTCCTTTCTCTCTGCAGAAATCAGACGGAAGATAATTTTCAATTCAAGGTAGCCTTTCTCATCAATTGTGCATTCCATCACACTGATCTGTGAATCCCAAGTCATCATTTTCTTCCAGTTTTGCAAGGTTTCATTAATATTTTATAACCACCATAACGACCCAAACGTTAATATGATTTGCTTGGCATTCATGCCCATTATTATCTTGTTTTCTTCTCTCTATTTTTTCTCTTTTAAACAGCATTTGCTCTGTAATCCTTCCTCCTCCTCCTCCTATTCCTCTTCACTGCTGCTGTTAACAAACACATTTCCCCTCCGGGTTCAATAAAAACAAAACTGTCAGGGAAAAAAAAAAGATTTAAATTCTACTGGAGGGTGATAGAAGAAAGAGAAAGAATCTCTAATCAGGATTTACATCTCAAATACACTTTTTGGGGTTTTTTTAGAAAAAGTAGAGGTCCAATCAGAAACCAGATCATGTTCTGAGTCAAAGATGAAGCTTTAAGTCAGCTGAATGAATGCAAACAGAAAAGTCACGGAAAGACAAAATCTGTGTTAAAATATGGAAAAAGTATTCAGGCTACCAGCCATTAAAACAATGCAAATTCAATCTGTCTACATTGTGTTTTAGTGATGTACATGTAAAAAAGCAGATAAAGTTGTAGACCATGTTACAGTTGTTGTTTATGTTGTGGCCAATTAATTAATAACTGTCTTTTTCTTATAAAGTTAACTTAATGTATAGCTGGCAGTTTAACAGGCCGTCAAGCATCCATTTCTACCGTTGAGTCAATGTTTAGCTCAAAATTTTGCTAATGCATAAACTTTTGCAATGGTAGGCTAACATTAGCTAAGCTGGGTTAGCTGAGAGTTATTTGTGTTTTGCTACAGCTAGCAAAATTTTAAAAACTTGTTGGATTGTGGAACTCCTTTAACAACTGAGGTGTAATGGCAAGAGAAGAGGCAGCCGCTGATGTTTAACATCCACACTAAACGGCATCTGACTGCAACCGAATGGGGTTTATTTGATTCTGTGTCACTATACTGAGCTCACAGAGGCTGCAGAACTAAACTTTGATCGCAAACTCCAACTGATAGAGTTGTTCTAGCCCAGTCAGTTATGCTACTTTATGCTTAATTTAAGAAAGGTTTAAAATAGTTGTTTTAGTGCATTTTCAGTGGGAAGCAGTAGGTGATTTGATGGGGGATGGGGGGGGGGGCACCTTGCTGTTAGCAAAATGAGCCAAAATCATCTCCCATCTCCATTCACAGGCGTAAATCATCACACTTTGTAAAATCATGTTACAGAACTAAATAAAATGACTTTGAAGTACCAGTTCTCAGCAGAAATTTTTTTTTAAAAAATGCATAACCTTGCAATTTTTCTCATAAATTTGCATTTTTTTTCATATAAATGTGTAACTTTTTCTTGTAAATTTTCAACTTAATTATCAGAAATTTTCAATTTTTTTCTCAAAAATTAGCTATTTTTTCTTGTAGATTTGCAATTTTTTCTCTATTAATTTCTATTTTTTGTCCTGTAAATTTTAACTTTTCTTGTAGATTTGAAATTTTTTTTCGCAAAAAATTAAACATTTTTTTCTGTAAATTTGAAACTTTTTTCTCACAAATTTCCAGGGTTTTTTTCCGTAATTTTTTTCTTTTTTCTCTACTGTAAATTTGTATTTTTTCATGTAAATATTCAGCTCTTTTCTTGTAAATTTTCAGCTTTTTTTCTGAAAAATTTGCAACACTCATCTGGACGTTGGTTAAGTTTTTATTCCGTGTAAAGAAAGTGTAATTTGTGACTTCCTGAATTTTTAAATATGCATCTTATCATATTTTTGCATCTTGATTCTCTCAAATTCTAATCTAATTTATCCATTTGTACCTTACAAATGGATAAATTAGATTTACATCTACATCTACATTTATCCATTTGTACCTTATAGTAAATTTGTGATTACACTCCATCCCCCTTTAAAAAAAAAAAAAATAAAAATAACAAATCACCTGCTAGTGAGAAGCAGACTTTGGGAAAAAAAAAAAAAAAATAAGCAATTGTTTCATTTAACAAGACAAGAGAAAAGTGGTAATTTCACTGGTTGCTGTGACTGTCTAAAGCAGGGGTGTCCAACCATGTGCCATGGAGAGCCAAGACCCTGCAGGTTTTCTCTTCTACCCAGTCTCTTCAGCAGGTGTTTTCACTTATCAGCAATCAGTGGGAAGAAGTTCACAGAAATCTGCTGTTGAAGACACTGGTTGGAGGTAAAACCTGCAGGGTCTTGGCTCTCCATGGCACATGGTTGGACATCCCTGGTCTAAAGGGTGATTGGACCCTTAAAGCCTAATTTAGGCTTTATTGGATAGTTGCTTTAACAAGATTTGTTGAATGAAGGTGGTAATTGGACTTGAAAGGGTTAAGGGAGTGTAAATTTAACCTGGGTGTGATCCTGAAATTGTTGCCCTGAACCAACATGGAGGAGCAGAATCCAGCCTGTTGCTCCGAAGCTCTAATTGGTCCTTTGAAATGATTCAAAAACACACCGAGTGTCCCGCCTGACCCCGGGCACTCTCATGTTTCCTATTAGTTTTAATTGACTCCGTCTGCCTTCATGTGTCCGCCCCCCTGCCCCGTCTCCTGCCTTCCTCTTCCTTGCTGACAGCCGATCGCCGCGGACGTCACCGCGGCGGGAAGTTATGTCTGGGAGAAGTTGGTGGTTTAGTGAGGTGGATGGAAGGTGACTCGGCGGCTGTCAGACCGGCTGACCTCCCGCCGCTCCCGACATGACAGAGAGGACGGCCGGGTGTCAGCTTAACCGCTCCGCCTGTCATGTCCGTCACACCCGGCCATACAGGAAGTCATGTTTTCAGAGAGCTGAAGCATTATTTTTTCAACACTTCAGCCACACAGAGGAAGAGACAATGAAGGACGTCCTGCTTCATCCCGGGTTCAACCTTTTTCTTCCCCTCTCTCAGAGCTCGCTGTCACAGTGCCGGGCTTCTGGGCAGATCTCTCTACAGCTCGTAAAGCTTTAATAAGCTCACATCCAAAAAAGCATACGTCCTCTTTTATTAACACTGAGACGTCCGTTATATGTCTCGGTAACGTCACTGTCCTCAGAGTTCTTTCTCCAGAATAATCCAGAGACAAAACTGAGCTTGACCCCCTGCTAACTGCAGCAACAGCCACCCTCAGAAACAAACCCAGCAGCTGGTCCATGTGGGCCCACCAAAAGGTTAACCTGCGCTGTCTGATGGGACCCATGTGGGTTTGACCACATGGACTTTACCTGTTTACCTATTTTCTCATATATTTGCTGTTTTCTTGTAAATTTGTGAATTTTCCCCTAATTTGATACATTTTTTTCTTGTAAGTTTGCAACTTTCTCAGAAATTTGCCACTTTTTTATTACTGTAATCTTGCAACTTTTTCTCAAACAGGTTCATCTCACTAAATTAGAATATTATCGAAAAGTTGATTTATTTCAGTAATTCAATTCATAAAATGAAACTCATATTTTATATAGATTCATTACAGACAGAGTGATATAATTCAAGTATTTACTTCTTTTTATTTTGATGGTTATGGCTTGCAGCTCATGAAAACCTGAAAATAAGTTTCTTAAAAAAATTAGAATATTACGTAAGATCAATTTTAAAAAATATGTTTTATTTTAATAGAAATATTGGCCGACTAAAAGTATTTCCATGCACACACTCAATACTTGGTCAGGGCTCCTTTTGCATGAATTAATACTGCATCAATGTGGCGTGGCATGGAGGTGATCAGCCTGTGTTACTGCTGAGGTGTTATGAAGGCCCAGGTTGCTTTGATAGCGGCCTTCAGCTCATCTGCATTGTTGGGTCTGGTGTCTCTCATCTCCCTGTTGACAATACTTCATAGATTCTGCATGGGGTTTAGGTCAGGAGAGTTTGCTGGCCAATTATACAGACGTGGACAAAATTGTTGGTACCCCTCTGTTAATGAAAGAAAAACCCACAATGGTCACAAATACAGTAACTTGAATCTGACAAAAGTGGTAATAAATAAAAATTATGTGAAAATTAACCAATGAAAATCAGACAATGCTTTTGAATTGTGGTTCAACAGAATTATTTTAAAAAACAAACTCGTGAAACAGGCCTGGACAAAAATGATGGTACCCCTAGAAAAGACTGAAAATAATGTGACCATAGGGACATGATCAACCAAGATGTGTCCTCTAATTAACATCACAGGTGTCTACAAACTTGTAATCAGTCAGTCGGCCTATTTAAAGGGTGACAAGTAGTCACTGTGCTGTTTGTTGACACGGTGTGTACCACACTAAATATGGACCAGAGGAAGCAAAGGACAGAGTTGTCTCAGGAGATTAGAAAGAAAATTATAGACAAGCATGTTAAAGGTAAAGGCTATAAAGACCATCTCCAAGCAGCTTGATGTTCCTGTGACAACAGTTGCACATATTATTCCGAAATTTAAGATCCACGGGACTGTAGCGAACCTCCCTGGACATGGCCGCAGGAGGAGACGGATAATACGAATGATAACAAAAGAGCCCAGAACAACCTCTAAACACATTCATGGTGAAGTCCAAGGTCAAGGTACATCAGTGTCAGATCGCACCATCCGTCGTTGTTTGAGCCAAAGTGGACTTCATGGGAGACGACCAAGGAGGACACCACTGTTGAAAACAAATCATAAAAAAGCCAGACTGGAATTTGCCAAACTGCATGTTGACAAGCCACAAAGCTTCTGGGAGAATGTCCTACGGACAGACGAGACAAAACTGCAACTTTTTGGCAAGGCACATCAGCTCTATGTTCACAGATGCAAAAATGAAGCATACCAAGAAAAGAACACTGTCCCTACTGTGAAACATAGAGGAGGTTCTGTTATGTTCTGGGGCTGCTTTGCTGCATCTGGCACAGGGTGTCTTGAATCTGTGTAGGGTACAATGAAATCTCAAGACTATCAAGGTATTCTAGAGAGAAATGTGCTGCCCAGTGTCAGACAACTTGGTCTCAGTCGCAGGGTCATGGGTCTTGCAACAGGATAATGATCCAAAACACAGCTAAAAACACCCAAGAATGGCTAAGAGCGAAACATTGGACTATTCTAAAGTGGCCTTCTATGAGTCCTGATCTAAATCCTATTGAACATCTGTGGAAGGAGCTGAAACATGCCTTCTGGAGAAGGCACCCTTCAAACCTGAGACAACTGGAGCAGTGTGCTCATGAGGAGTGGGCCAAAATACCTGCTGAGAGGTGCAGAAGTCTCATTGACAGTTACAGAAATGGTTTGATTGCAGTGATTGCCTCAAACGGTTGTGCAACAAAATATTAAGTTAAGGGTACCATCATTTTTGTCCAGGCCTGTTTCATGAGTTTGTTTTTTAAAATAATTCTGTTGAACCACAATTCAAAAGCATTGTCTGATTTTCATTGGTTAATTTTCATAGAATTTTTATTTATTACCACTTTTGTCAGATTCAAGTTATTTCTGTGACCATTGTGGGTTTTTCTTTCAATAACAGAGGGATACCAACAATTTTGTCCACGTCTATATATGGTGATACCATGGTCATTAAACCAGGCTTTGGTACTTTTGACAGCAGTGTGGGCAGGTGCCAAGTCCTGTTGGAAAATGAAATCAGCATCTCATAAACCTTGTCAGCAGGCAGAAGCATGAAGTGCTCTAAAATGTCCTGGTCGGCAGCTGCATTGACTTTGGACTTGATAAAACACAGTGGACTAACACCAGCAGTTAACATGGCTCCCCAAATCAGGTGCCAAGTCCTGTCACTTGGAAATCAAGGTCCCAGAGTCTGGAGGAAGAGTGGAGAGGCACAGAATCCAAGTTGCTTAAGGTCCAGTGTGAAGTTTCCACAGTCGATGATGATATGTGGAGCCATGTTATCCGCTGGTGTTTTCCCACTGTGTTTTATCAAGTCCAATGTCAGTGTAGCCATCTACCAGAAAATTTTAGAGCACTTCATGCTTCCCTCTGATGACAAGCTTTATGGAGATGCTGATTTCATTTTCCAGCAGGACATGGCACCTGTCCACACTGCCAAAAGTACAAAAGTACCTGGTTTGATGACCATGGTATCACTGTGCTTGATTAGCCAGCAAACTCTTCTGACCTAAATCCCATAGAGAATCTATGGAGTATTGTCAAGAGGAAGATGAAATACACCAGACCCAATAATGCAGACGAGCTGAAGGCCGCTATCAAAGCAAGCTGGGCTTCCATAACACCTCAGCAGTAACACAGGCTGATCGGCTTCATGCCATGCTGCACTGATGCAGTAATTATGCAAAAGTAGCCCCAACCAAGTATTGAGTGTGTACATGGACATACTTTTCAATCAGCCAACATTTCTATTAAAAATAATTTTTTAAATTAATTTTATGTAATTTTCTAATTTTTTGACAAACTGAATTTGGGGTTTTATGAGCTATAATCCATAACCATCAAAATTAAAAGAAATAAACACTTGAAATACTATATCACTGTGTGCTGAGAGTTTCACTTTTTGAATTGATTTATTGAAACAGATCAACTTTTCGATGACATTGTAATTTGTTGAGATGCACCTGTAAGTTTACTTTTTCTTGTAAATTTGGGAGTTTTTCCCCTTAAATTTGCAACATTTTTTTCTGTAAATTTGGAACTTTTTCAAAAATTTTCAACCGTTTTTACTGTAAACTTATAGTGTTTCCTCATAAATTTTCAGTTTATTTACTCATATATTTGCTACTTTTTTTGTTAATTTGCTCATTTTTCCTCCTAAATTTGTGACTTTTTCTTGTAAATCTGGTAAACGTTTCTTTTAAATATGCAACTTTTTCCAACCAAATTTTCACCTTTTTTCTAGTAAATTTGTGACTTTTTTCCTCATATGTCTGCTATTACAGGAGGCTGAAAAGTTCATAGGCTGACTAAGAAGGCGTTTTGTCTTTGAGGATCAAGAAGAGAACTTCTATAATGCAGGGATCAGAGCACTACAACACCAATGTTGAAAAACCTGGTGAAAAATAAATCACATTTGGTCAAATCTGGCCACTGCATCATGGTCAGCCTATGAACTTTTCAGCCCCCCCCCCCAATACTTTTGATCAATTTTACCTTTTTCTTATAAATTTTCACATTTTTTTCTCATAAATTTCCTTTTTTTTTTTTTTGCATAATTAGGCCAATTGCACCAGTGTTACTGAAACCTGCTCACCCACATTAAACTCATGTGGGGCCCATGGGTTTAATGTGGGTGTACAGAGCACCACAGGTAAAGTCCATGTGGGCAAACACAGATGGGACCCATAAGACAGCCCAGTTTAACCTTTGGTAGGGCCCACATGGACATTGGTAATTGCACTCAAGCGTGTACCAAAACAACCGTACTGAGACCACCTGAAAGAGGTGGTCTTGCTTCGAATCAAATGGCGAGCTCTGGTGTGGCTCTGAAGGTGAGAAAGCCTACTGTACTAAAACAGGACCAGTGGCAAATGGTAAAACATTTTTTGTCACTGAACATACCTGATGGATCTTTGAAAATACTGTATCTGTGGCTGTGCATGTCACAGTTCTGGAGGATTAATGAAAATTATCATGTTATTTTCCAGCTGTAGCAGCACTTCATTTTCAAACTGTGCCATTTGGTGAAAGTGGTATCTGCACGTATGTAATAAACGATAACCAGGGCGATGAAAACCCCCTGTAGATTACGCTACAATTTGTATTATTGTCTCCCCAGAAATGCATAAATACACAGTAGTCATCCTACTTCATGTATTTACCTTTCCTGTTCTCCCGGCAAAAAAAATCTGACCATTAAGAGCAGAGAACGTTCTGACATAAGTCTCGTGGGATTTAATGTGACTTACTTTGGTCCGTTTGAATTTTTGCCTGTGTGAAAGGGGACCGAACCAAGGAGAAAATGATACAAAGTAACAAACTCATCAAATGATTCGGACCAATTTAAATGAATTTAGGTGTGAAAACACCCTAAGTTGATAAGTTCAGCTCCTATTCCACGTGTGAAGGAGCTAGCTGAGGAAGTTCAACATCTGACCAGAATACCTCCTAAGTGAGGAGTCTCAGTCCAACCCAGAGTAGCCTTTGGGGCAGACCTGACACATTTTTTTAATTAATTAATTTTTTTTTTTTTTGAGCAACTGCGTCTCTGCTGGTTTGGAAACACCTCAGCATCTCCTCTGAGGAGCTGAAGGTTGAGACGAGGACGGCCTGGACGGGTGTGATTACACTGCTGCCCCCAAGATCCTGACCTGGATAAGCATAAGTTGATGGATGGAGAAGTATCCCATCAACTATGTGAAATGCCTTATCCCACTTCTGCATTTATTCACCAGTGTGCATATCACAAGATGTGCCAATCTCCCATCTTGTCCATCCTTCATATCTGGATAAGAAGCAGAAGATGGATGGAAGAAATGTTTGAAGTGATGGATTCACATCCATGTTCTGTCATCTTCACGTTCACGGGTAACAGCTTCCCTTTTGTGTCAGTTGCATTTCTTCATTTATTTCCATTACACCCTGAATTGGTCTTTTTTCTCCTCCCTGCAGCTCTTCAGAGAAGTATTCCATACGTTTTGGCTCTCAGCGATTCAGAGCCTGCTCTCCTTCCTTTATTACGCCTAATGGAGTTTTAATGACGCTATTTGTGAGGTTGGGGAAGAGCAGAATTAAGTGCACACCTGAGGTGTATTGACTGCTGGTTTACATAATGTATACCAAGGAGGCTTTAACTTCTTAATGAAGAAACATTCATTCATACATACCAGTGCCACTGTGAAAAGCTCACATTAAAAAGATGATTTTCCTCCTCCTGTAACATTAGCAGGAAACTGAAGGAGTTAACGGACTCCGGGGCTCTAATGTTTGCCACCCCTGCAGGGAAAATAAGAGGAAAGACTTCTCGACAAATCATCGCCGCTTCTTTTCAACTCCTTCACCAAATCTGCCTCTTAACAGCCCCTTCAGAGAACATAACACTTTGCGGATCTTATTCTTTGGAACCAACTGATGAAAAGACCGCCGTTAATGCCCCAACAGCCACTCGAACAATCTTAGAGAAGAAAAAAAAAATGTAAATCAGCTTAACAAAACAAATTGGCACTCATCCAACAAGTTAAAATGTCAAAAAGCAGCCTGTGAACTAGACCATTTGTATTAAATATAGGAGATTTTTGGAAGCTTCTTTTCCTCCCAACATTAACTGCTTGCATATTTTTGAGCAAAAAGTTGCAAACTTACAAGAAAATAGTTGCAAAATTTTTTAGAAAAAAGGTGCATATTTTTCAATAAAAAAATTGAAAAATTACAAGAAAAAAAATGCAAAATTGGAAGAAAAAAGTTGCATATTTTTGAGAAAAAAGTTACAAGTTAAAAGGTGCAAATTGAGGAAAAAAAAGTTACATATTAGAAAAAAGATGCATATTTTTGAGAAAAAAGTTACAAATTTACAAGAAAAAATTAGTACATTTTTGAGAAAAAAAAGTTGTACTTTTGTAAGAAAAATGTTGGAAATTGAGGAGAAAAAGTTGCATATTTTTCAGAAAAAAAGATGCAAATTTACAAGAAAAAAAGCAATTTTTTTAGTAAAAAGTTGCATAATTTTGAGCAAAAAGTTACAAATTCATAAGAAAAAAGTTTCAGTTTTACAATAAAAAGTGCATAATGGGGAGAAAAAAACCTACATGTTTTTTTAGAAAAATGTTGCATATTTTTGAGAAAAAGTTGAAAATTTTCAAGAAAAAAATTGCAAATTGAGGAGAAAAAAGTTGTATGTTTTTCTAAAAAAAGTTGTATATTTACAAGAAAAAATTGCAAAATGAGGAGAAAAAAGTTGCATATTTTTTTAAAAAAAGATTTACAGGAAACAAGTGTGGTGAGCAGAGAGGAGCAGATCCGTGCTCGTCACTCAGTATTTTCCCTCTTTCTTTACATTTTTAGTTCTTATGTGTATTAGTTTCTATAGTTTTGGGGATCTTACTGTGACAGCGCCGCGGCCGGACTTCCGGTTGCCAGCCGGTTCGCGGGCTGTCACAGCTGAGTGTAATTCAGTGATTATGGTTCTTCTCCTCACCTGTTTGGCCCTTAGCCCTCTGTGTCAGTATTTAAGGTGGCAGTTGAGGCTCACTCCTCGCTGTGACCTCGCCTTTCCCCACTGGAATCCCTACGCCAGGTTCCAGTCTTTTGTGCAGCGTTAGGTTTCGCCCTTGCTCTTGGAATGTAAGTGTTTTTTGGGACTCTTTATTTCACCCCTCTGGGTCGCATGTATAGTTTGTGTTCTGCCCCTTGTGGCTTGTTATTTTGTTACTTTTCCCTAATAAATATACAAACTCACTGTTGGCATTTGGTGCTTCATTCATGCCCTGCAAGGGGCAGATATGACAGTAGATCGCAGCCCAGCGAGGTGCCAGCCACGATGAGTTTGTGTTTTGTTTTGTTTTGTTTTTTTCTTGCACTTTTTCTCCCTCTTTCACCCACCTTTTTGGGCTGGACTGAGTGTCGTTCAGCATGTCTCCAGCACACTGGGGAAAGCAGGCAGCCCGGGGCCCCAGTACTGAGGAGTATTGGGCAGCCGAATTCATCCGGAGCAATGTTGTTATGGCCCAGTTGTCCAACAGCCCAAACAAGGTTCGGAAGAATACGGTGGCAGCAGTCAGGATTGTGGAGGCAAACCCGGGCTTAAGTAATTACCCTGAGTTCACTGAGCTGCTTTCCTCCATCTCCACTCTTCAGTGACGTTTCCCGGATCTGGTGTTAGGCTCGCCTACAGCACATAGACGACGCCTCCCGGCGCAGAACCCAGCTCCTCCTGCAATGGGCAGATATGACCAAAAGTTGCATATTTTTGAGAAAAAAAGTTGCAGATTTGCAAGAAAAAGGTAACAAATTGAGGAGAAAAAAGTTGCATATTTTTGAGAAAAAAGTTGCATTTTTTTTTTTTTTTTCGAAAAGGGTTGTACAGTGAGGAGAAAAAAGTTGCATATTTTTTGAGAAAAGTTGCAAATTTACAAGAAAAAATTGCAAATCTACAAGAAAAAAGTTGCATATCTTTGAGAAAAAAGTTCAACATTTACAAGAAAAAATTCCAACTTTTTAGAAAAAAAAATTGCATATTTTTGAGCAAAAAGTTGCAAATTTATAAGAAAAAAGTTGCAAAATGAGAATAAAAGTTGCATATTTTTGCATAAAAAACTAACAAATTTACAAGAAAAAAGCAATTTCTTTATGTAACGGGGAGAAACTTCTGCGTTGTGTTTTGTTTTTATATTAAAGGTGACGACCCAAACATTCACTTGCTGCTGTTTATTTTCTGTTGACAACATGAAATACAGTGAGTCCTCCAAACAGCGTCACAGCTAGCACTCAGCAAAACTCTTCCATACAAGTGTAAGACAGGGAAAAGAGATATACAGATGTTTAAAATAGAAATAATAATTATGGCACACCTGTTGACAACATGAAATACAGTGAGTCCTCCAAACAGCGTCACAGCTAGCACTCAGCAAAACTAGCATCCATGTCGTGACACAAAACATAAATAATACAGAATTAGACTTTAGTCAACAAAAAGAACCCAACAATAATACACATATATTGATTGTAAATGAAACCTGATAAAAGAAACTAATGGATGACATATATTAACATAAATAATAACTGGATTGACCTTGGGCTAAAACGAATCAAACCTACCTCTTCCATACAAATGTAAGACAGGAAGGAGGAAGGGGGAATCCGGTCAGACAAGGGGAGCTAGAGGAGGGGCTTACTATCAGGATACTCACTGTCAGTGTATGCAACCAAATGTACACAGAGATCTTGTGCAATTATAATGGAAGTACTATAACCTGTTACATTCACCCCCCTAGAATTGCTCAAAGATCTACACACATCCATTCTGTATACAGGCCATTAGAAACTTTCCAGCACTAAAAGCTGCCTTTCCAATTAGGCTAAAAGAAACCAAGGTTGATCAAGTCTCAGTATTCTTTACAGGAAACAGGGATGCCATTTACACCCCATAACTAAGGCCTACTGCCCATACAGACATGGGAAATACACCAAAATGGAAAAAAATATAGGAGGACTTCACTAACTTACGACCCTCTAAAAACCTGGGTCAATGAGAAGAACAAGAAAATCAAACTCTTTCAAACATGGATGACATGTCTCCCTGGCACGTCATTGTTAAGGACAGACTGGAGTTAAACCATAGACTCAATTAACCTACACACTGGCCTAATAACTCGACCAAATCTAGAAGTGTGAGGTGCTTCTGGTGCGTGTGAAGAATGTGCTGCATGTGTGTGTGAAACAGGACTGTGAGAACGCGCAGATAAACTGTGTGTCTGACTACTAGATGCATCAGTACGACCATGTTCAAGGGGAGACTCAGAGCGAGTGACGACCACCGGAGGATCTTCGGTCACATTTTCTGGGAGCTCTTCTCGGGCATCTGAGTGTTGCGAGACCCATGATGACGTACGGTCTCCTACCACTGCATCCAGGGAAGCGACAGCGTCATCCGAGGGGGAGACAGAAATGGTATCACTGGGAGCTGCACGCACAGGGTGGGAACCATCCCGAGTAGAATGAACATCCACCTCACCATCATCCGTGGAGCTTCCATCCAGCTTCTCATCCAGTGGTAGGAAGTTGACCCCCAACAGCAGATTCCGGTGCATCACTTTCTCATTCCCATTGCTGTCACGAATCCTGTAAACATGGATCGCTGGCTTGGTAGCAACAACTGTGAAGATGGTGTCTCCCCACCTGTCTGCGAGCTTACGTTTGCCGCGGCAGGCCTTGTTCGCCACCAGCACTCTGTCTCCTACTGATAATGACTGACCCTTAGCCCTCTTGTTGTACTGGGTCACCTGGTGTTTCTGTTCTGACTCTGTGTGTCTCTGTGCAACAGACATGGCAGACTTGAGGTCTTTCAACAGGGAATCTACAAAGGCACTGTAGTCACACACTGTGTTGTCTAACAGAACACTGCGAAACATCAAGTCCACTGGCAGCCTTGGGACACGGCCAAACATCAGGTAGAAGGGAGCGAAGCCAGTGGTCTCATGTGCTGTGCAGTTGTAAACAAACGTCATCGTCTGGACCAATTGAGGCCACTTGTGTTTCTGTCGAGGAGGCAAGGAGCGGAGCATGCTACCCAGAGTCCTGTTGAATCTCTCAGTCCCACCATTTCCCATAGGATGATACGGGGTGGTATGAGATTTAGAGACGCCTGCAAGTTCCAGAAGTTCTGTAATCAGATCACTCTCGAAGCTTGTTCCCTGGTCAGAGTGGATGCGCTCAGGGAAACCATAAACACAAAAAAACTTGTCCCACAGCGTCCTAGCTACTTTCTTTGCTGTCTGGTCTCGACAAGGAAACGCGTGGGCCAGCTTTGTGAAATGGTCTGTAATTACAAGAACATCTACAGACTTGTTGTTGTGATCTTCTGCAGACCAGAAGTCGATGCAGACTAGTTCCAGTGGAGCGGTGGTCTTTATGCTCTCCAGTGGGGCTCGGGCAGCGGGCTCAGGTGTCTTGCTCAGCACACATCTGCCACAGTTTTTGACGTAATCACGGACCTCCCTCTCCATGTCAGGCCAGAAGAACCGCTGACGGGCAAGACAGAGTGTGCGTGCTTGACCTTGATGACCAGCGTGATCATGGACTCCAGCCAGAGCTTCGCATCTCAGTTGTTCAGGCACGACATACTGAAAGCGTTTGTGGTTCATCAGGGGATCTTTACAAACTCTGTACAGGACACCATTCTGCAGGGTGAGCTTGTCCCAGTGTCTTAGGAGCTGTAGAGTTGACTGGCTTTCCTTGCAGCGCTCACGGAAAGATGGCCTCCGTTTCCTCTCCACATATAACAGCACAGGTGCGATGGAAGGGTCACGTTGCTGGTGGGACTGCAGCTCTTGTAATGACATGGCGGGCAGAGCAGGTTGGCCGACAGGAACAACATCAGACAGGTGGTCCACCACAGACATGGCCCTGAGATGAGCAGCAGACCCCCAGTCACTGTGGCTATCAAGTAGCGTCGACACCTCATCCTCGGAGACGGACACATCAGAGCTGGCTGCAGACCCAGTCATACCGGTGAGCATTTGGGGCTGGCTCGTCAAACGAAAAACATCTTGCACGAATCCGTCATCAACATCAATCGCACACTTAAGCAGTTCTCTGTATGGCTCAGAAAGCAGACGCTGGCCCAGCGGCTTGACAAAGGGGTCTCTACTCAGTGCATCAGCGGCAACATTCAACTTGCCTGGGACATGCTTGATCTTGAAATTATAAGGAGCCAGCTTCGCCACCCAGCACTGCTCACAGGCGTCCAGCTTTGGCTTTGTCATGATGTATGTGAGGGGATTGTTATCTGTCCACACAGTGAACTGGTTGCCCTTGAGCCAATGACTAAACTTATCACACACTGCCCACTTCAGCGCCAAAAATTCTAGTCTGTGTGCAGGGTAGTTGGCCTGGCTGCGGCTGAGTGACTTACTTGCAAATGCTACAGGCCTTGCTCTGTCATCACCATCTTGGACTTGGGAGAGAACAGCGCCTAAGCCATGAAGAGAAGCATCGGTGGAGAGGATAAAAGGCTTGTCGAAGTCTGGATGGGCAAGGGCTACGCAACTGACCAACGCAGTCTTCAGCTCAGCAAAGGCTTTATTGCAAGCAGCTGTCCAGTCCTGTGGTGTCAGCTTATGGAACGTGCCACCATTCCCATTTTTCCCCGCTTTGCCCCTACGCTTAGAGCCTGCAGTCAAAGCAAACAGAGGTTTTGCAATGGAGGAACAGCCTGGGATGAAGTGCTGATAAACTCGACATACCGAGAGAACTGAGGCGAAAACGCCGCGGCTGCCGGGCTGGAGTAAGGTGGAGGACAAAAAATATAAGGTACAGACCCTCCCTTCCATCTGTTGTCATGGGAAATGTACGGTCGATACTGGGAAAGTTAGATGAGCTAGCGGCTATCTCCCGTTATGATAGCACTTACCGGGAGTGCTCTCTCCTTTTGTTTACTGAGACGTGGCTAACTGAACTAGCAGCAGATGCTAACATTGAGCTGGAGGGTTTTCACACGATACAAGCTGACCGAACACCAGAGAGTGGCAAAACTAGGGGCGGTGGAGTGATCATGTATGTTAACAACAACTGGTGCAGACCGGGACATATCACTGTTAAACAACGACACTGCAGCAAAGACATTGAGTTGCTAGCTGTTGGCATGAGGCCTACATATCTCCCGAGAGAACACTCACACGTGATCTGCATTGTTGTTTATGCAAATCCGACGGCGAACGCTGGGACAGCGCGTGACGTCATCCATTCAGTAACCAGCAGGCTGCAGACAGAACACCCAGATGCTCTTCTCCTCATCTCAGGCGATTTCAACCACGTTTCACTGTCTCCCATTCTGCCCACTTTCACCCAGTATGTCACATGCCACACTAGAGACAATAAAACACTGGATTTGTTCTACGCAAACACTAAGGAGGCGTACACCTCATCACAACTCCCCCCACTTGGGAGATCGGATCACAACTTGGTTCATCTCCGACCGGTGTACAAACCCCTAGTGCACAGACAACCTCCGGCCATGCACACTGTGGAGTTATGGTCTGAGGAGACAATGGACACTCTAAAGGACTGTTTTGAAGCCACTGCCTGGAAGCAGCTCTGCGATCCACATGGTGAGGACATCGATGGCCTCATTCACACCTTCACGGGCTACCTCAGCTTCTGTGTGGACAAATCCGTTCCCACCAAGACCATACGGCGTCACTCAAACAACAAACCCTGGATCAACCCTGAGATAAAAACACTTCTGAGAGAGAAGAAGAGGATCTTCAGGTCGGGGAACAGGGAGATGCTGAAGTCCGTACAGAGGGAGCTGAGGAGAAAGATCAGAGAAGGCAAGGACAGCTTCAGGAAGAAGATGGAGGACAAGCTGCAACAGAGCGACATCAGCGGGGTCTGGAGAAACCTCAAAACCATCTCGGGGCTCCAGAATACCTCCCCCCAGGCCACGGGGGGCAGGGAGTGGGCGAACAACCTGAATCTGTTTTTCAATAGATTTGACCAACCGCCCTCCCCCCTGTCTGCACAACAACCACTGCTGCCTCTAAGAAATCAAGTCCTGCTACCCACTCCCCACTCCACCGACACCCCCCCCACTCCCAACACACAGCCCCCCATCCTGACCCTGACCAAGACCCAGGTGAGGACGGAGCTGAGGAAGATCAAGGCGAGGAAGGCGTCGGGACCGGACGGCATCAGCGCAAAGCTCCTCAAGTCCTGTGCAGACCAGCTGTGTGGGATTGTGACGTATATCTTCAACATGAGCCTGAAACTGGGGAGGGTACCACAGCTGTGGAAAACATCTTGTGTGGTACCTGTACCAAAAACTTCCCACCCCAAAGACCTGAACAGCTTCAGACCGGTGGCCTTGACGTCCCACTTGATGAAGACCCTGGAGAGACTGCTCCTTGCTCATCTCCGCCCCCTGGTGGAACCAGCGATGGATCCACTCCAGTTCGCCTACCAGCATGGCATTGGGGTGGAGGATGCGGTGATCTTCCTCCTTCACCGTTCTCTGTCCCACCTGGAGAAGCCCGGGAATATGGTGAGGATCATGTTCTTTGACTTCTCCAGTGCTTTCAGCACCATCCAACCGATGATCCTGAAGGACAAGCTGCTGCGCGCAGGGGTGGACCAGCACCTGTCATCATGGATCCTGGACTACCTCACGAACCGGCCTCAGTTTGTGAGAACCCGGGACTGTGTTTCCGACACGATCATCAGTAGCACGGGGGCCCCCCAGGGAACGGTGCTGGCTCCCTTCTTGTTCACTCTTTATACTGCGGACTTCTCACACAACACAACACATTGCCATCTACAGAAGTTCTCTGATGACTCTGCGATCGTTGGTCTCATCTCCAGCGGAGATGAAGCTGAGTACAGAGGGCTTATCCAGGACTTTGTGGACTGGTGCCATCGGAACTGCCTCCAGATCAACGCGAGGAAAACTAAGGAGCTGGTGGTGGACTGCCGCAGGCATGGGCAGCCCCTCACAGCACCAGTAAATATACAGGGAACAGACATCGAGATGGTGACATCCTACAAGTACCTGGGTATTCATCTGAACAATAAACTAGACTGGTCACACAATACTGACGCACTCTACAAGAAGGGACAGCGCAGGCTGTTCCTGCTGAGGAGACTCAGGTCTTTTGGTGTACAAGGGGCGCTGCTGAAGTCATTCTATGACACGGTGGTGGCATCAGCCATCACTTTTGGAGTGGTCTGCTGGGGCAGTGGCATTACTGCAGCCGATAGGAAGAGACTGAACAAACTGATTAAGAAAGCTAGCTCTGTCCTGGGGCAACGCCTTGATCCGATGGAGGAGATAGGAGAGAGAAGGACGGTGGCTAAACTGTCATCTCTGCTGGAGTCCGAGTTCCACCCTATGCAGGACATACTGGATGCACTGAGGAGCTCATTTAGCAGCAGACTACATCATCCCAGGTGCACAACCGAGAGGTTTCGTAGGTCCTTCCTACCAACGGCTGTCAGACTGTACAACCTAAGCAGGGCTGCTCGCAGAGATAGCAAAAAGACGTAACAAACTAATAGTTTTTTTTTTTTTTTTTTTTTGTTTTTTTTTTGAATGCAAAAGATGCAATAGACTTACACAATGGTCCTCTCCGGCATACAACTAGGAACATACCGGTCGCTATGGAGGGTGAGAATATGTATGGGCACATAATCATACCATGTAGGATAACTAAATAGACGGTTATGCTGTTTCATCCCACCTAGCAACAATGCTCTGCACTGTGTGTGTTTATATATTTACATATTTATTCCATCTAGCTACAATGCTCTGCACTGGGTGTGTTTATATTTATATATCTATATATTTATTCCATCTAGCTACAATGCTCCGCACTGTGTTTTTATATATCTACATATTATTCCATCTAGCTACATTGCTCCGCACTGTGTGTGTTTATATACTTGCATATTTATTCCACCTAGCTGCAATGCTCCATACTGTGGGTGTTTATATATTTACATATTTATTCCATCTAGCTACAATGCTCTGCACTGTGTGTTCATATATTCATATATTTATTCCATCCAGCTACAATGCTCTGCACTGTGTGTCTGTGTGTGTGTGTGTGTGTATATATATATTTTATAGTAATATGTACATATGTATATTAGCTGCTCTTGCTTGCTTGTTTTTTCTTGCCTTCTGATTGTTGCTCTGAGTGTTGCTATCCCTGTGCTGTTGCAATCCTGGAATTTCCCCGTTGTGGGACTAATAAAGGCTTATCTTATCTTATCTTATCTTATCTTATAATACAAGGCCATGCCCAGAAACGACCGTATCCTCTTCTGGGATGGTGTGCAGCCATCTGACTCTATAAGATCTGACTTCATGAAGGATGACATCACAGCAACCTTGTCCTGATCTACTGACACTCTGTCACTGTTAACTACATGGCCCAGAAACTTAAAAGAGCGCCTGAGGAAGTAACACTTCTTCTGTGACAGCTTTAAGTTGTTGGACCTCAGCCGGTTGAAAACGGTCCTCAGACGCTCCAGACCCTCATCAACAGACGGCGCAAAAGAAAGCAGATCATCAAGGTAACACAAAAGGCTGGAAAAATTCAGGTCCCCAAAGATACTGAGCATCATCCTCATAAAGGATGCTGGGCTGTTACACAGGCCTTGAGGTAAACGGTTATACTCATACAAGCCAATTGGTGTGGTAAAAGCAGTAAACTTCTTATCAGCCTCATGCAGTGGGACATTATAAAACCCTGACATCAAGTCCATGGTGCTGAAAACAGCATTGCCCCCAAGCGCAGCAAGACAGTCAGACTGATGGGGGAGTGGGTGAGCATCTTTAATGGTCCGAGCGTTTAACCACCTGAAGTCTGTACAGATACGCAGGTCCCCATTCTTTTTCCATACCATGACCAATGGGGAGGCATAGTCACTCACTGATTTTCTGATGATTTCACGCTCCTCCATCTTATTCAGATCCTGCCTGAGCTTGTGATAGTGCGCTGGCGGGACTCGTCGATAGGGAAGCCGGAAGGGACGATCATCCGAAAGATGAATCCGGTGTACAAATCCTCTGGCCTTTCCACAGTCAAGGAAGTCTTTTGAAAAGATGTCACTGTACTCCAACAGCAGGTTTGCCAGCCTGGCTCTTTCAGCAGGAGAAACTTCACAGCCATCCAGGTCGATATCACCCAGACCGGCAGCTTTCAATGCCTGGACGACGTCAGTGGGCGTGCTACTATATAACTCTGGGCTGGGGCTTGCATTCTGTGTCTGACGCTGTGCCTGCGTGATGTTCAGATCTTCCATTGCTAGACATGGTGATACATCGGCTATTTTAGCATTGCGCCGCAGAGTAACTGGTTTCAGTGTTGGATTAAGAATCTTCATCGGGACCCAGCGATCACCCCACATAGCAGTGACAAGTTTCCCTACCAAGATATTCTTCGGAGCGGAGCGAGCAGAGGTGGGTTCAACAATGACTGTGCAACCTGGAGACACAGGAACATCACTAGGAAGCTTTCCCCATACCAGGTGTTCTTGCTTCGGGAGGAGCGTAACGCTATGCACCAGCTTAACTGTTCCGACTTTGCCGTGCTCATCTGGGCCTTTCCACCGTGACACACAGCTCAGCAGCTCTAAGAAATCCTCACATGCAGGGTCACTACTCTTAGAGGAAATCAGCTTCCAGTATTCCTTTTCATTTCTCATGGTTTGTAGGACAGACTTAATCACGTTAGTGCCAATTATGAAATCATCTCGCTGGCCTGGTACAACTAGAGTGGGTACAACAAACTTTATCTTATACACTTCAATTTCAAGGTCATAGAAACACTTTGGGTAGGTTGTTAAGCCGCCACAGCCTACAAGCACCACATTATCAGGGATTAACTGAGCACTGGGCAGAACACCAGCAGACCGAAGTTTCTTCTCTGCCTCTTCACTTAGTGTACAAGACATGGACCCAGAGTCCAACATACCTCTCAAGGTGACCTTGTCACTTACTAGCACAGGCGTATAAAACAGTTCGCTTGACCCCTCAAGTTTCTGTGAACTGATGAGAATTGGCACCTGTCCTGATGGCAAAAACTGACAGTTGTCACTGTAGATGGTAAGTAGATCTGGGTCGGTGAGGGCTGTATCACAACCCACGCTTGCCCTCTCACAGCGTGGGGGCTCTAGTTTAACGGCACACGGCCGAGCTGTGCGGAGGCTGCAGCTGGACGAGTGACACTTGGACAAGAAGATTTGAAGTGGCCAGGTTGGAAGCAGTTACGACAGAGTTTTAGTAGCCTGCAGTGACTGAAGGTGGAGTGGTCAGTGCTGCTACACGCTCGGCAAGGAGAGGACACGGGCGGCTGGGACAACTGCTGGCGCTGCTGAGGCTGACGACGATGTGACACTGACTGGGGAGCAGAGCACAGTGTGATGACCTTATTCAACATGCTTACCACCTCACACATACTTGGCTCCTCCTCTGTACGATTTACAGGCACAGCTGCAGGTGGCTGGTGAAGCACAGGGTGAAATGTTGCCTCTGGCTGAACATAAGAGTTGTCAAACTGGGCAGTGGACTGAGTGAACGCCACATAGCTGGGACTGTGAGTAGAAGGAGAGTGCTGACACACTGAGGGCCTACGTCTCAAGTCCCTTTGATGGTCATCCAAGCGCTCCTGGACCTCAGATGCTGACCATTTACTGGCTGGTTTGCTTTTGAAAGACAGAGAGAGGTGAGGGTCTGGGCAGTGAGTAACAAACATCATCACAACTTCAGCACTCATGTCTTCAACACACCTACCCCGCCTGCGGAGACACTCATCGACAACATCGATAGCTTTGTTCAGTCGCACCCAGTAATCCAGTGCGCTCTCATTAGTTTTTGGCAGCGTGCTATAAAAATCTGCCATAGGCATGCCGGAGTATGGGAGCTCACTAAAATTCCTTTTCAGAACGTCAAAGACAGCTGCAGGATGGCTATAGGGGTCAATATCTGGGTTGCTACGCAGTGAGACTTTCACAATGTCCCTGGCTTTCCCCATTAGTCTGCTTGTTATGGCATCATACATGTCAGCAGTGCTGCACTTTCGTCTGCGCAAGTAACTCTGCATCAGGTCCTCCCATTCATGGACAGTACATGTGTCAGTATGATCACCTCTGAAGAATGGCGGTGGCTTAACATCTGACTGAACAACCACATTTATTCTTGAAGTATCCAAGCACCCCCCTGAGCAGGTCTGTGGAGGATGTACTGGGCTTGAATGATTGGGATGTATATTATGCATTGCACTAGTACTGTTATGTGCCTGCTCTGCAAGCCTGGCAGTTGGGCTATCAACTATATCAGTGTAAGCGACATGTCTGTTTTTGACTATGTGAGTGAGTGGAGTGGAAAATGCTACTGGATCCAGAGCTGACTGGCCCACCCTTTGATGACTGGCCTCTGCATCTGAACCAATTTTACAACCTCTCCCAACCCCACTAGATACATAAGTAACATTCGACTTCGACATTGACATACTGACCACTATGTCTAAGCATGAAAAAAAAAAATACCGTTAGAAAGTTACCCAAAATTATTAATAATGGCAAGGTTTCATAAAATTAAAATAAAAAAATAGGCACCTAGACCAGGCTATAATGTACACAAGTCTTCTTAAAAATAGCCTATACCACACCTGATTTACGTAGATTACAACAACATACACAAACGCTTTCAAAATAGCGATTGCCTAAGGGCTTAGGATGTTTAAAACTAAAACAACACTCGATGTCAATAATTTATGCACGCACTGTGGCATAAATACACCTGCAGGATCTCAATGTAGCAGCAGTCGTCGGATGCTAGCGGAGAAACTAGCATCGGTCACTCGGTGGCAGCAACGGTGGAGTTAACAGCAGCAGTCCCGGTGATCTAGCGAGCGTAGATCGGATGAACCAGATGGTCACGGCACCATTGTAACGGGGAGAAACTTCTGCGTTGTGTTTTGTTTTTATATTAAAGGTGACGACCCAAACATTCACTTGCTGCTGTTTATTTTCTGTTGACAACATGAAATACAGTGAGTCCTCCAAACAGCGTCACAGCTAGCACTCAGCAAAACTCTTCCATACAAATGTAAGACAGGGAAAAGAGATATACATATGTTTAAAATAGAAATAATAATTATGGCGCACCTGTTGACAACATGAAATACAGCGAGTCCTCCAAACAGCGTCACAGCTAGCACTCAGCAAAACTAGCATCCATGTCGTGACACAAAACATAAATAATACAGAATTAGACTTTAGTCTAATTGGGCTGCACGGTGGCGCAGTGGTTAGCACTGCGGCAGCACAGTTTACCCTTGGCCGGGGGATTGTGGGGATCGTGGGATCATGGGTTCGATCCCAGCCCCCGACCAACAGTGATCTGTATGGAGTTTGCATGTTCTCCCCGTGCTGCGTGGGTTTACTCCGGGATTTCTCCGGTTTCCTCCCACATGCCAAAAACATGCATGTTAGGTTAATTGGCTGTTCTAAATTGTCCCTAGATATTTGTTTCCTATAGGCCCTTAGAATAGAGGGTTAGTATTAATGAAAGCGCTTTGAGTGGTCTTTGTGACTAGAAAAGCGCTATATAAGTGCAGGTTAGTTAGTTAGTTAGTTAGTCAACAAAAAGAACCCAACAATAATACACATACTGTATATTGATTGTAAATGAAACCTGATAAAAGAAACTAATGGATGACATACAGTATATTAACATAAATAACAACTGGATTGACCTTGGGCTAAAACGAATCAAACCTACCTCTTCCATACAAATGTAAGACAGGAAGGAGGAAGGGGGAATCCGGTCAGACAAGGGGAGCTAGAGGAGGGGCTTACTATCAGGATACTCACTGTCAGTGTATGCAACCAAATGTACACAGAGATCTTGTGCAATTATAATGGAAGTACTATAACCTGTTACATTTAGAAAAACATTTGTACATTTTTGAGCAAAAGGTTACAAATTTATAAGAAAATGTTAAATTGAGGAGAATAAAAGTTGCATGTTTTTGCATAAAAAGTTACAAATTTACAAGAAAAGTAATTTTTTAGAAAAATATTTACACATTTTTGAGCAAAAAGTTGCAAATTTATAAGAAAAATGTTGGAAATTGAGGAGAAAAAAGTTGCATACTTTTGAGAAAAAAGTTGCTAATTCACAAGAAAAAAAAGCAATTTTTAGAAAAAGTTGCATAATTTTGAGAAAAAAGTTGAAAACTTTCAAGAAAAAAATTGCAAATTGAGGCAAAAAGAAGTTGCATATTTTTTAGAAAAAAGTTGCACACTGAGGAGAAAAAAGTTGCTAATTTACAAGAAAAAATTGCAAAACCTACAAGAAAAACTTTGCAAATTTATAAGAATGTTGAAATTGAGGAGAAAAAAGTTCCAAATTTATAAGACAAAAGTTTTATTTTTACAAGAAAAAATGCATATTGATGAGAAAAAACCTTTATACTTTTTAGAAAAATGTTGCATATTTTTGAGAAAAAAAACCCTGAAAACTTTCAAGAAAAAAATTGCAAATTGAGGAGAAAAAAGCTGCATAATTTTCAGATAAAAGTTGCATATTTACAAGAAAAAAGTTGCATATTTTTGAGAAAAAAGTTGCAAATTGCACGAAAAAAGCAGCAAATTGAGAAGAAAAAAGTTTCATATTTTTGAGCAAAAACTTGCATATTTTTTTGAAAAAGTTGCACACTGAGGAGAAAAAAGTTGCATGTCTTTGAGAAAAAAGATACAAATTACTGAGAAAAAAAGCAATTTTTTTAGAAAAAATTTGCATATTTTTGAGCAAAAAGTTGCAAATTTATAAGAAAAATGTTGGAAATTAAGGAGAAAAAAGTTGCATATTTTTGAGAAAAAAGTTGCAAAGTTATAAGAATAAAGTTGTTTTTACAAGACAAAATGCATATTGAGGAGAGAAAACCTGCATATTTTTTTCGAAAAATGTTGTACATTTTTGAGAAAAAAAGTTGAAAATTTTCAAGGAAAAAAAATTGCAAATTGAGCAGAAAAAAGTTGCATATCACAAGAAAAAAATTGCAAAATGAGGAGAAACAAATTTCATATTTTTGAGAAAAAAGTTGCATATTTTTTTAGAAAAAGATTTTTGAGCAAAAAGTTGCAAATTTATAAGAAAAAGTTGCAAATTGAGAATAAAAGTTGCATATTTTTGCATAAACAAAGTACAAATTTACAAGAAAAAAACATTTTTTTTAAAAAAAGTTGCAAATATTTGAGCAAAAAGTTGCAAATTTAAAAGAAAAAAGTTGCATATTTACAAGAAAAAAAAATGTATATTGAGGAGAAAAGCGCTGCATAATTTTTAGAAAAAAGTTGCATATTTTGAGAAAAGTTGAATATATTTTTTAGAAAAAAATTGCATTTTTTTTTTAGAATAAAGTTGCATATTTTTGAGCAGAAAGTTGCAATCTTCAAAGAAAAAATTTAGCAAATTTTTGAGTAAAAAAGTTGCATTTTTACAACAAAAAATTGCAACTTTAGGAGAAAAGGTTGCAAATTTTTGAGGAAAAAAGTTGCAATTTACAAGAAAAAAATTGCATTTTTTTTTTTTAGAAAAAAGTTGCACACTAAGGAGAAAAAAAATGCGTATTTTTGAGGAAAAAGTTGTAAATTTACAAGAAAACAATTTTAAATTGAGGAATAAAAAAATTGCCTATTTTTAGAAAAAGTTGTATATTTTTGAGCAAAATTGCAAATTTACAAGAAAAAAAATGCATTTTTTTTAGAAAAAAGTTTAATATTTACAAGAAAAAAATTGCAGACTGTGCATAAAAAGTTGCATATTTTTGAGAAAAACATTGCAAATTTTTGAGAAAAAAGTTGCAAACTAACAAGAAAAAAATGCAAATTGAGGAGAAAAGTTGCAAATTTAACCTCTTAAAATTCTGGTGTTTCACCGGCAGGATGTTTCAAGTTCTCTACTGCCACTCAGTGAAGAAAGAATTTGATTTTGCGTCCGCTCAATTTAGGGAAATTGGCTGTACTGTAATTCTAAGGGGTTAATCTTATACATCATAGTGCCGTTAAGTTTTAGTTGGAAAATGTAACAAAAAAAATAATGCATTCAGTCATGAATATGACCTCTGCATAAATGGACCTTGACTCAGAGGATGTCCTCCACATTATTCAGGACTTGGAGCCGCACATGGACGGTCCATCTCTAATTTCTGCACCACCTGAGACTCTATTATCATATCAGACTGAAAGGTGTCCCGGCTGGGTTTCCTCTCAGAGCTCACTTCCCAGACCTTTCCTTCTTCTTCAGGTACACCAGGCAAAATAAAGCAACTGCCTTACTTCTAATTCATGTTGTCACACTCAACAGTGGCTGCAGACATACATTTTGTACAGGCACATTCCATGGCCCCTGCAGCCATATAAGGAGTCTTAACTTCCACCGCTTCAACTGTTGTGGTTAATTACTTGAATCAAACATTTTTGGATGGTAACTGAAATAGTCATGCAGTCGTGGAGTGTCTACATTCACATAGATGAAATTTACTGATCCTAAACGAGGAAATTACAGTGGAACAGCAGCAAAGACGTAAATCAAGGGCGGGGGGGGGGGGCAAAGTAGAGAAATGGCACCCCCTCATTCATCATAAACCTTTTTTATATTCTTAGATAACAGAATAAATCTCATCTGAATCACTAAGTTTTAACTTTTTTCTCTCAAAATTACAGCTTTTTCCTGTGAATGTTGAGCTTTTTTCCTCATAAATTTCCAATTTTTTTTTTCAATATTTTTAAACTTTTTAATCAGAAATGTGCAACTTTTTTCTTATGCATTTAAAACTTTTTCTCTACTAAATTTGCAACTTTTTTTCTTTTAAATCTGCAACATTTTTTCTGGTAAATCTGCAACTTTTTAATTATAAATTTGCAACTTTTTTGTTGTATTTGCAACCTTTTTCTCATACATTCAAAAGTTTTTTTTCATAAATTTGCAGTGTTTTTATTGTAAATTTCCAAACTTTTCATAAATTTAAAACATTTTTCCTAATAAATTTGGAACCTTTTTCTTTTAAATGTATATTTTTCTTGAAATGTGCAAAAATTTAAAACTTTTTTTCTTAAATTTGCAGTGTCTTTATTGTAAATTTGCAACTTTTTTTTCTCAAAAATGTAAAAACTTTTTCTCATATTTTTGCAACTTTTTTTGTAAATTTGAAAAGTTTTTTTTTTTTTCTTTTAAATCCATCCATCCATTTTCTACTGCTTTTCCAAAGGTCCGGGTCGTGGAGGCAGCAGCTCAAGCAGAGAAGCCCAGACGTCCCTCTCCCCAGCCACCTGCTCCAGCTCTTCAGAGGATACCAAGACCTTCCCAGGCCAGCTGGGAGACATAGTCTCTCTAGCGTGTCCTGGGTCTGCCCCAGGGTCGCCAACCCATTGGACGTGCCCAAAACCCCTCAAGTGGGAGGCGTCCAGGAGGCATCCTGATCAGATTCCCAAACCACCTCAACTGGCTCCTTGCAATGTGGAGGAGCAGCGGTTTTACTCTGAGCCTCTCCCGGATGACTGAGCTTCTCACCCTATCTCTAAGGGTGAGCCCAGCAGTCCTACAGAGAAGGCTCATTTCAGCCACTTGTATCTACGCTTTCATTCTTTCAGTCATTACTAACTAACTAACTAACTAACCTGCACTTATATAGCGCTTTTCATTACCAAAGCTCATGACTATAGGTGAGGGTAGGAACGTACATTGACCGGTAACTCAACAGCTTTGCTTTAGAGCTCAGCTCCCTCTTCACCTCAACCCTTCCTTTGTTTTGCTGTTATTAGATTTAGACTGCCAGGTGACCTCCAATAATGTATTCGGCCTCTCTCTGTTAATGTTTGCTCTCTTATGTCTGTTCTTTTCATCTTCTCTATTAAATAATATTTAAAATTAAAATACATTGAAATATTTATATTGTGACAGCAGAAGATGGTCTGGAGTATGTACACTTTCATCTGCCATCGAGGGAGCTGCACGTGATGACAAAGAACAAAAGCGCCAGCTCGGCGGCGTAATGTAACCGAAATTGAGGTGGAATAATTTATAAGATAAATGTGAGAGTTTCTGGATGTGGGAAAGAAAGCAAAAATGATTGGCAGAAGACAAAATAAAGACTGTGGATGATGAAAATGGACTAATGAAGACACAACGAGCGGTAGGTGTGATTGTTCTTTATCAGTTTGTGTACATTCAACTGATTTTCTGGTTCATATACTTTGAAGATAAGATTAAAAAAAATGGTGACAAAACCATCCTTTGTGTAAATTTGTCCAAAGTCCACTTTTGACCAAAAGTTATATAATTCGATATGGCTGCCGTTGCATTATGCAAATTGGATAAAAAAATTTACTTCTATCTCAAACTTTGGATCATATTCTACATGTTTTTTTATTGACAGTAAGCCATTATCTCTTACAACATTCAAGTTAGAGCCATTGGAATTTGTAATATCTAAACTGAATATTTTCTTGAAAAAAATCTTTACCGGCAGAGGGAGGTGAGCTGATGGGAGCACTGCTGCACCATAGACAGAAGGGGGGTGAAACTCCTCCACTTGGGGCAGGAGCTTGTCTTCAACCCAGAGAGGACAATACAACTTTTTCCGGCTGAGGACGATGGACTCGGACTTGGAGGTGCTGATTCTCATTCCAGCTGCTTCACACTCAGTAGCAAACCGTTCCAGTAAGACCTGTAGGTCATTGCCTGATGAAGCCAACAGGACAACATCATCCGCAAACAGCAGAGATGAAATCCCGTGGTCATTGAGCATGACACTCTCCAATCCTTGGCTGTGCCTTGATATCCTGTCCATAAAAAATATGAACAGGATCGCTGACAAAGGGCAGCCCTGGCAGAGACCAACTCACTGGAAACATGTTTGACTGGGTGTTGGCAATACAAACTAAACTCTTGCAACGGTCATATATGAACCAGATAGCTCGTAACAATGAGCCTGATACCCCATACTCCCGCAGCACCCCCACAAGAGACCACGAGGGACGTGGTCAAATGCTTTTTCCAAGTCCACAAAACACGTGAACTTGTTAGGCAAACTCCCACTAACCCTCAAGAATTCTTGACAGGGTAAAGAGCTGGTCCGATGTGCCCCGGCCAGGAAGAAAACCACATTGCTCCTCCTTAATCCGGGGTTCAACCAGTGGTCAGACTCTCCTCTCCAGTACTCTGGCATAGACCTTCCCAAGGAGGCTGAGAAGTGTGATCCCCCTAAAGTTTGAACACACCTTCCGGTCCCCCTTTTTAAAAAGAGGAACCACCACCCCAGTTCCCCATGTCAAAGGCACCGTCCCCAACCTCCACGCAACATTGCAGAGCCATGTCAACCATGACAGTCCTACAACATCTAGGGCCTTGAGGTACTCAGGGCAAATCTAATCCACACCCTGGGCCTGGCCACCAAAGAATTTTTTAACCACTTCGGTGACCTCAATCCTTGTGATGGGGGAGTTATCCACCTCCCCCTCAAGCCCTGCTTCTTCTATGGATTGAGGAGATCCTTGAAGTATTCCTTCCACCACTCGACAATATCCACAGTTGAAGTTAGCAGAGCCCCATCCTCACCATACACAGTGTGGCTATGGAGCTGCTTCCCCCTTCTGAGCAGCCAGACAGTTTGCCAGAATCTCTTTGAGGCCGACTGAAATTTTTGTTTTATGGCCTCACCAAACTTCTCCCACACCCGAGTTTTGGCTTCCGCAACCACCTGAGCTGCACTCCACTTGGCTTGCCGGTACACTTCAGCTGCTGCAGGAGTCCCAAAAGCCAGCCAAGCTCAATAGGGCTCCTTCTTCAGCTCGATGCCCCCCCCCCCCCCCCCCCCACTCACCACTGGCGTCCACAACTTGCTTCAAGGGTTGCCACCACAACATGCACCAACAACCTTGCAGCCACAGCTCTGGGCAGCTGCTTCAACAATGGAGGTGGAGAACATGGCCCATTCAGACTCCATGTCTCCAGACTCCCTCGGAATATGATTGAAGTTCTTCTGAAGGTGGGAGTTGAAGACCTTCTGGACAGGGGCCTCAGCCAGACGTTCCCAGCACACCTTCACTATACGTTTATGTCTACCAGGTCTGAGTGGCATCTGCCTCTGCCATTGGATCCAACTCACCACCAGGTGGCGATCAGTTGACAGCTCTGCACCTCTCTTTACCCGAGTGTCCAAGACATGTGGTCGCAGGTCTGATGACACGATAACAAAATCGATCATTGACCTGTGACTGAGGGTGTCCTGGTGCCAGGAGCACATATGGACACCCTTATGCTTAAAAATGGTGTTCGATATGGACAAACTGTTGTTGGTGCAGAAGTCCAATAACTGAACACCACTTTGGTTTAGATCGGGCAGGCTATTCCTCCCAGTCAAGCCCCTCCAGGTTTCACTGCCATTGCCCATGTGTGCACTGAAGTCTCCCAATAGGATAATGGAGTCTCAAAGAGGAGCACTCTCCAACACCCCAGTCAAAGACTCCAAAAAGGGTGGGTACTCTGAACCATCATTTGGTGTATAGGCACAAATGATGGTCAGCATCTGTTTCACAATTCAAAGGCACAGGGAAACTACCCTTTCATCCACCAGGGAGAAATCCAGTGTTGAGGTACCAAGGTGGGGGGGGGGGGATATAAGAATACCCACCCCTGCCCATCGCCTCTCACCCGGGGCACCTCCAGAGTAGGCCAAGCTCCAGCCCTTCTCCAGGAAACTGGTTACAGAACTGGAGCTGTGCATTGAGGTGAGTCCAACTCTATCTAACCGGTATCTCTCAACCTCATGCACCAGCTCCAGTTCCTTCCCCACCAGAGAGATGACATTTCACATCCCAAAAGCCAGTTTCAAAAGCCGGGGATCAGACCACAAAGGTCTCTGCCTTCACCTGCCACCTGATCCGCATAGCACTGAAACCCCATGGTCTCTCATGCAGGTGGTGAGCCCACTGGAGGGCAAACCCATGTAACTCTTTTGGGCTGAGCCTGGGCGGGTCCCACGGGCAGAAACTCGGCCACCAGGTGCTAGCCATCGAGCTCCTCCCCCAGGCCTGGCTCCAGGGTGGGACCCCGGTAACCTCATACCAGGCTGGGTACACTAAACCCTTCATTTTTTGTTCATCATGGGAGTCTGTTGGATCACTCTTAGTCTGGCCCTTCACCCAGGACCAGTTTGTCTTGGGAGACCCTACCAGAGGCAAATTGCACTACACAACATAGCCCCTGTGATCACTAGGGCACGCAAACCCCCACCACGATAAGGTGGTGATCCATGGGGGTCTTTAAAATCCACAACATTTTTCTTGTCAATCTGCAATGTTTAACTCATAAATTTGGAACTCTTTCTACAAAATTTGCATTTTTTTAATCTCAGGCATTGAATTTTTTTTTCCTTAAATTTGCAGTACTGTAACTTTGCAACTTTTTTCTCATAAATGTAAAACACTGCGAGATCAGTGAGTGTTTATTGCTCCTTGAGAGTTTGCTGAAGAACACTAGTAACTTCTCGAACGCTCAGGACATTCCTTTGTCACCCAAGAAACATTCAATGATCCCTCAGCGATCTCTCCTGGTCTCTCAGCGATCTCTCAAGGATCTTTCAATGATCTCTATAGATCGCCGTGAATGTTGCCAAACATTGAAGTTTTTATCTGCCAAACATTTACACAAAAACACCTTTTTCCTGCTTTTGGAGTTGATTGACTGTGGGCCAAGTTTTGATCCATCAGTGGTCACCCAACAATCTGAGTGGTGTGTAAAGGAACCCTCACCGATGTTAATCACCAGGCTGGTTAATAACAGAGTAAAGAACAGTCTGAATGCAGATTAAACCACACAGCAGTTTTAGAGTCACCTTTCGAAGAAAGCTGACACATGTCATAAATAAATAAGACTTTTTCCACCATATTAACCTGCTCAACCTCTCCTGCATTAGCTCACAGTACCTGCTCTCATATATTTGTTTCTCCTTGAATGCTGCTCGATCATAAGAACATTTATAGTCCATGCTATTTCTCCACTGTTTGACCATTCTTTCTCTTACTGCCATTCCCTTAATGCCATAAGGGTCTGTATTCACTGTAAACATCTCAAAAGAAGCTCTGAGTAAGCATTAGATAAGGTCAGGACATGTCAAATTAATCTGGTTTGTATAGCAACTTTTGGCAGTGGAGTTGTCATGTTTTGGAAGGACATTTTTTTTTTTTTTAAATCTCCGAGTGATTGATGGAAACATCAAGGGGATAAAACCGTTGGTGTTATCATTACCGACGCGTCAGCTCGACTTTGAACACGGTGCCGTGCAACCTGCCAAGGAGAAATGCTAATTATACTAATTACAAAACATAGATGTTATCCTCCGTGTGATGTGAACCACAAATGGATGTGGATGGAGGTGCCATTTTGGCATCAATAATTGCATGTTACCATTTTAGCGCGGCTGAGTGCATTAGACGGAGGACTCTTTGAAGCCGCCCCAGCACTGAGGTCTCTTCCATAAAACCCATTAGCTTCCGTGTGCTGGCGGACGCTAAAATCTGCCGCCGCTTTCTCACTTTGACCCTGAGAGCGTTGAAGGCTCAGGATGAGGACAGTCGCCGAGTCATAATTACATGACAACCTTTAAATAACTGCCGCCTATAGCTGTCATTTCATAATGCGTCTGTGACGGTTTGTCTGGGTGAGCATGAGCACGCCAGGCTGGAACAGAGCAGAGATTCATCACTGCAGCCTGGCACCAAAAATACAGCATTAGAGCTGCTGAGTGGACTTTATGTGTCTGCAGAAAATAACTCCAAACCTGGAAATGTGGTGATTTTCATGACTTGGGATATGTGTGAAATACCAGATAAAACTTAGTTACAGAAATATCTTGAATGAGGAAGTATTTCTCAGACCATGAGGGGGAAATGAGGTTCCAGCACCAATGTGAGGCACCTTTGTTGTGGGAATATGGGAAATAAAGAAGCCAGTTGAAGTTGAACTGGCTTCTCAGGTAGGTTGGCCTTCAGTTGACCTAAGCCCCTCAGCTTATGAGCCTCTTCATACGGCCCTGATAGTTTGGTTAGAAAACAGATGACTTTCAGCGCCCGGGAAGCTAGGCTAAGATATCGAATTCCGGAAGGCCAGTGCGTGGGATGCCCTCAACTCCATTAGCAAAGTGCAGGGTTGAAACACATAAGATCAGTCTTCAGCGCATCAGTGGATCTGTACATCTGTATAACTCTGACTCCTGGTCTTTGAAAGAGAAAAAGCCCCTGGATGGTACATAGAAGCTGGACCGGGCTTTCATATGTTTTGGTTTGATCCAGACCAAAATTTTAGGTGTAAAGCCTCCCCTCAAACCACTGTCTGGACCAAAAAGAGACAAAATTTGGTTACGGCAAAAACAGGTGGTCTCAGTTTTGATCAAACTGAACGTTGGTCTAGTCTGTTGAGAGTGTGAAAGCACGTTTGAGAAAGGTTTGGCCTTTGGGACAAAGCACAGGGGGTTATGTAAGCTGAAAATTGGGAAAGTGAACTATGGTGGCACAGGGTGAGAAAAAGAGACTCAGCTTTAAATCGAATATGGCCCTTTAGTGGAAGAAATAGTCCATTTAAAAAAAATCATAAAATTGCATAAAGTTACTAGATATTTTTGGGGAGGACGTGACAGAGTATATGAAAAAATCTGGATGATCGCCATCACCAACTGAAGATGATCATGATCAAAGAGAAGGACAGACATTCTTTTTCCTAAAGACCTGGGTAAGATTTAATGACTGTGGCGCACTTTTGCTCCAGCATTTTTTCCCCCTGGTGGTCAAGATTTTTTTAAAGAAAATATTCAGTTCAGATGTCAGAGATTTCCAAGACTATAACTTGAACACTATAAGAGATAATGGCTTACTGTCAATTAGAAAGATGTAGAATATGAGCCAAAGTTTGAGATAGGAGTAAATTAACGGATGTAATTTGCATAATGCCACGGCAGCCATATCAAATTACATAAATTTCAGTCAAAAGTGGACTTTGGACATATTTACACAAAGGATGGCTTTGCTTTTAGTCACCATTTTCTGTTTTTGTTTTTTTGTTATCTTCAAAGTATATGAACCAGAAAATCAGTACAATGTAAATAAACAAAGAAATCTGTCAGACTTGCAGCTGGCCAGGCAGGTCGTTTCCTCCATTTTCGTCATTATTTTGTCTTCACTTAGTCATTTTCGCTTTCTCTGTCATATGTATTCTGCCTGTTTAAGGAAGAAGGAATGAAACCCACTTGCAGAAATACGTTGTGCTGTGGGACACATATGCACATGTGTATATCACTTTATGCTTCATATGTATACCACTTTAGGCTTCACATCTCAGATTGAACAAAGGACTGGGTCTCTTTGGAGATAACAGGGGGATGTGAAAGTGTAGTCTTTGGTATGCAAAGAGACGGCCTGGGGGGATTTTCCTGGCTGCCAGAGACTGTGGGTGGAGGTGTTAAGATCTGAAAGAAGACGCATTGTTACTTGGGATTAAATACAATGTGACTGTGACCTTTGAAGTTCCTGAGGTATTTAAAGGACGAATGTCTGGGTTTCTTCCTCTTTCTGTTTTTGCTGATGTTGGAAGATGTGAATAAACCTGACTCGTGAGATAAACTCTGCCTTGTCATTTTCACATTTCCACACTGGTGACCCTAAGATGTATCATGAGTGAAAGAAATTCCCCCAAGCCAGCCGGGTCAGGAGCTCCCAGCCAAGCGTATGCCACTACCGTCCAGCTACCGGACTTTTGGCGAGACAACCCGCGCTCCTGGTTCCACTTGGTCGAAGCACAGTTCGCCCTCCGGGGGATAACTGTAGATGACACGAAGTTCTACCATGTGATTGCCAAGCTCGACAACCGCATGGCTCGGCATGTGCAGAGCCTTTTGGAGCAGCCACCGGCTGACGACAAATACGGCAGGTTGAAAGCTGCGCTCATCCAGCGCTTCACTCTCTCAGTCCAGGAGAGAGCGGAGAGGCTCCTGGCTCTGAACGACTTGGGAGATGGCACGCCCGTTGACCTGATGGAGGACAAGCTGAGGTTGAGGGGCTCAGACGACGACGACTTCATCTTCACCCACATTTTCCTGAGAACCCTATCGTCGGCCACGAGAGCGGCCCTGGCCAGTTCGCCGCTGTTGGCCCAGCGAGACTTCCGCGCGCTGGCCCAGGAGGCGCACCGGATTCTCAACGCCAGCAAACAGCGCGTGGCCACCGTGGCAGCGACGGAGTTCGGCGCGATGGCCGGAGATGGCGAGGGGCCAGAGACGGCGGTAGCAGACCCACCGACGACGGCAACGGCGGGGGCCAAGGACCGCGGAGGAGACACCCTCTGTTTCTACAATCGCCGCTTTGCAGAGAAGGCACGCAAATGTATACCACCTTGCCAGTTCAAGCGCTCAGGAAACGCCAAGACCGGGGATCGGTAGCAGCTGCGGCCCTCGGTGAAGAAAACAAGCTGATCTACCTGACGGATGCGCGTTCGGGGAGGCAATTCCTCGTGGACACAGGCTCACAAGTGAGTTTCATCACGCCTTCCTCCGCTGACCAGCTGGCGGGTCCCGGAGGTCACGGGGCGTCAGCAGTGAACCGCTCGGAGATTAAGACCTTTGGTGAGAGGACTCTGCTTCTGTCCCTACACGGCCGTACATTTGAGTGGACTTTTGTCATAGCTGCAGTTAGTTTCAATATGTTGGGGGCTGATTTTCTGTGCTCACATGGTTTGTTGGTTGATCTTGCTAACAGGCGCCTGGTTAATGCACTTTCTTTTTATTCTATTCCCCTTGCAGCCCAAGTGACCCCGCCCACAGCACAAGCCAATGTCGCAACGGCAAGCGGTAAGTTCCACACACTGCTCACTCAGTTCCCAGCACTCACGGTTCCCACATTTTCAGCAGCCGTTGCTAAACACGGAGTGGAACATTTTATTACTACCACCGGACCGCCCGTTTTTGCAAAAGCTCGGCGCTTGGATTCAGCTAAACTGACCATAGAGCTTGGAGTTCGCCAACCTGGAAAAGTTGGGCATCATCAGGCGTTCGAACAGCCCATGGGCTTCCCCACTTCACATGGTCCCAAAAGCTGATGGCTCGTGGCGACCTTGTGGAGATTTCCGCAGGTTGAACAATGCCACAGCGCACGACCGCTACCCAATCCCGCATATCCAAGATTTTTCTGTTCATTTGGTGGGGGCGCGCGTTTTTTCTAAGATAGACTTGGTCCGCGGTTACCACCAAGTCCCAGTCCTCGCTGAGGACATACCCAAAACAGCAGTAGTAACTCCGTTTGGCCTATTCAAGTTTTTGCGCATGCCGTTTGGGCTTAAAGGCGCTGCACAGACGTTCCAACGCATGATGGACGCGGTGTTGCACGATCTCCCCTTCATATTCGTCTACCTGGACGACATCTTAGTAGCCAGCGCGTCCGAAGATGAACACGAAAACCACCTCACGGCAGTTTTCCGGAGGTTGGGAGAGCACGGGTTAATAATCAACCCAGCGAAGTGTCAGTTCGGGGTGACGCAGATTGATTTTTTGGGGGGCATCGCGTCTCCCCAGAAGGAGCGGTTCCGCTGCCTGACAAGGTGCGCGCGGTAACAAATTTTCCCCAGCCACAAACAGTCAAGGCATTACAGGAGTTTTTGGGAATGGTGAATTTTTATAACCGTTTCCTCCCCTGCGCAGCACAGCTCATGCAACCATTGTATGCCGCACTAAAAAAACAAAAACCCACAAATAAGATCGAATGGTCTCCGGAGCGAGCGCGAGCATTCTCTGAGGTCAAAACAGCCCTGGCAAACGCTGCGTTGTTAGCACATCCAGACCCAACGGCCCGCATAGCGCTCACTACTGACGCGTCAGATGTGGCCATAGGGGCGGTCGTGGAGCAGCATGTAGCCGGGGCTTGGCAGCCGCTCGCCTTTTTCAGCAGGACTTTGCGTGATTGTGAACGAAAATACAGTGCATTCGACAAGTAGTTGTTAGCTCTCCACTTGGCCATTTGCCACTTCCAGTTCTGGCTGGAGGGATGCCGTTTCACCGCGTTCGTTGACTACAAGCCACTGACATTTGCGATGGCCAATGTTTCAGAACCGTGGTCAGGCCGGCAGCAGAGGCAGCTGGCCGTAATCTCAGAGTTTACTACCGATATTCAGCATGTGGCGGGTAAACTGAATGTAGTGGCAGACTGTCTCTCGCGCGCCATGGCGGCCCCAGTCTGCGTAGGGATAGATTATGCAGCCATGGCCGCGGATCAGGGTAGCGACGAGGATGTGCGCGCACTCCAGTCTGGACCAACAGGGTTAAGGCTGGAGAACAGGGTGCTGCAAGACGGTATGTCCCCGCTAATCTGTGATGTCTCCACTGGGCGACCGCGTCCTGTGGTACTGGCCGCGTGGTGCCGCCGCGTTTTTGACTCGATTCATTCTCTGGCGCACCCGGGAGTGCATGCGTCGGTCAAAAGGGTGGGAGAGAAATTTGTTTGGCCAAGCCTGCGCAAACAAGTTAGAGAGCGGGCAGCAGCCTGCATGGCTTGTCAACGAGCCAAGGTACACAGGCACACGAGAGCTCCCTTGGAGCCGTTTCACAACCCGGCTAAGAGGTTTGATCATGTCCACGTGGACCTCGTAGGCTCCCTCCCGCCGTCACAGGGGTGCACACACCTTCTGACAATGGTAGACCGCACCACACGCTGGCCGGAAGTGGTCTCACTGTCGTCAACCACAGCCGAGGAGGTGGCGCGCGCGTTTTTAACAGCATGGGTAGCGCGCTTTGGAGTCCCGTCAGACATTACGTCCGACAGAGGTCCTCAATTTGTTTCCGAACTTTGGTCAGCAATGGCCCGCAGCCTGGGGGTAACGATCCACCTCACAACCGCGTACAATCCACAGGCTAATGGGTTATGCAAACGTTTTCATAAGTCATTGAAAGCGGCTCTCAGAGCGTCGCTTACGGATGCAAATTGGGTAGACAGGCTACCGTGGGTTTTATTGGGGTTGCGTTCTGCACCTAAAGAGGATTTAGAAGCCTCCCCGGCTGAGCTAGTTTTTGCGCAGCCACTTCGGCTGCCCGGGGAATTTCTCCCAGATAATCCTGAGCCAGAATGCTCCCCGGCTCAGCGGTTGCAGAGTGGCACGGAATCGGGCACGCTGCCTGGCCCCGTTCACCACAGTTTTCCGCACGTTTTTGTGCCTAAGGCCTTAAAAAACGCGGAGTTTGTTTTTGTCAGACACGATGCCCATCGCCCACCGTTGTGACCACCTTATGATGGACTATTTAGAGTGCTGGAAACAGGAGATAAGCATTTTTTGCTAGATTTGGGGGGCAGGAAAGAAAAGATTGGCATAAACAGGCTCAAACCCGCCTTTGTGGTGGCGGACGAGGATGTGCTGGTGGCCAGGGCTCCTCGGCGCGGCAGACCCCCTAGGGGACATTCCCCAGAACACCCACAGGGATTGACTAACAGTTCTCACCCTCAGACAGCAGCTCCCCAGCAGGATGGCGCCGCGGAAGTGGTAAAGCCCGCTTACAGCAGATACGGGAGGAGACTGAGGCCCAAGCAGCACGTGGACTGATGTGTAATGGTTTTATCATGACATGCAGACTGTTATTCCGTTGTTCCATCTTAGACGTTTGGGGGGGGGGTCATGTGGGACACATATGCACACGTGTATATCACTTTATGCTTCATATGTATACCACTTTAGGCTTCACATCTCAGACTGAACAAAGGACTGGGTCTCTTTGGAGATACCAGGGGGATGTGAAAGTGTAGTCTTTGGTATGCAAAGAGACGGCCTGGGGGGATTTTCCTGGCTGCCAGAGACTGTGGGTGGAGGTGTTAAGATCTGAAAGAAGATGCATTGTTACTTGGGATTAAATACAATGTGACTGTGACCTTTGAAGTTCCTGAGGTATTTAAAGGACGAATGTCTGGGTTTCTTCCTCTCTGTTTTTGCTGATGTTGGAAGATGTGAATAAACCTGACTTGTGAGATAAACTCTGCCTCGTCATTTTCACATTTCCACAGTGCGTGCTTTATTGTGCAGAACAAAATATAACTGTCCAAACATAGTGAGCCAAAGGAGTACAGGGAAGTCTCTAGGACGCCCAATAAGACAGGTGACTCAAAACGCTGGGAAAAAAATGTTCCAAGGAAGACGGAACTGCAACGGAGGAATAGAGGAGGAGCCCGGAAAAGAGCCATCTGGAAAAATAGACAGCAGGGGCGAAACAGTTTGTACTCACGAAGCTGGAGCTGTCCAAGTTAATCCGTGAAATCCACAGGCTGGAGAGGACGAAGGGGAAATAGACAGATGAAGGCTACTCCGAAATTCACCTCAATCACCCGACAATACACAATGGCGAACCGAGATCTTAAATACAGCAACACTAACGAGCAGAGTGTATGCCGGTGTGAAGAGAGGAGAGAGAGCGAGGAAGAGCGTGAGTGGAAACACCTGTGTGGATGGACGTCTGCACCAGTGAGTGAGTGTGTATACGTGTGTGTGTGCGTGTGTAAGGAGTGAATGAGGGTGAGAATGCAGGTGAAGATATAAGTGTGTGTGTGTGTGTACAGCGGAGAAAATAACAGCTGGTAAGGACTGGCAGGAGAGAGGGGCGTGACTGAGCTGTCACAGCTGAGCAGAGCTCAGAGCCTCCCAGGAGGAGCCTAGAGAAAGGTAAGGGGGAAAACACCCTCCTGAGGGCAAACATTCACCGTGGCAAGGAGCTAGGCTGGCAGGTCCAGCCCAGTCCATGACATTCTTTCCCACATCCAGAAACTCTTATGATTATTACACCTCAATTTTGCTTTTATTCCACTGCAATTTATCTTATATGACAACACAGAACGGGCGCGATTGTTTTGTCCAGTCACATGGCACTGGGGTCAATGGCAGGTGAAAATTAACCAGCTTCGGCCACCCTCTGTTATAGCAAAATGTAGATATTTACTGTACCTTTATAAGCTAAATAATCTCTTTTTAGAATCATAATTGGCAAATTTGGGAGTAAATGCCTCCTCCGTGTTGCGATGGAGCACATCAATATTTGTTTACAAACTCTTCTTCGTTGGTGTCCCAGAAGTGAGGATTTTTGATGGTTATTTTGGAGACATAAATCCTCCAAGGCAAAAGCAGTAAGTTATACATGTCTGCCATCTTGTGAGGTGGAATACTTAGTCCAACTGGGGATTTTTTATGGCTTATGACCATATCACATGGCAGGCGCAGTACTGCGAAAAAGACAGTGAGGGCGCGTACCATGTACATGAAACTAAGACACAAGAAGGGTTAAACATTGTTACAGATGTGCCCAGAGCTACAGAAATTCCTTTAGAGAGTGAATAGCATGTTTAACTACTGCATCTATGCTAACTACTGCATCAATGCCACATGAAAGCCCTGCATTCACTTATGGGAATCAGATGGCAGGACAAAGTGACAAACCTGGAGGTTCTGGACAGGGCTGATCTTGTCAGCATTGAGGTCATGATTGTGAAAACCCAGCTCCGCTGAACTGGACATGTGATTTGAATGGACAGCTCCCGACTGCCGTGCCAAGTACACTCTCCCAGGGTCAAAGGAACACAGGTCACCCAAAGAAATGATACAAGGACTGTGTCGAAAACAACCTGAAATACTGTGCTGTACCAGCACGGGAGCTGGAATCCCTCACCCAGGACAGAGTGAGCTGATGTGCAGCAACACAAAAGGCCTTCACCTCCTGTGAGAACAGCCAGTGAGAGAGAATCACCAGCACCAGAGAACGCCGGAAGGCGTCTTCCTCTGCACCAGCTACTGTGTCATTCCAGTGCCCTCTCTTCCCCCGTGTGTGTGCTTTTTATCTGTGTTGTGACTTTTTGTATTTTTGTTGCAACTTTTTGTATTTGTGTTGTGACTTTTTGTATTGTTTGTGGTGACTTTTTGTATTTGTCTTGCAACTTTTTTCTATTTGTGTTGTGACTTTTTGCATTTTTTGTTGCAACTTTTGGTATTTTTTGTTGCAACTTTTTGTATTTGTGCTGCCATTTTTTGTATTTGTGTTGTGATTTTTTGTATTGTTTGTGGTGACTTTTTGTATTTGTCTTGCAACTTTTTTCTATTTGTGTTGTGACTTTTTGCATTTTTTGTTGCAACTTTTTTCTATTTGTGTTGTGACTTTTTGCATTTTTTGTTGCAACTTTTTGTATTTGTGTTGTGACTTTTTGTATTTGTGTTGTGACTTTTTGTATTGTTTGTTGTTACTTTTTGTATTTGTGTTGCGACTGCATTTTTTGTTGAAACATTTTGTATTTGTGTTGTGACTTTGTATTTTTTGTTGTGACTCTTTGTATTTGTGTTGTGACTTTTTATATTTGTGTTCTGACTTTTTGTATTGTTTGTGGTGACTTTTTGTATTTGTCTTGCAACTTTTTTCTATTTGTGTTGTGACTTTTTGCATTTTTTGTTGCAACTTTTTATATTTGTGTTGTGACTTTTTGTATTGTTTGTTGTTGCTTTTTGTATTTGTGTTGTGACTTTGTATTTTTTGTTGCAACATTTTGTATTTGTGTTGTGGCTTTTTGTATTTGTGTTGTGACTTTTTGTATTGTTTGTTGTTACTTTTTGTATTTGTGTTGCGACTGCATTTTTTGTTGAAACATTTTGTATTTGTGTTGTGACGTTTTGTATTTGTGTTGTGACTTTGTATTTTTTGTTGTGATTCTTTGTATTTGTGTTGTGACTTTTTATATTTGTGTTCTGACTTTTTGTTTTGTTTGTGGTGACTTTTTGTATTTGTCTTGCAACTTTTTTCTATTTGTGTTGTGACTTTTTGCATTTTTTGTTGCAACTTTTTGTATTTGTGTTGTGACTTTTTGTATTGTTTGTTGTTACTTTTTGTATTTGTATTGTGACTTTGTATTTTTTGTTGCAACATTTTGTATTTGTGTTGTGACTTTTTGTATTTGTGTTATGACTTTGTATTTTTTGTTGCAACATTTTGCATTTTTGTTGTGACTTTTTGTATTTGTGTTGTGACTTTGTATTTTTTGTTGCAACATTTTGTATTTGTGTTGCGACTTTGTATTTTTTGTTGCAACATTTCAGGTTCAGGTTCAGGTTCAGGTTACTTTATTTGTACCCGTAGGTAGATTTGTTTTGCAGTCTGGTGACATCCATATTTACAAGCCACTAATTACATTCAACATAGACACAAACACAGGCACACATCTTACAAAATAGGTAAATATAAAATATGTACAATATAATTTTTTATAGCTTGTTCAACTCTTTGACAGCAGCAGGGACAAAGCTGTTTTTGTAGCGCTGGGTTCTACTTTTTGGGACAGCAAACCTCCGTCTGGAGGGAAGAAGCTGAAAGTTGCAGTGCAAAGGGTGGGAGTCATCATTTAAAATCGAGTCGGCCATCCTCTGTACTTGTCTGGTGTACAGGGATGTCAGGCTCAGCTGTGACTCACCAAGCAAACGACTGGACCATCTCACTACCTGATCCAAGGATTTCCTCTGTTTCAGTTTTATCTGACCAAACCATGACATTAAAGAAAAGGATAAAACGGATTCAATAAAAGCCCGATAAAACATAGTCATTATGGTTCGGTCAATTTGGAAGCGTGCAAGTTTCCTCAAACAATGCAAATTTTGCTGACCCTTTTTGCACACCCTTTCACAGTTCACTTCAAAGTTTAATTTACTATCAATAATCGTCCCAAGGTATTTGTACGATTGTACACATTCGGTGGTCTGGCCTTTTAGTATGGTGACTTTGTGCCTGGGAGTTTTCCTCCTAAAGTCAATAATCATCTTTCGTTTTTGTTGTATTCAGCTGCAGGTAGGAATCCTCACACCAGTGAACAAAGTCATCAACTACTGGGCCGTGGCCACTCTCACCATCCTGGAGGAGACTGACAATAACTGAGTCATCAGCATACTTTATAATGTGTCTGTTGTCATGTCTGCTCCGACACATGTTTGTGTACAGGATGAAGAGTAGTGGTGACAACACACACCCCTGAGGAGAGCCAGTAGAAGAGCACTTTAGGTCAGACAATGTGCCATTGACCCTTACTCTCTGCGTCCTGTTGGTTAAGAAATCCAGAATCCAACCCACCAGATTATTGCTCAAATCAAATTGTTGCAGGAGCCTTTCAACTAAAATATGAGGTTGGATTGTATTAAAGGCAGAAGAAAAGTCCACAAATAAAAGCCTGGCGTGTGTCCCATTAAAATCCAGATGTTTGAAAAGCATGTTAAACAGAGTGACAGTGGCATCCTCCACTCCTCTGTGAGGCCTATAGGCAAACTGCAGAGGATCCAATGCATGTTCAGTCTGCCTTAGGACCTCACATCTGACCAGTTTTTCAAAAATTTTCATTAAAATTGAAGTCAAAGCAACTGGTCTAAAGTCATTTACCATTTTAGGACAGCTGGATTTTGGAACGGGAACAACCACGGCATCTTTCCAGATCTTAGGCACATGTTGTGTCTGTAAGGACTTATTGAAAATGTAATGAAATATAGGACCCAGTTCATGTGCACAGGACTTTACCAGGCGCCCACATATATTATCAGGGCCCTGACTTTTGTTCAGTTTTACAGCGCAGAACTCCCTTTTAACATCCTGCATCTCAATATTAAAGTGCTGGTTGTCTTTGAGTTTCTGTTTCAAATCTTGGATTTCTGTACTAAAATCAAAGGAGTCAAAACGACCATAAAAACAATTAAGAGCATTAGCCAGCTCTGTGTCTGAACTAAAACCATCTAAAAACACACGTTTACTGCGTTCTGTGCTCTGAAGGCCTGCGATAGTTTTCATACTGGCCCAGGCCGAACCAAGTTTATTTGCTGCCATCTTGCTTTCCAACTCTGATATATAATTCTGTTTTGCTCTTAAAATTTCGGCCTTCAGCTCCTTAGTGGCAACCTGTAGCTCAGAAACAGACCCCTGTTTAAAGGCAAGTGCTTTCCTCTGTAAGCAGGATTTAACTGATTTAGTAACCCATGGTTTGTTGTTGGGATATATTTTGACACGTTTACGTGGAACAATCTTATTTTGACAGTAAGCCATGTATGAGCATGTGAGCTCAGCCAGAGAGTCCAAATCGTCCCCGCAGGCCATTATGAACATCTTCCAGTCTGTACAGTCAAAGCATTCCTGGAGGCTGTGCTCTGAATCTTCTGTCCACACATCAATGTCTCTCGTCTCCACCTTGCCTCTTTTGAGAGCAGTTTTATATGTGGGCAGCAAATGAACACAGTTGTGATCTGATGATCCTAAAGGAGGAAGGGGGAGTGATTTATAGGCCCTCTCTATGGATCCATAGCACAGGTCCAGTGTCTTTTTTCGCCTGGTTGGGCAGGAGACATACTGATGAAAGTTTTTAAGTGTCTTCTTTAAAGAAACATGGTTAAAATCCCCAAGAATGAAGTTTGGCGCCTCTGGAGAAATTGACTGCAGCCGCTGCACCACATCAGAGATGGTGCTGGAGGCGGAGTCAGCGTCTGCCCTCGGATGAATGTACACAACTGTGATAAAAAGTTGGGGAAACTCACGAGGCAAATAAAAGGGGCGTAGTGACACAGACAGCAGCTCCACATCGGGTGTACAGATGCGCTCTCTGACCGTGACAGATGTGCAGTACTGCTTATTAATGTATAAACATACACCGCCCCCCTGACGCTTCCCCGTTACCTCTTCCTGCCGATCCGAGCGCAGCGGGGCTCCAAAGCCGTCAATCCACAGGTCTGCATCTCGGTCATGCACAGTAAGCCAAGATTCAGTGAAAGCCATGACGCAGCAGTTCTTAAAATCCTTCTGGTAACGTACATTGCCTTGAATTTCCTCCACCTTGTTTCTCACAGACTGTGCATTCCCAAAAATGATCGAAGGATTTGTGTTGTGACTTTTTGTATTTGTGTTGTGACTTTGTATTTTTTGTTGCAACATTTTGTATTTGTGTTGTGACTTTTTGTATTTGTGTTGTGACTTTGTATTTTTTGTTGCAACATTTTGTATTTGTGTTGCGACTTTGTATTTTTTGTTGCAACATTTTGTATTTTTGTTGCGACTTTTTGTATTTGTGTTGCGACTTTGTATTTTTTATTGCAACATTTTGTATTTGTGTTGAGAATTTGTATTTTTTGTTGTGACTTTTTGTATTTGTGTTGTGACTTTTTGTATTGTTTGTTGTGACTTTTTGTATTTGTGTTGTGACTTTTTGTATTGTTTGTTGTGACTTTTTGTATTTGTGTTACAATTTTGTATTTTTTTTGTAACATTTTGTATTTGTGTTGTCACTTTTTGTATTTGTGTTGTCACTTTCTATATTTGTGATGCAGCATTTGCTGTTGTTCTGTAGCTTTTGTGTTTTGGCGAGTTCTCTGGGCCACCATAATTTACCCATACTAATGCCATCATATCCTTGCATGAAGCCCTTTACTTTTTGATCTTTTACAAGTTGGTTTTCTACATTTTAACACAAATTTATATGTCCAGATTTGTTTCCTTTAGTGCTTCATTCAATCTATTAACTTTAAATGTGACATTTTAGTAGAATGGATTCATAAGCACAGTAATACCTTTCAGATGAGCCTATTTTCTGTGTTGACCTCTTCATGCTGATCATTGAAACCGTCTGTCTGTGTCACTGAGCAGAGTGACAGGATAATAACATGGCAGGCTGCACTGTTGGCGGAGTTTTCACATCACAGCTGAGAGACGGTGACACTGAGTGATGAGCCTCACAGGTGAGATGTGAAATTTGTCAAGCGGGTGGGTTCGGTTTAGTCTCACATGGCTGCTGAAGCTGCGTGGGCGTACGGCGAACTGTGAATCAGAAATAACGTTTGGTCGGTGAGACTTGACTGCACATCATGCTGCTCATCTCATTTCCAATCTCCCCTGTCACTCTGAGCAGCTGCTGTCTAATAAGAGAAAAAGCGAAAAAGCTGAAAAAATTGGGGTGGTGTGTTAGGTAGCTCGTGGGGTTCCTCAGCAAAGGGGTTATCCATCCAACAGCTGGACAAAGAACTTGATGTAGAAGTACACCAAGCAGTCAAGACAGATGGCATTGCTCAAGCACATCCAGGTGATTTGACATGACTCAGTGGTGGAGCTCTCCAAACTGCTGTGGCCAAACACTTAAGTCCTGTGAAGAAGTTGCACAAACCTCCTTAGATGACACCACGAGAACCAACCCTAAAGGTGGGACAAGAGTCCAGAGAGGCTGATCGGGAGGTCTGGGAGAATTTGTTGAGGTCTACTTATTAATGAGGTAGACAGGATGGTACTAATATTAGCTCTTTATGTAGTCTGGTAGTGCAAAAGTGGTTACTGCATAACGTGTCTCAGTAGGTCACATAGTAATGGAACAGATTAGCTTCTCTAGTATTGTACTGCAACATGTTTTGAAAATTAAACATTATCCAACACTGATTATTTGTGAAACTTTTTAATAGCATGATGAGTAAAAGACTGTCTTTCAGTTTTAAACTACGACACCACGTATATGCATGTTAGGTGAATTGGCTGTTCTAAATTGTCCCTAGATATCTGTTTCCTATAGGCCTTTAGAATAGAGGGTTAGTACTAGTGAAAGCGCTTTGAGTGGTCTTTGTGACTAGAAAAGCGCCATATAAGTGTAGGTTAGTTAGTTAGTTAGTTAGTATTACGGAGTACTGAGGACTGACCCAGGACTTTGTGGACTGGTGCCTGTGGAATTGCTTCCACATCAATGTGGGGAAGACCAAAGAACTGGTGGTGGACTCCTGTAGGTGTAGACACTCCCCCACAGTAATGGTAAATATCCAGGGAACAGTCATTGAGATGGTGACATCTTACAAGTACCTGAATGTCCATGTGAACAATAAACTGGGCTGGTCACACAGCACAAACACACTTTACAAGAAGAGATAGAGCAGGCTGTTCCTCCTGAGGAAACTCAGGTCTTATGGAGTGTAGGGGGCACTACTGAAGACCTTCTATGACTCTGTGGTGGCAATCAGCCAGCCATCCTGTATGGTGTGGTCTGCTGGAGCAGCAGCATCACACCTACCGACAGGAAGAGGCTGAATGCATCTGTTAGTTAATCCTTCCACAACATGTGGGACGCCATGTGTATGGGGCGGCGCCTGTCTCCGTTTCACTGACCCTAGGCCACACAGTTACTGCAAGCTAGAGTGGGGAGTCAGTCCTCTGGTAGCTTCTGTGCATTACTCACACACAACTCACAAAAAGTAAGGTATATTTGAGTTTCTGGTGAAATTATCAGAATGCACCTAAAATGTACTATAACCTTTACAGGTGGACTTAATTTGGCCTTCTCTAACCTTTCGAATGCCCATGTCCAACTGTTCAGTGTTTCAGTACTTTTTGAATAAATTGCTGTTCTCTAACAAAATGCTTAATGGCAAAATTCACAACAGGTGTTTGAGCCATGAATTGACCAATAAATGTTCTGGTTCAATTAGAATTGGTATTTAAACAGTCCTCTTCATCATGCTGTTCACATTTTGACATCATGAGACCAAGAAGACACTAAATAATTGATCAACAGTACCTCGTCATTGTGAGGTTTCAAACAGGATGTTCTCGGAGGGAAGTGGCCACTGAGCTTAAAGTGTCACAGAGCATCATCAGCAGGTTGCAACAGAGATACAGAGAGACTGGAAGAGTCACAGAAAGGCATAGAGGTGGACGTCCTTTGGCCACATCCCACACTGATGACTACTTCATTGTGAACAGTGTATTGTGGAACCGGATGATGAATGCCACACAATTCCAGGCACATTTAAGGGAGGTGAGAGATACTCAAGTGTCACGTCAGACCATTCAAAACAATTTACATTAGCGTGGTTTGCATGCTAGACGACCTGCAAGGGTACTTGGTCACACCACCAGGCAGAGGTGTCATCATCTTGCATGGCTCAGGGAGCATTTATGCTGGACAAGGGACTAGTGGGTCTCAGTGCTTTTGTCTGATGAAAATTGATTCACATTGAGCAGAAATGATGGCCACCAACAATGTTGGAGACGTCAAGGAGAGCGCTATACATCAGCCATAAGACGAGCTGATCCCAAAGAAAACCTATGGGATAAGCTGAGTTGCCGTGTAGAGGCTCGTAACCCTGCACCCCGCAAACTCAGTGACCTCAGTGCCCATGTCCAACTGTTCAATGTTTCAGTACTTTTTGCATAACTTGCTGTTCTCTAACAAGATGCTTAATGGCAAAATTCACAACAGGTGTTTGAGCCATGAATTGACCAATAAATGTTCTGGTTCAATTAGAATTGGTATTTAAACAGTCCTCTTCATCATGTTGTTCACATTTTGACATCATGAGACCAAGAAGACACTAAATAATTGATCGACAGTACCTCGTCATTGTGAGGTTTCAAACAGGATGTTCTCAGAGGGAAGTGGCCACTGAGCTTAGAGTGTCACAGAGCATCATCAGCAGGTTGCAACAGAGACACAGAGAGACTGGAAGAGTCACAGAAAGGCATAGATGTGGACGTCCTTTGGCCACATCCCACACCGATGACTACTTCATTGTGAACAGTGTATTGTGGAACCGGATGATGAATGCCACACAATTCCAGGCACATTTAAGGGAGGTGAGAGATACTCAAGTGTCACGTCAGACCATTCAAAACAATTTACATTAGCGTGGTTTGCATGCTAGACGACCTGCAAGGGTACTTGGTCACACCACCAGGCAGAGGTGTCATCATCTTGCATGGCTCAGGGAGCATTTATGCTGGACAAGGAACCAGTGGGTCTCAGTGCTTTTGTCTGATGAAAATTGATTCACGTTGAGCAGAAATGATGGCCACCAACAATGTTGGAGATGTCAAGGAGAGCGCTACACATCAGCCACAAGACGAGCTAATCCCAAAGAAAACCTATGGGATAAGCTGAGTTGCCATGTAGAGGCTCGTAACCCTGCACCCCGCAAACTCAGTGACCTGAGGGCCACCCTTCAAGAAGAGTGGAATGCCATGTCTCAGCAGACAATAAGTCAACTTATGAACAGCATGAAAAGCATGAGACATTGTTGTCAAGCTGTAATTGATGCTCAAGGGCACATGACAAGTTATTGAGACATTGACGTTTTATTGTTGTGGTGTTGTGGCAGTGCGGTGGTGCAGTGGTTAGCACCGCAGCAGCACAGCAACTCACCCTTGGCCATGGGATCCCTGGTTCGATCCCAGCCCCTGACCAACAGTGATCTGAGTGGAGTTTGCATGTTCTCCCCGTGTCTGCGTGGGTTTACTCCAGGAGTTCTCCGGTTTCCTCCCACAGGCCAAAAACATGCAGGTTAGGCTAATTGGAGAGTGTAAAAGTGGCCCTAGGTGTGAATGTGTGTGTGTGAATGGTAAAGGGATAGTGTTGTACCGTGGCTGCTTCATCCATCCAGGTGGATGCCCTCAATTTCCCCTCTGGGGATCAATAAAGTATAAAAAAAATCAAAAACCTATACCCACCACTGTTGTTGGCTTTTGTTTCAATAAATTGTTTGAGATGAGGAAATCACTATTGCATGCTTCTACTTAAATGCCCTACTATCATGATATAATATCACTGTAGCGTGAACTTTTTACATTTTCCATACATTCCACATGAAAGCCAAATATCCATAACTTTTTGCGAGTTGTGTGTGTGTGTGTGTGTGTATACAGTATCTCACAAAAGTGAGTACACCACTCACATTTTTGTAAATATTTTATTATACCTTTTCATGGGACAACACTGGAGACATGACACTTTGCTACAATGTAAAGTAGTCAGTGTACAGCTTGTATAACAGTGTAAATTTGCTGTCCCCTAAAAATAACTCAGCACACAGCCATTAATGCGTAAACTGCTGGCAACAAAAGTGAGTACACCCCAAGTGAAAATGTCCAAATTGTGCCCAATTAGCCATTTTCCCTCCCTGGTGTCATGTGACTCGTTAGTGTTACAAGGTCTCAGGTGTGAATGGGGAGCAGGTGTTTTAAATTTGGTGTTCTCGCTCTCATAATCTCTCATACTGATCACTGGAAGTTCAACATGGCACTTCTTGGCAAAGACCTCTCTGAGGATCTGAAAAAAAGAATTGTTGCTCTACATAAAGTTGGCTAGGCTATAAGAAGATTGCCAACTCCCTGAAACTGAGCTGCAGCACGGTGGCCGAAACCATACAGCGGTTTAACAGGTCATGTTCTACTCAGAACAGGCCTCACCATGGTCGACCAAAGAAGTTGAGTGCACATGCTCAGCGTCATATCAAGAAACTGTCTTTTGAAAATAGATGTATGAGTGCTGCCAGCATTGCTGCAGAGATTGAGGGAGTGGGGGGTTAGCCTGTCAGTGCTCAGACCATACGCCACACACTGCATCATATTGGTCTGCATGGATGTTGTCCCAGAAGGAAGCCCTTTTAAAGATGATGCGCAAGAAAGCCCGCAAACAGTTTGTTGAAGACAAGCAGACTAAGGACATGGATTACTGGACACATGTCTTGTGGTCTGATGAGACCAACATAAACTTATTTGATTCAGATGGTGTCAAGCGTGTGTCGTGGCAACCAGGTGAGGAGTACAAAGACAAGTGTGTCTTACCTACAGTGAAGCATGGTGGTGGAAGTGTCAAGGTTTGGGGCTGCATGAGTGCTGCCAGCACTGGGGAGCTACAGTTCATTGAGGGAACCATGAATGCCAACAGGTACTGTGACATAGTGAAGCAGAGCATGATTGGAAACTCGGCCGCAGAGCTGCAGGGCAGTATTCCAACATCATAACCACCCCAAACACACTTCCAAGGCGACCACTGCCTTACTAAAGAAACTCAGGGTAAAGGTGATGGACTGGCCAAGCATGTCTCCAGACCTAAACCTTATTGAGCATCTTCAAACTGAAGGTGGAGGAGTGCAAGGTCTCTAACACCATGATGTCGTCATGGAGGAGTGGAAGAGGATTCCAGTGGCAACCTGTGAAGCCTTAGTGAACTTGATGCCCAAGAGAGTGAAGGCAGTGCTGGAAAAAAATGGTGGTCACAAAAAATATTGACACTTTGGGCACAATTTGGACATTTTCACTTGGGGTGTACTCATTTTTGTTGCCAGCAGTTTAGACATTGATGGCTGTGTGTTGAGTTATTTTGAGGGGACAGCAAATTTACATTGTTATACAAACTGTACACTGACTACATTGTATCAAAGTGTCAGATCTTCAGTGTTGTCCCATGAAAAGATATAATAAAATATTTAAAAAAAAACGTGAGGGGTGTACTCACTTTTGTGAGATACTGTGTATACACACACACACACACACACACACACACACACACACACACACACACACACACACACACACACACACACACACACACACACAGTGGGGAAAATAAGTACTGAACACATCAACATTTTTCTCACCTGATGTAACCACTGAACTGAGATTTTCACCAGATATCAGTAACCACCCAAGTAATCCATGCATACAAAGAAATCAAGGTAAATGTGTTCAAAAAACAAGTTATATTTAATAAAGTGGAATGACACAAGGAATAAGTATTGAGCCAACGAAGAAAAAAGAGGAGCAAAAAGGCATAGAAAGGCAAGAAACCAGCTGAAATCCATCAGAATTTAGGAAGCCATCCCACATCAGTGCAAATTAATTTCAGCTGGTTAAGTCCTGACCGATAACCTTTAAAAATGTCTGTGATCATCAGATTGTCACACCGCAAAGAACTCATGATGGGTAGAAGCAAAGAGCTCTCTCTAGACCTTTGTAACCTTGTTGTTGCAAAACATAATGATGGTATTGGTTACAGCCGCATTTCTAAACTGCTGAATGTTCCAGTGAGCACTGTTGGAGCCATTATTCAGAAATGGAAAGGACATCATTCTACCTTAAACCAGCCACGTCCAGGAGCTCCTCAAAAGATTTCTGACAGAGAAGTCAAAAGAATTATCAAAAGAGTTATCCAAGAGCCAAAGACCACTCATGGAGGGCTTCAGAAAGACCTGGAGTTAGCAGGTACTGCTGTTTCAAAGAAAACGATATGTAATGCATTCAACCACCATGGGTTGTATGCCCGCTCACCTCGCAAGACTCCATTGCTGAAGAAAAAGCATGTTGAAGCTTGTTTAAAGTTTGCTGCACATTTGGGAAAGCCAGTAAAATAGTGGGAGAATATAGTCCGGTCAGATGAGACCAAAATTAAAGCTTTTGGATGCCAAAACACACTGCATGTTTGGAGGAAAAATAGCACTGCACATTAGCCCCAAAACACCATACCAAAAGTGAAGTTTGGAGGCTTCGGAGGTTTCGACATTTCAGCAAGACAATGATCCCAAACACATAGCCAAGGAAACTCTCAATTGGCTCCAGAGAAGGAAAATAAAGCAGCTAGAATGGCCCAGTCAGTCACCTGACCTGAATCCAATTGAAAATCTATGGAATGAACTGAAGATTAAAGCTCATAGAAGATACCCACGGAACTGTCAAGATTTGAAGTTTGTGTGAAAGAATGGGCTAAAATCTCTCCTGAGCAATTCCTGCGTCTAGTTTCTCCATACAGGAGGCATCTGGAAGCTGTTATTACCAACAAAGGCTTTTCTAATAAATATTAAATGAATTTCACCAAGTGTGTTAAATATTTTTCCCGTGTGTCATTCCACTATATTAAATATAACTTCTTTTGTGAACACAGTTGCATTGATTTCTTTGTACTAGTACATGCCCGTAGAAAGCAAGTTTTCTTGTCTGAAAACAGGTATTCCAATTAGGCTTTACAGGCCCAAATGTAGGCTGTTTGAGAGTGGAATACAAAGAGGTGCAGGCTATATGTAAGCACTCATACATGCTAGACTTATTAATTAGAGAATTATTGAAAATGAATGGGACATCCAATATTAGCGACTGTTTAAGAACCCTTGTTTATGTTTTGTCAGATGACTTATTTGTGTGATCTTTTAAGAGTTATATTCATAGGTGCTGTATCTTGCACTTTGGGGAATGGGAGTTGTTCAGTCATCATCATCATTGTTTTAGTTTATATGTGTAGTTTATAGTGTATCATCAATAAGCTCATGCAGTTCTATAACAGGACATGTTTACAAATATTTGAGACCCATTCCAGTACGTCCTTTTATATTTTAGGAATATTATAAGTACAAAACATTGCTATTATACACAGCAGAATGACCTGTTTGACTGCAACTGTTGCATCAGTGTTGCCCATTTGTCAGTAAATATTTAAATAAAAATTATTTATTTTGGGCGTTTTTGTGTCCAGTTTGGTGACGGTCGTTGTTTAGTCAAACCGTGCATGTGGCAACATATGATATGCAGTTGATCTGGGCATTCTGCTCCACAATCATGGTGGTATTATTATTATCAACTTTTAATTTTTAGGTAGCTGTGCAAGCACACCGAGAGGAGCGCCATCGGCGACGGTGAGTCATGGTCCTTCAAAGGGACTCCCATCTACCGCTGACCGGGCGGGCTGAGCTTGCTTCCCTGCAAAGGACCACGTTCCGCCTGCTGCTTCTCCAACACCCATGTTCTTTAGGCAGACTCCGGGTACCTGCTGGCAATCCTCAAATTATCCTTTAGATCTACGCAATCACGGCAACATAATAGTATAATTTTTTATGCATTACATCCCCACTGGTTCAGTCCCATCCCCTGACCATCAGTGACCCTTCTGTGTGGAGTTTGCATGTTCTTCCTGTGTCTGTGTGGGTTTACCCCGGGTACTCCGGTTTCCTCCCACAGGCCAAAAACATGCAAGTTAGTTTAATTGGAGACTGTAAAGTTGCCCTAGGTGTGAATGTGTGTGAATGGTGCCATACCATGACTGCTTCATCCATCTAGGTGGAAGCCCTGAATTTCCCCTCTGGGGATCAATAAAATACACAAATTAAAAAAATACTAACAATGGGCAGCACAGATGTGAAGATGCAGGCACGGGTGACGTCATCATGTCGTGCGTATATTAAGGAACTGTTGGTGGGAGCCGTGGTCTTTGGCGCTCCACCCCTGTCACAGCAAGAGCCTATATTAGTTATGTATTAGCATATAGCCATATCGACGCAGCACATGTACCATCTTGTGTGCTCTGTAATAAAGTTTGTGTTCAGCATAACTCCTGCCTCCACTGCCCTGCTTTCCAGACATAACAGGTGCAGCTTGGGCCGCTTCTCGTGGCTGACAACGTTTGTGTACTTTGCATTATTGTCCAAAACAGCTGTTGGTACAGTAGTGGAGACGTTCATGTTTTGCACATGTCTGCTTCTGCATCTGTATCCATGGTTACAGCATCAGGTTCACGGCGGGGATTTCAATTATCCTTCCATTTAAATCTTTACAGAAATTGTCCACATTGAGATTTTATTCATTTTTAGCAGCATCCTGCAATATTTTACTCAGACATGTAGTTTAGTATTTCAAATCTTCCGCTCTTTGACCTCAGCTGTGCTCGGGAACATCTGCGGCCGAGGGCGCGCACTGAAATCGATGTCGTGTGCTGTGGATGGAGGGACCCTCTAAATGTAAATGCAATCATGATGGAAGTGTACTTTAAGGGCATCGCAGCGGCTTTTCCTTCATCACCGGGGACGTCCATCACGGGAAAATGGCTTCCCGAGAGCGGCCGCTAAGAGGTTTACGGCTGAGCTGGGGATGGGCTGAGGTAGGAAATCCTGAACCACTGCCTCGCAGTCCAATCAGGAGGAGGAGAGTTACTAAATAAACACAACGGAGTAAAGTGGACAATAACAGAGGCTGAATGAAACCCACATTTTATAGATTGATATGTCTTTATATGGTACGCTCCTCTAAACTTTAATAATAACGTTAAACAGAGTAAATGTCAGCGTGTACTACAAGCTGGAAGAGTTGACATTTATCTTTACCACACTGCAGACTGATCTGGTGTTCAAAAACAAACAGTTTTATAGAGCGATTGCAGCTGTGACCCGCCATACTTACCGTGGTTGTTGAGGAGCGATGATGAAGCTTAACTCACTTTCTGGAGGAACAACAGACATGATGAGCAAAGCAGATGTCATCATGAGTCTGGGGGAGCTGACCCCCATGTGAGGACATTTTCAGAGGACTAAATGAGATCTGAACTGTTGATTTGGGTTGTAGATTCCCTAAAAAAATGACACATTTATGAGGAATAAATCATATTATCACACTGAGGCAACAGTGTAGTGGTTTTGTTACACTTCTATGAATCCAGACTTTTAAAGTGTTATGAATCGGCGAAGGCACGGAAGCAAGAGGAACCAGAGATGCAGGCGATGTCCAGAGAAAGGAGGTTTATTTTAATAAAGGACAGAAAACCACGGGCAAACTAAACACCGAATAAACTGGAAAATAAACGGCAGCATGGGAGCTGCAGAAGACAGAGATGAACATAAACAGCAGAAAACTGAAGATAAAGGCAGAAACGTACAAACCGGGGAGGAAGGAAAACATGAGGAACACCAGGAAATAATGCAGGGACAGAATAACTGTGGAACATGGTTGAAAATGGCAAAACTAAACTTAAAAACTAACTAAAAACTGGACATATATGAAACAGGTGGGGAGATCTACAACAGAAAATAAACTGAATCATAATAAGGATAAAGAGGAAGACACTACCAAAAATCAGTACTGAACGAAACCAAAACAGGAAGTACTTTCAAAATAAATCTGATATTAAAATGAGGAAAGTCTCAGTCTTCTGAAGTCTCTCAGTGTTGACATCCAGACAGCCTGTAAGGTGCCAGACTCTGGTACGGAAAATTGGGAGTCCCCACCCCACCCCAGGCAGCATGTCCATGTGGGGGCCCACTGTAGGTTTAATCTGGGCAGGGGTCCCATGTGGGTTCCATGTTGGCCTCATCTGTGTTTGTCCACATGGAGCAAGTAATCTGTTTCCCCACTTTAAACCCATCTGGGCCCAACGTGGGTTTAATATAGCTGAGCTGGTTTCAGTAACACGTGTCATATTCAAACTTACACAAAAAGTCACAAATTTATGAGGAAAAATGTGAAAAAAAATTTTGAAAAAAGTGACCAATTTACAACAAAAAGTAACAAATTTATGAGAAAAAAAAATTAGAAAAAGTTTCAAATTAACAAAAAAGTAGTAAAATTAGGAGTAAATAAATTGAAAATTTATTAGAAAAAAGTCCCAGGATTATGAGGAAATGCTTTAAGCTTACAGTGGGAAAAAAAAAGCTGAAAATATTTGAGAAAGTTCCAAATTTATAAGAAAAATGTTGGAAATTTACAGGGAAAATGTTCAACTTTACAAAAGCAGATTTTTCAAGTAAAAAAGTAACCAATGTAGAAGGAAAAGGTTGCAAGATTTCAGTTAAAAAAAGGTTTAAAATTTATGAGAAAGTTTCAGATTTTCAAGAAAATGTATCAAATTGGGGGAAAAAGTTACAAATGTAGAAGAAAACAGCAAATTTATGAAAAACTAAGTTGAAAATAGGTAAACAGGTAAAGTCCAAGTGGGCAAACACAGATGGCCCATTAGACAGCTCAGTTTAAGCTTTGGTGGGCCCACATGGACATGCTGCTGGGAGGTGAGCTGTAAAAATCTATAACGTGTACAGCTGCTGTAAAGGTTCTGACAGGTTCTGTTTGTGCACAGGTCGTAAAGAAAGTTTCTTCCTGCTGTAGCGTTGGACATTGTTTATGTGGAATTATGAGGACTGACTCAACACTGCAGGCAGGCTCTAGTGGACAGTTGAGGAACTGCAGGTTTTGGATCAAATCGGCTCCAGTTTTATGGTGAACTGGTCAAACAAAATAAAGAAAAGAAAGCAGATCAAAGTCTACTGAACCAATAAAGTATCATCTTCTGAAACAGTAACAGCTTTCAATCAGCTAGTTTGACTAATTCCTAAAAGAAGCCGTGGCATATGGAAGTGTAGAAGCAATGATCCCACAGACATGAACTCTGTTGGGGAGCAGATTTATTATAGGAACCAAAGCCTTTCCTTCATACCCTTCAGCTGGAATGAGAGGTGGAGCCTAACGACACGCCGGGCTGGGTTCTGCTTGGCTGTGCTCTCCTGCACAGTTCAGGTGCTCAAACGGGCCGTTAGCAGGATTCTTGCCGGTGTCGGCCGCCTGTCCTCTCTTCTCCATTAAGGGCCTCCTCCTCCTCCTCCGTTCCTCCATTTTCATATCTCCACGCGCCGCTGCCTTGACATTTAGCGCAGCAGAAATTGACTGTTTTCAGGGACTCTCCGGGGAGCGCTGCATTACTTTATCCTGTCAGAAAAAGATGTCATGAAAGGAAGGTGATGTCAGGTCCACCGGGTTGTTTATTGAATTTACGGCGCCATTATTTCGCCACTCAGCATGATTGTATTCGTATTATACCCCATCCCACCAAGGTCGCCCCCCACGCATCGCTTGCACGGTGACCTTGCGCTCAGGGGGGCCGGCTTTAACCGAAGAGACGGCGACCCTTCAGCATTCAGCTTTGATGGACAGAGGAATAAAGCTGGGAGCTCAATGACACACCAATCAGGCATGTCAGAGCCGCCGCCACCACGCCGTTGGCTGCTGTGGTGCCATGTGGGGACGGCCAGAGACTGACTGACTGATGACCTCCCATGGCAGCCCTTGTGTTTGTCGCCTGGCTGGGAATTGGAGCATTGATCAGAGGCGAGGATGACACATGGGGGGAAGGGGGGCTGTTGTTGTCTGACCACCATTGATGGTGGAGATGGACGGTGCTCCAGAGAGGTCATGGGTCCTCGGAGGCTCGCCATGCCCGGTCCGACTGTTTGTGCTCAAATTAATTCTTTTCATCAATATTTACACAAAGCACAGAGTGAAAGCCAAAAGGTTAAAGTCTGAAAGTCACGACCTACATCAACATATGTACATCAGAATTTGTGAGATTAAGAAGAAATTTATAACCGACAGGTTTTTCCCTCCATTGTTTAAGACAATAATGGTTGATTTTAGACAAAATTTGGGTTGATTAACCCCCACAGGAGTGGAGATCATCGACAGATCGGGCCAATGTTTGATCTTTGGGATCATTTAGGAGATCCTTGTGTGTTTTGGACTCAGTCAAAACTTTCAAGAGACTATGGTGACTATGGAGATCATTGAAGACCTTTGACAGATCAAAAATTAGAGAGATCTCTCAACCATCTCCTAATGATTTCCATCCCCGTATAAATGGGGTATAGGTGATGAAAAAATGTCCAGATCTCTCAACAATCTTTCAGTGGTCTCTCAGCAATCACCAAGGTCACTCAATTATCTTCAGTTTTCTTCACACTCAATGATCACCAAAGATAAGCAATCTCGCAATGATCTCTCAGCGATCTTTCAATAAATGCCAAATGTTTCCATCTTGAAGGTAGAGATGGCTGAGAAATCAGTGAGGGATTGCTTGACCATTCAATGAAAGACCAATAGAGTTCATTGAAAGATCATTGGAAGATCATTGGGAGACCGATGAGATCACTGAGTGCTCCTTGAGAGATTGATTTCCTTTGGTGATTGTAGAGAAATTGTTCTGGATTGAGACAAAACATCAAGGAGACCGTAGTGATCAGTGAAAGATCATTGAAAGACCATTGAGTGAGCTGGCTATTTTTTTTTATCTTTCAGCAGTCTCTGAATGATCTCCACCTCTGTGTAAAGGGTGTAGAAGAGGACTAGAAAACTCTTAAATACATATATACCCTTTTGGTCACCCAAGAAACTCTCAGTGATCCCTTGGTGATCTCTCTTGGTCTCTCAGTGATCTCTCCTGGTCTGTTAGTGATCGCTCAAGGATCTTTCAAAAATCTCTATGAAAATCACACAACAATCTCCCAAACATTTACACCAAAACCACTTTTTCTAGGCTTTAGGAGATCGTTGAGACATCAAGCCAATTTTCAATCTCTCGATGGTCACCCAACAATCTCCGTCTGTGTAAAGGGGCCCTTAAATAACATGTTTTCATGTGTGTGGGTGGTGGTATTTTATTCAGTCTGTACAGGAATTAGAATTATCCATTAATAAGATCGTTCTACCCATTTAGTATCACATACACCAACAGGTGGGGGAAGACTGAATGAAGAGCTGCCTGTTTTTTTTTATGTATGAGATTATTGCCACATTAGTATGCGTTGTCTTTGGTTTCTCACTTAAAGCTTCAAAAATATATCACTTGGTTTTCGAAAGGGTGCTTCAGTAGTATCACATACCGGGCCAGTAGCTGTGGGCTCTTCAGGCTCTGTACTTTATGACAGTTTGCTCTGTGCTGCCTGTAGTAAGTCAAATTCATTCTCTGTGAAAGTTTGATTCCATCACTCTGTCTCTGATTCTGTTCATAACTTTTATGAAGAGAATTTATGAGTACAGCCAAGGATGCTTCCCGAATCTCATCTCGGCTTTTATGCAGGCATTCTGGTTTTGTTCACATCATCGAACAATGGTGTCCGACACACAGAGACAGTTTGTAGATGAATGTGAATATGATAAGAATTAGTACTCGTAAGTCTGAGGCCACGGTCCCCAGCCAGAAGAGGGTGGATTATCCTTTCTGGGTTGGAGACAGGAACCTGGACCAAATGTACGAGTTCAGATATTGTGAGAGCTGCAGTGGTGCAGATGCTGTACCAACCTATTGTAGAAAAGATAGAGCTAAGCATAAACCAGAAGTTCTTGGTTTACTGATCAATCCCTCATTGATGATCATGAACTGTGGGTTCTGACAGAAAAGAATAATAGGATCAAGGAGAGAAGCACCAAAATGGTCCTCCTCTAAAGGGTGTCTCGCTTCAGCCACAGAGATGGACTGAGGCGCTCAGTCATCATCAAGATTCTGAGTTGCTGACTTCAACTTGGGACATCATAAAGCGGTCGAAGGGATACTTCACAATCCCACTGACACATCTTCCACAGATGAAGCAGAGCTTGAGGATGAGGGGGACAACTTGCCCATCACAGGAGCTGAGGTCGCCAAAGTGGTTAAAAAAAACACTTTGGTGGCCGGGCCCCGGAAGTGGACGAGATTTGGCCTGAGTACCTCAAGACTCTGGATGTTGTAGGGCTGTCATGCCTGACACGCCTCTGCAACATTGCGTGGAAGTTGGGGACAATGCCTTTGGCATGGCAAACCGGGGTGGTGGTTTTAAAGAAGGGGGGCCGGAGGGTGTGTTACAACTTTAAGGGGATCACACTCCTCAGCCTCCTTGGGAAGGTCTATGCCAAGGTACGGGAGAGGAGATTCCAGCCATTGGTCGAACCTCGAATTCAGGAGGAGCAAAGCTGTTGATTTAGCGGTTAATCTACGTTTCTACTCTCACCGATGATCATAAGCTTTGAGTAATGACTGAAAGCATGTCTGAAGGATTGATGGACTCACCCTTAGAGATACGATGAGGAGCTCAGTCATCCGGGAGAAGCTCAGAGTAGAGCTGCTGCTCCTCCACATCGAAAAGAGCCAGTTGAGGTGGTGTGGGCATCTGATTAGGATCCCTTCTGGATGCCTCCCACTTGAGGTCTTTTAGGCATGTCCCACTGGGAGGAGACCCTGGGACAGACCCAGGACATGCTGGAGAGACTATTGGCCCTTTTACAATAGGACCTACTCAGCCCAACTTCCCTCGACTCTACTCAGTTTATAGGGTTTTCCATTAGTACCCAGTACCTGGTACTAGGTACTTTTTTAGTACCTACTCAGCCAGAGTTTCAAGCAAGCTGAGTCGAGCTGAAAATGTGATGTCAACAGACTGCAGGTCACTGATTGGCCAGGGCATAACGTCACTGGATGAGTCATGAGAGCGACGTCTTCACAAGAATCAAACCTGCCATTTGTAAATTCGGCATCAGTGATAGTGAGTTTTTATTATTTCTGTGATAATCAATGAGATAACTGGCTACACACAAATCAACACCATGGACCAACGACAAGGTGCAGACTCTCCTGTGCTTGGTGGCTAAAGAGAGAATCCAGAGGGAGCTAAATGGAGCGACTTGACATGAAAAAGTATACCAGGAGGTCTTCGAGCTGATGGCCGGTCACCGGTGTCATCAGACTTTAAAAGCTTATTGCCGGATCATCAAGGACCACAACAGCCAAAGTGGGCCAAACAGAAAAGGCTGGAAGTGGTTCAGACTCGGCCACAGCATCGTTGAAAACCTTGGCCAAGGCATTGTTGGAAATCGTGATAGAAGATGGTGATTGTTTTGGATTTTAAGCATCTTTTACATTATTTATCCCATTGATAGCAAGCTCACTTTGAGCAAACAAGGATATCACCATTGTCTCCTCTATGCAGACAATAAGCTAGCTAGTTAGCAACCTACAGTAGCTAGCTAGCTAGCCATAAATGCTAACTCTGTGTTTGCATTTTGTGCTTGCTGTCTCTTAAGTATTCATTTCTGAAAGAAAAACATCAGCATGTCAACAGCATAGCAGGCGGCCTTGCTATAATGAACTCAGCCACTTTGATGTGTACTTAGATGTAATAGAAAATGACCGAAACCATGTCGGGGTGAGTAGAGTCGAGACGAGTCAAGCTGAGCAGGTGCTAGCGGAAAAGGGCCATATGTCTCCCAGCTGTCCTGGGAACGCCTTGGTATCCTCTCTGAAAAGCTGGAGCAGGTGGCCGGGGAGAGGGAAGTCTGGGCTTCTCTGCTTGAGCTGCTGCCTCCATGACCTGGACCTCTGGAAAAGCGGTAGAAAATAGATGGATGGATGGATGGATGGATGGATGGATGGAAAAGTTATATATTTTTGAGAAAAACGTTGCAGATTTAAAAAAAAAAAGTTGCAAATTTAAATTTAAAAATTTTCTAGAAAAAAAATTGCAAATGTATAACTTCTTGTTGCTTTTCTGCTTAGAAATTGTGCTTCAAATTAATTTTTTAATTCATTTTTTTTAACATGATAGGGACAATGATAGGGGGACAATTGCCTCTTCTTTCCAGGTTGCAGGGGAAATACCCCCCCCCCCCCCCCCATGATTGAATAGGGATGAGGGGATGGCAGGTTAACAAGAGGTATGATATTGTGTCATTTTGCTAGTAAGCGGGACAAATCCCCCCTCGACCCCCTTCACATCACCTACTGCTGCTGAGGTGCCGCACTACATTCAGCAGCAGTCTAAAGGCCAGCAGTCCCAGTTCTATTTTAGCAAACTCTCATCTCGTTATTGCATGTAAATAAAATGAACCATTTCTGTACCAATACCTGCAGTTCATTTACTGTGTACCGGAGTCTGTTTGCAACAGCAAGTCAATTCCTATCGACTCCCATGTTAAAATGTACAACATTATGGCTGAAATAAGCACATTTGCAGCTTCTTCAAAAAAGACTTCCCCCTTCACAGCACCTGTAAGTTGTTTTAATACTTGTTTAAATTGGATTAAGACTTAAATTTTGCAGCATTCTTAATGGGTGTGGCCTTATTGAATGACAGGTGAATATCCAGGCTGCAGTAAAACAGTTCTCGCTGGGTCAGTCTGTGAGTATTGGCATCCGGAATGGATTGATGTACTCTGAAACAGCCTTTTACTGAGCCTTGTGGGAACCAATACAAATAAAAACCCTCTTGGGATCAATATGTTACCGACTGGATTGTCTTATAAGCCTGTATTAGTGCGTGCGGTTTCAATAAAAGGCTGCCCATATAAGAGGACTCATGTAGGGGAGGGGACATAATGTTGAACATGAGCAGAAGCGGCGGCGGCAAGCCCACCTTGTAGACCTCATATTGCCCTCCACTGTATGTTTTGACGTGTGTGTGTTGCGTGTTTGCATGTATCTGTGACTCGGCGAGGCTGTTTCCGGGCCCTCTCTGATATCTCTTTGCCGCATTAATCCTTGTCTTTTTTTTCCTACATAGAGCAGCGGGGCCGGTTTTCTGCCCCCCACCCCCCACCCCACCCCCAGGGGACGCCTCCTCCGCCGCGTCCAGACTTGTCAGAGCAGATTCTCGTCAAATTACCGATGTCCTGCATCGGGGTAATTGCTTGCCAAACCCACTCCACTGATGCAAATTTAAGGGGTCGCCTGTGATGGAGATAATGCCAAATTGGTTTTGAGATTTTGAGATGTCTACTCAGCATGGGGAGATAGATATGTGGGACCTTAGATGGGAAAAAAGGGAGAAATGAAATAAGGCAGTGTGCGGAGAATGCTGATGTGGCATTACTCAAATGCTGGAGGAGAAGGATGGATTTCTCCTTCCTTGCACGGCAAATAATTGTAAAGTATATCTGGAGGGCTCGTAACAGACTCTGCAGTCATAACACCTCCTCTCACGTCCCGTAATGTCCAATCGCCTCAGCTAAGTAGCCATTAATTGCGGTGGGGCCGATGGCCGGAGTCCAGCTCTGCCATGCTGCGACCCGACTTATAATGAAGCATCTCGGCCTCGGGCTGGCGCGGGCCTCTCTGAGGCTGATGTCACCTGACGGGAGAGGGTGGTGAAGAAGTACTAGATTGGACGAGCCGGGGCGGAGGGGATAGAGATATGGAAGCTTGTGTTTCATTTTGTGAGGATTAAACACTGGAGGCTGTGGGGAGTTAAGCTGAGGATCCTCTAGGGACGAAGCCTCGTGTCTCCGCTGGTGGTGGAGAGGGTTTAAGTTGGTGGTGGGGAAGAAGAGGAAGAGAAGGAGGAGGTGGGGGGTCATGGTTAAATTGGCAATGACAATTAAAGAGTGGTAATTAGCAAGGTTAGGAGGAGAGGGCCCTCCAGGAGCAAGGGGAGCGACAGGCTCAAGTACCAAGGCAGCCAAGGCAACAACATATTGAGTGACATCAAACAGAAAGAGTCGAGTCCATGGACACCTGATTTAATCAACGCTGTGCCACTGGATTTATGGTCAGAGAAACATCCTTTTGTATTTTTCCACAGTCTCAGTCTCTAGAGAACAGCTAAATTAAGTCAGTGTATCAAGTATTTGTTAATTTTACTTTCCATTATTATTTGAAACTCTCATCCACGCATCACCTATTAGACAAACTGTGTATTTATCACTTGTAAATCTGTGTACTCTTTGTTCTTTAAATCTTTTGTTTCTGAAATGAAAATAGAGTAATCAAAAATTAAACAATATTACACGAGAGGGAGTGCAGTGTCAATGAATATAGTAACTGTAGTGATTCATTGCAGGACCAAAGCAAAATCACTACAGTTACTATATCAGTGATACCACACAACGTCAAGTGTAATATGGCTTTTATACAACAGTTCCACTAGCATAGCTTATTAAATGACAGCAATACAGGACAAAATATTATGGCTTATTTGTTTAACCATTTTCAGATGTAATAAAGACTCCATTACCACAAGGGTATTGTGGTTTGTTAATCGAGACAATAAATCCAAATTTAGTTTGTCTATTTTTTTAACTGTGTCCTGTCCAGCAGCTTGGTAAGCAGAACAGATATCTGTTTCCCTTATTGTGCCAAACTGATTTACTTTTCCAAAAAGAGTTCTGCTCATATGTGATATATGCTGTATATCAGGGGTATCCAACCATGTGCCATGGAGGGCCAAGACCCTGCAGGTTTTCTCTTCTAACCAGTCTCTTCAGCAGGTGTTTTCACTGATAAGCAATCAGTGGGAAGAAATTCAGTAAAATCTGCTGTTGAAGACACTGGTTGGCAGTAAAGCCTGCAGGGTCTTGGCCCTCCATGGCACATGATTGGACACCCCTGCCGGATATAAATAGTATTTATAGACTCCTCTTGCTATATAATAACTTTAATACTTTATTTAAATTGTTTTAGTTATGATGGACCTGACGGAGGGAATGGGGGAGGGATTTGAAAAGACTTAAAGTGGTCTTAAGGGGTGGGAGGTGAGGGGGTGAGGAGGGGAAGAGAAGGAGAGAGGAACAAACTGAGAAAACATAATTTCTGCTTCTGAAGAGATGTCATCACAAGCCTGATATCTGCACCTGTAAGAGAAGAGAGAGACGTGTGTGTGTGTGTGTGTGTGTGTGTGTGTGTGTGTGTGTGTGTGTGTGTGTGTGTGTGTGTGTGTGTACATGTGCATGTGTGTGAGTGTGAGAAAGCGTGCGCAAGAGAGTGTGCAAGAGAGCAAGGTGGGGTTTGCAAGGCAACATACAAAGAGCAGATCGCAACAATTCCCCTGGAACCCTGAGCAAGCAACACAGCACCACCATCTCCTAGTGGGAGAAGACAAATGCCCCAAAGCCACCAAGCCCCAGGATAGCCAGACTCCCGTCCCAGGTGGGAGGGCCAGAGGAGGCCTGATGCACCCCAGCCCTGAGCTGGCTGGTCCCCTGCCCCCCAGTGGGGCTGCATGTCAGCTCTGGGCCACAGATGCCCCCCCCCCCCCAGACAACACACCTGCACCAACTCCAGAGCCCCAGACACGCGCCTCGGGAGCTACAGGGCACCCATGTCAAGCCAACCCACCCGCATGCTGGAGGCAGTCCACGTGGCCAGGAGGCATCACCCTGTCAGTCCAGCACCCACTGACCAGCTCACACACTCACACCCACTCTCAGTCACACTCTCACAAAGATTCACGCGCACACTCACTCTCACACTCTCTCACTCACTCACTGACATATACACACAAACCCATGTTCATTTTTATTAAACAGACATGAAATATCTTGTGCATGTTTACAAGGGTAGAACTTCCGGGTCACAGTGGAAATTAAGGTGTTCAACACCGTATTACAATTCTCACATACTGTATCTATAGCAGGGAAAATAAGTATTGAATGCTTATAGAAAAGTTTCATATTTGTAATTTGATTTGTCTCAGAGTCTGTGTGAAAGTGCTAAAGATGCTGATGCAGCTGTACTTTGTTATCACTTTGTTTTAGTTTGCATGCACTGTTCTGGTGTGACTGGTGCTGAGAAAGTATGAAGGTTCCTGAGAAAGTCTGACTAAAGAGATAATCTGTATGCCAAGTTTTGACCTGATGTACTGAACAATCACCATGAACATTTCCGGATAACAGAGTGCTTAAAGGACTGAGCAGTGTGTGTTTGAGTGAGAATGATGTGCAAATAGGCTCTGAGACTGTTTTTGTATTGTTCTCCACTCGCCAGTGTAATTAAATTTGCTGAAACTTTGATCCTGCCTGATTCTTGACTGAAGGTTAAGAAGATTTTTTTTCTAACATACTTGGCGCCCGAACTACAGGGACTCCAGATATCTCTCCTCCTGCTTCCGGCGTGTTGAGACCAACACAGTTAGTGCACGGCTGCGGAAAGCCCTCCCCCACCGGCCCCGAAGAGTCAGCTTTGTGGAAGTGACGCACAGTCCGGAGAGGCTGGGAGCAGAATCCGAGAGTGACGGAGCAACCTACAGGTAGATTGAAGTGAGTAAATTTAATTATTAATGTTTTGTCCCACTTAGAATCCGCGGTCGGTCTGAATATAAGGGTAAAGTGTTGAGAATTGAGAGTTAAGCGTCAGTTACCATAGGTCCAGATAGGTCTGGTTTGGTAAAGCTTGACTGTGTCCCAGTTAGAGGCTGTCAAAAGAAGTGCATTTCTTCTGCATACATGGACACATAAACAGCACGCGGGGGAATATCGCGCCAGGATACCCCAGGAAAAATACAACGGTTGGTTACCATGGAGTGATACAAAAAAATAAAAAAGTCAAAAAATAGAGATGATAAAGATAAGATAAGATAAGATAAGCCTTTATTAGTCCCACAATGGGGAAATTCCAGGATTGCAACAGCACAGGGATAGCAACACTCAGAGCAATAATTTAGAAGATAAGAAAATAAGAGCAGTGAATATACTGTACATATGTACATATAAATATATATACACAGTACGGAGCATTGTAGCTAGATGGAATAAACAGCATAACCGTCTATTTAGTTACCCTACGTAGAATGAATATGTACCCATACATAGTGTCACCCTCCATAGCGACTGATATTGTCCTAGTTGTATACTGGAGGGGACCATTTGTATAAGTCTGTTGCATCTTTTGCATTCAATACTGTTAGGTCGTCACATTTTTTTTGCTATCTCTGCGAGCAGCCCTGCTTAGGTTATACAGTGTGACAGCCGTAGGTAGGAAGGACCTGCAAAACCTCTTGGTCGCGCACCTAGGATGATGTAGTCTACTGCTAAATGAGCTCCTCAGTGCGTTCAGTATGTCCTGCATAGGGTGGGACTCGGACTCCAGCAGAGATGACAGTTTAGCCACCATCCTTCTCTCTCCTATCTCCTCCACTGGGTCAAGGTGTTGCCCCAGGACAGAGCTAGCTTTCTTGATTAGTTTGTTCAGTCTCTTCCTAACGGCTGCTGTAATGCAGTTTCCCCAGCAGACCACTCCAAAAGTGATGGCTGATGCCACCACCGTGTCGTAGAATGTCTTCAAGGGCACCCCCTTGTACACCAAAAGACCTGAGCCTCCTCAGTAGGAACAGCCTGTGCTGTCCCTTCTTGTAGAGTGCGTCGGTATTGTGTGACCAGTCTAATTTATTGTTCAGATGAACACCCAGGTACTTGTAGGATGTCACCATCTCAATGTCTGTTCCCTGGATGTTTACTGGTGCTGTGAGGGGTTGCCCTTGCCTGTGGCAGTCCACCACCAGCTAGTTAGTTTTCCTTGCGTGGATCTGGAGGCAGATCCAATGGCACCAGTTCACGAAGTCCTGGATAAGTCCTCTGTACTCAGCTTCATCTCCATTGGAGATGAAGCCAAAGATCGCAGAGTCGTCAGAGAACTTCTGCAGATGGCAGTGTGTTGTGTTGTGTGAGAAGTCTTCAGTATAAAGGGTGAACAGGAAGGGAGCCAAAACCGTTCTCTGGGGAGCCCCCGTGCTGCCGATGATCGTGTTGGACACACAATCCCGGTTTCTCACAAACTGTGGCCGGTTAGTGAGGTAGTCCAGGATCCATGATGACAGGTGCTGGTCCACCCCTGCGCACAGCAGCTTGTCCTTCAGGATCATTGGTTGGATGGTGTTGAAAGCACTGGAGAAGTCAAAGAACATGATCCTCACTGCATTCCCTGGCTTCTCCAGGTGGGACAGGGAATGGTGAAGGAGGAAGATCACTGCATCCTCCACCCCGATGCCATGCTGGTAGGCGAACTGGAGTGGATCCATCGCTGGTCCCACCAGGGGGCGGAGGTGAGCAAGGAGCAGTCTCTCCAGGGTCTTCATCATGTGAGACATCAGGGCCACTAGTCTGTAGCTGTTCAGGTCTTTGGGGTGGGAAGTCTTTGGTACAGGTACCACACAAGATGTTTTCCACAACTGTGGTACCCTCCCCAGCTAAGAAATAACCTTAATGTAGAAAGACACAGAGAGAGAGGAAAGACAAAATATAAAAGACAAAAAATAGAGAGGATAAAGATTATGATAAAAATAACTTCTAAGTAGAAAGAGGGAGACAGAGAGCGACACAGAGAGAGAAATATAAAGGCAAAAAATACAGAATAAAGGTTATAACAAGAGATAACCTTAAAATAAAGAGAAATAGCTCTAATATAATAAGGATTAACTTTGACATGATAATAAAACACCTTAAGGTATAATTCAAAGTAAGTCTAAAATAAAATAAAATGACCTCTAAAAAATATAAGATAAAAATAACCTGTAATAATAATAATAAAATAAAATAAATACATTAAATAAATAACTGCAATTTGTTTGTCTGGTCATTCAGGTGTTTGTTTGTGTGTGTTTTTAATGTTTTTGCAGTATACTTAGGGGAAAAATGGGTAACTGTTGTAGCAGAGGTACAGACCCCGAGAAGGCGGAAGTCAGGCAGCGTGGCAGAAGCCAAGGTTGTTTTTCTTGTTGCTGTGCAGCATAGGAGGATGAGAATGAGATTTTTGTGCTGTCAGGCGATGGTAAATTTATGCATAGGAAAGACAGGAAAAGTACACGTTTTTTGGCAAAGATGGCAAAAATGAATGTGTTTTCAGGGCAGCGTAAGATGATTGACGGTGAGAACCTTGGGTTGCTAGATCTGCTTATTTTTAAGCGGTTTTGGGATTGTTTACTAACATGTGTGTGTCTATTTGGGGCTTGTTATGGTGTTGTGCTGAAGCAGTAATAAGGTCACACCGAACTGAGGATTTTGGTGAGATGAAATGTACTGTATTAGATGCTTGTTTTATATATATATATATATATATATATATATATATATATATATATATATATATATATATATATATATATATATATATGTCAAGATAGTTTTGACAGTAATTTCTTTGTTGTGCAAATTTCCTTGGGATTTGTGCTTCATTTAGGATGGATTACTTGTATTAAGCAATGCAATCTTGCTTTGTTGGCAGATGTCATTTTATTTTTAATGGACATTATCTATTGCCAGAATTTTTCACTTATTTTTCCTCACTCTCTATGAAATATTTTTTTTTTGCTGGTCATTAACATTTGTTTGTTCTCTCCCATAGATTGAGTCCCCATCGTGCTGTTTGCTCTCTACATGTCTGTTCTTTTCTTTTTCTCTATCCCCTCACCCCCCAGCCAGTCGCAGCAGATGACTGCCCCTCCCTGAGCCTGGTTCTGCTGGAGGTTTCTTCCTGTTAAAAGGGAGTTTTTCCTCTCCACCGTCGCCAAGTGCTTGCTCACAGGGGATCGCCTGATTGCTGGGGTCTTTCTGCAACTGTGGGGGTTCCCCCCTACAGTTGATAGTGCTATGAGATGACTGTTGTTGTGAAATGGCGCTATATAAATAAAGTTAAAGTTGAATAAATAAAAGTTAAAGTTTAGTAAAATTATCTGCCACCAGAGCAAGAAAATTTGATTTTTCTTTTGTTTGGGATGTCTGAAGACATGCAAGCACCATTAGGTTATTTCATTTGACTTATATTTGACTTTTTGCAGTGCAATTGTATTATCTAGCTCATAGTTGAATTCTCTCTCCAACTGAGGGGCAACAGTGGCTTCAGGTGAGGAAAAGAGAAAGAAATAAAAAAAAAAGAGGCGACAGGCTTACTTGATCTTGTGATGGTAAAATCAAAATCTGATGATAATTCTGAAAAATTGACCATGGTAAAAAGAGGGGAGGAAGGGTTTGAATAATATGTGTTCTGTCTCTTCTATGGTGCATGACGAGTCTGACGTGAGGGCAAGGGGCCATGTTTCTGCTCCTCCTCCTCCATGTCCCCCTGCTGTTGAGCCCATCTACCACGATCTCACAGACTGGAGAGGCTGTGGCGGATGTCACCTTGCCTCCGCTTGTCTCCACCCCTCTACCCAGGAGCAGCCACACCGGGGCACGCAAGAATTAAGTAGATATGTACACATGTCCACTCCACACTCACCATCAATATGATCGATAAAACTGAAGATTATGAAACATGTTGTCACTGAACAATATCCTATGATTAAATCTTCAAATCCAGCTTATTCAGGACAATCCGACTCACAAAACAAGGTAAAGATGAAGGTGTGCAAGCTTATAGAACCAGGATACAAGAGTTTTTTGATAGCCATGCTTGTCAAATTAAGCCTGCTATTGACACAGGTGTAGAACCTTATTGGCAGCATTTGAAAAGTGTCTCTTTGCAAAACATGCACCCACATCTGGCTTATTACGTTCACAAACATTTGGTCACATACTGCACCTGTGCATTTGGTGATTTATTAACCTATGCCAAACATGCAGAGACAATAGAGGAGGAAAGGAAAAAGAAACTGAAAGAAAAAAAAAACAACTCCTGTTTATGTGATTGCTGACACGGGGGGCAGAGCTTCCTTCTGATTTTATTTTTCAGGGTTGCATCGGAACTGGACCTCAGTGGTGGAGGGGAGAAGGAAGGAGACATTGGGGGTGGGGGGGGGGGGGGTGGCCGTGGCAAGGGGAATGTGATGTTTGTCATCAATGTGGACAAAAGGGCTATTGGCAGAGGCAATGTCCTGAACGCCAGCAACAGCGGGGAGGAGATGGTGAACCTCACGAGCCGACTGCCTGACTGACCACACCAAGTGCAATTGTTGACGCTAACACTGAAATAACAGATATGCATTTACCTGACTTTGATCTGATGTTGACAATGCAATGTTTACCTGAAGTGATGTTGCAGGTTCAGGACATTCCAATAAAGTTTCTATGTGACATGACAGAAGGTTGTTTCATATTGTCTGAAGCATGCCTTTTCAACTTCTGCGAAGGGATCTTTCCACAACCCTCAGTATTGCCATAATCCCAATGGATAATGGTATGAGAGCATCACATTTTACACATGTGGAAGGAATAAATGTATTGCAGGATTCCAATGTCCCTAGGTACTGCTACTCACTGCATTTGGTTTCGGCCGGACCACACTCAGCGACATCAGAGGTGCACACAAAAGCTATGCAAAATTTAAAGTCCAAAACATTCCTTGCAAATCCATCCTTCTGACTGGTCATTAAAGGAAAAAAAAAGTAGAGGTGGTCAAAATAAATGCAAAATCACACTATAGACCATACAAAAGACAGTATCCTCTACACACTTTGTTAAATGACCTACAACCACACATGCAGGTTGTTTTTTTTTTCTTTTTACAGTGATAGATATCAGCAGTGTTTTTTTCAGCATCCCAATACATCCAGATCATCAGTTTTGGTTTGCATTCACATTTGAAAACTAAAGGTACACATTCACCAGATTACCACAAGGTTACTGTGAATCACCAACCATTTTTTCACAGGCAATGTCAGCAAATTTGGCACAGTTTATTCCTCCTTATGGGACCCAGCTGCTCCTTTATGTTGACGACATTTTGCTGGCATCACCTGATGAAGAAACCTGCAAATAAGACACCATTGCCTTACTGCAATTTTTAGCGGAATAAGGTCACAAAGTCAGCAGGGGAAAATTACAGTTGTGGAAAAAAGAAGTCAAATATTTAGGCCACATTTTTTAGCAGCAGGCAGATATATTGTTCCAGCTTGAAAACAAGCTATTTTGTCAGCACCAAAACCCATCACAAAAAGAGACATGATGTAATTTTTGGGCACTCTAAATTATTGTCACTCTGGGATTGTAAATTATTCATTTGAAGTGCAACCCTTATCTGATCTCATTTACAAAACACCCATGGCTCAGGTGGACAAAATTGAGTGGACATGAGGCAGAAGAGGTATTTGTCAAAATAAAAATACTTCTGGTTAGCACTGACATCCTGGCATTCCCCAATTACAAAAACCCTTTGTGCAAATGGTTCATACTTATCCGATTTTGCATTATTTTGCACAAGCAGCTGAATTAGGTGCTCTAACTGAGACTTGAAAAATTAGGCAAGGGAAAAGCACTCACAGTGTATACAGACAGTCAATATGCCTTCTCTACCATTCATCACTTTGCACAACAGTGGAAAAAAAGAGGAATGATTACATCAACAGGAAAGCCAATCCAAAGCAAAGACCTCATTTTTAAACTCTTAGTGTAAAACTTCCCTCGAAATTAGCCATATGCAAATGTGCAGCACACACCAATGGCACAGATCCCATTTCCAAGGGCAACAGCTTTGCAGATCAAACAGCAAAAGCTGCTGCACTTGGTCATACAGGAAAGGACAAATCATGAGGTCTTCTTTTAACACTAACAGAAAACTTATCACATGACATTCTCACTGAGGCCCAGAAAACAACACCACAAGCCGAAATTTATAGATGGATCCAAAAGGGAAAAATCTTTGACAACACCTCCAACCTATACAAATGCAGCAACAATAAACCCATTTTACCACACAAACTGTTTCAGCAGGCCTCTACTCTACTACATGGGGTTTCCCATGTATCAGTGGGGGATACAATCTCTATGCTAAATAGATCCTTTACTGCTTATGGATTTAGCCAATTTGCTACTCAATTTTATAAAAAAAAAAAAAAAAAGCCTAATCTGTGCAGAAAACCATGCTCAATGGAACTTCAGGGCTGAAAAAAGGCACCTTCCCTGCATCAACTTATCCTTTTCAAAACATTTGCATGAACTTCATTGCATTAGATAAATGTGAAGGCAAACACTATTGCTTGGTTAGTGGTGACATGTTTACAATATTGGACAGAAGCCTTCCCTTACACTCACCCAAATGCTGCTACAGTAGCAAAAAAAAAAAAAAAAAAAAAAAAAAAAAAAAAAACTGTTAGCAGAAATTGTGCCCAGATTTGAAATACCTGAAAAGATTTATTAGATAATGGAACACATTTTGTAAATCAGATTATATCACATTTAGGCACAGCACTCAACATTAACCTGAAAAACCACTCAACTTACCATCCACAATCTGCAAGATTGGTGGAATGCACAAATAGGACCATTAAAGAAAGGCTTAGAAAAACAATGGCAGAAACAGAACAAAATTGGATACATTGCCTACCCTCAGTGCTGTTTTACATGAGAATAGTTCCCCCACAAGGGGGGGGCTATCCCCATTTGAAATAATGTATGGTAAACCTTACCTACTCTCACCATCAAGGCCATTCAATTCAGGTGATGAGGAAGTGTGCTTAGCTGATTACATGCGAAGAATGTTGACTGACACAAATAATGTTCATGCTGCTTTTCCCGGGAGGGACCACGGTGAAGCACACATCTTGGCCAGACCGGTGGATCTGGTCCTTGTCAAAGCCATCAAAAAGAAAAACTGGGCCGACGCTACCTGGCAAGGACCACACAAGGTCATCCTGGCAATGCCAACAGCCATGAAAGACGAAGGACGTGACTCTATGGTGCATTTGACACATTGCAAACTTGACCCCACTCAAAACCCTCAGCAAGAGACTGTTTAATCCCCACTGCAAACTATATCCCACTTTAAAAAAAAAAAGCTCAACAAGTGACTGTTTAACTGTTTAACTGTCTTACTGTTTCCCTATACAAATGTCGACTGATGGGGCCCTTCGCAGTGTCCAGCAACAGCTTGTATAGTGAAACAACTGTTGTTTATCATGGAGAGACAAAATGCATGATAGAGAAGGTTGGCAGCAGAAGGATGTGAATGGTACACCTGTTTTTTCATCATCATCATCATCATCATCATCATCAACCTTGTGGTGACACTTTTGTTTTGGTTACTTTTGGGGACACCATTACCTATTTATCGCAGGGCTAGGTACTGTAACAGTATATGAATTAATAATTATGATCAGGTATAAAAATTATTTAATTTATATTAATGTATTGGAACCAGAGATGAATTCTCTGTTCATATACACTGGAAAAGTTAATAACACTTGTGGGGCACCAACTTCTATCTCTAAGAAACAATTTAATCTTTAATTTCACTTTATACCTGTTTAATCACTCAATAAATTAATTAATAATCAGTCTCAAAATTTTAGTGAATTCGATACTGGGGACTTAAACCAGACTCAGAATGAAATAAATTCTCAACAACTTCTCTCATTTTCACATATTTATTAAATGAAATGATGATTAAAGGACATTGCAGTGACTTCATTAACCATAAAATTAAACTCGTAAATGATAGATTAACACTGAACGTTTGCAGAACCAGGGTTAACTGTGAAATGAATTTAGATCAGTTTGAGTTAACAGACTGTGGAAGACAACACAAATTTATGGGGCCAGTTTTACTAATTATATGAAAAGTTCTGGATTACTCTAAGAAAATGAAAATGGGATTTTAATGAAAAGAAAGGTTGTATTACTTGCTCTTTAATTTTGCGTCTGATCAGATATTAAATTATTATCGAACCTTGGACGTTTAACTCAGCAGATGAACAAGAATGTCGTTCACATGATTCTTTGCGTGGCAGTTGGAAATGGAGATCCTCCTGTGTCGCCATCTGGAAGTTTTCGATGTGGAAAAGTGTCAAAACCCAGAATATTTGTCCAGCAAATATTCGGTTGTCACAAGATGAGATTTTGATGTGTTGATCACCTGGGCTGCAATCTGGCCCAGGGCGTCTCCTCCTCGTGGCGTGGTGATTTCTTCAGCTGCTCGTGATTGTGGCGAGCTGCGTCTCCTTTCCTCTTCATTGGCAAGCGACTTCCCAGAGGAATTTGATAATAATTGAAAATATCTAATCTGATCTCAAATTAAAAGAGTTTCGGACTTTAGATAAAAGAGCTTCTGGTGTGGGATTGGTCAATAAAAATATTATAAAAATAAAGTCAAGATTAAAGCTTACATTAAAATTAAAAACGGTGGTTTTACAGACAGTTTAACAAGAAAAGGTGATAGAAATAAACGTCTAGGATTAGAGTTTAACTCCTTTTTAGAATTTGAGCTCAGAGAAAGAATTCCTAGGCTTTTAAAGAAACATTAAGATGCAAAGAGATTACAAAAAACATGGCACTTCAGGCTCTGTGATTGTAGAAGAGAAACATATGGGATAAGTCCCTTTGTTCTCCGGTAGTTCTCTGCTGTGACAGACGTGAAGACAAAAGAAGTGAAAAGCAGAAAAAGAGATGGCGAAAAGCGGCGGCGAAAAGAGGAAGTAGCAAGGGGTCTCCCTCCTTTTATAAATTCAGTTGAGCTTTCGCTGGCTTTCGGGTTGACAGGAGCTCAGCAAATAGGCTTCCTTTGTGGGCAGGCTTTATAATTTTAGTCCAATGAGCAAACAGTCTTTTGTCTGCACTTTGAGAGAGCTGTTGTCAAGCAACGATTGCCTGCTGGCAGTCACATGATTTGAGAGACGCTTTGCAAATCTAATACACATTTTAATACTGGAATATTCCTCTATACCCTTATGTATAAACTAAGCTAACCTTAGTGATTAATGTAACTTATAAGCAGTGCTTCTAAATTAACATGCAAGAATAAACATTCATTTAAACATTTTAGGATGCAGATATTTAAATCAAGGATTAATACATTTCAAACCTATTATTGATTGTCCAGAATAAACATCAAGAGTCCATTTGCTTTTCCCATGGTGTCCTGAAAAAGAGGAAGAGGGCTAGAGATGAGTCTTAAGGATGTGATTAAAAGATTCACTGGTTAAATCCGGCATGTCCCAGAGTTGTGGATATTTGTAGTGACCATATGACGTACTCCACGGTTCTGTTCCATGTCTCCACATTTATGGGGCCATAAAAGTCAAAACAGGAAATGCATTAGGGTGAATTCCTTAGACCGGTTTTGACAAAGGAATGTGAGTTGAGCCGTGGCCTGGGGGAATAACAGAGTAGTTCTTGACTGTCCTTTTCCTGGGTGAAACAATGTCTTTAAGCTGAAGAAAAATTCTTATTGATGAGCCAAAGTGAGATGATGCTACAGTACATTACTCACACACATCATGACTGGCTAGAAGGACCAGGCTATCAGGACCATGTTTATGCTGGTACTGTGTGGCGGACATATGCTAATTACACAGACAAAACAGCTAATTGTTCAAATTGTTATGTGTGTGTTGTTTGCGCCCACTTTCAGCTGGCCAAATATCTTATTGCTAAACCAATGGAAGTGTCAGAAGCTGTTTGTTTCTTGCAGGATGCTATGTATGGAAATAGTACAGTTGGAATTAATTTGAATCACACCTATCACATTGTCTATGACTCCACTGACGGGAGACACAATGACACCCCTTACACGGTGAAGGCAAGGTTAACCTCGCTGGGGATTTTTTTCCTTTGTCTAAAAGGGTGTGAAAACATCTCTTTGGGCAGTTTATCGCTCTCCAGGTGTGCAACGGTGCATAGTATGTCTCACCCCTGTACTGCTACCTGCCGGACCGGCGTAGTGGGCAAAAGCTGTCCTGAAAATCCTTATTGCCAGTCTAGAAGTCTGGAAGGCAGTATCACCCTGCAGGAGCTCTGCAGTGCTGCAATTTGTGATTCTCACAAGCACGGGAAGCATATGGTGAAAGGGGGTTGGTGGCTGTGTGGCCATCGTGCCTACTCACACCTGCCCATGAACTGGGGAGGAGTGTGTGCCCCTGTAGTGGTGACTGACCATACCATCATATTGTTGGCAGGACAGGCGGGCAGGGTGAAGAGAGATGTCTCTTTTGCACCACATGATCCCATCTGGGGCACAGATGTACTGACAAGTTAGAAACTACTGGGCAGAAGGTACTTCATTCCCTGTTTCCTTGGGTGGGAGTGGCTAAGAACACCTTGTGGATTGAAACAACTAATTATAGATTACAATCATTTGTGATTTTTTTCTTTGTCTGCTTTGTCTGGTATAAATGAGGAGTTAACAGCTCTTAGACTTATGTTGACCCAAAATAAAATGGTTCTTGATCAAATAACTGCCGCCCGAGAGGGCGTGTATGCATTTGTGGGAGATTATTGTTGTACTTTAATCCCTGAAAATGATGCGGATGGTTATGTGATTGCCTTGGCCATACAGAACCTGACTGCTTTGCAGGCTGCCATAGCCATAGACAATGTCACTGATGAATTTACCTGGTTAAGTTGGTTACTCTCTTCATGGAGATGTATCATCATGAGCCTGTTAATGATTTTTGTGATATTATTTTTGGCCTTTTCTTGTGTTATTCCCTGCACCTACAGTATGATGATGAGACTTGTGCATGTTAACTTGGTGATGTACCATGGAGCAGTTGTCGGGGATGATGGGGATGATGAACAAACAATGTGAGCTCAAGGTGTCTCTCTGTTACCCAAGTATAGAGTAAAAGTATGATTGGCATGCAGGAAACCAAAAGGAGTTGCATGATCATGATGTGAAGTTGAAATGTACTAAATGTAATAAATACATTTATGAAGTTTGAAACATTATTTTTACTTTTACTTTGTTTTTATATTACTCGTATTTCTATTTTGATATTCTGTTGTTATTATTGCTGTTTTATTTTGTTTTATTTTTTAGGGCCCGAGCCGCTGACAATGTCAGTGGGCAAGAGCCCTAGTGTAATTGTTAGAATTTTTTTTTTCTTTTTCTCCATCTAAGATCTCATTTTTGGGGTAGTCAGTGTGCATGGAAACTCATCATTTTTTGCAGGGACCTCAAGACTGGTGAAAAATTGAATATTTTGGAGGAAATATGAATGACCCCACAAAAATGGCTCTACAGTGCCACCTAAAATGTGAATGTCAATGGGGAGAGGCACACGCTTACTTTTGCGTAGAAAGATGAAAATTGGGTGAGATGTTGATCATGCCGAGACATGCAAAAATAATCCATTGAAGTGATGGTCTACAACCAACAGGAAGTCGGTCATTTTGGCACAAAGTGGCAGTGACCTGATTTCCACCTTGTGCAGTTGACGTACATTTGATCAAACTCGTCCTAGGGTTTTTGTCCGATTGAGCTCATTTGTAGTGACAATCATCTATACCCATGTGGCATTAAAAGTTATTGAAAACTTGTCCAAAAGCTTAACGCTTTGGCTGTAGGGGCGTTGCAAAGTTTGATGCCTCGCCATGATCATGCTATGACCATTCTGACGGCAATAACTCTGGTATCCATTGTTGGATTTCAACCAAATTCAATATTATGCATATCAGTCCAATTCCAAACAGTTCTATAGAACAATATTCATAGAAATCTACAGCACCACCTAATGGTTAAAGGAAGAATTGCTGAAGACTCTTTTCTTTATTACTCACGCGTCATTTGCCAGAATGACGTGAAATTTTCTGAGATTCACCAGACCACAGAGATAATCATAACTGTACATCAACTTTACCATGACATCACACTTCTTACCATGGACACGCCCTCCTCACCATTCAATCCGTGATCTTGTGGGGAGGGTTTGGAACGACGTAGAGTCATGAAATCTGGAGCATAGGTAGAGGTGACTGTCATATGTGGTCCTATATGGGTGGTCAATGCATAACTGACAGGGAAGTGTTTCCATGGCGACATGTCAAAGGTTGTCTCTTTGCCATGGAACATCAGAAAGTTGTAACTTGGACAAACTTTGTCTGATTTTCAGCAAATTTTCTGCGATGGATATTAGTCCCACCCCACACGCTCCTATGTAAAAGTGATTGATAAAAGTTATAGTGTCACCTACTGCTCACAGGAAGTACTGTGCCAAACGGTTTTCTTTATTATTCACGCAGCGCATGCCGCGACGATGGGAAATTTTCCGTGCCGGCTGGGTCCAACAGGTGCCAGGTTCTGCGGGTGTGTGGGGGGTGAGGGTCCGCTTACAGCTGCTTGCAGCTTTAATTGTTAGATTTTTTTTTTTTTCTTCTTCTCCATCTAAGATCTCATTTTTGGGGTATTCAATGTGAATGAAAACTCACCATTTTTTTGCAGGGACCTCAAGACTTTCAAAAAAATTGAATATTTTGGAGGAAATATGAATGAACCCACAAAAACATCTCTACAGTGCCACCTAACATGTGAATTCAATGGGGAGTGGCACACGCTTACTTTCATGTAGAAAGATGAAAATCAGGTGAGATGTTTATCATGTCAAGACATGCAAAATACTCCATAGAAGTGATGGTCTACACCCAACAAGAAGTTGGCCATTTTGGCAGGAAGTAGCAGTGAGCAGATTTCCACCTCAAGCAAACTCGTCCTAAGGTTTTTGTCCGATTGAACTCATTTGTGGTGACAATCATCTATTCCCATGTGCCATTAAAAGTTATTGAAAACTTTTCATGACATTTGACGGTTTGGCCGTAGGGGTTTGGCAAAGTTTGATGCTGTAATGAATGCCCCTCCGAGGTGGAAAACAAACTCACACGCTTAAACTGCAGTGAGGACATTGATTAACAGAAAAGCATGACAGTACAAAACTAGAAAAGCACTCGGAGAGCGCAGACCTCCGCCAAGCGTCACAATTCCCCCCATACAGTGTTTGTGTGTACGTTTTCAGATTCCTTGAGCATGTAAACATATGACTGGCAATTGGATTCACAATGATTATTTGTTTATTTGACAGGGACAGTGCAATAAACACACAATTAATCAATGACAATCAATGTGATAGTGATAGGATTAGTGGTTCAGTAGTAAAAGCATTGCCTCCTTGGCGGAGGTAATAAACTAAAGTGTTGCTGTTGTGTCCATCTCCTCCACTAACGGATGCAAATTGGGTAGACAGGTTGCCGTGGATTTTATATTATATTGTAACGTGCTGCTTGACATGGTGACGTCCCACCGGGAGGTTCGAACTCACGCCTCCTGCTCCGGAGTCCCGCACTCTACCTGTGTCGCCAATAGGGTCAACCCATTTGGTAAGCCAGGTAGGGTGCTGATATTGAGTTCGCTACAATATTATTTTTTTGGGGGTTGCGCTCCGCGGCAAACGAGAATTTAGAAGCTTCGCCGGCAGAGAGCTCGTTTTTGCGCAGCGTCTATGGCTGGCCGGTGAATTTCTGCCAAATGCGCAGCTCCTATGGCTGGCCGGGGAATTTCTGCCAAAGAATCCGTCGGCGGACAGCTGCCCGTGTGAGGTTTTGCAGTTGCACGCAAACAGAGGCACGCTGGCGGGCCCAGGCCAGCAGTGTTTTCCGCGTCCTTTTGTGCCTAAAACGTTGAAGAACGCAGAGTTTGTGTTGCAGACACGACAACCAGCGCCCTCCATTGCGCCTGCGCACATGTTGAAAATGGCTGTATGTCACAGTGTTGAATGAAAAATGCTTTAAAAAATTCCTGTATCCAGACGGTGAACCGGATCACCCCCAAAATTTAATCAGTTCTTCCTTGTACCATTTCCAACAACGCCTGAAAGTTTCATGGAAATCCGTCCAAGATTTTTTGAGTTATCTTGCTAACCAACAGACAGACAGACAGACAGACAGACAGACAAACAAACACACAGACAAACCCCGGCAAAAACATAACCTCCTCCTGGCCTTTTCGGCCTGGCGGAGGTAATGATGGTGAAGACATACAAAAAATGCAACAATGAGGCTGGCATTCCTAAGCCGGTATCGCTCAGTGAACGCAGGAAGACTACAAATGGTGTCCCAGAGCCGGCATTGCTCTGCGAACGCTAGAGTTGCAGGCAGTACAAAAGTAAACAATAAAGCAGTCCATGGAAAAGGCTCAGTTACATAACAATGGTTCTCCAAATAAGGCAAGAAGAGTCCAAGCATGGAGTCCAAGAGTCCAAGAGTCCAAGAGTCCATGCTGAAAGAGTCCAAGCATGGCTCTTTCAGCATGGCAGAGGCTGCCATGCTGAAAGAGCATACAGCAGCCAAATAAATAGTAAGAACACAAACAAGCAGCAGGTGCAGGTGGCAGCGTGACCTAATCACTAACTGATTGCAGGTGAGAGGACCAGAGGCCCAGCAATCGGCTGGAGGGTGTGCCTGGGAATTGAGAGCAGCGCTCTGCCATGAAACAGAATAACACACACAATGATATGTACAGAAGGTAACAAAAAACAGACTAACAGAGAAATAATACAGGAAATAATGTAAGGGTCTGAGCTCAGAGGAAATCTGAGCTCAGAACATGACAGAGCCTCCTCCTCAAGGGGTGGATCCCTGACCCCCCAAGGTAACACCAAAGGAACCCCCCCACCCCCAGAAGGGAATACAGCCCCCCCCCCCCAAAAAAAAATAACCAGGGTGGGAGGTGGGGGAACAGGATAAGGAGGGAAAAATAACACAACACCTGCACCTGCGCCCCAACATACCCCAAGGCCCCCTACAGCCCCAGTGCACCATGGTTCGGGTGGCCGATCAAAGTTCCAGGGCCAGCAGGCGGCCTGCAGTAAGGCATCAGGCGGCCTGGCAGAGAAAAAGGGCCACCTGACCCAGGAACCCAGTCCTTCGGGCAGCCAGCCAGTGCTGTTGAGCCACTAGGACCGGAGGGGTGAACGAGGAGGTGGCTTACCCACCGGAAGGCTCAATGGTGGGAAGCCGGGCCGGAAGAGGGGAACCCCCATGACGACTGAAGGCGAAGAAAGGGGGGGTCACGATGGCGTCTAGCAGAGGAATGTAGGCCACGATGACCTCTAGCTGGCCGGCATCACCCACAGTGGTCCTGGCTGGGGACACAGCTGCACCTACAGCGGCTCCAGGCTGGAGCTCAGCTGCACCCGTGATGGTCCCAGCTTGGTACTCAGCTGCACCCGCGGTGGACCCACGGATTTGTCCGGTGGTGTTGGGTTCTCTTCGGTGACCCTGAAAGAGGACTCAGACACAGAACAGAGAGAGGATAGGTCAGGGTCGCCGGCAGCGGCGGAGCCCGGAGAGGTGAGCTCAGATGCAGCGGGTGGCTGCACCTGGATCTCCTCACCAAGAGTCAGGCAAGACTGTTCCAATACTGAAAATAGGAAGACAAAATAGAGCACTTGCCTGAGCTCAAGCTCCACTGCTGTCCAGGACTTCGATGATCTGGGCAAAGATGGAGGTCCGGGTTCAGCCTCCGACTCTGCTGCGGTGGCCTCTGCAGCAGGTGTGATGGTCATTGCAGTCTTAGGACCCCCAGGTGATGTTCCCCAAGCTGGTGACTCAGCTGGCGTGGTGGCTGAGGGCTGCCTCACCGCTTGCCCTGGAACTGGATTCTCCAGGGCCTCAGGCTCCTCCATCGTCCAGCGGTTCTGGTCCGGGACTGGTGGAAACTCAGGGAGAGACGGAGGAGACATGAGAAGAACTGGTGAGCTTAGATTAGCTGCAGCAGGTGGGGAGGTATCTGGGGACTGCATACCCAGAGACTCTCTACCAAGGATCAGGCAAGATATTTCATCAGTATTAGAAGAAAAAAGGGAGTAAACATGCCTGTTCACCTGGTTAATGATGTTCCCTGCTGCAGCTGGCAAGGAGTTGTCCTTCCCCATGGCTGGAAAGACTCTGGGCACCCCTGATAATTGTGGAGGAGCCGCCCCTCTGGCCACAGGAACAGGAGCTGCCAGTGAGGAAACCAAAGGCCCCTTGACAGTCTGAGGATCCACCGAAGGAGAAGGCCTTGCAGTGGAAGTGACGAGAGATTTGGCAGACGGGACCGGCAGTGAGAAAAAAAACAGGAGCGAGAGTCCACTGCGGGAATAGCCGGGGTCAGTGCTGGGAGAGATGCTGTCGACGGAGCTGGATCACTCATTCGGGGACCCAAGATAGGACAAAATTGTCTTTTCGGAACTGAAGCTGGCTTAGTCAGAGTTCTGGCGAGAAACAGTCAAAGCAGCGTCCTGGGAGCGCCCTCCCTTCGTCGCGAGCCCAGCAATCTTAGGGGACTTCCTCCCCACTTTGCCATTCTTGTGCCGTAGTGCTGCCAGCCAGGTTATCCTCTTAACTCCCTCGGGGCGCTCCGAGAGCTGAGGGCATCACTGGACTTCTGCCTCCGCCAGGTCCACATACCAGAGAATGTCTTCAAGGGTGGAATATTTGCTAACCGAGGAAATTAGCCTGTCTATGTCCATAAGGGCTCAGCAGCATTCCCACCCCAGGCTCATCGGGTAGCGCCGACTCGCTATGTCCATCGCTATCTCCAAAAAGGTGAGTGGGGGAAAAAAAACACAAAGGATGAAAAAATGCCTCACTGCAGAACCTGAGTTTTAAACTGACGGCAGCCTACTGTCATGAATGCTCCTCTACAAATGGTGTCCCAGAGCCGGCATCGCTCTGTGAACGCTAGAGTTGCAGGTAGTACAAAAGTAAACAATAAAGCAGTCCATGGAAAAGGCTCAGTAGACTTACATAACGATGGTTCTCCAAAGAAGGCAAGAAGAGTCCAACCAAACTTGCAGAGGCTGGCATGCTGAATGAGCTTGCAGAAGCCAAATAAATAGTAAGAACAAACGAGCAGCAGGTGCAGGTGGCAGGGTGACCTAATCACCAACTAATTGCAGCTGAGAGGACCAGAGGCCCAGCAATCAGCTGGAGGGTGTGCCTGGGAATTGAGAGCAGCGCTCTGCCATTAAACAGAATAACACACACAATGATATGTACATAATGTAACCAAAAACAGACTAACAGATAAATAATACAGGAAATAAGGTAAGGGTCTGAGCTCAGAGGAAATCTGAGCTCAGAATATGACAGATGTCTTGCCATGATCATTCTTGACCATCCATCCATCCATCTTCTTCCGCTTAATCCTTTTTGGGTCACGGGGGGCTGGAGCCTATCCCAGCATCTTTGGGCGAGAGGCAGGGTACACCCTGGACAGACCGACAATCCATCGCAGGGCCAACACAGAGAGACAGACAACCTTTCACTCTCACAGTCATACCTAAGGACAATTTAGAATCCCCAGTTTGATGCCAATTAACCTAACTTGCATGTTTTTGGCATGTGGGAGGAAACCGGAGAAATCCCGGAGTAAACCCACGCAGACACGGGGAGAACATGCAATCTCCACACAGATCACTGTTGGTCGGGGGCTGGGATTGAACCCAGGATTCCCTGGCTAAGGATGAGTTGCTGTGCTGCCGCAGTGCTAACCACTCTGCCACCACGCTGCCCCATTTTTTTTTATTTCAATAACTCTTGTGTGCATTGTTGGATTTCAACCAAATTCAATATTATGGATATTAGTCCAATTCCAAACAGTTCTATAGAATGATATTCATCAAACTCTACAGAGCCACCTATAGGAGGCAGAAAGTTTTGCATCAGAAAGTTTGAGTCATGTTTCTTTTAATACCTCAGGAATGGAATGTCGGATTGGCGCCAAGATAGGTATGATGTATATGGGTATGCCTCCAAACAATTACAGCTATGAATTTTCATTAGTAGCAATAGTGCCCTCTCTTGGAAACATGAAGGTTACACCAAAGGTTTTCTTCACTATCTCTGAAATAAACAGTCTGATTGGTATCATTTAAAGATGACAATCATCTATACCCATGTACCATCAAAAACTGTTGAAAACTTTTCCAAATTACTGATGGTTTGGCAGAAGGTGCATGGCCACGTTTGCAGTATTGCCATCACCCTTCCAATGGCTTTTACTCTGGCGTACATTGACTGATTTAAATCAAATTTTGTGTGGTGAATAGGTAGCCAATACTGATAATCCCTATAATAAAGAATGACACATAGCGATAGCGCCCCCTATCTTCAATGGACAGGAAGTTGTCATAACTCACATGCCATACTCACACACCGCTTGACAGAATGACGTGAAATTTTCTGAGGTTTATCAGACCACCTGTTCGATCATAACTACACATCACCTTTAGCATGGCGTCACTGCTGTTACCATGGACACACTCTCCTCACCATTCAATCTGTGATTTCTTTGGGAGGGTTGGGAACGACCTGGAGTGATGAAATCTGGAGCATAGGTTGAGGTGACTGTCAAATATATTCCTATATGGGTGGGCAACAAAAAACTGACAGGAAATTGTTACCATGGCAACATGGTGAAGGTTGACTCCTCGCCATGGAACATCGGAAAGTTGTAACTTGGACAAACTGTGTCTGATTTTCACCAAATTTTCTAAAATGGATATTAGTCCCATCCTGAACCCTCCAGTATAAAAAATAATTAACAAAAGTTAAAGCTCCATCTAGTGGTTAGACCATAAGATACTTGTAACTTAGACAAACTTTATCTGATTTTCACCAAATTTTCTACGATGGATATCAGTCCCACCCTGCACACTCCTTTATAAAAATAATTAACAAAAATTATAGCGCCACCTTGTGGTCAGACCAATTGACACTTGTAACCCGGCCAAACTCTGTCCGATTTTCACCAAATTTTCCACGATGGATATCAGTCCCACCCTGCACAGTCCTTTATAAAAATAATTAACAAAAGTTATAGTGCCACTTTGTAGTTAGAACAACGGAAACTTGTAACTTGGACAAACTTTGTACAGTTTTCCCCAAAATTTCTATGATCAATATTAGTCCCGCCGCAAACAAGTCTATTTAAAAATAATTAACAAAAGTTATAGCGCCCCCTAGTGATTAAAGGAAGAATTAGTGAAAAATGTTTTTTTTTCTCTCACCAAATGCACAAATGAAATGAAGGAATGAGTAGGACTTATTGACAGCACATGTACATAGTACAGAACTGTTTCCATGGTGACGGCATGCTTCAGTGGCTTTCTTGTTATGCAGACCATGAGCATTACAGCTCAGACAATCATTGTTTGATTTTTTTTTTATTACTTATTTTCAGAATCAGAATCAGCTTTATTGCCAAGTATATTTACAAGTAAACATACGAGGAATTTGACTTGACATTGGACGTGCACGTTAGGCGCATCCAATGACGTGGCAGCCATGCAAGGCGCCTGTCATACAGTGGGGGTAAAGAGGGGAAGGGAAGTACCCGTAGGTAGATTTGTTTTGTAGTCTGGTGACAAACCACCAGCTGCCGGTCGCTGCGTGCGCAAGCGCCCCTTAACTCCCTAACCTGCATGTTTTTGGCATGTGGGAGGAAACCGGAGAAATCCCGGAGTAAACCCACGCAAACACGGGGAGAACATGCAAACTCCACACAGATGACTGTTGGCCGGGGGCAGGGCTCGAACCCACGATCTCACGGTCCCCGCGATCCCCCGGCCGAGGGTAAAACTGTGCTGCCACAGTGCTAACCACTGCACCACCGTGCAGTGGTTAGCACTGGACCATTTGGACTAAACTTTGCACAAATCATACTAATCCCACTCTGAACAAGTCTGTATTTCAATATTCACAAAATTGTCACAGCACCACCTAGTGCTGACATGAGGTACTGCACAAAATTGTATCAACTTTCACACAAAGACCAGTAAGAATGACATGATATTTTCAGAGGTTTCTCAGAGGGCATTGGATTACCCTCAGTGGAAGTCACTTTTGCCCTGCAATCATCATAGTTGCCATGGAAACCCACTGATCACCATGGGGAACATAAGTCAAGGTGACACTCTTCTGTAGTCCTATATGGGTCTGCAACATGTACCTAACATAAGCGTTGCCACGGCCACATGCTGAAGTTTCCCTCCTGACAATACATCGGACAGCTGTAACTTGTACAAACTTTGCCCAATTTACCCCATAATTGCAACGATGGATCATAGGCCCATCCGGCATGATCCCACATAAAAATGATTGACAAAAGTTATAGCGCCACCTACTGCATACAAAAAAGTACTTCGCCAGTTTTCTTTATTATTAACGCAGGGCTTGTCGCTACAACAGGAAATTTGCTGGGTCTGACGGGCAGCAGGGTCTGCGGGCACGCGGTGGGCGAGGGCCTGCTTACAGCTGCTAGCAGCTTTAATTTTGGTTTGGTTTTGTTGGGTTGGTAACAGCAGAAAGTCCTTTTTCATATTTAGACCTACTTATCCTTTTTTGTAAAATATCAGATTTAGTGGTTGTTTTTGCCAGTAAAGTTTATTTTATAGAAATTATCACATTGACTTTTCAATAAATTAACCCTTTGAGTGTGAGAATTTGCGTGCCCCTAGTGGCAGAGCGCGGCACTGCACCTGCCTTCTTACTCTGACTTTGTCAAAAGTAAGCGAGAAATTTCTGGGGGGTTTTTTTGTTTTTTGTTTTTTAATGTAATGAGTTCTTGTTCATACACTTTGAAGATAAGATAATGAGGTACCTCTGTACAAAAAATGGTGTCAAAAGACTGAACCATTTTTTGTGTAAATACGTCCGAAGTCCATCTGAACTATTTTATTGACAAAAAATATTTACCCCTCTTGACCACTAGGGGGTATGTTGCAGTTCTGCACCATACACACTCAAAGGGTTAACACAAAACAAATTGTAAAGACACATTTTTCTTTTTTGTTGTAATGTGAGGCTCCAACTTCCCACTGTGACCAAAACAATAGAACAGAAAAAAAAAATAAATAAAATAAATTGTGAAATCAGATCCGTTATCAAGTTTTGGATCAATTGTAATTTTATTTTGACAAGGCCAAAACCATATAGTGGCTATTTCTGGTTGTTCTCTTTTCATTTCAGAAACCAAATACTTAAAGAATGTAGAGTAGACAGATTCTTGTCATCTCATTTCTGCTAATGTTCCAGTCTTTTTAGGGTCATGTCACCAGGTTGGAAATCAAGGCATGCCTATATGTTCCAGTTGGAGATTTAAGGGTAAATAATACCCGACGTGTTTTTGTGTCAAAGTGATCCCAAACACAACGTGCAAAAATACGTGTTGATAAATGTTGCATCTACAGTCTGTGGCACTGCACTAACAGAAGTGAGGAACATTAGCAACAAACATCAACAAATCAACAGACTGATTCAGAGGTGTCCTTGGTGACGCATCTGCTGAGCCTCCTTCAGCTGTTAATGAAGCTTTAATGTGGGACTCAAGAATATTCCAACAGACCCCAGAAGAGTTTTCTGATTTAATTTGAATATCTGACTGTTTGCCTAAGCCAGTGTTTTTAAACCTTTTTTGAGCCACTGCACATTTATTACTTAGAAAAAATCTTGCAGCACACCACCAACCAAAAATGTTACAAAATGACACATTGTAGTCTATGGGAGCATATGTAGCAACAATTTAGTTTTGTACTTTGTGTATACTTAGTGTGATTCAATACAAAGTCAGTGGAAAGGTGCAAACACATGAGAATTTGCTCAGGGCAAGGTGGATTTTGTTCAACTCAGGCAAAAAAAAAAAAGTGCTTGATGCTTGGTCGCGATACTGTAGCCATCAGTGTTGAGATTCTACCATTAACAGGAGAATAACTTATTTTTAAAATGAGACCAGCACTCACCAGAGACAGATTGACCGGAGCGCTGTGACAGTTTGTATCCACAGCTTCTTTAGTTCTGAAAACATTTGACATCAAGATGCAGCTTCTGGAGGAGGTAGTGACATTTTTCCAGTTTGTGCTCCTCCAGATAATGTTGTGAACTAAAATATTATGCCATTTTTTGTAGTTTTCTACAGCATGTACACTCTAAAGCAATGTTTGTTTGTTTTTTGTTTGTTTGTTTTTTTAATCAGGGTTCCTATGAACCAGACAATTTCATGGGAGAACACTCAGGGTACTGCAGGAAATTGTCTAATTTCACTTCTTAATTGGTCCAAAAAATTGCAAATAATTTGCTGTTCTTGAGCATGAGTTCTGTAGAGGCTCTTCCATGTCAGTAGGTGGCAGTAGGAACACAGTATGGTTACTGTCTTCTTCATCATGCATTTTATGGAGGTTAATGACCTTGTTAAGATGTGCTAGGTCATGGTGACTACATAAAAAACAGCAATGGATAAATAATTGAAGAGGACAGATTCAGACTCTGAACTAGGCCCTGGACAAATCCTTTGGATCTACTGGGGATACCATTGCATGCGGGGAAAAACTATGCAGCAGTGCCATGGCCCCATGCAAGCCCAACAAAACACCCATCACTTCAAAATGAGAACACAGACAATTTTGCTCATCTCCATGAGCACACAAAGAAACACATAACTTTAATGAGAAAAACCTATACTTTTGATTGCTGACTGTTATAGAAACTAAAACAGGAGAGAGAGACTGAGAGCTGTGGAGGAAGAGCATTATTTATGCCTTTCTTCAGTTCCTGCCAGGATATCAGCTTTGTGTTCATCTAAGCAGGCCCATATTTCACACTGGGTAGCTATATACTAATTACAAGACTAAATTGTCATTACGTATGCTGTAATATGCTACAATGTGTCATTTTGTAACATTTTTGGTTGGAGGGGTGCCGCAAGAGGGTACAAACCAGAGAAGTGGGAAGAAGTTATAGCTCATGGAGCGTAGTGAGCATCATGATGGCTGAAGGGCAAATAAAGCAGAAAGATACTAGCAAGGTATACTTAGGTATTTGTTTACATATATACTGAAAGTAATATTGTTACTGCAATATTCAAAAAGAATACAACATATTGCATGTTTTCCTAATAATGTACAACAGGAATGCTGCAGAGTTTTCAGGGCAAATCCTTGAGGAGTCATCCCCACATTGCCTTCATCCAACAAATTATTCCCATTCATTAGAGTCTTACAAAGCAGGCATAAGTTATTCAGCTTGTATCCAAACATCAGATATGCAAATTAAAAGAATATTTTGTTAAGGAGAGGAGGTGGAAATAATAGATTTTGAATTCCAATTAGCTTGTTATTAATCAAATCCTTGCATTTATTGTGGTTTTTGCATTCCTAGAAGTCATATCTCAGAGGCAAAGAACACTAAAAGTACTTTGACACAAGAACATTTTGTGACTGTGTTGAAGAAAGGAAAAAAAAAAACAAAACTGGTAAAAACACCTAAAGATAAGGAGTGCTGAGAAATAAGAGAGATTTTTTTTTTTTTACCTAATTAAAGGAAACCTCCAGGCAGTGGATTATTAAGAGCAGCAGTTCTCTAATTATCTCATGATTTGTCCGTCAAACGAGAGAAAAGGTGAGGCCCGCTGCCATTGGTCGAAGGCCACTGGGCTCTGGACGTTTGCGTGAGGCAACATTTCAGAGGCTAATGAAATATTTTGTCATCTGGCACGGTCCCTATGGTATTCCCATTCGTACCTTTTGTCACATTGCTTCCTCTTCCTTCATGGTGAACGCTCCATGCTGCCGCTGCGGGACTTAACAAGGCTGGCAAATAATTAAAATTCAACCAAATGATGAAACACTTGCAGCAAACCGTCCTTGAAGGGTCGGCGGGGCCCGTTGTGAAAGCAGCGAGGAGAGCGAATAATGTTAAGCTGCTGCTCCCAGCTTAAGGGTCTCTTAAATTGGAAAGGCACTGGCCTATAAAGACGTGTACCTGTCAAACAAATACCACACGCCTCTGATTCCACCACCACCCCATCCCCCCTTTTTCCGCGGCTCTGCTTTAAACTCTCAGATGGTATTCGAGTCAGATGCGGGGCGCCAAGGAGATTGTCGGGTCTGAGAACAGAGGCGGAAATTCGCCCCTCAGAGGCATCACAGCGACGCCGTTGTCAGAGGAATTAAGAAGCGAAGCCCGGCGGCTCCTCTGGTGATCCGCTGAGAAGATGTTTCTCACAGCCCGAAGGAAGGTGGGCGGAGGCAGCATGACATGAGAAATGTGGAGATGAACATGTTAGAGAGCAATGGTAAAACTGTTATTTCCTAAAGGTAAGAAGAGGGTTACGTTAATAGAAGAACTGTATAAATGTATTATCCACTGTATTTACTGTAGTTACTACTAGAGTTTAATGAAATTAGAGGAAGGGTTACAAAGACACCTGAGTCACATGACTCAAACATATTTGAGGAATTGAGACTTGCTTGATTAACACTGAAGGACTAGATTCATAAGCTTGACAGAAAAAGTCAAACCATCCTCTTCTGCCTAAGAACTGACAATTGTGGCCAAACCAAGCACCTGAGGACAATGGGAACTGCAGACACAGGCTGCTGTAACTCTGGCTCAGAAGAGCAAACGCCCACACACAATCTCTGGACTTGTCCACTTAACGGCAGGCCTTTTGGCCAGAAGATTCCTGCCTCGCCAAGAAGCTATGGGCAACAGCTGACAACCTGCAAAGGACAGCAGACTTTTTGGCAGCCACTGGTCTGAAGCAGCACGGCCCAGGGCCATCGACCACAGAAGATTAATGCTGATAAAATTCTTGAATGAGACTTTATATTTGTTACGTTAGCATTGTCCCTGACTTGGTATTTCTGTCCTTACACTTGATCCAGTCTTGAAATTTATTAAATCTTTATTTCAAATTCCCTTGTTATGGGCTTTGGTTTTTAGCTTTGGTTTCAGATTAGAGTCCTTCCTCTGGTTATCATATTGCTGGCTGTAGTTCTTGCTTTTTCTCTTTACACCATTGTTACAAATCCTTCCACAAAAATCCCATAAGAAATGACTCAGCGGTGCGGTTTCCTGTCACACTAAGATTCATCTCCGTTACTAGCTCACAGCTGGTGGAGGAATTCCTCTTTGGCTCAGTGGTTTGAGCGTGAGGAATTGGACCATGACGTCATGAGTTCGTAGATGTGAGTCTGCCTTGCCATACAGTGAAGCAGACAATAGGTTTGTCCACCTTGATGATAAAATGTCGAAATGGATTGAGGTCCAATCAAATAGGTGATTGGGGGCTTGTCTGGGATTCTCAACTGCACCACTTGCTTAAGGTGGTAGGTATTGCAAATCCTTCCACAAAAATTCCATAAGAAATTAATCAGCAGAGCAGAAGTGCCTCAAGCCTGTGGTAGTAAAATATTTCTAAAAATAACCATAGAAGTTTCTTTCTTAAATCAGTTGTTTTATCTACAGCTGTCCATTGGAGTCAATGCTGACAGTGTAGTTAGATGGTGCAGTAATGCATGCGGGCCACAATTCTTGCTATAGAGCAACAAGGCCTTTGGCATCTGCTGTGAGTGAAGGTTGACTGGGTTGTCATGGAATGTCAATATTCTAATGTAGTCCCTCTCTCTCTTCTCTTCAACGGCAGCCATGCTGTTCCTGTTCTCGTACCTCAGTTTCTGGCCACCTTGTCTCCCTTTCCCAATGCTGAGTTCTACATACAGTACTGCTTTCAGAAGTTGGTCATCAGGCATTCTCCGTATGTGAGCAGCCCTGTGGAGTTGTCATGCTGTTCCTTCCCATCAGAGAACTTCCACATTGGGGATTTTATCCTGCCATTTGATTCTCAGAATTTGCTGAAGTTGTATAGTTTGGTTGCGTTCTAGCAAATTTCCTGATATGTTTCCTGTAGAGAGTCATACATTCAGTAGAATAAGGGTGGAAATATGGCAGCAGTGTAAACCTTAATCTTGGATACATGCGAATTCTGTCAACTGAGTCACACGCCATAATTGAGCCATGGCAGGTATGAAGTCATGTGCTGGGATGGAACTTCTCTTTACCCATCTTTCATCAGCACCCCAGTATTTACCAGGAACAAATCTGAGATGGACCCAAACACCTGAAACTGCTCCAAAATCTCCTTGGAGCAACGTGAACAGTGATTTGTACAGTTGTGCATGTCACACAGTATGAAAGACGAGCACTAGTCTGCCAACTGTGCCAATCACAACTTCAACATCTCTTCATATGACAGTCCAACAGCTATTAGAACCAAACATTTATTCTATTATTACAGGAATTGATGAAAAATTTGATCCAAGAAATTCAAGAGATTCAAGTTCAGTTTGACCTAGAACAGGGGTGGGCAGTGAGGGCCATTCCACTGCAGGTTTTTTGTTCCACCCAGTCTCTTCAGCAGGTGTGTACTCTGATTAGCTTCAAGGATTGCTAATCATTGAAAACACCTGCTGAAGAGACTGGGTGGAACAGGAAACCTGCAGTAGAATGGCCCTCCATGGCACATGATTGCCCACCGCTGACCTAGAATGTCTCCATGGTAACGTTTGTACCAAAATTGCTTTGTGGAAATTCATTGCTAAGTTATAATAACTTTTTAATAATATTTCTACCCTACTCAGAAGCTGTGCAGATTTGATTTTTCCCACAAATCTTTATATTATGCTGAAATATTAAAGATAGTTGAGCTTTCCGAATCACAGCTCAAAAAAAAAAAAAAAAAAAAAAAAAGAATTAAAGAACTTTTTTTTTTTTTTAACTTACAAAAATAACTCAAGAACTGATTGTATACTACTAAATCAGTCCCTCCAGGATTTCGGGGGATGTTAGGATTGTTGCACCCCAAAAAGCTTGAATTTACAGGAGCCTTTTAAAAAAGTTGCAATAAAAGTTGTGTTTTTTTGAGAGGTTTTTTTTGCACTAAAAGTTGTGGGAAGAATTACAAATTTTAAAGCAGATGCCTTTTCCCATAGTTTACTGCAGTGTCTTTCTATATAACACAGCAAGAAAAGCACAGGATTGTCAAAAATTTCCTATTAAACAGTGATTTGTAAATTAAGCAGAGACTTCTGCTATAAAGAGAAGAGCACTCTGAGGCGAGTGCAATATCCCCCACCTCCATTTTCTTTGAAGATCCCAATACTTACTGATGGAGAGCAGTTTTCATCTTTTCAATATAATTACTGTGGCTGAACATAATAATGATAAGCCCATCATCCCTGAATATACAAGTATACAATCCATAGTTGTAGGTCAGGATCCTGAGGTGAACCTGTGTAGCGCATATGGTGATCCTAGAGAGCTTTACATGTTCTATAGTAAAAGAGCATAGGGAGTGCCAACCTTGAACTTTGATCTTTTGACCCCAAACCTGCAGTGAGAGGATATGGTGTTAGAATGAACCTGTGTACCAGGTTTGGTGACCCTAGCTTTCTTTGTTGTTGTGATATACTTTACAGTGCAGCCGGAAAGTATTCACAGCGCTTCATGTTTTACACTTTTTTTTTTTTACTTTTAATACTTTATTTGAATTATTTTACCCATGGAAGACCCGACAGGATGGGGAAGAGCGAAAGGAGGTGTGCGGAGGTAGAAAGAAAAGGGAGGGAAACAGACAAAAAGACAAAAAAAACCCCAACAACTAAAACAAACAGAAGACAAACTGCATCTTCCACCGAAGATGTCTCAACACGGGTCTGATTTCTGCACCTGTCAAAGAAAAGACACTTGTGTATGTGCATCTGCATGTGTATATATGAGAGCGCGTGCAAAATAAGTGTGTGCATGTGAGTGATTTGTCAGGAAACATACGAAGCGGGGGCCGGTCGCAGCAGCTCTCCCTCCGGGAACCCCGAGCAGGCAAGGCAGCGCCACCAACCCCCACACGGCACAAACGTCCGAGGTCAGCAAGCCCCAGGAAAGCCAGGTATCCGCCCCCGGAGTGACAATTGAGGGAGGCCAGGTTGCCAGGCGGCCGGCATGCCGAGCCCACACCCCTGGTCCCACCAGCCCCCTACCCCCCCAGCGGGGCCAATGCCCACCCCCAGGCCTCAGGCGCCAGGAGGCCAGCGACCTCACCCTCCCGGGCCGGAGACTGGCCCACACCCTCCGGCTTCAGCCCCCCCCAGGAACGCCCACAGCGGGTCCACCCCCCCACCCCAGTGCCACTGCCGCACGCCCCGGGGACCCTCAAGACCAAAGAAGTCCCCCCCGCCCAGGGGAGCCCACATTGCCGAGAGGCACTACCCCCCCCCCCCCCTTAGCACCTCCCAACTCACAGACACACCCCTCCCCACACCTTTACACCCACATGCTCCCATGCGCACCCAAATGCACTTCCCCACTCTCACTCACCCGGACCCACCCATTCTCTCTCATTCCTGTACCCATTCAATCTCACCCCTCATTCACCCTTGCTTCTAAAGGTGGCTGCAAAGCAGATGCAGTGAGCTTGTACACGCACCAGTGCCCCGCAGCAGCTGGGGAGACCGCCGGTGCAGGCCACAGAAGCAGACCCCCACCGCCCGGCACCCACCCGAGCGACTGATCAGCAAACCACCACAGGCGCTCCAAGATCCCACCCAACATGCAAAGCGCCGCACAAAACTGACCCACCATCACCACCTCCATTCATCACCCCCTCACTCTCACTTACTCTCATATTCAGTCCCGCTCTCACTCCCTTGGTTATATCTATACATTCAGTAGCACCCAGGGATTTTGAGAACATGACGGGTCCAAGGCTCCCCACCGGGCCCCCAGCAGGACAGCAACAGGGGTGGGGGAAGACCCCCACCCCCCTCCACCCCCGCACAAAACATGGTGGGTGTATGTTGGTTATATGATGTGATTGTGTGTAAATGTGTGGACTACCAAAGTGCAATTAAAATTGGGGGGATGGTGATTGGAGCACTGCTAGCCATTGCGTTGGGCAGTGGGGCCTCCATCCCCCCAGGCTCTCAGTGTTTAAAATGCAATTAAAATTGAGGTGAGGGCAGCCCCACCATGCAGTAAAGGTATCCCCTTCACTAACACAGTGTGGCACACCCCCAACCCAAAGTCCTAAATGTATCCAAGAAGATGTATATTCCACCCAGAGTAAGGGGGGTGAGGAGGGTGGAAAATAAGACTGGGAGGGAGGCGGTCTAAAAGCGAGACCATCCCCCCCCCCCCAGAAGCCAGCTTGCAAACTGGTTCATGAGGCCACGCACTGCCCCCAAATCCCAACCCAGGGCGAGGGCCGCCAGTGTGAGCAGCCCAGAACCCACCAGCAAAGCACCCTGGTGCTCGCAGCACCACAAACATGATGGGGCAACCATCCCCATCCCCACTCATCTTACACACACAAACATGGACAACAACAATAGTCACAAGAGTGAACAATGGGCCGGACCCACAGGGCGCCCCACATGCCAAGCGACACCCCCGAGCACCCACGCAAGACCACCGACGACCTACCCCAGACGCACACCGACAGCGGCAGGCTGACCTGCAGCCACAGACACCCCTGAGCAGCCCGACAGAAACACGGCCACCAACCCACGCCAATGGCCCCCCCAACCACCCCCGAGCACCAACACACATCAGCCACCAATGACACCAGGGGCAATGCGACAAAGCACCCCAACCCACGACACAACAGCAGGGCAACCGGGACAAGAAGGCCCGGGAACGCCAACCCCCATGCCACTAGATGGACCCCCACCACCCAACGAAGTTCTTCTACCCATACACACATCCTCCACCCCAGACATCCACCCACAGGTAACCGCACCCATACACACACGTACCCTCATCCACCATCACACATGCTCACCTACACCCACACACAGCCCCACCTGCCCACTTACAACACACACACCCACTTCCACACCCACTCAAACACAAGCCCCCACTCACACCCACTCATACACACATGCACACCCACACCCGCAGACACCAGTGGAACGGGAAGACCCCAGGATGAAGGCATCTGCTCCAGGATGCCGCCAGGGCCCCCGGGAGAACATGACCCTGCTGTGCAAGGACACACCAGGGGCCAACCTGCACCACCAGCGCACACCCAACCCCAGCCCGGGAAGGGGGGGAACGCCCCCAGACCAAGACCCCCCCAGGAGGCAAGGCAAGCCGGCCGGGGACAACGCCCCCCCCCCCCCGATCAAGCCCCCAGGCCAGACACATGGCCACCCCGGAACAGAACCCCCAGACACCCGCGGTCAGGGTGCAGCCAGCCCCAGAGGCGCCAAGGACAGCAAGCCACCGCCCGCCACCTCTCAGGTTATAGAATTAATAAGCGGGGACCAGAGAGAATTGAATTCTGCCAATTGACTATTTGAGGAGGCTGACATTCTCTCCAGGCAAATATAATTTAATAGTAAGTTATTATAATACTGTAAGTCATGCCTAAGTTATTTCTTGATTTCCAATTCATGAGGATAGTTTTCTTTGCGATGCATAAGGCGGTGAGAACCATGTGTGACATCCTTGCATCTATATTTCACTTACACTACCGTTCAAAAGTTTGGAGTCACTTAGAAATTTCCTTATTTTTGAAAGAAAAGCACTTTTTTTCAATGAAGATAACTTTAAAATAATCAGAAATACACTCTATACATTGTTAATGTGGTAAATGACTATTCTAGCTGCAAATGTCTGGTTTTTGGTGCAATATCTACATAGGTGTACAGAGGCCCATTTCCAGCAACGATCACTCCAGTGTTCTAATGGTACAATGTGTTTGCTCATTGCGTCAGAAGGCTAATGGATGATTAGAAAACCCTTGTGCAATCATGTTAGGTCTGCAATGCTGTAATTGCTGCAAATGCAGGATTCTTTGACGAAAGCAAAGTTTGAAGGAAAAAATTATTATTTCAAATACAAATCATTATTTTTAACCTTGTCAATGTCTTGACTATATTTTCTATTCATTTTACAACTCATGGTGGTAAATAAGTGTGACTTTTCATGGAAAACACAAAATAATTGTCTGGGTGACCCCAAACTTTTGAATGGTAGTGTAAATCACCTAATATGCAAAGTGTGGGTGAGGATAGACACTATACCCAAGCCATGCCAACAAGTCCTCACATGTCTTTCGCCAGAACTTTTGAACTGGTGCCCAGGACCACATAGCATGCATATATAGCCGTGGACAAAATTGTTGGTACCCCTCTGTTAATGAAAGAAAAACCCACAATCGTCACAGAAATAACTTGAATCTGACCAAAGTGGTAATAAATAAAAAATTCTATGAAAATTAACCAATGAAAATCAGACAATGCTTTTGAATTGTGGTTCAACAGAATTATTTAATAAAAAAAACTCATGAAACAGGCCTGGACAAAAATGATGCTACCCTTAACTTAATATTTTGTTGCACAATGAAAGAAATGAAAGAAAAACCCACAATGGTCACAGAAATAACTTGAATCTGACCAAAGTGGTAATAAATAAAAATTCTATGACAATTAACCAATGAAAATCAGACAATGCTTTTGAATTGTGGTTCAACAGAATTATTAAAAAAAAAAAAACAAACTCATGAAACAGGCCTGGACAAAAATGATGGTATCCTTAACTTAATATTTTGTTGCACAACCTTTTGAGGCAATCACGGCAATCAAACAATTTCTGTAACTGTCAATGAGACTTCTGTAACTCTCAGCAGGTATTTTGGCCCACTCCTCATGAGCAAACTGCTCCAGTTGTCTCAGGTTTGAAGGGTGCCTTCTCCAGACGCCATGTTTCAGCTCCTTCCACAGATGTTCAATAGGATTTAGATCAGGGCTCATAGAAGGCCATTTTAGAATAGTCCAATGTTTCGCTCTTAGCCATTCAGGGGTGTTTTTAGCTGTGTGTTTTGGGTCATTATCCTGTTGCAAGACCCATGACCTGCAACTGAGACTAAGCTGTCTGACACTGGGCAGCACATTTCTCTCTAGAATACCTTGACAGTCTTGAGATTTCATTGTACCCTGCACAGATTCAAGACACCCTGTGCCAAGTGCAGCAAAGTAGCCCCAGAACATAACAGAACCTCCTCCATGTTTCACAGTAGGGACAGTGTTCTTTTCTTGCTATGCTTCATTTTTGCGTCTGTGAACATAGCGCTGATGTGCCTTGCCAAAAAGTTCCACCTTTGTCTTGTCTGTCCATAGGACATTCTCCCAGAAGCTTTGTGGCTTGTCAACATGCAGTTTGGCAAATTCCAGTCTGGCTTTTTTATGATTTGTTTTCAACAGTGGTGTCCTCCTTGGTTGTCTCCCATGAAGTCCACTTTGGCACAAACAACAACGGATGGTGCGTTCTGACACTGATGTACCTTGACCTTGGAGTTCACCATGAATGTGTTTAGAGGTTGTTCTGGGCTCTTTTCTTACCATTCGTATTATCCGTCTCTTCCATTTTTCCTACTGCGGCCACGTCCAGGGAGGTTGGCTACAGTCCCGTGGATCTTAAATTTCTGAATAATATGTGCAACTGTAGTCACAGGAACATCAAGCTGCTTGGAGATGGTTTTATAGCCTTTACCTTTAACATGCTTGTCTATAATTTTCTTTCTAATCTCCTGAGACAATTCTCTCCTTTGCTTCCTCTGGTCCATGTTTAGTGTGGTATACACCATGTCACCAAACAGCACAGTGACTACTTGTCACCCTTCAATTAGGCCGACTGACTGATTACAAGTTTGAAGACACCTGTGATGTTAATTAGAGGACACATCTTGGTTGAACATGTCCCTATGGTCACATTATTTTCAATCTTTTCTAGGGGTACCATCATTTTTGTCCAGGCCTGTTTCATGAGTTTGTTTTTTTTTTTTTTTTAATAATTCTGTTGAACCACAATTCAAAAGCATTGTCTGATTTTCATTGGTTAATTGTCATAGAATTTTTATTTATTACCACTTTTGTCAGATTCAAGTTATTTCTGTGACCATTGTGGGTTTTTTCTTTCATTAACAGAGGGGTACCAACAATTTTGTCGTTGCTGGTGCAGTGAGGGCAGATATTTGTGTGACTCAGGACCATTTTGAACATCCTTTGTCCTGTGCAGTGAATTCTATGTAGAACTTTATACTGTATACGTTGTAGGTTAGAGTTTTTAGTCATTTTAAAAGTGTTTAAACATATTTGTGTCCAGAAGCTTTCCTTCTTATTGATTGATAGGTCTGTCTCCCATTTTGATATTGGAAGAGATACGGACTCATCCAGTTTTGATAATAGTCCATGTATTTCCAATATCAATTTAGGGGAACAAAGATTTAGAAACTCTGCCACCTTAACTGGTACCTCTAAATCTATCTGATTAAGATTGAATCCTGCTTTTATTATGGATTTAAGCTGTTGGTATTCAAAATACTTTTTATCACTGATGTCGTACTGTGACACTAGTTCCTGAAATTGGATAAAATTTCCACCTTGAATAAGATGTTCTAAGTTATTTATTCCCTTCTCTTGCTATAGTGGAAAATTTAATGTCCTCTTTTGTTGCAAGATGAGTTTACAGGCGACAAGTGAAGATCCCGTTATTTTTAAAAATTCCCACCAAGCTGTCAGAGAGGAGCTGATATTAATGTTTTAAAACAGTCATGGCGTTTAATACAGGGACTTATAAAAGGTGAGTCAGAGATATTTAGAAACCCACAGATAGCCTGTTTAGCATCTAACCATGGGTTTCCTAGCGGGGTTGATTTTGTCCATTCAGAAACAAACTGCAGTCTATTGGCTAAAAAGAAATTTAAGAAATTTGGTAGGTCTAAGCCTTCGCACTCTTTCGCTTTTTGAAGAGTTTTTAAACTAATCCGTGATGGTTTATCCTTCAAAAAAATTTACTTATATTTGAGTATAGAGACTTAACCTGTTGCACTTCGGTGTACCACGGGCGGGCACGTCTCTGCGTCCTAGGACACACGAGGGCGTCCTAGTACGCACACTGTGCATCCTAGGAGGCACTGAAAAAAAAAAAAAAAAACACCTGCATTTCCATTCTTCCACTACAGACAGCCGCGAACAGAAAGCCAAAGGAGTGCTTTGATTGGTTTAGATGTGATTGACCTCTCATTCGACTAATAAGAGCCTTGAATTGGGTTTCTGAAACCATGAAGAACCAATGACTGAAAACCTAGCAAGAAGGACCCGCCTACCAACGGCTGGGAATACAGCCAGTCAATTGAAGCACAGAAGTTCGAAAGCTGTTTTGTGTAAGGCTGGGTGACACACATGCGTTCGACAGTCTTTTTTCTAACTACTGTTCTTATTTGTTTTGAAAAATCATTCGCCAAAACCGCAATCATGGAAGCGTAAAACCGCAATAATGGAATTATGGTTTGACCGGGTCGCGAGACCAGAACCACGAGTCTGTAACAAGCAGACCAGCTTCATGTTCGTCTGACAATGAGGAAGAGAAGTTCGCCAGCTACGCTGCTGTTGTGAACAGGTAAGTGTTATAAGCTAAATTATTCTTTATCCCTGAAAATTGTAATCAAAAATGACTTTTGACCGATCGGTAAATTACAACTGTGCATCATCGCCACATGATGGACCGCGGCGCACGAACCGTGCACCGGGTGATGTCCGTCCTCTGTAGCGGGGGTGGGGGGTGGGCAACCCCCCCCCCCAACACACACACACACACACACACACACACAGCCCTGAGTGTCACCTTTCATTAGAGCCCAAGATGAAGCTTCTATATTGAATCATTCAAAAGTTACAGACGTTTTTCCAAACTGTACCATTTGGCACAATTTGGCACAGTTCAAAAACACCTGGGAACAACCTGAGAACAAAGCTGTGTAATATAATCATTTTTTGTGGTATTGTTACAAAATTTTGACCTCAGCTGGATAACACTTGGTTCTACATTTCTGTTGCATTTTCCAGCCCGGATCTGAAGCTGTGTGTTATTTGCAAGCATTTGTATCCAAAAAAACACCCAGGCGAAATTTATTTTCTTCAAGTTCACTATGTTTAGATGACTGTTACTCAGTGGCCGGAGCACTTAGAGAGATTATGACTGTTTTGCCAAAAAATTCAAAGTGTTTTCTTTTAAATGAGACCAACTCTCATTAAATGAGGCCACACGAGTCGGCTGCCCTTTGCAACAGCAGCTCGATTCCGAGTCTTTTTTCCCTTCCTCTCTCTTTTTGATCCAGTTTTTTTTTTCACTCCACTTATATCACGGACACACAGATCGTCCCAAATGTCTCCTGAGCCGGTGGACGGAGCCACTGTTTATAGCAGGATACGATACAGCAAGGAGGAGCTGCTAGCATTCAACCGCCACCCGGTGCTATTGGAAAAACTCGACATACCGAGAGAACTGAGGCGAAAACGCCGCGGCTGCCGGGCTGGAGTAAGGCGGAGGACAAAAATATAAGGTACAGACCCTCCCTTCCATCTGTTGTCATGGGAAATGTACGGTCGTTACTGGGAAAGGTAGATGAGCTAGTGGCTATCTGCCGTTACGATAGCACATACAGGGAGTGCTCTCTCCTTTTGTTTTCTGAGACGTGGCTAACTGAACTAGCAGCAGATGCTAACACTGAGCTGGAGGGTTTCCACATGATAAGGGCAGACCGAACACCAGACAGTGGCAAAGCAAGGGGCGGTGGAGTGATAATGTATGTTAACAACAACTGGTGCAGACCGGGACATATCACTGTTAAACAACGACACTGCAGCAAAGACATTGAGTTGCTAGCTGTTAGCATGCGGCCTACATATCTCCCGAGAGAATACTCACACGTGATCTGCATTGTTGTTTATGCAAATCCGACGGCGAACGCTGGGACAACGCGTGACGTCATCCATTCAGTAACCAGCAGGCTGCAGACAGAACACCCAGATGCTCTTCTCCTCATCTCAGGCGATTTCAACCATGTTTCACTGTCTCCCATTCTACCCACATTTACCCAGTATGTCACATGCCACACTAGAGACAATAAAACACTGGACTTATTCTACGCAAACACTAAGGAGGCGTACACCTCATCACAACTCCTCCCACTCGAGAGATCGGATCACAACTTGGTTCATCTCCGGCCGGTGTACAAACCCCTACTGCACAGACAACCTCCGGCCATGCGCACAGTGAAGTTATGGTCTGAGGAGGCAATGGACACTCTAAAGGGCTGTTTTGAAGCCACTGCCTGGAAGCAGCTCTGCGATCCACATGGTGAGGACATCGATGGCCTCAATCACACCTTCACGGGCTACCACAGCTTCTGTGTGGACAAATCCGTTCCCACAAAGACCATACGGTGTTGCTCAAACAACAAACCCTGGATCAACCCTGAGATAAAAACACTTCTGAGAGAGAAGAAGAGGATCTTCAGGTCGGAGAACAGGGAGATGCTGAAGTCTGTACAGAGGGAACTGAGGAGAAAGATCAGAGAAGGCAAGGACAGCTTCAGGAAGAAGATGGAGGACAAGCTGCAACAGAGCAACATCAGCGGGGTCTGGAGAAACCTCAAAACCATCTCTGGGCTCCAGAATACCTCCCCCCAGGTCACGGGGGGCAGGGAGTGGGCAAACAATCTGAATCTGTTTTTCAATAGGTTTGACCAACCGCTCTCCCCCCTGACTGCACAACAACCACTGCTGCCTCTTAAGACATCAAGTCCTGCTGCCCACTCCCCACTCCACCAACACCCCCCCCACTCCCAACACACAGCCCCCCATCCTGACCCTGACCAGGACCCAGGTGAGGACGGAGCTGAGGAAGATCAAGGCGAGGAAGGCGTCGGGACCGGACGGCATCAGCGCAAAGCTCCTCAAGTCCTGTGCAGACCAGCTGTGTGGGATTGTGACGTACATCTTCAACCTGAGCCTGAAGCTGGGGAGGGTACCACAGCTGTGGAAAACATCTTGTGTGGTACCTGTACCAAAAACTTCCCACCCCAAAGACCTGAACAGCTACAGACCGGTGGCCTTGACGTCCCACTTGATGAAGACCCTGAAGAGACTGCTCCTTGCTCACCTCCGCCCCCTGGTGGAACCAGCGATGGATCCACTCCAGTTCGCCTACCAGCATGGCATTGGGGTGGAGGATGCGGTAATCTTCCTCCTTCACCGTTCTCTGTCCCACCTGGAGAAGCCCGGGAATGTGGTGAGGATCATGTTCTTTGACTTCTCCAGTGCTTTCAACACCATCCAACCGATGATCCTGAAGGACAAGCTGCTGCACGCAGGGGTGGACCAGCACCTGTCATCATGGATCCTGGACTACCTCACAAACCGGCCTCAGTTTGTGAGAACCCGGGACTGTGTGTCCAACACGATCATCGGTAGCACGGGGGCCCCCCAGGGAACGGTGTTGGCTCCCTTCCTGTTCACTCTTTATACTGCGGACTTCTCACACAACACAACACACTGCCATCTACAGAAGTTCTCTGATGACTCTGCGATCGTTGGTCTCATCTCCAATGGAGATGAAGCTGAGTACAGAGGGCTTATCCAGGACTTCGTGGACTGGTGCCATCGGAACTGCCTCCAGATCAACGCGAGGAAAACTAAGGAGCTGGTGGTGGACTGCCGCAGGCATGGACAACCCCTCACAGCACCAGTAAATATACAGGGAACAGACATTGAGATGGTGACATCCTACAAGTACCTGGGTGTTCATCTGAACAATAAACTAGACTGGTCACACAATACTGATGCACTCTACAAGAAGGGACAGCGCAGGCTGTTCCTACTGAGGAGACTGAGGTCTTTTGGTGTACAAGGGGTGCTGCTGAAGACATTCTATGACACGGTGGTGGCATCAGCCATCACTTTTGGAGTGGTCTGTTGGGGCAGTGGCATTACTGCAGCCGATAGGAAGAGACTGAACAAACTGATCAAGAAAGCTAGCTCCGTCCTGGGGCAGCGCCTTGATCCGGTGGAGGAGATAGGAGAGAGAAGGACGGTGGCTAAACTGTCATCTCTGCTGGAGTCCGAGATCCACCCTGTGCAGGACATACTGAATGCACTGAGGAGCTCATTTAGCAGCAGACTACATCATCCCAGGTGCACAACCGAGAGGTTTCGCAGGTCCTTCCTACCAACGGCTGTCAGACTGTACAACCTAAGCAGGGCTGCTCGCAGAGATAGCAAAAAGACGTAACAACCTAATAGTTTTTTTGAATGCAAAAGTTGCAATAGACTTACACAATGGTCCCCTCCGGCATACAACTAGGAAAGTACCGGTCGCTATGGAGGGTGAGAATATGTATGGGTACATAATCATACCATGTAGGATAACTAAGTAGACGGTTGTGCTGTTTCATCCTATCTAGCAACAATGCTCTGCACTGTGTGTGTTTATATATTTACATATTTATTCCATCTAGCTACAATGCTCCGCACTGGGTGTGTTTATATATCTACATATTATTCCATCTAGCTACAATGCTCCGCACTGGGTGTGCTTATATTTATATATCTATATATCTATTCCATCTAGCTACATTGCTCCTCACTGTGTGTGTTTATATATTTACATATTTATTCCACCTAGCTGCAATGCTCCGTACTGTGGGTGTTTATATATCTACATATTTATTCCATCTAGCTACAATGCTCCGCACTGTGTGTTTATATACTCATATATTTATTCCATCCAGCTACAATGCTCTGCACTGTGTGTCTGTGTATATATATATATATATATATATTTATAGTAATATGTACATATGTATATTAGCTGCTTTTGCTTGCTTGCTTTTTTTTTTTCTTGCCTTCTGATTGTTGCTCTGAGTGTTGCTATCCCTGTGCTGTTGTAATCCTGGAATTTCCCCATTGTGGGACTAATAAAGGCTTATCTTATCTTATCTTAACTCCATGAAGATGCTGCAAAGGGTTGAAGAACAGCTTTCGATTTACTTTGGGCACATTATTTTTTGGCGTTTTTAGGGAAATTGACCAGAGTGCAAGGCCACTGATGGTTGGGTAGGAATCACTGAGAACAAACAGTTGATTTTAGGAAGGACCATCATTTTAATGGTTGTGACTCTTCCCATTAGTGATGTGGGTAGTGTCCTCCAGCAATGATGATGATGATGATGATGATGATGATGATGATGATGACCTCCAGCGTGTAAGGTTGTCTTGTATTGTTTTTAAAAGGGGAATGTGATTTAGTTACAATAACTCTGAGAGCCTGGGGGAAATATCCCTAAATAGTTAATATTACCTGATTACATTGGAATAGTAGATGCATTTGAGAAATTACAATTTATAGATAGGACAATTGATTTACCCCAGTTAACAGAGTAGTCTGATAACGATGAAAATTGATCAATGAGCTCCACTGTCTGAAGAAGAGATCTTTGTGAGTTTTCAAGGAAAATCAATACATCATCAGCATAAAGACTTATCTTGTGTTCTTTTTCTCTACTTTGGATACTTCTGATATCAATATTTTGTTATATGGCTGTTGCTAATGGTTCAATAAAGATGGTAAAAAGTGAGGGAGAGAGTGGACAACCCTGCCAAGTACCTCTCTGGAGATTAAAGCTTCGGGAAGTCTGATCATTTCTTTGGACAGATGCAGCTGGACAGCTATATAGTGTTTTAATCCAATTTATGAAAGATGAACCAAACCCAAACTTGTATAACACCATAAAAAGAAATTTCCAGTTAACACGGTCAAATGCTTTCTCTGCATCCAGGGACAAAATTGTAGTTTCGAAGTTATTAATCTTGCAGTAGTCTATTAAAATAAATATCCTGCGTGTATTATTAACCGAGTGCCTACCCTTGATGAAACCTGTTTGATCTGGGTGTATAATAAATGGAATTATCCTTTCCAGACTTTTGGCGAGAGCTTTGCAAATTATTTTAAGATCGACATTCATAAGTGAGATGGGACGGTAGCTGGATGGAAGCATAGGTTCTTTGCCAGGTTTAAGAAGCAGGATAAAACTAGCCAAATTCATATTTGGAGGGATTACATTATCTTCTTAAGATAAGATAAGATAAGATAAGCCTTTATTAGTCCCACAATGGGGAAATTCCAGGATTGCAACAGCACAGGGATAGCGACATTCAGAGCAACAATCAGAAGAAAAAAAAAGCAAGAGCAGCTAATATACATATGTACACACACACACACACATATATATATATATATATATATATATATATATATATACTGTATATATACACTACCGTTCAAAAGTTTGGGGTCACCCAGACAATTGTTTTGTGTTTTCCATGAAAAGTCACACTTATTTACCACCATGAGTTGCAAAATGAATAGAAAATATAGTCAAGACATTGACAAGGTTAGAAATAATGATTTGTATTTGAAATAATAATTTTTTGCTTCAAACTTTGCTTTCGTCAAAGAATCCTCCATTTGCAGCAGTTACAGCATTGCAGACTTAACATGATTGCACAAGGGTTTTCTAATCATCCATTACTAACTAACTAACTAACTAACCTGCACTTATATAGCGCTTTTCTAGTCACAAAGACCACTCAAAGCGCTTTCATTAATACTAACCCTCTATTCTAAGGGCCTATAGGGAACAGATATCTAGGGACAATTTAGAACAGCCAATTAACCTAACATGCATGTTTTTGGCATGTGGGAGGAAACCGGAGAAATCCCGGAGTAAACCCACGCAACACGGGGAGAACATGCAAACTCCACACAGATCACTGTTGGTCGGGGGCTGGGATCGAACCCACGATCCCACGATCCCCACAATCCCCCGGCCAAGGGTAAACTGTGCTGCCGCAGTGCTAACCACTGCGCCACCGTGCAGCCCATTAGCCTTCTGATGCAATGAGCAAACACATTGTACCATTAGAACACTGGCGTGATAGTTGCTGGAAATGGGCCTCTATACACCTATGTAGATATTGCACCAAAAACCAGACATTTGCAGCTAGAATAGTCATTTACCACATTAGCAATGTATAGAGTGTATTTCTGACTAGTTTAAAGTTATCTTCATTGAAAAAAAGTGCTTTTCTTTCAAAAATAAAGAAATTTCTAAGTGACCCCAAACTTTTGAACGGTAGTGTATATATATATATATATATATATATATATATATATATACACAGACATTCTTGCAAACTGTCCGGTGGCTCAGGAGGGGAAAGCAGCTCCTTGTCCACACTGTGTATGGTGCGGATGGGACACTGTTGACTTCGACTGGGGATATCGTCGGGCGGTGGAAGGAATACTTCGAGGATCTCCTCAATCCCACTGATACGCCTTCCACAGAGGAAGCAGGGTTTGGGGACGAGGGGGATGACTCGCCTATCACAGGGGCTGAGGTCGCCAAGGTGGTTAAAAATCTCCTTGGTGGCCGGGGCCCAGGGGTGGACGAGATTCGCCCCGAGTACCTCAAGGCCCTGGATGTTGTTGGGTTGTCATGGTTGACACGCCTCTGCAACATTGCGTGGAGGTCGAGGGCAGTGCCTTTGGCATGGCAAACCGGGGTAATGGTTCCTCTCTTTAAAAAAGGGGACCGGAGGGTGTGCTCCAACTTTACAGGGATCACACTCCTCAGCCTCCCTGGGAAGGTCTATGCCAAGGTACTGGAGAGGAGAGTCCGGCCGTTGGTTGAACCTCGGATTCAGGAGGAGCAATGTGGTTTTCGTCCTGGCCGTGGCACATCGGACCAGCTCTTTACCCTCTCGAGAATTCTCGAGGGTTCGTGGGAGTTTGCCCAACCAGTTTACATGTGTTTTATGGACTTGGAGAAGGTATTTGACCGCGTCCCTCGTGGATTTTTGTGGGGGGTGCTTCGGGAGTATGGGGTATCGGGCTTGTTGTTACGAGCTATTCGGTCTCTGTACGACCGTTGTGAGAGTTTGGTTCGCATTGCCAACACTCGGTCGGAGTCATTCCCAGTGAGAGTTGGACTCCGCCAGGGCTGCCCTTTGTCACCGATCCTGTTCATAATTTTTATGGACAGGATTTCTAGGTGCAGCCAGGGAATGGAGGGTGTCATGCTTGGTGACCACAGGATCTCATCGCTGTTGTTTGCAGATGATGTTGTCCTGTTGGCTTCATCCAGCAATGACCTACAGCTCTTGCTGGGACGGTTTGCAGCTGAGTGTGAAGCGGCTGGGATGAGAATCAGCACCTCCAAATCCGAGTCCATGGTCCTCAGCCGGAAAAAGGTGGATTGTCCTCTCTGGGTTGGGGACAGGCTCCTGCCCCAAGTGGAGGAGTTTAAGTATCTTGGGGTCTTGTTCACGAGTGAGGGGAGAATGGAGCGAGAGATCGACAGACGGACTGGAGCAGCATCTGCAGTGATGCGGACGTTGGACCGGTCTGTTGTGGTGAAGAGGGAGCTTAGTTCTAAGGCAAAGCTTTCAATTTATCAGTCAATCTACGTTCCTACTCTCACCTATGGTCATGAGCTTTGGGTAATGACCGAAAGAACGAGATCGCGGATACAAGCGGCTGAAATGAGCTTTCTCTGTAGGATTGCTGGACTCACCCTCAGAGATAGGGTGAGGTGCTCAGTCATCCGGGAGAGGCTCAGAGTAGAACCGCTGCTCCTCCACATTGAAAGGAGTCAGTTGAGGTGGTATGGGCATCTGATTAGGATGCCTCCTGGACGCCTCCCACTTGAGGTGTTTCAGGCACGTCCCACTGGGAGGAGACCCCGGGGCAGACCCAGGACTCGGTGGAGAGACTATGTCTCCCAGCTGGTCTGGGAACACCTTGGTATCCCCTCTGAAGAGCTGGAGCAGGTGGCTGGGGAGAGGGAAGTCTGGGCTTCTCTGCTTGAACTGCTGCCTCCGCGACCCGGACCTCCGGAAAAGCGGTAGAAGATGGATGGATGGATGGATGTTAAGTGCCTGTTCCTGTGGAGAAACGGCACAGGTTGTCTTCAGTGATTTAATTTTCTCTTCTGACTCCAGTACCAGTGTTTTTGTTTTTTTTTAATTATTATTATTATTATTATTATTATATGAAATGTAAGAGATTATTTTACCTCACATGACCACTTTTGCTGCTTCCCAAAGAACACATGGGGATATTCCTGGCACATCATTATATTCCAGATATGATTCCCACACTTTATTAAAGTAGTTAATAAAGTCTGTGTCTTTTAGTAGCGATATATTAAATTTTCAGCTCCTAATTTCTCTTGAAGCTTTCTTATTTACTTGTGTAAGAGATACTGGATGGTGACTGCTAATAGCTTGATTTGAACAAATTTCAGTATCTGTGATGTCCCTCACAATAGAGTTAATGGCTAAAAAGAAATCTAGATGTGAATGTGAACTATGAACTGATGAAAAAAGTGTATTCCCGAAGAGTTGGGTGAAGAGAACACCATTCATCGCAAAGACCAAAATCATTCATGTATTTTTTGTGTGTCAATAGCCTGCCATTTTCAGTAATTCCCTGATGCACTGAGCCTGTCGATTGCAGGGTTTAATACCAGGTTGAAGTCTCCTCCTATTATGAGTGTAGTGTCCAAGTGCTCAGAAAGAGAAGTGAAAAAAGTGTGAAAATAGGAAAGGTCATCAACATTTGGGCCATAAACGCTTGCAAAACATAGATCCAAATTTTGAACTGAGATTTTTAGTATTATAAATGTACCTTCCGGATCTGTTATGGTATTATTCACAAAAAAGCCTATTCTTCTGTTTACCAATATAGCTACCACCCTTTGTTTAGAATTAAAGCCAGCTGAGTAGATGTGGAGGATTTCCGGGGAGGTGAGCTCATCTACAGACGATTTAGAGACATGTGTCTCCTGTAATAAGACAAAGTCTGCCTGTAGATCCTTCAGTTGATTAAAAACTTTTAGCCTCTTCATCCTGGTACCAATTCCACGTATGTTCCATGTGACAGACTTAAATGTGGACATGTTTTCACTAATTAGTTATGTGCTAAAGGCTAACTAAATGTGCCTGTGAGATTAAATGTCCATAATGTATGCATATGTTTGTACAGTATACACAGTATATGTTGTGTGCAAAATATACACCTACTGTATGCATGTATGATTGGGTGTGCATGCATGATGTCTCTGTTCCATTTGCCTGCAACTGCAAGCAAATGGGGTGCATGTACTGAAAGTTATTTCCTATAAACCAGAAGTATTAGAGAAAAGACATAAAAGTTAGTAAGAGGTGAAAAAAATGCAGACGACATACAACAATGACCTAACAACTTCAACAAAATTAACTACAACAGACAAACAAACAACAACCTCAGCAACAAAGAAAAAAAACATTTTGACAAATGTTAAGAAATTAAATTGAGATTGAATAAGAGACCTGTGCACAATCGCACTATTTCTGTTTTTCTTAGCTCTGTAGGTTAAAAAAAAAAAAAGGCTCTAGAATAACCAGGGCATTATAGTTTCATCCATAAACAGCTTCCCATCTATATACAGTCTATCCACAGAAACAATAGCTCATTTACCTTCTTGGTTGTTTTGTTTCCTGATGGGAAAAAGCTTCCTTCTCCTTTTCAAGATTTCTTGCGGAAATTGATCATTTAGACCATAATTGGTGTTTTTAAGCTGCCTGCCCTGCCTCTCTACCAAATTTTGTTGCTTGAAATGCTCAAACTTGGCAACAATAGGTCTGGGACGTTTATTCTGGGAATTTTTTTTCCCAATTCGGTGGACTCGGTGGAAGGTAATTGATTTTGTGACTTCGGGGGATAGTTTCAGTTGTGTTGACATAAATTCACGGACCTGCTGTTCCGGGTTTTCATTATTTTTTTCAAGGATTCCAGAAAAAAACAAGGTTATCTCTCATGCTGCGTGACTTCAAATTGAGAACTGTTTCCTTCATTTTTCGATTTTCTCTCTCAACAACCCCAAGCCACGTGGTTAGTGTGTATTTTAGGCTATTATTTTAGTCTACGTCGTAGAGTAAAATAATAGCTCTAGTGTGTAGACGAGCTGTGCTTGACTGAACTCCAGACTCTCATGCAAGCCCTGGAATTCTTTATGAAGCAGCTCGACCAGCGCCAGCCTACCATCCATGCTGGTAAGTTTATTCTCAATAGAAAAAAGGATGTCACTAACCTCGGTGTCCTCCCGTGATTCCTCGGGCATTATTTTTGGCGAGTCTATGGGTCTCGGTCGTTTAGACTGAAAAATAAGGACGGGACAAACACTCTCCTGCTCCATGAGACAGCAACGGTAATAAAACTCATCGATGTAGTTCTCTAGTTCCTCCAGCAACGTACAAAAAAAAAAGAAAGATAGACACAGACAGTCAATTAATGGATTAATTACAAAAAGATAAATAAAAGAACTACCTGTGGAAAAGTTTGTTTATGCTCGGTTGACGGGAGTCGCGATTGAGGATTAATGCGCAGCAGTCTCGGATTGTCTCGCGATCACAGTATCGGCTCCCTCACAGCCTCTGGCTGACAGTGTTCAGAACTGCTGATGTTCAGAGCAAATGGATGTTTTCCACATTTTGTTATGTTACAGCCTTATTCCAAAATGGATTACATTTTTTTTCTTCAAAATTCTACACACAATACCCCATAATGACAGAGTGAAAAAAAGATTTTTTGAGATATTTGCAAATTTATTAAAAATAAAAAAAAATAACAAATCGCGTACATAAATATTCACAGTCTTTGCCATGAAGCTCAAAATTGAACTCAGGTGCATCCTGTTTCTACTGATCATCCTTGAGATGTTTCTACAGGTTAATTGAAGTTTACCTGTGGTAAATTCAGTTGATTGGACATGATTTGGAAAGGCACACACCTGTCTATATAAGGTCTCACAACTGACAGTGCATGTCAGACCACAAACCAAGCATGAAGTCAAAGGAATTGTCTGTAGACCTCCGAGACAGGATTGTCTCGAAGCACAAATCTGGGGAAGGGTACAGAAAAATTTCTGCTGCTTTGAAGGTCCCAATGAGCACGGCCTCCACCATCCATAAATGGAAGAAGTTTGGAACAACCAGGACTCTTCCAAGAGCTGGCAAGCCGTCTAAACTGAGAGATTGGTAAGAAGGGCCTTAGTCAGGGAGGTGACCAAGAACCCGATGGTCACTGTCAGAGCTCAAGAATTCCTGTGTGGAGAGAGGAGAACCTTCCAGAAGGACAACCATCTCTGAAACAATCCACCAATCAGGCCTGCATGGTAGAGTGGCCAGACGGAAGCCACTCCTTAGTAAAAGGCACATGGCAGCCTGCCTGGAGTTTGCCAAAAGACACTTGAAGGACTCTCAGACGATGAGAAACAAAATTCTCTGCTCTGATGAGACAAAGATTGAACTCTTTGCCGTGAATGCCAGGCGTCACGTTTGGAGAAAACCAGGCACCGCTCATCACCAGGCTAATACCATCTCTACAGTGAAGCATGGTGGTGGCAGCATCATGCTGTGGGGATGATTTTCAGTTGCAGGAATTTGGAGACTAGTCAGGATAGAGGGAAAGATGAATGCAGCAATGTACAGAGATATCCTGGATGAAAACCCGCTCAAGAGCGCTCTTGATCTCAGACTGGGGTGACGGTTCATCTTTCAGCAGGACAACAACCCTAAGTACACAGCCAAGATATCAAAGGAGTGGCTTCAGGACAACTCTGTGAATGTCCTTGAGTGGCCCAGCCAGAGCCCAGACTTGAATCCAATTGAACATCTCTGGAGAGATCTGAAAATGGCGGTGCACTGACGCTTCCCATCCAACCTGATGGAGCTTGAGAGGTGCAGCAAAGAGAAATGGGCGAAACTGCCCTCAGATAGGTGTGCCAAGCTTGTGGCATCATATTCAAAAAGACTTGAGGCTGTAATTGCTGCCAAAGGTGCATCAACAACGTATTGAGCAAAGGCTGTGACTACTTAGGTGCATGTGATTTCTTAGTTTTTTTTTTTTAATAAATTTGCAAAAATCTAAAAAAAAAACACTTTTTTCTTGCTGTCATTATGGGGTATTGTGTGTAGTGTTTTGAGGTAAAAAATGAATTTAATACATTTGGGAAAAAGGCTGTAACATAACAAAATCTGGAAAAAGTGAAGCGCTGTGAATGCTTTCCGGATGCATTGTATAAGGCATTTTGATGTTGACCTTACAATACCAAAACCACAGTCACACTTCAGGGACACAGGGTGAATCTTTGTACCATGTTTGGTGGACCTAGCTTTACTTGTTTTAGAGTAATAAGGCATAAGGAATGTTAACCTTGGCCTTTGGGCCCCCAAACCCATATTCAGAGATCAGGAAGGTGAACCTATGTAGCAGGTTCGGTGACCCTAGCATTCTTTGTTGTTGAGATATGGTTTATAAGCCAGTGAGCCCCCTCACTCCCCTGTGCAGCACCTCTCTCCCCCCTCAGTCCCCCTTCTCTCCACTGAAGACATCAGCACCAACTCCCAAATCACTGTGACTAAAGGCCAGGTGAGGAAACAGCTGGAGAGACTTCACCATCGGAAGGCTGTGGGCCCTGATGGCATCTTTGCCTGGATCCTGAGGACCTGTGCCAACCAGCTAGCTCCTGTAGTGAAACAATTATACAGCCTGAGTCTGGAAACAGTACCATCGCTATGGAAGACGTCCTGCCTGGTTCCTGTCCCCAAGAAGTCGCCTCCATCTGACCTAAACGACTATAAACCAGTTGCTCTCACATCTCATGTGATGAAGGTCCTGGAGAGACTGGTCTTAGCCCATCTGAGGCCGCAGGTGAAGACATGGCTGGACCCTCTGCAGTTTGCATATAAGCCCCATTTAGGAGTCGAAGACACCATCATCTACCTGCTGCAATGAGTTCAATTACACCTGGATGGAGGAGGAGATGCTGTGAGAGTCACATTCTTTGATTTCTCCAGTGCATTTAACACCATTCAGCCGCTGCTGCTGGGTGAGAAGCTGCAGGCGATGGGGGTTGAAAGCTCTGTGATCTCCTGGATTACTGACTACCTGACACGCAGGCCACAGTTTCTTTGGGTGGGCAGTGTCTTGTCTTATGTGGTGGTTAGTGATACAGGAGCTCCACAGGGGGCTGTGCTTTCTCCTTTTCTCTTCACCTTATACACCACCGACTTTCAGTAAAACTCTGAGTCATGCCACCTGCAGAAATTCTCTGATGACTTGGCTATTGTTGGCTGTATAAAAGGAGGAGAGGAGGGGGAGTACAGGGCACTGGTAGACAGATTGGTGGAGTGGGACTGACCAGAATCACCTGAGGCTTAATGTCAGCAAGACTAGAGAGATGGTGATTGGCTTCAGGAAGAAGAGGACACCTTCACAGCCATTGTGGATTAGGGGGTGGATGTGGGAGTAGTGCAGGACTACAAATAGCTGGGTGCCATGATCAGCAATGGACTGAACTGGAAATCTAACACCGATGCTGTATACTAGAAGGAGATGAGAAGACTCTACTTTCTGAATAAGCTGAGATCCTTCAATGAGTGCAGCAAGATGTTGGGGCTTTTCTACCAGGCCACTGTTGCCAGCACCATCTTCTCTGCTGCTGTCTGTTGGGGTAGCAGAATCAGAGCTAGCGACACCAACAGACTTGACAAGATTAAGAAGACTGGCTCTGTAAGTGGTCTCAGGCCCAAGACCTTTGAGCCTGTTGTGGAGAGGAGGACAGTGACCAAACGGCAAATCATCATAGCCAATCCTGATCACTCCCCTCCACCACCATACTGTACACTGGACAGACAGTGGAGCACTTCCTCCAGCAGACTGCTACAGCTTCGCTGGCGAATGGTCAGGTGCAGGAAATCTTTTCTATCACATGCCATTTCACTGTACAATAACTCACTCTAATGTTGAATTCTGGTCATAACAATGCTGCCATACTGCACCTTACAGTCTAATTGGTATCTCACATTTTACCCTGCACCTCAACACCCTCCTTTGTACAGTTGGTGCAAACCATAGACTCGTATTTGGAATAGAGAAGAATGTAAAACCCTTAAAACCAAAAAAAAAAAAAACACACTATAAAAATTTGAGGCAGTATCTAGATGAACAACGGAAATGTTATCAATTAGACAGAATAAAAATTAAACCAGCATTAATATGAATGTTGCACTTTTAAATGGAAAGACATCACAAATTTACAAGAAAATAAACTTGCAAATTTATGAAAAAAAAGCAATGAATTTATGAAGACAAAATACAAATCATGAGGAAAAAACTTGCAAACCTGCAAGAAAAAATTGGAGATTAAACAGAAAAAAGTTGCAAATTTAAGAGAAAAAAGTAGCAAATTTATAAGAAGAAAGTTGTAAATTTACAATAAAAGAATTGCAAAATTCCTGCGAAAAAAATTTCAAAAAGAAAAAAAGAAAAAAAATTGCAAGTTAAAAAAAAAATAAATATACATATTTACCAGAAAAAAACTTGCAGATTTTTGACAAAAAACTAGTGAATTTATGACGAAAAAAAATTGCAAATTCATGAAGAAAAAAGTTTCAAATTTACAATAAAAAATTGGAAAATTCCTGAGAAAAAAATTGCAAATTTACATCAAAAATTTTAAATTTTAAAAGAAAAAAAGCTAGAAATTGACCAGAAAAAACAGATTTATGACGAAAAAAATAGGTGAACTTATGAAGAAAAAATAGCAACTTCATGAGAGAAAAAATTGAAAATTTACATGAAAAAAATTGCAAATTTAAAAGAAAAAAGTTGCAAATTTACAAAGAAAAGCTGCAAATTATGAGAAAATAGTTTTAAATTTGGGAGAAAAAATGCAAATTTAAAATAAAAACACTGCAAATTTCTGAAAAGAAAAGTTTTAAATGTATGGTACAAAGTTGTTAATTTGCTACAAAAAGTGTAAAATTAGGATAAAAAAGTTGCACATTTGAAAGTAAAAAACTTCAAATTTATGAAAAAAAGTTTCATATTTCTAAGAAAAAAGTTGCAAATATATGAGAAAAAAGTTGTGGAATTAAAGCGAGAAAAAAAAAGGTGCAAATTTATGAGAAAAATGTGCAAATTTACAAAAGGAAGCAGACTTACAAGAAAAAAAATTGCAGATTTATGACAAAAAAGTGCTGAATTTATGAAGAAAAGTAACAAATTCACGGGGGAAAAGTTGCAAATTTGCAAGAAAAAGTTGCAGATTTAAAGAAAAAATTTGCAAAATTTACAATAAAAAATTGGAAAAGTCCTGAGAAAAAAGTTGAAAATTTCCAAGAAAACATTTGCAAACATTGTGTAGATTTCATAAATCGCCCTTTTTAAGGGCTGCGGAAGGACACCAAATGCTCACTGCAGTTTCTGCACATTTATTAATGTAAAGACAAAACACACAGGGAACACTTAACATACAAATACAAACTGATCAAGCACTGGAGGAGAAAGGGGCTTGACGTCACAGGGGGAACGGAAGCCTGGGGAACCGGGCAAAGGGCAGAACCGGCCAGAGCATGCCTGAATTACTGCGGGGCTCGCAGCTGAAAAAAAAATGGGAAAACACACCTGGACGGAGCTCTCCTCTCTCCTCAACAGCGAAGCACGAATCACTCTCAGAGTGGGACTCTGCATCTGAGGACGGCAGCAGTGACAGAAGGACACGACAACGGGGAAAGGTTGTCGTGCCCTTATATACCATTTCTTGACAAGTGAAAGGTATGGATACATGAGTGGAGAAAATAATACAATCGATGACAGCTGCACAACCTGTGGACCAGTTTGACAGCTGGGAGCTGTGCAGTGCTGTCAAAATAAAACACAAACCCCAACATGTAAATAAGAATACTATGAGTACAAAATTACAATAATTAAACAGGGTAAAACAAGGAAACAAACAGACAGAAAAAGACAAAACTTAAACTGGAGACTGGGCACGTTGCCCACCCATGCCCAGGATCATGACAAATCCTGCAGATTTATGACAAAAAAGTAATGAATTTTTGAAGAAAAAAAATAGCAAATTCATGAGGAAAAAAATGTGCAAATTTATAAGAAAATGTTGTAGATTTAAAAGAAAAAAATTCCAGATTATAAAAAAAATTGCAAATTTATGAGACAAACAGTTTAAAATTTGTGAGAAAAACGTTGAAAATTTACAATAAAATATTGGAAAATTCTTAAGAAAAAGTTGCAAATTTAAAAGTAAAAGGCTGCAAATTTATGAACAAAAATTTTATGTTTATGAGAAAAATATAATACATATACAAGAAATAAGATGTAGAATTACAGGAAAAAAGGTGCAAATTCATGAGAAAAATGTGCAGATTTACAAGGAAAAATAAGCAAATTTACAAGAAAATAGTTGTAGGTTTAAAATTTAATACATTATTTTGTCATATGTTACTGGAAACACTGGGTACATGAGTCTATGTGTAGTACAGATATTTATAATTAATCTACTGAAATTTCCATTTTGTAGTTGACAGGAACGCCCGTTGGTATCTATGCTAAAACATGCTGGTCTGTTCTCGATAATGTATGCCAAACAGTTGTAAAATGACAAATGGTACTGCACTGATTAGTGTTTTAGCTCAATGGCAGTCTGAACAGGGCTATTTGCTGTGCACCATTAGCAGGAAATAAGGACTCAAGCCCCAGCAGGAATCTTCTTCCTGTGACATACCTGCCAGCTAACTACTGTTCCAGAAGCTGGTTAAACTGTCAGCTGCAATCAGACGATCAGCTAAGCCTCTGTGTCTCCTACCTCGCGTCTTTATCTGTTTATTATGAAGATTGTGTTATGTTCCTCCGCGAGCCTCTCTCGGCGTCACAGCCTGAGCTGGCTTTCTTCCCGAGCCGGGGGGAATTGATCCGTTTGCTCCCCCGACGCTCCCTGTTAGCATTGATTAACCGCTGAGTCACCCCACCTCTGCAAAGACGGCCATTTGAAGCTTTTCATTTTTCCCCCTACCCTTAATTATTTAGAGTCACGGCGAGGTGTGCGCTCATTCCACCCTCATACATCATGCAAGAGGCTCCGAATGACAGCCACACTGAGCTTTGTTGGTTTGGGGGTTTTTTGTTTGTTTCTGGAAAGTGTTTATTTGAGCGCCGAGCTCCGGGCCATGAGGTGCAGTTAGCGTGTGCCGTGATAGGAACCTGAGAGCCGAGTTTACCGCTAATGGCAGCGACTGAGCGAGGGACGGTTTTATGGACGGAATCGTATTTTTTGCTCTGATTTAAAGGCGTGTCCGTGAGAGGGCCCGTTAGCGTTCACTGCCGCATTCACGGGGGCCGTCGTGCGCTCGCTCCTCATCCAACTCTGGCTCGTCGATAAAAACTGCAGAGTGGTTAAAATGATGTGATAAAACCAGTGAGTACGAGAGCGCTGCGGCATGGGGGGGGGTCAGATTTATTAACAACTCAGGTGTGCACAAAGGATAGACTGCAACACATTAGGGTATATTGTTTTCACACACACAGACACGCACACACAGAATAATGCATCATTTCAGCTCGTTACAAAGAGCTGTGCCTTGGCGCGGCGTTTTCGCGTGCCTCCGATTGTGTCAGCCCAACGTGCTAATAAAACCGACGGCTGTGAATTTGTCAAGTTGCAATTAGCAGTGAAATTTGATGATTTAAATGCATGACAATAAACCAGAGGAGGCGTAAAAAGTTTTAAATCATCTGTAGACACGCAGGAAGTCTTTAAAAAGAGCCCGGCTGTCGCTTGGCTCCGCTGAATGCAAATAATAAAATACTAATATATCAATGTGTGCATGTAGACTGGCAAAGGAACCGACTGCTGAGACAAAGCATGATCTGAATGTTAGTGCAACGGCGCGGCTATTATGCGTGCACAAAGAAACGTGCACGTCATTGTCAGAGTGTTGTGATGTGTCACCGCTGTAAAAGGACAAAATAAAACAGTACAAGTAATGCTTGACTTGTAGTTGGTGCAGTGCATCATGTGAGTAAGACACGGCAGCTCTGGACACACTGTAATGGATTAAAAAAAAAAATGCTATTCCAAAAACTGCAGTTCCTCTTCTGTCCACTGGTCTGCCTCCAGCAGCGAGTCAGTCTCCATAGACTAGCAGGCATTCACGTGCACGTCATACTATGCACATGCCTTTTATCCTCATATACAACTTTTTTCTTAAACATTTGTGACTTTTCACTCATAAATATACCTTTTTTTCTTATAAATGTATATATTTTTTTCTTTAAAGTTTTATCTTTTTTCTTGGAAATTTGCAACTTTTTTCTCATAGATTTGTGATTTTTTTCTCAAGTTTGCAACTTTTTTCTTTGTAAATTCACAATTTTTTTCTCATGAATGTGTGACTTTTTCTCAAAAAATTTGTGACTTTTTTTCTCAAGAATTGGCAACTTTTTTTTTTTTAGTAAATTTGCATTTTTCCTGTAAATTTTCAACTTTTTTCTCAAAAATTGGCAACTTTTCGTAAATTTGTAATTTTTTTCACACAAATCATTAATTTTTTTCTCATAAATTCATGACCTTTCTCAAACGTTTGCAACTTTTTTCTTGTAAAGCTGCAACTTTTTTCCCTCATAAATTTGTGACCTTTTTCTCAAGAATTGGGAACTTTTGTTCTGTAATTTTTTTTTCTCATAGATTTGTAACTTTTTCTGAAAAACTTGACTTTTTTACTCAAAAATGTGAAACTTTTTTCCTAAAAAATTGTGACTTTTCTCTCATAAATTTGCAACTTTTTGTTGTAAAATAGCAACCTTTTTTCTGTAAATTTTCAGCTCTTTTCTCATAAATTCACACCTTTTTTTCATAAATGTGTGACTTTTTTTCCTCAAAAACGTTCAACTTTTTTTCTCATAATATGCATTTTTTCTTGTAAATTTGCAACTTTTCCTTTAAATTTTCAACCATTTTTTTCATAAATTTGCAAAATCGCATAAAGTTTCCTCAAATTTATGACTTTTTTCACAATTTGCTCATTTTTTCTCATAAATTTGGAATTTTTTCCTCAAAAGTCTGCATTTTTTGTCCCCTGTATATGTACAGCTTTCATCTGTAAATTTACAGTGCTCACTTGGATGCTGGTTAAATTTTTGTTCTGTGTAATTAAACTGTAATTTCACTTTTTTTTCATTTTTAAAATTTTCATATCTTTGTACCTTTCTTCTTGCAAATTTACACCTAATTTAAATTTTTTACATTTGTACCCTAAATTGGTGAATACCCCTCATCATTCTTGTTAAAAAATAATAACTCGCCTACTGCAGACAAGCATGGGAAGAACATGCAGATTCCACACAGATGGGTGGTGGTTGGATCTGAACCTACAAGTTTTGTTTTTGTTTTGTTTTTTTACTGTGAGGCAATAATGCTAGCCACTAAACCACCAAGCTGCCCAAACAATGAGCCTTGAGATTAAGGAAAAAGTAAGTGAAAGAAGAGAAAAAGTGCACACTGTAAGCTATGAACATGATTTTTGCTGTTGAACATGGGCATGTTTACAGTCTGCAGCAGGTATGCCCAGTGGAGCGCCATGATTCATTCAGTAGCCAGCTACTGTCAAATGTTTCATCATCCCAAATATGCAGTCCTGAAACTAAGATGGATCCCCCCAGAAAAACTAGCTGGTAGCACTAGTGCTAGCAGTTGCAGAACACAAACATACAGAACCAATCCGAGAAATGTCTTTTAGCAAATTGTAAAGAAGAAATAAATATGTGTTCCATTTGTTTTTCTCCTGTCTGTATAATGTTTTGACCGCATTAGATGGTTCTGACTGTGGGAATGTCACAAAGTGATCTGGAGTTAAAAGAAGTTCACCCTACCTCAGCAGCAAAAACTCGGCCTTAATGGCCCAAAATTACTTGTTGTTCTAAGACCATGGAGGTTTTCTTTCCAGCCAGTCTATTGAGGAGGTGATTTAAAAAAATGTTCCCACTGATTTCTGATCAGTGAAAACACCTACTTCAGAATTTTTTGTTGATTATAGTTTAACTTTCTGCTTTCACTTATTATGTTATGACACTAAAAACTACATGGTTATACTATATAGCCAAAATTTTCTCCAATTTATACCCTAATTACTTTGTTATGTTTAAACTCTATAATGTACTTTATTAGATTAGTTTGTCTAGTTAGACTAAGCTACTTGGTGAAATTTAAATTCTATGAAGTATTGGTTGATATTTAGACTTTATAAAGCAGTTTGCTATGTGCAGAGGTGAGTAGTATTGAGTTACAATTGCATGTGCCCAAATACCGTTTACACAACTTTGTTCTTTACTGAATAGTATTATTGCTGGATTCTTTTTTACTCTTACTTCAGTAAAATTATGACGTACATTTGGCTGCGTTGTGATTTTACTGATTTCACATGTAATTAGAAATGTGCTTGTTTATGTTGTAGTAATGTGTTCTAACTAATAACTAACTAATATTTAATATTAGTACTAATATCTAACTAATAACATATTTACTGAATTTACAAATTCACAGGTGAAATCGTTGTTTTCATGCTCACTTGCAAAGGAAAAAAGTTATTTAAAAAAAAAATATGAGAACCAAGCTGCAAATACATGTAAAAAAAAAAAAAGTCTGATGTCAAAAAAGTTGCAAATCTGTGATAAAAGTGTCAGGATGCTGAGCATGGTTGGGGAACCATGCTCACGCTTTAAGTTTATTTTGGTTATTTTCTGTATTTTTCCCCACCTTAGTTTAGTTACTGAATGTGATGTTCATTGTTTTGTCTTTAATTATGCTCTCTTGAGTTTGGCATTTATTTCTGTTCCCTATGTTTGTTTTTTCTTGTTATCTTAGCCTTAGTTTAGTCATTATATTCCTGTTTATTAATATTATGTTTTCATGGTCACGTTTGTGTTTTGTTTATGTCTGTCTGGAATCAGGCCCTGGCCTCTCTTTTAGTTCACGTTTGGATTCTCTTTGTTATTTTTATATTTTTGGTTGTTGCCTGGGTTTTATTGTCACAGTCACAGCTATGTTTGATTTTTGATGATTTGGATTCTCATGGTTGTTATGTTTTCTACTACCTCGATTTTCGGTTAGGTTTTTATGTTGAACACCTTCTGTTTTTCAGTCTGCACAGCTGCGATGAGTTTCTGATTACTGATTGTTGACGGGTGGTGTTAATTAACTGCTCTATATAGACACACCACACACTGGCATCGGTGCAGCGATCAACTGAGATATGCCATGTCATGTTTTTGGTCACGTCTTGTTTTTTGCTCTTGTCTGGAATTTAGTTTTGCTTAATAAATCTTGCCAGGGAGGAGAAAGCCTGCACATTTCAGATTTTCTACTGCCAATCACTGAAGAATGAATTTGATGTTGTCTGTGCATGCTAAATTTTGGGAAATTGGCTGGAATGCTAAGGGTTAAAAAGTAAAGTTTCAAATCTCCAAAAACAAGTTTAAAATTTTTGAGAAAAAAGTTGCATATTTATAAGAAAAAAAATGCAAATCGGAGAAAAAAGTTGAAAATTTAACCTCTTAAAAATTCCGGTGTTGGCCGGCTGGACTTTTCAGATTTTCTACTGCCACTGAGTGAAGAAAGAATATGACTTTCTTTGCATATGCTAAATTTAAGGAAATTGGCTGGAATGCTCTGGTGTTAATTAATTGTAATAATTACATTTAATTTGAGAAAATGTGCTATTAATTACCAAAACTTTTTTCCCATTAGAAAAAAAAAATAGTATTACCAAAACTCACAAACATATGAGTAAAAACTGACAAAGTTGTTGCTAACCCCTTTTTAGTAGACATTTTTTATTCTTTCTAAAGTAATTTTTGGTGACGACTCTTACTTATTCTTATACTTACTCATAATTGAGTGAAGTACAATTTGTTTCTCTGCCATCAACTCTGGTGCATATCGAACATTGTAAAGGACTCCCCAGCCTTCGTATTTGTTTTAAATCGCTCGTCTCCCTCTGACCTCCAGCTGTTTATCGCTTCTTGTGTTTCTGATGCTTTCCCAAGTTTTCGGAGGCCTCCAGCGTCCTCTCGTCTCAGAGTTTCTTGCCCCTTTCTCGCCGAGCCAAACTTTTCCGTAAAGCCTCGGGGACAGAGCCGGAGAGCACACCGCCCTTCGCCTTTTAATTGGCGCTTGCGTGCGCTCGTTAGTTCATTGCATTTTAATTTGACGGCCACGTTACGAGCCGAGCCCCTCTTTTGTACAAGTCGGAAACTTGATAATGCTGTCAGAAACTAATTAGCGGTTATGGCATCTGTCAGGAAATTGCATGCGGGGGGCAATTAAAAATGATGCACTATTAGTTATCGCCAAACCTCACTGACCCATTTGGCGTGGGCGGGCAGTCTGGGTGGGTGGGGTTATATCTGCAGCGATCATGATCTGGTCTGTTTCGGCTTTACGTTTGATGTTTTTATTTCCCCTGCGCTCTAAGGTATCATCCGTTGGCATTGCGTGCAGCACGCTCTGATCAGAGGCCGGGCCGCTGTATATACGGCATGCTGTCAGGAGCAGAGGTTGTGCTGACGCTGCTGCTGCTGCTACTGCTACTGCTGCCGGCACCCACACAAATAATAAATGTCAGAGTTTTAAGGTTTCTGTTCACCTGCTACAGATTGTTTATACGAGCCGTTCTCAACATTTCCCATCTGATGGTTCACCCAGAGAGAGTTCAGACGGACTTGATAACCTCCCCATCATCATCATCAACATCATCATCATCATCATCATCATCATCATCACAGGTCTGGAACCTGATTTGGACAACTTTATATTTACCAGCTACTGATAGCAATCACATACAGTTCTCTATTTAAAACAAGCTATTCACTGTTGGGGGGGGGGGGGGGGGTGGCACTAAACAGAACATTTTCTCCAGAGTAAAGATTGAAGGGACACTATAGGTAGTCGGGGCCTGATGTTTAGGGGCCCCTATTTTTCTAATAGGGAAGAGTTTAAAAAAAAAAATAAGCTTGAGCCACTGTCAAGATGAAGCAAGAAAATATAGGACATTGCATAGAATAAAAACTTAACCAGCAATCATATGAATGTTGCAAATTTAAAAGAAAAGTCACAAATTTACAACAAAAAAGTTGCTGATTTATGATGAAAAAAAATTGTGAATTTACGAGAAAAATAGCAAACTCATGAGCAAAAAAGTTGCATTTTTACAAAAAATTGAAACTTTAGAATCAAAAAGTTGCAAATTTATGACAAAAAAGTTGCAGATTTAGAAGAAAAACGTCAGTCTGATTTAAAAAAAAAAGTTTCAGCTTTACAACAAAAAGGTATCAAGTTTTTTTTAGATAAAAATTGCAAATTTAAAAGAAAAAAGTTGCAAATTTATGAGGAACAAAGTTGCAGATTTATGAGGAAAAAAAGATGCAGATTTATGAGGAAAAAAGTTGCAGATTTACAAGAAAAAAGTTGCAAATTTTTTAGAAAAATGTTGGAAATTTATGAGAAACTGTCATAAGCAGCCTGCAGGGGCAGAGAATGGAGACCCAAACGCTGTACTGTGAGTTTGCAAAATGTTTAATCAAAAACACAAAGTCCAATAAGAACACAAAATCTTACAGGCAACAGGAATGAGGAAATAGCACAGAAGGCTAGGCGTGTGGAAACGCTGGAGCAGATGTGGAACTCACGTCTGGAGACGAGGTGAATAATGAGAAGGACATCGCCCCGAACTGTGGGGTGGCATCCCTTAAATAGGGAGGAGAAAATAAACACAAATGAGGAACAGGTGTGGGTAGCAAGGGCAAGGAAAATAAACCAGAGTGGAAACAATAGTGACAACCGCGAACTTGAACTAGAACAGGAAGTAAAGAGTACTGTCAAAATAAAAGCACAGAGCTGGATGAATGAAAAATCATGACACAGACAATAACCAAAGAATGATGACAACCCACCAAGGAAAGGACGAGATAATAAATAGCAATAATAATTAATACAATCATTTCAAGGAGTGACTAAGGCAATGGTGGAGAAGACTCATAGCAAAATACAGGATGATATCAATAATAATACAAAACAATATCATACTCAAGTACAGAAAAAAAAGAACAAGATACAAAAAGTACAGATAATAATCAGAAAAAAAAAACAGAGAGCATGAGCATGGTTCTCTCACCGTGCTTAGCATCATGACAGAGCACCCCCCCAAAGGGTGGAGTGAAGACATCCCAAAATAACATCAGAAGGAAAAAGAACCCCCCCACCCCCGCCCTTCCAGCAGGAATAGAACAATCACCCATCTAGGGATGGCGGTGGGAGAAACAAGGCCAGGTGGGACAAAACAAAACACTCGCTCAGTAGCTATCCACAAACCTAGAAAGGTCAGGTGGCCTACTGAACCCCAAGACCACCGAGCGAGAAGGAAAGGCAGTTCAGGTGGCCTGCTGGAGTCCCAAGATCACCAGGTCATGAGTTGGAAAAAGTCGGGTGGCCTCCCAGAGTTCCTGAGCCACCCAAGTAGAAGATGTAGTCCATCAGGTGGTTTTCCAGCATTCCAAACCCAACAGACCAGGAAACATGATCTGTTGGGTGGTCTCCCAGTGTACCCGAGCCAACAGACCATGGGGCACGACGTGTCCCCTCCTGGAGATGACAGCTGGAACACGTGCCCTTTATGAACCGCAGGGACTGCAGCATGGATCCAATGAGTCAGCAGCTGAGGAGAATTGACACCCGACGATGACTGCTGACAAACAGCGACCCCAGATGACAATGATGGCTGACCAGTGGGGAAATCAGATGATGAGGATGGCTGAAAAGCGGGGAAACCAGACGATGAAGACTGCTGGCCAGCGAGGAAACCAGGCGACGAGTACTGCTGACCCTTGGCAGAGAAAGACGAAAAGGACTGCTGACCATCGGTGAAACCAGATGAGGAGGACTGACGACAATTGGTGAAACCAGGTGAAGTGGACTGATGACCATGGGTGAAACCAGGCGAAGTGCACTGATGACCATCAGTGAAACCAGATGAAGTGCACTGATGACCATTGGCAAAACCAGGCGAAGTGGATTGATGACCATCAGTGAAGCCAGGCGAAGTGGACTGATGACCATCGGTGAACCCAGACGAAGTGGACTGATGACCATCAGCGAAACTAGACAAAGTGGACTGATGACCATTGACAAAACCAGGCGAAGTGGATTGATGACCATTGGCCAAACCAGGTGAAGTGGACTGATGACCATCGGCGAAACCAGGCGAAGTGGACTAATTACCATCGGTGAAACCAGACGAGGTGGACTGGTGACCAGCAACGAAACCATATGAAGTGGACTGATGACCATCAACAAAACCAGGTGAAGTGGACTGATGACCATCAGAAAAAACAGATGAAGTGGACCAATGACCATCGGCAAAACCAGACGAAGTGGACTGGTGACCAACGAAGAAACCAGGTGACTCAGGCTGGGGCGTCTCGAGTTCAGCCGCCTGGGAATTTATCCCCGACCCGGCCACCTCAGATGGGGAGGAAGAGACAAACACCGGGTCACTGTCACTGGCAGCAGTGGAGCCCGATGGGGATAACTCAGGAGCAGAAGGCAGCTGCAACTGGTTCTCCCCGCCAAGAGCAAGACAAGATCTCTCTAATACTGATAATGTAAAGACAAAAAAAGAGTACTTGCCTTAACTCTAGCTCAACCACCAACCATGACTCCGGTGACTCTACTGCTTCAGCCAAAGCAGTAGGCCTGATGGTAAGTGAATTTTCAGCCATGACAACGGGAACTGATGGAACCTCTGGCATGATGGCAGGAACTGGCAGAATCCCAGACGTGGTGGGAGGAACTAGCGGAACCCCAGACCTGGTGGCAGGAGCTGGTGGAACCCCTGACCTGGCGGCAGGAGCTGGTGGAACCCCAGACATGGTGGCAGGAGCTGGTGGAACCCCTGACCTGGCGGCAGGAGCTAGTGGAACCCCAGACATAGTGGTAGGAGCTAGTGGAACCCCAGATGTTGTGACAGGAGCTGGTAGAACCCCAGACATGGCGGCTAAAGCTGGAGAACATCTCACCAATGGCATCGAGTCCTGCGATGCCGAAACCAGGGGACACTCAGTTATTGGCACAGGTTTCAGAAAATGAAGGGTGTCCCTCTTCTGTCCAAGATGTGGCTGCAGGGCCGGAACAGAAATCTCTGGCATGGCGGACCTCTCCATCATCAGATGGCTCCCTTTCAGGACAGGAAGACACTCAGAAGAAACAGAGAGGGGCACAGGAGATGCAGGTAAAATAGCAGAAGCAGGTGGGGAAAGCTCAGCCAAAGTGAATGGCTGCTGCTGAGCCCCCCTCCCTACCCCATCGGGAATAAGGCAAGACTTGTCATTAATAGGTGTTGAAGAATGAAAATGTACTTGCCTTAGACCCCGTGCTGTTGTTGCTGCTGCTGAAGGCCCAAACAAATCCCTCACGATGGCTGTAGTGAGCAAGAGCACCACTGTAGACAGTGGAGGAGCTGGCACTGCTGGCATGTCAACGGCCGAAACAGCAGCTGCCACAGAGGAGTTCCTCCGGCAGGAAGCAGCTGAGTGGCGGTGAGAGGCTGAGCATGTCTGCTCCAGGGAATGCTTCCTCATCAGCTCAGGAGCAGATGGTGAACAGAGCGGAACGGAGGCTGACGCTGGAGGATGGCGTACCGAGACTGGCGAGCAGCGAGAGGCTGAGGACATCTGTACCAGGAGACGCTTCCTCGTCAGTATGGGTACAGTTGGGAGTGAGCCTCTCACGAGCGCACAAAATGTCATATGGAGGGTGGAGAGGGATGTCAGAAGCTCCGGGTACTCAGAGTAATTCCTCAGCCCGGGATGCGCCTCCACTATCCCAGCCGCTGCCTCCACGTTCCTCAGGGTTTCCTCCAAAGTGTGGGAGGCGAGCGCTTCAGTGATGAATTCCTGGATGAACTGGGCCGCCCAACATTCATCCACACCGGGGCCACTGGCTGCCAACCTCCCTCTGTTGGCTGAGTCCCAGTATGCTGGTGACATGCCATCTGCTCTCCTTCCTATAACACACAAAAAAAGGTAGGGGAAAAAAGAAAAGGGCAAACTCAGCAGCTGGGTCCAAACTGGCAATGTTTGTCTGTCATAAGTGGCCCACAGAAGCAAAGAATGGAAACCCAAATGCTGTACTGTGAGTTTGCAAAACGTTCAATCAAAAACACAAAGTCCAATAAGAACACAAAAAGTAACAGGAAACAGGAACGAGGAAATAGCACAGAAGGGTAGGCATGAGGAAACACCGGTGCAGACGTGAAACTCACATCTGGAGACGAGGTGAATAATGAGAAAGATGCCTTAAAGAGGCAGGAGAAAATAAACACAAATAGGGAACAGATGTGGATAACAACAACGAGGAAAATAAACCAGAGTGGAAACAGTAGTGACAACAGGAAGAAAACAAAGAGTACTGTCAAAATAAAAGCACAGACCGGGATGAATGAAAATCATGACACAGACAACAAACAAAGAAGGATAACAACCCACAAAGGCAAAGACGAGATAACAATAAAGAGCAATAATAATTAATACAGTCATTTCAAGAAGTGACTGTCATAAATGCCCTTCAGGGCAGAGAGGAAGACCCACGCGCTGGACTGCGAAGTTGTGAGACTTATTGAAAAACATAAGGTGCATAAAACAATACAAAAACACAAGGGGATAACATTCAATTCAGTTCAATTCAATTTTATTTATATAGCGCCATATCACAACAACAGTCATTTCATAGTGCTTTCAAATGTTGGGAAAACCCCACAATTGCAGAAAGACCCCAGCAATCAGACGATCCCCTGTGAGCAAGCACTTAGCGATGGTAGAGAGGAAAAACTCCCATTTAACAGGAAGAAACCTCTAGCAGAACCAGGCTCAGGGAGGGGAAGTTATCTGCTGTGACTGGCTGGGGGGTGAGAGGATAGAGAAGATGAGAAGAACAGACATAAAAAGAGCAAACATTAACGGAGAGAGGCCAAGTACAGTATTGGAGGTCACCGGGCAGTCTAAATCTATTAACAGCAAAACAAAGGGGGGGGGGGGGGTAAGAGACACAAGATCCCTCCCTAATCGTAGGCTATATTGAAGAGGAAGGTTTTTACCCTATTTTTAAAAACAGATCGAGTTTGACTCCCGAACCCAGATTGGTAACTGGTTCCACAGGAAAGGAGCATGATAGCAGGAGCCTCTGCCTCCCATTGGACTTTTGGAGATTCTAGGTAATACAAGTAATCCAGCATTTTGGGAGCATAGTGCTCTGTTAGGATGACAGGGTAATATCAGATCTTTTATATAAAAGGGGGCCTGATTATTAAGTGCTTTGTAAGTGAGAAGAAGGATTTTAAACTTAATTCTAAACTCTATGGGAAGCCAATGAAGAGAGGCCAGAACCGGAGAGACATGATCTCTCTTTCTAGTACCTGTTAAAACTCTTGCAGCAGCATTCTGGATCAACTGAAGACTTTTTAAAGATATTTTAGGACAACCTGATAATAACGAGTTACAATAATCTAATCTAGAACTAACAAAAGCGTGGATCAGTTTCTCAACATCATTCAGAGACAAGATGCCCCTAATTTTGGCAATATTGCACAGATGATAGAAGGCAGTCTTAGAAACAAATTTAATATGTGAATTAAAAAACAGATCTTGATCAAAAATAACTCGAAGGTTCCTCACAGAACTATTCAGAGTAAGAGTAGCGGCATCCAAATTAAGAGTTTGATTTGGAAAGGTATTTCTAAGGTTTTTTGGACCAGCAAGAATGACTTCAGTCTTATCTGGGTTTAATAGCAGAAAATTACAAGTCATCCAAGCTTTGATTTCCTTAAGACAGGCATCTAACTTGGCTAATTGATTACAATCATCGGGCTTCACTGACAGGTACAGTGGGGCAAAAAAGTATTTAGTCAGTCACTAATTGTGCAAGTTCTCCCACTTAAAAGATGAGAGAGGTCTCCAATTTTCATCATAGGTATACAGTGATCCCTCACTTATCGCGGTTAATGGGTTCCAGAACCGACCGCGAAAAGTGAAAAACCGCGAAGTAGCGTCACCCCTAATGACGTCATCCATAAATAATACGTACGTTCATTCACTCACTCTCTCTCTCTCATATGATACGTGTGTGTGTGTGTACGTGTACATACATACGTAGATGTAAATAAAGTGTACATAAATATGTTTTTAGAACTCTTTTATTCTTATAACAAGATACGTAACTCAAGATGAAAATGATTTACTGCACAGGTTAATGAGAGCTTTACTGCTCCTCAGGTGACGCCTCATCGTCAGGTGCTGGAGGCGCAGGATCGTCGAGGGCAGCTGCAGGAGGCGGCGTAGTGGCTCGACGGGAAGACTATTTCGCACAAAATGGCACAAGAGAACAGCAAAAAGTTCCACGCGGCGAGACTAAAAGTAACACGAGCAATAAAGAGCAATGAATGCTGTCTTCCTTCCTTCATGGGCGCTCGGCAGGGAGAGGAGGTGGGTGAAACGTCTCGGCCAATCAGCTTGCAGGGTGAAACGTCTCGGCCAATCAGCTTGCGAGATTTCCGAGCCGAGCCAACACGAGAACAGCGAACAGAGAGGTGGATTTTTTGAGCTGTGCGGCTCTCCGTGTTGATACCTGATGGTCTAATGTAGTCTCCCTGCCTTCTGCTAGCGCCCGCCCATTATTTCTCAATTTTGAATTTTTGATGAATATTTTTGAAAAATCCGCGATGCACTGAGGGCGCGAAAGGTGAAGCGCGAAGTAGCGAGGGATCACTGTACTTCAACTATGAGAGACAAAATGAGAAAAAAAAATCCAGAAAATCACATTGAAGGATTTTTAATGAATTAATTGGTAAATTCCTTGGTAAAATAAGTATTTGGTCACCTACAAACAAGCAAGATTTCTGGCTCTCACAGACCTGTAACTTCTTCTTTAAGAGGGTCCTCTGTCCTCCACTCGTTACCTGTATTAATGGCACCTGTTAGAACTCATTATCAGTATAAAAGACACCTGTCCACAACCTCAAACAGTCAGACTCCAAACTCCACTGTGGCCAAGCCCAAAGAGCTGTCAAAGGACACCAGAAACAAAATTGTAGACCTGCACCAGGCTGGGAAGACTGAATCTGCAATAGGTAAGCAGCTTGGTGTGAAGAAATCAACTGTGGGAGCAATTATTAGAAAATGGAAGACATACAAGACCACTGATAATCTCCCTCGATCTGGGGCTCCACGCAAGATCTCACCCCGTGGAGTCAAAATTATCATGAGAACAGTGAGCAAAAATCCCAGAACCACATGGGGGGACCTAGTGAATGACCTGCAGAGAGCTGAGACCAAAGTAACAAAGGCTACATCAGTAACACACTACGCCACCAGGGACTCAAATCCTGCAGTGTCAGACATGTCCCCCTGCTTAAGCCAGTACATGTCCAGGCCTGTCTGAAGTTTGCTAGAGAGCATTTGGATGATCCAGAAGAGGATTGGGATAATGTCATGTGGTCAGATGAAACCAGAATAGAACTTTTTGGTAAAAACTCAACTTGTCGTGTTTGGAGGAGAAAGAACACCATACCTACTGTGAAGCATGGGGATGAAAACATTATACTTTGGGGCTGTTTTTCTGCAAAGGGAACAGGATGACTGATCCATGTAAAGGAAAGAATGAATGGGGCCATGTATCGTGAGATTTTAAGTGAAAACCTCCTTCCATCAGCAAGGGCATTGAAGATGAAACTTGGCTGGGTCTTTCAGCATGACAATGATCCCAAACACACCGCCCGGGCAATGAAGGACTGGCTTCGTAAGAAGCATTTCAAGGTCCTGGAGTGGCCTAGCCAGTCTCCAGATCTCAACCCCATAGAAAATCTTTGGAGGGAGTTGAAAGTCCGTGTTGCCCAGCGACAGCCCCAAAACATCACTGCTCTAGAGGAGATCTGCATGGAGGAATGGGCCAAAATACCAGCAACAGTGTGTGAAAAACTTGTGAAGACTGACAGAAAACGTTTGACCTCTGTCATTGCCAACAAAGAGTATATAACAAAGTATTCAGATGAACTTTTGTTATTGACCAAATACTTATTTTACCGAGGAATTTACCAATTAATTCATTAAAAATCCTTCAATGTGATTTTCTGGATTTTTTTTTCTCATTTTGTCTCTCATAGTTGAGGTATACCTATGATGAAAATTGGAGACCTCTCTCATCTTTTAAGTGGGAGAACGTGCACAATTGGTGGCTAACTAAATACTTTTTTTCCACACTGTATAATTGTGTGTCATCTGCGTAACAATGAAAATGTATACAGTGCTTTCTAATGATGTTGCCTAACGGAAGCATATATAAACTAAAAAGAGTAGGGCCTAACACAGGTCCCTGTGGAACTCCATGACTGAGCTTAGAGCTGGAAGAAAACTCATTATTGATATGAACAAACTGAAGGCTATCGGACAAATAAGATCTAAACCACTGCAGCGAAGTTCCATTTAGTCCAACATACTGTAGTGTTCTAATCTATCAAGTAGAATATCATGATCGATAGTATCAAAGGCTGCACTAAGATCTGAAAGGATAAGTACAGAAACGAGTCCATTATCAGATGCGATAAGGAGGTCATTAGTGACCTTCACTAAGGCTGTTTCAGTGCTGTGATGAATTCTGAACCCAGATTGAAACTCTTCAAATAAACCATTTCCCTGCAAGTGGTCAAATAATCGCGTAGCAACAACTCTTTCTAAGATTTTTGAAATGAAAGGCAGATTAGAGATTGGTCGATAGTTAGCCAAAACTCCTGGATCGAGTGTTGGCTTTTTGAGTAAGGGTTTAATTACAGCAATATTAAAAGCCTGCGGTACATGACCTAAAGTTAAAGAAGAGTTGATTATTTGAAGAATACGGCTACAAATAAATGGGAAGACTTTTTTAAATAATCTGGTAGGAATAGGGTCTAAAAGACAAGTTGAAGGCTTGGATGAGGAGATTATTTATCTAACTCTAAAAGGTCAACTGGAGTAAACTTACAGTATCTAAATCAGAATCAGAATCAGAATCAGGTTTATTGCCATTGTTCATGTAGTACACAAACTAGGAATTTGTCTCGGTACAATGCTGCAACATTAAACATGATAAGATAAGAGAAATAAACTATACATGTAATAAAGTGTAGGATAAGATTAAGTGATACTGGTCAACAGTTAAAATATATATTAGCCAGCAGCAGATACTGTGGAGAACTATATAGTGCAGTCGGTAATGCAGGAAGAAAACAGTGATGATTGACATGAGTCTGGTTGAGCTGCTGTACATGGTGCACGAGAGTCACTTAGTGTTCAGCAGTCTAATGGCAGAGGGGAAGAAGCTGTTCATGTGACGGGAGGTTTTAGTCTGGATGGACCGAAGTCTTCTACCAGAGGGGAGGGGGGCAAACAGTACATGACCAGGGTGTGAGGGATCGGCTATGATCCGGCCAGCACGCCTCCGGGTCCTGGAGATGTACAGATCCTGGAGAGATGGGAGCTTGCAGCCGATCACCTTCTCAGCAGTGCGCACGACACGCTGCAGCCTTAGTCTGTCCCTGGCAGTGGCTCCTGCGTACCACACGGTTATGGAGGTGGTGAGGATGGACTCGATGATGGCTGTGTAGAACTGCACTAACATCTTGGTGGGTAGCTTGAGCTTCCTCAGCTGCCGCAGGAAGAACATCCTCTGCTGGGCTTTTTTGATGAGTGAGCTGATGGTCAGCTCCCATTTGAGGTCCCTGGTGATGGTAGTGCCTAGGAAGCGGAAGGAATCAGCAGTGGTGATGGGAGAGCCTGAGAGGGTGAGGGGGGGCAGAGGAGTAGTGACTTTCCTGAAGTCTACAATCATCTCCACTGTCTTCAGAGCGTTCAGCTGCAGGTTGTTATTGCTGCACCAGGACGCCAGCTGGGCCACCTCTCTCCTGTAGGCGGACTCGTCGCCGTTGGAGATGAGCCCGATGAGGGTGGTGTCGTCCGCAAACTTGATCAACTTGACAGACTGGTGGCTGGAGGTGCAGGAGTTGGTGTAAAGGGAGAAGAGTAGGGGGGAAAGTACACAGCCCTGGGGTGATCCGGTGCTGATGCTAGTATAGTCTGAGACAGTCTTTCCCAGCCGCACATGCTGCCTCCGGTCCGTCAGGAAGTCGATGATCCACCTGCAGAGGGAGTCAGGCACGTTGAGCAGGGACAGCTTGTCCCGGAGCAGAGCGGGGCGGATGGTGTTGAATGCGGAGCTGAAGTCCACAAACAGGATCCTGGCGTAGGTTCCCGGGGAGTCCAGGTGCTGCAGGATGGAGTGGAGGGCCAGGTTGACTGCATCGTCTACAGACCTGTTGGCTCGGTAGGCAAACTGCAGCGGGTCCAGGAGAGGGGTGGTGATGGACTTGAGGTGGGACAGGACCAGGCGCTCAAAGGACTTCATGACTACAGAGGTGAGCGCTACAGGTCTGTAGTCATTAAGTCCAGTGATCCGTGGCTTCTTGGGGACAGGGATGATGGTGGAGGATTTGAGGCAGGACGGCACGTGGCATAACTTAAGGGAGGTGTTAAAAATGTCTGTGAATACAGGAGCCAGCTGTTTCGCACAGAGTCTCAGGGTGGAGGGAGACACGCCGTCTGGGCCGGGGGCCTTGCGCGGGTTCAGTCTGGAGAACTGTTTGAGCACATCCTGCTCACTGATGATAAGGGGAGGGGGGGAGGTGGGGGGGGGGTGCCTTAAATGAAGTAGGGAATGTGGAGGCTGTGGAGCTGGAGGGAGGGGGGGAGTTGGACACAGATGACGAGGTGTCAAAACGGGCATAGTGTTGGGACAGTCTCTGACAAAGGGCTTTGTCATCCTGACCTTTAGGAGCCTGAGGCCGATAGTTGGTGATCTGCCTCAGTCCTCTCCACACGGAAGCCGAATCATTAGCAGTGAACTGCTGCTGGAGTCTCTCTGAGTACACAGATTTAGCCCTCTTCAGCTCTCTGTTAAACCGGTATTTAACCTCCCTGTAGCAGTCCCTGTCTCCACTTTTCAGCGCTGCTTCCTTCTCCTTCCTGATCTGTCTGAGCTTAGCTGTGAACCAGGGTTTGTCATTAGAGTAACTCACCCTGGTGCGTGATGGAAGAATGTTCTCTTCACAAAAGTGGATATATGAGTTCACAGTGTCCGTGTACTCATCCAGATCATGCGTGGCTCCTTTAAGCATGCCCCAGTCAGATATTTCCATGCACGTTTCCAGCTTCTCCTCAGCATCACTGGTCCGTATCTTCGTAGTGCTCACAACAGGTTTAGTGAGCTTCAATCTCTGTCTGTATGTGGGAATGAGGTGAACCATCACGTGATCAGATAATCCCAGCGCAGCTCGAGGGACGGCGCGATATGCGTCTTTCACTGTGGTGTAACAGTGATCCAGTGTGTTTAATCCTCTGGTGGGGCATTTAATAAACTGTTTGTAGCGGGGGAGATCGTGGCTCAGATTGCACTGATTAAAGTCGCCAGCCACAATAATCAGCGAGTCTGGAAAACTCCGCTCTGTGTGTTGAATGTGATCCGCGAGCACGCGCTGAGCTTCGCGCGTGTCCGCGTCGGGAGGGGCGTACACAGCGATCAGTATAAAAGAAGCAAACTCCCGTGGGGAATAAAAAGGCTTGCAGTTGATAACAAGAAATTCCAAGGCAGGAGAACAGTGTTTGGAAATTTCCGTTACATCAGAGCACCAGCTACAGTTGATGTAGAAGCAGACACCGCCTCCTGTGGTCTTGCCGGAAAGCTCTGTGTCACGATCAGCACGGAAGAGCTGGAAGCCGTCGAGGCGCAGCGCGCTGTCCGGTATATTTTCCCGGAGCCAGGTCTCAGTAAAGCAGAGGACAGCTGAGGAGGCGAGGTCCTTAAAACGCATCAGCAGTCTCAGTTCATCCACCTTGTTAGAGAGAGAGTTGGTATTGGACAGAAATATGCCAGGCAGCGCCGTTCGCGAGCCTCTCCTGCGAAGTCGTACGAGAGCGCCCGCTCGTCTTCCTCTCTTCCGCCGTCTCACTTTCCGAGCCAAACAATAAACCAGATCGGCGGCAGGGGCTAGAAAAACTGGGAGGAGGTCCGTGGGGGTCAAAGTCCTGATATTTAAAAGAGAAACAGATATCAACTGAAGGAGCTGTAGTAGTTGCTGTACTTAAGTTTACGGTGGGAAGAATCTGACTGATTTTATCTCTAATAGATACAATTTTATGATTGCAAAAGTTCAAAAAGTCCTGACGAGTAAGCTCTAGGGGGATGCGAGGATTGAAAGAGTACGGACTCTGTCAGCCTGGCTATAGTGTTGAAAAGAAACCTGGGATTATTCTTGTCTTCTATTAATGCAGAGTAGTAACTTGTTCTAGCTTTTCCAAGAGATTTTTTTTATAAATTAGAAGATGATTTCTCCACGCTAAATAGAATTCATCTAAATTAGTGGAAAGGCATTTTCTTTCTAACTGACGAGTCTTCTGTTTTAAGCTACGAGTTTCTGTGTTAAATCAAGGGGATAGAAATCTCTGATTAGACTTTTTTCTTTTTTAAAGGGGCCACTGTGGAGTGTGTAAATGAAGAGGCAGCTTCATGTCAGACAATTTATTACACACTCACATCTCACAAGCACAGAACAGACTGATTGGTTACATCAAGCACTCCTCTCTATATAACAAGTCACCTTCACAAGCTTCAAGGCACTTCCTCATACACAGCATGATATTTACACTACACTTCATTCAACCCCCTCTCACCCTCTTGGGCATTGTTCTCCCATGTGTATTCATTGTCTCTGTCTGAGGTGCAAAATAACCTGACTTCCATACCGCCCCCCTAGCATCTTAGATAGAACAATAGAATATCAGTCCACATGCTGTTTCGGCTTCAGTCTCCTCCCATATCTGCTGTAACTGGGGTTTACTGCCTCCGTGGCACTGCTGTGCCGGTGGGGGCTGCTGGGAGTGTATCCGACTGCAGGTGAGCCGTGGTGAGGGGCGGGGGGTCGTTCTGTCCGTGTGGCTGCTCTGATGAATCGTTCCCCTGGGGAGTTCTCCGCGGGGGTCTTCCACGCCAAGGGGCCCTCGCCAACAGCACTTGCTCATCCGCCACTACAAAGGCGGGTTTGAGTCTGTCTATGTCAATTTTCTCCCGTCTACCCCCCAAGTCTAGCACAAAATGCTTATCCCCTGTTTCCAACACTCTGAACGGTCCATCATAGGGTGGGCGCAATGGAGAACGGTGGGTGTCGTGTCTGACGAACACGAACTCTGCGTTCTTCAAAGTTTTAGGCACAAAAACACGTGGAAAACAGTGGTGGGCCGGGCCTGGCAGCGTGCCTGTGTTTGCGCTAAGCTGCAAAAGCTGAGATGGGCGGCTGTCCGGCGCGGGATTATCTGGCAGAAATTCCCCGGGCAGCCGTAGGGGCTGCGCAAAAACCAGCTCTGCTGGGGAAGCTTCCAGATCCTCTTTTGGCGTGGAGCGCAACCCCAATAAAACCCATGGCAACCTGTCCACCCAAGTTGCATCCGTCAGTGAAGCCCTGAGTGCTGCTTTCAGTGATCTATGAAAACGCTCGCATAACCCATTGGCCTGTGGGTTGTATGCGGTTGTGCGATGAATTGTAGCACCCAGGCTGCGGGCCATCGCGGACCAGAGTTCGGAAACAAATTGAGGGGCCCTGTTGGACGTAATGTCCGACGGGACTCCAAAACGCGCCACCCATGCTGTTAAAAAAGCACGTGCTACGTCTGCGGACGTGGTTGCCGCCAGTGGGACTGCTTCTGGCCAGCGCATGGTGCGGTCCATCACTGTCAGGAGGTGCGTGCACCCCTGTGACGGCGGGAGGGGGCCCAGGAGGTCCACATGAACGTGGTCGAACCTCTTAGCCGGTACCCGAAACGGCTCCAAGGGAGCTTTCGTATGTCTGTGTACCTTGGCTCGTTGGCATGCCACGCAGGCTGCAGCCCACTCTTTTACTTGTTTGCATAGGCTCGGCCACACAAACTTCTCTCCAACCATTTTGACCGACACGCGCACTCCTGGGTGCGCCAGAATGTGAACGACTCAAACACGCGGCGGCGCCACACGACCGGGACCACCGGACGCGGGCGTCCCGTGGAGACATCGCAGATTAGGGGGGGCATGCCCTCTTGCAGCACCCTGCTCTCCAGCCTTAACCTTGTTGGTCCAGACTGGAGCGCATGCACATCTGCATCGCTAATCTGCTCCACGGCCATGGCTGCGTAATCTATCCCCACATAGACCGGGGCCACCACGGCGCACGAGAGGCAGTCCGCCACCACATTCAGTTTACCCAACACATGCTGAATATCGGTAGTAAACACTGAGATTGCGGCCAGCTGTCTCTGCTGCCGGCCCGACCACGGCTCTGAAACCTTGGCCATCGCAAACGTTAGTGGCTTCTGATCCACAAACGCGGTGAAGCTGCGCCCTTCCAGCCAGAACTGGAAGTGGTGTATGGCCAGGTGGAGAGCCAGCAACTCCCTGTCGAACGCGCTGTATTTACGTTCGCTGTCGCGCAAAGTTCTGCTGAAAAAAGCGAGCGGCTGCCAAGCCCCGGCAACGTGCTTCTCTACGACAGCCCCTATGGCCAAGTCTGAAGCGTCGGTGGTGAGCGCTATCCGGGCCGCCGGGTCCGGATGCGCCAGCAGTGCGGCGTTTGCCAGGGCTGCTTTAACCTCCGAGAACGCCCGCTCTCGCTCCGGGGTCCATTCGACCCTATCCGCGGGTTTCTGTCTTTTGAGCACGGCGTACAATGGTTGCATGAGCTGCGCCGCGCAGGGAAGGAAACGGTTGTAAAAGTTCACCATCCCCAAAAATTCCTGCAGCGCCCTAACCGTCTGAGGCCGGGGAAAATCCGCCACGGCGCGCACTTTGTCAGGCAGCGGGATCACTCCTTCCGGAGAGACGCGGTACCCCAAAAAATCAATCTCCATCACGCCGAACTGGCATTTTGCCGGGTTGATTATTAACTCGTGCTCCTCCAACCTCCGGAAAACCGTCCTGAGGTGGTTTTCGTGTTCGTCTTCAGACGCACTGGCTACCAGGATATCGTCCAGGTAGACGAACACGAACGGGAGATCACGCAGCACTGCATCCATCATGCGCTGGAACGTCTGTGCCACACCTTTCAACCCGAATGGCATGCGCAGGAACTCGAATAAATTGAACGGAGTTATTACCGTTGTTTTGGGTACGTCCTCAGCGCGCACTGGGACTTGATGGTAACCGTGGACCAGGTCTATTTTGGCAAAAATGCGTGCTCTGGCGAGGTGGATGGAAAGATCCTGTATGTGGGGAATCAAGAATCGGGTAGCGGTCGTGTGCTGTGGCGTTGTTCAACCTGTGGAAATCACCGCACGGTCACCACGATCCCTCAGCCTTAGGGACCATGTGTAGCAGGGATGCCCATGGGCTGTTCGAACACCTTATGATGCCCAACCTTTCCAGGTTGGTGAACTCCTCGCGCGCTATGGCCAGTTTAGCTGCGTCCAAGCGCCAAGGTCTTGCAAAAACGGGCGGCCCAGTGGTGATAAAGTGCTCCACCCTGTGTTTAGCGATGGCCGCCAAAAACGTTGGGACCGTGAGTGCTGGGAACTGAGTGAGCAGTGCGTGGAACTTACCGCCTGGAGCTGTGACGTTGGCTTGTGCTGTTGGCTGGGTCACTCGAGCTATACAGGGGAGAGAGTCAAAGGACAGTGCATTAATCAGGCACCTGTTAGCAACATCAACCAGTAAACCATATGCACACAGAAAATCAGCCCCCAGGATATGGTAATTCAGTGCTGCTACGACAAAAGTCCACTTGTATGTACGGCCGTGTAGAGATAAGATTAGTGTCCTCTCACCAAAGGTCTTAATTTCCGAGCCGTTTGCTGCCAACATCACAGGGCCGCTAGGTCCTGCCAGCCGGTTGGCATAGGTCGGCAGGATGAAGCTCTTCTGGGCTCCGGTGTCCATGAGGAAACGTCTCCCTGAGCGGACGTCCGTCAAGTAGGGCAGCTTGTTCTCTTCACTGAGGGTCGCAGCTGCTACCGACCACCGGCCTTGGCGTTTTCCCGAGCACTTGAATTGGCACGGTGGCACACATCTGCGTGCGTTCTCTCCGAAGCGGCGGTGGTAGAAACACAGCATGTCTCTCTGGCGCTCCTTCGCCCCCGCTGCTGCTACCGTCGGTGGCTCCTCGCCTCCTCTGGTCGTCTCGCTGGGCTCCGCCGCTGCCGCGTTGACTGTGATCGCCCTGGTGGTGAGGATGATCCGGTCCGCCTCCTGGGCTAGCGCACGGTAGTCACGCACCGCCAGCAACGGCGAATTGGCCAGAACCGCTCTCGCCACTGTTGGAAGGTTCCGGAGGAAAAGGTGGGCAAACAGAAAGTGCCCGTCGTCCGTGCCCATTAACGCCAGCATCTTCTCCATCAGATCTACGGTCGACCAATCTCCTAACTCGGTCCGCACCAGGAGCCTCTCCGCTCTCTCACATTCCGAGAGCGTGTAGCGCCAGGTGAGCGCAGCCTTGAGCGCCTCATATTTGTTGCTTGCTGGTGGCTGATCGAGCAGGCTCACTACCTGCTGGGCTGTGCGGGAGTCCAGCGCTGCAACCACATGGTAGAACTTGGTGTCGTCTGCCGTTACTCCCCAGAGGGCAAACTGGGCCTCGGTGTGGTGGAACCAAGAGCACGGGTTGTGCTGCCAGAAATCCGGTAGCTTGACTGAAACTGCACACTCGTTGCTGGGGGTTCCAGTCCTGGCTGTCTGTGGAATGGCTGCCACGTCTCTGGGGCTTCCCGACCGAGCCGGCTCCAGGGTTCTCGCCTCGTGTTCCATAATACGTCTTGGGTCACCGGTGTGGAGTGTGTAAATGAAGAGGCAGCTTCATGTCAGACGATTTATTACGCACTCACATCTCACAAGCACAGAACAGACTGACTGGTTACAGCAAGCACTCCTCTCTATATAACAAGTCACCTTCACAAGCTTCAAGGCACTTCCTCATACACAGCATGATATTTACACTACACTTCATTCAACCCCCTCTCACCCTCTTGGGCATTGTTCTCCCATGTGTATTCATTGTCTCTGTCTGAGGGTGCGAAATAACCTGACTTTTATACCACCAAGTTTAGAGTCTGATGCAGAGAGGTTGTAACACTATCTACCATGCTATCAATTATGGAAGGAGAAGGTGCTCCATCTTTTATTTCCTTTGTGTTACAAAGGAAATAAAAGATGTTGTCGCCTGTGGTGACAACAGTCTGGTAGAAAAGCTCCAGCATCCTGCTGCACACCTTGAAGGATCTCAGCTTTCTCAGAAAGTAGAGTCTGCTCATCCCCTTCTTGTGCGCAGTATCGGTGTTGGATCTCCAGTCCAACCCGTTGCTGATCCTGACACCCAGATATTTGTAGTCCTCAACCAGTCCCACATCCCCCCCTAATCTGCAGTGGCTGAGAAGGAGCCTTCCTCTTCCTGAAGTCAATCACCATCTCTCTGGTCTTGCCGACATTCAACCGCTTCTGATTCTGCTCCGTCCACTCCACAAATCTGTCTACCAGTGCTCTGTACTCCCCCTCCTCTCCTCCTCTTATACATCCCACAACAGCTGAGTCATTAGAGAATTTTTCAGGTGGCATGACTCAGTGTTGTACTGAAAGTCAGTGGTGTATAAGGTAAAAAGAAAAGGAGAGAGCACAGTCCCCTGTGGAACTCCCATATCACTAGCCACCACTCCAGACAAGACACTGTCCAGACGGACAAACTGTGGCCTGCCTGTCAGGTAGACAGTAATCCAGGAGATCACAGAGCTGTCAACCCCCATCACCCGCAGCTTCTCACCCAGCGGCAGTGGCTGGATGGTGTTAAAGGCACTGGAGAAATCAAAAAAAGTGATTCTCACAATATCTCCTCCACCATCTAGGTGCAGATGGGCTCGTTGCAGCAGGTAGATGATAGCATCTTCAACTCCTAAATGGGGCTGATATGCAAACTGCAGAGGGTCCAGCCACGTCTTCACCTGTGGCCTCAGGTGGGCTAAGACCAGTCTCTCCAGGACCTTCATCACATGAGATGTGAGGGCAACTGGTCGGTAGTCATTCAGATCTGATGGAGATGACTTCTTGGGGACAGGAACCAGGCAGGATGTCTTCCACAGCACCAGTACTCTCTCCAGACTCAGACTTAGGTTGTACAGGTGTTTCAGTACCAGAGCTAGGTGGTTGGCACAGGTCCTCAGGGTCCTTGCGGAGATGCCATCAGGGCCCGAAACCTTCTGCTGACAGAGTCTCTCCAGCTGTTTCTCCACCTGATCTGTAGTCACCGTGAAGTGAGGGAGGGTCCTGGTGCCCCCTGGGGAGGAGGAGTGGGGAGATGGAGAGAGGTTCTGCACAGGAGGGTGGGTGGGAAGGGGTGCGTGGGGGTCTGGATGTTTTGCTCGGGTGACAAACTGTGAGTTGAACCTATTAAAAAACAGATTCAGTTCCTCAGCTCTCTCCTGGCTCCCAGATGGCTGCCTGACTCTCCCCTTGCACCCAGTTATTTGTTTCATTCCCTCCCACACATCTTTAGTGCTGTTTTGCCTGAGTTTCTCTTCCAACTTCCTCCTATAATTGTCCTTGCACCTCCTCAGCATCTCTCTCAGCTCATGCTGCACTCCCCTCAGCTTCTCCTTGTCTCCAGCCCTAAAAGCTGTCTTCTTTTTGTTCAGAAGTGCTTTCAGGTCACTGGTGACCCATGGTCTGTTGTTGGAGAAGCAGTGTACAGTCTGAGCTGGCGTGGTCATGTCTTCACAGAATCTAATGTATTCTGTGATGCAGTCGGTAATATTGTCTATGTCCACCCCATGTGGTTCACAGAGTACGCTCCAGTCTGTCGTCTCGAAGCAGTCCTGCAGTGCATCAGCAGCCTCCTGTGTCCACCTCCTCACAGTCCGTGTATAAGCAGGCTGCCTTTGCACAAGGGGAACGTACTTGGGTGTTAACATGACCATGCAGTGATCTGATTTACCAATGGGGGGGTAGAGCTGTGGCACTATATGCATCTCTGACATTGGCATACAGAAAATCCAGTGTTTTGTTCTCTCTGGTGGGACAGTCAACAAACTGGTGAAAGTTTGGTAGTGTTTTTCCCACTGAGACATGGTTAAAATCACCTGTGATGGCCATGAATGCATCTGGGTGCTTCTCCAGTAATGTGGCCGCAGTGGAGCTGATGACGTCACAGGCCATTGCTGCGTCAGCTGACGGAGGGACGAAGATGATAACAATTAAAGCGCACTTCATTTCCCGTGGCATATAATAAGGTCTCATACTAACAGCCAGCGGTTCAATGTCCGGGCTGCAGCACTTTTCCTTCACATAAATGTGTCTGGGATGACACCATCGTTCATTAACAAGAAGTGCCACTCCTCCTCCTCTCTTTTTCCTGCTGCTTATCACATCTCTGCCCCCCCTTATAGTCTTGAAGCCAGGTATCGCTACGTTTACATCCGGGATCTGTGAGTGTAACCACGTCTCCATAAAACACATGAAACTACACTCACGATACTCCTTTTGCGTCCTGACCAGCGCTGTAAGCTCGTCTGTTTTATTTCCCAGCGATCGCACGTTCCCGGTGATGACCATCGGTACAGCCGGCTTATGCTTCCTCCTTCTCCTCCTCACCTTCGCTCCAGCCCTTCGCCCGCGGTGTCTCCTCTTCTGCTCATCCGGGATGAGGGGCTTCACTGCCGGCTGCAGCGCTCCAGGCTCCGGCCTCCTCAGCGCAATCAGCTGTTCGCGTGTGTAAAGAATGCATCCACCCCCACCTCTGTTGATCTCCATTGCCCAAGGAAGAGAAAAAGAAAATAAAAAACTAGAAAAAGACTGGCTAAAATAGAGACAAAAGTTGGTCCAGTCTTGGTCCGAGTATTCCGACAGAGCCCTGGTTAATAAGAGATACACTATATACAGGTATAAACAGACAGAAACACAAAGACATGAGAGAGTTGCTGCTGGTACGCCCCCCCTACCTCCGGCGCCATTACAAAAAAAAAAAAAATAAATAAAAAATAAAAAAAATAGAGGATATAGGTATAGAGGAGACAATCTGCAAAAATTTGGAAACAACATCATCTGAAAGACATCTGCTGTAGTAATATTTTTCTTTAGGACTCAAATAACCAGAAATAGTGAAATCAAAGGTTAACAGACAATGGTCTGACAGTACAGGATTATGATGAGACACTACCAGAGTTTCTGTTTCTATACCATAAGTCAGAACAAGGTCCAATGTGTGATCTAGATAATGGGGAGAATTTTCTACTTTCTGGGAAAACCCCATTGAGTCTAATACTGAATTGAATGCCTTATTAAGACAGTCACTATCTACATCAACATGTATATTACAATCCCCTACTATCATTATTCTATCTGATTTCAGCCCTAAATCAGCTAAAAATTTGGCAAATTTGGATAAAAACTCTGAGTAGGCTGAGGGAGGACGGTAAACTATGGCAAAGAAAATTGGGTTTAAGCTAAGATTTTTTTTAATTTTACTTTTTAATATGACCCTTCTCTCTTATCTCTGGTTTTTCTCTCATCTCTTTGTCTTTATATCCTGATGGAACCTTGAGTATTTTTATCATGTTTATAGTCAGCTTCATGTGTGCCTGTGTTTGTGTTTATGTTGAATGTAATTGTGGCTTGTAAATATGGATGTCACCAGACTGCAAAACAAATCTACCTACGGGTACAAATAAAGTAACCTGAACCTGAACCTGAAGATTGCTAACATGCCCCGTACTGAGGACCAGGCCCTCAAAGGAATTAAAACATGATTTTTGCTTTACATTAACTAGCAATTTAGAATGAAAAATTGCCGCTACTCCACCTCCATGACTAGAACTTCTGGGATTATGATAGTTTAGATAACCAGAGGGAGTTGATTCATTTAAACCAACATAATCATCTTGCCCTAGCCAAGCCTCTGTAAGGGACATTAAATCAATCTGATGATCAATTAATAGATCATGAACTAGTAGAGACTTGGGAGTTAGAGACCTAACATTTAACAAACCACATTTGATTTTTAAATTATGAGGAGGAACAGAGGCCAAATTATTAAATTTAGAGACCTGATGTTTAATTTGAGTTTTACCAACTTTTTGTTTAATCACTTTGGGATGTTTATACTTTATATTTTTATTAACTTTGGGGGGAGTAGACAAAGGTTCTCTAAGGGGGAAGACAGGGGCAAAGTTGAGGGGTGGCGGATGAGGAGGAGCTGCAGAAAGGCGTGTATTTACAGACTTGGACAAAATTGTTGGTACCCCTCTGTTAATGAAAGAAAAACCCACAATGGTCACAGAAACAACTTGAATCTGACAAAAGTCGTAATAAATAAAAATTCTATGAAAATTAACCAATGAAAATAAGACAATGCTTTTGAATTGTGGTTCAACGGTTCAACAGAATTGTTTTAAAAAACAACCTCATGAAACAGGCCTGGACAAAAATGATGGTACCCATAACTTAATATTTTGTTGCACAACCTTTTGAGGCAATCACTGCAATCAAACGATTTCTGTAACTCTCAATGAGACTTCTGTACCTCTCAGCGGGTATTTTGGCCCACTCCTCATGAGCAAACTGCTCCAGTTGTCTCAGGTTTGAAGGGTGTCTTCTCCAACCGGCATGTTTCAGCTCCTTCCACAGATGTTCTATAGGATTTAGATCAGGGCTCATAGAAGTCCTCTTTAAATAGTCCAATGTTTTGCTCTTAGCCATTCTTGGGTGTTTTTAGCTGTGTGTTTTGGGTCATTATCCTGTTGCAAGACCCATGACCTGCGACTGAGACCAAGCTGTCTTGACACTGGGCAGCACATTTCTCTCTAGAATACCTTGATTGTCTTGAGATTTCATTGTACCCTGCACAGATTCAAGACACCCTGTGCCAAGTGCAGCAAAGTAGCCCCAGAACATAACAGAACCTCCTCCATGTTTCACAGTAGGGACAGTGTTCTTTTCTTGGTATGTTTCATTTTTGCGTCTGTGAACATAGAGCTGATGTGCCTTGCCAAAAAGTTCCACCTTTGTCTCGTCTCTCCATAGGACATTCTCCCAGAAGCTTTGTGGCTTGTCAACATGCAGTTTGGCAAATTCCAGTCTGGCTTTTTTATAATTTGTTTTCAACAGTGGTGTCCTCCTTGGTCGTCTCCCATGATGTCCACTTTGGCTCAAACAATGACGGATGGTGCAATCTGACACTGATGTACCTTGACCTTGGAGTTCACCATGAATGTGTTTAGAGGTTGTTCTGGGCTCTTTTGTTACCATTCGTATTATACGTCTGTTCCATTTTTCATCAAGTTTCCTCTTGCGGCCACGTCTAGGGAGGTTGGCTACAGTCCCGTGGATCTTAAATTTCTGAATAATATGTGCAGCTGTAGTCACAAGAACATCAAGCTGCTTGGAGATGGTCTTTTAGCCTTTACCTTTAACATGCTTGTCTATAATTTTCTTTCTAATCTCCTGAGACAACTCTCTCCTTTGCTTCCTCTGGTCCATGTTTAGTGCGGTACACACCATGTCAACAAACAGCACAGTGACTACTTGTCACCCTTTAAATAGGCTGACTGACTGATTACAAGTTTGTAGACACCTGTGATGTTAATTAGAGGACACATCTTGGTTGAACATGTCCCTATGGTCACATTATTTTCAATCTTTTCTAGGGGTACCATCATTTTTGTCCAGGCCTGTTTCATGAGTTTGTTTTTTTTTAAATAATTCTGTTGAACCACAGTTCAAAAGCAATGTCTGATTTTTGTTGGTTAATTTTCATAGATTTTTTATTTATTACCACTTTTGTCAGATTCAAGATATTTCTGTGACCATTGTGGGTTTTTCTTTCATTAACAGAGGGGTACCAACAATTTTGTCCACGTCTGTATCAAGTTATGTTGCATTTGTCTTGGGTTATAATATTTTGGGTAACGGGAGACAGACACAATCTCTATGGGGTTATAAATTGAAGACTGATCTAAACAGTGAGGATTATTTAGATTAATAGGATTAATATGAGAAGTGGAAACAAAGAAGGGCTGACCCTGGCACACCCAGGAACTTTTGGAGTGAGTTAACGCACGAAATTTCAGTCACCGTACTAAAAAATGCTGAATGGAATAGAACAGATTGTCCCTTAAAACACGAGCAACAAGTCTATTTGGATGGATGCCATCTGGCCTCATAAGTGATGGGCGGTTCCAAAACAGGTTGAAATTGTCTACAAAACCAATGTTAAAAGTAAGACATGTAGAACACAACCAGGTATTAAGGCTGAGAGTCCTGCTAAAATAATTGCAACCTCTTCTGAAAGGTGCCAAAGGCCCAGAGATAAACACACGTCTGCCACAGTTCATAAGAGTGGACAGAAGGCTCCTGAAGTCACTCTTTAAGATCTCCACTGCTTCATCTGGGATGTTGTTGCATCCAACATGACTGTTTTAGTGTGGGGGAATTCATTTAATAGGTCAGAGGTAAGAGCCTCACTGTCAGACACTTTAGCCCCAGGAAAAAATTCAGTGACACAGTACCTGCTTCTGATGTTCCTCATAATCGAGTCACCAATTACCAACGTTGTCTGGGGGGGGCTTTGTTGGTGGTTTCTGAAGTGGTGGATAATTTTGCAGATGTTGTTGTTGTGATGGTGGCGTGATGCGCTCTCTTCTTTTTGGAGCTGGTGTATAATTTGGCACATCTAAAGTAGTTTTAATCCGGGGCTTGCGGGTTTGGGCCATCGCTGAAGGAGGAGGAGGAGGAGGAGTTGGAGGGGCGGCCATGGGAGGATGATCGACATCCAGGTGGGGAAAATCTTCCAGGGAAAGGATGTCAAATCTCTTTTCCAGTAGCAAGGGAAGAGAAGAGGCACGGCCATGTCTGGTCAATTGCCAATGTTTGCTAGTTGGCCCATCCAAGGTCCAGGGCACGCATTGAGGATGAGAAAAACCACTCGGGGCTTTGGGTTTAGCTTCGAGCTGAAGCCAGTGTTTATTGCTGGGGTCCTGGACATCTGAAGAGACCGGAGCAGGGGTGGAAGTGGATGGCGATGTGCTGAATTCTCTCAGGTAAGTAGCTGTTATGTTATATGTGTTAAATGTGAGTCAGGCTGTTATATTTGTGTATTTATAATATTTTATAATATATGTGTATTTATAATATTTATGTTAAATGTGAGTCAGGCTGTTATATTTGTGTATTTATAATATTTATAATATTTATAATTGTGTATTTATAATTTTTCTGCATTGATGTATGTGGTTATTGTGTATATTTTTTATCTTGATTCTTTTTTCTAAAGCCCATCCAGGGACAAGAGTTGCAAATTAGCTAATAGCTATACACTCTATGTGCAACACATCAGATTGATTGTCTTTGATTAATTGTCTATGTTTATTGCACTGTCCCTGTCAAATAAACTAATCTACTACTACTGTCTCTGCCAGCTGTGAGTCGGTTGCCGGGGCCAATGTTCGCCCGAGAATTATAGTGTCAAGGTGGTCTTCAGCCTCCCGAATCTTATAGAGGTTGAAGAGTCTCACTTCCAACTCAGAAACCTTCCTAAGGAGGAACACACAGCTGACACACATCGGGATGGAGCTATGACTTTCCAGGCGAGAAGTGGATAGCCAGCCAGCCAAAAATAGCTAAAGACAGCTAACATAGTAAAGAAACAAAGACAAAGTACGTTGAACCTTATGTTAGAAAGAAACACAGATGTTCCAAGAGTCACAAAAGTCTACTGAGTCAACAGGGTCAAGACCCCGGCAAGGACAGGAAAGTGCAGCAGTCTGAAATAAGGCATAACATAAAATGCCGCAGGTGTGAATAGCGGGCAGGAGAAAAAACACTGATTGATAATCTGGGGCAGCTGGGAGAAATGAGAGAGAAGCGGCTGAGCTTGACCGCTGACAGGGCAACGCCCACACAGAGCAAGAACCCGGACACGCCACCTGACAGCTGTCAACCCCGGGAAAGAACACCATAGTACGAATATAAAGAATAGACATAAGCAAATACAGACTGATAAATAATAATAATAATAATAATAATAATAATAACAAATAATAACAAAACATGAGGGTGACAAAACTGAAACATAAAGAGAAAAACAGAAAACAGTACGAGAATACCAAAAACTCAAAAGGCACAAAATAATACAACAAATAAACAAAAATACAGAGAAAAAAGCCACAAGACTGAGTATGGCGAAAACTTCCAGTGCTCAGCTCATGACAGAGCCCCTTTCTCAAGTGGTTGACCCCAGACACCCCGGGGAAACATCAAAAGAAAAAGAAAGAACCCATCACCCCCAACAGGAGCACAACCATAACCCACCCACCCAGGGTGGGTGGTGGTGGAGGACAGACAAGGAGAGAATTAAACAAAACCCTGCTCAGGACCCACACGAGACAAACCCTCAACCCCCCACCCCACCCAAGCCCTCTGGACCGAGGAACTGAACAGTTCAGGCGGGTGACCAGAGTCCCAGGCCCGCCAGATAGTATGATGGAACGAGTCGGGTGGCCTCCCAGAGAACATGGGCCACCCAACTCTGCAGCACAGTCTGTTGGGTGGCCCGCCACAGTTATTCAACCAACCGAACAGAAGAGGCGGCCCCGGAGGTGGCCGCCCGATGGGAAGGGCAAACAGCAAGCAGGAAAGGGGAGTCAAGGGAACCATGACGACCTCAGGCTGAGGAGAGGAAACCACAACAGCGTCAGGCAAAGGAGAGGAAACCACGTCGGCATCTGGCAGTAGAGGGGGAACCACAATGGCATCTGGAAGCAGAGTGGGAACAATGATGGCATCTGGCAGAGGAGGGGGGACCACGACGGTGTATGGCAGAGGAGGGGGGAACACAACACCCTTGGATTGGTCAGCAGCACCCTCGGTGGTCCCGGACAGGGACACAGCAGCACCCACAGTGGCTCTGGGCTGGAGCGGAGCTGCCCTCTTGGTGGCTCTGGGTTGAAGCAATGCCGCAGCCATGGTGGCTCCGGGCTGGAGTGACACCGCACCCGTGGTGGCTCCAGGCTGGAGCGACGCTGCACCTGCGATGGCTCTGGGCTGGAGTGATGTTGCACCCACGGTGGCTCTGGGCTGGAGCAACGCTGCACCCATGGTGGCTCCGGGCTGGAGCAAAGCAGCACCTGCGGTGACTCTGGGCTGGAGCGACGCTGCACCCACAGTGGTCCCAGACTGGGACATAGCTGCATCCTCGGTGGGTTTGGATTGGGCCAAGACTGCACCCACGGTGGCTCCTGGGCTGGGGTATAATGCCCATGGCGGGTCCACACTGTAGCGCAGCACCCAAGTTGGTCGTAGGCTGGGGTGCAGAACCCACAACGGTCCCCGACTTGGACACAACACCCACGGAGACACGGACTAAGGTGGAGCTGCACCAACAGAGGTCCCGGGCTGGGACAGAGCACCCGCAACGATCTCAACTGGAGGAGGAGCAGCACCCACAGAGGACCTGGACTGGGCCAAAGCTGCACCCACGGAGGTCATGGACAGGGATGGAGCGTCCTTGACGACCTCGTCGGGGGAAGCTGGACCCACGGTGATCTCAGATGGCAAGTCTGGACCCATGGAGACATCTGGAAAGGGTGGAATTACCTCGGTGTCCCTGGGGGAAGACTCGGACAGAACATGCAGAGATCCAGGGTCAGGGTCACCGGCAGTGGTGGACCCCGGCAAGGTGACCCTCCTCACCAAGAGCCAGACAAACTCTCTCCAAAACAGACACAAGACAAACGAAGGAGAGCACTTGCCTGAGCTCGAGCTCCACCGCCGTCCAGGACTTCATCGATCCAGACGACGGTTGTTCGGATCTGGTCCTCTGGAGGTCCAGCTCTGACTCTGCTGCAGCAGCCTCTGCAGCAGGCATGGTGGTTGATGCAGTCTGGGACCCCCCAGTGAGGTGACCCACGCCGGTGGCTGGTCCAGCGCTGATTCAGGGGGTCAATTTCCTGCCGACGCTGGGTTCTGCTCAGCTGAGGCCAAGGGATGCTTCTTCGTCTGTGCAGGTGTCAGCTCAGTTTCCGGCTCCTCCAACGTCCAGCGATATGATCCTGGGGCCGGTGGACACTCAGGAAAAGAAGTAGGAGACATGTAGAGGGCAGGTGAAAAATTGATGGCTGCAGCAGGTGGTGAGGGCTCAGGGGACTGCACACACTGAGCCTCTCCACCGGGAATCAGGCAAGGCACATTATCATTAAGTGTTGAAAAATGACAAGACACTTGCCTGTTTTCCCGGTGTGCGATGTTTCCTGCTGCAGATGGTCTGGAGTTGCCCATCTCCATGGCTACGGTGGGCATGAGCCCCTCAGTGGATCATGGAGGAGCCGCCTCTGCCGGCACGGAGCCAGGAAGGACACAGTTGACCTCAGCAGCGGAAGGAATCGCCAAGGGGAAGCAGGGATCAGCAGCTGCACAGAGAGAGGAATCTGACAATTCAGCCAGAGAGAAAACACGCTGAGAGCGCACTGCTGCTGGAGTCTTCTGCCTCGGTGAACTAAAAACTACTGCCTGAGAGGTAGAGGCATTCCTTCGGCGAGAATTCCCTGGATGGTGGCGTTCCAGAGCAAGTGAAGTGGAAGTGGAAACGGGTGCCAGAGACTGGTGAGGCACAGATACTTCAGAGGCCCAAGAACGCCTCCCCTTCGGTGCAGGCCCAGGTTTGCTTGGCAAATTCCTCACCCTCTCATTGTTCTCTCGTTGCATCACCACAACCAGAGAAATCCTCTCCACTCCTTCAGCATGGTCTCGAAGCTGGGGGCACCAGCGAGCAGCTGCCTCCGCAAGACCCAGGTACCATAAAGCATCTTTCAGGGCATCTTTCAGGGCAAAACTGCTGTGTGCCCATCAATCTCCATTAGGAGTTGACAGCACTCCCACCCCAGGCTCATCGGGTAACTGTGCCCACTTGCAGAGTCCGACATCATGCACTCCAGGGAAACAGATGAGTGAAAAAAAAATAAAAAACAAAAACCCACAACTTACAGCAGCTGTGTCTAATAGTGGCCGCGGTCTTCTGTCGTAAATGCCCTTCAGAGCAGAGAGAAAGACCCACTCGCTGGACTGTGAAGTTGTGAGATTTATTGAAAACATAAGGTGCATAAAACAATGCAAAAACACAAGGGGATAACATAGTAAAGAAATAAACATGAACTACATTTAAGCTTACGTTAGAAAGAATCACAGATGTTCCAAGAGTCACAAAAGTCTACTGAGTAAACAGGGTCAAGACCATGGCGAGGCAGCGGTCTGAAATAAGGCATAACATAATATGCCACAGGTGTGGATACCAGAGCGGGCAGGAGAAAAAACACTGATTGATAATCTGGGGCAGCTGGGAGAAATGAGAGAGAAGCGGCTGAGCTTGACCGCTGACACGGTGACGCCCACACAGAGCACAAACCCGGAAACGCCACCTGACAACTGTCAGCCCCAGGAAAGAACACCACAGTATGAATATAAAGAAAAAACATTACCAAATACAGACTCATAAATAATTGCCAATGGTACAAAATATGAGAGTAACAAAACTGAAACATAAACAGAAAAATAGAAAACAGTACGCGAATACCAAAAACTCAAAAGGCACAAAATAATACAAGTTAGGTTAATTGGCATCAAACTGGGGATTCTAAATTGTCCTTAGGCATGAATGTGAGAGTGAATGGTTGTCTGTCTCTCTGTGTCCCTGCGATGGACTGGCGATCTGTCCAGGGTGTACCCTGCCTCTCGCCCAAAGATGCTGGGATAGGCCCCAGCCCCCCCGCGACCCGAAAAGGATTAAGCTGAAGAAGATGAATGAATGAATGAATGAATAAATAAAAATAAAGAGAAAAAAGCCACGAGACTGAGCATGGCGAAAACTTCCAGTACTCAGCTCGTAACAGTGACTAAGGTGAAGGTGGAGAAGGATCATAGCGAAACACGGGATGATATCAATAATAATAGAAAACAAGATCAAACTCAAATACAAAATGAAACTGAGATATGAAAAGTACAGAAAATAATCAGAAATAACAAAGAGTGTATTGATATGTGAAGTTCATATGGAGTCACCACTAGAGGGCAGTATGACCCCGGCCATGACCTAACTATAAAAGGAGTTGTACATGTGCCACTGTGTGGTTAGTTGTTAGTTGCAGTTGAAGTGACAAGTAAAAAGTCCTAACTGACACCCGGTGTGTGTGCGCCTCGTCATTACATGTTCCAGGAGAACATTACATGGTTCCAGGAGAACATTACATGGTACCAGGAGTGGATTACATGGTACCAGGATATAAAACTACGAACCGACGGCGAAGATGAACGCTCTTCGACAGCCGGACAAGTTAAAGTTGACCGGTAACGTCAACGAGAACTGGAAAGTATTCAAACAGAGTTTTGAACTTTATTCGCTTGCTATCGGTCTCCGTGACGAGGAGAGGAAAATAGCATTACTGCTAACAGTAGCAGGGCGAGCGGCGCTAAATGTGTTTAACACATTCGTCTTCACGGAAGAAGAAAAAGGCAACTTCGACGCCGTGATGAAGAAATTTGACGATTATTGCACACCGAGAAAGAATGAAACGTACGAGAGGTATGTGTTCAGAAAAAGACTTCAGAAAGAGTCAGAGTCCATTGAGCTGTATGTCACAGACCTACGGTTGAAATGTCAGTCATGCAACTTTGGAACATTGAGTGAGTCAATGATACGGGACCAAATTGTAATTGGGGTCCAAGACAACAAATTGCGGATGCAATTACTGAAAGAGACTAACTTAACGCTGGAGAAAGCGATACAGATTTGCCAAGCGTCTGAGAGTACAAAGGCACAATTAAAGACTTTTAGCAGCAAGGAAAAAGAGACTGCTGAGGTCGATGCAGTGCAGCGCGCGAAGCCGAAAGGAACGTTGCATGCAAGAAAAAGGGAGGCAAACCCAGAGCGCGCGCGCGGGAACTGTGAGCGGTGTGGAAGGCAACATGCGCTGAAACAGTGTCCAGCATTCGGGAAGGAATGTCGCAAGTGTGGCGGAAAAAATCACTTCGCAAAGACCTGCTTCTCGAAGAAGAGGGTGCAACTCGTGGAGAAAAAGAGCGACAGCGAAGAGGATCAGTTTTACGTGGACGCCATCGAGGGAGAGACGAGCGCTGACGAATGGATAGTGTGCCTGGAGATGAATGGCACAGACATGTCACTGAAGCTCGACACAGGTGCCCAGGTAAACATCCTGCCAATGAAAGATTTTAAAAGACTGAAAAACAAACCGAAAATAAGAGATAAAAAGATTAATCTGAGAACATATGACGATAAGCCAATACCCACTAAAGGAATGTGCAGGGTTACACTGTCAAACAAAGATAAGACAGTGAATGCATTGTTTGTACTTGTTGATGGAAATAGACAAGCAATTTTGGGTTTAAAAACATGCGATCAGCTAGGTCTGATCAAAAGAGTGAATGTCATTGATACAGACAAGGTGAAAGCACAAGAAAATACAGAGGCTACAACAAGTAGGCACAAACACACTAACTGGGTGAAAGAATACAAAGAGGTGTTCAAAGGAATAGGCCGCCTACCAGGCAAACAAAAAATTAGGCTGAAAGAGAATGCAGAGCCAGTCATACATGCAGCAAGAAAAGTGCCAATAGCTCTTAAAAAGAGGCTGAGAGAAACACTAGACTCACTGATAGCAGACGGAGTGGTCAGAAAAATAGAGGAACCAACTGAATGGGTTAACTCACTAGTTATAGTGGAGAAGCCAAATGGAGATTTGAGATTGTGCATAGATCCGAAAGATCTAAATAAAGTAATACAGCGGGAGCATTACAGGCTACCAACAAAATCTGACATAACCAGCACAATGAGTGGAGCAAGTTACTTCACAAAATTAGATGCCAAATCTGGGTTTTACCAAATAGTGCTCGACGAGGAAAGCGCTAAATTGTGCACATTTAATACGCCATTCGGAAGGCATTGCTTTCTACGAATGCCGTTTGGGATTAGCTCAGCCCCTGAAATTTTCCATAGAACTGTGCAGCAATTGTTTGACGGAATAGAAGGGGTGGGAGTTTTTCTTGATGATGTGGTAGTCTGGGGAAAAACAAAAGAGGAGCACGACGAAAGGTTGGCAAGAGTTCTCACACAGGCGCAAAAGTCAGGTATGAAACTGAATAAGAGTAAGTGCCAATTCGGGGTACGGGAGATTACATACCTGGGAGAAAAATTATCTGGGGCAGGCGTGCAACCAGATCCGGAAAAAGTGCGGGCCATAGCAGAGCTGCCAGTACCGCAGGACAAAAATGACTTGCAAAGAGCCCTAGGGCTAGTCAATTACATGGGAAAATTTATCCCAAATTTATCAGCTAACACAATAGCTCTTAGAAGCTTGTTAGAGACCAATACAATGTGGAAGTGGATGGCAGAGCATGCCAGAGAATGGGAGTGGCTCAAAAGCAGTCTAATAAAGGAGCCAGTGTTAAAATTCTATGATCAGGACAAACTGCTAAAAGTGTCCACAGATGCGTCCAAAGCCGGCCTAGGAGCTGTGCTATTGCAAAAACATGACACAGAGTGGTATCCAGTCGCATACGCATCACGCACCATGACAAGCGCAGAAAAAAATTACGCGCAAATAGAGAAAGAGACTCTAGGTGCAGTGTTTGGATGTGAGAAGTTTCATGAATATGTGTATGGAAGGTCAGTAATACTAGAAACAGACCACAAACCACTGATTGCGATCTCACAGAAGCCACTGGGTGACGCACCACCGCGCATCCAGCGTCTAATGTTAAGATTACAGAAATATGACTTGAAATTTGAGTTTACACCAGGCAAGCAACTAATTGTAGCCGATGCGCTGAGTAGGGCTAGCTTGAGCAACACCAGCAGCACAACAGAGGAAGCTGTGCAAATACATGTAGACTCTATTAAGGCACACATGCCAGTGTCAGATGCAAAATGGATGAAGATAGTGAAAGAAACACAAAAAGATGAGAAACTAAAAAGAGTAATGGAACAGATACATCAGCCAGGACAGATTATGATTGACAAGCCTTACCAACACTTTAAAGGTGAACTGTCTGTGTTAGATGGGGTTCTGTTAAAAGGTACAAGGATAGTCATACCTACCTCCATGAGATCAGAAATGGTTAAATTAGTGCATGAGGGGCATTTGGGTATTGAAAAGTGCAAAAGACGTGCACGTGATGTTTTGTATTGGCCCAACATGCACAAGGACATTGAGGCATATGTGCAGCGCTGTGACACTTGCCAGCGCCACAGGTATCAACAGCCAAAGGAGCCTATGAGGCCCCATGAGAAGCCTCAAGGGCCATGGAGAAAAGTGGGCATGGATCTATTTCAGCTTAAGGGCAAGGACTATCTGTTAGTCATGGACTATCATTCCACCTACCCAGAGTTTGCAGGGTTGAGTGACACAACAGCAGAAAGGGTGATCGCACATACAAAGACAATGTTCGCACGCCATGGAATTCCAATGACTGTTGTAAGTGATAACAGACCACAATTCACGAGTCAGTGCTTCAAAGACTTTGCAGACACATATGGGTTCAAGCACGTGACCTCAAGCCCTCTGTACCCACAGTCGAATGGGTTAGCAGAGAAAGGGGTGCAAATTGTGAAGCGCATACTGAAAAAGGCTGCAGACAATGCAGAAGACCCACATCTGGCGATCCTGAATTACCGAGCATCACCATTGGAGAATGGACTGTCCCCAGCAGAAATGCTCATGAACAGAAAACTCAGAACGCGACTTCCATCAGCATCTCAGGTGATGGAAAAGAGAGATGTGAGGCGTGATGAGAGGCAAACTGAACTGTACAACAGAACAGCACGACCTCTGAGACCACTTGCACATGAGGACATAGTGCGAGTGAGATGTGATGGAGAATGGGGACCGCTGGCAAAAGTGGTCAAGGAAACAACTCCCAGATCATATGAAGTCATCACAGAGCATGGAAAAACAATGAGGCGAAACCGACGTCACTTACTGAAAGTGCCTCAGACAAAAATGAGAGTCACAGACAGTGAAACAAGCGACATGCTAATTTCCAGCCAAACCGAACAACCAGAAATGGCTGAGAACCAGAACATAGAGACAGACACTAATGAACAGACTGAGGTGACACAAAGGAGATGCTCACAAAGGCAAATTGTGAAACCGAAAAGATTGATTGAGGAAATGTAAGGAGTACTGAGATGAATGAAAAAAAAAAAAAAAAGTGTTGATATTGAATTGTAAACAGAGGAAAAAAATGTGTTGATGTTGAATTGTAAACAGAGAAAAAATTGAACTTGTGATTCAGTGTACAAGGTTGAAAAAAAATGTAAATAGAAAAGGAGTTTATTTTGTATATAGAAATTTGAGAAAAAGTTTATAGTTGGACATGACCTTTACTAGAAAAAAAGGGAGATGTATTGATATGTGAAGTTCATATGGAGTCACCACTAGAGGGCAGTATGACCCCGGCCATGACCTAACTATAAAAGGAGTTGTACATGTGCCACTGTGTGGTTAGTTGTTAGTTGCAGTTGAAGTGACAAGTAAAAAGTCCTAACTGACACCCGGTGTGTGTGCGCCTCGTCATTACATGTTCCAGGAGAACATTACATGGTTCCAGGAGAACATTACAAAGAGCGTGAGTGCGGTTCTGTCATTGTGCTCAGCGTCACAACAGAAACAAGGTGCAACTTTATTAGAAAAAAGTTGTGGATTGAAAAGAAAAATTCTGTAAATTTAGAAGAAATGTCCAAAACATACACACTTTTTTGCATTTAACATTGGTGGTTTCAAGTCTTATGTCCTCTCCATCCCCCCTTTAATTTACACCTATATTAGCCATCTTTTGACTGCTTTTAAGTCACATCTCCATTGAACATACTTTATGTTATATGCCCTCCAGAAGCATTGTTTTAGTGTTTTTTATGTATCTTAAACTTTTGACGGGTAATGTAGCTGTCAGGACCAGCCAAGGCATTAGCACCAGAGCTAACATTGCTACAAGGAAGTTATCTTACCAGGTGCAGTTAATATTGTTATTTTCCTTAGAAGTCTGTCACCCGAATAAAAATCTATAGCTATGTTCCAGTCAGTGGTGTACTTAAACTGTGTTCCCTACTCCCTGCTCCTTTCTCGAGGGAATATCAATAAGTTAACTGCCCTTTACAAAATTTCTCCATTTGAAACACCCTGTAACCGTTGGCTCCCTCCTCCGTGCATTACTACAGTAACCATAGACACATACTGATATTATGGTGGATAATTCATATTTCTTAATTAAAATATTAATACAAATATATATTATTACAATCAGTTGATATAAACAATAACCAACATCAGTTTAGCTTGTTGACAACATAAGCAACAATAGTTTGTTTTACTCATATTTGAGGCGCAATGGCTTATGGGTAATCTTCTTGTCACCTTCTGGTGAAGTGATGTACTGTTGTTCATTCCTTCCCTGCTCAGTTCAGTTCCCTTTGAATTGAAGACCATTCACTCCTTTTGGTTTGGAATCTCAGTTAATATGGCGGAAACCCTGTGCAGTCCACCTGGGAGAATCCAACTTATTCCTAGGCCTCATGATGCCTTACGTGAATTATGGTAGCAACTTCCGGTACTAGTTTAGAACGTATGGTTGTCACTGAAACGGGACACTTTTCCTTGTTAAAAAACTATGACTTCGGCATCAGAAATGTGGGAACATGGCCTCTTGCACCTCAAAACAGTAATATAATCATACCACTTCCCACGACTATTGAGGGATGTGAAGATGACCTTAAAAAGTGGCCTGGCAGACCGTAGTTCCATAGCGCTGCTGCTAAGATGCTAACGCTGTAAACAGATGACTCGTGCTGGCAAAATGAGTCACTTTGAGGACATTTTCAAAACTGATGTAACATTATTTCCATATTCTGTATTGAAAGATCTTCAAAATGATAATTAATTTGTAGGAACTGCACAAAAACTGTCCCAGAAAAAGATGATTAGATTATATTTTGGCTAGGTTGCAAACTCACATTCCATCGGTCTGGAGTTATGTCTTCCAAAAAAGCATAGGTATTTTTACAAAGTATGATTTCTAAGCTTTCCAATGATACCAGACACTCATGGGGGTTTTCCTGGGACTTGCAGCTACCAAACAAAGAAAGAGTCATGATTAATGGCTTCTCATTGCCTGCACTCATAATGACACAGTGGGCATTCCGACCAGCACGTCCCCAATAAAGTCGGCTGCATTTTGTTAAAATATTTTGGACATTATGGCTGTGTTGTGAGACATGTATATGTTGGACACTGCATATGTGATTTAACCTCACGATGAAGGAGAGCCAGCCCCCTGCGGTGCGGAGCCACCGAGCCTGGACCCCCTGCGAAGGACAGGGGACAGAAGACTTCCTGACCACTGAGGCTCGAGAGGAGAGAAGGGGAAGTTATGTAAATAAAAGGCTAATGAATGTGAATAAAGAGATTTTGATATAGATGTGTGATTTCCCCCGCGAGGGAAATAGTTTGATGTGAGAATGTTTAAATGAGAGAACTTTGGTATGTTCATCCTCTTTGTTCGCTGCTCAGGAATGAGAGCAGACAGTGGAATGGTTACTTGAAATAAACTGAAATTAAAGGCAATTCGGTTTCGTTATTCAAGTCTCCCCACATTGGTGACTGACGACGTTGAGAATGAACGAAGAAATTCTCAGGGTCCCGGACTCACAGCGCTCAGAGCTGGCGAGCGCAGTGGCCGTTAAGCTGCCTGATTTCTGGCAGGATAACCCACGGTCGTGGTTTCTGCAAGCAGAGTCGCAGTTCGCGCTCGCAGGAGTAACGGTGGATGACACTAAGTTCCACCATGTCATCGCTAAACTGGACAACAGCACAGCTCGGTGCGTGCAGAGCTTGGTGGAGCAGCCACCCGCGACCGACAGGTACGGCAAGCTGAAATCCACCCTCATCAAGTTTTTCACCCCCTCGGCTGAAGTGAGGGCGAGGAGGATCCTGTCTTTGCTAGACCAAGGTGGACACAGGCCGAGCGCCCTGATGGAGGAGATGATACAGCTGAGAGGGTTGGACAACGATGATTTCATTTTTCAGTTCATCTTCCTCTCCAACCTCCCGGCGCATGCGAGAAGCACGCTGGCCGGCAAAAAGTGTCACACCCTGGAGGAGTTCCGGGAGCTGGCCCAGGAGGCAGATGGGATCCTGGACGCCTGCGGCGGGCAAGCAACCACAGCGGCGACCCGAGACAGCGGTGAGCCAGAGGCGGCAGAACCAGACTGGCCGACGACGGCGGCAGCACGGCCGCGACGAGGTGGAGCCAATAGCCCGGCGGCAGAGGTGCGGACACGACACAGCGGAGGAGAAGATCTCTGCTTTTACCATCGGAGGTTCGCAGAGAAGGCACGCAGGTGTGTGCCGCCCTGCATCTTCAGGAGTTCGGGAAACGGCAAGACCGGGGGTCGCTAGCAGCTTCGACCCTCGAAGAACGCAGCAAGCTGCTCTACATCACGGATGCGCGCTCCGGACGAGAGTTCCTCATCGACACCGGAGCACAAGTGAGCTTCATCACCCCAACATACGCGGACCGGGTGGCTGGACCCCACGGTAGCGGAGCTACAGCGGCAAATGGCTCGAACATCAACACCTACGGGAGAAGGACCTTGCCTTTGTGCTTACATGGCCGCACATATGAATGGACTTTTGTAATAGCGGCGGTGAGTTTCAACATGTTGGGCGCGGATTTTTTGTGTTCACACAATCTGTTAGTTGATCTTGCTAATAGACGGCTGGTAAATGCACTCTCTTTTTACTCTCTCCCCTGTTCAGCTCGAGTGTCCCCGCCACCAGTACAGACCCACGTCGCTACAGCAGGTGGTAAGTTTCACACACTCCTCACCCAATTTCCAGCGCTCACTGTGCCCACTTTTTCAGCGACGGTCGCGAAGCACGGGGTGAAACACTTTATCCCCACGTCTGGTCCTCCCGTGTTTGCAAAAGCTCGGCGCTTGGATGCAGTTAAGCTCGCCATTGCGCGCGAGGAGTTCGCCAGCCTGGAGAGGCTGGGCATCGTTCGTAGGCCGAAGAGCCAGTGGGCTTCGCCGCTGCACATGGTACCGAAAGCCGATGGCTCCTGGAGACCGTGCGGGGATTACCGCAGGCTAAACAACGCTACGGCGCACGATCGTTATCCCATCCCGCACATTCAGGATTTTTTGGTGCACCTGGCGGGGGCGCGCATTTTTTCAAAGATTGATCTAGTTCGCGGCTATCACCAAGTCCCAGTCCAACCGGAGGACATTCCTAAAACAGCGGTAATAACCCCGTTCGGACTTTTCGAATTTTTACGCATGCCGTTTGGTCTCAAAGGGGCGGCGCAAACATTTCAGTGGATGATGGATGCCGTGTTACGCGATCTCCCTTTCGTGTTTGTGTACCTCGACGACATTTTGGTCGCGAGTACTTCAGAGGACGAACACGAAACGCACCTCACAGCAGTTTTTAGGAGGCTGGGAGAGCACGGCTTAATAGTTAACCCAGCCAAGTGCCAGTTCGGCGTCGAGCGGATCGATTTTTTGGGTCACCGCGTCTCCCCGGAGGGAGCGGTTCCGTTACCAGAGAAAGTACGCGCGGTAGCGGATTTTCCCCGTCCACTAACGGTCAAATCACTACAGGAATTCTTGGGGATGGTGAATTTTTATAACCGATTCCTGCCCCACGCAGCTCAAATCATGCAACCGTTATATGCCGCGCTCAAAAAACAAAAACCGACCCAGGCGGTCGAATGGTCCCCGGAGCGGGAGCGCGCGTTCACAGAGGTTAAAAAAGCCTTGGCTGACGCTGCGCTCCTGGCCCACCCAGACCCTGCAGCACGTATCGCGCTGACGACAGACGCTTCAGATTTAGCCATAGGGGCCGTTATTGAGCAACAGGTAGCCGGAGTTTGGCAGCCTTTGGCTTTCTTTAGCAAATCTTTAAGCGCGGCTGAACGAAAATACAGCGCGTTTGACAGAGAACTGTTGGCGCTGCATTTGGCTATTCGTCATTTCCAGTTCTGGCTGGAAGGACGGTGCTTCACCGCTTATGTGGACCACAAGCCGCTCACATACGCCATGGCCAAAATTTCAGATCCGTGGTCCGGCAGGCAGCAGAGGCAGCTGGCCGCAATCTCGGAATTTACCACTGACATTAGGCACGTCGCGGGCAAATTCAATGTAGTAGCAGATTGTCTCTCATGCGCGTTCACGACCCCAACACGCGCAGAGGCAGAACGGGCCACCGTGACCGCGCCGCAGGAGAGCGGCACGGTGGCGCGCGCAGCCCCGGTGCACGTGGGTATAGATTACGCAGCCATGGCAGCGGACCAGGGGGCGGACGCAGACATGCGCGCGCTCCAGTCTGACCAACAGGGTTGAGGCTGGAGAGCAAGTGTTTACAAACCGGTATGCCCCCCCTGATCTGCGACATGTCGACGGGGCGCCCGCGTCCGGTGGTTCCGGCCACGTGGCGCCGCCGTGTTTTTGACTCGGGCCACTCACTGGCGCACCCGGGGGTGCGCGCGTCGGTGAAACTAGTGGCGGAAAAGTTTGTTTGGCCGTGCCTACGCAAGCACGTGAAGGAATGGGCAAAAACCTGCATTTCCTGTCAACGGGCCAAAATTCACAGGCACACAAGAGCCCCGTTAGAACCGTTCCGCATTCCGGCCAGAAGGTTCGACCATGTGCACGTCGACCTTGTGGGCCCCCTACCGGCATCACAGGGGTTCACGTAGCTTTTGACAATGGTGGATCGCACCACACGTTGGCCAGAAGTGGTCCCACTTGCGACGACCACGGCCGCGGAGGTGGCTCGCGTTTTTTTAACGGCTTGGGTGGCGCGCTTCGGGGTTCCGTCGGACATTACGTCCGATAGAGGACCGCAATTCATCTCTGAGCTGTGGTCAGCGATGGCCAACGGCTTAGAAGCCAAAATTCACCGCACTACGGCTTACTACCCTCAGGCCAATGGTTTATGCGAGCGTTTTCATAGGTCTTTGAAGGCAGCACTCAGAGCGTTGCTCACGGATGCAGATTGGGTAAATAAACTGCCATGGGTTTTATTAGGGTTGCGTTCTGCGCCTAAAGAGGACTTAGACGCCTCCCCAGCGGAGCTGGTATTCGCACAAACTCTGAGGCTGCCGGGCGAGTTTTTACCAGAGCACCCAGAGCCCCCACCTCTCTCTGCTCTGGGACCGTTAGTCGGCACGGGAGCAGACACGCTCCCGGGTCCGGTTCATCACGCTTTTCCACGAGTTTTCGTCCCCAAGGCTTTGAAAAATGCCAACTTCGTTTTTGTCAGGCGCGAAACCCTTAAAGCAACGCTCAAAACACCTTACGAAGGGCCATTTCGAGTGCTGGAGGCAGGTGATAAGCAATTTGTGCTAGATTTTGGAGACAGAAAAGAGACAGTCAGTATTGACAGACTAAAACCTGCTTTTGTCATGAAGGACGTGTCTGTACCGGTCGCAGTGGCGCCTCGACGAGGCAGGCCCCCGCAAAGGGCAATTAATCACTCTCTTCCTCAGTCAACAGAGCCGAAGCAGAAAAGCACCGCAGGCAAGGCGGGGCCAACTCACAGCAGATTCGGCAGACGGCTGAAGCCCAAGCGGCGCACAGACTGAATGTTGGTGTTGATTATTCAGTAGTGAGTAAGGTGCTATTAAATTTTAGGAATTAGTCTGTTCTTCATCGTTTGGGGGGGGTTATATGGCTGTGTTGTGAGACATGTATATGTTGGACACTGCATATGTGATTTAACCTCACGATGAAGGAGAGCCAGCCCCCTGCGGTGCGGAGCCACAGAGCCTGGACCCCCTGCGGAGGACAGGGGACAGAAGACTTCCTGACCACTGAGGCTCGAGAGGAGAGAAGGGGGAGTTATGTAAATAAAAGGCTAATGAATGTGAATAAAGAGATTTTGATATAGATGTGTGATTTCCCCCGCGAGGGAAATGGTTTGATGTGAGAATGTTTAAATGAGAGAACTTTGGTGTGTTCATCCTCTTTGTTCGCTGCTCAGGAATGAGAGCAGACAGTGGAATGGTTACTTGAAATAAACTGAAATTAAAGGCAATTCAGTTTCGTTATTCAAGTCTCCCCACAGACATAATCAAATTTACCTTAGAGCACACATACGCCACAACACCATGCTTGGATGTCGTCTGTCACCGTGTGGTGAGAAGCCTCCATTTATCCAGTCTGGCACAACCATGAACACCAGCAACAAGTACCAGAACTACGCCAAAACATTAAAAAAACACAAAAACTAGAAGAGCTGAAATTAGCTGCCACTTGAGTGCAAAAACACGTATGTGGACTATACATTAAAATAAATTTGAAAAACTTTTAAAAATGCTATTTTAAATGCTCCTGTTACTACACTCTTACTGACTGATTTAACAGTACATCAGCCGAAACAGGAAGCTCCGCCCATAATCGTTCCTACAGCGGCACCCCCAGGAATAACATGGATACTATTGGGCGATCGGAACACACCCTCTGTTTCCACCTGTTTCACTACAGTCAGCAAGATGTCTCGCGTCACTTCCGTTAGACTTAGCTTGGCTAGGCGGTCAGTAGCTACATACTGGCATTAGCCTACTTTTGATCCGGCCACTTCTGCGTGCAAAATCCTGTAAATTAAATTTACCCCTACTGAAATCCTAGACATTTTAGCTTATTTTCTTGTAGCATTATTTCTTAAGGTGCCTTCAGACCAAACAAGAAAGCACTTTTTTTTTTCAGATGGCACAATTACATGTTAACTCAATGTATACATGCAAATAGATGTGAATTTGCATTTGAGGGAGTTGCAAAGGGGCAGGGTTGCCTTCATAACTTCTTCAGCTGCTCTCTACATTCCGTGGAAATCCCAAAAGCGCCATCATGTTTAGGTTTACAACATTAACCGGAAGGGCACACAGCTGGAAAAATGTCACCGCCTCCTCTAGAAACTGCACCTGGATGACTGTTGTTTACAATACTAGCCTGCTAGCCCTCATTAGCACATCTTTAGCAGTACGTGGGTGGATAATCAACAAACACTCCTTTTCAGCTCCACAGCTCCTGGTCCATCTGTCTGCAGGTAAGTGGCAGTCTCATTTTCAAACTAGTTTACTCTCCAGCGTTGATAGTTTTACTACGGTGATGGCAGAATCCAAGGCTGATTACTAGCTAGCACTACCAAAACCCTCAGACGCAAATTCATGTGAATTTGCATGTTTACATTGGGTTAACCCTTTGAGTGTGTATGGCGCACTTCTGCGGCTGTCAGCTGATCAGTCCAAACAGAGCCTGTACAGCTGAATAGAGTGTGAAATGTACAAACCTTTTAATACCACTTGGTGGCTGAGAGGTGTGGCTTTTCACTTACCGTGAGAACTGGAAATGGTACAATTCAATAAGTAGGTCAAATCAGCGTTTGAAGCCCGCCCCCTTTCATGCTGCCGTTTGACACGGAGGAAACAGGATGGCGAGGAAAACGCTCTCAGCTGAAGATGTATTAGCACCGGTATTCACCGCTCCTGGTTCAGAGGAAGAGCTTAGCCCTAGTTCGTCATCTGAGTTAGAGTCCAGCTCTGATTATGTGCCTTCGGACAATGGTACAAGCAGTTCTTGTGAAAGTGGAGACGGACATCTTGCACGCGACGCTGCAGCTGCGTTTTCTGTGTCCAGCCGTGCCCAAAATGGCACAGGAGCCTCATCTGCAGATTGTTCTGCTTTGCCAAACCGTGATCGCGGAACGAAAAGGTCCAGAGCAGCCCATGGGCGACGTTTGGCTGGGCAAGAATGCACTGCTGGTGCAAATCGACATGTGCCACGTGTGCGCGGTGGCAGGACAATAGGTAGTGGCGATGCGGTGGGAGGTTTGGACATTGACGGCTGGGAGCTTCTTAGAGATGAAGAAGTTCATCAGCCGTGGCTGAAAGTATTTGAACAGCCAGTTGGATATCGTGGAGAGAAGGACCTCTCATCTGCACCCGCCATTGATTTTGTGTCGCTTTTTTGGACTCCGGAATTCTGGATGCTTGTGAATGACGAAACAAACAGGTACATATTTGTTGCATAAACTGTGTTTCATTTGCTTCATTTTAGTTTAGTGTGAAACAAATGTGCCATGAAATTTGTGTTTTTTTTAATGATTTTTAGTAATTTTGTCAATGATGGGACAAAAGGCTATATGGTGACAAAGTGTGAAACTAAAATTGTCCATCCATCCATCTTCTACCACTTTTCCGGAGCGGTAGAAGATGAAGGGGCAAATGAAGGGACAAAAGGCCACGTGGTGACAGTGTGACACTAAAATTGTTTTTGTTTTGATTGATTTTTAGTAATTTTGTCAATGATGGGACAAAAGGACCATGTGGTGACAGTGTGTGAAACAAAAATTGTCCATCCATCCATCTTCTACCACTTTTCTGGAGCGGTAATTAGGTCCAATTATGCACAATGCATGGATGCAAGTTCACCTGGCAGACACTTGGGTACCTCTGCAACACTTTTATAATTGGGACTTTGCATCTAACTGTAATTCTGAAGCTACAGTGTTATAATAAAATTTGGATTGTTGCAATAGGCAAATTAGATCCAATTATGCACAATGCATGGATGCAAGTTCACTTGGCAGACACTTGGGTTCCTCTGCAACATTTTTGTAATTGGGACTTTGCCTCTAACTATTACCGTTTTGAAGCTATTGTAATTTAAAAATTTGAGGTCAAACTCTGCGTTTTCCTGACAAAAATTCTACATGCTGAATGGGTTAACATGTATTTCCATCCAGGGTTTAACGTTAAAGGTGCCAGAGATAACATTTTGACCTCCTGACCAGAAGGTATCGCCCTCACTGTCGACTCACTATAATCTTGTACCGGTTGCCAGGTAGAGAGATAAACAGCACTTCCTGGAAGCGAACATCAATATACTGCAGACTGCTAACATCTCAGACCTTTGATTATTATGAGCCAGACAGCGTGTCAAGTGAGGACTCTTGCAGTATAGAATCACAAATTTAACATAATCCTCTCTGATGGGCATCTCCAGTAAACATTTTTTAAATAACTATTTTTTATAGTGTAGTTGACAGTCATGCTAATGTAGCACAGCAGTGATCAAACCGGATAGCTCTCTAGTTTTCCATCCATCCATCCATTTTCTGCCACTTTTCCGGCGGTCCGGGTCCTGGAGGCAGCAGCTCAAGCAGAGATGCCCAGACTTCCTTCCCTCCAGTGTGTCGTGGGTCTGCCCTGGGGTCTCCTCCCTGTTGGACGTACCAGAAACACCTCAAATGGGAGGCGTCCTGAAGGCATCCTGATCAGATGCCCAAACCACCTCAACTGGCTCCTTTTGATGTGGAGGAGCAGCGGTTCTACTCTGAGCCTCTCCTGGATGACTGAGCTCCTCACCCTATCTCTAAGGGTGAGTCCAGCAATCTTACAGAGAAAGCTCATTTCAGCCGCTTGTATCCACAATCTCATTCTTTCGGCTACAACCAAAAGGTCATGACCATAGGTGAGGGTAGGAACGCAGATTGACCGGTAAATCGACAGCTTTGCTTTAGAGCTCAGATCCCTCTTCACCACAACAGTGCACCACAACCACTGGTCAAACCTTGGATTCAGGAAGAGCACCATGCTCATGCTTTCAGTTTGTCTAAATTATTTTCTGTATGTTCTTAATCTTGGTTTCATTTTGTGTTTAAATTGGTCTTGGATGTATTATAGCTCAAGTGGGTTCATTTTGTCTTCTTTTATTTATTTACCTTTTGTTTTTATTAAAGACAAAAATAGAAAGGAGATGTCTTTACCTTCTTAACATGTTTTGACTGTGCACTGCAGCCTTCATCAGAAGAGTCAGCTGATTGCTGCCAGGTGACATTTATCAGCTGACTTTCGTAGGTGGGGCCAGCCCAGCAGACCTGTCAGATCCACCGAGCCAGCCCCGCCTTCCACCGTCAGATGGTCTCTGGAGAATGTGATCCCAGGTGTGGGAAAGCATAAAGGTCCCCTCATCTCAGTTCATGGTGTCTTTTCCCTGCTTCCTGATCGCTATGGCCTCCTTGATCCAGCGTTTGTGTCTGTTGCTCTCTGATCCAATATTGCTGATTTTAATGTTTCTTGTTCTGCCTTTTCTTTTTGTGATCTTGTGAGTCGTCCTTGTGTTTTCTTCTCACATTCCTTCTGGTGTTTTTTTTTTTCTTGTAGTGAACGATCTTCCAGTTTCTCCAATGTAGGTTTTGTTGCATGATCTACATGATATTTCATATATTACATTGCATTTTTTGTCTTGTTCTATTCTGTCCTTGGGGTGTACTAATAACTGTCTTAATTTTTTGTGTGATTTTACTGCTGAGTTTATTTTTTATTTTTTCATGATCCTTTGAATTGTTTCCGTGGTGTCCTTATGGTGTCCTTGGGACACCATAACTATACCATACATCCGAGGGATCACGGAGGGATCATGCAACAGATCATGCAACAAAACCTACATTGGAGAAACTGGAAGATTATTCACCATAAGAAAAAAAGAACACCAGAAGGAATGTGAGAAGGAAACACAAGGACGACTCACAAGATCACAAAAAGAAAAGGCAGAACAAGAAACATTAAAATCAGCAATATCAGATCACTGCAAAAGAAATAATCACATCATGGACTGGGACAACGCAAAAATTATTGGATCAGAGAACAACAGACACAAACGCTGGATCAATGAGGCCTTAGAAATCAGGAATCGGGGAAAAGACACCATGAACCGAGATGAGGGGGTCTTTATGCTTTCCCACACCTGGGATCACATTCTCCAGAGACCATCTGACGGCGGAAGGTGGGGCCGGCTCGGTGGATCTGACAGGTCTGCTGAGCTGGCCCCGCCTACGAAAGTCAGCTGATAAATGTCACCTGGTAGCAATCAGCTGACTCTTCTGACGAAGGCTGCAGTGCACAGTCGAAACATGTTAAGAAGGTAAAGACATCTCCTTTCTATTTTTGTCTTTAATAAGAACAAAAGGTAAATATTGGATGTATTATGTTTATTAGTTGTCTTTTGTCTCCTGTTATTATTATCCTTATAGCCTTAGTCATTTATATTATGCACCCACTACCATCTACTTTCATATTGTAATTATTTTCTTGTTTAGACATAAGCCTACCCTCACCGTTACTCTCAGTCCTCTTTATTAGTGTTCCAGTATTGCATCTCTGTTTTATATTTCTTCTTGTCCTTGCCATTTTGGCTGTATTATTTCCTCTTTGTGTATTCTGGACCATTTCCATTTTGTATCACTGCATATTTATTTATCCTTGTACATTCTTTATTCATCCCCTGTATCCTGATTCGTTATTCACTCCTGGTTTATGCTTTTATTTTGATAGCACGTGTTTACTTCCCCTGCAGCCCAAGTTCACAGGCTGTCACACCTGTTATCTGTTTAATCCAATCATCCTCGCTCCTGTTACCCACACCTGTGGATCATTTGGTCAATTCTTCTTGTATTATTTAAGGGCCGTGGGACAATAGTTCATTGCTGTATCCTTAACCTTATCCCAGAGGTTAGTTTCACGTCTTCTCCTCTTTATCCAGACAGGAGTTCCCCATCTCAATCCTCTCTGTTTTTGGTATAGTCGTGACATGAATCCCACGTCTTCACTGGCATTCCTGTATGCCTTAGCCGCAGAGCTATTTTCGACTCTACTGCCTCTTACTCTACCATACCCTAGTCCTGTAAGTTTTTTCAGCGCTTGGGTCTTTATTCCTGCCCTGAGGGGACAATTTATGACATAAAATTTTGCATTATTATCTTGAACTGTAATAACAATAAACAACTTAACTATTTTTCACTGTATACCAAATTATAAGACTGAACAGCTACACATCAAAGCTGATAACTACAAAAAAACAAAACAACTTTATGCAAAACATGACTGCTGCACAATTAGTATGTGCTGTTACATTCATAGATGCAAATGTTGATCATATTGTGGTGACCCAGCACAATGCAGACTGATACTATTCACGCTCAGCAGGGATTGCATACGGACAGAGAACCCCTGGGGGGCCAACCAGAACAATAGACTATTGTTTATACATCCCCGGATTAAGGAGAAGACGTCCAGGCGCCAGGGTAAGGCTAATTATATGTATTGACTGATATGTATATCAATATGCTAATGTGCCATGCATTCTCTCTGTTTGTATAACATATACAACAGCAGCACGTGCAACACAGTGCAGTACACACAGCACAACACGGCACACAGTGCTACAGTGTGTCTCATGATGTTGGAGGAAAATAAAGCTCTGCAACCTCTCAGCTCGTCGTACTTCACCGGAACATATTTTTCCTCCACACTGGTGACCCTTGATGAAGAATGGAACACGAGGCGAACACCCTGGAGATGACCCCGACCTGGAAAGCCCCAGCACGCGTCATGGTGCGCCCCTCGCCTGATCTCTTCCCTCCACACTGGTGACATGATGAGAGAGAATGACAGTCTGCTCTCTCTCACCGCACTGTGGACACAGAGGACCAGAGAATGCCTGCGACCTCTTCATCCTCACCGGAGCGCAGCGCTGGGACCAAAAAGCACGATGAACGGCCACTCGAGCGAAACGAAGGAAGCAGCCTGAACGGGGAAATCATCGGCGCCGACTGCGTTTATTTCCGCCAAGCTCCCCAAACCTGACTAACCTCACAACAGCAGACCTCCCGCACACAGAAGCCCCGCACACACACCGCAGGATTACAAGGACAGTGCAACTGCCAGTTATGTGGCCACTGCGCCAAGTGTGCGCCACGCACGGGACAAAACCGGCTCCACAGACTGATACAGCGTCCTCCGCCACTGCACATGCCCGAGAAACACGACCGATTGCCACCCTCGGAACCTTCAGGGCTGCTCACGCACCTGAAGCAGACATGCAGCCCGCACACAGGACTTTGTATGGGCTTCTCAGCCACGGCGCACAACGGAAAGTTAGTTGATTGCTTTCCCCGATGACTTTAGTTTCCCCACCTAAAAGCCAAACCGCCTCACACCCTCACACAGCTGCAGTTGTTTCACAGCCGCTACGCATCCTTGGGGAATTTGGCCGCTCGCCTTCCCCACACCCTCGCTGGATCGAGCCGCGAGAGGAGTCAAGAGACATAATTTTTTTTCACAGCCACTGTGGCTGTCCGCCAGGTTTACCAGGAAAGTCCCTCACCATTGCGGATCCTAACGCAATTTTTGCGCTGCCCAGACACCTTTGACGTCCCGGGGCGGCACTCCCTTACTCCCACCCCCCTCCCCCTCCTCCTCCACAGCGCTTTTCCGCACCTCACTCCCTAAAGCCAGCCAATCGCTATCTGGTTCCATTAAGCACAACTGCACACCGGCCCGTGCGCCCACGATCCACGGCCGTTCAACGTGCTGGAACCCAGAGCGGAGCACATTGTTTTTTCCACCCTTCCCCCGTCCCCCCACGGACTGACGTGCCCTCCGACAGTTCTACCGGAACTGGAGCCCAAACGACGGCGGGGGGGGGGGGGGGTCACAGTCCCTTTGGAGTTTTCTGGGGGGAGCCGCGTAGTGACCCAGCATAATGCAGACTGATACTATTCACGCTCAGCAGGGATTGCATACGGACAGAGAACCCCTGGGGGGACAACCAGAACAATAGACTATTGTTTATACATCCCTGGATTAAGGAGAAGACGTCCGGGCACCAGGGTCAGGCTAATTATATGTATTGAATGATATGTATATCAATATGCTAATGTGCCATGCATTCTCTCTGTTTGTATAACATATAAAACAGCAGCACGCGCAACACAGCGCAGTACACACAGCACAAAAAAATCCAAGATGGCGCCGCGGATGGCAGCCACTGGCTTCTGCTCTCTGATGTTTTTGATAATTTTGTGTGTTTTTTTGGACTTCTGCTCTTCTGTCCGAGTCACCTATTCAAGGGAGGAACTACTTTCACTCAGACTACCTCCCAATGCAACTTCTCCGCCAGTTTCTGCTGCTGATCTGAAGTTTTTTCAGTCGATCTTAGCTGTGGGAGCAGCGGCTATTGGCGCTGGCCGGAAACGAAGGCGGCATGGTAAACGTGCCGGTGCGCTAGTCAGGCTGAAGAAACGAGGATTTCGCACGCCGCTCCCATCGCTCCATCTGGCGAATATCCGCTCTTTGGCGAACAAAATGGACGAACTGCTGCTCCTGACTCACAAAAACCGGGATTTTAGCAGATCTGGCGCCCTTTGTTTCACGGAGTCCTGGCTGAGTGAACACATCCCGGACAGCGCGGTGCGCCTGGATGGATTCCAACTGTTTCGCGCTGATTGCAGCCGAGAATTCTCTGGAAAGACTAAAGGTGGTGGAATCTGCTTCTACATAAACAAAGGTTGGTGTACTGATGTCACAGTGTTGAAAAAGTTTTGTAGCCCTAACCTAGAGTCACTGTTCATAAACTGTAAACCCTTTTATTCACCGCGAGAGTTCTCCTCGTTTATTCTGGTCGGAATTTATATCCCGCCTGTTGCTTGTACAACGGAGGCACTGCAGCACCTCACTGACCAGATAGCAGAGGTGGAGGAAAAACATCCAGACTCTCTGCTTATCATTCTGGGTGATTTCAATAGAGCTAATCTCACAAATGAGCTTCCTAAATACAGACAGCATATTAAATGTCCCACCAGGGACACAAATACACTTGACCACTGTTACACAGTTTTAAGAAACGCCTATCATGCCGTCCCCCGTGCAGCTCTGGGTTTTTCTGACCACTGTCTGCTCCATCTTATTCCAACATACAGACAGAAACTAAAAACTTCCAAGTCTGTTGTAAGGACTGTGAAGAAATGGACTGAGGAATCAAAGCTGGAGTTACAAGCCTGCTTTGACTGTACAGATTGGAGTGTTTTTGAAGATGCAGCCATTAACCTAAATGAACTCACTGACACTGTGACGTCATACATCTGTTTCTGCGAGGACATGTGTGTGCAGACCAAGACCTTCTGCACATACAACAACAATAAACCCTGGTTCACTCCTAAACTGAAGCAGCTACGTCAGACCAAGGAGGAGGCCTACAGGACTGGTGACTGGACTCTGTACAAGCGGGCCAGAAACATGCTGACGAAGGAGACCAGGCTTGCTAAGAGGAGCTACAGTGAGAAGTTACAAAAAAACTTCTCAGCCAACAACTCTGCTTCTGTTTGGAGAGGCCTGCAGAATATCACCAACTACAGGAGACCATCCCCCCACCCTGTGGAAAACCTCCAGCTGGCTAACGACCTAAACAGCTTTTACTGTAGGTTTGAAAAGAACCTACAGTTCTCACCTCCCACCCACACAAAAGGTTTATCTGCAGCCCCAGGAACTCCATCCCTCCTCCACTCTGACCTCCCACCAGCACTAACGATCTGTGAAGAGGAGGTACGCCGGGTCTTTCAGAGACAAAAGATCAAGAAGGCTGCAGGACCTGATGGTGTGTCTCCGTCCTGCCTGAGAGTCTGCTCCAACGAGTTGGCCCCCATCTTCACCCGGATCTTTAACAGATCACTGGAGCTATGTGAAGTGCCTTCCTGCTTCAAACGCTCCATCATCATTCTAGGTCCCAAGAAACCCTCTGTTACAGGATTAAACGACTACAGACCTGTTGCCCTGACCTCTGTGGTCATGAAATCCTTGGAGAGATTGGTGCTGAACCACCTGAAGGTCGTCACAGGCCCCCTGATGGACCCACTGCAGTTTGCCTACCGGTCAAACAGGTCAGTGGATGATGCAGTGAATATGGGACTACACTACATCCTGCAACACCTTGACTCCCCAGGGACGTACGCCAGGATCCTGTTTGTCGACTTCAGCTCAGCGTTCAACACCATCATCCCAGGCATTCTTCATCAGAAACTCCTCCAGCTCAAGGTGCCCCCCTCCACCTGCCAGTGGATCTCCAGCTTTCTGACTGACAGGTGGCAACAGGTGAAGCTAGGGAGATTTACATCCAGCTCCCGAAAAATTAGAACTGGTGACCCCCAAGGATGTGTCCTTTCCCCACTGCTCTTCTCCCTCTACTCCAACGACTGCACCTCAGAGGACCCTTCGGTGAAGCTCCTGAAGTTTGCAGATGACATCACAGTCATCGGTTTGATCCGGGATGATGATGAGTCTGCATACAGGCGGGAGGTGGAGCAGCTGATCCTCTGGTGCAGCCAGAACCATCTTGAACTTAACCCAGCCAAAACGGTGGAGATGACTGTGGATTTCAGGCGACACCCCCCTTCATTCCCCCCACTCACCATCCTCAACAGCACAGTGTCCACTGTGGACTCCTTCAAGTTTCTGGGTACCACAATCTCCCGGAACCTGAAGTGGTCCTCCCATATAGACACTGTCCGGAAAAAGGCCCAGCAGAGGTTGTTTTTTCTGCGTCAGCTCAAGAAGTTTGATTTGCCTCAGGAGCTGCTGGTTGTCTTCTACACCGCCATCATCCAATCTGTCCTCTGCTTTTCCATCACTGTCTGGTTTGGATCTGCCTCTAAACAGGACAAGACCAGACTGCAGCGGATCATTAAGTCTGCGGAGAGGATCATTGGTACCGACCTACCCTCCATTGAGAACTTATATCGGTCCATAACCAGGAAACGGGCGGGAAACATCTGTGCTGACCCATCACACCCCGGCCACAAACTGTTTGAACTTCTATCTTCTGGTCGTCGTTACAGATCACTGAAGGTCAAAACCACCCGTCACAGGAACAGTTTCTTTCCTCAAGCCATCACTCTGATGAACTCCTAACATTCACCTAGTCCTACCTGTTGCTGTACTCATGACTTTTCATCCATTATTACATTGCACATAACTCTCACACTGCCTTTTACTTCATTCACATTATATCACTGAATCTGAGTTCACATTGAAATACTGTGTGACTGTATATTTTTTCATATATTTCTGCAAAGTGTGGTTAGTCTGAGTAAATAACTGCATATACTCCTGTATATATTTGCATCCTTTTATAGAAACGTGGACAGACTGTAATTTACTGTACATACTCTGTTGTCATTGAATCCTTATTTAAATCTTATTTAAATCCTCCACCTGAACAACGAGAGCAAGTTTTTAGCCAAAGTCAAATTCCTTGTATGTGTTGTGCATACTTGGCCAATAAAGCTGATTCTGATTCTGATTCTGATTCTGACAACACGGCACACAGCACTACAGTGTGCCTCATGATGTTGGAGGAAAATAAAGCTCTGCAACCTCTCAGCTCGTCGTACCTCGCCTGAACTTATTTTTTCTCCACACTGTTGTGTGTCTCATGATGTTGGAGGAAAATAAAACCCTGCCACCTTCCAGCTCGTCGCATCTCCCCTGAACTTATTTTTCCTCCACAATATCATGAACCTGCTATACACGTCAGCTTGGTAAGGAGCAGTTAGTGGGGTCTATTCCACGCCTTATATTGTCTGATATTATCATACACTTACAATTATAATATGAACATGTCAGAAATAAAATTTAGTTGGTTACATAGTTTAGACTGCTGCCTCCACCCCCCACCCCCCACACGACCCTAACCACCAGATTAACAGCAGAAGATGAATGGAACTAGTTAACATCATAACTAGCACAGGTTATCTTACCTGTCAGAAAAAAAAGTGGTGTCCTCTGCATGACATTTTAGCCCTTTGAGACTCTTCAGCAGACATCAGCCATCAAAAGCAGAACTGATATTTATCCTGCTCCTTTGTCATGCCATACTTGAGAATGATTGGGAAACTGACATCTGCCTTCAGACTCAGGTATTTGGCTGAATAATTCACTACCTGGCAACCCAACAACCCACAAAACGAGATGATGGCATGTCATACGAAGCTAGCAATGCTAGTGGCTGTGACGTCCTCACTGGACTTCCGTGTTTGTCTTCCTCCAGCAGCTGGATGTAAATATTTATATTATATTCAACCCCTAAAAAATTAATAATTTTTTCATCAATATGCTGATTTTTAGAAGAACATTAAGACTTACACTGTGCACGTTTTTAAACACTTTGTTGATGTATTTTATTTTAATCTTTGTTTTCATGAAAATGCTATCCTGTGCACCTTTATTCTCTGACTTCCGGCGCCACACGAGTAGGCTGCCTTTTTGCAACAGCGGATCAATTTCTTCCTTTTTCTATTTACTATCTGGCTCTCTTGCTAACCTTTCTGGCCCAGCGACACCTTTATTCCATCCAGACACGTAGATCACCCAAATGTCTCCTGAGACAGCGGACGGAGCCACTGTTTCTTGCAGGAGGCAGTACAATAGAGACCAGCTGTTAGCACTTAACCGGCTCACGATGCTAACGCAAAAACTCGACATACCGGGAGAAATAAGACGGAAACGGCATGGATGTCGAGCTGGAGTAAGACGGCGGGCGAGGAATATAAGGTACAGACCCGTCCTCCCACCGTTATTATGGGGAATGTACGATCGCTACTTATTAAGACTGACGAGCTAGCGGCTATCTCCTGCTACGAGAGCATCTACAGAGAGAGTAGTTTGATGTTGTTTACCGAGACATGGCTAACAGAACTAGCAACAGATGCTAACATCGAACTGGAGGGTTTCCACGCAATACGGGCAGACCGAACACCAGACAGTGGGAAGGCAAGAGGTGGGGGAGTGATAATGTATGTCAATAACTACTGGTGCAGACCTGGACATATCACGGTTAAGGAACAGTACTGCAGCAAAGACATCGAGTTGCTAGCTGATAGCATGCGGCCTACCTATCTCCCGAGGGAATACTCACACGTGATCTGCATTGTTATTTATGCAAATCCGACGGCGAACGCTGGGACAGCGCGTGACGTCATCCACTCAGTAACTGGAAGACTGCTGACAGAACACCCAGATGCTCTTCTCCTCATCTCAGGTGATTTCAACCATATTTCACTGTCCCCCATTCTACCCACGCTCACCCAGTATGTCACATGCCACACTAGAGACAATAAAACACTGGACTTATTTTATGCAAATACTAAGGAGGCATACACCTCATCACCACTCCCCCCACTCGGGAGATCGGATCACAGCTTGGTTCATCTCCTGCCGGTGTACAAACCCCTAGTACACAGACAACCTCCGGTCATGTGCACAGTGAAGTTATGGTCTGAGGAGGCAATGGACGCTCTAAAGAACTGTTTTGAAACCACTGCCTGGGAGCAGCTCTGCGATCCACATGGTGAGGACATCGATGGCCTCACTCACACCATCACGGACTACATCAGCTTCTGTGTGGACAACACCGTACCCACCAAGACCATACGGTGTTGCTCAAACAACAAACCCTGGATCAACCCTGAGACAAAAACACTTCTGAGAGAGAAGAAGAGGATCTTCAGGTCAGGGAACAGGGAGATGCTGAAGTCTGTACAGAGGGAGCTGAGGAGGAAGATCAGAGAAGGCAAGGACAGCTTCAGGAAGAAGATGGAGGACAAGCTGCAACAGAGCAACATCGGCGGGGTCTGGAGAAACCTTAAAACCATCTCTGGACTCCAGAATACCTCCCCTCAGGCTACGGGGGGCAGGGATTGGGCGAACAATCTGAACCTGTTTTTTAATAGGTTTGATCAACCGCCCTCCCCTCCAACTGCACAACAATCACTGCTGCCTCTAAAGTCATCGAGACCTGCTGTCCACACCCCACTCCACCAACACCCCCCCCCCCACTCCCAGCACACAGCCCCCCAACCTGACCCTCACTAAGACCCAGGTGAGGACGGAGCTGAGGAAGATCAAGGCGAGGAAGGCCTCGGGACCGGACGGCATCAGCGCGAAGCTCCTCAAGTCCTGTGCAGACCAGCTGTGTGGGATTGTGGAGCTCATCTTCAACCTGAGCCTGAAGCTGGGGAGGGTACCACAGTTGTGGAAAACATCTTGTGTGGTACCTGTACCAAAGACTTCCCACCCCAAAGATCTGAACAGCTACAGACCAGTGGCCCTGACGTCTCACTTGATGAAGACCCTGAAGAGACTGCTCCTTGCTCACATCCGCCCCCTGGTGGGACCAGCGATGGATCCACTCCAGTTCGCCTACCAGCATGGCATCGGGGTGGAGGATGCAGTGATCTTCCTCCTTCACCGTTCTCTGTCCCACCTGGAGAAGCCCGGGAATGTGGTGAGGATCATGTTCTTTGACTTCTCCAGTGCTTTCAACACCATCCAACTGATGATCCTGAAGGACAAGCTGCTGTGCACAGGGGTGGACCAGCACCTGTCATCATGGATCCTGGACTACCTCACTAACCGGCCACAGTTTGTGAGAACCCGACATTGCGTGTCCGACACGATCATCGGTAGCACGGGGGCCCCCCAGGGAACGGTCTTGGCTCCCTTCCTGTTCACCCTTTATACTGCGGACTTCTCACCCAACACAACACACTGCCATCTACAGAAGTTCTCTGATGACTCTGCGATCGTCGGCCTCATCTCCAATGGAGATGAAGCTGAGTACAGAGGACTTATCCAGGACTTCGTGGACTGGTGCCATCGGAACTGCCTCCAGATCAACGCGAGGAAAACTAAGGAGCTGGTGGTGGACTGCCGCAGGCAAGGACAACCCCTCACAGCACCAGTAAATATACAGGGAACAGACATTGAGATGGTGACATCCTACAAGTACCTGTGTGTTCATCTGAACAATAAACTAGACTGGTCACACAATACCGACGCACTCTACAAGAAGGGACAGCACAGGCTGTTCCTACTGAGGAGACTCAGGTCTTTTGGTGTACAAGGGGCGCTGCTGAAGACATTCTACAACATGGTGGTGGCATCAGCCATCACTTTTGGAGTGGTCTGCTGGGGCAACGGCATTACAGCAGCTGATAGGAAGAGACTGCACAAACTGATCAAGAAAGCTAGCTCTGTCCTGGGGCAACGCCTTGACCCAGTGGAGGAGATAGGAGAGAGAAGGATGGTGGCTAAACTGTCATCTCTGCTGGAGTCCGAGTCCCACCCTATGCAGGACATACTGAACGCACTGAGGAGCTCATTTAGCAGTAGACTACATCATCCTAGGTGCGCAACCAAGAGGTTTCGCAGGTCCTTCCTACCTACGGCTGTCAGACTGTATAACCTAAGCAGGGCTGCTCGCAGAGATAGCAAAAAAAACGTGACAACCTAATAGTATTGAATGCAAAAGACGCAACAGACTTACACAAATGGTCCCCTCCAGTATACAACTAGGACAATATCAGTCGCTACGGAGGGTGACAATATGTATGGGTACATATTCATACTACGTAGGATAACTAAGTAGACGGTTACGCTGTTTATTCCATCTTGCTACAATGCTCCGCACTGTGTATATATATATATGTGTATGTATGTATATTCACTGCTCTTATTATTATTATTATTTTTATTTTTATTTTTCTTATCTTCTTAATTATTGCTCTGAGTGTTGCTATCCCTGTGCTGTTCCAATCCTGGAATTTCCCCATTGTGGGACTAATAAAGGCTTATCTTATCTTGTCTTACCTTTAACACCCACCAACCATCCAGGAGGGTAGATTTCAACAGTGGCCAGGAAGGCAGACACTCCCACTAGCCACTTTGGCAGGGTGTAGCTTTCTGAAACGGCAATTTTAATAATCAACCTATTGCAATGTGAGATGATGAAACTACAACTCCCGATTTTATTAACGACAAAAACACTTTCAGCCAATCAAAAAACATCCGACCACCACTGTAACTGGTTTTGGTAGCAGGACTGAAATAAATGACAGAGGTTGGGGACATTTATCTACCTGCTTTCAGCAGGTTCTGAGTGCACAGTAGGTGGAGGAAAAATAATCATATACTGTATTTGGATACATAAAGTGGCCCTCTGAAACAGCTATATGCATCCAAGCTGAAATTATTATTATTATTTATTATTATTATTAATTATTTGCAAGCCCATGTGATTCCGCTTGGTTGCTGTGTGCTCACTTAATCCTACCTGTACAAGCCTGGAGCTGAGAGGAAAATCAGGAGAATAATGCTACTGAAGACATTCTATGACACGGTGGTGGCATCAGCCATCACTTTTGGAGTGGTCTGCTGGGGCAGTGGCATTACTGCAGCCGATAGGAAGAGACTGAACAAACTGATCAAGAAAGCTAGCTCTGTCCTGGGGCAGCGCCTTGATCCGGTGGAGGAGATAGGAGAGAGAAGGACGGTGGCTAAACTGTCATCTCTGCTGGAGTCCGAGTTCCACCCTATGCAGGACATACTGAATGCACTGAGGAGCTCATTTAGCAGCAGACTACATCATCCCAGGTGCACAACCGAGAGGTTTCGCAGGTCCTTCCTACCAACGGCTGTCAGACTGTACAACCTAAGCAGGGCTGCTCGCAGAGATAGCAAAAAGACGTAACAAACTAATAGTTTTTTGAATGCAAAAGATGCAATAGACTTACACAATGGTCCCCTCCGGCATACAACTAGGAAAATACCGGTCGCTATGGAGAGTGAGAATATGTATGGGCACATAATCATACCATGTAGGATAACTAAGTAGACGGTTGTGCTGTTTCATCCCATCTAGCAACAATGCTCTGCACTGTGTGTGTTTATATATTTACATATTTATTCCATCTAGCTACAATGCTCCGCACTGGGTGTGTTTATGTTTATATATCTATATATTTATTCCATCCAGCTACAATGCTCTGCACTGTGTGTCTGTGTGTGTGTATATATATATTTTATAGTAATATGTACATATGTATATTAGCTGCTCTTGCTTGCTTGTTTTTTTTCTTGCCTTCTGATTGTTGCTCTGAGTGTTGCTATCCCTGTGCTGTTGCAATCCTGGAATTTCCCCGTTGTGGGACTAATAAAGGCTTATCTTATCTTATCTTATCTTATCTTATAATTTCACTTTTTGTTTTTCTTCTTATTTTTTTTTCTCTGCCCAAGGTATTAGTCTACTTAAAAAAAAAATCCTTTAACATAACTGACTGCAGCAGCAGCATAAGCGGTATCACCCTGCAGCAGGACAAACGTGTGGCGGGATGGAGCCGGTGTGACGTGTCCAGCTCTGTTTGGCTCTGCTCTTAGAGCGACATTGTTTATTGGTGTGGATGCTTACGTAGAATGATTTTTAAAACTATAATTTTATAGTTATCATTATCATGATTAATTTTTTTTTTTTTTTGTTACTTATTTGTACCCGTAGGTAGACTTGGTTTGCAGTCTGGTGACAAGCCACCGGCTGCTGGTCGCTGCGTGCGCGAGCGCCCTAAACCTACATGTTTTTGGTGTGCGGGAGGAAACCGGAGAAATCCCGGAGTAAACCCGCGCAACACGGGGAGAACATGCAAACTCCACACAGCTCACTGTTGGTCGGGGGCTGGGATCGAACCCACGATCTCATGATCCCCGCGATCCCCCGGCCGAGGGTAAAACTGTGCTGTCACAGTGCTAAACCACTGCGCCACCGTGCAGCCCTCAATAGCCCTTAACCTCTAAATATTTATTTTTAATGGGCTGGTCCAGGGGTGTCAAACATATGGTCCGCAGGCCAAAACCTGTCCGCCAGGATGTGCAAATTTTTCTCTGAATTTACAGCTTTCTTTCTAATAAATTTCTGACTTTTTCTACTGATTAAAATTGTTCATGTAAATTTGAGACATTTTTCTCCTTAAGATGACACTTTTTTCCTCCTCAGTTTTCTATTCTTTCTCTTCTTTTTTTCTGGTGAAAACAGGTAGTGTGTCATGAATTGCCCTTCAGCGCAAAGCGGTGAGACCCACACGCTGAAGTGTGAGTTTGTGAGGTTTATTGAAAATAAAGCATCAGTTCAAACTGTGCTCTTATACAAAATACAAACAACAAATAAAGTTACTAATGAAGCACACTAGAGCAAGGCAGGGCTCTGGTGGAGATGAGGAGAAACTCCAACAAGACAGAGACAACGGGAAATGAAAATGACTGCCCTTAGATAGGGTCAAAAACAATTTACACAAATAGTAATAGGTGTGGGTCACATGAGCGGGCAGAAGGAAAGAACGAGTCCTAATTAAGATCAGCTGGGAGCAGTGAGAGAGCACGAACTGACAGCTGACAGGGACTCTGCCTACGCGGAGCAACAACCCGGAAACATCACTGCCAGCTGTCAGCCTAGAGTGAGAACAGAACAAAATAAAGATATAAAGTGGTGGCAAAATAAAGACAAGTAACCTAAAAAATGTGAATAACAAACTATACTGAATGTAAACAGGAAACTAAATCATACTAAGACACAATACAAAATACATGACAAATCAACCAAGGGTAAAGTAACAGGAATGCAACTCAAAATGACAACACTTGTACAAATCACTATAAATTCAAGAAATCTGTCAGTGTGTCTGTCTGTCACGATCATAGGACCGCCTATGATGTCCCTATGATGTCTGCATGATGTCCTATGATGTTTCTATGATGTCGACTGTAGGGAGCTTGGAATGAAGAAGCGATGTGATTTTATAAATCAAGATTTATTATCAGCTTCACCTCCCAAACATGTCTCATCTCGATGCAGAAGCAGAATCAAGAGGTCGAGCGCAGTCAGACCTTCATACTTATACCCACACTCAACAAAAGACATTGCATATCAAAGCTGACATCCCGCATTAACATAATCCCCCTCCATTGTCCTCCATCTCCTCCACCTGACCCTGGGTGGTCAGGAAGTTCGATCCGGTCTCCACTGCTGCGACTCAGTTTGTTCTTTGATCCTCGCCGGTGGTTGAGACCTCTTGTCCTGTTCTGAGGCGTGAGGTCATTCCACATATGTAATCACTAAACATTCTAATATGTCTATACATATGTAGGTATGGAATATATGATTAATATAAGCCACAGCCCCCCCAAACGACTAAGAAAAGGACAATCAAATTAAGTTTACAGTTTAAGATAATCTCTATGAAATATTATACTGTTAAACATCTTGACAGGGAAAACAAGGAAAAAATCTTTCCAGCAGTCATGATCCTGTAGAAAATTCAGTGGTAACAACAACAGTATAGTAATGTCACAAATCAGCCTTAAAACTGTCACGGCACAATCTGATAACATAGTTAACAACTCTTTGTCAATTTTGCATCAGTCCCTGTGCCGTCTGGGTTTTAATCTTCTCCCGAATCTGCTGTAGGTCCGCTTTGGCGTCCTGGTGGGACCAACCTGTAAGGAATCTGCAGCGGGGGGAGAGTGGGGGGGGAGAGTGGTTATTTGTTCCCTGCAGGGGGGCTGAGTTTTTTCTCTTGGGGGGTCTACCCCGCTGAGGTGCTCTCGCCACCCGTGCAGGCTCGTCGCTCAACAAGAAGGCAGGTTTAAGTCTGTCAATGCTGACTGTTTCTTTTCTGTCCCCTAAATCAAGCACAAAATGCTTATCACCAGGTTCCAGCACTCTGAATGGTCCGTCGTATGGTGGACGGAGGGTTGATTTTAAAGCTTCGTGTCTAACAAAAACGAACTCTGCGTTTTTTAAAGCTTGGGGGACAAAAACCTGTGGAAAAGAGTGATGTGCCGGTCCGGGGAGCGTGTCCGGTCCGGTGCTGCTTAAGGGCCTCAGGGCTGGAAGATGCCCAGGCTCTGGATGCTCTGGTAAGAACTCGCCTGGGAGTCTGAGAGGTTGTGCAAAAACTAATTCTGCTGGGGAGGCGTCTAGATCCTCTTTAGGCGCAGAACGCAACCCTAATAAAATCCAGGGAAGTTTATTCACCCAATCTGTATCCGTTAGTGAGGCCCTGAGGGTGGCCTTTAAAGATCTGTGAAAACGCTCGCATAACCCATTAGCCTGAGGGTGATACGCGGTGGTGCGGTGAATTGTCGCTCCTAAGCTGCTGGCCATGGCTGACCACAGTTCTGAGACAAATTGAGGCCCCCTATCGGACGTGATGTCCGATGGGACGGTGAAACGTGCCACCCAGTTTGTTAAAAAAACGCGAGCGACTTCCGCGGCTGTGGTTGACGCCAAAGGGACCGCCTCCGGCCAGCGCGCAGTACGGTCTATCATTGTTAACAGGTGTGTGAAACCTTGAGACGAAGGTAGTGGTCCCACGAGGTCGACATGAAAGTGGTCAAACCTCCTGGCTGGGATTCGAAAAGGCTCTAGAGGAGCTTTTGTGTGTTTGTGTATTTTGGCGCGTTGGCAAGACATGCAAGTCTTTGCCCATTCCTTTACATTTTTGTGCAGGCCCGGCCAAACAAACTTTTCCGCGACCATTTTAACCGAAGCGCGGAGTGAACCGAGTCAAAAATGCGACGGCGCCATGCAGCTGGAACTACCGGGCGAGGTCGGCCGGTTGACATGTCGCAGATTAGGGGGGGTACACCGTCACGTAAACCCCTTTCCTCCAGTCTTAACCCTGTTGGTCCAGACAGGAGCGCGCGCACGTCCGCGTCACTGCTTTGTTCCTCTGCCATGGCTGTGTAATCTATCCCTACGTGAATTGGGGCCGCGTACGCGTCCGCGTTGGTGAAGAGTTCTGCGGCTGAGGTAGTATAATCTGTCTCCTCGTGCTCTGGCGATGTCACAGCGCAAGGGAGGCAGTCTGCTACTACGTTAAGTTTGCCTGCCACATGTCGAATGGCTGTGGTGAACTCTGAAATTGCAGCTAGCTATCTTTGTTGCCTGCCTGACCATGGTTCTGAAATTTTAGCCATCGCAAAAGTGAGTGGTTTATGGTCTACAAAAGCTGTGAAACGCCGCCCTTCCAGCCAGAACTGGAAGTGGCGGATGGATAAAGGAAGCGCTAGCAGCTCCCTGTCAAAAGTGCTGTATTTGCACTCGGTTTGGTTTAAAGATTTGCTAAAGAATGCTAACGGTTGCCAGGTTCCGCCAACGTGTTGTTCCACACCTGCCCCTATGGCCAGGTCTGAAGCGTCTGTGGTTAGCGCTATGCGGGCCGAGGGATCAGGGTGAACCAACAATGTGGCATTCGCTAGAGCACTCTTTACTTCCGCGAAGGCGCTTTCGCGCTCCGGGGTCCATTCGACCGCGTTGGAAGGCTTTTGTTTTCTGAGTGCGGCATACAGGGGTTGCATGAGTTGAGCTGCGCGGGGGAGGAAACGGTTGTAAAAATTCACCATTCCCAAAAATTCTTGCAGCGATCTGACCGTTTGTGGTTGTGGAAAATTTTTTACCGCGCGGATTTTGTCTGGCAATGGGACTGCCCCCTTTGGTGAAACTCTGTGTCCCAAAAAATCAATTTGTGACACACCAAATCGACATTTGGCTGGGTTGATTATTAACCCGTGCTCTTCTAGTCTCTGAAAAACTGTTGTGAGGTGTTGTTCGTGTTCTTCCTCTGACGGGCTGGCTACCAGCATATCGTCGAGGTAGACGAACACGCTGGGTTGATTATTAACCCGTGCTCTTCTAGTCTCTGAAAAACTGTAGTGAGGTGTTGTTCGTGTTCTTCCTCTGACGGGCTGGCTACCAGCATATCGTCGAGGTAGACGAACACGAAGGGGAGGTCGTGTAATACCGCGTCCATCATACGCTGAAAGGTTTGAGCAGCGCCTTTGAGGCCGAACGGCATTCACAAAAATTCAAAAAGACCAAAAGGGGTTATCACAGCCGTTTTAGGAATGTCTTCCACTCGAACGGGGACTTGGTGATAGCCGCGGACCAGGTCTATTTTAGAAAAAATGCGCGCACCCGCCAGATGTAGTGAAAAATCTTGGATGTGAGGAATTGGGTAGCGGTCATGCGCTGTCGCATTGTTTAATCTGCGGTAATCGCCGCAAGGTCTCCAAGAACCGTCGGTTTTCGGGACCATGTGGAGTGGCGATGCCCAAGGGCTTTTTGAGCGCCTAATAATGCCTAATTTTTCCAGGGTGGCAAACTCGTCACGTGCTATGGCGAGCTTGGTCGCATCTAAGCGCCGAGCTTTGGCAAACACGGGTGGGCCTGTTGTGGGGATGAAGTGTTCAACCCCGTGTTTCGCTACTGTTGCTGAAAATTTTGGAACTGTGAGTGCTGGAAACTGGGTGAGGAGTTGGTCAAACTTACCTCCTGCTGTGGTGACGCTGGCCTGCACGGGTGGTGGAGAAACTCGAGCTGAGCAGGGGATAGAGGAAAATGACAGTGCATTAACCAAGCGTCTATTTGCAAGATCGACTAACAACCCATGTGCACACAAAAAATCAGCACCCAACAAGTTAAAACTCACCGCCGCTATAATAAACGTCCATCTATAGTTGCGGCCGTGAATGCAAAGAGGCAGGTTCCTTTCACCGAAAGTGTCGATGGTCGAGCCGTTGGCTGCCATCGCTCCATTTCCCCGGGGTCCCATGGCCCGGTCTGCGTTGGAAGGGGTGAAGAAGCTCACCTGAGCTCCGGTGTCGATAAGGAACTGTCTCCCGGTGTGTCCGTCAGTCACATAAAGCAGCTTATTCGTCTCACCGAGAGCCGTAGCTGCTAACGTTTTCCCGGCTTTGGCATTTCCCGAGTTTTTGAAATTGCAGGGGGGCACGCATTTGTACGCCCTTTCGGCGAAACGCTGATGATAATAGCAGAGGTCGTTCCGCCTGCTGCGCCTTGGTCATGTCGCTGCCATGGTGGGCGGGCTCTGCTCCGTTGTCTGCGGTTCTCCGCTGCTCTGGGCTTCCGCGCTGAGATCTGCAGATGCTGCTGTGGCCATCTGTTCGCCGCAGGCATTGATGAGCCGCTGCGCTTCTCGGGCCAGCGCGCGGAAGTCCTGCTGGGTGTTGCACCGCATGTTGGCCAGTGTCCCTCTCATGTGTGGTGGCAGAGTGCTGAGGAAGATATGCTGGAAAAGGAAGTTGTCGTCTGCTTCCTTAAGCTGCAGCATGTCCTCCATGAGGGCCTTTGGTCTGCATCCTCTGTGGCCGTAGATCGCCAGAATCTTCTCCGCTCTCTCCTCGGCTAAGGGGACGAAGTTCTCTATGATGGTCGCCTTTAATTCTCTGTATTTGTCGTGGGCGGGCGGTTGTTGAATTATGCTCCACGCGCATCTTGACGTGGCGGCGTCGAGTTTGGCGACGATGTGGTAAAATTTCGTCTCGTCCGCCGTTATGCCCGCCAGTGCAAACTGAGCCTCAGCTTGCTGGAACCACGAGCTCGGGTCGTTTTGCCAGAACTCTGGCAGCTTGACGGTGACGGCGCTTGTGTGGGCCGTCTCTGATGTGTCCGCCGGGTGAGGACGCCTTTCTTCTGTCCTCACGGCGTTGCTGGGGATGGTGCTCAGTTGAGCCCTCTCTGTGGATTCTGCCTTAGGGGAACGTCTTCCATCCGTTCCCCTGTCTGCATGGGTGACGGCGCTTGCCTGGGTCGCCTCCGATGAGCTCGTCGCGGGAGAACGTCTCTGTTCCATCCTCACGTCTGGTCACCAGTGTAGGGAGCTTGGAATGAAGAAGCGATGTGATTTTATAAATCAAGATTTATTATCAGCTTCACCTCCCAAACATGTCTCATCTCGATGCAGAAGCAGAATCAAGAGGTCGAGCGCAGTCAGACCTTCATACTTATACCCACACTCAACAAAAGACATTGCATATCAAAGCTGACATCCCGCATTAACATAATCCCCCTCCATTGTCCTCCATCTCCTCCACCTGACCCTGGGTGGTCAGGAAGTTCGATCCGGTCTCCATCGCTGCGACTCAGTCTGTTCTTTGAACCTCGCCGGTGGTTGAGACCTCTTGTCCTGTTCTGAGGTGTGAGGTCATTCCACATATGTAATCACTAAACATTCTAATATGTCTATACATATGTAGGTATGGAATATATGATTAATATAAGCCACATCGACGATCATTGGACCGCATATGATGTTCCTATGATGTCTACAGGGTGTCTATATGACACCATATAGACCGCAGGACTCATGGGATTTTTTTTTTTTTTTTTTTTCTACTGCGGTAAATTGCGGGGCTGTCCTTGGGGAATGCCTGAATCGCGCACTGGCTCATGCCCAGACCGAAGAGTCACAACTCATTGACAAGATGTAGTAGTGACTTTTACCTCGAAAGGCACATAAACTTACAACATTTGCTGTAATATTAGAGTTACTTGTTTTTGTGTGCTTTTATGGCATGTCTGGGTGTACGCACTCCCGAGACGGAGGTGCTTTCAGGCACGCGGTCATTCTGGAAACTCAAGGAGACGTTCACCGGCGGGCCGGGGGAGACGGAGGAAGGAACGATGTAGGAAAACTTGCAGGTGAGTGTTTTTTTAATCACACACTGTTTTTTTGCTGATGTGTTTGGTATATACTCACTGTAAACACAAGTGAGCATGGTGCAGCGCCGCATTTGATTGGTCAGACTGATGACGTACACATCTGTGCGTTACTGAGAGACAAATTTGATTGGCAAAATTGCCGGAAGTTGACAACAGTTGGCCAAAATTGTGGTAAAGTTGCAGTGATTGGACAAAATTCAAATTATGCAGGACCTGCTGAAGCTGCGGGAATTGGTAGAATTGCAATATTGCAAAATCCTGGAGGGTCTGATATATAGACACAGGTAATCAACATAACACAGAACCGTAACAAGCAGGAGAAGAAGTAACAAGCAGGGGCAAACAGAGACGGCAGGGCACGGTTACAGAAAACAGGATGGGCAGGGCTGCACAGATAATCACACACAGGGGACCAGAGGGGAGACAAGACCAATGCAACAATGATAATGATAATGATAATGACAATAATAATAATAATAATAATAATAATAATGCTGATAAACTTAAACTAACAGAAAAACCAGTGAAGAAATAAATATGCAAGACAGAATAATAATAATAATAACAGCAACCCAGGATAATAATAATAAGGTGAAATACAGAAAATCCCAACTTAAAGCAAGGATGTGGGCTGGGATTCATGCCCTGTAGACAAGGAATATCACTCTATATATAATTCAAGAAATCTCTGTCTGTCACGATGTCATGATGTCACGATCATAGGACTCGATAAAACAACATAGGACTTGCTATGAGATCGAAGGCAGGCTTCACTCACGATCAGAGGACTCGCTATGACATCATCAAAGATCAAAGGCAGGCATCACAGATCAAAGGCAGGCATCAATCAACAAACGAGTGGTGACATCAAAGATGCAAGGCAGGTTTCACCATGGTTGCTGTTGGCATGGTAACAGTAACTTTATACAGGCATGCAGAAATGTTTGCTTACACTTGCTTTCTATGGGCATGCACGGGTATGCACGGGCACGCACAGGTATGCACTAGTATGACAAAAGGCAGAAAGACTGAGCCCGGTGGAATCCCCCCGCGCTCAGATTGTAACATAGTGTCCATATAGGATACTGTAAATACATCAGCAACTACTCATGACGTAGTGCAGCCTGAAGGGGTGTCCCAATTCATTGCATAATTTTCAGCTTACAAGGGCCATGGGGTAGGTGAAGGGGAAGGGGGAGAGGTACAAATGAGACTTGGGACAGACCTCAAGTCTACCTGTACTTCACTCTCACATAGCATATATTTTTCTTCTCTAATGTTTACAGCATTTACTGCTGTTCATAAATAATTAAACAGAGAGTGTTTCTATTCCTATTTTGTATGCATGTATAAAGGTGATTTTGTGGGCACATATGCAGTTTCCATATGCTTCACATGCTTGTTACTGTATGCTCATTGTTTACTGCATGTCTCAGAGGAACAAAAGGTCTGAACCTCCTTGGGGTAGCAGGAGGATGCGAAGACTGGCCTTTTGTATGCAGAGAGACGGACATGAAGGATTTCCTGACCACCAGGACTTCAGGTGGAGACAGAAGACCTGAAGGGGGGTGCATTGTGATTGGGGATGTAAAGACAATGCGACTGTTTGCTTTGATGTCCTGGGGTATAAAAGGACAGCTGTGGGGGCATGCCCTTCTCTTCTTCTCTTGATTGGGGATGTAAAGACAATGCGACTGTTTGCTTTGATGTCCTGGGGTATAAAAGGACAGCTGTGGGGGCATGCCCTTCTCTTCTTTCTGTTTTTGGATGTTGGAGAATGTGGTGGTGAATAAAACTGATTTTGAGTAATAAACTCAGCCTCGTCTTTCCACACATCTCCACACTGGTGACTCTACGACGTATCATGAGCGGAGATGAATCTCCCGAGCTAGACTCGCCAGGAGCCAGCCAAACGAGTGCAGCCACAGTCCACCTACTGGACTTCTGGCCGAACAATCCGCGCTCCTGGTTTAGCGCAGTCGAGGCACAGTTCCACCTCCGGAGGATTTCAGTGGACGACACAAAGTTCTACCATGTGGTTGCAAAGCTGGACAACCACACAGCCTAGCGGGTGGCAAACCTGATCAACCACCCGCCGGACAGCGACAAGTACAGCATGTTGAAGGCTGCACCCATCCGTTACTTCACCCCCTCAGTGCAGGAGCGAGCAGAGAGGCTCCTGGCGCTGACTGAATTTGAGGGCGACAGACCTGCAGACCTGATGGGGAAGATGTTGAGTTTGAGAGACTCCGAAGATGATAACTTCATCTTCACCCACCTCTTCCTCAGGACCCTACCGTCAGAGGTGAGAGTGACCCTGGCCAGTTCACCACTGCTGGCCCGACAGGACTACCACGAGCTGGGCCAGGAGGCGCAGCGACTCGTCGACGCCAGTAAACGGCGCGCGGCCGCGGCTGCGGCAGCGGGGCCAGGCGCAACGTCCAGAGACGGCAGGGGGCCAGAGGCTGCAGCACCAGACGCACCGACAACGGCGGCGGCAGGGGCCGCGAAACACGGAGCAGATGACATCCTTTGCTTCTATCATCGCTGTTTCGCAGAGAGGGCACGCAAGTGCATTCCACCGTGCCACTTTAAGCGCTCGGGAAACGCCAAGACCGGGGGTCGGTAGCAGCTGCGGCCCTCGGAGAGGAGAACAAGCTGCTCTACTTGAAGGATGCGCACTCGGGGAGGCATTTCCTCGTGGACACAGGCTCCCAGCTGAGTTTCATCACACCTTTCTACACTGACCGGGCGGCGCCTTCCAGTGGTCCCCGGGTGTCAGCAGCGAACGGCTCGGTGATTAAGACCTTCGGTGAGAGGACTCTGCTTCTGTCTTTACACGGCCGTACATTCGAGTGGACTTTCGTCATAGCGGCAGTCAATTTCAACATGTTAGGGGCTGATTTTTTGTGCTCACATAGTTTGTTGGTCGATCTTGCTAACAGATGCCTGGTTAATGCATTCTCTTTTTCTTCTATCCCCTGTACAGCGCGAGTGGCCCCGCCAACAGCACAAGCCAATGTCACAGCTGCAGGTGGTAAGTTCCACACACTCCTCACTCAGTTCCCAGCACTCACGGTCCCAACATTTTCAGCGACAGTGGCTAAACACGGGGTGGAACATTTTATTACTACCACCGGACCGCCCGTTTTCACAAAAGCTCGGCGCTTGGATTCAGCTAAACTGACCATAGCGTGCGAGGAGTTCGCCAACCTGGAGAGGTTGGGCATCATCAGACGTTCGAACAGCCCGTGGGCTTCCCCGCTTCACATGGTCCCGAAAGCTGATGGCTCGTGGCGGCCTTGCGATGATTTCCGCAGGCTGAACAATGCTACAGCGCACGACCGCTACCCGATCCCGCACATCCAGGATTTTTCAGTTCATTTGGCGGGGGCGCGCGTTTTTTCTGAAATAGACTTGGTACGTGGTTACCACCAAGTCCCAGTGCGCACTGAGGACATACCCAAAACAGCGGTAATAACTCCCTTCGGGCTTTTCGAGTTTTTGCGCATGCCGTTTGGGCTTAAGGGCGCTGCGCAGACGTTCCAACGCATGATGGACGCGGTTCTGCGCGATCTCCCTTTCATGTTCGTCTACCTGGACGACATATTGGTAGCCAGCGCGCCCGAAGACGAACACGAAAACCACCTCACAGCAGTTTTCCGGAGGTTGGCAGAGCACAGGTTAATAATTAACCCGGCGAAGTGTCAGTTCGGGGTGACGCAGATTGATTTTTTGGGCCATCGCGTCTCCCCAGAGGGAGCGGTCCCTCTGCCTGACAAAGTGCGCGCAGTAACAAATTTTCCCCAGCCACAAACGGTCAAAGCGTTACAGGAGTTTTTGTGAATGGTAAATTTTTATAACCGTTTCCTCCCCCGCACAGTGCAGCTCATGCAACCATTGTATGCTGCACTAAAAAAACAAAAACCCACAAATAAAGTCGAATGGTCTCCGGAGCGAGAGCGCGCATTTTCCGAAGTCAAAACAGCCCTGGCAAACGCTGCGTTGTTGGCACATCCAGTCCCAGTGGCCCGCATGGCGCTCACTACTGACGCGTCAGATGTGGCCATAGGGGCGGTCGTGGAACAGTTTGCAGCGGGAGCCTGGCAACCGCTTGCCTTTTTCAGTAAGACCCTGCGCGACAGCGAACGAAAATACAGGGCATTCGACAGGGAATTGTTAGCTCTCCACTTGGCCATTCGCCACTTCCAGTTCTGGCTGGAAGGACGCCGTTTCACCGCGTTCGTTGACCACAAGCCGCTGACTTTTGCGATGGCCAAGATTTCAGAACCTTGGTCGGGCCGGCAGCAGAGACAGCTGGCCGCGATTTCGGAGTTTACTACCGATATCCAGCATGTGGCGGGTAAACTTAATGTAGTGGCAGACTGCCTCTCGCGCGCCGTGGGGGCTCCCACCCGCGCAGAGGTAGATCCTGCAGCCATGGCCGCGGAGCAGGTTAGCGACACGGAAGTGCGCGCGGCCCCAGTCCGCGTGGGGATAGATTATGCAGCCATGGCCGCAGAGCAGGGTAGCGATGCGGATGTGCGCGCGCTCCAGTCTGAACCAACAGGGTTAAGGCTGGAGAGCAGGGTGCTGCAAGACGGTATGCCCCCCCTAATCTGCGATGTCTCCACTGGGCGGCCGCGTCCGGTGGTTCCAGCCGCGTGGCGCCACCGCGTTTTTGACTCGATCCATTCTCTGGCGCACCCGGGAGCGCGCGCGTCGGTCAAAATGGTAGGAGAGAAATTTGTGTTGCCGAGCCTGCGCAAACAAGTCAAAGAGTGGGCAGCAGCCTGCACGGCCTGCCAGCAGGCCAAGGTTCATAGACACACGAGAGCTCCCTTGGAGCCGTTTCACATCCCGGCTAAAAGGTTTGATCATGTCCACGTGGACCTCGTAGGCCCCCTCCCGCCCTCACAAGGGTGCACACATCTTCTGACAATGGTTGACCGCACCACGCGCTGGCCAGAAGTGGTCCCGCTGTCGTCAACCACAGCTGAGGAAGTCGCGCGCGCGTTTTTAACGGCATGGGTAGCGCGCTTTGGAGTCCCGTCGGACATTACGTCTGACAGAGGCCCGCAATTTGTTTCCGAACTTTGGTCAGCGATGTCCCGCAGCCTGGGGGCAACGATCCACCGCACGACTGCGTACAACCCGCAGGCTAACGGGTTGTGCGAACGTTTTCACAGGTCATTGAAGGCGGCCCTCAGAGCGTCGCTTACGGATACAAATTGGGTGGACAAGCTACCATGGGTTTTATTGGGGTTGCGTTCTGCACCTAAAGAGGATTTAGAAGCCTCCCCAGCTGAGCTAGTTTTCGCACAGCCACTTCAGCTGCCCGGGGAATTCCTCCCAGATAATCCTGCGCCAGAGCGCTCCCCGGTTCAGCGGTTACAGAATAGCACGGGCCCGAGCACGCTACCTGGCCCCGTTCACCACAGTTTTCCGCGCGTTTTTGTGCCTAAGGCTTTAAAAAATGCGGAGTTTGTTTTTGTCAGACATGATGCCCATCGTCCGCCCTTGCGGACGATGGGTCCACCTTATGACGGACCATATAGAGTGTTGGAAACAGGGGATAAGCATTTTTTGCTAGATTTGGGGGGCAGAAAAGAAAGGATTGGCATTAACAGGCTCAAACCCGCTTTTGTGTTAGCTGACGAAGTTGTGCAGTTGGCGAAGGCTCCTCGGCGTGGCAGACCCCCTAGAGAGCATTCCCCAGAACACCCACAGAGGTTGACTAAAGGCACTTTTCCACTTGGAACCCAAAGGCCCCGTTTGGCCTTGGACCGAACAGTCCTGTTCCGGCACTGGTGGTTTTCCACAGCCCAAGGCTCACTGTAGTATGGGTGGGAGAAGGGAGTTGGAGGCGGGGTTTTGAGGGAGTTGGAGGCGGTGCTACACTCCCCTTGAGGCTGCGCCATTTTCCCTGGACCAATTAGTAGTCCAAGAGCCATTTAATATCATTTTGGTGGTGAGGCTGCTGTGTATTATTATGCATTACTCATCTCATGTAACCTTGTGCCATTGCAATGACGCAATTTTTTCGTATATTTAATGTGGACGTGTGGATCTTTAATATCACAGTTACAAGTACTGGGACAGCCATCTAATAAAAAATATCTTACAAAATTACAAGTCCACGTTTTCTTTAAAGTGTACTTGTTAATGCTGAGTACAGAATTGGGTGAGGCACACCAAAACAGTTGTTGCTGTACACCCCCCACTCACCTGTCCTTACAATGGCTAAGTTGAATATTTTGTGCAGATAAAACCATTACCTGGGTTGGTAATATGAACATTTCCAAATACAGAACTTAAAATATTAGGTGTCCCTGTTGTTGCACATGGATATAAAGCTTGGTCAGTAGTGGCTGGCTTTTAATGTATGTGTCGGCAGTTATTGGACTCCATAACACACTGCAATGACAAATTTTTCCTAACCTTTTTAAGGGTTTTAAGACAGTGTAAAACTTAGTAGTAACAGACAACACATGATGTCAACAGTCACGGGTTTATTCAACGTTATTAACACTGGTCATTGATTAATGTACAGTATATACATAATAATGGTTGGGAAAATGGGTCACACACGCCATGCGAGGGTTTCAAAGACTGCCATGAGAGTGTTATTGAGGGCAGCATTCTGCGCAATTTCCTCCCTTCGTACAGCAACTTCGGCTTCCCTGGACTGACGGACCTCATCCACAAGCAGTGAATTGAGTTCCAACTGTTGCCGCTGGAGCTCCCTCTGCTCACAGTGCTGTTCCCTTTCTGCTTCTTGCATTGATGCAAAAATAGTTGAAAGGTCTTGTTTTGTGTTGCTCCGCTTCCTCTTACCTACAAGACAGAAATGTGAGCTGGTGTCAGTAAAATCAACCTCAAAACATGTAGCAGTACATCCCCAAAAATTAATACAAAAGTTAAATATTTTTGGACACATGTCAGAAAGTGAGACCCATATATTATACAGAATCATTAATCAGACAGTGAAGTATTGTTACATTTTAACCATTTATTGGCTCACAGCGCATCAATATCCAAAATTACTTTTCTCGAAAAATCGATGGTTATGTTAAAAATAGATATTAAAAAAAGAGGAGTGTTCTCAAAAGTATGAGGATTTATGGAGAAACGGATTTCATTTTCCAGCTGGAGTGACCATCACCCCACAGTGCCTAAACAATCAAAACCTGGTGTAATGGACAAGGCATCACTGTGTTTGATTTGGCCAGGAAACTCTCCTGACATAAAACCCATATGGATTGTCAAGATTATGACAGATACCATCTTATATGACTTTCACTGTCATTTGTGAGTCACAAAAAACACACTGTACCATGACATTGCAGTTATTTTGAGATGTACCTGTACAAGGGACACACACTGGTGAAAGTCAAGTGCTGGGTTTGAAAAAATTACTTTTTTTTTATGAGTATCACAACTGTGTATTTGTACAATACATTTAGTAAAAGCTGGGTTTATGTTTCAAATGCCTAGCTTTTTATGGTGGTCAAAAAATTCTAGAGGTGACCCAAATTCTATGGTGGAGAGACCCAGCTGGTCTATCATCTCTGAAGAGCTGGAGCAGGTGGCTGGGGAGAGGGAAGTCTGGGCTTCTCTGCTTGAACTGCTGCCTCCGTGACGCGGAGAAGCAGTAGAAGATGGATGGATGGAAAAAATTCTGAATGCATTTATACAGTAGGCTCAACTGAATCATGAAAATGAAGCACGCTGACTTTCAAATAATGAGTTTTGTGCTACAACAGCTCATTAGCTTTTCCATGCCTGTGATTAAATATGCAATTGCATTGCTGGACTTTTTTGATGTGCTTTACTAACTAACTAACCTGCACTTATATAGCGCTTTTCTAGTCACAAAGACCACTCAAAGCGCTTTCATTAATACTAACCCTCTATTCTAAGGGCCTATAGGAAACAGATATCTAGGGACAATTTAGAACAGCCAATTAACCTAACATGCATGTTTTTGGCATGTGGGAGGAAACCGGAGAAATCCCGGAGTAAACCCACGCAACACGGGGAGAACATGCAAACTCCACACAGATCACTGTTGGTCGGGGGCTGGGATCGAACCCACGATCCCACGATCCCCACAATCCCCCGGCCAAGGGTAAACTGTGCTGCCGCAGTGCTAACCACTGCGCCACCGTGCAGCCAATGACGGTGACGGTGCCAAACTGTGAGCGAGATGGACTTGGTTCTGGTGCCGGATGATCTAGATCCGTAGCAGAAGCCGGGTTGCTCGTATCGCGGGAGGTGGGCTCCGTCGGTGTGGAAGCATAATCTAAAAAAAATAAATAAATAAATAAAAAACTTTTAACCAGGATTACAACTATCTATTTCATCAGATAATGTCAACACAAAAAACAACATACAAGGACGGACATAGCATTAAGCTAGGTCATCGTTTAAACACGATTAAGTTTAAAAAAAAAAAAAAAAAAGTTTTCGTCTGTCCTAAGTGAACTTTCCACTGTTGGAAAAAATAACAAAGCATGAATATCAGATCACTTACCGTCCTGTATATCACAATATCACGGCTTCAACTGCTGAAGTTGGGTGCGTCGCGGCTGCACATTCAATTCAATTCGGGTGGCTGGGTCTAATTCCCGGTGCGTCTCCGTGTAATTTCTGGTGCGTCTGTTTGTGCGCACCACTGCAGGCTCAGTCTGCTTCCCTCTGCATTCTCTCATCAGCCGAAACGCACAGGAAACTCTGCTGGACTGCGGTGTTAGATTTCTGCTGATTTCTGTTAAGCCATTCTATCACAATATCATGGCTTCAACTGCTGAAGTTGGGTGCGTCGCGGCTGCCCATTCAATTCAATTCGGGTGGCTGGGTCTAATTCCCGGTGCGTCTGTTTGTGCGCACCACTGCAAGCTCAGTCTGCTTCCCTCTGCATTCTCTCATCAGCCGAAACACACAGGAAACTCTGCTGGACTGCGGTGTTGGATTTCTGCTGATTTCTGTGAAGCCATTCTCTCGTGGTTTATAATATCACTTGTTCGCGGGCTCACTGACGAAAAATTGCAAATGGCGACCAGCAAGCGATTCTGGAAAGTCAGTGTAACGCCCACTTTCATGACGCTACATTTACATTTTGTTGTAACAGAGGGTGGGTGAAGCTAGTTGATATTCACCTGCTGCCGCCCTCAGCGGCATGTGATGAGACAATCGCGCCGGTTCCATGTCGTCATATAAGATAAATTGCGATGGAATAAAAGTGAAATTGAGGTGGGATACTCATAAAAATTTCTGGATGTGGGAGAGAAAGCACACATGACCGACAGAAGGCAAAATAACGACCAGGATAGACGGAAATAGATGAAGTGAGCGCCGCCTGGCCAGCGGTAAGTCTGACGAATTTCTTTGTTTGTTGACATTCTACTAATGTTCTGGTTCATATACTTTGAAGAGAAGTAAACAAAAAACCCAAAACAAAACCGGTGACAAGAAAACAAAACCATGCTTTGTGTAAATATGTCCAAAAGTACATTTTTGACCAAAAGTTATGTAATTTATTATGGCTGTGTTGCATTATGCAAATTAGATGCATAAATTTACTCCTATCTCAAACTTTGGATCATATTCTACATCTTTCTAATTGACAGTAAGCCATTATCTCTTACCACTTTCAAGTTATAGCCTTGGAAATCTCTTACATCTGAACTGAATATTTTCTTGAAAAAAATCTTGACCACTAGGGGCTAATGGTGCCACGGAGCGCCTGTGGCAGTCATTGGGTTAACTGGCAATTCCACCCATCCTGTGGGCAGTGGTGGCCTAATGGTTAGGGATGTGGACTGGTGAGCAGAGGGTCACGGGTTCGATCCCTGGACCAGCAGGATTAGATCTGGGTGGGACAGATAACATAGCAGTGTTTGCCGCACCCTCCTTAACCCCATTGTGCTGCCCTTGAGCAAGGCCCTTAACCCCAACTGCTCCAGTGGAGTTGCTCAGTGGCCACAGGTCAGTCTGTGGTTGTACTGGGCAGCTTCCTGGTGTGAGTGTGAACAGGGCGTCGTTGAAAAAGAAAAGTTGCCTTTTAATGGAACTACCCTGTATAAACAAAGGTTAAATAGTAATGTGGCCGACTACTGATTGGAGAGTCAGGGGTTCGATTCCTGCTCTGTCTGCAGTCTGCATGTTGAAGTGTCCTTGAGCAAGACACTGAAGCCCCAGTTGCTTCTAGTGGGTCAGGCCAGCGCCTATGCATGCCAGCTCCACGGCTATCAGTGTGTGGATAGCAGGATCTGTAAAGTGCTTTGGTCATCCAGAGATGAGTAAAAAGCGCTATATAAACTATCACAAACTTGCAGTTCTTTTCTTGTAGATTGTAGAACTATTTTCTCATAAATTTGCATTTTTCCCTTAAATTTTCAGCTTTTTTCATGAATTTGCAACTTCTTCTCATAAATTTGTGATCTTTTTCCTATAAATTTTCATCTTTTTTTGTCATGAATTTTAAACTTTCTTATAAATATGGATGTTTTTTCTCCACGATATGCAACTTTTTTCCATCTAAATTTTCACCTTTTTTCTTGCAAATTTTCAGCCTTTTTCCATGAATTTTGATTTTTTTTTACAAGTGACCTTTTTCCTCATAAACTTGCAATGTTTTTCTTGTAGATTTGCACTTTTTTTCTCATAAATTTGCAGCTTTTTGTCATAAATTTGATTTTTTTTCTATAGATTTTCATCGTTTTTGTCATAAATGTGAAACTTTTTTCTTATAAATATGGCTACATGTTTATTCTGTGTAATTAAATTGTAATTTATTACTTTATTAATTAGTTTTTATTACTTTATTAATTAATTACTTAATGTATTACTTTATTAATTTTTAAATTTAATTTCCCCCTTTATTCTTGAAAATTTATACCTAATTTACATTGATACATTTGTATACCCACCCCCACCCCCATGGAGATGGGGGTAGAATTTCTCCACAGTATATCCTACCTGTCATAAGAGGCAACTAAAAGAACCTGAAGAAAGTGGTGGGATCACTACTTCAGTATTCTGCCAAGACATGATGATGGCCAGGGAGACTAGAAACCAAGGCATGGAGGCAGGAAGTAAGCCCCTCAGGTGGACCATCTCTCAAAGAATCACTGAGGATGACCAGAACGGAAGCAGCACTCACCCAAGACACGACACTGCTAAACAGCAGGCTGGCGTTGGATCGAGTTGTGTGACCGGGAAGCTAAACTGCAGAAGCAGCAAGAAAATTGGAACTCGGAATGTTCGAACCCTTCTGGAAATTGGGAAGATGAAACAAGTCTTAAACAAAGCAGACCGGCTGGACATTGATGTTTTAGGACTTGTAGAGCACAGGTGGAATGGAAAAGGGCATTTTAACCCCGAAGCAAGTGGAGTAATAATGTACTCTGGTGAGAAAAAAGTGGAAGGAATGGCATGGCGGTTTTTGTCAAGAAGGAGAGGAGCAGTGCAGTCCTAGGATACAATCCAATCAATGACAGACTCATGTCAGTCCATATCAGTGGAAAACAAATGACTGTAACTATTATCCAGACGTACACACCAACAACCCAAGCAGAGGAGGAAGAAACAGAGGAATTTTATGACAGTCTATCCAGAGCTATTGACAGCACGCCGAAAAGAGACTACCTGATAATTCTCTGAGATTTTAACGCCAAGGTGGGAGACTGCAACGACAGAAGAGAAGCTAAGTATATTGGCAAATATGGACTGGGAGTCAGAAACGAATGTGGGCAAGCCCTTGCCGAATTTGCAATAGAAAAAGAGTTAAGCATCATGAACACCTTCTTTCGACACCATCCCCGAAGGTTATACACCTGGACAACACCCGACCGACAACATCAAAATCAAATTGATTACATATTGACACCAAGGCGATGGTTTTCTTCGATATTCAATGTGAAAACCTATCTGGGAGCAGACTGTGGAAGTGATCATGAATTTCTTATCACGAAAGTCAAAATAAAACTCAAGAAAATGAGGAAAGAACCACCCCCATTGAGATACGACTTTAAGTGCATAAATTTAAACTTGAACTATAACATCAACATTACAAACAAATTCAATGAACTGCTTCTAACCACGGATGAGCAAACACCCAATGAGTTGTGGTCACAAATCAAGGAGAATGTTCACAAAGCTGCAAAGAAACACCTCTCTCTAGCAAAAAACAAAAAGAAGCACCGGATAACCAAGATCACATTAGACTTGATTGATTAAAAGCGAAAAGCTAAAATCAGCAACTGGGAGGAGTACAAAAAACTGCAAAAGAAGGTGTGTGACGCATGTAGGAAGGATAAACAAGAATTTATTTCTCAGAAATGTGAATGGATCAGCCAGCTTGATGCACAAAACTGTACAGCAGAAATGTTCTCAGAAATAAGAAACTTGACCAAGAATTTCATGCCCAAGTTGAATTCCATCAAGGACGAACAGGGGAAAGTGCTAACAGAAAAAAAAAAAAAAAGACATCTTAGAACGATGGGCACAACATTGTGAAAAACTATTCAACTGCAATAAGCTAGGACTAACCAGTGAACCTGTTCACACAACTGAAGAAGTAGAACCGCCACCATTAAAATCAGAAGTCTGGAAAGCGATGAAAGAACTACCAAATGGAAAATCTCCTGGTATTGACCAGATTCCCGCCAAACTCTTTAAAGCAAGTGGTGAAGAAGGCGTATCAATTATGCATAAGCTATGTTGTCAAATCTGGAACACCAAACAATGGCTGGAAGATTGGAGAGCAGTTTTGGTCACTATACCAAAAAAGGGAGATCTATTGAAGTGCAATAACTACCGTACAATATCATTAATAAGCCACACAAGCAAGATACTTTTGAAAATAATAAATAGAAGAATCAAGAAGAAGTTGGAGATGGAAGTCAGTGATACACAAGCAGGTTTTCACAAAGGTAAAGGGACTAGAGATCAAATCTTTGCACTTCATATCATAATCCAGAAATTTAGAGAGTACTGTGTGGAATCTGCAACAGTCTACCTCAACTTTGTGGCCTATGCCAAAGCGTTTGACAGTGTCATACACTCAAAATTGTGGAACACCATGTGCAACATGCGATTCTCACAGCACATCATTAGTTTGCTCGAAAGTCTGTACGAGAACCAAGAGTCAGCAGTAAGAACGGCCGTGGGTACATGGGACTGATTCAAATTGAAGAAAGGAGTGAGACAAGGCTGCTGCCTTTCACCTCAGTTGTTTAATATCTACACTGAGCAGATAATGAGAAATGTCTTGGCAGAAGAAAGTTATGATGCAGTCACAATCAGAGGAAGAGCCAATATCTAAACTGAGATAAGCTGGTGACACAGTTCTGTGATCAACCAGTGAAGATGGGCTACCCAGACTCCTGGAAAGCAACAAATAGCACAGTGAAGATGCGGGCTTACTGATCAACAAGAGTAAAACAAAACTCATGAGACTGAACAAATCACCAAGCACGATGGGAATAACATTGGATTGCCAACAACTGAACGACCTATCTAGTTTCGAATACCTCGGGGTGTGAATACAAAACAACAGGGACAATTTTCAAGAAATTAGAAAAAGAACTACACTCACCATGAAAACTCTGCATCAACTCCAGAGCTTATGGAAGGACACTGATGTGACAACCAGAACAAAAATTCTGAAAAACATCGTTTTTACAGTCACAACGTATGGCTCTGAAGCATGGGTGTTTATCAAAGGTGTAGAAGACAAAATCACCGCGTTTTAAAACAGTTGCCTAAGAACAAATTTAAGAATACCATACACTAAACACGTGACTAAAGAGAAAATCAGGAAAATGTGCAAAGTGAATGACAAGGAATTACTGAAAACAATGAAACAAAGGAAATTGAGATTTTTTTGGTCACACAGCACGACACGACAGTCTGCACCGAACAATGCTGCAAGGAGGAATGGCAAGTCGCAGAGGATGAGGAAGACCAAGGCAATGGTGGGAGGATGATATTTGCCAAACGATGGAAATGCCCCTCTATCGCTTGGGACAGCTGGCTAAAGACAGAGACAGATTCCGGACAGCCATCACGACTGCTTCGTCCAAGTCTGGATGAGCACACGCACGCACACACACACACACACACACACACACACACACACACACACACACACACACACACACACACACACACACACACACACACACACACATTTGTACCTCATTCTAAATTGGTCAATACCCCCACCTCCTACTGGTTTTATGTATAACCTCAGAACTAACTGGAAATGAAATGTCAAAATGCTCGTTTCGTCTTTCATTGAACTGAACTTCTGTTTTTCTTCCCCCCACGACACCGACATCTGAATGCAGCAGAAGCATCACCGCCCCCCCAACACACACACACACACACACACACACACACACACACACACACACACAGAGCCTGGAATCTTCAACTCCACCTCGCCCCCAGCGGACACCTCCTTCGAGAATATCATTGCCTAATGGAGCTGCAGGAATTAATTCCTCTTATTTGATCATTAAAAACAATTAAAAGAAGCCTGAGAATGTCGCCCGCTGCACGACTCCCGCTCCCGTCTTCATGCCTGTCAGCGTTCAATAGTGTGTGATTCACTCCCGGGCGACAGAAGCTCTCTCTCCTTTGTTTGTTTGTTTGTTTGCTAATTACAGACTGTTTTTTGACACCTGTGCCAGCACCACACACACGCACCACCTTTCATTTACACTCCATCCTCAGCGCTCACATCTATCCCCCTTGTGTGCAATTACCTCTTCTTTATGATTTACCCCTCTCTGCACGCTGGCTGTTTTTTGAAGGTTTGCAGGTAAACAACAACAGGAAGAACTCACACACACACACACACACTCACAAATCCCCCAGCTGCTTTCACGTTTGTGGAGTTTCAGCCGTCTGGAGGTGATGTGACCCAACCATCCAGAAACCCCAAAAAAGCAGCAAGCACACTCAGCTTATTCTGTCACGTCCTGTCACACGTCAGATACAAAGGCCGCAGGAACAGCTGGGGTCCCTGAACGCATCTGTGATGCTGATCGCAGCTCTTCTTTCTCCCGCTGCAGGGAGAGCCTTTCGGGAGGGTGGTGGGGGTTCTCGGATGATGAGGGGTGTGGGACTGTAGGACTGTTGGATGTCCTCAGTCCTCAGGGACGGGATGGTTCTGAACTGTCTGGAGGAGGAAAACAACAAGCAGACAAGACCTAATAGAGATAATGAATTCTACAACCACACACACACACACACACACACACACACACACACACACACACACACACACATGGGAATAACAAGACACAGGTGACAGTACTTTGAGAGTCATCAGTGTGTCCCACCACACATAGACTTTTTTTTTCCTATTAATGCTCAACTTTTTTGCACAGAAGGCTGCACCTTTTTTTCTAAAATGAACGCACCAAGGTGCTGATGTCTTGGTGCCTGTGGCATGGAGACATGGGGGGGGGGGTTAAAACGTGCACTGCCACCTCTGCTGGCCCATTGTAGTTGGTTCCTTTTTTCCCAGCTCCATTGACGGTAAAGGTGAGTAAAATTTTTGTTTATTTTGAAAACAAAGCCGTGTCTGGAAATTTTGCCAAATTAAAATTAGATAAAATATGACGATACTGTGGGACTCACATATGCACATATGTATATCATTGTATGATTCATACGTATACCACCTTAGGCTTCGTATCTGAGACGGAACAAAGGACTGAGCCGCTCTGGAGATAACACGAGGATGTGAAAGTCTAGTCTTTGGCAGGCAAGGAGACAGCCTGGGGGGTTTTCGCCCAGCGGCCAGAGACTGAAAGTGGGGGGTGTTAAGATCGGGAGGAAGTTACATTGTTACTGGGGATTAAGTGCCATGTGACTGTGTGTTTTGATGTCCTGGTATAAAGGGGACAGTTGTTGGGGGATTCACTCTTTTTTCTGTTTTTTGGATGATGTTGGAGAATGTGAATAAACCTGACTTGTGAAATAAACTCAGCCTCGTCCTTCCACATTCTCCACACTGGTGACCCTAAGACGTATCATGAGCGGAGGAGATTCCCCCGAGCCGGGCTCGTCAGGATCCAGCCAGGCGAACGCAGCCACAGTCAAGCTACCAGACTTCTGGCAAGATAACCCGTGCTCCTGGTTCCACTTGGCCGAAGCACAGTTCGCCCTCCGGGGGATAACGGCAGATGACACGAAATTCTACCACGTCATTGCCAAGCTCGACAACTGCACGGCTCGACATGTGCAGAGCCTGTTGGAGTGCCCACCGGCCAACGACAAATACGGCGGGTTGAAGGCTGCGCTCATCCAGCGTTTCACTCCCTCAGTCCAGGAGAGAGCTGAGAGGCTCCTGGCTCTGAACGACTTGGGAGATAGCACGCCCGTCGACCTGATGGAGGACATGCTGAGGCTGAGGGGCTCAGATGACAACGACTTCCTTTTCACCCACATTTTACTGAGAACCCTACCGTCGGCAACGAGAGTGACCCTGGCCGGTTCACCGTTGTTGGCCCAGCGGGACTTCCGCACGCTGGCCCAGGAGGCACAGCAGATTCTCAACGCCAGCAGACAGCGCGCGGCCACCGCAGCAGCGATGGAACTCGGCGCGACGGCCGGAGATGGCAGGGGGCCAGAGGCGGCGGTAGCAGACCCACTGACAACGGCGGCGGCGAGGGCCAGGGATCGCGGACGAGACGACCTCTGTTTCTACCATCGCCGCTTCGCAGAGAGGGCGGCAAATGTATACCACCGTGCCAGTTCAAGAGCTCGGGAAACGCCAAAGCCGGGGGTCGGTAGCAGCCGCGGCCCTCGGGGAAGAGAACAAGCTGCTCTACTTGACGGATGCGCGTTCGG